>JASAOG010000003.1:3430000-4855000 GCA_030265305.1 Biomphalaria pfeifferi | reverse complement strand
TGTATGTATGTATGTGTGTGTGTACATAATTAATCTTTATTACTTTCTGACCCTTCATTCTTTCGGAAGACGTTTATTGTGCCATTGAATATGTTCTTCCTGGAATTAAATTGTAGACTCCCCGCCCTTGCCAGCAAGGAGGTCTTGGGAAGCAAACCTCATGCGACGCTCTTTCACAACCTTACCAAGGGGTCGACTATAACTGACTCCTAAAATCTGTCTTAGCCATCTTTGTTGAGCCACATTTAGTGTTTTTTTTCAATTTCGGCAGATGACTATTCACTGCAATTTATTAATGGAGCCCAGGCACTGGTAGAAATGTGTAACCTCTCTAGACTACGCTCTTGGAACTAGGTGACTGCAGCTTGCTTTAGATTTTATATCGAAAAGGGATGTTTTATCGTCAAATCATCTGTTGGGGGGTTTTAAACTAAAAAATTTCTTTAAATTCAAAACCCCATTTAGCTACGGTCATAGAATTTGGTGACTATAGTTTGCTTTAGAATAACATTGAAGAGAGAGGTTTCCAACCTCAAAACTCTCTGTAGGGGGATTTTAAACTCAAAATCATCTGGAGGGGTTTTAAACTTTTAAAAAGCCATATGGAGGAGGGGGGGTTATTTTAAAACATCCCATTGGCTTGGTTACGCTCATAAAATGTTAGTGTGTAATTTGCTTTTTTTTTATATTGAAGAGGTATTTGTTAGCATCAACCCTCTCTGAAAGGGGGTTTAAACTTAAAATCCCCTTTGGCTACGCTCATAGTATTTTGAGTGCGTAATTTGCTTTTTTTTATATTGAAGGGGTATTTTTTCGCTTCAAACCCCACTGGAGGGGGTTTGAATTTTTAAAAAACCTTTGGCTACCCTCATAGAATGTTGAGTGTATTGTTTATTTTTATTTTTTTATTAAATGAGGTAATTTTTTTTTTGTATCAAACTCCGCTGAAGAGAGGGTTTAAACTCAAAACCCAATTGGCTACGCTCGTAGCATTTTGAGTTCGTAATTTGTTTTTTTTAATATTGAAGAGGTATTTTTTTAGCTTCAAATCCCGCTGAAGGGGTGGGTTTAAACTCAAAACCCCCTTGGCTGTGCTGGGGCAAGGGATGGTTTAGAATTAAATTTCACCTAAAATAAACAAAATCAAAGCAAAAAATCATTCACTAAATTCCGACACTTCCCCTCTTGCGGGGAGGGAGGATTTTATTGGGGGGGGGGGGTGAACAGCCAAAACCCTTCCCTGGCTACGCCCATGATCTAAGGCATGGGTATTTTACAGAAAGTGACTAAGACTACTTGAGCGACGGTAAATACTGCATTCCTCATTAATCTTCGACTCGAAGACAAGCTATATTCACAGAACTCAAGAAAACCCAAAGAAACTAAAATAAATACAAAATAAAGCAATAAGATCTATAACAAATGAATATTCAAATTTGATGTGTTAGAGTAACACCATTAGTTAAAGTACTAAATTTAGAAATACTACAGGACAAAAGAATATAAGATATAAAGTAAAGTATCTCTGATACATAAAACATTAAACGATAATTTACAAATAGAAAACAAAACCTAATGAAATACTAAGAAAGACACAGAAGTACACTCCTTTTTCCGTACGCCAGAATAAATTTGTGCAAGTGCTCCTTCTTCCCTAGTGCCATAAGAGAATGAAATGGGTTGCCTGAATCAGCCCGGAAAACCAATGACTTGATTAACAAGCATGACTAGATTGACACATGAAATACGTAGGACGTAATTATCATTTTTTTTTAAAAACTATATATAATATATCGTTAAATGTGTAGGGTTTTGTCCCCTTAGATGATTGTACACGCTATTTCTTCCACACCCATTCTCGGAACAAGTTGAAACTTTAAGCAATCATTTATTGTATCTAACAAAACATAAATCAATTTTAAACATTAATCCAAATAGTCTTTTAATTATTTGAAACGAATTATTTTGTTAGATTTCGAATTAAGGAAATAACTTCTATTGTTGTAAGTGCCAAGTTTTCCCCCTTATTCTTCTATCCAGCTTTTTGCTGCTGAGCTGTAAGCTCTTTGTGTTTTAAGGCTAGCTCATCAGTAAGTTGGATCAGATTTTTTTCCCTTATTTCTTTGTGTTAGTAGTTTATTTGGATGGTCATCCTCCAACCTTCTGTCTCTCTAATGCTGCTTTGTTGTGCCTTAACTTACGAGGTTCAAGAAAACATCCAGAAAAACATTTAAAATACAAGAATATATTATACACCTACCTCCTAATTTATACAACTTATACAGCGATTGTTTTTCTCTTAATAAGTAATTAATGTTATATTTAAACACGAAAATCATTTTTAAATACATTTCTGAAAAGACAATAGGCCTACATCTATATATATAACTCTCTTTATGGCTTAAGAGTTAGGAAAGAAGTAAAGGAAAGATCACTCTTTTATTTCTGCAAGTCGTACTAGAGTTACCCTACGAAAAAAAAAGTTGGCGGGGGAGAGCAAGTAGTATTCACCCGTCACTAAATAGCAGGGACGGAAATAACCATTGTGGGGCCCAATGCGAAACGGATTTAGTGGGGCCCAGTTTGGGTAGGGATACGGATAATAAGTGAAAATTAAGAGTTTGTATTTGAAAATATATTCATCTTTGCATTTTATTTGTTCTTTACTACTCACAGAATTACTACACAAGCCTTGCGTGTAGCGAAGTCATACAGTAGGCCTCTATCATAAGAATTTTGTTTTCTACATAGATCACGCTCAGTAGCAAGAATTACTAAATGTTTCAATCTATCTAGGAGAATTGTGGACCTCAAGTAATTCTTCACTACTTTTGAGGCGCGAGAAACTCCTTTCACCAGATTACACAATTACGTGATTATGCCTTTTTATTATCGCGCGTAGGATTGGTTTTTTTCATATTGAATGACACCTCGAAATGACAATTTTTATCTATATATTTCAGTGAAATATTTCCAGGAATTTTTCGTATATTTTGCTATTTCTGGAGATTTCCAGATCTGTTATAAGGTATAAAATGGTTTAATTTAATAATTTATACACCTAGAATTAGCGCGGGTACTATGAAAGTGTGGGGCACCACTGCGGACGCATAGGTTGCAGTGGCCTATGCTACGCCGCCGGTCAACTAGTCTACTTTATAACTTAAAATATAATAAAATATAATGTAAATGTGAGCAGGTCAGGGTGGCGCTACCTGAGTGAGGCCTCCTTTTTTGTGTTACTTGCTGCTCAACATTTGTTCATTTTACAGTAGGCAGATGGTAGCTCTACTGGGTGGGCCCAATCTGTGCACCTCGGTATGGTGACCAAGGGGCTATAGTAGCCTAAGCAACCAGACAGCACAAGCAAACTAAACTAAACTAAACTAGCTGACTAAAAAACAAACTAAGATTAAAATGAACTTATATACACTTTATTTACACGAGGAAAAAACAAATCAATAAAAATATATGTGCAAAAGAAAATATACGTAAACAACTAGATAAACAAAAAACTAAACGATTAATCAACTCTACTTAATTTATACTATTACAACTACAATCACTATCCAACAAACCAAACCCAAATAAAACCACTAGTTAACCCGATTCACCAAAATCCACCAAGACACCTTACAAGGCAATAAACCACTAAAATAACCTACAAAACAATAAACTATTGTAACTGAGAACTACAGCAGACAGCTATGCAGTAATACAGTAAGGGAGTAATGCAGTAATAACTGTGGCAGACAGGCAGACAGCAATGCAGTAATACAGTAAGTAATGCAGTAATAACTGTGGCAGACAGTTAGGCAGACAGCAATGCAGTAGCTATGCAGTAGCAGCTATGCAGTAGCAGCTATGCAGTAGCAATACAGCAGTTTGGCAGTAGCAGCTATGCAGTAGCAGCTATGCAGTAACAATACAGCAGCAATGCAGTAACAATGCAGCAGTTTGGCAGGAATTATAGCCTGCAATTACAAAATAAACAAACATAAAACAATATTTACAAAATAAAATAATAATGTACTATAACGCTATATTAGACTGGACTGGTCTAGGTCTAGTGCATACTCACAATACAAGTATGAGGTAATTTCAATTACCTACATGTAGCTAATAAAAGCAATACATGAATTACTAAAGTCTCAGCCACAACCAACACAGGTCAGGCTAGACTACAATGCACAATAGGGTGGCCCTTACTTACAGGCAAAAAATAAAATTAAAAAAAACTAAGCTCTGACCCTCTTATTATCTTACATATGGTACAAAAACATTACACATAAAATTTCAGAAAGAAATTCTAACAATTAGTGGTAGCTCAAGCGATCTAAAGTTTACCTCACTGTCCACGTTTCTAATACAGTCCATACAAAATGTTAGCAGATGCTTGAAATTAACAGATTTTTTTATTTCACTTCTAGTATGTAATACAAAGTAAATTGCAACGATAAAGTAGCTTACAATGTCAAGCGTCTATCACCAACTGTCACTGGTGATCCATTAATGAGCGTTTCAGTGCGTTGGGGTACCGCTTGCGATTGTCAGAGACCAGCTGCATTAGGAACTGTAGTTGTTCTTCATTCTTGGTGAGGCGTCCGGAAAACTGTTCCACTAGAGCGACTCCCCTTTCAGCATGATCATTAATGACTGTAAGATGGTGAACACGTTTGGCTGCAGCCTGGTAGTCTTCACTCTGAGCCCACTGTTCGGCGGGTAAATGAAGGAATCCCTGTGGAAGATCCAGCGTGATGAACAAAGATCTGGTATTTTTCGTCACAAAGTCAGCTGTTGACATACGTTCTAGGTCGGCAGAGGAAACTTGATGTAATTGTATGCGCTTAGGAGGATCAGCTGCTCCATCAACTTCATTCCTGCTTGAACCATTCTGTCTTTGATCTCGTTGCTGATTGCATTATCAAAGAATGCCAAGCCAACCAAGTTCTCTGATAGGTACCACAAGTGATCCATCATCTTGTGGGATGTTACCTTTGAAATAGCACTGTTTGTAGAACTGTACTTTAATAGGCATTTCAGAAGCTGAAGATCATTGTTTGCTGCAGCACTTGCAAGAGGAGCTGTATACCAAGCCTTGACATAGACTGTCGCAAAAAATATGCTCAGTTGACGCAGACCTGTCTCCTCACGTGTGGACAGTTGAAACTGTGAACGGAACAGCCACACCTTGAAGGTGTAGATAATTTTTGACATCCACCTGGCTTGATGCATAGCCCCAGGCGCTCTGAAGTGTATTCCACGTTGTGGAGTTATGCCAAGATAGATCAGCGTTACTTCTGCTAACTCGCGGTAATCATCACGAGGTTGGTTTTCAGCCACAGCAGACATGAGCATCGTTCCAAGAGCCTCCTTGATGCTAGCAATGACAAGGGCACTTTCCTGATCAGAAGATGAATCTTGAAATTGACTCTTATCGATGAACTGCCAGTGTGCTTTAAATCTCTTGAAGAGAAGAACTTCTGGTGCTGATGAGGAACCCATAACTTGTGTGAATGCTGCACTGGCCACAAGTTCGAGCATATGATGACGGCAAGCAAGGTACAGAAGATCCCTACCAATCAGCTGTTGAAGCAAAACACAGGCTCCATTTTTTCGGCCAGTATTAGAGCTGGTGGTGTCAAAGCACAATCCTTGGACATTACTGGTTATTCCCCACTCATTCAGTGCATCAAAGACTGCACGGGCTTGCGCAGACCCTGTTCCTGCAGGAATTTTTGGAACGGCCAATAACTGTACATCCCCATCGGTAGAAGACACCAGTATAGGCAAGCGGTCCACCATTTCCTGACCACTGACATCAGGTAGAAGCTTGCCATCCCAGTGAACGACCAGTACACCACCAGGTTGAAAGCTTTGTTGAATCTTCTCTGCACATTCTGCTCGGCAGTGCTGTCTCTGGCGCTGAATACTACTCCTGTTGAGAGTCAGTGTACTAATGTCCTGCCCGAGTGATTTCGCTGTCTCACCAACAATCATTACAGCAGCCCGATCGGATACCTTGTTGCGATCTAGGAAGGCTGCCAGGTCGGGTGTCATAATAGTTTGTCGACCACGTTTTGCTGCAGGTGGTAACTCGGAACTGGTAACACCACTGGCCAAATGATATGAAACATCTTTATCAGTGTCGTCATCACTACTGCTACTGCTGCTACAGTCAATACTAACTTGTTCCTGCAAACTGTCCTGTTCAGAAGCAGATTTATATCAACGTTCCTGCTCCTTAATTAACTTCTGATGCTGTTTTGTTTCTTTCTTCGCTAATACAGTATCCACTGATGACATGCCGCCTCTACGCCCCTTTTCTCTCTGTGCAATTAGAAATTCTTTATCCTCATCAATTTTTATCATACTCATTGCCTCACCATGGGCTATATCAAACAGATCATCAAACAATTCTGTGAATTGCTCTTCATTCCTTTGCTGTGTATCTGTTTGTCTCGAGGCATTTTTCTTGAGAGATCGCCATTGATCAAACAATACTTCAATCTTCTTGATTGAATCCTGCTTATGACGAACCGGAATTCGTGCACGGTTCCAGAATTGTTCAATTTCATCAACAGTAAGCGTTGATGATTCGCGGACAGTCTTCTTCTGTTGTAGGTGCAGAAAGAGGAAGTGTCCAAGAGCCTGCCGGTTTGAGGGCAACTTCTGACCTCTGATTTCTTCTGTAAACTTCTCCAATAAGTACACAGGTTTTCTGCTTTTGGTGGTGGTACTTACAGAAGCCATAATAACACTAAAAAGATGAGTGTTCACTGAAGTGTTCACTGTTCAACTAATTAAACAAAAATGCTTTACATCACTGACAGTGTGAAAGAGACCACTTAACAATGACAGTCTGTCATGTAATCGCATGCTTGCTTAGGTAATACACAACACTGCAGGCTGACGCAATATTACATCAGACATATTAAATAGATGATGCAATGTTGCATCACCTAGAGTTGTTACTTAGATGATGCAATGTTGCATCACACATATTAATTACATGATGATGATGCAATATTGCTTCACATGTCATGCTGCTGAGTAATGAGTGCCTATTGTAAACTTCAATGTTATTGAGCTACCCCTAAATGATTAAATATCTGCGTAAAATTTTGCAAACAATGTTTTCTTATCATAAGGACACTTTCTGGAGGGTCAGAGGTTAGAAAATAAAAAGTTCAAAAATAAGGGCCACCCTAATGCACAAGCTATATCTAAATGATACTATTAACACTAAACAAGCCGCCATGACAGCGATGCTTAGGCCGCAGCCATTTTTTACATTAAAAAGAAGGACAAATCGCCAACTTAAATGGAGTGGTTATCCTAACAATAAAAATAATAAAATTACATAGAAAACAAAATAATAAAATATTTACACCTAGACATAGTATAGAAAAGCAAAAGCATTAAGGCTGGGGCAATTGGGTGACACTACCCAAGTCTACAGAGCTTCCGGCTCCATCAGAGGCAATCATGGCTAATTAACTAGCCAGTGATGCCACTACACTAATCAGTCTGCATCTAGACTATAGCAACAGATGCAGAAACAATCAATACTAATACAATAAAAGAAAGCAAAAATAAAAACAATTCACAACTTACAGGCGGTCCCAGCCGAAATAGCACTACACAAAACTAACTCTACACAAACACCACTGTCCGCACTGACCACTGGTCGAGACAAAAAAGAATTCAACGTGGTCCCGGAGCCAGCTATAACTGGTCAGCGCGAACGTATCGGAGAGCATGACGTCACACTAATTATTTAAAACTAAACTGGACTACCTATTTCCCTAATTTGTACCTAGCCTTACACAACAATAAAATCTAGCAAACTACTAAAGACACGGACTACACAACATTATATACCAAATTAAACAGCATGAAAAAGAGAATCTTAAAATTTAAATCCTATAAAAATCCAAAAAGAAGATAAAAAGTTATTTCTATTCTAAACTCATATGGGGGCTCTATACCGTTTACAGACCTGCACATAAACTGATATAAAAAAATAACAACTATTCCAACACTAATGCCAAAGACAAAAATAAGCAGAACTAACCTGGGACAAAAAATAGAAAATAACATCCACAGCTCCAAGGCTAGTTAACTATTTTAAAAACTACTTTTCCTCTACGGGTAAAACACAAATAACAGAAAAAGACTAAAACTAGCAGAAAGTTATAAATAGCGGAAACTACAAAATAATCAGCACTGAACTATAAAAATTAAAAAGGACACTAAATAACAAACATCATAGCCCTGGCCTATGTAAATAATATAAATTAAATTAGATCTAGGAGCGCAAGCTCACATTCACCCCCGCCAAAACTTTTGCGTCCCCGCAAAACTAAAATACACAAAATGCAAAACATAAAACATAGATACTGTAGGAATAAAAAATAGAAATGAATTCATTCAAAAGAACGGAGAACTATAACCATAGCTCTCAGTTCTAAAAATACATTAGCACTAATAAAAGGCTTCACAAGTGGCAAAGCTTACAACTGAAAACAATCAGTTATAAAATGAAACTGAACATACATTCAATAAAAATACAGGTAATACAAAACATAATGCATGACATCTTTAAAAAAATGGGACGTTATAAAAAATAATAAAATGAAAACTACATGGTTAGAGCAAATGACGCCCTAGCCAAACATGATACGCTTAGTCACACAGACCAACAGGAACTCTATGAGGCTTAACTCAGTCCCTTAGCCACACAGGCTAAAACAAAGTCACACAGACTTATACTAAGCCACCAAGGCTTTAAACAGGTCCATAGTCACACAGACTTATGGTTAGCCACTAAAGGCTTTACTAGGGTCACACAGACCAGAACATCTCACAAATAAAACACCACATAGCTGACATGTTCAGCCAGATGGCAAAACAAAACAAAAATAGTAACATACAAAGTGACATAACACTAACCTGAGGTTAATGTGTTATAACTCAAACACAGGGCATCTAACATAGTGGTGGTAAGACATAAAAAAAAATAAAAAAGACAAGGACCACTGTCAGACAAATCAGCTTAACACGACATTGATGAGTACCTTAAGTACTTCAAAAAAGTCAAACTACTTATAAACCACCGTTATAAAAAACATTACCTGCCTTCCAAAGGCAACTACAAAAACCATACATGCCTTCCAAAGGCAACAACAGCATACTGCAATATACCATTATATTCAACTTAGTCATGGCCTCCAAGGCAAAATAATATTATCGAGTACCTTGACGGCAACATCGAACATTAACAAGACTAGTAAAAGGTACATCAGCATACCACAATCAAGCACAATATTGGCTTTTGAGAGCCCAATAAAGACTTTTAAAAAAACTTAAATACCTTACTCATCTCTACTAGGTTGCAATACAGGCAACACAACTAGTAAAGCATACATGGAACATACTCAAAATAAAAAAATAAAAAAAAATCATTATTCAAAATACATAAAAGCATAAATAACAATTGAAAATAATATGCATAAATACATTAAAACAATTCAAAGTATAAAAGGAGCCACACAATGAACAGTGTGGTAAGAACATATAAAAAAAATTTTAATAAAAGGAAAAAGACACCACAGATTTGTTCTGCTCTTGACGACTTCTACATCTCTGGCCGGTCCACCACCGCTGTCCAGTAGAGATGACCAGCGGCTGACATGGGGCACCCAGTAAGTGAGGAGTGAAATCCATGTGGTTTACAGTCTGTCTTCAGCATAATGGCGTGGAAGACCTTCTTTAATGGTATCTTCAAGATGTGAGGGCTATCAGACCATGCGTTGCAACTGGACGGACAGTCATCCTAAATGGAAGGACAAACTGGCCCAGTTGTTAATAACACAGAGGTGGTGGTGGGGCACCTCTGTCAAGCCAGTACATGGGTGTTTGTATGCTTGCATCAGAGTTGCACCAGTCATGGCAGTAATATTTGAAACCAATCACACCAGCAATAGTCAAGTCTGGCGACAACCCATCAATCAAGACTTGAACTGCCATCTCCCCATCCGTTATCAACTGGGGCTGACATCTCTCCACAGGCATGGGAGAGCTGTAGACTTGTCTCCTCTCTGATCACTCTTCCGAGGCACCTCAACTTCAGCCTGGGACCGCTGCATCCTTCCTGCCGCTGCTGCCATTTTGCCGACCTAACCTAACCTAGCAACCCTAACACTAACCCATAACAACAAATACTAAGTACCTCCGCACTACAACAACTTCCTAGAACTACATCCTACTAAAACTCACTAAACCTCACACTTCAACGACAAAAAAACCCCACATAACTGACCATAGGGAAACCACATAAAACAAAACTCAAACAACAACCTAAACTATCCATATCCTAACAACTTCCTATCAACTAACAACAAAATAAACTCCCTAACACTGCTTCCTACCGATGCAAAAAACCTAAAACCAATACTAACCTATGCAATCCTTACAATGCGCTAACGAAGCCTATCCAAAGCCTAAAAGAAACCTGACAACAACCTAAAGCAACCTAACAAAAGCCTAACCCCTAAAAAAATAATGTGCGTCTGATCACTTAAGCACAGATCCCACTTCTGACACCAGAAAAATGTGAGCAGGTCAGGCTAGGCGCTACCTGAGTGAGGCCTCCTTTTTTGTTACTTGCTGCTCAACATTTGTTCATTTTACAGTAGGCAGATGGTAGCTCTACTGGGTGGGCCCAATCTGTGCACCTCGGTATGGTGACCAAGGGGCTATAGTAGCCTAAGCAACCAGACAGCACAAGCAAACTAAACTAATCAGTCTGCATCTAGACTATAGCAACAGATGCAGAAACAATCAATACTAATACAATAAAAGAAAGCAAAAATAAAAACAATTCACAACTTACAGGCGGTCCCAGCCGAAATAGCACTACACAAAACTAACTCTACACAAACACCACTGTCCGCACTGACCACTGGTCGAGACAAAAAAGAATTCAACGTGGTCCCGGAGCCAGCTATAACTGGTCAGCGCGAACGTATCGGAGAGCATGACGTCACACTAATTATTTAAAACTAAACTGGACTACCTATTTCCCTAATTTGTACCTAGCCTTACACAACAATAAAATCTAGCAAACTACTAAAGACACGGACTACACAACATTATATACCAAATTAAACAGCATGAAAAAGAGAATCTTAAAATTTAAATCCTATAAAAATCCAAAAAGAAGATAAAAAGTTATTTCTATTCTAAACTCATATGGGGGCTCTATACCGTTTACAGACCTGCACATAAACTGATATAAAAAAATAACAACTATTCCAACACTAATGCCAAAGACAAAAATAAGCAGAACTAACCTGGGACAAAAAATAGAAAATAACATCCACAGCTCCAAGGCTAGTTAACTATTTTAAAAACTACTTTTCCTCTACGGGTAAAACACAAATAACAGAAAAAGACTAAAACTAGCAGAAAGTTATAAATAGCGGAAACTACAAAATAATCAGCACTGAACTATAAAAATTAAAAAGGACACTAAATAACAAACATCATAGCCCTGGCCTATGTAAATAATATAAATTAAATTAGATCTAGGAGCGCAAGCTCACATAAAAAAAAGAATTGGTTCAAACCGGGTATCGAACACGTGATTTGAACATCGTCAGCTGCTTCAACTTATGAATTACACACGTTACTTCAAATCAAGACAAACGTTAAAGAACCCTTTGTATCGAAACCAAAGCTTCTATTAAGCGTCCTTGTATTAATTCGTTTGGATCAGACATGTCATTAAAATTGTAATAGATCTGACTAACAATAAAAAAAAAATCATTCATAAAAATAAATAAATAAAACAAAAGGGAACGACCTGAATTCGAACTTGTGGGCTAAAGCCTTTTCAAAACAACAACGGTAACCAGTCTGTTAGGAAGAGTCTACGAACATGGAAGTAGAGTTATCTATTGTTTGTATTTCAAGTTTATGTTCACTAGGCTTGAGACAGTAGCCTTATATCAAGAGGACTCATTCAACGTATACCACCACTTCAGTCACTACTATTTCTTTCCCTTGTTTGAGATACCAAAGTAATTTATTACCAATAGTTGATTGACTGTCGGAGAGATAACGTGTTAAAACTTTTGACCAGACAGACACAGAGTGAATTGGTATAAGCTTTGTAAAAAAAAAAATGATGTTACCCATTCGGCCAGCGGGCAATGCAAGCTTATGTAATTATTTATAGATACTTTTATTATATTGTTACGTATTTCTGATCTTCTGGCTAAATGTACTAGTAGGCACACAAATAAAAACACTGCAAAGAACTTGACGACTCAACTTTCAGCTTTATATAACTTTATTGACTATTAACTCTAACAATTCGTCACTGTAATATGTAGCGTAGAAGACTGTACAATATCTGTCAGTTTACAGTTAGCTATACTTCGTTGCAATTCCTCTCTTCACTTCGTTGCAATTCATCTCTTCACTTCGTTGCAATTCATCTCTTGTCAACTTGCATCAAGCCGTATTCCACTGAACAGACCACGACACACTTCCCAGTGTCGCTCCAGGTCTCCCAAAGCTGAACCAAGTCGTACTCAAGTCTACCGAATCAGAGCCGTACATATCTTACATCGACTGCATCGACTGTAACGGCTCAAGTCCACTGTAGTTCGCTGTATAGACTTTAACGTCCACTCCAGTTAACTCTTCCCTAGTTAACTTGCATCGAGTCGTACACATCTCTCTTCCACTGTCTCGCACAGTAGACCACAGTAACGAGGACTCTACCGACGACTTCATACGACTGACTTTTTACATTAACTCTCTGGTTTATATAGAGTCCCTAGTAATCACTTCTCCAAAGTTGCACAAACACTGCTTGTATCTTCTGGAACAACACGCGAGGAAACGTCACATTCTGTCTTTGTTTATACATGTACATTCCAGAGAACAGTTGCTGCTGTGTTATCTCGCCGGGGTCACACGTTAACTTCTTCCTGTCACTGGTCATTTGTAACAATATGTAAATCTAGATCTAGAACTAGACCTACATTTCTGATTTAGAACTACTAGAATCTAGATCTAGTACACACCAACTACGTCCGTTGATTTGTTGTTGTTTTTAAAGTATTTAAATAGGCCCTTTCTATCTTCTTTCTAATCAAATTACCCAAAAAAGGTGACCTTACTCAATGCAACAACTGGCGAGGAATCATTTTACTGTCAACCCTTAGCAAGGTCTTAACTAGGATAATACTGGAACGCCTAAAAGATGCTCTAGACAAAAGACTAAGACCAGAACAGGCTGGATTCCGTAAAGATAAATCATGCACTGACCACATTGCTACACTACGTATTATCATAGAACAATCTATCGAGTGGCAATCTCCTCTGTAAATGACTTTTGTTGATTTTGAGAAAGCCTTCGACTGTATTGACAGAGACATAATCTGGAGACAGATGAACCACTACAGAATTCCAACAAAATTCCCCAATATCATTCAACAGTTATACGATGACTCATCAACAACAGACAAGAGAACCCAATCATGCAATAGGGAGAAAATATCCTTGATACGGACCACTTCACTTATCTGGGAAGTAGAGTTAGTAAAGACGGCGGAGCTGATGATGATATACTAATTCGGATCAATAAAGTTAGGTCTGCCTTTTCAACTCTTCAAACAATCTGGCGCTCTAAGGCACTATCTCTACACAACAAAATAAGAATCTATAATGCAAACGTTAAGTCTGTCCTTCAATACGGTTCAGAAACTCGAAGAGTCACTAAAACAAATATGGAAAAGCTCCTGACTTTTGTTAACAGATGCATACACCGGATATAAGGAATTATGTGGCCAGAAAAGATAACTAGACAAAAGCCAATAGTCCAAGACATCACAAAACGAAAATGGAGCTGGATAGGACAAACCCTGCGAAAACCAGCTACCAATGTTGCAAGGCAGGCACTTGACTGGAACCCACAAGGAAAGAGGAAAGTAGGCAGACCCAAGCAAACCTGGAAGAGGTCAGTCATCAGTGAAGCTGAGGGTACTGGAATGACATGGGAGCAGATGAAGAAAGCTGCTCAGAACCGAGATCGGTGGAGAGGTGTGGTTTCTGTCCTACGCTCCCCTGGGAGTACAAAGTATTAAGTAAGTAAGTAAGCTCAGCTGCGTCAATGATGATCTGGCATCTTGATCATTTTGCGTAAAATTGCGAGGCTGTTGCTATGAAACACTACTTAATTAACGCACAAATCTCTTTTAAAGTTTAGGCTCTTGCAAAATAATATCATACATTTTTCACAAGGAGTTCTGAAAGTCACACTTCACGATTAAAATTCCTTTCAAAGTGTAATTTTACTGGTTCACATGGCGAGACGGAAAATTAAATTGACCATTTTGCAATCTCTCGGATACAAAAGTGCCAACACAAGTATTAAAAGGGAAATGAAAGAAGCGACGAAAAAGTGGATAGAGAATAAGTGTCAAGAAATTGAGCAGGTACTGAACAGGAACGACGGTAAAAAAAAGCGTACCAAGTGGTAAAGGACCTCAATACTGCAAAATATGGAAGAACTAGCACAACATCATTTCAAGACAAAACAATAGATGAGGGAAAGAATGTGACAAGAAGATGTACATGTGAGCTGGCGCTCCTAGATCTAATTTTTGTATCTATTTTTATCTGTTGTTAATTTGTGTAGACTATCTAGGCTAGTGCTGAGTGCATGCCTGTTTCCCGCCAGCTCTTTAATGTTAGAGTTAGTTTAGGTGAGTCATGACCTGGCTCTATAAATAGAACGGATGGAGCCGTGTCCTGTCCCTTTTTCCGGTTAAAGCCACTGGTCTGTAGTAAGCTGGTCTGTGTGACCATGTAGTGAGTAGTTAGTAATTGTAGTGTAAATTTCAGATGGGACTGCCTGCTATAATTGCTGCCGTAGTAATTATTGCTGCTGCTAGTAGCTTACTCAACTTACTGTTGTAGTTCTGCCAAATAGCTGCTTTATTTGTTAGGTTCAGTTAAGTAGGGTTGATCAATCGTTTAGTAGTGTGTATATTTAGTTTCTGTAAAGTTTATATTGTCATTTTCGTATTCACCTATATTTTTATTGCTTTGTGAGTTGGTTGTAAATAAAGTGTATATAAGTTTCTTTTATAATTTCAGTTTGTTGTTTTATTTTTAGTTAGCTAGTTTAGTTTAGTTTAATTGTGCTGTCTGGTTGCTTAGGCTACTCTAGCCCCTTGGTCGCAGACCGAGGTGCACAGATTGGGCTCACCCAGTAGAGCTACCACCTGCCTATTGTACAAAAAAATGAACAAATGTTGAGTAGCAGATAACAAAAAAAAAAGCCTCACTCAGTAGCGCCACCCTGACCTGCTCACATACAGAATACTGTTCAGAGTTGTATAACTATATCTTATATATAAATATCTTATTCTTCGCTCGGAAGAAGCATCAGCAGTGAAAGCCCTGACATAGGGGGAAATCAGCAGGAGTTGACAACATTCCTGGTGAACTTCTACAGGCTGGAGGAGAAACCATGATAATTGTACTTTTTAAGATTTGAAACAAGATCTGGCAGTCAGGAGTTTGGACCAAGCCGTGGACCCAATTACTCATCATCACTGTTCCAAAGAAAGGCAATTTATAACTCTGTCAAAACTACCGCACCATCAGCCTCATAAGCCCTCGACACTAAAATCAGACTGATGCGCCCCATGGTCATGGCCACATTCTTATAGGCCTATGCTTGCGAGTCTTGGACTGCAGAGCTAGAGATGAGGATCCTAGCAATGGAATTGAAATGCTACAGAAGGATACTAGGTATCACATTTAAAGACCACATCACAAACCAAAAGATTAGAGACAGGGTTACTGCAGTGATTGGGCCCCACGATGATCTGCTAACTATTGTAAAAAAAAATGTAACCTAAACTCTATGGCCATATTACATAGTATTTGGACATGCCAAGACCTTCCTTCATGGAACAGTACCAAGAAGAAGAAGAAGATGCAGACAGAGAAGGCGATGGGAAGACAACATAAAAGAATGGATGGGACTTCCATTAAAAAAGGCTCTATCCAAGGCAAAAGACGGAGAAAGATGGTTGACAAATCTTGTGTAGTGTCCCAACAGTCTTATGTCAGAGGTTCGCGACCCCCCTTGGGGGTCGATTGACGATTTGCCTGGTGTCGCCTAAGACCATCGAAAAAATGGATTGTTATTGACTATTCTTCTATTGCTGTGTGTGGTGGGGGATTGTAAAAAGGGGTCGCCGAGCATAAAAGGTTGGGAACCGCTGATCTAAATAATAGGTGAAGGATAGATTTATTATCTAGAGCCTAGATCTCAGAGTATTAGATGATTGACTTTCCTTTCAACAAATTTATAAAATAATAGTTTATACTAAGTTTATAGTATCAGAAGAAAAAAAAGTTCAAAATAGGCAAGGGAGATCACTATGCTTATGAATTTATGGTATAATGATAAACTTCATTAGTAAAACGATTTATAAACTGTCAAGATTTACTTCTAGATCTAGATGAAAAGATCTAGAATCAAGATCTGTATCTTGACTAGATCTACTCAAGATCTAGGTCTAGATACTTCATAATTATTGGTAGATCTATTAGTATTAAACATAATATAAATAAATATGAGATAAATCATATCATAAAGATTTTAAAAAGATTGATCTAGAATCTACTTTATTAATAATTATTAGTTAATATATTTAGTATCTATATTAATATATTATAGTTTATTATATGTAATTTTACTAGATCTATAATTAGTATAATAATATAAATATAGATCTAGTATTTTCTATACTCAGTGACTTAAGTCTATAGTATTTATAAAGTATCTATACTTAGAAATTATTGATCATATATTTATATTATTAATATATATTAATAATATATATATAATATTTTATAGCAACACTACTAACAGTTAGATCTATATTAGTATTAATTATAATACTATAATATCTATATAGAATCTACTATTATCTAGATCTACTAGAATCTAGATGATCATGTCTGATCATCTGACAGACTACCACTCTACTCTAGATCTAGATTCTAGCTCAGGAATAGGACTGTTTGAAAGTGTTTGTAAATGGACTTGGATTTTGGATCCTTTTTTTTTTAATGCTCTTGGCAAGAGTCTTGCCACTGTTGGTAGAATGTTCTTGACGAATCTTCCTCAGCTTTATCTTAATATCTATATTTTTATATATAGTTATAGATCTTAATTCTAGAACTATCTATCCAACTATATATATATTTAAGCCTAAATATATAATGCTTAAAACCTTGATATAATTTTCTCCACAATTCTAGGTCTAGGTTGGTCAAAGATTTAAGCCTTTAAACAATACATGAATCATTTATAAATGAATGAATTAAATAGCTTTTATATAGCGCTACTTTCATGCTTGAGCGCTATAGTCCAATCTCATTTGTGAGACCAGTGGGTGGAGGGGGTATCTGGGAGAAGGTTTTTCCATGCTGCCATTAGGCGCTCAGTAAACAAAACTTGCTCGAGTTGGGTGTCGAACCTTGAGCTCTCTTAATAGGTAGTCATGCAGTGCCATAGCTAGTCATGTGCGAGTGGTGCGAGCCGCACAGGGCATTACATGGTTAGGGGCATCAAACTAAGGATTCCTTTATCTCAATAAAATCAATGACATACATGAACAAAGACAAAGTACTAAATTTGAAATGTTTACTAGAAATTAATTTACTTAATTAATTAATCTCCTATGTTTTCTCTTAAATTAAACGTAAGCTGTTAACCAGGTTGAATCAAGTTAATTAGATTTGTTTGAAATCTTTGAAGGCAATGCACTTTTACACACTCACGCACATTCTGTTACTCCGTTGTTCAGTACGCTGGTTTCATATAGATCTAGAGCTTATAAATAAATGCCTTAGACTCTAAAATAGCAGAATCTGGCACTTAATGGACATCGCAAACAAGTTGAAGAAGAATGACAAAGACAAAATCTAGGTCATTTCTAGGGTTTCATGAAATTACTATTCAAGTAGGATCAACTCCAGAGAAAACATTTGCTTTGAACTAAGCTTTGTTCCAAACCAAACACGTACAAATACATAATGAACAATAAGCCAAATATTTTTCGATTTTTTTAACAGTTCACCTGACATCACAAAACTGGATCAATCGTTGAGGTTACGTTGTCATGGATAAAAACGGGGTACAAATTCTGTGGTCTTTCATTGACATCATCTCAATTACTCGAACCATTCCTATGATGTTCTCAACAAAATAACTAAAACTAACCTTGAGCGCTTGGTTAAAATGCGCTGGAGCACCAGAGGAAAAGTCAATAAGATAGTTATGGATTGATTTTCAAAAATTATAGAAACTCTATAGAGATATTGACTAGAACAGATGAAAACTTTTCTATTAGGTCTGAAGCAGGCGTATTGTTAGCCTTCATTTTTTCACCTACTTTGGGTTTTTGGCTCTGTATTTACTGAATTAAGGAAGCGTAAGTCTACCTTCAATAACAAGAGATTGTCAGTTTGAGACTGCGCATTAAAAACATTACTAGTCAGAAGAACATTGCTGAAGCCAGTGTTACCTTTACAGAATGCATGTGTTCAGATTTGGTGATTAGTGCAAAACCTCAAAGACGTGTTAACCACAAGATGCCAGACGAAAATGTGAAGATTCTATGTTAAAACACAAGAAAGAGCTAAAGAGGGAAATTCACTCTTCCTTGGATGGGATAGTTCAAGAAATAATAACCTGATATGAACAATATCATGATGTGGATGGTAAATATAGGTAAATTTTTGTCACTACCCCAACTCATGACGACATTGACAAAAACGAATTTCATCTGGAGCCAAAGAGACATTAATGGTTTGTCACAGTTTCTTCTGAAGCATTTGAACTTCTGAAACAAGGACCTGCTTGAGATATTGAGTTTTAATTTTTTCTAGATGATTCAGTTCTAAATATTGTCTTTATTTTCATATTTCTGACAGTTGTGGTAAGTGAGGTTCTGTGCGAGCAAAGTTTTTTCAGACTCAAGCTGATCATTACGTTTGGCAATCAATGCTGAAAAAAAAGTGTGACTCAATAATTTGGAACTATTTGGGGAAAAAATAGATTTCAATTTTGCCAGAAAGAAAGCAACTAAGATTATTGTAGTATATTGTTAAATGGATTTTTTTTTCTTTTTGCAAATTAGCATAATTAAACAAAAAATAAACATTAGGTTTAAAAAAAAAATCATTTCGCTGTTTTATTATTAGAAGGGGGCATCACAAGGAGCTGCCACAATGGGCATCGTATACCCTAACTACACCACTGTAGCCAAGCCAAGTTAAGGCGTACTTAGCCTCTTGACCACGAAGCTAGTCTAGCAGTTTTCAGGTTAGTACAGTAAGGATGTCAAAGTATCCCAGGCTATATACATATATATATATTTACGGTGACATTTTAACAATATCCCAGTATATTTTAGCCTGTTAATCTGTTTCTTCTCCTTCTTTCTCTTTCGAACCTCCATTTTGTTTTTTTTAACCTTTGCATCATAATTTCTCCAATATAGTCTTTGGACTTGTTTTAAAAAGACCCGATTTATAATGGCCCCTCACACATACATGCACATATTCAATAAATTCTATTATCACTTTAACATCTTCCCACCTGTTTACTGAGCCCCTATTATAAAATACAGCCTTAAGAAAATATCGCAATTAGAATACAAAGAGTTAATAGAAAACTTGCAGGTTTTCAGTGTTCAGTTTGTGAATCTGTCAAAATTTCATCTTAACAAGCACCTAACAGGTGAAAGGAACTTGTGTATGAAATTTCATGTGAATCTGTATGTTGAGATCTCTTGATATATACATGAACCAGCCTCTCAGTCAGTGGTATTTTACAACTATAATAGAGATTGTATATTAAGGTTAAAACCTTCCCCTCCACCCTTTCTATTTGCACTTTAATTTGCACAGTGAATTCTTGTATCCCTGATATTCATGCTTACTGTGAGGACTTAAATTACGTATTAACTGGTATTAAATTGTCTAGGTATTAAAAATGTAATTTTAATTTCAATGTGCGTGTGTATTAAAATTAATTATATATATATTTTTTTACTTGATAACTATATCAGTCTTAAAGTTCAGCCTAACAGACACACATTATACACACCCAGTTATACATAAATTAATAAACGATGTGTATGATGATTTACAATTAAACTATAAATTTTATTCAATAATATTTGTACAATGATATAACAAAATACTAATGTGAATGAAAAGTACATACAAATACATATGACATAATATGAAGCTAATAATTCATAATTTCATTTCAAAAAAATACTTAAATAGTATTTAAAAAAATAAATAAACACCTTATTATAGATCTAGTATGTTGGCTGATTATATTGACGTCCACAACATTTCAGTTTCCCAACTGAAGACAAAGATTCTGTAACAGGTTCAGTTCAACTTTCTATAACAACGTTAATACAAGGATCTTCCAACCAAGAAGAATGATCATCAACGATGAGACTAACAATGTTGACGGTAGCACCAGAATCCACAATACCAAAATGTAACACCAGCACTGAAACCTCTAAACAGGGGTGAAATGGTCCTCTAAGAATATATGCAATCACTAAGGCTGTCCAGAAAGGTAAAGCAAAGGAAAACTTAAGACCTCTAAAAGGTACAGCTTACTTCTAAAATACATGGCGAGAATGCACCAAACGCCAAAGAGAAAAAACTGAGGTCATATCACGACAAGGTGAAAAAAAATACTGCACAAATATAAATCCTGCAAATGACGTCATTGCCTATTGATGAAAGCAGTGCTATTAGATTGTGTACAGTTTCACTACAAAACTAACTAACAATTAGCAGCTTTAAAATAGCTGATACCAGTACTATATGTTATTTATTCTGGCTGGAACTTTAAAATTCTTAAATGGAATGGCGCACTTTTTAACACTCCCAGCTTACACAGAATTCTGGCCTGTGAATTCTAACTTATCTCCCCCTCCCTGAAATAAACATCTAACACTTGGTTGTGTTGAAATAGTTAATGGGCAACAAAGTTGTTTTTTTTTTTTTGCTGAACTGCCTCCTTTTCTTTTTTGGCGTTCATATTGAATTATAATGCTAACCAGTGGCGGCATAAGTAATAGGCAACATGTGTGACCACACATGCTTTTCGAGGGGCCTTGCGCCTCAAAGGCTTGCAGTACAAAATCAACTGAATCTACTACTTCTTTTCAAAATAATTGACCACACTGATGTCAGAATCTGTTACCAATAAAAGGTTTTTAGGGTAAAAGAGAAGAAATATTCATTAAAATATTTTTTTTTATTCAAAAACACTAGAAACTTTAGTAAAGCTCAACAAATGACAGTTATCTTAGGAAAAAAAACTTGAAAGTGTAGTAAAGTTCAACCACAGTCATCTTAGGAATTCTGTCATACATCAACCGGCACAGAATAGAAAGTTTGTTGGAGAATATTCTAACACTAACACAATACTGAAAGAGCTTTAAAAATATGGGTTAAATATTCAAAACTGTTGTGTCCAAGGGTGCAAATATGGTAGACGTTAATAGTGGAGTTGAAGCTCATATGTTGTGGAAAAGTATTCCAAAAGAAGAAATAGTCCTACCACTGGGTGAGAGTAGTATGTTTTATCTTTCAATCTTTTGAATCATTTTAAGAATTACAAAACATGATCTTCTATTTACCTATGCCATTCAAGCTGTTAAGCAGCTACTAATATAACAGAAAAATAAATTTGGAAGGGAACACACCCAAAAATTCATTTTTCAAATGAAAAATTTTTAAAAATACTAGTAGTTACAGGCTCCACTAAAAGGAGGCTCTCAAAAGTAAAAAAAAAAAAATATTTAGAAATATAATGGGTCAGAAAAGACTTTAAGCTTTGTCAGTTCTATTGTTAAAGCCAATTTAACCTCTGGCCCTCTACCATAAATTAAAATACTGTAGCATTTCATAAGGCTTAAAAAAGGAAGCTTCTTTTTATTAAATTCTTTTTTCTTTAATGGCGCAAATAAATTTGATAGTTGCATTCTTTTATTTTAAAGTATATAATTTAAATATATTTTGCGCCTTAAAGGGCCTCACAAAATATACTTTGCCCACATAAAAACTTAAGACTAGATGTAGATTATTCTAGATATTATAAGACTTATTAATAGACAGTTTCAAGTAGATGTCTGTATAGTCTTTTTATCTTATAAAATACAGATGCTACTTCAAAAAAGAAGATATTACGTCCTACGCTCCTACGCGTCATGCATCTAGTCATGCATGTTAACCAAAGACCTAAATTCTGCCA
This sequence comes from Biomphalaria pfeifferi, assembly GCA_030265305.1. Classification (NCBI taxonomy): domain Eukaryota; kingdom Metazoa; phylum Mollusca; class Gastropoda; family Planorbidae; genus Biomphalaria; species Biomphalaria pfeifferi. The sequence goes on along the minus strand of JASAOG010000003.1, from coordinate 4,832,604 downwards.
AATCATTGGTTTTGCTGGCTGACTCAGGCAACCCATTACATGCTCTAATAGCACAAGGGAAGAAGGAGCATTTGTACAAATTTGATGTCCTCTGATCTCGTAGATCTAGAATGGAATAGATCTAGATCTAGATTTATATTTAGATATCTTTATCTTTATTCACTTTATAGTTTAGATATAGAATTCTAGAATACTAGATCCTACTCTAGATCCAGAATCTACATCTAGTCACTCTAGTCTATACTATCAGCATAGAAAAAATAGCTTTGACTTTGAGAATAAATATAGATTCTATCTGAATCTGGTGTTTGGTGGCTGAGTTATATGAATTATATTAATATACAAATGAAAAAAAAGATCCAAGATCTTAAATAGATTAATAGTATTTAAAAAAAAGAGCATTTAAATCCTTTTTTTTTTTCATTTGCCCATAAACCAGGAAAGCAAAAATATACTAACAAAATTAAATATCTTATTAACATGACCGTCTAATAAATTACAAGAATATATATAGGAGCCACTATAATCTTCTATTTATCATAAGTTATGATAGTCTTTACTAGCACTAAGCTTATGAGAGTGTTTTCTAGCATAATAAGGATGATAAGGCTTAAGGAAATTTTTACTAGTATTCTAATCTTTTTTTTCTCTAATTACCTATTACATAATTTATATTCGTTTTGGCAGCATTGAAAAAATATGAAAAATATTATTGGTTGAAAGATGACAGTTTTGTCAATAGCAACTGAATCATTTGATTACAATCAAGAGCACTTTTAAAATGGTCTTAGTTGATATTAGTATTATTATTTACTTGTAGAAATATTCACTTGTATTTTTATTTCTCAGTGAGATTTTTGACGGCATACTTAGTGCTGACCAAGATTTGTGCTATGAAAATGAGCTCAACAAATGTGTTAATTTACCACTGTTGGCTATGTTCTGAAGAATTTAAGGATAAACTTGGCATTCTCAAACATATCAAGGTATTCTTTTAATTAGTTTTTCTAAACTTCATTGAAATGCAAACTTTCAAATTGTTCATCTAATTATAGAGATGCAACTAGCCTATTAAGCTTGTGGAGTATAGATTTAAATATTTATGCATCAGTCATAAACTTTAACCTTATCAATTTCAAAATCCCCACTAGAAAGTCCATTCAAAGAGTATTTGGAAATTTAGCATCATTGATGTTGGCTTTTGGTATGGAAATGCAGATGGAACAAAATAAAGTAACAGAAAAGGGTATCAGGATTGTACAGACCATTTACTATCTCTAGAAGAACTCTTTAATAATAGTTGCTTCTGAAGAATTTAGAAATTTCTATAAGATGTCACTCATTCTTCAATTTTGAAGGAACGTTTGTAATTTATAGGATACTAGATATGATACTAGCATATTAAGTTTGTGGAATATAGGTCTAAATATTTATGCATCAGTCATAAACTTTTTCCCTATCAATTTTTCTCTTTTGAAGGAACGTTTGTAATTTATAAGATACTAGATATGTTTTTTATATGGCTTTGCTCTTTTTTTTTATGTTCTGTTTTTACAAGACACTGTCTGTCTAATTAAAAGTTTGTACACGTTATTTCTCACACACTCAATCTTGATTCAAGTTGAAATTTACAGCTATTTACCACAATTATTTATTGCACCTACCTAAACAAAAATCAATTAAAAAAATAATGAATTAGTTAATTATTTTATTTGATATCTAACAAAGGAAAGAAATTGTTCTTGACATGTTGTGGTATAACTTGAATTACTCTCCTTTATACTTTGTGTACAGAATTAGATCGTCTTTTAAAAACTCAAAACTAACAATAGATAACAATAGATAACCACAAAACCTTCCTTTTTCATAAGCACTTTGGTGGCACTTGCGCCCTAGATTTTGAATTCAAGCTGTACAGCTTTTTTTAAAGTGCGTTTTAAAAGCGATGATAATAATAATAATACTAATCTTTATTATCCATTAGGAAATTAGCCTTACAATTTGTGCATTACACCAAACAGAACATTATAAATGTAGAAAACCAAAATATACATTCACACCAGATTCACTCCAAATTAACATGTGAAATGTTTATGAATTGTATTTAATGATTTGATTGCCAGGGGAACAAAAGAGTTTTTGCATCTGTTTGTCTTTGCTATCAGTCTCTTTTGAAATTGAAAAAAATCACAAAATTCTGGCCATAGGGTAACATTTGCTTCAATACAGTACAATGTTATCCCCCCCCCCCCCCTCCTTTTTCCCTACTGGTCCAGACAAGTGATTAGTTGTGTTTCACATGATCTATATTTCCTAAAGCCATGTTGGTATGGAGTAAGGACATTATGTCTGTCTTAGTGGTTTATGATGTTGCTACATATTATGTGTTCTAGGATTTTACATGTGATGCTGGTATTTATACTGGTCTGTAGTTTCCTGGGTCTGATTTTTCTCCTTTTTTAAATAGAGGAGTGACATTAGCTTTTTTCCAGTCCCTTGGTACTCTGCCCTTTTTAAGAGATGCCTGAAAAAGTATTTTGATCACTGGTGCTAGCTCATTGCTTAGATCTTTGAAAACTCTAGCCGGAATACCATCACATATTATCTATTATTTGTTCATTGCAGTGCTTCTACCTGCTCAGAAGCTTGCCTGTTCTTCAGAAAAGACCTTGGCTTTTTCCTTGAGTCTATTGAGAATTATTATATATATGTGTGTGTGTGTGCATATATATATATATATATATATATATATATATACACACACACACACATATATATGTACAGATAATAGATATACATAGATATAGATATATATACAGATACACAGATATATATATAGAGAGAGATATATATTAACTACTTTGTCACTAATGTATAAACACAGCAGTAGTGAGTAATTTCTCTTCTGTCTCGGAGACAAACTTTTACATATGTAGAGATGATTTATTATATTAATAATTGAGACAATTCATATTCTTTCTTTCTTACTTTTTACTTGATCTATTTACAAGGCAAACCATAAAGACAGGCCAGAACTGATTGACATAGAGAAGAAAATGAAAGTTCCACTATGTTTAGAATGTGGTTCAACACAGAGCTGTGAACACAAACAAGATACAGTGACTGAAGCAAATGAACAAGACGAAGAAGATGATGATGTGGATGACCCTAACACTGTGTCCAAACCACGTAATTATGTTTAATGCAATTATAAAATAACATTTTGTTAATAATCTAAATATTTGATCTAATTAGTTTTTTTTATATAGAAGTATGATTTAAATTTAATGCAATGGATTCCTTTGTCCTTGTGATGTGGCTAAAGACTATAACAAATTGTTTTTTTACATATCACTATGTCTGGCTCCTCTTTCCTTAAGTCTGTCTTCCTTGACTCAGAAGATTGGTCTATTAGCTGTGTACTGTGACTAGTAAGGAGAGTTGATAGAACCTACTATTACGAGCAGAACTGTTAGATTACCTCAAGTGCTCAGTGAGTTGCTTGCTTAGGGGATGGGACCACTTTCCTGTTATAATTACCATTAATTTCCCTTCCCTGAAGCAACCTTAGCTGTAAATGTTAAGTAATGGGAAATATGATGAATTCTTAAAAAGATGCACCCAGGACATACTACTTTAATTGGTAGATTGCTTGAAGTTCTAAGGTTTATACCTTCGACTTTTCTGAACCCAAGAAGTGCTTAAGATGCAATAGTACTCATGTTAGATTGTATCTACCATCATCTTAATACTCAGAAGCAATATTCTTGAGTGTTTTTCATTGAAATTCTCATCTGCTTTAACACCATCCAACTACAGTTCATGATAAAAAAGCTTTTTGATTTGAATGTACCAAACATATGCAAGCATGGAGGTTAACATTTTTAAAAAAATAAAATGCCATCAATATGTAAAAGAAAGCTGTTGCTGATTAGATTAGCACTGGATGGAGGAACACTGCATGGGTGCACTTTTTCACCTTTTCACCAGTACTTTATACCATTCACACAAATGACTTACAAAGTCCAACAGTAAATGTGCACTCTTGTTGCTTTTTTTTTAAAGATATCTGTATGATGGCAGTAAGGCAGTTTCTCAATGGATGTTTCTGTGTTTGTTTATATGAACAAGTAATTTGATTGTGTAATAGAATAAAATATAATATATATATATATATATATATATATATATATATATTCTCAATTACATTTCTTTATTGATGTATTGCATAGGTTTGATCAACTGTGTGACATGCACCAAATCCTTCACAGTCCCAGATTCACTCCACAAACATCGCATGATAGAACATCCTACTGAGAAAGCCTTCCAATGCATATTTTGTCCTAATGTTTATTCTGAGAGGACTGAGTTGGTTGCACATAAGCTAATACACAGTGGAAACAGACCTTACATATGCACTATATGTGGAAATAGATTTCCAAAATGTTCAGATTTAAAGAGACATTCTATAATTCATACCAGTAAGCACAGTTTTCTTTAAAGTAAGACTATCAACCAATAAGTACATAGCAGTAAGTCAAATTTGTTTTAAATTTGCTTTAGCTGTGAAAAGAAAATTCAGGTCTAAGAAGAGATTATTCTTTTTTAATAAAATGGTTTTGATAATCAGCCTTTCCTTTTTAACATGATAATGATGATTATATACTCAGCCTTACTGTAAATAATTTATGAAAGATTTAAACCTAAGTCTGTTAATTAATGCTTGTTTTAATTTACATGAAAATATATTTTAGAAATAAAATCAACAATGTTGAACAACATAGAAATACTTTTAAAATTTCATGCATTTTCCAGAAAATTGTAGGCCTACCATACTTCCTGTTCATTTTTCTGTGTAGACCTATATCGCTGACAATGAATAGAAGGATAGAATATAGCTTTCCCCCCCCCCCCCCCCCTCATTGTTTTGAATTTACTCATGTAGTTTGAAAACAAACTCTAAATCATTCTTAATAATAGTAAGATTTCTACCCTCTCCAGCCCAACACAAACTAGAAATCATTCTACATAATAGTAAGATTTCTACCCTCTCCAGCCCAACACAAACTCCAAATCATTCTACATAATAGTAAGATTTCTACCCTCTCCAGCCCAACACAAACTCTTAATCATTCTACATAATAGTAAGATTTCTACCCTCTCCAGCCCAACACAAACTCTTAATCATTCTACATAATAGTAAGATTTCTACCCTCTCCAGCCCAACACAAACTCCAAATCATTCTACATAATAGTAAGATTTCTACCCTCTCCAGCCCAACACAAACTCCAAATCATTCTACATAATAGTAAGATTTCTACCCTCTCCAGCCCAACACAAACTGCAAATCATTCTACATAATAGTAAGATTTCTACCCTCTCCAGCCCAACACAAACTCCAAATCATTCTACATAATAGTAAGATTTCTACCCTCTCCAGCCCAACACAAACTCCAAATCATTCTACATAATAGTAAGATTTCTACCCTCTCCAGCCCAACACAAACTCCAAATCATTCTACATAATAGTAAGATTTCTACCCTCTCCAGCCCAACACAAACTAGAAATCATTCTACATAATAGTAAGATTTCTACCCTCTCCAGCCCAACACAAACTCCAAATCATTCTACATAATAGTAAGATTTCTACCCTCTCCAGCCCAACACAAACTCCAAATCATTCTACATAATAGTAAGATTTCTACCCTCTCCAGCCCAACACAAACTCCAAATCATTCTACATAATAGTAAGATTTCTACCCTCTCCAGCCCAACACAAACTCCAAATCATTCTACATAATAGTAAGATTTCTACCCTCTCCAGCCCAACACAAACTCTTAATCATTCTACATAATAGTAAGATTTCTACCCTCTCCAGCCCAACACAAACTCCAAATCATTCTACATAATAGTAAGATTTCTACCCTCTCCAGCCCAACACAAACTGCAAATCATTCTACATAATATTAAGATTTCTACCCTCTCCAGCCCAACACAAACTCCAAATCATTCTACATAATATTAAGATTTCTACCCTCTCCAGCCCAACACAAACTCCAAATCATTCTACATAATAGTAAGATTTCTACCCTCTCCAGCCCAACACAAACTCCAAATCATTCTACATAATAGTAAGATTTCTACCCTCTCCAGCCCAACACAAACTCCAAATCATTCTACATAATAGTAAGATTTCTACCCTCTCCAGCCCAACACAAACTCCAAATCATTCTACATAATAGTAAGATTTCTACCCTCTCCAGCCCAACACAAACTCCAAATCATTCTACATAATAGTAAGATTTCTACCCTCTCCAGCCCAACACAAACTCTTAATCATTCTACATAATAGTAAGATTTCTACCCTCTCCAGCCCAACACAAACTCCAAATCATTCTACATAATAGTAAGATTTCTACCCTCTCCAGCCAAACACAAACTCCAAATCATTCTACATAATAGTAAGATTTCTACCCTCTCCAGCCCAACACAAACTCCAAATTATTCTACATAATAGTAAGATTTCTACCCTCTCCAGCCCAACACAAACTCCAAATCATTCTACATAATAGTAAGATTTCTACCCTCTCCAGCCCAACACAAACTCCAAATCATTCTACATAATAGTAAGATTTCTACCCTCTCCAGCCCAACACAAACTCCAAATCATTCTACATAATAGTAAGATTTCTACCCTCTCCAGCCCAACACAAACTCCAAATCATTCTACATAATAGTAAGATTTCTACCCTCTCCAGCCCAACACAAACTCCAAATCATTCTACATAATAGTAAGATTTCTACCCTCTCCAGCCCAACACAAACTCTTAATCATTCTACATAATAGTAAGATTTCTACCCTCTCCAGCCCAACACAAACTCCAAATCATTCTACATAATAGTAAGATTTCTACCCTCTCCAGCCAAACACAAACTCCAAATCATTCTACATAATAGTAAGATTTCTACCCTCTCCAGCCCAACACAAACTCCAAATTATTCTACATAATAGTAAGATTTCTACCCTCTCCAGCCCAACACAAACTCCAAATCATTCTACATAATAGTAAGATTTCTACCCTCTCCAGCCCAACACAAACTCCAAATCATTCTACATAATAGTAAGATTTCTACCCTCTCCAGCCCAACACAAACTCTTAATCATTCTACATAATAGTAAGATTTCTACCCTCTCCAGCCCAACACAAACTCCAAATCATTCTACATAATAGTAAGATTTCTACCCTCTCCAGCCAAACACAAACTCCAAATCATTCTACATAATAGTAAGATTTCTACCCTCTCCAGCCCAACACAAACTCCAAATTATTCTACATAATAGTAAGATTTCTACCCTCTCCAGCCCAACACAAACTCCAAATCATTCTACATAATAGTAAGATTTCTACCCTCTCCAGCCCAACACAAACTCCAAATCATTCTACATAATAGTAAGATTTCTACCCTCTCCAGCCCAACACAAACTCCAAATCATTCTACATAATAGTAAGATTTCTACCCTCTCCAGCCCAACACAAACTCCAAATCATTCTACATAATAGTAAGATTTCTACCCTCTCCAGCCCAACACAAACTCCAAATCATTCTACATAATAGTAAGATTTCTACCCTCTCCAGCCCAACACAAACTCTTAATCATTCTACATAATAGTAAGATTTCTACCCTCTCCAGCCCAACACAAACTCCAAATCATTCTACATAATAGTAAGATTTCTACCCTCTCCAGCCAAACACAAACTCCAAATCATTCTACATAATAGTAAGATTTCTACCCTCTCCAGCCCAACACAAACTCCAAATTATTCTACATAATAGTAAGATTTCTACCCTCTCCAGCCCAACACAAACTCCAAATCATTCTACATAATAGTAAGATTTCTACCCTCTCCAGCCCAACACAAACTCCAAATCATTCTACATAATAGTAAGATTTCTACCCTCTCCAGCCCAACACAAACTCCAAATCATTCTACATAATAGTAAGATTTCTACCCTCTCCAGCCCAACACAAACTAGAAATCATTCTACATAATAGTAAGATTTCTACCCTCTCCAGCCCAACACAAACTCCAAATCATTCTACATAATAGTAAGATTTCTACCCTCTCCAGCCCAACACAAACTCCAAATCATTCTACATAATAGTAAGATTTCTACCCTCTCCAGCCCAACACAAACTAGAAATCATTCTACATAATAGTAAGATTTCTACCCTCTCCAGCCCAACACAAACTCCAAATCATTCTACATAATAGTAAGATTTCTACCCTCTCCAGCCCAACACAAACTCCAAATCATTCTACATAATAGTAAGATTTCTACCCTCTCCAGCCCAACACAAACTCCAAATCATTCTACATAATAGTAAGATTTCTACCCTCTCCAGCCCAACACAAACTCCAAATCATTCTACATAATAGTAAGATTTCTACCCTCTCCAGCCCAACACAAACTCCAAATCATTCTACTTAATATTAAGATTTCTACTGTCCAACCCAACAGGATTAAAACCATTTCACTGTGCCCAGTGTGACAAATGTTTCACTCAAAAGTCTAGCCTAGAGAAACATGCCAAAATTCATGCCAAACACTCTGGAGGTCACCCATGTCTACTGTGTGGCCTTGTCTTTAATGAGTTGACCCAGTTGATTGATCACAGCCAATCTAATCATGCAGACATCAGCTTCTGTTGTAAAATTTGTGGGAAAATGTACTCTGAGGAAAGGCATTTGGTCCATCATGAGGTTGGTATATATGTATTTTAATAAATAACAATTAATTTTGTGCAATAATGGAATAGCAATGAAAGGAAATGAAAAGGAAAAAGTCACTATTAATCTTGTGTAGTCTGTCAAGCTAAAAAATGAAAAGCACTTTTAAAAAGCCAAATTGTACCAAATTCTGTAGTGTGCTAAAAATAGGTTCAATGACAACTTTTTCTCTTCTGAAATAGAAGAATATTATTTTTAAAATTAAATTGACACTTTAGGTGCATAAGCTACTAATAGTTTATACAAAACTTGCACTTCATATTGTGTGATTTAAAAAAGCCAGCAACAAGAGTTAATTGAACTTGTAGATGAAATGTGCCCTCTGTGTACCCCAAATGCAAATGTTCTTTGCATTATAAAATTGGCCAGTGCAGCATCCTTCTTTATTTGACTTAATTGTACAAATTATTAACTGAGTTGAATAATGTGCCAGGAGATTGCATTTATTCAGGTCAAAATGTAGCAAAACACTTCATTATCAGCCCATTATTTTATTTATTTTGACATGAGCTCAGAACACAGGAAAATGCTTTGCACATGGTTTCTGAGCCAGACCTTGCTGAATAAAGGGAAGAATCTACTGTTAAAAAAAGTTTTTTTAGTTTTGTGAACTTAAGCTAGAAATAAAAGTTGTATAGTGAAATAGCCTTGTTCTTTAAATGGTAGTTTTAATATTTGCACTATCATGAATGATATCACAGCTGGTGCAGATTAAAATTTTCTTTAACCTTCTTTTTTCAAAACAGAAAAACCATTCTATGATCAAGCCTTATGCCTGCAGTTATTGTGACAGACGATTCTCAATTGAATCTTTACTTATCAAACATGAAGAGAAAATGCATACAAGTAAAAAAGATATCATTTGTGATGTTTGTGGGAAAGTTTTCAAAAGAATGGATAATCTTAATAGACATAAGGTACCGGAAGTTATTAAGAATTGTGTTGCCAGTATGATTTTGAGTAAATGCAAGTATTTTGTATCAGGCCTTTTTATTTTTCCCTCCTCAAAAATATCTTTGAAAATCTTAACATCTGTTGTTAATCTTCAAAAACAATACCTGTTAATAATTTTTAATGACAATACAAATGCTCATCAAAAACAAATGTTTTATTTAAATTTATTATGTATATCATGCATCATTATTTGTATCTAGCTGAATAATTAATTAATTTTACTTTAATCAATAACATTTGTGTCTTTGTTGAATACCAGTATATCTAATTGTTAATTTCTATATACCAGATTTAACATAGTGGCAGATCCAGGGGGGGGGGGGGGGTGCACACACACACTGGGGATGCCAATATTTGTGTAAAAAATTATTTACTTATCTTATTATGCTAAAAGCTTTTTGCAATGTTTCTTTTGAATGACGTTTCACAGTTTGTTCTAAGTTAGAGCCTTTACAATTTGCTTACCATAAAGATAAAGGTGTAAACTATGCCATCCTATATATTTTATATAGTGTTTACAAACATATTTTTTCAAAGACAGTTGTTTTCAGGGGCTTCCCTCAAAGCCACCTTAATCTAAATCAGCCTTCCTCAATCTTTGGGGCACATGTTGCTGAAGGGACAGGGAGAGGAGTTTAAAGGGTTTTTTTCCAGGGACAAAACTATTGGTCTTATTTGCAATGTAGTAAGGGCTCATAAATTCATCTTTGAATATTGATGAAGTAAAAACAAAAGATTCATCTTGTATCCACCAAACCCATTCTACCTGTTTTGTGCACCCTAAAACTGTTGAATTTCCCAAAGCACTGAACCATCATTCTGTTGATTTCATTTGCTTATCAAAACAGGCCTTTTACAAGAGATCTCGCTTAATATGAAGATAATCTTATGAATGTGCAAAAAATATGCTACATATACCTTGCATTATCAGCACGTGCCCTTTGTGACTTGAGCTCACTTCCTTTTTTAATAGGATAGAAAGTGAGCTCTAGGCCTCTGGAGAATGCGTTTGTGCATCTAAGATTTTATATAGGGTTAGAGTTTACTGGGGTTAGGGTTTGGAGAAAATCGTGTTCCCCCTTCAAAGCTCTGGATCCACTTGTGATTTAACATGCCATCAAAATAAGGTACATATTTTTCTTCAGCATTTCCATTCCATTTAAGATTAAAATAATTGGCCTCATCTCGTGTAGAAAATATTGCATATTCTTTTGCATTTTTTTTTACATACTCATAGTTTATGCTATTTTGAAGTTATATCTGAGATTTATATCAACTCTCTTTCAGGTTTCTCATACAGGTGTCAAAAGTCACATCTGCCCCCATTGTGGCATTTCTTTTACAGAGAAAGGATCATTGACACGACATATCAAAGCTCAACATGATCTCATTCGTCCTCATACATGTCAAACGTGTGGGAGAAGCTTCACTCGTAAAACACTACTACGTAAACATGTTGATAGATGTCATGGAGTGAAACAACCTGCTGCAGACGTTGAAGATAAAACTCTCTATTTCAAGTGCAAACTATGCAACAAGCATTTGAGGATATCTGGCAAAAGACAACACATTAAACTACATAAAATGAAAGGTGAAAACTATGATGATGACATTGTGGATGATGATACTAAAGATAATGAAGTCAGTTTAGAAGATAAACTTGATCAATACTCCCACCTTCAATTACCTTTTTATTAATATTTAAATGGCTTCATAACTGTTGTTGCTTTTTTTTCCTTCTAACTATTGTGTCTTTGTTTCCCTTTTGAATTTCTGGATTAAGACTGAATATTTTGTATAGAATAACAAATAAAATATACAAAAATACTTTTTTTTTAAAAGACAATTTCTCCTTTATATATCTTATAGCAATTATTTTGCTCGTAATAACCAATGAATGTTAGATTTTAAAACAACAACAGAGAAACAATGTTTACTCCGCACAACCTCCCCACCTGAGAAAAAGCAAATGTAGAAATCTAGTAAAGTTTATAATACAATTCTAATGATAAACCTACAAATCTAGACTTAGAAGACGGTGCACAAAATGTTTCTGAACGTTTTTTCATGTATCAAACTCTAAAAAAAAACAAAGATATAGTCTGTTCAAGATAATGAGTGTCTAGTCCTCTAGCCAAATTTATATTAATTTTTTTTTATACTTTGAAAAAATATAATGGTCAAACTAGAGTTTTTCAGTGTGGTCAAAAAGCTGGTGATTTTTTTTTTATCTTTTTCACTAAAGACTTATCATCAACTGTCAAATTTTTAGCAAGATTGTTTGAGGTGTTTTTGATAACCATTTTCACAGCACCCCCCACACCCAAGGTTTTTGAGCCCATGAATTTGCAGTTAGCTAGCTAAATAGTGGAATTGTAAAAACTGACAGGGGGGGGGTTCAGTATTTAATATCTGCTTCAGTACCAAACAAATCACTAGTTCTAAAGATGTTCTTAATTTAACTCCAATGATCATTGCATTAGGGAAATACAATGTTCTATTCAAAGTTCACAATTGTTTTTGCACACTTTCATAATTGTATAAAACAAATGAACATTTATATTTGTATTCTGACATCTTTTTGAAATAGTTGACAACAATTGTATATTGTACATCAGAGAAAACAGTAGATCTATCTAGTTATCCTGGGTTATTTAAATAATACTAAAGCATGTCTTCAAATCAGAAGATGAAGTAGAGGACAGTGTTTCACATAGCTATGAAGCCCAAGCTGTCGTCAACATATTTTTCCACATTCAGTGCTAACTGTTGTTACACAGATAGCTGGTGGTCAATTTAGGCTCTTTCCGCAATCTGTCCTTGGCAGTAGATTTTCTTTTGGTCTCAGATGTGTATTCTGCTTCCTTCACAAGAGATCTCCAGCTGTCTCACTGCCTGCTTTCAGGTGCTCTTCTGTTTGTTAAAGCAAGCTGTTGCCTAAGCTTGTCTTCAAAATGATTTTATGGGACACGCTATTACACCGACCACCATCCAGTCACTGTGAAAAAGATTGCTTTTGGCCTACTGTCATCCCCCATACCCTATCGCTTGAATGCATCTAAAAGTATAACTTGCCAGATGGTTATCTCAAAAGTAATGGGATACTGTGCCTCCTAGGGTTGATAGTTGCACATTCAATTTTTTGGTTACTCTTAAGAAAAAAAAAAAAAATTTAAATGTCCTCTCAATGTAAACTACCAAAGTTATTTATAAAAGGGCTCTTGAAACAATGTTTGTAGCAATCCCAAATTAATCTTTTCTAAATCGTTAAGATCAAAACAAAGTTATATTTTATTGATTAAACTCAAGGCTGCTGTTTAGTATGACTTTAGTATGATGGTGTCTTTTTTTTTAATGAATTTTTTAAAAACTGTATAAAAATTGTGAAATTATATGTAATAAAATATGTTGTATAGATAGGCCTACTATTCAGTGTTACTTTCTTACTAAATGTATAGACTTGCACTGTTATTCTGATGACCCGAGGATCACATTTGTTTCACAAATCTTTATGGCTCTATGTAGGGACATCTCATAAGGGGGGAAAGGAATCTAGTGCTGATTTGCAGTGTTGGTTGGTCTATGACTTTTACGACTATATTGCTACAACTAAACCGATGTAGGCTTATAGTTTTTATTGGAGAACTTATAATAATCTAAACAAACTTGGTTTTAAAATTAAAGCTAAACATAACTGTCACGTATCATTGTCAATATTTTATTATTTATATTTAATTATTTAAATTAAATTCTGTTCAAGGTTGCTGGATTTGTCCAATGACGTCGCAAACATCCAGTGATCATGTATATAACGTTTGATAGAAAAGTATTTGATTAGTTGGAGAGGTGGTCTGATTGGTTAATCTAATTATGTTAGTAGAAAGTCAAGTACAGTCACGAGGACATAGGAACAGGCGGGTTCTAGAATCGCCAGTCATGGAGCGAACTTGCTAGAGAGAAGTCGTAGGTTGAATCTGGCAGAAGCAAGACGTTTATTGTTCTTGAGTTAGAATTGATAGAGATCAGTTTTACACTTATACTAAATCTAGTAGTTATTTGAATATTTGATATTTCTTGATACAGTTCACTCAGTAAATGCTGTATTATAAGTTTGTGTTTCCCAGTTGAGAATTTAAATGTCTGTGTTTAAATCAAAAGGATCTTTTTTATTAAATCTAACAGTTAACATTAGATCTAGGCATTATAGAAAATCCCCGGCAAGTCACAATAACTCATCTTATCAGCTGGCAATTTCGAGTAAGACTTAATTCATCTTACCAGCTGACTACATCAAGTAAAATAGTCCAGCGGTATATTTCAACATATGCCACAGTGACAATAACTTTTATTATAAATTCGGCTTGTGATTAGATGAATTAAATCTAGTAGTAATAAAATAAAATGGTATTTTAAAAGCAAAATCTAATTTCCAACAAAAAAAAAAAACGTTTCCCTTTCTCAACGTATGAAAGTTTGTGTCCAATATGAAATAGGTGAATGTTAGGCGCTTTTTTCCGCTCTGTGTCTTATAAGCCAAACGGAGGTAACTCTCAAATAACGAAATCAAATAACACGGCTAAAGGCCAACAATAGAAGTTAGTCGACGCCGATAGCGAATGTCGAACAAGAAGTTCGTAAGTAGAAAACATAAACATGGCATATGTATATATTGCATTAATCTATTAATGCTACGTTGCTCAATTGATCGTTGACGCAACCATGTATATCTTATTTTATTTCCTTTATCCCGACTGACCGCCTTGATAATTTTACTAGCGCACTAATACTGCGCGTAGAAAAGAGATATGAATCATCTCCCTTGTAGTCATTTTACTCTAACGAGAGTTGCGCCCCTTGAATGGACACCCTCTCCATTCAAGCGCGCTCCATTGTTCTCGGCCGACGGTCATATGTAAACAAACCGTCATGGTCGCTGACCACCGCCCATTCCCCCCCCCCCTTTTCTCTTCCAACTTGTGTTGATTATTTGAGATTATTATTTCCCCTTATAGGTACTTTTTTATATTATTATTTCCCCTTTTATGAACCTTTCTATATTGCTACTATCTGCCATCTATTTTCCAAATCCCATTTGTCATCATCTCCTCATTGTACTTAAAAGCAATTTCACCAATCTGACGAATGCACATCAGTCGAGGGCATCGATAAGATGCATGAGAGACATGTCCTACTAACTTTTCTTTATTTATCCGCAGCCTCCCTCAGGTGTCTGCCTATGTGCTTAGTGCTATTCAGCACTGCACTCGCCTACTGAGATCTACCTGCCTATTTGCTATTTATCGGATCACTCACCTGCCTATTTGTTTGGATCTATTGCCTTCGCACTTCATGCTATTCAGCACTGCACCACTGCCTACTTGCTATTGAGTATCATCTCCCGCCTACGTGGATCTACTCAACTCTACTACTTGGCGCTATCGGCCTTGCCCGCCTATTCGACAGCCCACCTGTCAACTTATTAGGTGCGACGTCCCTATAGACCCAGATCTGTGCGAGACGTCATAGCTACGCCAAACCCTCTGCAACTCACTGGACTTATCCTGTCAACTACGCTGCCCACGGCAGATCAGCTCTGCCCGCAGTACACTTGTGCCCACGGTAGCCGGCCACCCGCCCTACTGTGCCCACTACAGATATTAGAACTTTGGATTGAGACTCCACAAGAACTATATCACCGGCGTCCCTCTACCCGCTAGAGCGCCACCTCCAGCGGCAGAACCTCAAGTCAGGACACAGCCAGCTGCGACCCAAGCAGGACAACCAGCTAACTTCAGAAGACAAAGTGACATACTCTCTTATTAAGTGCAAGAGTGATGATTAAATACATGACTAATTAGAGATAGATGCAAACCCTCCCCCTTTTTATTATTCTATGTAAATAAATATTCTTCATTTTTAACTTTGTATCTTTCTTTCCTTGCTTGTCTCGTTGCGTGCCTGCTCCCGATTTATATGCTGACGGGTGTGTGATAGCTTTCAAAAATAATCATCCCCTAGACATTAAACGCGCCAAATACACGTCACATTCCTCAACCTGTCACACGCGCTCAATAGCAAGAACTACTAAGTGTTTCAATCTATCTTTGAGAATTGTTGACCTCAAGTAATTCTTCATTAGTTTGAGGTGCGAGAAGCTTCTTTCACCAGATTACACAATTATATCTGACGCATAATGTCTCGCGTAAGATTGGCGTTTTCGATATTGAATGACAATTTTCGTGTATATATTTCCGTATATTTTAAGAACTTTTTCGTATATTTTGCGATTTCGGGAGATTTCCAGGAGCTCCTGGTAAATCGCCAGATGGGCGCGGGAAGTCTGTTTTGAGTTCTAAAATGGTTTAATTAATTAATTTTTGCACCTTGAATTAGCGCGGGTCCTATGAAAGTGCTCCCGGTAAATCGACAGGAGGGCGCGGGAAATATCTTTTTAAGTTATTTTAGGTTATAAAATGGTTTAATTTAATAATTTCTACACCTTGAATTAGAGCGGGCCCTTGAAAGTGCAGGTCCTATGAAAGTGCTGGGCCCACTGCGGTCGCATAGGTTGCAGCGCCTAAGGCCGGCCCTGCAAAATATTGCTACGCCGCCGGTCGACTAGTTTACAATAATACAACTCATTCATCCTCAATTCTTTAACTGCCCATCTCACAAGGTCCAATGCTGCTTTCCAAATAACTTGGAAAACTAGTCTGCATTTTTGAGTTAGCAATAGAGGCCTACACAATTTTATATGCTCTCAGAATGTAATTTAATAAACTTACGTTCAAGATTGTTTCATATTATAGCAAAGATTTTTTTGTATTTGCACTTAAGTCTACATCTTTGTCGTCTTGACAATCGCTAAGTGTTCTGGAGAGTGATTGACGGTTGGAAGATGTTAGCAATTGGTTGGTGGCTATGTCGTGTGAATGATGAACGATAAGCGGCATCTCGTCAACGGTCCTCTCGATTTCCAGAAAGACAAAAGACGTGTTGTTTTTTTGTGTGGTGAGTTTGATGTTGTTCAAAATACTCAAGTCTACTATATTTCATTTCATCCCTTGCTAAATTTGTTTAGTTTGCAATCAAAGTTCTAGATAGTATTGTTCACAAGGAGGTTATTCAAGTTATTTCAAGTTTTACACGTTCAATTATAATTACGTCTACAGCAGATAGGTGCTTCAAGTCTACTACTGCCAACAACACTAAGGGGACTTGATCTCCACGGATAAATGGTTTTGTACCTGTTCATTCATAAATACTGTCATCATGAGGTTCAACAGAATTAGCGAATCTCTAGTGCTTGTGGGGAAACATTAGGCTTAATTATTTGACTGTACTTTTCGGCACAGGATTCCAGTAATATCTATTTACCTTATTTTCTCGGACAATGCTTCTCAGCTTCACTCGGGTGGAAAAGACAGAGAAGCCATAGGCCCAAAAAAAAAAAAAGATAATAATTGTGATTTATGAAGGAATTCGTAGCGAGGCCTACTCGTGATAATGCGACAACTCCATCATACAAATAACAATTCGTATGTGTCTGGACACGCCATCTATTAAAATCGGGCAGTCTTTATAAGTTTATCATTTAGTATGTACAAGGTATTGGCGTCTACTAGAAGCGCTATATGCGGATGAATTGAGATGTAGTACATACACATTTATCTAGGACAATGCTTTAGATTAGTATCAGATTTTTTTTAAATCACGATAACATTTTAAGCACAACAAAATTACTGCAATACATTGGGTATCGCATGTTTGCCAGTCCGCCTCTGGACAGGACACTAGGTTAAGGCTAGTCACAAGAATGTGACATCGCATGATCAGATGATCATGAGTGCAGATCCACGTGCATGAATTTTAAGCGTGATGACAAAAAGGCGGGAAACGAAAAACCAAGGCCGAAGATAGCGTGGACGTGGTAGAAAGGTTATAGAATTTTGAGGACGAGATTAAAATCAAGGTAGTTGGAAGTTTATTTTTTAGCGGCCCCCGAAAGGGGAAAAGACACTATTAGTTTTGTGTGGCCTGTCTGTCCGTCCGTCCAGAAACTAGAAGAGAAAATGAAAATCGGACATCATATTTTAAATCATTCAAAGTTCTGATGCAAAGGCTACTTTTTCTTTTCCGAAAGTAAACCATCTAATTTTCTAAATTGTATATGCTAGCAGATTTTTAAAAAAATTACACCACTTTTCAATAAAAAAAACTTCAGGGGAGGTAACTTGTTTTAAAAAAAGGTCATGCACTTCTTCATTAATAAATCAAGCTTCATTCATAGATTCGCGCATTGGTACAAAACATTTGCATCTAAAATCTAAGGTCACAATGGTAAAAGTGTCAATGGATAATATACTTGAAGCTGAATTACAATTTATTTTCCATTTATTAACTAACTCATCGAATAGAATTACTAATTCAAGTGTTATTTTTTTAAAAAGAATTTTTATACGAACTTCGTTTTAGTTATAAGTTTCAAAAATAACGAACTACTTTTATAGCGCGCAGTTTCGACAAATCCTCATTATAGGGGCCTACTTGACAGTCTAAATAAGAGTAAATAGAGCCCAGATATAGGCTACATATAGATCTATTTATAAAACGAGTTCTAGTCTAGATATAGTAGATTCTATATCAAGATTATATACCTAGATCTATCCACAACAAACGTCTTCCGAAAGAATGAAGGATCAGAATGTGGTAGCCTGTAAAGATTATGTACAAACACAGATACATACAAATAATCTTTTTTTTTTGGCCGAGGGGGGGGTGCGTGGAGAAAAAATATCCTGGCTACAATAGAACTAGACCAATGATAAGAACACTCGTGCAACAAGAGGACACCAACCACTTGGCTTCCTAGCATATAGGCTTGAGCTCGAAGCCAGACTTCTGGGCGCCTATGAGGTCTTTAATTGAAATGTATTTGTCCCTAGGTCTAGTCTGGCAGAAACAACTACGACAAATAGCAAACACATACACACAGAATGAGAAGAAATATTCGATAATTTTGAAAAATTTATTAAACTTTAATCATAGCGAACAACAATATGCTACATAAATTTAGGTCTTGACTTTTGTTTATTATGTTGATTTTTATCAGCACAGATTATTATTTAAAAAAACAAACAAACAGAAGCTGCATTAAGCTATAAGGAATCAATATATATTTTTATACATACAGTATTTTAATGTCAGTAAAATCAGATGAGTGAATGATTTAATTATAAAATAATAACATTGAATCTCTTACGTAAAATCTGAATTATTTAAGATATTTTTGTAAAGCTTTGCAGATCATTACCTATACATTTTGAAAGTTAATACTTTGTGCATTATAATATTTTTTTCATTATATCACAAATATAAATATGAAGTCAAAAAAAGTCTGTCACCTACCATGCCCCCATCCTCCTCTAACATGTGCCTATTAGATAAACAATACCTTCCCCTCCCCCCAAAGCCTATTATCACTCTGTCATTGCATTTAAAATTCAAAGTTTTTCACAATTTGCAAAGTGAAGATACAAAATGGAGCAAAATTCTTTATTTAAAAAAAAACAACAACAAAAAAAACAAAAAACTTTGCTTTAACAATGTAGTGATTAGATATTGATTTTAAAATCACATGAAAAATTTGGTTTTTCATCTTGTCTTAAATTGTGGAGAATATTTGTTCTGAAACATCCATTAACTAATAAAAAAATTCTTTAATCTCAGCTTTTTTTTTTTTTTTTAAATGTGTGTAAATATAACTTTCATAAATGTAGATTAAATAGAAGTCCTTTATTTGTTGATTGGTAGACTAACTTTTATTAATTGTTTTTCAATTATGGGAGTGAAAGGAGTAAAATGCAACTAGAAGAAAATTAAAATTTCATGGTCATGATGACATTGATTTTCTCTTTGCCTTTGGTCATAAAGTGGACCATTGGAGATGTTTTAATCTGAATATTTCAATTATGGCTTCATCAACATTTTTACATTTCCATTGTAAGTAAGAGTCCATGAGAATAGCATTTTCTTTTCAGAACCTTGAGTCAAAAGTAGCAAACTTTATTTGTTTGGCTCTACACAAATACATCTTTAATATTCTAAACACATTTATTTGTCTTTTAAGAAAATCTGAGCCCACTAAATTTTTAGTTTGCTTTCAGCTTACTATTAAAGAAAAGTTAATAGAAAATCACAATTTGAAACTTTTTGAATGCACACAATTAAAATGTGTCATGGAGTAAACATTTTTTAAAAAATGGATAATTTAAGAATTCAATGCACCATTTTAGGAAGAGAGAAAAACACAAGGTACTTAGACAAACAAAACACACAAAAAAAGTAGGGTCTAAAATAATAAAATGTCAGAGCACATATACACACAAATATGCCTTCTAAAGCCTTAAAAAAAAAGGGATAAGCATTTATATTTATATATTATATGTACATCCCAATGGTTGGAATATGCATACATTTTTTTCCCATTTTGTTCCTTTTTGAAAGTGAGCATTTTAACTTTCAAATGTTCACTTGATTTACTTGAAGCTGAATTACATTTTGATCAACCTTTCTTTATGTATGTCATTTGAATTGAAAGAAGGCACATTGATATTCAAACTTGGTCAAAGTTAAATGACTGGTAGGTAAATAAAGTTTGTAACATAAAAGAAAAATATTTATAGAGCCGAAAACCCAAATGTAGTAAATTTAGTTAATGTAAACTGTCAATTTGTCATCAGTCTGTATCTCATAGTCCATTATTTGGTGGGCGTCTTGCAACTCCACAGTATCTTTAAAAATTCTTAAATCTGTTGGCTCAACATCAAGTAGTTTTCCAAGGGATAGCTTTAGCTGTGCACAGGAAAAAAAATGTAAATTACAAAATATTACTAGAAATGTACTGTTTTATTTTTAATGTAGGTGGATAATAGGGTCTGAGATTTAGTCTTTTCTTTCACATTATAAAATCTTAGTAATTTCACTTTAACCTCTTTTTGATAGTTATAACCAGCAAATGCAAAATTCCTAAAAAAAAAAAGAAAATTTAACTTGTTATTATTTACAGTGTAAATAGAACAACTACACCATTTTCATGATCCAAATGGCAGTGGTTAAATTTCCCATAAATGATTTTTTATTAAAAGTTACATCCCAATATGGTTTTATTGAGCCTATGTATTAAAATTACAAAATTATCTTCTGTTTTTAAGCAATAGCGGTAGTGGCTATTTAAAATTTTGGTGTGTAAATTTCTATAACATTGACATTTGAATTGTAGACATTTTATAAAAGAAATCTCTTATTTTATATAAGTCAAAACCCTGATAAATTCCAGGTGTTGACAGATCATGTTACGGGAAATAATTATACTTCTTAAATCTTTAAGTGATTGATGAGATGTTGAGGGTTGGCAACTACAGATCTGCATTAGTTGATGGCATCAGCCGAACTGTGGACAACTATTGAATGATTTTATCAGAGAAGAAGAAATACCTATGGAGGGTATCTAATTTAATGGCAAGGATTTGAGCAATGGCTATTTTTATTTGGGGGGCGGGGGGGAGGGGAGTTATACAAGAATTTACAGGCCTAAAGTGAGTGTGCTTGGGAGGGCATTTTAAAGTGGACAGTTCCAATTTAATGAAGATAATAAAATTCATAAGTCATATGAGGAAGCGTTGAAATTCTTGCAGTTTTATTAAAAGTGCGAAACTTGGGAGGATTGCCAAAATATTGTGTGAGCAATCCTATTACCCTCTCAACTTGATCAAGAGTTGGGATGTCATCAAGTTCTGTTTAAACTGTTTCCTGTAGAATTTCAGCAAGAAACAATCCTTTTGTTTCTAAAAATAAAAAAAACTAAAGTGCTACTGCTTTGGTTTATATCAGACTTTCTGATTTGCCTCTCTGAAAATATCTTATGACATTCTGAGCTCAAAATCAAGCATCACTCTAAATCAGTCCTGTACATCCTTTATTTCCCCAAAAATCAAATCGATATAAGAACATGTGTGTTTGTGTACTTAAGTGTGAAAGGAAATTTTATAAATCTAGATATACAATTAAGAATCAGAAGAACAGTCAAAGAGTGTATAAAGGCAATTTTCTTTTTTTTTTTGGGGGGGGGGGGGGGGGGGAGTAATGTGTGTGGGAGCATTTTAAATTCTAAATTAGTCTCTCTACGTATAAAAATAAGTGAAATAAACAAATCATCCCCTATTGACTGCTGATGGTATGAAAATGAGTGCCCTATTGTTTTTAAGACAGCTATAATGTTACAGCATTTAGTTGCTGAGTTCTATCTGTGAAGATCCATCCACTGAGCAAAAGCAATTGACCTCAATAAATTGCACACCAATATTTATTTTAATTCCTTAGTGCCTTGAAAAGGTATGTTTAATCAATGATATTTCATGTCTAGATTATTTCCCTCACCTCTACCCCTTCTTTAATTACATTCACCTGCCTAAACCACACCAGGTTGGCATATTTGACAGGTTAATTTGTCACTTTGATCTTCTCAAATCTTGTGTTGCCTTGTCAACAGCTGATTACATATAGCCGGACAGAGTTATCTACTCTATAGTTTGACAGTCGTGTTGATCTCGATAATATTTGATAGCTACAAGCCTTTCCAGTCTTTTGTGCCCTGTGAAGAGGGCACGGCTCACATGTTGGCACACCCCTCCTGACTTTATCCAGCATGCACACCACTTCCTGACTTTATCCAGCATGCACACCACTTCCTGACTTTATCCAGCATGCACACCACTTCCTGACTTTATCCAGCATGCACACTTTATCTATTGAATGTATATTAGTTGGCCAATTAAAAGGTAATCAAATGTATCCAACCTGGATATTTGGAAACAATTTGAATTCCTTAGTGCCTTAGTGCCTCCTGACTTTATCCAGCATGCACACCACTTCCTGACTTTATCCAGCATGCACACCACTTCCTGACTTTATCCAGCATGCACACCACTTCCTGACTTTATCCAGCATGCACACTTTATCTATTGAATGTATATTAGTTGGCCAATTAAAAGGTAATCAAATGTATCCAACCTGGATATTTGGAAACAATTTGAATTCCTTAGTGCCTTAGTGCCTCCTGACTTTATCCAGCATGCACACCACTTCCTGACTTTATCCAGCATGCACACCACTTCCTGACTTTATCCAGCATGCACACCACTTCCTGACTTTATCCAGCATGCACACTTTATCTATTGAATGTATATTAGTTGGCCAATTAAAAGGTAATCAAATGTATCCAACCTGGATATTTGGAAACAATTTGAATTTGAATTTAGAAAGGATAAAAGTTGAGCCCCAAAGCCTCTTAAATCAAACCTTTTACATTCACTGGATCTCTAAATAGGTGATGAGTAAGAGAACTGTGGTTTATATATTTGGTCACCGTGTGGCTCTGCATATATATTTTCTTAATAATCTATAATTCTAACAGTCATAAGTAAGAAATATATTTATTTCATGTGTAGGTCTACTTATTTATTTATTGCAATAACTTATGTCCACCATGTGTTGACATTATCATTTCTACATAGCTCAATTTACCATTACCATCTTGTATATATATATATATATATATATATATATATATATATATATATATAAATATATATATATATATGTAGATTATACTTTATTTCTTTTATCTTGGTTGATTGCACTGATTTTTCTAACACCTGACTCTGGGGTTATTCAAATATTTCCTCTTTTCCATTTTGTTTATACAAGAGTTGTGCCCCTTGAAGAGGCACTCTCTAAATTTTATGTTAATAACTTTCATTCCATTTTTTCATGGCCAACAGCTGCATGTAAACAATGGTGTCATAGCCACTACATTGTGTTCTCCTCAGGCATAGCCTTCAATCAGAGGGTTCCATTGACAATTACAAATAATGGAAGTCAATGAAATCAGACCAAAGCATGTACAAAGGGAATGACAATAATACAGTATAAACATGAATAGTCAATGAATAGTGGCCAGCGACCATGAGGGCATTGTTTAAATATGGCCATCAGCCATGAACAATGGGGTAAAAGTTAATGGTATATAAGTTTAAAAACATAAAATGTTAGAGTGCCCGTTCTTGTGCACAAATCATGTATAAACTAAATGAAAAAGGAGAAAAAACGCTGAAGGGGAGATAATGCACGATTATTTTCTAAGCACAGAGTCAATGCATTAGAAAGACCAAAGCGGTTAGCAGAGATAAAAGTAATAAAATACAAGGCACAAGTATATACATATGATTGTGCCTCAGGCCACTGAAGCATGCCAAAACTGCGTCAATGGTAAATTGAGCACTATAGAAATAATAATGTCAACATGTGATGGACATAAGTTAAGGCAATAAATAAATATGTACACATGGAGTAATAGTTTCCTACTTACAGCTTTGACTGGCGGCTAAACCAGATAGTGGGTATCTGACATGTTCATGAAACTCAGTACGAGTACACTGAGGTTTTGTCAAACTTAGCATATGAAATCTGGACTAGGCAGCCTGTGCAAAACATCACAAAAACTAGACAAATCTGTCAGAAAGGCAACTACCAGCACAGCACTGTGGAGCAGGACAAGACACACAGAAAGTCTATGGTTATCCACTTCACCCAAACTCGTCCCCAACGTCTTGACCAAACCTTGCTTCTGGAAAAGGATGGGCTTAAGGGCGAGAGAGCGATAAAATACAATAAAAGTAATAATATTTTCCCCACATTCAAATCTTACCACAGTCCAAATAAGGAATATTGTAGTACAATAAATAGAATCTGTGAACATCTGGCCAGAGGTCCAGACAAAGGTGGTGTGGCTTAGGAAGGTGAATGTGATACAAAAAGAGAAGGGCAGGTAGGGTGGGGGGAAAATAACTAAGACATAAAATATCATTGAATAAATGCACCTTTTCATGGCATGTAAGGCAGAAAGAAAAAAAAATTTGTGAGCAATTTATTGAGGTCTATTATTTTTGCTCAGCGGACTCATTTTTTTATGTGGATGTACGTTTTATAAATTGCTTTTTTTTTTCTAAACTATACAAGCTGTGTAATTTATTCAATATTTATGGTCCTGTGTTTAGTATATTATCAATACAGTTAAGATATATTGACTGAAAAAAAACAACTACTCAAGCATATGAGTAGCCTAATTAAATTCACTCTCATTTTCAAATAGTTACCTCCAGAATTGTTCGACTAATATTTATATTTGCCTCATTATCTGTAGCATCATAATCAGATTGTGATAAATTTGTTTTGTCTCTATTAACACCTGGCCTTGGTCTCATTATGGTAAGGACAACTTCAATATCTGGTGCAGCTTCTGAAAAAAAAAAAAAATTTTTTTTTTATATGAACCATGAAAGAAATCAGTTCTACTTTAATAGACACTAGGCTTATTAACGCGATGGCTTCCGAACCGTGGGTCCTGGGTTAGAATAATGGAATTTTTAATTTTGGGAATTTCGGGTGCCTCTGAGTCCACCAAGCTCTAATGGGTACCTGACATTAGTTGGGGAAAAGTAAAGGTGGTTGGTCATTGTGCTGGCCACATGACACCCTCATTAACTGTAAGCCACAGAAACAGATGACCTTTACATCATCTGCCCTATAGTCCACAATGTCTCAAAGGAGAATTTTACTTTTTCCTTTACTAGGCTCATTAACACCAATACGGCCTAGTTAGAATAAAAAAATATCATTTATACGAGCAGCTTGTTGAGGGTTCATAGACATTGGTGCACTGAGTGATTTCTTTTAGCATTTCATTTAAAGAATTAACTCCTTATGACGTCAAAGTAAAAAAAATCCATTACGTCACACGTCCAAGTTAGACTAAAAAATGTCATCTATACGAGCAGCTTGTCGAGTGTTCATGGACATTGGTGCACCAATTAAACATTTCATTTAAAGAATTAACTCCATATGATGTCAAAGGAAAAAAATTCCATTACGTCACACGCCATAGTTAGACTAACAAATGTCTTCTATACGAGCAGTTTCTCGAGGGTTCATAGACATTGGTGCACAGAGTGATTTCTTTAGCATTTCAATTGATGGGCTAGTTAGACTAAATATGTATATAACATATTTAAAAGGATTAAAGACGCTTTTTTTGTTTTGTTGTAAACATTTCTTGTACATTTTATAAATATATCTGACTTATAAATACTGAAAATACACAAGAATTGCTCATCATTGTTAGCATATTGTAACATAGCCTCCCTTACATTTACGGAATTGTTTTAGAATTGGTGTATTTTTATGAAAAAATCGCTTGCATAATTAATTTTATAAATTAAACGGTTTGCTTTTAGAAAACCAAAAGTTGCCGTTGCACTTAAACTTTTCAAGCCGCATTTAATGTTGAAATAATATTTTTTATATCTCTTCTAGTTTTTGAGATCAGAGTGTGACAGACGGACATTTTGCACAAACCTAACAGCGCCTTTTTCCCCTTACGGGGGCCGCTAAAAAGGTATATAGTTTAATAAAAATCTGTTATAAATATGTATATATTGCCCAATATGAAATTAAATTTTAGCAGTCAACCCCACCTCCCTATCCCTTATAAAGCTCAGTATTTTCCCATGGTTGACATAATCAGTGTTTTTAAGTTGTCTGCTCCAAAATATTTCCCCCCCTTATATCCTGGTATCTGGGGCAATCAAGGAGGATATGTTCCATGGTGAGATAAGAGTCACAGTACTCACATAGCGGGGGTTCTTCTCTCTTTAGCACAAAGGAGAGTGTGATGTAGGTGTGGCCAATCCTAAAACTAGACATGGTCGTGTTTCCACGTTTTATCAGACCCTTAGATGTAGACCACCACCTGACATCCCACACCCGTCCCACCGATCCTGACACTCTTGGCAAGTGTCAGAGTCCGAGCAGGGAATTTGGGTTCCTGACACTGGTTCATTTAGGGCTCTCTTAGCTTCTCAGTCTGCCGTTTCATTTTCTTCTATGCCCACATGGGAGGTGACCCAGATGAAGGTGACATCCCTATGGTCAGATGTTGTTAGCTCTAAATGCTTTAGGCTTTTATGTACCAATGGGATGTCAGTCTTCATCTGCCCAAAGTTTGCAATGCAGATTTGGAGTCAGAGCATACGAGGAATTTTCTCCTGGCTGAGACTTTTATAGCCATAAGCATACAAAAAAAAAATGGTTGAATGCAGAGATGTGGGCTGAAATCCAAGAACAAGAAATGCTGAAAGAGAAGATCAATCAATGCCAGAACAAAGAGCAAAAATCTAATAAAAGAACTCAGTAGGGTGAAGCCAAGTCAGTAAGGAAAAATGTGAGAGAGGGCAAAAAACATTTGTTTCATGAATCAACAGCTGATGCAAAGATAATAAAAAGGTTGGAAATAACAAAAACTTTTCAGGAAGAAATACCAACAATAACAAGCCAGTGAAAGACTATGAAAGGTCATCCCCAGTGAAAAGAAAGCTAGATGGGCCAAACACATCAGGAAATTTTAAACCAAAAATCTCTAGAATGTATTCCAGACTTACCTTCAGCAGCAGAATTAATGGAAATCATCAAGGCCATTAAAAAAAGGAAAGGCAAATGGCCCAGATGGTATACCAGTGGAAGCAGTTAAAGTAGATCCCAAAACATCAGCTGATATGCTATATCCACCACTTTGCAAGATTTTGGAACAAAAATAGGTCTCTAAAATCTAGAAGCTTGGTTATCTAATAAAGTTTTCAAAAAAAAGGTGACCTTACTCAATGCAAAAAGTTGCGAGGAATCCTGTTATTGTCAACCCTCAGCAAGGTTTTAACAAAGATAATACTGGAATGCTTAAAAGATACCTTACACAAATAGTGGAATTTATACCAGAACAGGCTGGTTTCCAGAAGGAAAAATCATGCACTGACCACATTGCCACACTACGCATTAGCATAGAACAATTCATTGAATGGCAGTTCCATTGTGGATTTTGAGAACCCTTTCAACAGTATTGACAGAGACATAATTTGGATGCTGATGAATCATTACAGAATTCCCCATCATTAAGCAGTTGTATCATAGCTTATCATGCCAAGCAATACACAAATGTTAACTTACTAATCCTTTTCTAGTTAAAACAGAAGTAACACAGGGATGAATGCCCTTGATATTTTTGTTGGTGACTGATTGGGTCATGAGACAGTCAGCCTTAGACAACAAAAACAACATACAATGGACCCTAACTCAACATCTGGAAGACCTGGACTTTGCTGATGACATCTGCTTCCTCCCCCACATGCAACAAATTGTTCAGACCAAACTGAACAGACTCTCAGAAATAGCAAAAAAGGCTAAATTTCTAATCAAATAATAGAAAACCAAGGTTATGAGAGTCAATAACAGACAAGAGAACCGAATCATGCTACAGGGGTAGAACATCCTTGATACAGACTACTTATCTGGAAAGTAGAGTTAGACCAAATATGAAATTGCATATTAATACACCTTGCCTTTACCACTCTGGCACTACAAAGCATTTTCTCTACAGAACAAGATCCAAATCTTTAATACAAACAATATATGGTTCTGAGACATCAAAAGCCATGAAAATAAATATGGAAAAACTCCAGACCTACGCTGGATATTAGGAATTAGGTTGCATATTAATACAGCTAGGCTTGCCTTTACCACTCTGGCACTACAAAGCACTTTCTCTACAGAACAAGATCCGAATCTTTAATACAAATGGTAAGTCAGTTCTCTTATATGGTTCTGAGACATCAAAAATCATGAAAACAAATATGGAAAAACTCCAGACCTACGCTGGATATTGGGAATTAGGTTGCCCAAAAATATGTCTACTGTCAAGTTGTGGCAAAGGCAAAAACTCAAAGCCCAGGAAGTTAAAAAGCAAAAGTGGAGCTCTATAAGACACACCATGCAAAAACCAAATACCAATGTTGCAAGGCAGGCACTTGATTGGAATTCATAAGGAAAGCGGAAAGTGGGAAGGCTCAAGCAAACATGGAGAGGAAGGTGGGGATACTGGAATGATATTGGACCCGACAATGAAAACTGCTCAGAACTAAGTTCAGTGGAAAGGTGTGGTTACGATTCTATGCTTCCCTGGGGCATTCACAGGAATAACTACTAACTGACCCAGAGTTGTTGTTTTTTATTAGTGGAAAGCATGGTCGAGAAGCTAAGTGCGCTTGAACTTGGCTTGGCTACCTATGAAGCGGGCTCGAAGTTCAACACCCAACTCGGGCAGAGTTGTGTTTACTGAGTGCCTGAAGGCAGCACGGAAAAATATTCTCCTAGATACCCCCTCCCCCCCCACTGGTCCACAACTGATATTGGACCAAAGCGCTCTGAGCATGCTATAAGCATGAAAGAAGCGCTATATAAAAGCCATTATTTATTTTTTAAAATTTTTATTAGCTTTATTATTATAGTAGCTGTTGCATTAAGTTTATTTTTAGTTTTAGTCATGGTTGATTGGCAGGGCCGGTCCTACAGATTGCGGGGCCCTATGCAGAACGTATAGCACGGGGCCTATTCTGGGTTATGATAAGGATAATTAGTGAAAATTAAGATTTTGTATTAGAAAATAAATTCGACTTTGCATTTTATTCATACTTTACTAAGTACAAAATCACTGTCAAATTAGCTTAACAAGCCATCTACAGTAGATAGTAGTTTTTTTAACAAAAAGCTGATAAACATTCAGATCTGCCTTTTAGATCTACTATAGTCTATCGACTAGCAAAATATCGCTTTTGCTTTTTTTTAAGAGGTCGAGATAGATTTAGATGTATATTTGTATGCCAGTGACTATTAAATTAAATTAAGAATTTGAACTTTTTGTTTTGGTTAAAATTCGCCTTATTACATTTTTAATAAATGAAAGTGGACAATGCTGTTTTTTTTTTAATTGCTAGAAGGATTGGCATTTTCCATTTGAAAAAAACCAGAAATGCCAATTTTGTCTGTTTTTAAGGAGATTTGCATCAGCTTTCAGAAGATTTTAATAATTTCAGATTTTCATTACTTTTTGGTATATTTAACAATTTCAGGAGAATTCCAGAAACCCTTTAATAATAAGTTAAAATGGTTTATTTTAATAATGTGCACCTAGAATTCACATGGGGCGAATGAAAGTGCGGGGCCCACTGCGGCCGCATTGTTGCAGTGGCCTAGATTTGTGATTTTGGGCACATCGGCACAATTTAGGCCATGTCGTGCCTGGTTGCAGTGGCCTAAGACCGGCCCCCGTTGATAGGCGACATGTTCTTAGAACAAGCATGCTTTCTTGGAACAGAATTGGGCAAGTTATTTTCATAAGAGGA
This sequence comes from Biomphalaria pfeifferi, assembly GCA_030265305.1. NCBI lineage: Eukaryota > Metazoa > Mollusca > Gastropoda > Planorbidae > Biomphalaria > Biomphalaria pfeifferi. Next base: position 4,802,509 of record JASAOG010000003.1, on the reverse strand, counting down.
AATTTAGCAGGGTGAAAGGAGTTGGTTTGGTTTTAAAAATGCAGGGAAAGGATGGGGAAAGTCAGTTGCAGTTATGAGCTTGAATGAAGAAAGTAAAACTTGTTTAATTGTATTGTACAGTGTGTATATTTAATTGAAGTGATTCCTAGTTCCAGAATTAACTCTTTCTCTCCTAATTGATGATACCATCGTTGATTTGAACTCATAAAATTAAATTAATATTTATTTTATAAACTTTACTTTGTTTTATTTAAAAAGAGCATGCATTCCCCTTTAATTCTATTCAAATAAAACATTTTCTGGTAACAAAAAAAAAATTGCTACAGAGCAAAATGGAGAATTCCATGGAAACATGGAAAATAATTATGCAAAGAGTTAAAGCTTTGTATTTAGAATTGAGGGAAATTTGTTAATTTAAATCATATTTTACATTTGAATCTCCAGCATAACAATATTATTTGAGTTTTCAGTAACTGTTTAAAATAGAAATCTACATTAAATTATAACATCAGAAACACATTGTCTGATCAACACAATGTTATCGTAACATCAAGACTTCTTCACATCTAGCGCTCAAATATAAAAGATCATTACAATGTTTTACTTAAATAGTTGTCTGAAAGGGGTTTAGAATTTATGAAGTTAATTATCATTTCTTATTTTCAATTAACCATACACTAGCAGTGATATTGAAACTAATAGAAAATATGTTTAAAAATTTTTAAAAGCTGAATATAAAAAATCCTTTAGAAAAAAACAACAACTTACCGGTATCTAAGAAAATAACTCCACACTTACAGTCATATCTCTCAATAATGTAGAAATTATTTCCCTTATTTGATATCATACACAGGAGAGAGAAAAAAAAACCTGTCCCAATTCACCAAAATAGAATCCTTAGACAGGCACCCACTCAAATCCAAAATACACAAGACTGGTACCCAAAACCGACTAAAAAGAACTCATTTTGTTCAGGCACTTGAATTAGCAATGGGTAGTACTAATAAACTACTCATGTAGGAAACTGTTCAATGGATTCTGGCACACACTGAATTAGAAAGCAGACATAGATGGAAGAATGAACAAACAAATGAAAATCCCTCTCTACCCAGAAGAAATGATGAAAATAACAGAGTAGAATAATAGACCAGCTCAAATCTCAATTACAAGAAAAAAGACACCTTTTTTAAGTTATCTAGACATGACCAATGCATAATTTTTCAACTCAGAACCAGACACAACAGAATGAGACAACATCTTTTCCGGAAGCTTAAAGTTGGGACGAGTGAAATCTACCCTTGTGAAGCATCACCAGAGAATGCTGACCAAGTCCTTCAAAGCTGCATACTATATCAAGAGGCCCGAACAAGACTCTTTCCCCAAAACCTTCCTGTAGAACAAAAACTATACAGAGAACTGCCTGATCTGGAAAACACTGCGCAGTTCATCTCAGATATAGGATTACTGATCTAAACCTTCTGACATGGGTGTTAGAAAAACAACCTCTACACATTTAGCAATATTTATCCATTGTTGGCATCAAACAAAATAATTAATTACCAGTAACTAATTGGTTGTTTTTTTTATTGACTCAAGTAGTCTTGATCCGAGAAACTTTTAACTTTTAAATTATTTGGGTAATAAAACAGATTTTACCACCTGTGTCTAATCCAGTTTTTTCTGTGGTATACCCTAACCCATCAGCTCATAAAACTGTACCCCAAAGCTGTACCATCGCAAACTATTATGAAGCCAAAAAAATTGTTTTCAGGTTATATTATCATTGCTGTAATGCCATATTGTTCATGAAGTTTTGGAGAGAAAATTACTCTCCTATCTCAGAAATAAAAAAAAAAAAAAGTTTCAGTGAAAGAGACTGAATGAGAAAAGAGAAAAATACGAAGGAGTGAGATGCTGAGAGATAGACAAAGAGAGAAATAGCAGACAATTCCAATTTTAATTCAAGTCTAAATGGTAGAGCATTACAATGCTTAGGGTGCAAAAAAGAGGAGGGTCCAGACAGAGAGAGAAGGAGAAGAAGAGGAAGAAAGCAGGAGGGAAAGCACAGGTCATTCAGTTCAACGTAACAGATACTTTTATAATTCATACTATAAAAGTAAAATTTTGGGGGAGGGTGTCCATCAGCATTTTATTGGAATAGCAAAAATCTATACAAAATAAATTTTTTAAAAGTAGGGGTCTGTCTCCCCCTTTTAAAAAAAACAACAAAAAAACAACAGAAACAAATCAAAAGGTGTAGCCAGTGAGTATTGCAATTATTAAAAAATATTTCAAAATGGAAACAACACTAAAGGGTCTGTGTAGACAGGAGCTAATTTATTTATATAAAAGGAAGCATAAATTAGAAAGATATTTTACACCAGTAAATTTTAGTGCCGAGTATTTCAATTAGTAAAGCATAACAAATCTTAGGCCTGATCAACTGTAGCCCATGCTCATTTTATCACAGGCCTTAATAACCAGGCCAGCATTACTTTTTCTTTGTCTGTGAATTATGGTAAAAGTCTCTAATGTTGCAATTTATAACAATGTATATCAATCACTCAACCTTTTTTCTTTGCTTACCAAAAATAATATTACCAGGCTCTGACATCATTTACATATGCTATGAGACCTGTAAAAAACAAAAAAAAAATTAAATCTTAAAAAGGACAAAATATTAGCAATAGATCTAGATTGGATAAACAGCCTACTTAAATAATACATCCATAGTACCTATGTAGACATTAGTTAAATCAATAATAATAATTTTCACCAGCATTACTAGGTGTAGCCTGAGGGCTCATCCTTGTAAAAAGATCAAGCCCTTTTAATGGCAAAATTGTAATAAGTTGATTGATTCTTGTAAAAAGGAGGCAGAATTAAATTAACAGTGTAATCAAGACAAAATTTAATAGACTAGACTAGACTAGACTTAGTACCAGTATTAATCATACTGATATGGATTTAGGTATGTAAAAGTCAACTGAAAGATCTAATACAGTTTAGATCTTAATAAATTTGCTAATATACTAATAGATAAATATAAGGCTTTTGACAAATTTCAGCATCATAGTTTGCTTTTAAAAAAAAAACCTTAGGCATTTCTGGTCATTTTACACCAGATTCAGTATTTCCTATTAGAGAACAAACTTTAAATTTAAGTGGCTCCCAATCAACACCAATAACAGAAACTGTAGGTGTTCCTAAAGGAACAGTTCTAGGTTCACACATTTGTGTTAATTTACACTTTTGACCTACAATACCTAATTGCATTAGTTCAGGAACAAAACAATTCCTGAAGATGTATAAAATACAGATCTTAGGACACCTATACAGTCAATCTAGCTGCTGCAATATTACTTGTTGCCCCCGCTCCTTTCTATGCTAGGCCCTAGGAAATAGTCCAACACACAAACACTGGGTATTCATTGAATTTTCAGCTCTTTATAGAAATATTTCAAAAGCTCTTTGATGCTTTTCAGCATTGGTCTTTTTTATTATAGCAAAAGCAGAACGTGCCGACACAGTGTACTAGATGAAGCAGAGAGGACAGGAATGAGCTGGGAAGCCTTTTAAAAGAAAAAGCAAGAGACTGTGGAGAGTGGTGTATTTTTACTGAGGCCCTACGTTCCATGAGGAAGACAAAGGAAAGATGATGTCAGCATTAAAAACCTTATTGAGCCTAAATTGGGATTAAAGAATCCCTTTTGGTGAATTTAACTGCTGTGGTTTCAATCTTGAAAGGTTCTTAGTTTTTCTAGGCACAAGACAAGTAGTAACTGGTTTAATTTTCTGCTTTTTTCGTCCACAGCAAGTGGGATAATTAATGATAAGTCAGCCAGGGCCATTAGGAATATAATATAATCTAGAACACCCCCTATAACTCTGAATAGGTTTAATGAAGAGCAAGGGAAGTGTAATATACATTTTCTCCTTTCAATCCTGAAGCCAAGTATACAGGTCTTGTTCGGCTAATGCACCATTTGGGGCTATAGGCTTAAAGTAGTGTACGAGGTAATAAACAAAGACACTTTCATACCAGTGTACTTTATCTGCTAGCAGAAAAACGATCTTGCATAGCAATGCAAAACTAAATGTGTTTAAAATTAGAAAAATGGATCTTGTACCCAACTTCTATATTTCTGTAATAACCAACAAAATAAAGACACAACATTGATACAAAATATGGTGAGATGTTTGTTGTGGTATAAATATACAAAAATGTTTGTTTTTTCGATAAGGCAGCTTTACTCTATTAACTTTAACTATACACTGAATCACAGTGAATCTGATACGAAATACAAGACAACTGATCAAATTTATGTTTAATATATTATAAGCATATATTTCATATATATATTTATAAATTGCTTGTGTCTTTTAGATACAAAAAATTTAGTGATTATGTTGTTTTTTTGCTTTGGACTAGATCTAGATATCTACTAGATTCTTATTGATTCTAGTACCGTAGAGTACGTCAAAAGTTGAATATTGTCGCCAACACAGTAATAATATATATAATATTTAATATAGATCTATGACTATGAGATTATAATAGCCTTAGAATTCTTAGCCTTAGATCTAGATTTTAGAACTAGTCACCAAGTGTAAAGATTTATGATAGATCGAAATATCTAAGTTGAGATCTACAGTCTAAATAAATATTATAAATCTAGATCTCTAAATCTTGACTTTTGTTGCAACTAAAAATAGCGTTAGGGAAGTCCCTTGGCTTCTTGCTCTTGACAGTCTTGACTCTTGCGTCTTGGCTAACGCAACGATACGAGGTCGCATTAATCTTTTCAAATATTCGCTTCTAGATCTAGATATATTTAAATTCTGTTTAAATAATTCAGATCGAAATTTAAATTACGTGTAACTGCGCTTTTTTTTTTCAGCCATAAGATACAGTCTTGCGCAAAAGAACACATTCGATATCATGGATATCACTATTGTTTATACTCGAACGACCCATTATCCCCCATGCCGAAAGGAAATACGAAAAACATGCATATATGTAACCCTGCCGGACCAAGTAAAACAAAGGACGTTTGGGCCACGAGGCCTTCTTCAGCTACAAAACAAACAAAAAATATAAAACAATTAACACAAAATAGTCTTAAGTTAACTTATCTGTCCGATGTTGTTCTCTATCGAGGCAGAAAAGAAATGAGCTGCGCTGGTGTAAAAGCGCGGGAAAACGGAAGGGGGCGGAGATGTCAGGCAAAGAAGAATGGGAAAAGGGGGTACCGTAGTGTTAGTGCCCATCGCTTATTAAATAAAAGTGTGCTGGTTGTTGATCCCGTTAGGTTGGAGGGTGCCTGACATGTAAATAAGTTTGTTTTCGATCTGCAGACGGGTGTTTTTGTCGTTGCATTGTTGTATGGCAGTGACGAGGAGGTCGGTGGTACCCCTATGATGTGTGTTATTGAAATGGATAGAGACGGGCTTAGTAGCGAAGTTACGAATGTCTCTAAGGTGTTCTTGGAGTCGTGTTTTTAAGGTCCTGCCTGTGTTTCCAATATAAACCATTTGACACCTTGAGCATATTATAGCATATATGACTCCTCTACTATTACAGTTAAATTTGCCACTTATCTTGATGGTAATTTTAGGACAGGTGATGGTAGGGGTGGCGAGTGTGTGTTTGCAGGTCTGACAATTACGTCGCTTACATGGCCAAGTGCCAGGTTCACTTGAAATGTTGTGGAGTTTAGTGTGTACTAATATGTCTTGTAGGTTTTGGTCTCGCCTGAATACTACAAGAGGTGGGGATGAAAAGACGTCACGAGTATGTTCATCGGCTAGGAGAATGTTCAGGTTTTTGAGAAAGATGTTTTTTGCTTTCACATTGTGAGGGTGATAGGTTAATATCAATTTGGGCCTCCCATCATTGCTAGATATCGTTTTTTTCTTGAAAGCTTGTTCTCTTTTAAGATTCTCCACTCGCGATAAGGCTTTGTCTAAAATAGCCTGAGGGTAGCCACGACGCAAGAAAAACTCTATCATTTCAGTTGCTTTTTCAGTGAAGTCATTGTCATCTTAGCAAAGGCGGCGGATACGTAGAAGTTGGGAGTAGGGGATAGAATCTTTACAGGATGGTGGATGGGATGACGAGTATAGGAGATAGCTATGGCTGTCAGTGTCTTTGTAATGGCAGGATGTAGACAGAGAATTTCGGGTTATGTTTATTTCTATGTCTAAGAAGTTCACTCTAGTTCTGGAAATGGTGTAAGTGAAACGAATGGCGGGATTGAAGTTGTTAGTGAACTCAATAAATTGGATAAGTTCATTCTCTGTCAGAGATGTTATGCCTAGGCCATCATCAATGTATCTCCTATAAAATTCGGGCATGGGGCCCGTGTAGGATGAACAAATGTTGAGTTCTAAGAAGCCCATAACTAGGCAGGCATAAGAAGGACCGAATGCCGTACCCATAGCTACTCCGCTGATTTGGTCGAAAAATTGCCCATTAAACTCGAAGGAGTTGAGAGTTAGTACAAGCTCCGTAAGGCGAACTAGAATGTCAGTGGATATAGATTTGTGTTTGTTTTCTGGTATATCAAAAAAGTAACGGATGGCTTTAAGGCCGTCAGCATGTGGGATGGAAGTGTAAAGGGAGCTGACATCTAGGAGGAAGAGTATGTATTCTTTGTCAGGTTGTAGTATGACTTTTGCTAGTGTTAACAGGGCGTGGTTGGTATCTTTAATGAACGTAGGTAACTTTTCGACTATAGGTTGAAAGATTGTGTCCAGAAAGCGGGAGATAAGTTCAGTGGGGCAGGAACAAGCGGAGACAATAGGTCTGCCGGGGTTGTTAAGTTTGTGAATCTTGGGTAAGAGGTAGAAATATGGTTTTCCTAATTCGCTATCATGGAGTCGTAGTTTGTGGGCCGATCGTGGAAGTAGGTTATCAGCAATAATTTTATCTATTTCAACCTTAACTTTTTTATTATTAGAGATGGTTCCGTCAGTTTTTCTCGGTGCATAAAAATTGGTGTCGCTGAGCTGGTTAAGGGCCTCCTTGATGTATAAGTTTCTATCCCACACTACGATAGAGCCGCCTTTATCTGCTGGTTTAATGACGATGTCCTTACGTTTACGGAGTTGGTGGAGTGCTTCTCTTTCGGACCTGGTTATGTTAAGCTGCTTTAATGGAGGATATTTCACGAGTTTTAGATCATGTTCTGTCTTTTTGATGTAAAGATCTAAGGCTTGAGAGGCTCCCGCATTGGGGGTCCAATTGGATTTACGTTTAGAAATTCCTATAAATGGGTCATCGAGGTCTTCGTCTAGATCTTTGTTTCCGTCACTGGAACCACTGAAGTGGTATTTGAGTCTAAGTTTGCGAAAAAAATGGTTAGCATCTTGCATAAGTTGGTAATTGTCGTGCTGTTGATTAAGAGGAATGAATTTAAGTCCTTTACTCAGAACGGATCTTTCATCGGTGGAGAGGGGGAGTTCTGGTGGTATGCAGACAACCAATTTAGTGTTAGATGTAGTGATGTTACTCTCGCTGTTGCTGTTTCTATGTCTGATATTATTTAATTTCTTGTCTTTGCAGGTGTTAAGATATGTATAAAATTTGTTATTGTAGTTGTTGATAATAAGTTTGATAAGCTGGAAAGCTTCGGGGATATGAGATGTAAGGGAGTATAGGCGTGAATTAAGGTCATCAGTGGAATGCCGGGCCGCCGATAATTGTCGGGTATAGATTTCAACAACACAGCGCATGCGTTGGAGAGAACATCGTTTACTAATCCTGTCCAAGCGGCTGTGTTCTCTTAGGTTTGGTGTCCCCGCGGCTGGATTGAAATTTGATACAAAGCCTTTTGGTACTATTTGTTGTCTTAAACAGTATCGTAGAAAGTTTCTATGAGTTGTGTAGCGTGTTATATTAAATGTTTTAAGAGCTAATGCACGAGAAATGTTGGAGAGTTCTGTAGGCATAAGACTGAAACAAATAGAAATGCTTAGACGAAGTTGGTTAAAAATAGTTTTGTGGGATGGCATGTTGGAAACAAATAACTGTCTGGATATGTAGAGATGGAAGCTTAGTAGAATAAAGAGCAATGTGAGCTACACGCAATAGTATAGGCTGATGCAAACACTAAGTTGGTAATAATAAGAAGTTATCTGCAAGGCTATTTAGTGAAAAACATACAGACAAACAAAGACTTTACAGACACATAGATGCAGTAATGGATAAAAGAAAGTTCAAAGACTCAAAAAAACAAAGATTTACTGCTGCAGGGGTAAACGACTGTATAGAAAATACGAAAAACATGCATATATGTAACCCTGCCGGACCAAGTAAAACAAAGGACGTTTGGGCCACGAGGCCTTCTTCAGCTACAAAACAAACAAAAAATATAAAACAATTAACACAAAATAGTCTTAAGTTAACTTATCTGTCCGATGTTGTTCTCTATCGAGGCAGAAAAGAAATGAGCTGCGCTGGTGTAAAAGCGCGGGAAAACGGAAGGGGGCGGAGATGTCAGGCAAAGAAGAATGGGAAAAGGGGGTACCGTAGTGTTAGTGCCCATCGCTTATTAAATAAAAGTGTGCTGGTTGTTGATCCCGTTAGGTTGGAGGGTGCCTGACATGTAAATAAGTTTGTTTTCGATCTGCAGACGGGTGTTTTTGTCGTTGCATTGTTGTATGGCAGTGACGAGGAGGTCGGTGGTACCCCTATGATGTGTGTTATTGAAATGGATAGAGACGGGCTTAGTAGCGAAGTTACGAATGTCTCTAAGGTGTTCTTGGAGTCGTGTTTTTAAGGTCCTGCCTGTGTTTCCAATATAAACCATTTGACACCTTGAGCATATTATAGCATATATGACTCCTCTACTATTACAGTTAAATTTGCCACTTATCTTGATGGTAATTTTAGGACAGGTGATGGTAGGGGTGGCGAGTGTGTGTTTGCAGGTCTGACAATTACGTCGCTTACATGGCCAAGTGCCAGGTTCACTTGAAATGTTGTGGAGTTTAGTGTGTACTAATATGTCTTGTAGGTTTTGGTCTCGCCTGAATACTACAAGAGGTGGGGATGAAAAGACGTCACGAGTATGTTCATCGGCTAGGAGAATGTTCAGGTTTTTGAGAAAGATGTTTTTTGCTTTCACATTGTGAGGGTGATAGGTTAATATCAATTTGGGCCTCCCATCATTGCTAGATATCGTTTTTTTCTTGAAAGCTTGTTCTCTTTTAAGATTCTCCACTCGCGATAAGGCTTTGTCTAAAATAGCCTGAGGGTAGCCACGACGCAAGAAAAACTCTATCATTTCAGTTGCTTTTTCAGTGAAGTCATTGTCATCTTGGCAAAGGCGGCGGATACGTAGAAGTTGGGAGTAGGGGATAGAATCTTTACAGGATGGTGGATGGGATGACGAGTATAGGAGATAGCTATGGCTGTCAGTGTCTTTGTAATGGCAGGATGTAGACAGAGAATTTCGGGTTATGTTTATTTCTATGTCTAAGAAGTTCACTCTAGTTCTGGAAATGGTGTAAGTGAAACGAATGGCGGGATTGAAGTTGTTAGTGAACTCAATAAATTGGATAAGTTCATTCTCTGTCAGAGTGTGTGGTCGTAGTGTGGGATAGAAACTTATACATCAAGGAGGCCCTTAACCAGCTCAGCGACACCAATTTTTATGCACCGAGAAAAACTGACGGAACCATCTCTAATAATAAAAAAGTTAAGGTTGAAATAGATAAAATTATTGAACTTACTGATCTGTCTTAACTGGTCTGGAAAAACACAAATTATCGACCTGTATGGTGACATAATCATGCACTACGTAAAACAGAATGGTTTCTGTGCAGGGCTTTTGCAAGAGATATTTCAACCTCTCGACAGTTTTCACTCAAATGGAGTTTGATGTTGATGAATATAAAATTCAACAACTCCTTCAAAAGACCCTAATTTTAAAGCGAAGGGGGCAGTAAATGTTCTGGTGTTTCCAATAAACAGATTATCCCCCTCCCCAGTGGCACCACCTTATATATAGTGTCACCCTCCCTAACAATTACCATTAGTGTCATGGCGGAAAACATACTTGATTATATTGAACGCTGCGCCTTTGCTCACCATATCAACATCCGATTTTCTTAAATAAAAAAAAAACATTTTGGGGAGTATCATAAAAAATAAAAGAAAACCATAACAAAACATAACATACGTTACATATATACTCTTCAATGAATATGAAACATATCCCATTTAAACATCAACATTCAATAGTTCATAAAGACACAGTCATTCTTCTTCGTTCTCTTTGTTATGTTGGAGTGTTCAGATGAGTAGACCAATACATGAGATGAACTGCGCAGTGGTTTCCAGAACAGGGAGCTCTCCATATAGTTTCCTTTCTATTGGGGTGATTTGGGGCCAAGGTCTTATACGGGCCTCTTGGTATAGAGAGCAGTTTTGGAGGACGTGGTCTGCATTCTCTGGTGATTCTCCACATGGGCAGATTTCACTGGTTCCGATTTTGAGCTTCCGGTACATGTGTTGTCGCATTCTGTTGTGTCCGGTCCTGAGTCGAAAGATTAGACGTTGGTCTTGTCGGGATAGCTTATAGTAAGCGTCATCTTTCTTGTGATTTGGATGAGAGCTCGTCCATTTCTCATTTATTTTATTTACGATTAATTTCTTCAATTCTTCTGGATAGAGTGCAGAGTTTATTAGTGTGTTAGTTCTCCCACTCTTGGCGAGTGTGTCAGCCTTCTCATTTCCTTCTAGTTCTATATGAGCTGGTATCCATTGAATTACAGTTTATTTGCTGTTGTTGTTGAGCTTTGTAAGTGCTGTTTTGAGGTTTTTAATATATGAGGAATCAGAGTTTTGCAGGCTTTGGAGGGTTGTTTTTGCATCGGTTAGTAAGACAATCTGACTGTGTGTGGAACTTGGATGATTTGCTAGGATGGTAGCAGCTAGTGCTAGTGCTTCCCTTTCTGCTCTGTGACTGTCAGAGAGCTCTTCAGTTGCAATGGATTTTTCTAGTTTTCCTCCATCTGGCCATTCGATAAGTATTCCAGCTCCTCCATTTGTGGTGGCTTTATGGGTTGAGCCATCCGTGTAAACTCTGATCCACTGAATGCTAGGATAATTGGTATGTAGAAAACAGTACACTATTTTCTTGAGCTCTGTTGGTCTGTAATCAGATTTTCTTTTTATGCTTTCAATATGGCCCCTTACAGGAGGAAGAGGGCTTTCGTCCCAGGGTGGAGATTCATTATAGTGTATCGAGGATTCCAGAGTAATTTTTCCAAGTTGGTGTTTCTTTTTTAGGTTTAGTGATTCCTGTATGAAATTGGTCCTTTTGAGACGTTTTTTGGGCCAGTTTTGTGGATTTTTGTTCTGAGTGGGTGCCTCTCCATAGTTTCCAATTTAGTGAATTGGGAAAGGATTTTTATTTCTCTTCTTTCATCCAGAGAGATCAGGGCAGCGGTTTCCTCCATAGCTCTTATGGGTGTTGTTTTGATAGCTCCTGTCATTATCCTTAGACCAATATTTTGAACTTTGTCTATTTTTCTTAGGTTGGTTTGGGCTGTTGAGCCCCATGCTGTGGCACCATATTCTAGTACAGGTCTCACGTAACTGGTATAGGTCTTTTTCAGGATGTTGTGATTTGCTCCCCAATCTGTGCCAGCTATTTTTTTCAAGAGTGATAGTCTCTGGATGCCTTAACTCTGTGTTTTATCTATTTGGCTTTTCCAGGTTAGTCTCGGGTCATAGGTGACTCCAAGGTATGTAGGGCTGTCATTTTTTTCTAAAGCTTCCTTATCTAATGTTAATTTTATTGTTTGTTGTTTTGTTGACAGTGAGAATATGGTATATGTGGTCTTTTTTGTGTTGATGAACATGCCCCAGTCTTTGAACCAATTATTGAGTTTATCAAGAGCATCTTGTAATCGAAATTTCGATGTTCCTACATATTCTTCTGTGCTAATTAAGGCAAGGTCATCTGCATACATGCTTTTAACTTTTCTTGGTAGGTTTTGATTTAGATCGTTTATGAATATTAGGAAAAGTGTTGGGTATAGGACTCCTCCTTGGGGGACGCCATTTTTTATACCCACTGTGTGGCTTTTTTGTCCTTGCATGAAAACTAAGGCTTTTCTATTATTTAGATATTCCTTTATCCAGTTGTACATTCTGTGGGATATGTGATGCTGGATTAGTTTAAGCAAGAGACCTTGTTCCCAGACTCTGTCAAATGCTTTTTCTAAGTCAACCCACACAATTGTTGTTGGTTTCTTTTCTTGAAAGCCATCTTCTATTTCTTGTGTGATAAAGGCGATTTGATCTTCTGTTGATCTGCCTTTTCTAAAGCCAGCCTGGGCTTCAGTGAGTAGGTTATTTGACTCAAGGATCCATGTCAGCCTTCTATTTATAACTCTTTCCATCAGTTTGCAAGTACAGCTAGTGAGGCTGATGGGGCGGTAGCTATCCAGTTTGTTTCTTGGTTTGCCGTGCTTTAGTATAGGGATCATAATGGCTTTTTTCCATATGTTTGGAATTCTGCCAGATTTCCAGCTAGCATTGAATAATTGTAGCAGTTTTCTTTAGGCTTGAGGACCCAAATGAAGAAGCATGTCATTAGATATTTTGTCTGGGCCCGGGGCTTGTTTTGGTTTGAGGACTTTTAGGGATTCATCAAGTTCCTTCATTTTAAGATTAGTGGTCATTCCCAAGGAGTAAGCTGGATTGTTTTCTTTAATTCTATCTTGGATTTCTGAGTTTACATCTTTTTTTCTACTTTCATTGATTTCTATTTTTCCTACTCTTTGTAAAAACTTTATGAATTCCTTTGCTGCTTCTTGGCCTTTCAGGGGTTTGTTGTCCTTTTCTATTACTATAGGAGTTGTTCTGTTTTTTTCCTGGTTGAAACATTTGGCTATACGCCAGAGTTTGTGGCCGTCTCTATCTACGTTTAGCTGTTCTGTTTTTTCATGACAACTTTCCCTCATGGCGGAAAGGTAATTTTTTCCTGAAAACTGCGTTAGCTGCTTTTAGATTTATGTTATTTTCTATACAAGGGTTATTTTCTACTGTGTTTCTGGCTTCAATAGTGGCATTGTGGAGTTGTTGAAGGTAATCAGACCAGTTGGGGATATAATCTTTTCTTGCTCCTCTAGGAATTGATTCCTTAGCTTCTAGGAGGATTGCTTTGGAGAAAGCTGAGTATGACTTATTAACCTGATTTGATTTGCAGTTTATTGCAGTTGTGTATAGGTCTGTGAGCTTTGAGAATAGGTGCCAGTTGGCTTTTTTTGTAGTTCCATCTGGGGATGGTGGAGTTTTCTTATATTTTGAAGGAGGTATCCATACTGGTCAATATGGGTCTGTGGTCACTGATGGCTAGCTGGTCTGCAACTTCTCTGGTGCACTTTTTGGATAATTTGTCATTTGCAAAGGCTAGATCTGGAGTGGTTGATGTTAGCCAGGCACTTGACAAAAAGGTTGGTTTATCCTCAGGTTTGTTAAGCAAGATAAGCCTGTTCTCTGCTTGCCATTCTTCAATTTCTTCTCCCCTGGCATTTAGGTCTAGGTATCCCCAGCTCTGAGAGTGACTATTCATATCTCCTAAGATAAGACAGTCTTCTTGGTCAGGTATTTGCATGTGGTCAATCTCTATTTCCTTGTCTGGTGGGAAGTAGCAGTTAAATAGAATAATATTTCCATCTGGGAAAATTAGCTTAGTTCCCATTATTTCTGATTCTGAGGAGTTGGGCATAGTTATGTCTATGGTAGGGATGTCATTTTTAATGAGGGTGAGGGTTCCTCCTTTGGGTCTGATTTCTCTATCTTGTCTGATGCAGGTGTAGCCTCTAATGGAGAAACGAAGATTATTGTTCAAATGAGTTTCTTGGATGCAAGCTACATCGATTTCTTTCTCATGCAGAAATATTTTTAGAGCTTCCTTTTTCTTTTGGATGCCCTCTGCGTTCCATTGTAGGATTTTTAGACTTTTGGTCTTGGAGTGTTGGCCAGTAGTATTTACTTTCTTGTCCCTGCTCCTGGCTCTACAGGCAGAGATAGAAGAACCACCAGCTCGCTTGTGTGGGCTCCTTCGAGGTCGAGAGCCCGGCCCCCTACCTGCGCGGCGGGAGTCCACAGGCAGGACGCCACATCTATTAGAATCGTTACTGAACTCCAACATAGATGAGGTTGCGTGTCAATGTGTTTTGCGCCAGGAGGCCCATTGACTCCGACTTCAGCCTGCTTTTTTTTCTGGGTGTGCTCCCATAGTCTTTGATCATCCAAGATCATCTGCAAGGCAGCAGGTGTTTATTTTCTGAGTTTTCTCTCCTAGATGAACTGCTATCCCTAGCTAACGAGTTTCATCTACCCGGGTTTAGAATTAGAGCGCCCTATACTCGCTTTTTGCAATCATTTCCCTGGATTTCTGAGATGTTTTTAGTAACTATTCTAACCACTGGAATACTTCACGTCATTCTCCCTGACTGCAAACCAGTTAGTCCGCTGCTGTTTATTTGCTATTCACAGCTAACCCTTTAAATCTAAGGGTCTTTCCCCTATCCTCCACCTGGGGACGCGCTTGGTAGAAGGTGGTAGCTCCCCCAAGACATAGTCATTGAATCTTATCTGTTTTTTCAACTGATCCCTTGGTCGCAGGGAATGATGAGTTGATGAGTTTCAAATGTGTTGATCATGAGTTTTATTGTCCTGTAAGTTGTCATCAATATCGGGGAATATATCTTCTTCTGTTTCTCTGTTCGCGTTGATATGCACTCTTGTTTCTTTGATATACTGCAACCATTGTCACCTCGAATAATGTAAGCTCTCTGGTTGACTTGAGACTGGATTCTTCCACGTCTCCATGTAGGGTCATAAGGTGATTGGAAATAGACCATCTGTCCAGTTTTCAGCGGACTTGAAATTTCTTGACCTCTTATCACAAGATGTTTTTACACTCATCTGACGTTTTTCTTTCCTTCTCATAATGTTCTCTTGACATATAGAAATCTTTATGCTACTCCTTTTGTTTGGGATCAGTATTCGAGTCATCCAAACAAAAAACATCTGAGCTGGGCTTAGATTTGTGTCTTGCCTTGGAGTATTTCTAAATTCCAGGAGAGCTTATCATAAGAATCTGACTTTGATTCTCTAGATTTCTTTATTATGTTCTTCAAAATTTTAACTGCTGACTCAGCCTTTCCATGGTGGTGTCCTGGGGAGGATTTCAAATGAGTCACTCCCCATTCTATCATAAATTTGGTAAAATATTCCGACGTAAATTGAGGTCCGCTATGGCACCCCATATCTTGCAAATAAAACTTTCAGTTTCTTTATAATTGCATGTGTTATTGTCAACAGCATGTTTTCTACCTCTAGGAAATTGGAATAATAGTCCACTATAACTAGATATTGTTGGTTACACATTTGGAACAAATCAATTCCAATCTTGTTCCACGGATTAGAACCTATTTCGTGCTGTATTAATTCTTCTCTCTGATTCGCTGGTTTGTTTTTCTGACAAATGTAACATGAGTTGGCTATTTCCTTTATTCGAGCTGATAATCCAGGTCAGAAAACTGTTTCTTCTGCTCTTCTTTTCATTGAGTCTACTCCCAGATGTGCTGCATGGAGTTTTTCTTCTATTGCCTTGCGAAGTGATATCGGTATTTGTTTTCCTTTCAACAAGAGTCCGTCTTCGTATGTTAACATGTCTCTTCGTGAAAAATATTGTTTGATCTCAGGTAGACTATTGTGTTTGTCTGGCCATCCATTTTGGATATACTGAATAAGTGTTTGCATCGTTCTATCTTTCTCTGTCTCGATTCTGACTTTCTCCAGCACTGCATCTGATATTGCCAGTCCGACTCTATTGACATAAACATCAGGGATACAGGGATATCACTCTTTTCCTCTGATGGGTATCTACTCAACGTATCAGCTATGAACAAATTTTCGCCTTTGACATATTGAAACTAGATATCGTAACGATAAAGGAGTATTATTAGATTTTGTAGCCTTCTCGGAGCAGAACTGAGTGGTTTTGAAGGATGTTTTCCAGTGGTTTATTGTCATTCTGAACTATAACTGTCCTGCCACACGTATACTGGTCAAAATGTTCCAAATCAACAACCACTGCCAACAATTCTTTTTCAATCTGTGCCCATCTTTTCTGAGTATCAGTTAATAACGCTGCTCCCAACCCATTTTGGCTACTATCTGCTTGTAATGTAAGCTCTTTGTTAGCGTCAAAATATTTCAGTGTGCCATGAGTTGATATTTTCTGTTTTATCTTGTTGAAAGCTTGTGTGCACTGATCAGACCAAACAAATGGTGTGTTCTTTCTCGTCAACTCTGTTATGGGCAGTAAATCTGTCGACAGGACTGGAACAAATCTTGCAAGATATTGAACCATGCTACGGTATCCGGACTGATGAGATATCTTTTGGAGTATTCAAATTAAAAATCGTAGATACTTTGTTCGGGTCTGGTTTTATTCCTGCTTCTGTAATAATATGACCCAGAAAGTTAATTTCAGCTGTTCTAAAAACAGACTTTTCGTGGTTTAGTTTAATCTTTTTTTTTTGACATCTCTTCATCAGCTCTCTTAGGTTAATATCATGATTTCTTAGTGCTTCTTCTTTCATTCTTCCTCTTGCTACCACTATAATATCATCAACGTAATTGAAACAGCCTCTCAATCCTTCTAGTGCTAGATTTAATCTTCTCTGGAACATTTCTGAACTCACTTTCAGACCAAATGGTAATCGCTTCCATTTGTATCTACCAAAAGGGGTTATCATTGCTGTCAAATTAGATGACGCTGTGTCTAGCTTGACATGCACATCTAATTTGCTGAATATTTTGGCCTCGTTCAAATCTGCTAATATGCCATCTAAAGTATCAAAAATTAGTAAAACTTTATTCAGAGCTTGTGGATCAATGCAAATCCTAATTTTTCCATTAGATTTTCCCACTATCGCCATCTGACTCACCCCCTCTATAGGCTCTATCACTGGTTCTATGATTCTTCTCAGCACTAGGGTCTATAACCCCTCCTTAACTCTTTCTTGTAAAGCAATAGGGATATTTATACACGGCAGAACCTTGGGCTTAATGCTGCTATTAATCTTTAAAGACACTTCTCCTAAGTCACCCAAATCACCAGCAAACTTTGGACTACAGTATCTTCTTGATTTCTTGACTTTGATTAATTTAATTCTTGTGAAAGTTTCATAACCTAGAAGGCATGCTAGTTTGTTTGGTACAACTATATATTCTATTTTAAATGTTTTCTTAGTCCATCTATTTCTTGTTTGCTTTCCCTATGGGGCTCATTTCAGTCTTATTCCACATTAGTAATCTTTGCGTTGCCTTTTCTATCTGATTCTTATTGACGTATCTCTCCTGTATGGTATTTACATCAGCTCCACTATCCATTTAAAACCTTACACGGTGACCATTCATTGTCATTATTGATTTTAGGAAAAACAAAGACCATATTGCAGAAATTCAGATACATAACCAAACCATAGAAAAAGTACAAGAATATAATTATCTAGGTACAACTATCAACAACAAACTAAAATGGAATGAACACTGTCAAAACATATACAAGAAAATTCACCAGCGACTCTCCTATCTCAGAAAGCTAAGAATATTTAACATAGACAAAAGAATAATCAAACTTTTCTACACAGCATTTCAGCAGTCTAATCAATTTTGCCATCACCTGCTGGTACGGTAATACTTCACTGGCACAAAGACATAGACTTAATAGTAATAATAATAAAATAAAATAATAATAATAGACTAATTAAAAAAGCATCGTATATCACTCAAATACAGCTACCATCTCTTGAAGACACTCACGATTCTTAAAGACAACCTGCACCCATTAAACCGCTGTTACATAAGATCTGAACAAAGTGGTCGTCTCCTTTCCATTAAGACAAAAACAGAAAGATTTAAAAACTCCTTTATCCCACTATCGGTCAGAGTGTTACAAGATCAGCTGTCGTCATCAAGAAGTACATAGAAGTCCAATTCATAAAGCGCTGGTTGTGAATGTGTTTCGTGAGTGAATGTTGTTCGAATTTTTCATCCATATTGTTATTGTACAGTAGTTACGCTGAGGTTGTCAATAGTAGTCAAACTGAATTTTCATTTGATTGGACCAATAGAATTATCTTATCTTATCTATCTAATAACTGCTGTCATCCTTTTGTTTTGCGGTTCTCTAAAGACATCAATCATTTATTTTCTACCATCATGACTTCATCTATTGTGTCTGATTGCAGCTGTCTTTCATCGTCCGACATATCTCCTGCCACCTGCTGAATTTTCTTTTTGCACATCACGGCAAAATGATGTCTCTCCTTGCACGCTAAGCACGCTTTACACTATGAAGGGCACTTTTCCTTTGGTATTCGTGAATTCTTCCACAATACCTGCATTTACCTTTCTGAATGTTAGTTCTTGAGGGTGTTGATACTTTCTAAATGATTGGAGGGTCGGCTTGTATTTGTCTCAATTGTTTGTTGGCTGTCTCGTAGGCTCTGCAAATGCCTCTGCACCTTTCCAATGTTAGATTACTATTTTGCAGTCATTTCCTATTGAGGCATTCATGTCTAACTCTGAGAACTACTCTGACTCTAATCAAGCTATCTTCAAACCTACACGTTTTTGCTAGCCTTCTCAGATTGGTAATGTACTTTTCAATGTCTTCGCCTTCTTGCTGTTCACGAGTAGGCCTATTGAAAACGAAGATCTCATAAGTTTCATTCGTTTTTCCAATGCAAAAACTTTCAATTTGTTCAATATTTCTTTCTTTTCCCTTCTCAATTTCAAGACCGTCATATATGTCCATTGCTTTTGTATCTATAATTGTTAGAAAAGTGGCCACCTCTGATTCTTCCGCTAATTTAGTGGCTAACTAATAGTTTCGCCAGCTCCGGTAAAACTTTTGCCAATTTATGGCCTTAAAATTAAAAAAAAAAAAATTGTAAAAATTGTTACCTTCTGATTCTACCTCGAGCGGCTCGGGTACAGGAAGGAAATTTCTAGCCGCCATTGTCTGGCGTAGCCCTGTAATTGTTGTCTATTTCTAATTGCAAACAATAAACCTTTATATACTGATTAATGATTACCTCTGATCATTAATACACCGCTGTCACCATATTGATTAAGATCTATGTCCTCAGTCAACAATAAGCAAACTACCATTAGTGTCATGGCGGAAACCATACTTTATTATATTGAACGCGTGCACCTTTGCGCACCATATCAACAATGTGCTATGTGTATTGATATTTTAACCTATTGTAAAATATGTCGCCCCATCTTGTATGTTGTCCGACTCTGGGGGTATGGGGACGATTGCATCTACCGCCTTTCCCCCACCGACCATAACCCTTTGAGTGGGACGGTTTAATTTTTGATGCAGTAATCACAATTTGTGAACAAAACTAATTAGTCAAATATGTACAGGCCTATAATAAATGCATATTTTATTAATATTCTAACCAATTTGTTTATTTGTACCGCACTTTAAACTCAAATTCATTCACTTGTAAATATAAGATGAAAGAGTGTTGTCAATACCTGATGGACCGCGGGAGGGGTGGAGGATGCAATTCCCCCCCCCCCCCCCCCGAATCAACAGGTGCTTCCATTTCCATGTTGGGTGTGGGATGCGGACGTATTATAGTAAAAATGTTAATCTTTTACAAAAGATTTTTACTAAATTATTAAATTTTCACTACCTTTACTATTTTGACTGTGAATAGACTTTTTTAAAAAATTATAACTTAACTAAATAAAACTCAGCTTTTGTGGTATGAAGGGAGAATAACCTTTTAGAAACTACGGGCACGACATGGCCTAAAATGTGCCGATGTACCAAAAAAAAAAACTCAAAACGTTAACCCGTGTTTTCAGCTCGAGTCTGTGTACCAGCGGCTTAAACTTCTTTAATGTTAGGAACTGCTTTCATCAGGTATATTGTAATGGTAGTTTTCCTTAACCACACTGTGCGTTGGTGGCAACAATAGTTTCTTTTAGATAATTAGATGTACCGGTACCAAAGATGCTAAATTCCCTAAAGAAAAAAGAACTCGTGGAAGCTGCACACTTAGGGGGAAATTCGATAAGGGTTACTATTATTCTGCATAGGCTACTGTCGACTAAAATGTGAGCGCAATCAACGTTGTCTCAAAAATGTTGGAAAATGATCATCAATATCTACACAAGACTATGTGTCAACTGGAGAAGGACTGTAATGAAGTAAGTTAATTGCAGAAATGATATGGAGAGTGTACAAATGAGGTTTTTTAAGTAGCTCAACCTTGAAAAGTTGATCCAGTTTTCCCCTCAATCGATTTCTGATAGTTAAAAGACTATTTTACGAGCCGACCGCTGACTGCAGTGAAGAGATAATTCAAGGTGCAGAGAAGACATTTAAAATCAACATTTTACCGAACTATAATGTTCTCTATTACATGACAGATTGTAAGGGAATAAAAAATACATTCTCAACATGTTTCACTCGTAAATGCCCAGTTTCATTTCAAGTGCAAACGACAAAGAGTATTATGTTTCTAGTCTTTAAATATCAATTTCTTAAAATTTGGCCTATCGAGCGCTAAAAATAACTCCCCCCCCCCATTCCTTTTTGATACCAACACTTTTTATTTGATCTATAACAAACAAACAAAACTATAAACATATTTTATCTACCTAACTAGGAAAACTTTTTATCTGACTGTTAAAAAAAAACAAAAAACTAGAAACACTTTTCATCTATCTATTAAAAATAAACAAAACTATGAACACAATTTATCTACCTATCACAATTAAACAAAACTATAAACACTTTTTATCTGATGTATCGAAAACAAACAAAACTAGGAAAACACTTTTTATCTACCTACCACAAACAAACAAAAAAAAAAGGAATACTTTTTATCTACCTATCACAAACAAACAAAACATGAACACTTTTTATCTACCTAACGCAAACAAACAAAAGTAGAAACACTTTTTATCTACCTATCACAAACAAACAAAACTAGGAACACTTTTCATCTATCTATTAAAAACAAGCAAAACTAGAAACACTTTTTATCTACCTAACACAAGCAAACAAAAACTAGGTGTTACTATGGACACATAAATATAAATACACTTGACATAAGAACAATGTCAGGTAAACACAAACAAGTTTAATCAGCCATCTTGATTATTAGAGTAGTTTCCCCTGTGCATGGGCACAACTCTTCTTGACATACAATATTCCATCAACATCCCCCCTCCTCCCCCCAAAAAATACAAATCGACAACACTATTTACAACAGTATATATGTTTCAAATTTAAAAAAAAATATTCTCAAATAAACAAAACTATTTACAACAGTAAATATGTACAGTTCTTAAACATAGTCTCCATATCTCGACGGTTTCTGGAGAGTAGCCCTAGGACGCAGAGAGTACTGGTCAGTGTTTTGGGCGTTGGGTGGACTGTTACTACACTCATTCTCTGCGTCTGGGAAAATATCAATACTATTACTTTTGCTGTCTGGAGAAAAATCTAAGTTGTTAGAGGTGTCTGGTCTTAGGTGTCTTCTGTTTCGTTGGTAATTAAAACCATTGTCACCTTCTATAATGTAAGCACGTTCATTCACTTTCCGACATACTTTGTGCCTTGTCTCCAGGTCGGATCATTGGCTGATTGGTAGAAGACCTTCTGTCCGACGTTTATAAGCTTCGTGTCACGTGCTGTTTTGTCATAGTGTCTTCTGACGCTTTGTTGTCGCTACTCTCTTTTGGCTGTGGCTTCTTGTTGTGACATTCTTGCCGGATGCTCTCTTCTAGGCAATAGCGTTCTTGTTGCCCTTCCAAAGAACATCTGAGCCGGACTTAGGTTGGTATCTTGCCTGGGTGTATTTCTAAACTCTAATAGGGCTTCATAGGCATCTGATTTGCTTTCTTTGGATTTTTTCATCAGATTCTTTAATATTTTCACTCCTGCCTCTGCCTTGACGTTTGACTGATGATGTCCTGGTGAGGATTTTAAATGATGCTTTCATAAATGCGGTGAAATCGGCAGATGAAAACTGATGTCCAAAATCATTGATACAAACTTTGGGGACATCGTATCTGGCAAACAAATTTTTTAGTTTTCTTATAACAACTTGACTTGTCGTGTGCAGATGTTCTACTGCGATATAATTTGAATAGTAGTCAACTATGGCAAGGTATTGTTGGTCAAAGATTTGAAACAAATCTATTCCAACTTTATCCCAGGGATTTGAACCCTCACAATGCTGTATTAGGCTTTCTTTCTGGTTTGCAGGTTTACTTTGCTGACAAGGTTGGCATGCATTAGCTAATTCTTTTATTCTTGCCGCTATTCCCGGCCAGAAAACTGCATCCCTTGCTCTTCTCATCATGGCATCATACCCTAAATGTGCTGCATGTAGTTTGGTTTCAACTTCTTTTCTTAATGCTCTTGGGATAATTATTCTCTCTCCTTTCATTAGAAGGCCATCCTCATAGGTCAGTACATCTGCAAGTGACCAATATTGTTTAAGTTCTGGTACAATATGATGCTTGTCTGGCCAACCGTTCAGTATGTACTGTTTCAACATCTGCATCTGATTGTCTATTTTGACTGCATCTTTCACTTTATCTAACATTATATCTGGGAGGGCCAGTCCTACAGTGTTGATAGAGGTGTCAGGAAAATATTCCTGCTTAGCGTGTCGGCAATCTGTAATCTGTTTCCTATGGTATACTGGTACTGAATATCGTATCGGTACAAACGCATCATTAAACTTTGAAGCCTTTTAGGTGCACAACTGAGGGGTTTATTGAGCAAAGAGTTTTGAGCCCACTTTTTCTGAGGCTCTGTGAGTGATCTTGATGTGTATGCTATGAGTTTGTCATCTTGTAGTAGTACAGCTCCTAGGCCATATTGACTGCTGTCCGCCTGTATCGTTACTTTTTTCTCCGGGTCGAAATAACTTAGGCTTCCATGATGAGATATCTTCTGTTTGACACTATTAAATGCTTTCTCACAGTCATTCGACCCCACAAATAGCTTGTGTTTCTTAGTCAGTTCTGTTATTGGTTGTAGGTCTGCTGAAAGACCTGGGATGAATCTTGATAGATATTGTATCATTCCACAAAATCTCCGAACCGATGTAACGTCTTCAGGGGTTTTTAAATTTGTTATGGCTCTCACTTTCTTTGGGTCTGGTTTTATTCCTGACTGGGAAATAATGTGTCCCAAAAACACAATTTTTGACTTTCGGAATGCTAATTTATTTTTATTTAGTCTGATGTTCTTTTCCTTTAGCCTATTGAGTAATTTTGATAGGTTTTCCTCGTGATATTTGCGAGCCTCTTCAACTGTGTCCCCTTTGCCTATTACTATGATATCATCCACCACGTTAAAACATCCTGTTAGTCCCTCCAACGCATCATTCAAATATCTTTGAAAAACTTCCGAGCTTACTTTGAGACCAAAAGGAAGTCTATTCTATTTGTATCTACCGAATGGGGTCGCCATTGCAGTAAGACCTGATGAGCCTGGGTCTAGTTTGATATGCCAAAAAGCTTCTTGAATGTCGACTTTGCTAAATATTTTGGCGTTACCTATTTCAGCCAAAATATCTTCTAGTGTTGTTAGGTTGTAATGCTCCCTCAGTAGTGCCTTGTTCAAGGGTTGAGGATCAATGCAGATTCTAATACTGCCATCTGATTTCTCTACCAATGCCATTTGACTAACCCACTCTGTGGGCTCAGTTATTCTTTCCAGAATTCCTCGTTGAACTAATGAGTTTAATTCGGCTCTGACTTTCTCTTTTACTGCTATCGGAATTCTTCTACATGGTAGGACTTTGGGCTTCACCGTTTTGTCTATTTTCAATGTGGCCACGCCCAAGTCACCGAGTGCGTCAATGTTTTGATATTTCTTTCCTGTGGCTTCGACTTTGGCAATAAATCGGTCTTCATTTATGTGAATGAGTTCCATCTTCCTCCTTGTTGATAATCCTAGCAGGCATGTTAGATCATTTGGTACTACCACATACTCTACATTGAATTTCTCATTGGTCTTTAGATTGGTGGTTACTAACGTAGCTTTTCCTTTTGGCTCCATTACCGTCTTGTTCCACATAGGTAACCTCTGGGACGTCCGTACTATCTGGTCTGGGGACACATATTTTTCGTTTATGGTATTGACGTCGGCGGCACTGTCCACTTGAAATCTGACTCTTTGGTTGTTGATGATCATGACGGCAGTCATCCTATGCTTTTTGGGGCCATTCATTGCCATTACCCATTCAGTTTGGAGTGTAACTTCATCTTCTTCTGTGTCTGAGTCTATGTTGCTCTGGGTCTTTGCTTGAGTAATGCTGTATATTTTCTTTTTGCAGACTGAGGCGAAATGATTCCTGCCTCCACAAATGTGATATGATTTTCCCCAGGCCGGACATTTTTCCTTTATGTATTCGTGGTCGCCCTTACAAAATTTACAAGTTTTCCTTTGTCTTGGCCCTTTGTCCCTCTGTTGATATTCCTTTCTGTATTTTGAGCCTTAGATGTTGAGATTCTTTCCATCAGTTGGTGGGTCCAAAAGTTCGTTTCGTCCTTCTCTGACATCCTTCAATTGACCTTGTGATCTTTCCTCTATCTCCTACACACATCTATGCATTTCTGTAAGGTTAGTTTATCGTCTTGAAACAGTTTCATCCTCAAGTGTTCACTTCTAACCCCTAAGATAATTCGGTCCCTAATCAGACTCTCTTCTAATTTATCAAACTTGCAGCTGCTTGCCAGTTTCTTCAGGGCAGTTATGTATGAGTCAATGTTCTCGTCCTCTTCTTGTCTTCTCGTATTGAAGACATATCTCTCATATGTTTCGTTCGTTCTCCCAACGTAGAACTCTTCAAAACTCTTTAAAATCTCATTTATTTTTGTCTCCTGCCTTTTTCCAAATGAATCAAAAACGTCTGCTGCCTGACTTCCAATTATGGTCATTAGTGTTGCTACACGTATATCTTCTGTCTCTGTTGTGAGTTTCGTGGCCTTTTCATAGTTACCCATATTGCCTGTTTGCAATAGCGGTTGCGGTACTGGGAAATATCTGTTAGCAGTTGCTATTATAGCTACTGATTTCTTATATTTTCCTCAGGTTTTTCTAGGTTATCGTTTACCTTTATTAGATGTGTAAACCGCTGCCACCATGTTACGATGGACACTCTAATATCAATACACTTGACACAAGAACAATCTCAGGTAAACACAAACAAGTTTAATCAGCCATCTTGATTATTGAGTAGTGTCCCCTGTGCATGGGCAAAACTCTTCTTGACATACAATATTCCATCAACACTAGGAACACTTTTTCTATGATCTATCACAAATAAACAAAACTAGGAACACTTTTTATCTAACTATCACAAACAAACAAAACTAGGAAAACTTTTTATCTGACTGTTAAAAAAACAAAAAACAACTAGAAACACTTTTCATCTAACTATTAAAAATAAACAAAACTATGAACACTATTTATCTACCTATCAAAAATAAACAAAACCAGGAATACTTTTTATCTACCTATCACAAACAAACAAAACTAGGAACACTTTTTATCTGATGTATAACAAACAAACAAAACTAGAAACACTTTTTATCTATCTATCACAAACAAACAAAAAAAAAGGAACACTTTTTATCTACATATCGCAAACAAACAAAACTATAAACACTTTTTATCTGATGTATCGTAAACAAACAAAACTAGGAAAACACTTTTTATCTACCTAACGCAAACAAACAAAACTACAAACTCTTTTTATCTACCTATCACAAAGAAACACACACAAAAAAAGGAACACTTTTTATGTAGGCCACATATGGCAAACAAACAAAACTAGGAACACTTTTTATCTACCTATCACAAACAAACAAAACTAGAAACACTTTTTACCCACCTATCACATTTTACCTTGCCTATTTTGCCACCTTAGACTCTTACGTTGCCCTCTTTTCTTTTTACTGGACCGATGTGGGCGAGGTGGACTGGACCTCCCCTTCCCCCTCGCCAGGTAACGCTCTTCGACGCCCCCCCCCCCCTCCCTTTTGGAACAGCTGATCACTTCCAAGAGCCCATTTAGCTCAACGCATCGGGCGACGTTCTTCCTGATCGCGAGCGCTAGCCAGTGTCAAGGTGCAATCTCCCTTGATCCGGCTGAGCTCTGATAATCTCCCCTTTACCCCCGCTGACCACATGGGCAGGAAGGCAAAGGGACGCGAGAGGACCAATTTCCTGATCTTTCAATTCGCGCCTTCACGCAATGTCTATCCCCAGGGAAACTTTCGTCTGGGTCTCAAAGGACGCCAGACATCACATTTGCGACTGATCACCCCACCGCACTTGCTCCACCCCCTCTCCATTTGTAAATGGACAAACTTCTCAGTCCGAGATTTCATTCACGCTCATGACCTGCTGGGTAGCGCATCGATCTCTTGCTTGAGCTCTACGCCTTATCATTCCCTTATTTTACTTTGGATTGGTGCGTTTATTTATAGGCGACGTCCACTTGGAGACCTAGCAACCTAACGCTGATACCAGATTTGTTGGCACCAGATCTGCAGATACCAGCCCTACTTACTCTTCACAAGTGTCCAAACGACAACGCTAGCTACAGACCCGTCACTGGCTTGACTGAGAGTAGCCGCAGCTGAACCCTGCCCCTACGAACCGTTGGACTGCACACGGCGCCTGGACCCACTACGCCAGCCCACCAGCAGACAGCGTCAGCATCAACCACACCAGTCTCCTTAAGGCGGCGCCGGACACAAAGCTAAGCAAGAAAACCTAATGACATTAAGACCACATGGCTCCTTGCATCTAATGATGATATATCTATTTATGTAAATACACTAGATCCCATCCCAGTCTATTCATTATCATTATACCTTTTATCCTTTTGTGTACAATAAACCTTGTATATATTTCTATACATATACTGTATTTGTTACCTGCATTTTAATGCTGTACCTGAGTATAATTTGTGCAAGTGTGGGTTCTCAAACTATAAAAACCCCTTAGACACATTAAAACGGCCAACTTTCAATCCACCTTATCACACTTACCCTGCTGAAATTGCCAAAGAATATTGTTCATGGATGCAATCTTTCAAAAAAAGGCCACCAAAAGACATTTGAATTTAAGTCTTAGTTCAATACGAGATTTGTTTGTTTTTTTTTTAAATATAGACAATACACGTTTATCAAGTTTTCTAAACATTGTCACAGCATGTATTTAATTTTTCATTTGATTGTGATAGTCTGTATTCTGACCTTTCATCCTTTCGGACGTTTTTTGTACCATAGATGAATTTCTTCCTGATGTTATTGGAAAGACAGCAGACTAGAGATAGGGGACCTGGGGGAGCGCTCTGAGCTCCTCAGCGATGGAGCCCCAGCGCGAAGTATTATTTCGGTATTTAAAACTAAAAAAAAATCTATATTCTGAGATATCTATAGTAGTGCGTTATCCTGATGGTCTTTTATAATATGCGTAGGTCTAAAACCAAATCTGCAATTCGCTGCACTTTATTAATGGCCACGGATAGAAATTGGTAATTATAGTGTTGCTGTAGTTTTTTTATTGGAGGGGGAAAGTAACCACAAAAAAAAAAAAAAAAGCTTTTGGCTACGCTCATGAAAATTAGTAAATGTAGCTTTATTATTACATTTGTTGGAAGGGGGAGTTAACCTCAAAACTCCTCTTTACTACGCTCATGGAATTTCGCTAACTGTAGTTTGCTTTCGAGTTTCATCAAAGAGAGAGAGAGTTTGACTTCAAAACCAACTGTTGGGAGGTTTTAAACTCAGAATCATCTGGAGAGGGTTTTAAACTTAAAACCACATTGGCTACCCTCGTAGGATTTGGTGAATTTATTTCGCTTTAATTTAGGCTTACTATTGAAAAGTGGCTTTTAATCTCAAAACTCTCTGACGAGGGGTTTTAAACTAGAAAACTCTCTGGAGGGGGGTTCAAACTCAAACCCCCCATTTGCTATGCTCATAGAATTTAGTGACTGTAGTTTGCTTTTTAATTTAGTTTTAGACCTATATTGAAGAGAGGGGTTTTAACGTCCAAATACTCTGGAGGGCTGTTTGAACACAAACCTCCCCTTGACTATGTACTTTGGTGACTATAGGTTTTTTGTTCTATTAAAGAGGGGGGTTTTAACTTCATATCAAAACCCCGTGGAGGGGGATTTTAAACTCAAAACCCCCTTTGGCTGTGCTGTTGCTAGTT
The DNA here is from genome assembly GCA_030265305.1 of Biomphalaria pfeifferi. Classification (NCBI taxonomy): domain Eukaryota; kingdom Metazoa; phylum Mollusca; class Gastropoda; family Planorbidae; genus Biomphalaria; species Biomphalaria pfeifferi. The sequence continues at coordinate 4,774,181 of JASAOG010000003.1, read as the reverse complement.
ATGGCTGCCTGGTCGTGCGGTTTGACCGCTGCAATGGACTGTCGTTTGGATTTATCGATGGTCCCGGGTTCAAAACCTACCCGTTCCATCCCCGTCGTCCTGCGGGAGGTTTGGACTAGGAAGTAAACTATTTTCAACTCTGAAGGAACATCCGAAACATGTAAAACATTTTACAAAACAAACATGGTTTAACATTAAAATATCACATACTGTGACATACAATAAACAGAATTAAAGAAAAGACTGTCAAGAAATTCCCCGTCCCTCCCCGGCTACGCCCATGCAATGTTATAATTTCTATATCTAAATTTTTAGTGTTATCTTTATGTAACGTCTTACGCCCGCCCAAATTTGTGTCCGCTTATAAAAAAAAGTTTGCCCATCACTGATCTAGATCTTATACCTAAAACATAAATATATATATAGGTCTGTGGTTCCTACCATTTAAAAACAAAATGGCAACTTCGCGGAAGAAAGACTTATTTTTACAGTTTATAAAAGAATTCATTACGTGTTTTTGTCTTTTCGCTAACAGTAATAAGGGTAAGTGGACCTAGATCTAAATTTGCATGCTAAATCTAGACTATAATTTATCATGGCCTCTACTAGCCTCTAGTTAGATAAATCTGTAATCTAGTAGTTATTCTAGATTAATAATTAATCCTAGAATCAAGTCTAGATTGACTACATCTATAAGAGGAGGTTCTTATACTTAGTTTGAACACTCCATCGAATTCTCCTTTCTGAACGGGTCGCTTTTTTTTGTTTGTAATTCATTTGTATTTATGTTTGGAGCTAAAAATGACGTTTCGGGACTACGCATGTCCAATTTTAGATAAGTTCCAGTAATTTTGTTCTTTTTTTCCAAAGCCAAAGCAGATGGCAGTTATCTAGATTCTTGGTAACCATGTATGTGAAGCTGTTGTTTTAACCTCCCCTGGCAATTCATACCCATATAAGGGATGAAGGCTTTATTATAAGCCTGTTTGATCGTAGGCTGATGGGCATATCAAAATAAGCTTCCAAACATCTTTAGAAAGACATTCCAATCACATTTATACCGTTAGCTATTAAATAAAATTTAAAAAGGGGGTGTCCAAACAAATAATAATGAATTCAGCTCATTCTCCTTTTTGAACACTGCAAAATCGTAATAAGAAATATTATTGGGATAAATAAATCTATCATTTTTTCAATGAATAAACATGACCTAGATCGAGACATCTAGAATATATAACTTATGAATGAAAGAAAAAGTGCGGGCTGCTAATTTGAAGCCTGAAACCATGCCCACTGCATGTGATCACGCAAGCTAAGCTGGCAGTGAGGAGAGGTATACACTCAGCGTGTAGTGTCACAAACTATCCAACAGGCAGTGGAGGGAAGGGGGAGTCATGAGAAGAATTAAAAGCACCTATGGGAGGGAGGAGATGTTAAGGTGTCACAAAATGAACATCCAAATTATGAAAACAAGAAGAGTGTCCTTGGATGGGAATTAAAAGAAAGACAGAGAGAAAATACAAGTAGCCTAGTAGAAAATATCATGTTTTTTAAATTAAAATAATTAATTTATAGCTCTTTAATCTATATGAATGTTTTCCACCTCCGATGCCTAAGGCGGATTTTTAAAATAAGGTGGCAAGATAAGATAACCAATGAGGAAGTGCTACAAAGAGCAGGGTGCCAGGACATCTGCTCTGTTATCAGCAGCAGACGCCTTGGCTGGCTTGGCCACGTTCGTAGAATGCCAGAAGGTCGACTTCCACAGGACATCCTGTATGGCAATCTAATAGAAGGCAGGAGAGCCGCTGGTCGCCCACTTTTGCGTTATACGGATGTATGCAAACGCGACATGAAGCTCTTCAAAATCGACACTGGCAACTGGGAAGAGGTGGCACTGGACAGATCCTCATGGAGAGAGAGCATAAAAGAAGGGTCAAAGATTGCAGATGTCATACAGAAGCAGAAAGAAGTGTGAAAATGCAACGGCGCCTGGTGATTATATATGCCCAACCTGCGATCGCAGCTGTGTATCAAGGATTGGCCTCTTTAGTCACACAAGAAGTTGCAAAGGGAAAAGATCGTCTCTCGAGACGTAAAATGCCACAGATAATCTATATAAATTTATTTCTGTCTGTTTCTACACATAGATTATATAGGTATTTAAATAAATAAACTATATACGATATATATATATATATATATATATATATATATATATATATATATATATAGAATATAGAAAGAGAGAGAGAGTATATGAGGAAATAGACTATAAATACATATTGCAAAAGTGAATCTACTTCTTTTACTACAATCTAAATAAATTTTAAGTAACACAGATATAATTTATTAGCAATTACATAGTGGCGTTCAACACCGGTGCTCACTGTTCAACTAAAGGAGATAGCCCAAAAACTGCGTTCAAAATAGGAGCATGAAGTGACCCAATTTATTTTAAAATAAAATCTTGACTATGAGTAGTAATTCAATGAAACACAGCTATTTTTATAGTCCTTTATTTGAAGAATAAGAATCTGCATTCAGTTTTTTTGTAAGTCTTCAGGGTATTCCAGTTCTCTCATTTCTGTTTCGAACCTTTTCAGGAAAATGTCATTGTCCATTTTGTCTTCGTTGAATATCAAACCTTTATATTTTGCCAGTTGATTCCCTGTAGTGTCACTCTTTCTTTTATCTTTCTCTTTTCCTTGGTCTGTTTTCAACTTTTTCTCCGCCATCTCTTTTTCAAATGTCAATCTCTCTCTTTCAATAGCAACTAATTCGTTTTTCTTCTCCCTTTCAATGGCAATCTTTTCATTTTCTTTCTTTTCCTTCATAGCTAACTTTTCTCTTTCTCTTTTGTCCTCCTTGTCTAATCTTTTCTTTTTCTCTTTCTCTTTTGTCCTCCATGTCTATTCTTTTCTTTTTCTCTTTCTCTTTTGTCCTCCTTGTCTAATCTTTTCTCTTTCTCTTTTGTCCTCCTTGTCTAATCTTTTCTTTTTCTCTTTCTCTTTTGTCCTCCTTGTCTAATCTGTCCTTTTCTTTTTCTCTTTCTCTTTTGTCCTCCTTGTCTAATCTGTCCTTTTCTTTTTCTCTTTCTCTTTTGTCCTCCTTGTCTAATCTGTCCTTTTCTTTTTCTCTTTCTCTTTTGTCCTCCTTGTCTAATCTGTCCTTTTCTTTTTCTCTTTCTCTTTTGTCCTCCTTGTCTAATCTGTCCTTTTCTTTTTCTCTTTCTCTTTTGTCCTCCATGTCTAATCTCTCCTTTTCTTTTTCTCTTTCCATTGCTAATCTCTCCCTCTCCATCAACCTTTCTTGCACGTATTTTCTTAGTTATGCCCCTTCAAGCTCCAACAACCTTTCTTCTTCTTTCAACGCTGCTACCTCAGCCTTGTCTGCCATTTTCTATTACTACTAATCAAATTGAATAGTATCCGATCACTAGATCTAGACCTTAATATCTCTACTATCTGTTGACAGGAGATCCACAGTGTATAAAGGACTACGTAGGTTTTACCTTTACGTTGGGCGCCACTTGTTACATTCCTTTCTAAGATGAGACTCTTTGACACAGTACATTGACATTAAGACAACAACGTCATCGTTTAGAACTTATTTAATTTCCATGAGCACTAGAACAGTATCTCATTTCTATTCCTCCATTTTGGTTCTCTTCTCTTTTCAACACGCATTCGCACCATTTCACATTTACACTAACATGCGCACGTAACAATCTTATATTATATTTGTTCGTTTGTTGTTTTTTTAATAGAGAATAAATGGGCAAATGTTTGGAGCGAGCTTGGTACATTGAATGAAGTTAAATGCCTAGATCTAGACCTACTAGATAGATCTAGATTTATATAGAGAAAATATAGTAATAGAGGATTCAGTTGGCTTTACTACAAAAGATCATCTGTATTAGAAAATTATTAAATTAATAAACAAAAAAACCCCACACAAATTCAACACACATCTAATCATGCAAACATAAAATAAGTCTTAAAAGTCAGTATAGAAGTCATTATCCCAATATATGTAGAATAAGTATATGTTCATATTTTTATTTTTTGTGTTCATGTTTATGCATAATTTGAAAACATCTTCTTAATGATTTCATGTGAGGGGCTATGCCTGGGGATCTTAAAATTTAGTTAATGTTAATATAGAATTAAAATATCTGAGTTTATTGATGCCTAAATATAGAGACTGTCCGAAATAAATTAAGGTGTCCAGGTGCTGAACAACTGAAGAAAACGGCACACTTTTTTTCCTAGGCACAGTCTGCAAAAGAGCTCACAGCTCAGCAGCAATAAAGCTGGCTAGAAGAAGAAGAAGAAGATGGTGTCCGGAATCAAATAATGTGGGTCAAATTTGTCCGAATTAAATGAAAACACACTGCTTCTTTGACCTTAAATATAATAACAAATATAGGTTAGGGGTACAAATATAAGTACTCATCCTTATGCTCCTTAGCCTTAAACTAATGAAGATTTTGATACTTCATTTTCTTTTCTATGTCGAATCATTGTCAAAGTCAAACTTTCACATTTTGGCCTGTAGGTGTCCGAATAGCATTTACTACTCTATTTCTAGCTAGATCTAGATACATCTTGGTCTTGAAGACTTGACATCTACATTGTCAGTCTTCATCTCTTTACAGTATTTTTCAATGTGTTCTATTTCGTTGAAATACTCATTTACGTCTGAGCTCTCTGAGAGCAGGGCAAGAAGAGCCGCATCATCAGCGAATTTTGTGAAGGAGCAAAAAGGACTATCGGATTGAAAATCATTAGTGTAAAAAATGAACCACAATGGCGATGTCACAGCCCCCTGTGGCGCCCCTTTGTTAACTATGCATTCATTTGATATAACATTGTTTACCCTAAACCTCTGAGATCTCTGGCTCAAAAATTCATTAGCCCATAGTATTATGTATGGACTAATCTTCAACGCTTTCATCTTTTCAATGAGTAAATGAAGTTGTATAGTGTTAAAAGCTGATGAGAAATCAATAAAGAACAATCTTACATAAGTGTTCGGTAAGTCCAGATGTTTGTAGACACAATTTAAAATATTTAGGATGGCATCGTCTACACTTTTACCCTTTTGGTAAGCAAATTGTAAAGGGTCTAACTTATTACAAAGATCATTCAGAAGAAACATTTTAACCAATTTTTCTAAACATTAAGACACAATGGAAGTAAGTGAAACAGGTCTAGAGTCATTCATTTCCTTCGGTTTGGAAACCTTTGGCACAGGTACAATTATAGATGACCTCCACACAGGTGGTATCTCATGGTTTAGTAATGAAGTAGAAAAAATATCTTGGAAAGGTTCAGCTAGTTGTTCAGCACATTCTTTTAAGATTCGCCCTTTTATTCCATCAGGCCCACCAGCTTTCATTAGGTTGACGTTTTTGAAAATGTTACAAACTTGCTCTTTAGTAATCGCTAATTCTAAACAGTTGTTAACATTGACATCCTCAAGGGCTTTGAGTCTTAGATAATTAAAATCTTTCGTGTCAAAGCGGCAATAGAAATCATTTAACTCGTTGGCTAATGTTTTTTCGTCTCTTGTAGCAAGATTATTTTTAATTTTGACTTGTGCTCCTGCCATTTTGTTCATGATGCCCCACGCCTGTCTCATGTCACTTGTCTTAATTGAGTCTTCCAGCTTGGTGCGGTAGTTTCTCCTCCCTTCCTCAAGAACGACGTTGAGATTTCGTTGAGCTATTGTCTGTCCATCGCCACTCATATATGCTCTTTTCTTTTTGATTATTTCCCATTTTATTTTTGCAGTGACCCATGGTTTATTGTTGGGGTATATCTTGATGATCTTGGTACTGACACACGTTTTCACAGAATTTGATGTAATTTGTCACTGCGTGGACCCATTCTTCCAGATTTGAAGTGGTCTCTTTAAACAAATTCCAGTCAGTGCAGTCTTGACATCCCTGTAGTGTGAGAATATTGTCTTGAGTCCATTCTTGTACATTTTTTTGAATGATTTTTCCTCTTTTAAGTTTCGTGCGGTAAGTAGGCAGCAGTTGTATTGTTTTGTTGTCCGATGATCCTAGTGGTGGCTTTTCACGAGATGTGAATGCTCTTATTAAAATCACCAAGTATAACTACTGGTGCTTCTGGTGACCTTGTCTGAAACCCATGCACTACGTCAGCGATGATTGCAGCTGCAACTTCCGTCTTGGCTGTAGGCGGAATATAAACCAGGACTATGTAAATAACACCAAAGTCTCGTGGCAAATAAAAAGGTCTCAATGAGAGCGCCAATAGTTCTAGATCCGGACAGCACATTCTCTTTTTAACCATGTAGTTGGTACAGTATTTGAGGTTGATGTACACACATAGACCCCCACCTTTCTTCTTCTTAGACTCAGCCGTTCTGTCAGATCTCAGGCAAGAGAAACCATCCATAGCAATCAGGTTGTCGTTGTCATCCTCCTCTAACCATGTCTCAGTAAAAGCCAATAGACAACTTTCCCTAAAAACGTGGTCGTAGCGTACATGGGCACATATCTCATCCACTTTGTTTCTAATTGAACAGACGTTAGCTAGAATAATCGTAGGAAGTGGTGGGCGAAAACCTCTTCTTCTCAGCCTTTGCTGTAGTCCTCCTTTTTTCCCTCTTTTCCTTGTACTAACAGAGGAAGGGTAGAGACAATTTATATGTGCATAACATGGTGGAAGAGGCTTCCTCTTTGAACGAAGTTCGCGGATTTGATCTTTACTAAAATGAATAGATCTAGTACTAGATCGGCCGCCATCTTGGGTCGCCATTTTTCTTCTTTTATTTCTAACCAAATAACCAAAGTTGAACAAATCTAGATCTATTAAAACGTGTAATGTGAATACTCATTGTGGAGCCCACCTTGAAAACAGAAGTCTTCATCTGCATAACTAATTACAAAAGAACATTCAATATACATCCAGCAAAGAAATAATAATGAATAATTAAAGCACAAATTGCATGTCGCCATAGTGCAGCGCCATTTTGAAAAAAAAAAAAAATAAGTTATGTAAGTTCTGTTTTACTAAGTACTATATTTACACACAAAAAAATTTTTACTTTTTTTTAAAGAGAAAAAATCTATTTAGTATGCGTATAAGTCAGACATAATTTAAAACAACAATTAATAAGTAGTTTTTCATATTATCACGTGAACTGCAGTTTTGAGCTATTACTATAGAACACATATCCAAAGAAAAAAAATAAATAAATTAACGGAAATGTTTTATTCTTGAGGAATAAGAGATTGGCCCTTTACAAAACAATTAGATCAATTAGATATTCATTATAAGACATTAGTTAGGCCATGTTCACATCTAACTTCCCATTCACTTTCACCTATCCCTTAGTCTTCTTCTTATCTTATATGATACAGACTTTACTTAAAAGATAAGATGATTACGTCCTACGCGTCATGCATATTAACCAATGTTCTAAATTCTGCCAAGTCACTGGTTTTCCTGGCTAGCTCAGGCAACCCATTTCATGCTCTAAGAGCGCTAGGGAAGAAGGAGCTTTTGTACAAATTTGTCCTAGCACATGGAACGAGGAATGTGCCTTATCTTTGTGTCTTTTTGAGTATTTTATTAGTATTTATAGTGTTGTAGTGGGTACCCTGACAAAATAGCGCAGAAAAAATATATTTTAGTCATTATGAAAGAAATACTTAAGATATCGTAAAGTATGAATAGAGCCAATATTTTTTTTTGTTTTAATGTTGTTATAATTTTTCAGTCATTTTGCAGGAAACACTTTAGATATTTGAAAACATAAATAATGTAAAATGATTAATTTCAAAATATAGAATTTATTTGCATTATAAAAGTGTACTTCGAAAAAACGTAAAGATACTTATCAAATTCACACACACACACACACACTTACTTTCACAAAGTTAAATTGAAGGAAATGTCACCTAGAAATTCCATCACTGGCTTTATTCCGTACATTGGCAATATAGTTATGCATTTTAATCAAAGGTGAAAAAAAGGAATGATATAAAATTTAAAGAACTCTCGTTCTCTGCAAATAAGGCATAAATTCAGATATATTAATATTGAAAAGATAGAGACATCAACAAAAATGATGCCCAGGACATTAAATTAAATTACAAATAATCTGCGCTATTTTGTCGGGAAATTTCGCGCAATTTTGACGGGTCACCCTCATAGTGACAATCTAGTCTCTCACTCTAAGAGTCAGAGTAGTCTAGAGGTCTAGACAACTCAATAATTTAGTCTTCAAGAATCTAGTCAAACATCAAGTTTAGAGTGACTAGAGTTCAGTCTAGAAATCTTTATTTCCAAATTGGTCTAGAGTCTAGATCTACAGACCAGGGGTCTATGACGACTTCCAGGGGGTCTTCAAAAGTGAAAAACCTTATTTCCCATAAATAAATCATTAAATGGAAATCATATACATCTTTCTTTTTTTTAAAAATTGTAACACTTTTTTTTTTAAAGAATTTTTATACAAGTTTTCAATGTTAACATCTTATTTTTGTCCAGATGACACTATTAAATATAGCCCAATCCATAAAGGAATAACATATAACAGCGTTGATTATTTTCAATTCGGCTTCATTTCATCTTTCTATGCCTAAATGCTTTTTATGTAACAAAGTTTCAAGTCATGACACCACAAAACCATCTAAGTTGGAGGATTATTTGAAACGATGACACACTGATAAAATAGAATGTAAGATACTTTCGAACAGTCAAAGATAAAGTTCAGAATAGACCCACAGTGGACAAAACATTAGCTTCAATATAACAAAGAAAAGATGTTTACGTGTCTTACAATATTTTTAAAAAGTTTCCCTTTTAGACATTGCGATTTATAGGGAAGATGATGCTTAGGTCACCTGTTTCTTTGGCCAACTGTTAACAAGCAGGGTGTCATGTGTCTAGCACAACGACCAAACACCTTTACTTTCCCCAACTTAGGTACCCATTAAATCAAAATCCTATTCTTCTCTGAGATTCCAAGGTTGGAAGCCAAGCACTTACTTAAGTGCTCAGCCAACACGACCCACAATGTTTCTACATAATTATGAAAACCTCACACTAAAGGCAAAAATAGACTTAGCCTGTTTTTGAAACCGTTTTTTTTTAACTTGCATTTGATATCATTAAAAGAATTCATTTAAGCAATAATACAGTTCAGAGGTTTATTGGTGACATTTCATTCAAAGCTGCTAACAAAATATTACTGCATAAATCTGTACTAGTTAATTTTTACTGGTACTAATAACCATTATTTATTATCAGAATATGTTCATTTTATTATCAATCGAGAACTCTTATGAAGAACTACTCTTTATTATTATATTTGTCATTATTTTCGTTCTCTTTTTAACACTGTTTCTGAGTTTTTAGATGCTTATGATCCAATTTGAAAAAAAAATATTGCGAAACTCAGACTTAATCTATTGAAACAGACTTGCTTCATAAATTTAATAAGATTAACTTGCAGCTACAAAGTGATAAATTAAATTTAATAATGTCAAAAATTCTCAGCATTTCTTGTGAGAATTTAATTATAGCCAAACATTGGATGGGGCGAAATTTCAAACTGTCAGGAAGTTGACGCTTTGACTATTGTTGAAGATTTAAAATCCCTCTATTCTGACTTCGAGCTAAGGCTAAATGATATTCTGAATATGTTAATACCTCAGTGTATAAACAATAAATATGATGATGATATAGAAGAGATGGATGTAAAGTTACTAGAAGAACTGCTTGGATTAAATGCAAATGAAGAGCTTAAAATACAATTTTAACTTTTTACAAATACACAACAATAGTTATTTTTATAATTTGAGAAAATTTTTACTACTATAACAGGTCACTCTAGACATATTCATCAGTCAAAATAAGAAAAGCGCTTTTATATTGTTTTCTTATTTTACTCTCATGGTTAACATCCTTAAATACAGAGATTTTCCTTATAACATGCATTACTAAAAAAGCAACAGCAGATCCATATAACCCTAGAGAACAAAAAAATAGTTTGGTCATGTGAAATATGGTTTCAAAAGATGTGTTGAATGACATTTATCCACAGTGGGGTCCAGTCAACCATTACTTCCTGTATTTAAAACTAATAAGAATGCATATTGTCACATGTCTACAGTGCAATATCCTGCTACTCTTCTATTAAAATTTTTTTTACCTTATTAACAGAGCCCAGCAACTGGTGGAAAAATCAATGTGGGAAATGTTTTTTTTTGGGTAGGGTTGAGCCTCCATTTTTTAAGACTATGGCTTTAAGTGGCATAGATTTACTTTGATTAATGGGTTTCAGCTATTGGTAGAAAAAAAAATTAATTCTAGGCTTAAATGGTAACTCTCATACAGTTTTAGTTTGTTTTTTTTTGGAGTGGGGGAGGGGAAGGTAATTACAAAACATCTTTTGGCTATGCTCTTGGAATTTAGTGATTGTAGCTTTGCTTTTCCTTTTATTGGACAAGGGGTTTGAACCTCAAAACTCCCCTTGGATTTGCTTATGAAATTAGTTTTTTTTTTTTTGCCAACCTTTCATGGCTACGCTCATGGAATTTGGTGACTTGTATCTTTGAGGCTTTTTTATTGAAGAGAAGGGTTGGAACATCAAAACCCTATGGAGTGGGATTTTCAACTAAAATCTCCCCCTGGCTATGCTCATGGAATTTGATGACTGTAGCTTTAGTTGTTTTATGGAGGAATGGAGGTTAAACCTCAGAACCCCCTGGAAGGGATTTTAACTTCAGAACCTTTGGAGGGGGTTAAAAACTGCCCACCTCCCCGAGACTATAGAATTTGATGACTGTTGTTTGCTTTAGATTTTAATCATAGAAAGAGGGTTTACCTTTGGCTACACTCATGGAATTTGCTCATTGTAGTTTGCTTTAGTTTTTTTTTTTTTTAAATTGCAGAGGGTTTTAACTTAAAACCCTCTGAAGGTGGTGTTTTGTATTCAAAACTCATGGACTTTGTTAACTGTTGTTTACTTTAGTTTTGTTATTAAAAAGGGGGGTAATTAATAATAAAACCTCAAAACTATGTTGAGGGGCATTTTAAACTCAAAATGGTGACAGTAGTTTGCCTTAGGCTTTTTTTTTTCAGATGGGGTTTTCAACATCATACTCCTTTGGCATTTTATTGCAAGTGATGGTTTAACATTTAAAATCTACCCTCCAATAAAATATTTCAAGTAAAACAACAGTTACAAAATTGGGGTGTTATATAAGAGTGGAGGAGTAGACAAAAGTTATCTAAATCACATAAGTAATAGGACACCCGGAGAACAATAGTTTCTAGATCAAGAAGTAAATGTGTATGGCTCAGCAAAGAATACACTGGTTTAATCAATTAATTTGAATTCTAAACATACCATGAGAAATTAAGCTAATTAAACAAGATAACCAAACTACTAGCCAAGAGAAAAGCTAAGAAAACAAAAAAGAATTATTCTAATTGTAAAATGTTTTAATGCAAATGTCACTCACAGGCAAATTGTTGAACTTTTGGACCTTGTAATATTTAGGTGAATTTTGTTGAATAGAGGGAGTGAAAATATGAGTTGTGAATACTAGATATGTATGACCAGAAGTAAGGTGTATGAGAGATCAAAAGCTTATGGCTTACAATGTAAGAGTCAGCTATTGATGTTAGTGAAGTGACCATGTGAAAAGTAAGTTAGTGAAATAGCAATGTAGCAGAAGAGTTATTAGTCAGTCATGTATAAAGTAGAAGGTGCACTGGCTGAGTGGTAAAACAATTGGCTTCCAAACTGGAGGTTCTGAGTTTGAATCCAGGTGAAGACTGGGATTTTTAATTTCTGGATTTTTAGGGCACCTCTGAGTCCACCCAGCTCTAATTGATACCGGTACCTGACATTAGTTAGGGGAAAGTAAAGGTGGTTGGTTGTTGTGCTAACATAACACCCCCCTTGTTAACCGTTGACCACAGAAACTGATGACCTTTACATCATCTGTCCTGTAGATTGCAAGGTCTGGGTTCCTGTCCTGTAGATTGCAAGGTCTGATAGGGGAACATGTATAAAGTGAATAAATAGCGATCAGTGTGCATTTCAAGAGCAGTGTAAATTATATTTATTTATCATGTTCATAGAAGCTGGATTTATCATGTATCGTATTATGTAAATGACATAATATTCAGTAATATTTTGCACAAATGCTATGCCTACAAATAGGTCATCTTGTTAGCAAGATGTAGACAAATCGTATACATAAACTTTTATGATTACAGTATTATTCTTTTTTAAAATGTATAATACTAGTCCCAAATAGGTCTAGTTGCTTTTTATGAAAACAAATGAATGAGCTGGATATTAGCAATATGTTACTATACTGTGGACCAGTTGTTGAAGAACCAGATAACTGTGAGCCATCCATTCTGTGAATCATTTGTTGGTGAACCAATTGTCTGTCAACCTAAAGTCTTTAAACCATTTGTTTGGTGCATGGAGAACCAATTGTCTGTCAACCTAAAGTCTTTAAACCATTTGTTTGGTGCATGGAGAACCAAAAATCAACTTAAAGTCTTTAAACCATTTGTTTGGTGCATGGAGAACCAAAAATCAACTTAAAGTCTTTAAACCATTTGTTTGGTGCATGGAGAACCAAAATGGTTTAGTCTCTATTTCATTTTTCTGTATCTTTTCATTTATGTGGCCTGCAACACGAGTGTCGGAAATTAAAATGGCCCACAGACTGTATAAGGTTAGGCATAACTGTGATTCCAGAAGCTGTTCACAGATATCTGGTTTAAATATAATTGATTCTCAATGAATTCTAAACATACCATGAGAAACAACTCTTGTCGCCAAAAAATCCATCAATGAAAAAGTGAGAGTCGTAACATAGAGTAAATACATTTTTCAACCTTTAAATTTTTTTTTATTTGCTACATTTTGTGTCAATGTTTTGGCGGGCCGGTCAGAACCACGTATCTGGCCCGCGGGCCGTAGTTTGGGCATCAATGATTTATAATTTGAAATATCAGAGAGCTGTAGAACTCTAAACATGTAGCTGAAATATGAGCCTGCTTTAGTCTTGGTTGTTCTATGAATAGACTGATTATGGGGCAACTTTGTTCTGAAAATGAAACAAGAAACACGTAAAAATACTTTTTTTTATAAGACAATACCTGGTACCTCTTTTATGCACTTACAGAGCGATTATGTTGGATTTCATTAAAAAAAAGGGAACATATTTTACCCTGTCTTTACTTTCCCCAACGCAAGTCAGGTACACATTAGAGTTGGGTAGATTCTGGGGAGCCCTGAAAATCCTGAAATTTAAAATTCCAGTCTTCACCAAGATTTGAACCCAGGACATCAGGTTTTGAAGCAAAGCTCTTAACAGTTGGCCACCTCGGCCTCATAAATGTACTAGTCTTTATAATATTCTAATGATAGCCATTTAAATCTAAACTGAGAAGAGGGTGATCAAAATGTTCCTGAACATTAATTTATTAAACTCGTGAATGAATGGGGCCTACATGCAGAAATACCTGAAGATGTATAGTCTGTTCACTATAAATATTTTTCTAGTTTTGTAACGAAATTTAAATTTCTTTCTTTTTATACTTTGAAAAATTATGATGTTCAAACTAGTTTTCCCAGCGTGGCCAACAGCTAATAATTCTTTTCCCAACGATACACATTAACATAGAAGTATTGTAAAAAAAAATATTCTCCTTAATTTTAATTTAGTTCTTTTAAAAAGAATGTCTGTAATTATAAGATTTTTTATAAATTTTTTTAACAAATTTTTTTTCATTTTTAAACAGTGTCATGCGTTGGAACAGATAGAACAGAAAATAAAATGTACATAGAATTAGCAACACAGAGTGCTTGTTTTAGAAATTTTAATGCTACCCATCAGGTTGGATGTACTTGTAAGAACATATTCATTTTCCACTAATTGATCATTTGTTTTTAGAATACTTACCAATTTTTGTTTCATTATAATTCTTACATAATTATTCAGTTTGTTGAAAAGTAACAATGCAATGAAATATATATTTATGAAAAAGCAGATGTCTGAAGAATAGACAAAGCAAGAATGCAAGATCATCTTTACAAAGTCAAAAGCATATTTTATGTTTGTTTTTTTCAGCCAGCGAAAATGGCAATGTGGGAACTGTTCATTACATCCAGTCAATCAAAGACATGGAGTGGGTTTTGAATTCTGGCCCACACAGTCCTTATGTGGTAGTACTTAAGGCTGCTAATTTCACAAGGTAGACATCTTTTTCAAAAACAAATATCAACCCTAAAACTTTTGCTAGTTTTTATATCTCTTAGTATGTACCAATAACAAGAAATAATAATAACCAAAGTTTTCATAGCCAAACTCCTAATGAGGACAGAGAGGTCAAAAATGAAAACCATTTTCAACTGGAAAGAAGAAAGAAAACATTTCTTGGTTGTATCCACAAGCTCAAATGAAAGAGAAGAGAATAAAGTCACTGCCTCTGCTGCTGTTCAGGTTGGGGGTTAGGGGAACTTTGAATTAGATTATTTTTTCCTATCAATAATTATTAAACTGCTTATTCCAGAGATACAGTTATAACATTGGCACAGTCAAGTAGAGTGAATGGGATCATGGTTATAAATGTGCATAATTCTACACATAATCCTTTACCATCTGATGGATTCTCATCTGTTGATCAATGCCCTAATGATAGATTTGGTAAGAGGCTGATTTTAATGAATACAAATGAAATGGAACTTTTAATTTCACTTTTGTTCTAGCTATTAAGTTGTACACACTTTGTACACTTCTTCTTACAACCTCAATTTTATGAAAAAATTATTGAGGGAAAAAGACAAATTGATCATGGCAACAAATTACTAGTCTACCATACCTGTAAAGTGAGCAGTCTTCTTTATGTTAGTGAGAGATAATCACCATACATGTATCAAGAGCATAAATTAAAAGGTTTTCACTTGGGTTGATTGGATACACCATTAGATGTGCATTATACGTCATAGACAGCATAAAAAAAAAATCATTCTCTTGATACACTATCATAAAGAAGATTGCTCACTATTCAATGCTGAGGCACTGATTGGAACATTTCATATATAAGGATAGCATCACAACTTCTTAGTTTTATACATCAGTATTCTTTCCTCACTTCACTGTCCTCAAGCCTTTCCAATTATCTGGATATGAGGTAAATGCCTTCATTGAATTTTTTAAATGCATGCTGGATGAGCAGCAAAAAGTTTATTCTGAAGCATCCCTGTTTTACTCCACTGCTCATTTTAAAGTTTTTGGAGCAGACGTCTTTGAATTCAAAATCTAAATAGTTTTTTAGTTGTGAATGGACAGTCAATTTCAAAATTTTAAAGATTTCTCACTAGATTGAAGGCTTTAGTCAGGTCAATCATTGGTATTATTTGTTTTCTGCTTTTTTTTTGTCTTGTAGCTGACAGGGAGAGAAAAACTTATGTTAAATGTGGATCACCAAATCGATAGCCACTTTTGGATTCTGGGTAGTGAGTTTCTGTACCACTCTGGCAGAGGCTTTTCCCTGAAAGCTCAGACAGGAAATTCTCCTGTAGATGTTTCAATTTCTTCTGTTACCTTTGTTCCTTTAAAGGTTGGCTATTTTTGTGCATCCCACAGATCCTGTGTCATAGCATCTTCTTGTAGAGCAGTTCTTGTAGAGGCTGTATTAATGCAGATTTGCATTGTTTCTGGGTGGATGCCATCACAGTCAGGGGATTTGCCAGCAGTCATCTTTTTCTATGGCTTTGTTAAGTTTAACAAAGGTGGGCTTGTTGTCCAACTCCTGCAATGTAGGCTGTTGTTTGATAGCATCCAAGGCTGAGGGAGAGACTGCGCTTGTTGCATGGAGCTCACAGTAGTCTTTGACCCATCTGCTTGCAACTGTCTGTGATGATATGATCATTGATTGATTTAAGATGTGCTGACTTGTTATTTCTGTTGTATATATCCCTGATGTTGCTTGTTTGGCCTGCAAGTTGAATGATTTCGCTGAGCTCTACACAAAATAATTGGCACAATTTCTTGCTGTCCTCTGCACAATCATTCTGCTTTCTAAGGTTTTTATTGTTGGAAATGGTAGTGTGGTTGTTGTTGCTAGTGGGTTTCTGCAAGTGGTAGTTGTTTCATGCACCTCATTAAAAGGCTTCCAATGGCATGGGTCTCCCATAGTCTCTGACAACCAGTCCAAATTTGTACACACTGAATGAGGATCAAGGAATATTATAGAATGCATTGTGGGGACTGGCTCTCAGTGAAATAACTATTTACATTTATTCATAAAATTCAGTGCATATACATATCAATGATCACATCTTATCCCCAAGGTGACACTGCTAACACGGGCCTTCATTACACCTTAAGGCAAACATGCCTAAACACCACTAGCTTAAAAGTCTGCATTGGTTTTAAAACTGTTGGGACCAGAACCTAGCTTTTTTCCTCATAGACACACTTCTCTGAGAATTATGGCTATGAGAAGAGTATCTGATAAATATCACTAAATGGGTAACATTTCAGGCTTTCAGTCAATGGATAAAAGGCTCATCTCTTCCAAAACCATCATGACCATCTAAGGCAGGACAAATGCCAAAAGAGTAGTAAACAAAATTGATAAATGGGCATACAACCAAGGTGCTTCCAAAATTAGTGTGCACAACAAGAATTAAAGTACAAGGAATACAAAGCATGCACTACTGACAGTGTGTAACTTGCAATTGTAATTTTTTAAAAATTGTGATTAACACCCCCCCCCCCCCCCCCCCTTTCCCAAAAATATAAAACAAATGTATGTGTGCTAAGAAAAGTGTGAAAAAGAATTGAGAAGCAGAAGAATGATCTCTTTGCCTCACATTTTGGCAGGGCATTGGAGAAATGGCAGGGCATGAAAGAAGTATATGTTCAAAATTTAAAAGAATTGGGTTTGGAACATTTTAGAGTATTCAGATTTGGAAACAAATTAATGAGTATAGTGCAGGATAAATATATATATTTAAAAAATGTATCACACTTTTTGTTAATGATATTCTATTAGCTATTTCAAGTGGATTATAGATACTGGCTTCTTCAACAATACGAAAGTATGTGGGAGGAGATAGCTCAAGACTGGACAGCATTCATAATTCATAATATTTTACTTTTTCTATTATCAGGGACAATGTATTAAATTATTGTATATTTTTTAAAGTGCCTTTTGAAATTTTATGCTCATTTGAGAATCATATGTGTATATTCTCTCATGTTCTTTTCTGTAGAAATAAAATCCTATTGAAATAAACATATCATAATATTTATTACTTTATATGTACAGGTTTATATGCCGATGACACAAATTATAACAAATGCCAGAAGCAAATATGGAATAAAGTAGGAACTTCTTTGCGTTTTGTAGACTTAAAGATACCTGTGTTTGCTTTATCTGATATTAAAGATGTTGATGCAGTCTTGAATAAGGTTAGATTCTTTCCTTACTTATTCTTTTTATTTTCAATCACAATGTTTTTTAAATAGTAGAAAATTTTTTGAATTTTAGAATAAAAATTCAAAATATATATATTTTTAAAAAGTTAATACATTTAAAAAAGATACCCGGGAGCGTTTTGATACAATTTTTAGTCATTTATGCAAAAACAATATTTTTTTTAGAGTCACAGTGATAGACTTTCAAGAAGTTGTCCTAAATTAAAATATAACTGGAAAGTAAAATTAGAATTTTTTTTTTACGTGTTGTACACCACTGTTTACTTATAATAACTTGCTACATAAAAATGAAATCTAATTTTTGGTATTGATTCTGCATTTATTTTTTTCCCTATTGTAAATGTATTTTCTATATCTAGTCTATAAACATCTGACTTCAACTAAATAATGTTATTCCTGTAAGTAAAGAACTACATAATGACTTTCTGACTTACCCTAGTTCCATAAGAAGATAACTTGGGAGCTTGAAAATCCAAGATCACCCATAATAGTCAATGAAAGAGGTTTAGCAATTTAATACTAGGAACTTAATCTCAGTCTTTTGTTATTGCTGTAACTTCAGTGTTCTTTTTTTTTTCCTTAGTGCTACTTTCCATTCAATAATCCCATCAATGATACAGCCAGAGATTACCCTTTATGTTCTGCTGAAGTTAAGGCCAGAATGGATGGTGCTGTCAATTCTGTAGTGTGCATGAGGCGTACTTTAAGAACAATATTGAGTCTGTCTGGATCTCAGCAGTATTGTGATCCAATGGGGGATCTTAATGTCATAACATTTATGCAAAAAATACCTTCTTCTAGCTCAAGGCAGGCCAGTTCAGTTATCATGGTAGCAACTAAGGTTAGTATTCTTTCTAGCTTTCATAAAATTTGGACTTAATTATTTCTTTAAAAGATATTAATAATCATTTGAAATACAAAATATTTTAAAGTCCCAAGAATGTTACAGCTGAACCCTTTTCTCCATCTCTTTTTGCCAGCTAGACTCAGTTGCCATGTTTCAAAATGAATATAATGCTGCTGATACTACTGTAGTTGGTGTGGTGACATTGTTAGCCACAGCACAAGCTCTTTGGAAACAGAAAGAGGAACTAATTCAGCCACATGCTAAAGATATAATGTTTGCTTTCTTTCAAGGGGTAAGGTTTTATTGTGTTAATAACATCAGGTTTTTGTCATAGTTTTTATTAATGTATCAAACTTGTCAAGTTTTTTTTAATAGATAGTGTTACATTTACATTATCAATAATCTGCTTTGATGATAAAAAAAAGTATGTACAAAGTTTTTGAATCGTTTAATTAGAAGTAAAATTTATAATTTTCAAAGATATTTACCTACATCAATTATCCCATGATTTGTAAATAACCCACAAATAACTAGGTTTATAAATAATAAAATCAAGTTTCATTAGTCAAACACAGACACAATAGATAGGTCTCTGTACTTTTGTGCTTTTTTAAAAAATCTCCAGTGTTAGGCGAGCCCATACAATTTCTCACCGCCTTCACCTGTACCTTAGTCTGTGGGACTGTTTGCGCACCACACGTTATCTGTCTGTTGTCAGATCATTAAACATAACATTAAATCATCACTCTACTGCTACTTATAGTATATTGTTTCTATAACTTAGCTCATTAATGCCCTCTCAGAGGCAGTTCTTTCTGCTGTAGGCTTGTCAAACCTGTTAGTGTGAGTCCAATGGTTAGAAGGGGTCAGCATTGATGAGAGGAATTTGAGATTGCGCTCATTGAAAAGAATTATGAGTCTCACTAGTAGAGTGTCTGCTAGTTGTTATATGCTCTTCTGGTGCTGGGAAAACAATGGTAGCTGAGATGATTTAGCAGGGAACAGGATGATGTTGTGGCAGGGGTCAGATGCACTTGAGAGATTCAGTTAAGGAAATTTGGGATCTAACTTCAGACAGTGCATGCAGATCTAGATATGCCTTCAGTCACAGAATTGAGAAAGAGTTCCTAGCGATCCTACAAGGACTTGAGTCAGGAGCCTATGATCAAGGCTAGTTGCTAAGGGGTCTTAAGTTAATAAGAGGAACCAGCAATAAGGCTGTAAATAAAACAAATGTTAATTAATAACAGATACCAGTGCTATATTACATTCAAGCTAGGAGATAACAACATTCTAAAAGAGGAGTGTCAATAACCAGCAAAGCATTATTGTTTACAAACAAGCCAACATTGTAAAAAAAAAAGGGGGGGGGGGGAGTCATGGTGTTGCCTTTTGTTAACTCCAATCAGATGGTTGGGGAACAAAAAAGGAATCTTAAAATAAGAATAATCTGAAATTTCATTTCAAGAGATACAAAGTTGTAAAGGGATGGAGAGGGTGAGTAACTAAGTTAGCTTTCTAAAGTGGTGTCAATATAGTTAGGAAGAAGCAATGCCATCAGCCAAAATATGGAAATGTAAATATAATGTACTAGTATATACATAGTTATGGAATAAACATGTTCCTTGATACTTTGAATTAACACATGGCGAATATAGTTATAAAGTGACATGCACAAATGTACATATGAAATAAACATCCACATAGTAAATAATTTAAGTAAAAATAGAAATCAGATCTCCTACTTTCACACATGAGAAATTAAACATAATAATTAAGAAATATACATATACATTATATAAACGATTTTAAGAATTAAGAAATTAAGAACAACAACCTACTAGAATTCCATAGTGAAAAGTGAAAGAACACACAGGCTAAATGGCCTTAAAAACTGCAAAGGGAAATCATCAATTAATAAAATATAGTTAATTCCTCTTTTGTGGCAACATTAGTTGAAAAGATCATACCTGCATGTTTATATAATATTTTTTTTTGCAGGAAACATTTGACTATATTGGTTCAAGCAGGGCGGTCTATGATATTCAGAAAGGTGTTTTTCCTCAGGAGTACAGCAGTGAGGATAAGAATTCTGTCAGAAAGTTAAATTTAACACACATTGACCAATTTGTTGAGCTCAATCAAGTTGGTCTTACAGACAATTCTTCCCTTTGGGCACATGTTGATCCAATCAGTCAGCCCAATGTTGAGAAAAAGGTATTCTTAAAAATCGTAAAAAAATTTATTAATTAAAATATTTGAACATGTTTGGTATAAAGAAATGTAATGTATTGGCCATGATCAAATTCAATCTCTTATTGAGGCATTTTTACTTTGATAATTATAAAGATGGAGGTGCTGTGGCTGAGCAGTAAAGCGCTTCCTTCCGAACTGGGGTCATATTCAAATCCTGAATCTTTGGGTGCCTCAGAGTCCACCCAGCTCTAATGGGTATCTGACATTAATTAGGGAAAGTATAGGTGGTTGTTTGTTGTGCTGGTCACATGACACCCTCATTAACTATGGGCCACAGAAACAGATAACTTTAACATCATCTGCCCTATAGACCACATAGTACAACTAGTACAGAAAGTAGCACTCTTACTTAACAGAGATAAATGCAAGATAATAAAGTTACATTACCTGCATTAAGATAAAATAAAAAAAACTAAAAGTTAAGCTGTAAGGTCAGCTTCTGCTCTGACATGTTCTTTTACAAAACTTTGAATTGAGGATCATCTTCATGAAGCATTTAAGAATGTATTTTTAAAAATGTGCTAAAAAGATAATCAATAGTGCTAACTGAAATGATAATGTTACACATACAAAAGTTGTATTCTGTGCTACTGTGCAAAATAGAAGATGGCCTGGTCATGTGTATAAGCTCTGGACTGTCTGGATGGTCACAATGCTTTGAAAGCTGCCCGCTGCCATCTCCCGCTGTCCTGTAGGAAGTTAGGAATACAAACCTGAAGGAACATCCAAAATAGAAACTAACTCAAATTAAAATAGTGTTTGTATGTGAAATTATGCCTTAATATTTGTATATTAATTGCATAGCTTTTAATGAGAGAGCTGATACATTTCATAAAGTTTCCAACCTATAGATAGAAAATTCAATTTTTAAAATGAAAAATGTATAGTTATACATTTCTGTTGATTATCTGAATGCAATTTCCTTTTGAATATTTATTCGTTAAAGCATTTTTCTATTAATTAATTTATTTTGTTGTTCTTTTAGATTGAGGATATGACTAAATTTATAAAGACATTTGGTGAACAGCTAAATATCAGTATAAAATCTGCTGCTTCCAAACTTCCTTTGCCACCAGCATCTGCCCAGAGATTTTTAATGGCCCGAAAGGACTTACCAGTTGTAGTTCTAACTGACCACCAAGCTGAATTCACAAATAAGTATGTTTTTAAATGTAATTTTTTAAAGTATAATCTTTAAAGCTTTTAGTCATCTAGGTATTCATGGGTCATCCTTTTCTAGAATATTTGTGTAAATCCATTTTAGGGACAAGCCCTGCTGCCTAACCCATTCCTCTTAAATAAGAACATTGACAGTTGATTAGTCTGTATTTTACTTAATTTCTAGGGATGTTCTTTAGTTATGGTAAATTAAATACAAACCCTCTAGGGTTTGAATGGTATAGCATCAATAAGCTCTTCCTTTGTGATCAAACATGAGCACAATCTCATTTTTCCCATGAACTCAAAAGATGGCAGTGAAGTCTGAACCTTGCTTTGAAAAGCAAATTACACTCAAGTCAATTGTACTATTTATTTATTTATTTATTTATGTGTGTGTGTGTAACAAAGTCTAATGCTGGATTGTGTAGACTTTCAGTTGGGATGACTGCATCTAATAGATTCTTATTCCCTAAGACTTTCTGTTAACCCAAAGCCCTGTTGGCTATTGGTAGTTTTTTGGCATTGATTTGCTTACCATATGTCTATACACATCTCCAATTCAGCTACCTCTTCTTCTTTCCCTGACAGATCATCCTTGTCATCTGCAAAATGCAAGTTAGTAATTCTTTTTCCATCCATGCTTATTGCACCTTTGTAAATCTTCAAGAAACATGTTAGTGAAAGTAGGCAGCCTTGTCTCATTGTGGTTTAAACCAGTCCCCAATGTTTTTTATTGAAGTACACTGCACTACATGATTTTAATTGTTTTTTTATTTATAGTATTTATATTTATTATTTATATTATTCTTTTCCATTGTTGCCTAGAGATGCAAATTGCCTTTCTTTGGCAGGATGTTGAGATATTGGGTCAATAACTTGAGCCATTGTCCTGATTCCAGATATTGTTGCAAATCTTAAAAAGTCTGTTTATCATAGTTTCTCCTCCAGCCTGTATAAGTTCTCCAGAAATGTAGTCTTCTTTGGCTTATTTTCCCTTTTTATGGGGATTTCAAGCCAAGAATAAGATATTTGTCATTGTTGGTTACTGCGTAAACTTTTGGTAACTCTGGATCTCCTGAAGTTTCTAAGTTGTACAAGGCAACACCTTTCAACATCGCCATAATACAAGCTTATCAATCTAGGATGATGATACAGTAGAAAACTTTGTATGAGCAATTACAGGACTCCTACAAACAGGCACATGTAGGAAATACTTTAACCTCTCAACAAACGAGGTCTGCAACTACTAGAAATTGCTACGTACAGCTACCTCTTGTTGGCTAACACATACAAAAAAACTTAGATATCCCCAGATAGCTGCCATATTTGCACAAATAGGAGCATGCTTAGCATCCCTCAATAGCTTGGACTCCATTGACTAAGATATTAAAACACAAATGGATAAGCTAAATCTGTCTGGAGACTAGAGAAGCTCCGCCCACCTAAAAACCCTGAGTAACAGAAAATTTAAAGGTTTGACTAAGGATGAACTGAATGCTGTTAAATGTTTTTTTAACTTAATGTAAACGAGTCTAAAGAGTGTCAGGGAGGCCCAGGTACCAAATATTTATGATCTAATTGATTACAGCATTCAGATGTCACATACTATGTGATGCAAAAGTAATCACCATTAATCAGTTATATAGTTAACACTTTAGTGGCTATCAAAGAATAATAAATGATAGGGTGAACTAGTTTAACAGAACATTTAATTAGATCAATTTTTTTACAATATATGATAATCAGTTCAAAAACTTAGCAATGAGGCAAAACTTATAAATATTCATATCTTATAGTACAATAATAATTCTTGTACTCTTCAACAATAGAAACACTTCAACAACAAAACATTTCTGCACCTCTTATGTCATGCTGCCAACTGGCTCATTCACTACAACACAACTTTGTCGTGCTACTATTACAGTTTGTCCTGACTCTGGGTTGCATAGAAGGCTCAGATTCAAAGCTAGTTTTCTACAGAAAAAATAAAGAACAATGTCCTTGCAGCAATAATTTAAAAATTTTTAATGGCAAATCAAGAAAAAATTAGAACGTCTATGCATCTAACTTTAACAAGGCTGACAGCAAAAGACCTCAAAACAACCCAGACAATCAGAGATGTACCATGGTAAGCTTGTGGGAGTTAATGACACTTTGATGTGTGCACAAGGTCATTGTGAACAAGACGCACCCAAAGACATTTTTTTCTCTAATAGTGCGCAAAGAACAAGAACTGCTTTAACTGTGCACAAGAGAGGAAACATTTTGGTACTTTTGATTTTGAATATCTAAATGTCTTAAAATATCTGAGAGAGTCAATGTTTTATAATTTGTTCATTAAAATCTGACTAATTTTATTGAACCTTACACATTTATTTTTTGCTCTTTACAGGTATTATAATAGCCGCTTTGATACAGCAGATAAATTAGGAGGGTTTGACTACCCTGAAGATGCCAATGATACAGTGAAGTATAACTATATTACGAAACAAGCTTTACTGATTGCCAATCTGTCTAGTACTTTAGCCAGATATCTGTATAATGCATCAACTGGTAAAATTCCAACTGCTGCAGTGCTTCAAAATTTGACTGCTGATCCTTTGATGGTTAGTTTTAAATATATTCCAATTGAAGGATATGTATCTTATGTTGTTTTTTTCTGCACTTTGTGTCTTTCTTTGCATATCATTCTTGCTTTGTATTTAATTTATAATTACTAGTGAATACAAGATTGATAATACTCTAGTCTGTTTTTTAGCACCAAAAAGGTTGTCATGAGGAGGCTGGCTGACATTCAGCAGTTACATTGAAACTTAATGACTTCTCAACACTTATGCATTAGGGAAACTCAAAAGACATAAAGTGCCTGAAAGGCTAACAGATCTCTTTACTTTATGTTGGGACAAATGTACTATCTGCCTGATGCCGCTATTATATCCATATAAAAAAAGGCTACAAGTCTGATTGCTTTAACTTCCCTGGTCTTGTCATTTGAGGTTTGCTGGATTTCGAAAGGTGTTTTTTTATTGCTTGTTTTGTTAAGCTGTTAAATAGAATTTTGGAATTATTTTCTTTTTGAAAAACAGTTTCAATGGTTGGCGATGACTTAATGCTGGCTAAAAAAATTGTTTTACATGGTAGGCCTCTAATGCAAATGAATGAAACCAACCTCCAACTGCAAGGAAAGAAATTGACTTTCATTGATTAAATCATTTTCCATTGAGATATTAAATCTATTTTAAAGAGTTTTACAATCTCACATAACTTCTTTGTTGACAAATGAATTACTGCCTAAGGACATCGATATCTATTGCAATTCACATATAACACACTCTATGAAGAAATGGCGATTCCCTTCTAGGATGTTAATAAATTTAAAAATTAAATGTAAATGACAATTATTAAACATCTGTTACTGATGTTCAAATTGAGTTGCAGGAAAAAATAGATTTTCAAAACTATGTCTTCAGGAAAAAGAATGATAACATAGGAGTCACAACAGAGATATGGTTGCACTTATATGTTTCAGTGAAATTCCAAAACTGTGGTCAAAAATGGAATTTTTTTTTATCTTTTCAATCAACATACTTGGTTAACCTAGATTTAGTGCGTAACAAACTTAATGGATAAGCAAAGAAATAGACTTGATGTAGCGACTAGAGGAGACCTTCTTTGGCTAATTTAAAGTTTGTAAAGTGAAGTAAAGTTCCCCTTTCAGACCTTGTGATCTATAGGGCAGATGATGTAATGGTCATCTGTTTCTCTGGCCTATGGTTAATGAGAGTGTCATGTGGCCAGCACAACGACCAACCGCCTTTACTTTTCCCCAACTAATGTCAGGTCTGGGTGCCCAAAGATCCCGAAATTAGAAATCCCAGTCTTGTCCAGGATTTGAACCTAGAAGCAAAGCACTTCACCACTTAGCCACCGCGCCTCAATTTAAAGCTTGAAATTTCTAATATTGTCAGACTGAAGGAGACACAAGGTTCACATAAGCTTAATTTCATTTTGTAGTCAATTCAGCAATAATAATGTTTATATTAAAAATAAAAATAAATTTACAATTAAACCTAAAAACAGTAGGCCCTAATATTCAATAATTTAAAAAGGGACTATTCTTAGGATTTGAAAGAAAGTCATGACAATGAGATTAATTTTTGTGTGTAATCACAGCAAATTATTTGACAAGATTTTTGTATAATGATAATAATGGCAATGTCTTCAATTCCGAAGATTAAGGCTGAGTGCAGTTTTTCACATAATTAAGTTCTAAATGTTTCTCCCACAGCTTTTGTGAGAGCTCTCCAACTGTCTCTATCAGAGACCATCTGCTGCCAGGTACTTTCCTCTATGCCAGTGAGGGTGAAATGGCGCCTGAGTAGATCTTTCTGCCGCATATGGGGGGGCACCTCTGTAATGCCGTCCTCCTCTAAGCTCAAGATCGCCTTTTGCATGCCTTCACCCATGCTGGATGTTATTGACAGCATAAAAATTAATAAATAAATGACATTTGTTCAAATTTGCCTTCTCACACTTCTTTTTAAGTGTTTTTTTAGAGGGGGTGCTGGTGGATTTTTTAAAAGAAAAAATAAGAAAAGGGGTAGGTCAAAAAATGTTGAAGACCACTGGTGTAAACCCTTTGAAAATATTGAATTTTATTGGAGAAATGAAATCGTCTAATTTTTAATGCAGTAATTGAGAAACCTTTTTTTAGAATTTCTTCAAAATTTACTGGCATTACCCCCTAGCTTGGCCCAAGTTCCCAGGCTATATATTGTTTATTTTGCCATGGACTCCCCCTCCCATTTTTCTTACTTGTAACAATCTAATGATATAAAGTGAAATGCTCCCCATGATTCCTTTGGCCAGCTCTGTTGCATTGGACCAGCTCCTAAATTTGGATATCACTACTTTCCACCCCTACACCCAACAATTCTCCTTAACTAATAGGCTCCAGTGTTATTTATACTATCTGACTATTCTTCTGTTTTTCAGTTCCTATTTGAAATATTTCATTGGCTCTATGATATTTGTTGTGGCCTGGGCCTTTTTTTCTTATTACATCCTACAAATGCTCACATAATACTTAAGCCATACCCCCACCCTTATTTGTTTGTATTTTCAATAAAACTGTCTGCATTTCAACAATGCCTACCCTTTTGGCCGGGGTATTCTAGTAGATGTTTTTTTAAATTGGAATGGAACTGCTTTCAAACGCCCTCCCAAACAAACTCACTTCTGGCATGGGAACTCTTATATCACTTTTCTCTCCCCTCCCTTTTTTCACTTCCACCACCAACCCTCAAAACATTTGAATTTTAGCATCTGGTACTGCATGGCCTGCTTTATAACTCAACACCTCCCAAACACATTAGATTACCAATATCACTAATGTCACTTACTTTACCCCCCCCCCCCCCCCCCAATTGATTCTAAGCCTTAGGAAATAGTCCTACATACAATAAATGAGTATTCTTTGACTTTTCAGCTTTTTATCCAAATATTTGACTTTTTCAAACACGATCAATTTTTTTATCAAGTGTTAAAAGTCACATTCTTTTCTTAAATCTGCCATCTTGGCTCTGTTTCCCTGATAACTTTCAAGCATATATAACTATCATTAACTGATAGAAAAGTCATTTCTTTTTGTTCTTTAGGTAACCAGATTATTGTACTGTTTTTTGATCAGCCCAAATTGTGAATTATTTTATGAGAGTGTTGATTCTGACAATGCCCAAAGTTTAAGTAAGTATTCAACTGGAAAGTACATTTCATTGAAAACAAATGTCTGTCATTTTCATCATTGGCTTAGTCGTTGGCTTGTAGCACCAATTAGCTAGTGCAAGTGAACTGATATAGTATTTATTTATTTTTTAATAAATAAACTATAAATAACTTTTGCAGAAAAGCTCAATGTAACTTTTATTACAATAGTCACAGATTTAACTTGAAATGAGATATAGATCTAATAGTAATGAAATAAACTGATATTTAAACAAAATCTAAGAACAAAAAAATGTCTTTACTCTTTGATATCTAGATCATCTGCCATTCTTAACAAAAATTATGATTAAACTGTCATGACTTCTTCACTGTACAGGCCCCAAAATTAAAGCTCCTTTTCTTCATCACAACCCTCCAGTATACGGATATATGTTGGTCATTATGACTTCAATGCCATTTTTTACTTTTGCTCAAGTTTGTAAATTAAAACTGTGATTGAAATCTTTCTTATAATTGGTTTTAACATTATCTAGATTAATGTTAGAAATATCATCATAAACTTATTCTTTTTACAGTTTACTTACTTTCAGCTATTTAACTTCATCTTCAACTACAGTTAACTGTCTCTATCTCTGTCTCCATTGCTCATCACTCTGTCTCCTTAGCTTATAAATGTAGAGTGCAATGATGGAACCAGCTGACTGAGTATAGCACTGTGTAGCTCATTCTGGACATTTGATTGGTTCATTTCTTTGTTGGACTGGTGTGGATGGGTGGTACAGGTGCTGAATAAACAACTTGGAAAATAAGAACCCCCCCCCTCCCCCCCCCCCCCCCCCCCCCCCAATACTTGTCCCATTGTCCCAGGTGTAAGTCTGGACAAGAAACAAAGATTCAAATAAAAAAGGAAGAAACCAGAAGAGGCTGTGCTACCTGGCTGTAATAAGAATTAAAGTAACATTGGAGAGTAACCTAAATCAAGGCTTTATTAAACTTGAACAACCTATGTTTTGAACTCATTCTCACGGACGTTACACAAACAAGTATCAACTATTTCACCACATTCATCCCGCCTAAGTTTAAAATAGAAAGCAATGTAATATACCAGGCCTTGTATAAATTAATAAGAATACTAGTATCTGTAATATAATAGATCAATAAAAATTATTATAGCTTTTTTTATATAGCGCTACTTTCATGCTTATAGCATGCTCGGAGCGCTTTTGGTCCAATCTCATTTGTGGACCGGTGGGAGGGAGGGGGTATCTAGGAGTTGGTTTTTCGTGCTGCCTTTAGGCGCTCAGTAAATACAACTCTTCCCGAGTCGGGTGTCGAACCTCGAGCCCCCTTCTAGGTAGCCAAGCCAAGTTCAAGCGCACTTGGCCTCTCGACCACGCTTTCCACAACCAATACTAGTTTCTTTTGTAAACAATAGTAAATAGTGATACAAGTAAGCATAAATACCAGCATCAGTAGTATGATTGATTAACAAATAAAAGTTTCTGTTTTAAACACTAGCAAATGGTTTAACATGTAAGCATAATCTTCTCTTCCTCAAGTTGTAATGGGATCGACTACGCTGTTCCACGGTTTCCGAGACAAGAGTGAGTTCCTGAGTGTCAAGTGGAGTATGGTGATTCTGTATATTTTTAAGAGGAATTTTCAATGAATTTGCATATGCTGCCGCCTTCGGTTTATCTATAAACCTCGGAAAAACAGAAGTCATGTTCCAAAAGTGACGCAATAAAACCTACTCAGCCCCAAAGATCACATAAATTGACACCCCCTTAACGTGGTAGACCACTTCACATATCTATGAAGTATAGTATCAAATGACGCCTCACTTTCAAGGGAAGTTGATAACCATCTGGCCAGGGCCAGTAGTGCTTTAAATTGCTCCACTTGCCTACAAAAATCAATGTCTACCAAGAGATGGTTCTCTCAACCCTTCTATATGGATCTGAGACATGGCATTATACAGAAAGCATTTAAGACTACTTGAACGCTTTCACCAAATAAGGTGCTTGCACTCCATCATGGACATACGGTGGCAAGGCCACGTTACAAACAGTGATGTTCTTGTGAACGCCAGTATGGACAGTTGGGCAGGGCACGTTTCCCATATGGGGGATAAACCTATGCCAACAGCAGTCTTTTTTTGGCATAGAAGAGAGCACCTGGTCGCATGCGGCTTCAGAGCGAGACAGCTGGAGGTCACTCACAAAGGCCGCAGGATACACATTTGAGACCAAAAGAAAATCTTAATTGACCACCAGCGGACAATGATTATGCTTGCCCTGAATGTGGCAAAATATATAGATCACAGTTGGGGCTGCGTAGCCACTGGAAATGCTGTGTTCCTCATTAATTGCCGGACTCGAAGACAAGCCTTATTATTATTATTAATTATATATATATATATATAAAACCCAGATATCAATTGTGAAAAGCATTTTTATTCTTTCACAGAGGATGCTAAGCAACCTTTTCCTTTTTATGTAAGTGTAACAAGCCATACTAATGAAGTGACTGAGTTAGTGTATAGTTTGATGGCAAGATTCACAGGAACACTGATTGACTCAAATAAGAATGATTGTAAACAAGACGAGAATTATAAGGTATGATTTTTCTGATTATATATAAATATTTATATATATTGTTACGCTTCTCTCTCTCCTAATCAGCACTTCTGTAAATACTGCTCAACACAACACATCTAACTCAAGAACTTGACAACAAGAGTTCCAAAATAATCTACTCCTTTAATGAGTAAATGAATAAATAACAGCCAATATGACACAGTTGGCAATACAATAAACTGACCACCGTACTAAACTCTACTGTCTTTTTGTCTGCCCCTGGACCCATACTGCTTCACTCAAGGACTCACTCCACCCGGACTGACTTCATGGTATACTATTGACTCCATTGACACAGTTACGAAGATCTGATTTATGAATTTGTGAACATGTACTATTTACATTAGATTTTTACCAAATAATTAAATTTTTACTACCTTTACTAATTTAACTGTGAATCGACCTTGATTTTAATGATATGACTGTATAGAATTTGGCCCTTGTTGTTTAGAGAGAGAGTGGTCCTTAAGGGACTGCAGGAATGACATGGCCTAAATTGTGCCGATGCGCCTAAAATCAAAATCAATCAACATTGACACAGTTGACTGCTATGCAGCACATAAAATTGCTTGTGTTACAAGTGTCAGTTGGTCACAAACAAAATTAACTCCACCAATACAGTTACAACAATATATGGGGGTACATCGGATAGTACTTTTTGATATCTAAATGGAGCCAGGTATGATATTTGGCCAGAGCCGGATACCTACAGGACTTTTAAATAGCTTGTGTTACTGAACATTTTGCTTATCTTCAAATAACATACCTATATTCATAATTATTTATTTGTATTACTTTTATTTACCTTATTGTTTTAAACTCTATTACTGCTTGATAAATTAAAGTAAAACAGCATTTATAAACATATAGGTCCATCACAAACTAATCTGTGTAACATATGAGATTGTGTGTGTGTGTATGTAAGAGGCTACCTACTGAAAGGGCGTATGTGGGATGGCCAATGTAGAATAAATAAACATATATTTAACTAATGTAAGTTTCTGAAAGGTAATGTACAATCTGGGTTGTATAATGCCATCTCGGACCGTCTCTGGTCCTTTCATCAAGGGCTTGTTAGTGGCTGTTAAACCTGATGTGTTGTAGGTCAGTATTTAGTGGTTTAGATCAATTCATATCTTATCTTATCTTATAAAACACAGATGTTACCTTTTGAGGTAAGCAGTGGTGTCAAGCCGGGATGTGTGCTCGCACCTACTCTGTTTAGCATATTCTTCTCATGTCTACTGCATTATGCGTACAAGGACATCAACGAAGGTGTATTTCTCCATACAAGATCCTCTGGAAAACTATTTAATGTTTCAAGACTGCTGGGAAAAAACCAAGGTTAAAAAGATACTTATCAGAGAACTCCTGTATGCTGATGATGCAGCTATTGTGGCTGATTCTGACATTCAACTTCAGTCCCTGGTTGACAAACTATCTGATGCTTGCCAGAAGTTCGGCTTAAATATTAGTCAAAGCAAGACTAAGATACTAGTTCAGAACACAAATACTGCACCTGAAGTAAACATTAATGGCCAACCACTAGAAATTGTTGATCACTTTTGCTATCTCGACTCCATCATATCCAACAATGCAATGGATAAAGACATTAACAACAGGATAGCCAAAGCAATGGTTGCAGAAAAGAGTGTAGGATAACATATTGCTGATTAACAATACTAAAGCCTTATTTCTACCTGCTTCTGTGTGATGAGCACTTTTCTATACGGAAGTGAAACATGGTCAACCTACTCATGGCAGGATAAAAAGCTGAATGTCTTCTACCTCCAATGCCTAAGTCGGATCTTTAAAATAAGGTGGCAAGATAAAATAACCAATGAGGAAGTGTTACGAAGAGCAGGGTGCCAGGACATCTGCTGTTATCAGCAGCAGACTGGCTTGGCCACGTTCATAGAATGCCAGTAGGTCGACAAGCTCTTCAAAATCGATACTAGCAGCTGAGAAAAGGTGGCACTAGATAGATCCACATGGAGACTTACAGAGCATAAACGAAGGGTCTTGGATTGCAGATGCCATACACAACAGCAGCAGAATGAAGGGTGAAAATGCAACGGCACCTGGTGATTACATATGCCCAACCTGTGACCACAGCTGTGTATCAAGGATTGGCCTCTTTAGTCACACAAAAGGAAAAGAGATAGACATTACTTCAAAAAAGATGATTTCGTCCTACGAGTCATGCATCTAGTCATGCATGTTAACCAACGACTGAAATTCTGCCAAGTCACTGGTTTTCCTGGTTGGCTCAGGCAACCTATTCCATGCTCTAATAGCACTAGGGAAGAAGGAGCATTTGTACGAATTTGTCCTAGCATATGGAACGAGGAATGTGCCTTTATCATTGTGTCTTTCTGAGTATTTTATTAGATTTTGTATTTGAAGATTATGATTTAGTGTTTTATGTATAATTGCTACTTTAAAGTCTTCTATCCTGGAGGGAAACTTTCTAAATTTAGTGATTTTACTAAAGGTGTAACTCTATATGAATATTCATTTCTTATCAATCTCACTGTTCTATTTTGTGTCTGTTCCAGTTTCTTAATGTTTTCTTGAGTTAAGGGGTCACGAACAGAGGATGCATATTCTGTTATTGGCCTAACCAATGTTAAATAACAATTTAGTTTTATATTATTATTTGACTTATAGAAATTTCTTTTAATAAACCCTAATGCTTTGTTTGATTTTTTGATCGTTTGATCATTATGGGGACTCCATGACTTTTTCAATTATTATATAAATATGATTTATTATAGCACCTACGTATTTTGCATTTTTAGTCTGTGTTACTGGTTTACCATGAATAAGTGGAATTAATTTGTTTTAGTTTTTTTGTTACAGCTGACATTTTTCTGGGTTGAAATAAATGCTCCAATTTGATTCCCATTTCTGTAATTCATCTAATTCTCTTTGTAAAATTTCTGTATTTTGTGTTGTTTTTATTGTTCTATATATTGTGCAATCACCTGCAAATAATCTGACTTTTGTTCTTGAACTAATACAATTTGTAAATCATTTATGTAAATTAAAAATAGTTGTGGACCTAAGAGTGTTCCTTGAGGTACACCTGAGTTTACTGTTATTGGTGTTGATTTAGAGTCATTTATTATTACAGTTTGTTCTCTCCCTATCAGAAAATCCTAAATCCACTTATGCCATCAATGCCAAAATATTATAATTTTTTAAGCAAACTATGGTGTTGAACTTTGTCAAAGCCTTGGAAAAATCTAATAAGATAGCATCTATTTGCTAACTTTTATCTAAACCTTTTGAAAAAATCATCAATTAGAACTATTAGTTGTGTTATATTTTGTATATTATATCTATATTTTTTAAAGACATGTTGGTATGGAGTAAGGACATTATGTTTTCTAAGTGGTTTATGATGTTTCTACATATTATGTGTTCTAGGATTTTATCTTAACTTATATAATACAGACGTTACTACAAAAAATATGATGATTACGTCCTACGCGTCATGCATTCAGTCATTCATATTAACCAATGACCTAAAATCTGCCAAGTTACTGGTTTTACTGGCTAGCTCAAGATTTATGTATACTTAAACATATTAGATTTATCTTGATAGTTCATCCATCAGTAAGTTCTTACAACCTTCAATATGCACAAGGTCAAAATTTTAAGAAAATAAGAGACCATTCTGAAACTCTATTATTCTGAAATTTGCAAGAAGTGTAAATATGATAAGGCATGTGATCGCATTAGAGGTATCTGTCTACAAGTCGGACACTCAGACAGATGATTGCCAGACATTCCATTGATGGCAAAATGCTTTTCTCTTGGAAGTACCTTTCTACAAATTTCCTTGACCAACGTTACATGCCGTCGACGCAATGTGCTTGGGTTAGAAGTGAGGCCAAATGCCAAGCACACTAGGGAACTCTTCTCTGTACCACATCAACCATGCAGGTGTATGCCATAAAAATGTCCCCTTGAGTAATGGCATTGTGTCTTTCTTCCATCCTCGTCAGTGCAATAGACTCATTCACCCCAACGGGGGTTCTGTTTTGCTTCCCTGTTGACCTAATCATCTCCTTTAACTACCACCTGATTGCCATGTTGAGGCTAAAAGGCATAGCTCAGGAAAGAGGGTCATCCCGAGACATGACGTTAAACTGCGCTCCTCTTTCCTTAGATCTTTTGGAGCTCAAAAGTGCCCTACTTCTTTTCTATCATCGTGTCTGCCTCCTCTTTTCCTAAGTCTGCCTTCATTGATCATCACTCTGTCTCCTTATCTTTAAAATCTCACTACGTCCTAGACCAGTCAGTTTGCCGTGGACTGCGACGGTAAGGGGGGATAAAGAGATCCTGGTGTTTGAGTGGTGGCTATCTGAGGATAAACCACCACAACACAATACTTTGGCTCCAAGTTCCCCTAGACCTGAGGCCCAGATGGCCTGCTCTGGGTCAACTGGCTGGTCATGCAGAGCTACCAGCATAGGTCGGAGGGTCAATCAGGGAGTTGCTGTATTGGACACATGTCCGATGCAGCAGCTGACTGAGTATAGCACCTGTGTAGACTTGGCGGGCTCATTCTGGACATCCAAATGGCCCGCTCTGGGTCATGCCGAGGTACCAGCATAGGTCGAAGAACTTGGCTGGAGGGCCAATCAGGGAGCTGCTGTATCGGACACATGTCCGATGCAGCAGCTGACTGAGTATAGCACCTGTGTAGACTTGGCGGGCTCATTCTGGACCTCTGAATGGTCCGTCCCCTTATTGGACTCGGTGGTGGGTGGGAAGCACAGGTGCCGAACTAACAAGAATATATATGGCCAAAAAAAAAAACAATAAACCACTTGCTCCAGATTTAAGTCTGGGCAAGAGAAGCCATATTGAGGCAAAAAAGGAGGAGGCCACAAAAAGCTGTACTATCTGGCCCTCATTTTTGGTGGTCAGGTGCACAGAGGAGGGGAAAAGCCTGACAAAGCTGAGCCCTTTTCTTATCTATAAGGGACTCAAGTCAGTAGTGGGAGAGCCCAAGAGTGTGTCTAAGCTACACAAGTCAATGGAACTTCTTGTAGAAGTAGATAGCAAGATACACTCTGATGGGCTTTTAAGATGCAGAAGACTCTGTGATCTCCAAGTGGAAGTCATGTCACACAAGAGTCTGAACACCAGCAGAGGTGTAATCAGCTCTAGGGACCTACTGGAATGTTCCGAGAAGGAAATTGTGGAGGGCATTGAAAGAGTCACCCATGCCCGGTGCATTACCAGGCGCAGGGATGGTGAGGAGGTCAAAACCGCCACTATTATCCTCACATTCGGAACTAGGACACCGACAGAGTATGTGAAGGCAGGATACCTACGAGTTCCAGTGAGGCCCTACATACCTAACCCCATGAGGTGCTACAAGTGCCAGGGTTATGAACATGGCGCGGCAGTCTGCAAGTGGAACACTGTGTGTGCCAGATGTGCAGGAGAGGGTCATGAGGACAAGGGCTGCACAGCCCAGTTCAAATGCCCAAACTGTCATGCTGGCCACTCAGCCTACTCCAAGGACTGCCCTGTGTGGAAACAGGAGGTTGCCGTGCAGGAGTACAAGGCAAGAAATGGATGTACCTTCAGCCAGGCGAAATCGGCTGTATTGGCCCTACCCAAGGGCCAATTTGGCTTGACAAAGACCTACGCCCAGGCTGTTTGAGGCGCGAGAAGCTTCTTTCACCAGATTACACAATTACAACTAATGCATAATGCCGTTTTTATTTATCGCCTGTAGAATAGGCGTTTTCCATATTGAATGACACCCCAAAATGTCAATTTTTGTCTATATATTTCATGAGATTTGTATGAGTTTTAATTTTTTAATAATTTCCGGAGATTTCCATGACTTTTTCATATATTTTGCTATTTCAGGAGATTTCCATAGCTCCTGGAAAATCAGACTGCCCCGAGAAATCTGTTATAAGTTATAAAATGGTTTAATTAAATAATTTAGTCTTAGAATTAGTGTGGGTCCTATGAAAGTGTGGGGCCCACTGCGGTCGGATAGGTTGCTGTGGCCTATGGCTGCCCTGCAAAATAGCGGCGTATGCTACGCAGATGGTCGATTAGTATATATGATTAGCTTTAGCAACTTTTAAAAATTTGCTTTGCTTTCACAAAATCTGTAATATTAAGAGTTTATTTCGTGACCTCTGTTTGTTTTTCATCATTTTCATGAATGAAAATGCTTGCTCACATCAGTATCTGACAGGCATAAACAAGATTACAGTTCCAGTAACTCTACCAGTCATAGTCGGCTAAATTTACTTTAGTAACGTTATTTAATTGATGATTTCCTATACATGAATTTGCTTCCTTAAATATTTTTTACCATCTGCTTTTTTTTTTATAGTGCTTAAGGTCTTTATAAATGTTGAAATTATCTTCATTTTGTTCAAAAACGAAAAGCTTAAACAGGTAACATAAAAAATGTCTTAGGCTAACAAAAAGAAAGAGCATACATATTGACAAAAGAAATTCAATGCTGAAAATTCCATTCTTGGGAAAAATGCACCACTTATAATTGTGCAATGCACCACTTTTGGCGCATGCTCCATAGGTTAGCTACTCCTGGTCAAGACAGTACACGACAGTCCGGGTTCAGTACAGTCCAGATTCACTAATGTCCGGTTCACTACAAATGACTTGGTTCAGAAGTGTGGTTCTGTTCGGCACATTACAATGGTTGGGTGCGAAGTACTGTTAAGTACAGTCCAGACACCTTGCTAGTGCGATACAGCGTCTTTATCTTGATCTGCATTCAAGTCTGACACAATGAGCCCATTGTGTGAAAGTCCTTAACAGTTTAACCCAGTGCACGTCCAGGACGAGGTGGAGAGGCCTGTGCAAGAGTTGATACGGCTGTACGGTTTTTAACAGAAAAACATTTGTACAGTCGGTGCAAAGTTTTGCCAATTGTACAGTATTAGCTGTAATTTATTGGACATTAAACTGTTATTTTGGAGCCCTAAGTTGTCAAGTTCTTTAAGTTGGTAGTGTCATGTGGTGCAGTAGAGCCTGGATAGTGAGAAACATTACAATATATTGCTTAGGATTTAATAACAGCAGACATTTGTACGCTAGCCACTTAGTAGTTGTATCTACCAATGTTATAATATACACAATTTTCCTGTCAAGCTATTCTAGTGGATTTACAATGTTGATTACTATTTTTGAAAATAGAATTGTAACAGTCTTAAATATTCCTAAATCTGCTGTACCACATTTTCCCAGTGCTCGAACCCTTTGTAAAACAAGGAATTAGTCATAAATTCCTTTATTTTCTTACTTCAACCTGCTAAATTAGCCTATGCTTATTTATATGATAGAGTTTACCTGCTGTTAAATGAGAAATAATAATTGAACCTCTCTGAAATGTAACATCATAAACATTATAAGCTTCACATTCTGCCCATGTATTTCTCTTTTCAGCTTTTTAGCTTCACTTGGATGCAAGGTTCTTTAAAAAATAATAGTAATGATAGACAAGGATGGTGCTATAAAGCAATAGTTCATTATACCAAAGCAGTATCCCCAGCTTTTGAAATAGATGGTAAGTTTTGTGAAGTGCTTGACTATTTAGACCAGGTGTGGGCAAATTACGGTCCATAGGCCATTTGTGTCCTGCGGAAGTGTATTATGCAGCCCGCGGACACCTACAAATATTAGGTGTGCCCACAGATTATATATATAAAAATGCATTTATATAAAAATAATAATTATAAATTACTATATAAATTATTCAAACTTCTGATTCTAATGATTTAGAGGCTAAAACAACATTGCCTATACATGTTGTTCTAAAAAGTTTAAAAGTAAACAAAGATTATTCTTGTTGGCAATAAGTCAAAACATTCAGTCAAAGACACACTCAGGCCAGTATTTATCCAATGCTTTGAAGAATTTTTTTTTAAGTGTTGGGTTGGCATGGAACAAGATGGCGAGTGTAACAACTGATTGTGCTGTGATTGAGAAAAAGATACCGTAGGTTTGTTGATAAAATTAAAAAACAATAGCCCAACCATAAATTCTTATCTCAACATGGGAAAGTTTGTGCAAAACTGTTTTGAATATCAAACATGTTATTGACCCAGTTACTTTAACCCATTAGCTCCTTTCCAGTCGGAAACATTTTCTCATTTTAGTCCTAAACCATTGTAGAACATTTCTAAAATCCCCTTGTCAATATACTTGCTTTTCAAACTTTTTAATTAGAAGATTTCTTCTAGTCTCGTTGCAAGCGTTATTACAAATCATTTTGGAGATTACTGATTTTAGTTTTAGTAACATCAGGAACAGGCCCATAGCCCCAGTGTATAAGCCCCCACATGGAAAAATTAGTATTTTTAAAGCTTTTTATATTCTAAAGGTATTAAAAGTGTATGTTTTTTTTAAACTAGACATATTGTTCTATTTTTAAGTTTGTTTATTTATTAGTATTAGATCTTAAATTTGATTATTTTTTCAAAATAGTTATTTTTTAGGATTTATTAAATTTGGGGTTACCCTCTTTGCTTAGGGCCTGGGAGGGTTTTTCCTAACCAGAAATAGGAGCTATTGGGTTAATGATCTAAATTACATGCAGTTCTGAGAATTAGGCCCACTTGAAGATTTGAAAACAAAACATTTGGATGTTGGGTACCACAGCCTGACAAAGATTATCTGCCTGAAATAAAATCTTTAAAATGTTTGTTATTAGTGATTGTAGAGGATACCAAAGCTTTTGTTGCTAACTTATCGAAGAATGGTCTGAAAGAAGAAAATCTGAATTCTTTCAAAATGTGATAAAATATTTCCAGTGTTTGGATACCTTGTAAAGAAATTGCCTATAAACAAAAGTACCTTTATAGAAATAGATGTCACTGATGTAGTTAAGCAAACTATTACATCTGGTTTAAGTCTAATTTCACCTGTAACAAAAATTTCCTTTTTTTTTTAATGAATTTTCTGTTGCTGCAATTAAGGAATGTAGAAAACACTAGAGGCATTATGATCATAAAATCATTGCAAAGTGAAACATCATTCTAACATTTTCTAGAAAAATCCATAACAAAGACTAAAAGTCTAAATACTTTGACAAATGTACAAAATGTCTTATATAACTTTATGCTGTGTTAACTTTAGGATAGATGTATTTGGTGTATGTTACGTGCTTGAATGATTTTTAGTCTTTCCTGAATATATTTCTTTATGTTGAGGAAAATACACATTTGCCCCTCAAAAAACACATTTTCATTTTGGCATGTAGGCATCTCTGCATTACTCATGAAAGCCTAATTTCAGAGAATGAAATCAGGGACATTCAAGGCTGAGTGTGTTTGCAAAAGAAAAGCTTTTTGTTATGCAGAAAAAAAAATTACATTCTTGATTCCTTGTGACCTCCTTCAAAACATCTGTTTGTTTTCTAAAACAACTTCAAGCATCCGAACTCAGATTAAATAACTTTATCTTACAACAGCTAGAGAGTTTATCTTTATTCAGCAGACTCTATAGCCCAGGTTCCAAATTAAAAACAAGTTTAATGACTAATTAGATTATCTGAAAAAAAATCTTTACAATTTTTGTTATTATATTCTATTGGTGCTATAATGGAATCAGAATAAAACACTAGAGGCATTATAATCATTAAATGTGACAAGAAAGGCATCATTCAAACATTTTAGATAAATCTTTCATAAAGACTAAAAGTGTAAATGTTCAGAATGTCTTATAACTTAATGCTGTGTTAAATTTTTTGGATTGCTGCATTTTGTGTATGTTACGAGCTTGAATGATTTTAGTCTTTCCTGAGTATATTTCTTTATATTTAGGAAAATTCACATTTGCCCCTCAAAATTCACATTTCCATTTTAGCATGTTGGCATCTCTGTTTGGGGTGAAATGTTGGGATGTAAAAAAAACAATAATAAAATTAAAATATCAGTAAAATTAAAGTTTAAGAAATTGCTAACTTTTGATATACTGTTCCAATTGAGAGTGTAAGAAATTTAATGTAAATGTATAATGCCGTGTAAATGTGAATTAAAAGAAATTATACATATATATATATTTATATGCAGCCCCCATTCCCAAAGTTTTTTTAAATGCAGCCCTCGATAGAAAAGATTTCTCCCCCCTTTTCCCCCCGATTTAGACAATATGTAGAGTGCAGAATTATAATACCTTTCATTTTCTTTTCCATATTTTCTTTTTTCATAATTAGAGTATGATTTGACTTCTGGAGATTATTCCTCTTGGACAGAGGCTAGATGGGGTAGTAAAGCTATTGGTATTAGACTTTTTTTAATGCCAAGTCCAGAATTTCAGGTAATTATAGATATTTTAATAAAATGCTAAACCTGTAATTTTAAAAACATTGAATGCTTCTCTTTGTTTGGCACTTTTAGAGCTCAAAAGTGCCCTTCTTCTTTTCTGTAATTGTTTCTGCCTCAGTCTGCCTTCACTACCCATAACTCTTGTCTCCTTTTCTTAAAAACTTCCCTATTTGGAGAGATTGGTCCTTTGCCATGGACTGCAATGGGTAATAGTTAATAATAATAATAATCTTTATTTTCCGTTAGGAAATTTGTCTTACAATTTGTGCATTACACCAAACAAAACATTATTTTGCTATTGCTATAAAAAAACAAAATGTACATTCACACCAGACTCACTCATAATTTACATGTGAAAAGTTTATATCAGATTGTTTCTATTTAATGATTTGATTGCCAGGGGAACAATAGAGTGTTTGTGTCTGTCTTTGCTATTGGTGTCTTGTATCTCTTTTGTGATGGTAAAATCACAAAATCCTGAACCAAAGAGTGTTTTTTTATTTCTCGAATCTTTTTAACTTTTTATGGATGTTTGTCTCAAACATCTGCCCAAATGAGGTTTGTTTTTTGAAGGGGGGGATAAAGAGATCCTTGCATTTTAGTGGGTACCTATCTGAAGATTGGTTACTGCCACACAGTACTTTGATTCCAAGATCTTCTAGACCTTAGGCCCAGAAGGCTCACTCTGGCTCAATCTGATGGTCCTGCTAATCTACCTGCATGGGTCATCAACCTATTCTGAAAGGTGGTAACCAAAGGTTCAATCATGAAGTTTTAGTATCTTTAACATGCCTGATGCAGCAGCTGAATTAGTATAGTACCTGGCAAGATCATTCTGGACATCTGATTGGCTCGTCCCCTTGTTGGACTTGGTGGCGAGTGTGGAGCTGAATAGAATTAAATGACATGGAAAATAAAACCCAACAAAAATTACTTGCCCAGGATACAAGTCAGGGCAAGAAGCAAAGGATGGTGTAGGAAAAAAACGAAGTAGGGCTCAAGAGGTTGTATTACCTGTCCATCATTTCTGGTGATAAGGTGCACATAGGAGGAAAAGCCTGACAAAGATGAGCCCTTTTCTTATCTACAAGGCACTGAAGGCCCAAAAATGTGACCAAACTTCAGAAATCATCCAAGTTACTCTTGGAGGTTGATATTGAGCTGTACTGTGATGGGCTTTATGAATTGAAGGAGTCAACCATGACCAACACATTATCAGGCATAGGGATAATGATGAGGTCAAAACTGCCACTATTATCCTCACATTTGAAACTAGGACACGGACATAGTATGTTAAATTAGGATCCCTACAAGTTCCAGTGAGGCCCTACATCCCTAACCCCATTTAAGTGTAAGGGTTTTGGACACAGTGTGGCAGTCTATAGGAAGAACACTGTGTGTGCTAGATAAGCTGTGGAGGGTCATGAGGACAGAGGCTGCATGGCCATGTTCAAGTGCCCAAACTGTCACGCTGGCCACTCAGTGTACTCCAGTGTGGAAACAGGAGGTTGCTGTACAGGAGTGTAAAGCAAGAAATGGTGTACCTTCAGCCAGGTGAAATCAGCTCTGATGTGGTCAAAATTGGAAAGTCCATAGCCACACAGATGGACACCATCCCCATCATCTTTCGACTCAGAAGATAACACCGCCAAGAAACAAACCTCCAAATCAGATTGAGAGTCCTGTTAGGAATGTCATGCTGAAGAGCAGATTCTCCATGCTTACTGATTAAGTATTGGAGAAGACCATCACTCTTGAAGAACCTGGCATGTCATACTCGAGTTCTCCTCAGAGTCATAATTCAAACAACCATAAAACATTGTTGGACAGTGTAGATCCTGGGAAAGTACCGGTACTGGGTTTTATTTATTATTATTTTGTACATCTTCATTGATTTCCTGAAGTACTTCATATTAAGTACTCTTTAGATCCAGCTTGAATTCCTCTTTTACCTTGGCATCTTTTCATAGTCTGACATTGTTTCTCATTCTCTTTGTGTGCTTGTGGTCTGGTAGTTCTCTAATTTGAGTTTAAGCTTAGCTACCACCACATGATGGTCAGTTGCAGTGTCTGCCCCCTTCTTATCCTAACCTCTTTTAAAGATGTTCCAAACATTTTGCTTATATTGTCGATATAGTTTTCAGTCTGGTGATTTCC
Source organism: Biomphalaria pfeifferi (assembly GCA_030265305.1). Classification (NCBI taxonomy): domain Eukaryota; kingdom Metazoa; phylum Mollusca; class Gastropoda; family Planorbidae; genus Biomphalaria; species Biomphalaria pfeifferi. The sequence goes on along the minus strand of JASAOG010000003.1, from coordinate 4,731,530 downwards.
ATTTGATTTGTTTTTATGGATTTTGTGTTAAAATAGTATATTCTGCCTCCTATAACCAAGTTGTTAAGAGCACATTTATAAGTTATAGAATCTTTCTCCGTTTTCATTTATTTCTCCAAGAGCATGAGTGCCCATGATCTCCTTGAGTTATCACCTCCTATTTTTGCATTTGGGTCTCTTTGTCTGGATATGTAGCAAAGATCCTTTGCAACATAGTGTAGAACTGATTTTTATCCTCCTCCTCAGCTTCATTTATGAGGGCATAACATTGAATGAGATTCAGCTTTATTCTCTGCTTGTTAGTTCTAAAGGTTGCTGTAATTATCCTGGGTCCATAAGCTTCCAATCCAATTAGTGCCTTTTGTGCTTGAGTTGATAACATAAGCCCTACTCCTTGTCTGTGTGGAGCATCATTCTCATGCCCAGAGTACAATAAGAGTTCTCCTTACGTCAGTCAAAGCTGTCAGGCTTGGGTCCATCTGGTTTCACATAGGCCCATTATTGATATGTTCTTTCTCATTTTAGCTGCCACCTGCATTTGATTTTCCACATGGTCCTCACATTCCATGTCTTGGTTTCCTGGTCACCAGAAGGATATTCAACTTAGCATCTTCTTTTTGGCTGTTACCACTTTGCTTCATGATTTTTCTGCTCTCAGGACAAAGTTTTCTATTATCTTTTGTTTCTTTTTTTATTTTTTTATTTCCATGGTGGGGTAGCTTGCCTGGCCCTCCTGCTTTATTCTATTTTGGACAGCAAAGAGGTCATTATGACCTTTCTGGTGGAGTTAACTTTAACTCTATACTAGTACAAACAAAAAAAGTGAAGTTCCAGTTGTAGATCTAGTGATCTATTAGGAAGATGATGCAAAGATCATCTGTTTCTATGGCCCGTGGTTAATGAGGGTTGTCATCTGGCCAGCACAGCAATTACTGGATACCTGACATTAATTTGGGGAAAAGTAAAGCTGTAGCTTATTTCGAGGAAATATTTATTATCCAAATTAATATGATAATGATACAAATTTTCACAGAACTTTATATATCAGACATTTAAAAACACATAAAGTTGTTGCCTTGAGCTTATTATCACAAGTCAGGAACATCAAACTAAAGAAAATAAAGAACATCAAACTAAAGAAAATATGGAACATCAAACTAAAGGAAATATGGAACATCAAACTAAAGAAAATATAGAACATCAAACTAAAGAAAATTTAAGCACAATCTTATCTTATTTTATTATCTAATTTTATTTTATAATCTATTCATGCATGTTAATTAATGACCTAAATTCTGCCAAGCCGTTGGCTTTCCTGGCTGATTCCTTGGATTAAAAACATCCTTCTAGTAAACACATGGTAAACAAAAGAAATTCTGGATGTTTAGCATAGGATAACTATAAAAGATAAAGTTTTAAGCAATTATTTACGGGAGAAAAAATGTTTGAAAGCATGGAAGATGGCAGAAATTTTCACTGTTTCAGATTAATATTGGAAGCTTTGTTCTGGAGAAAAAGAGTTAATTTTTTAAATTATTCTTACAACCTTGGAACATAACATTTGGTAGTGCATAGATAACTTTGATGTATAACTTGGCAATGATGTTAGGAATTTTCAGGTAGAGACAAAGGGAATGTTTCCTACATGATCTAAACACAACTTTTTAGGCTTATACAACTTACCAAGGCATTATTGATGTCCTTAAAAAAAACAACAGCTTTGACTTATATATTTTGATGTTTAGAGGATGGTTGTGCTAATCTATGTTCTTCTATTGCCAGTAGCTTTAACCAATATATTTTGATGTGTAGAGGATGGCAGTGCAAATCTATATTCTTTTATTGCCAATAGCTTTAACCATTAAATACATTGTCAATTAGGTCACCTTTTTTGCTATTTATAGTTGTATAACTTACACACAGGTTTTTTTTGTGACAGTACGCAGCGGTATGGTGTAGCGACAACTTTTTCAATGTGGGGAAAAAATAATTATTTTTCTTGTATTTTAACGTTTATTATTAATATATTAGTTGTAAAAAGTTAAGCAATTCATCGCTGAGTACCAGAATTCATCGCTGAGTACCGGCACCTATTTTTTTTTTTACAATTTTTTTTTTATTTAGTATATATATTTTAAAATAATTGTACAATGACTTTTTTGTATGAGAATTGATATATTTAAATAATTACAGATCTTAAAAAAACTACTTATTTAATATGCATCTCAGTTTGTAATTTGATGTCAACTTTTAAAAGTTAGCATCATTGATAAGCAGCTCAATTGCTTTATAATTTTTTTTATATATTATCTTACCTATATACCTATTCATAGATTTTCCCACACTTAGGATGACACGCTGTCTGCACTGACATTGGTACCAGCAATGTCCTTAGTCTTTTTCCATAAAGTGTCCTAGGCTTTTAAGTCTTCCATGGAGATCTGACACCTTATTATGTGGGGGTAGCCCAGTTTATGTTTCCCTTGTTTTGGCCTCCATGTTATTAGTCTTTGGGGAATATGTCCCTAAAATTGCATTCCAAGCTAAGTGGACAAGTGCTTGCTCAGCAATGAATTTCTTTGTTGTCAACTTAATTTTGGTATGTGACTCATTTCAACCACATTTTTCTTGCCTTTTTTAAAAACTAATTCTATTGAGAAAAACATTTCTTTGCAAAATCTTAGCTAAAAAATTATTCAAATTTTACCAATAAATCATTGACAAGCAGCTCATAAATGAAATTACCAATTATTAAATCTCAATTGCTTTATAATTTTTACAATGACAAATTATTTTCAAAAATTAGTAATTAAATATCTTTCTGTCTTAAAAAAACCTTGAAATGGTTCTCTTGCTCCTTTTCTGACCTCTATTTTTAATCTCAGCTTATAAACCTGTGCATTGGTGTCTTCACATTCTTGATTTCATTGGGGCTTGTGTTTTTAATAAGCCATGCTGACATGTTTTTGTTACCTGGAGCAGAACTGATGCCACAATCATGAGGTTTGTTTTGTAGAGGTACAGACTTGGCTTGCTTTGGTATTCTGTTTGTATTTATCTATGAATTATTTGTTTTTCTATGCCGTTGATTCAATTAGTCATTGTTCAGAAATAGAAGTTATTAAAATTGTATTTCTTTTTAAATTTTAGACAAGAGTAAACCATTTTTATTAGACCTTCTAATTAATTACATTTCATTGATTTCAATATTACAATAATAACAGTTTTATTCATATTATATTAATAATTTCACAAATAGCAATTTTAAGCATGTTAGTAATTGTCAACTTATCTGTACGGTAGTTAAAGCATGCGATGTTGAGCATTTAACATCTTTCTTGTTCTAATTAAATATTTTTCAGAGAACCTAATTATGAAAGCTAATTGAATGTACTTTTACATATCAAACAAACTGATATTGTACAGTAAACTTAACTTGCATTTTTCTCTAAACATATTGGAATTATGATCTTACTGGTAGTATATAATTAGGCACTTTCCATTATATGAGTCATGTCTATTTGTAATTTTTGTTGTATAGTAAGAAAAAGGTCTTTAATCTTCACTATAAAATCTAATTTTATTTCTGGTTTAACAAATATTTAGTCTTAAAAAATGAAGTCCTTTAGGGGGCATGAACTCTATCATTTCTCAAAACTAAGGAAGTTTAGTTGTATGCTAATATAATCTTCAGTATGTTAGTTTATAATATTTAAAAAAAACAAGTGAATTAGCATAATCCCATGCAAGACTAGGAAGTATTTTGTGAGGTTCTTCAAAACATGCTTCAGATGGACAGTATTAATGTAAATAAACTGTGCTCCTCTTTCCTTAGCACTTTTGGAGCTCAAAAGTTCCCTACTTCTTTTCTATCATTGTGTCTGCCTCCTCTTTTCCTCAATCTGCCTTCATTGATTATCACTCTATCTCCTAATCTTTAAAATCTCACTACGTCCTAGACCAGTCCGTTTGCTGTGGACTGCGACGGGTAAGGGGGGATAAAGAGATCCTGGTGTTTGAGTGGTGGCTATCTGAGGATAAACCACCACAACACAATACTTTGGTTCCAAGTTCCCCTAGACCTGAGGCCCAGATGGCCCGCTCTGGGTCAACCGGCTGGTCATGCCGAGCTACCAGCATAGGTCGAAGTGGCTGGAGGGCCAATCAGGGAGCTGCTGTATCAGACACATGTCCGATGCAGCAGCTGACTGAGTATAGCACCTGTGTAGCCCTGGCGGGCTCATTCTGGACTTCCGAATGGCCCGTCCCCTTGTTGGACTCGGTGGCGGGTGGGGAGCACAGGTGCCGAACTAACAAGAATATATATGGACAAAAAAAGCCCAATAAACTACTTGCCCCAGATTTAAGTCTGGGCAAGAGACGCTGTATTGAGGCAAAAAAGGAGGAGGCCACAAAAAGCTGTACTATCTGGCCATCATTTTTGGTGGTCAGGTGCACAGAGGAGGGGAAAAGCCTTATCTATAAGGGACTCAAATCAGTAGTGGGAGAGCCCAAGAGTGTGTCTAAGCTACACAAATCAATGGAACTTCTTGTAGAAGTAGATGGCAAGACACACTCTGATGGGCTTTTAAGATGCAGAAGACTCTGTGATCTCCAAGTGGAAGTCATGCCACACAAGAGTCTGAACACCAGCAGAGGTGTAATGAGCTCTAGGGACCTACTGGAATGTTCCGAGAAGGAAATAGTGGAAGGCATTAAAGGAGTCACCCAGGCTGTTTCTAAAATAGGAAGATCAATAGCCACACAGATGGACACAGTGACCCCACCACCCCCTCCTCCTCCTCCAACCCAGAAGAAAACACCGCCAAAGAACAAACCTCCGAAGAAACAAGAAAGCCCTGTTGTCATGCTAAAGAACAGGTTCTTTGTGCTCGCTGATGAGAGCATGGAGACTGAGCAGCATGTCAAAACCAACACTCCGGGAGAACCCGGAGACATCATGTCTGACACAGGTTCTCCTCTTCGTAGTTCATAGCATGGAAATTACATGTTAGAAGAGCAAACAAACATTCCTTGGCATTGATTTGTTTTTCACAAAAACATCTGGAACAATCTATTATAGATACTTAAAACTATTGCAATATTTCTGAATGAAAAATTAAAGGTTAAATCAGATTTACAAAAGCCTTTAGTGTTATTTGTAATCTAATTGCAATGGACAGACCAACAACAGACAAAACGCACAAAAATATGATTCTTTTATTTGGATGGGGGCACTAAACAAAAAATAAATAAAATCTGATTTTTAAAAAAAAGTTTAAGGAATTGGTTTAGCATTATACCATGTTGCGACGTTATGCTACAGCACGAAAATGTCGCTGCATAAAAAGTCCATTTTTAAAAATGTGCGTTATATTTACATACAAAGTGCATTCTTAGCCTTTATAAACAAACATGAATCTTTTCTTTTAATTTTATAGCTAGTTGGCCAGAAAAAACACCTTTAACTAATATTTATATTTGTTGTATAAACATTTCTTGTACATTTTATAAATATATTTGACTTGGTGATACCGGTACTCAAAATACACAAAATTATCGTTCTTTGTCAACATATGCCATTGTTTTAGGAATGGTGTATTTTTATGAAAAAATCACTTGCATAATTAATTTTATAAACTAAACGGTTTGCTTTTAGAAAACCAAAAGTAGCCGTTGCACCTAAACTTTTCAAGTGGCATCGCATGGTGAAATAATATTTTAAATTTCTCTTCTAGTTTTCGAGATCTGAGTGTGACAGATGGACATTTTGCACAAACCTAACAGCGTCTTTTATCCTTACTGGGGCCGCTAAAAAGAATAATTTTAAAATTATATATTTTTAAAATGTTTTTTTTTTCAAATTATGATTTTACAGTTGTAAAACTATTTATAACTAAATGGTAGATATTGTTACATCATGCTTATCTTCTCATGGCATAGTATTTTTTAGACCGGAACTGAATTTTTTTCTTGTCTGTGATTGGTATTTTACAGACCTCTTTTTAAACTGAAAATGCATCATTCAGCTTCAGTGAAGGCTATTAGTAATGGTAAATTATTGAGAAACAGATTTTATACAAAAATTGATGTGTTGGGATCAAACACTATACAGGTTATAATTCCAGAAGTCCTGAAACACAGCAAGTGGAAACAATATTAGCAGTACTTTCTCTTGTCATGTATTTTACCCAAGTTGTGTGTATATTTTAGGCTCTGAACCTATAGAAGCTAATGTATCTGGATACTAGGATGCAGTTGCAAAAATTAATGTAGCCCTACATATATAAATGTGAACCCTCTTGATATTTTAAATTTTCTTTAAATAATAGTTACAATATTAAATTTGAAATTAAACAATATTGAAACTTCTTCTGTCTACAACTAGATCCTTAGCAATTTACTTGTCAGACCCACTTTACTTTTGTTAATTTTGTGATTTTGTAAATCTGGTACACTTAAATTTGGCATGATTGTCTTTAATAAATATTATAAATTTTTTTTTTTTTACAATTAGAGCCTTTTCAAAACCTTTATTTTTTTTAAAGTAGACCACTAGTAAATTGCTAGTAGATAGGTTGACATTTTTACACTTTAAAATAATGTGTTTTATTTTTGTTTAAAGCTTGATTCTTTACTCAATTATTTTTTTGTTTTTTTTTAATGATTCACTGTGTTATAGTTTAAACCAAATTTTTAGACTAGAGAGCTTTTAAAAAATTATAGATATATGCTTTGTAAGTTTTGATCCAGATCTAGACTAGTAGAGTTGGAATTCGAAAAAATATCTTCTGAAAGTTCTACATTAAATACAAATTAAAAAGATAAACACGTTTTTTTTTATAAGAGTCAATGATAGATTTAAATGTACTAGATCTATGTTCTCCTTCAGTTGCTAATCGACAATTGATCATCTCTTACATAGAAATTTACAGTATATAGGTGTGTGAGCAGTGTCTTTCTAAATATAACTCCTTATTTACTTTCAGAACTTCAATTAGGAAATAAGCATCAAATTGTTTTTTTTTGTGATGGTACACACCGGTACGGATTACCGGCACCTTTTTCAATGTGGGGAAAAATTATATTACTTTTCTTGTATTTTAAGGTTTATTATTCATTTATTATTAGTTAAAAGTTAGGCAATCCATCACTCAGTACCGGCACCTATTTCTTTACAAAAAAAGCACTGCATATATATATATATATATATATATATATATATATATATATATATATATATATATATATATATATATATATTTTATACTTTAGCAACATTGAAAATGTTGGACTTGGTTTATGTGATTTTTAAGAATAAATTTCTTACAGCAAAAAATTATTTAGAAGTCAGTCACAGAGATTCTCTGCTTTGAGGGTGAAGCAAAAAGCCATAAATATAAGTGTGCATGATTTATTGCCAGCATGCATGTGTTGTTGTTATTAGTATTTTAAAAATTACTAACAATGTGAACATGTACCGTATGTACTTATCAATCTAATACAGAATTTGAAATACCTGTTACCATACAAATGAATTTATTCATTTATATTGCTAATTGTAGATGAAAACTTTCTCCTGTAGACATAAAAAATGCACTCCTTAGAGCACTGATATCTGACCCACAGTTCATGAGAATGTTACATTTGTAAAATAATTACTCTTTACAAGCTCCCTGACAGTTGTCAGTTACCCATTGAAACTGATTTGAATTATGAAAAGTAAAGAAATTAAAATTTCAAATTTCTTCTGTAGTTTTATCAGAAATCCTATAGCCTTGAAGCCATTGAGCTTTACAATTCTTTATAATTCTAAACAGTTTTCCCCTCACATACCTGTCTTTTAATTGTACTAAATATTGCTTGCCAATTTCATTCAAACAATTTGTTCTGAATAATGTTGGAAGTTATATTTTTAAATTGTCGTTGTTTTCTAATGTACAGGTTTGATTATGGTCTGATTTTGTTTACAAAATCCTAAATTTAAAACCCAATAGCTCATTGTTCTATGTTTCTATAAGAAAAATAGATTTAATAAAATAAAATGTGATGAATTTCTGTCTCCCTTCATGCTTAATTCAATGAAAAACATGATGTATTTAAATGTTTATTGTTGTTTTTTTTTGTAAACATTGTTCACATTGAGCTACAACTGCCAGACAATTATTTTACAGCCATTCATTAACAACTTTGTCTTTATTTATTACAGGCATCCATTCTGGCTGTTGGAATATTGATGTTAATTCTGTCTTTAGTCATCGTATATATCTGCCAGAAGAACAGTTCCGCAATTTTCAGTGTTCACTCTGTGAGAACCAGTAGAAGTTACAGTCCAATGACCTAAACTTTTCTCAGAAATATAAATTAACACAAATGCACGTGTTTGTTTTAATGAAGAAAGACATGTTAATTTAGATACGATAAACAAGTTTACTCAATATGACCTTTCAAGTTCACCTAAAATGTAATTAACATCTCTTGTATTTAAATACAATATTTAGTTTTGATTTTAATACGCTATAGTTATGACTTTTTGTTTATTTTTTATATATATATATAGATTCACTTTGTACTGATCTAAAAAAGTATTTCTTTTTAAGTTAAGTATCCATTTTTTTATTAATCAAATATAATTTCTAGCCTCCAACTATTGAATTATTTTGTTAGTATTAATAGCTATGTACCACTTTGTTTTTTCCTTTGGCAACTGTCCATTAAATTTTAAAAAAAATAACTTTCATTTCACTTGACATGATTCTGTGACCTACATAGTTTGACATTTGATGTAGACAATAGCAGTTACCTATTTAAGTTATTTTCTCCTTGTCTGCTCCTTTCCCTGGCTGTAGCTTCTATTTTATAACTTAAGTTTTAAAATTGAAGTTTCTCTTGTATAATGTTTTTGAACCTTGCGCAATTTATTCTATTATTTGATCCATCAATTTTCTTTTGAAATGCTTTTACTGTATAACCAGTTTTTGTCACATCACCATACTATGTTGAAAATTTTTCAAAATAATAATCTCTCTCTCTCTTTGTATATATATATATATATATATATATATATATAATTGATTTAGAAAATGTCAAATTTTATGTGGTAGTCAAGCCATTTTCAAAAGTTTAAAACAATTCCTCTGTCACATTATGTTTCTGGTTTTCTCATCATTTTCTTATGTGACAAATGTTTTTTCATCTAGATGGTGTCTTTAACTCTTATGTACAGCTTGCCAAAGAATTTTATATCATTGATTTTTAGATGGTCATTTTTGCAAACAAAAATGATTTTCATATCTGTACATGTATTTAACTAATGTTTTCTTCTGCAATTCAAACATGACATAAGACTATTCATTTTTCATACTTGAATTGATAACTCATTTTCTCTCTGTGGCACTCTCCTGTGCCAAGTTTTGTTGCATCTTCTACAGGACTGTAAGTCAAGTTAGTTTTGTAAATGACTAATTTTGATGCAAATGTCACCAAGTAAATATTAACTATTCATTTGGTAGAATTATTAACAGGGAAAAGGATTTAAAAACTTTTACCAGTTCTTTGAGCAAAACCAGACAATTATGAAATTGGAAATATCAATTTTATAAGATCAATAACATTCCTAAAGCACAAAAATACTGAGGTTTCTTGTTTAAACTGTCAGGATGAGGTCATCATTTACCAATTACAATATGTTAAATCATAACAGGAGGATATCATCATTTAACATTTTCAACATGTTTCTGGATGAAAGTTCTATAATTATTTTAGTGAAAGTTAGTTTTGTATCACAGGCACAAATGTATCGAAAGCAACAGAAACAATGAATAAGCAAGCAGTGATAATAAAACAAACAAAAAAGGATTTGTTTGCCAAACAAATAAAGATTTGTTTGCCAAACAAATAAGGATTTGTTTGCCAAACAAATGTACTGTCGGCCTTATAACAACTCAATATGCAAACTACAATAGTTCAAGGATGCACTTTGTTTTTTTCAATTGTGTTTAGGCTTAGTAAAGTATTATCTTTCACTTGAAATGAGAAGTTTGCTCTTTTATCCAAATCAATAGCTGAAAAGAATTTCATTCATTATGTATCTTCCAATGTACAGCTGTAGAGTTTTTTTGTTTTTTTTTATACTATTGTTTGGTCTCCATGTCTTTCTCCATTTTGTATGTTGTAGTATTTATATTTTGAACTTAAAATATTTAATAGTAGCTTTTAGACAAGGATAATGAAAGAACATAAGTAAATATGCTTGACAAGTTCTACATACTAAATATTTGCCAGAAACTAAATTTTTCATACATATTCAATGCAATAAATCTACTTAGATTTCATGAATGGATTCAACATTTTATTGTACAAAAATATTTTCTGAGTTAAATATCATCAAAATTAAAAATAAAAAAAGGAAAGCTAATGAAGAAATTTTACCAGTCCATAGTTTATGTCCAGTTGATGTGAAGTCAATGGGATATAGGTCTGGCCTTGCATTTTTCTTTTTAGTTTATTCAACTCAAAAAGGACACCTGGTCTGGGCAAAATGAAAAGGTTATTACATCAGATGAACTGTTGGCTACAAAAATCTATAAATGGTCCTTAACATCTTAATACGTTTTTTACCTTTTTTACTTTCCACTGAGAAGGTTTACAAAAAAAAGTTAATGGTGAAAGTAACTTGTCTGAGTAGTGTATAAGTGAGTTGATGTTTTATTTATTTTGATTGCAATTAAATGGTCCTAATGCAATAATGGATTGAAGTTTTCTTTGTGATCATTGCCTATAAAATATGTTACTTTCTGTTGATAAGAAGATGCACCAGCGAAAGATGGAAATATGGAACATGCACTTTCTGCAGCATTTTTTTAATTAGGGAATACTGGTCAATGTATCAACCATGTGTTGTTTTTTTCTAAGACTATTCAATACAATCAATTAGCCTTACCTTTCTTTTGCATTAGTTTTTCAGAACCCTGACCTGAATTTTTCTAAAAGTACAAAAAATGTGCAGCACCCCCAACATATATATATAAACTAGCATTTTAACAGGCTGTGCTGTCTGGACTTCCAGCCCCCCCCCCCCTCCCCAACCTCAACATTCTTATAGCCCATAAAGTCTACTACCTTTTAGGTTCACTTGGAACAGCCATTTGTATAATGGCACACACAGTGAATCATCTTTCTTTCCCCTCCCTGAAACTTCTCCCCCCCCCCCAAAATGTACACACAATTTCTGACTTTGATATGAAAATATTTGATAGGCTGTATGGTGCTCTTTATAAAAAGAATTTAAATATTTTGTATGATTAAAGTCCACTTTCAAAAAGTATTGGGATGAAATGGAATAAAAATCATTTTGGAGAAAATTGCTGCCATTTCTATCTTGAAAGGTGCTTAGTGTTCTAAGCTCCAGCTCAGGTGGGACAATTAGTGATAAGTGGTCAATCAGTCAGCTATGTCTTTTTAAATTATATAATTATAGAAGATCTAGATCTAATCCTTATAAAATACACTAGCTTGAATGCCAGAGCTTGAAGAGTTGGACAAATTCAGATACCTTGGCAGCATCATAACAAACTATGGGGATGCCTACCATGACGTTGTGTGCCGAATAGGAAAGGCAGGGCAAAACAAACCATTGGACTTGCAGAGTCGGCCTACAAGTAGGCCAACGCATCTTGCGTATTTTGTACGCAAATGGACACGAAAACACGCATTTCCCCCTCTAAAAAAAAACAAACCCTCCAGCGGGGTTTGAAGCTAAAAAATACCTCTTCAATATAAAAAAAAAAAAGAGCAAATTACTCTATGAGCATAGCCAAGCTAAAGGGGGGGGGGTGAATTTAAACCCCCTCCTCCAGAGGGCTTTTTTAAAGTGTAAAACCCCTCCTGATGGTTTTGAGTTTAAAAACCCCCATACAGAGAGTTTTGAGGTTGAAAACCTCTCTCTTCAATTTTATTCTAAAGCAAATTACTATTATTCCATGAGCATAGCTAAGGGGGTTTTGAATTTAAAAAAAAAATCCAGACTTTTTACTTTAACCCCAATACCGGAAATAGTGCTCGCGCTAGGACATCTCGCAGCGCCCCCCCCCCCCCCGACCCCTTTGCTGGCAATGGCGAAGAGTCTACAGTTTTCCCACTAACTCCAGGAAGAACCTATTCTAGAGTACAATAAACGTCTTCCGAAAGAATGAAGGGTCAGAATTTAATAAAGATTGATACACGCAGGCACACACATATTTTTTTGCGGGGGGTGGGGGGATAGAACCCCCCTTCCCCAAAAAAAATCCTGGCTACGCCCATGTTTAAAACTAAAAAGAAGTTCGTATCAAAATTCTTTTTTAAAAAATAATATTTAAATCAGTATTCTATTCAATGAGTTAGTTAATAAATGCAAAATATATATATTATAATGATCCATTGACACTTTTACCATTGTAACCTATAGATGAAAATTTTTTTGTACCAATGCGCGAATCTATGAAGAAAGCTTGAGTTATTAGTGAAGAAGTCAATGACCTTTTTAAAAAAGTTACTTTCCCTGAAGTTTTTCATTGAAAAATAGTGTAATTTTTTTAAATATCTGTTTGCATAAATAATTTTAAAAATTTGATGGTTTACTTTCTGAAAAGAAAAAGTAGCCGTTGCATCAGAACTTTGAATGATCTAAAATATCATGATGTCCGATTTTCATTTTCTCTTCTAGTTTCTGATATCTAAACGGGACGGACAGACAGGCCACACAAAACTAATAACGTCTTTTCCACTTCCGTATGTGACTTCGTTTTATCGTCAATGTAGAACCTTCCTAAGTTAGCAGCGAGATCGATTCAAAGGGCTCTTTTAAGAAAACATTGTATTGCCTCTTCGTAATGATTCTAGAGTCTATCCCGTTTTTACGGCAGTACAAACCAATTTCTCCCAACCAACGTACCATCTATCTATTTTTGCGTGAACAGAACAGACCCGTTACAAGACGCCTTCTAAAGTCGAGGATGATCTTAGGACAACAAGCCCATTAGAAACTCACATAAACTACTGCAGCTTTCCTCATGGTTCTCTCATAAGGGTGCGACGTCCTAAGGGGGTGACGGTAAAATTGAAAAGTTGTCTGTTCAAAGTAGTTATCTATCAATTTGTTCATATTAACCCAGTGAAATGACATCAATGTTTAAAAAGTTACAATATTGTAAAATAAAGACTTGGTATCTTATACTAATAAGAATCTTTTAAATTGTATAGCCTACCGATTTTAAGTGACTCGCCTGCAAAAATATCGATAAAAAAAACTTTTTGAGGAAGAAATTTCAAAACGTCTCTGCTGACGTGATTCTTTTTGAATGTTCAGAATGGTTCAATATCTCTCAAGTGTTTGACATCGTTATGTTCACAACTTTTTGTGACCAAACTAAAAGTTGGCGGCAAGGCTTCTTACTGAACATGAAGATGATCTTGACACATACGTGAGCTATATGTACATCCCTTGTATAATAGTATTGGTCAATGCTGCCTCCTTCTTTATTGGACAGAAACTGAGCAACTTTTTAAAAACTAGTATAAATAGAGCGCTCAGATTCCAAAACTGTCTCAAAAGGACTTATTTCATACAGGAATCTCTAAACCTAAAAAAGAAATACCAACTTGTAAAAAATAACTCTGGATTCCACGAAACAACACAATGAATCTCCAACCTGGGATCAAAGCTCTCTCCCTTCTATAAGAAACCTTACTGAAAATATAGGAAATAGTTATTTCTTTTCTAAAAACGCATTACCCTAGCAATCAGTGGATCAGAGTTTACATAGATGGTTTATCTCAGCCATGCACAACTGGAGAAGTTGGAATACTTATCGAATGGCCCGATGGAGAAAAACTAGAAAAATCTATTGCAACTGGAGAGCCCTCTGAAAGCCACAGAGTAGAAATGGAAGCATTAGAACTAGCAGCTGCCACGCTAGCTAATCATCCAAGTGCCATATACAGTCAGATTGTCTTTCTAACCGATGCGAAAACAATCCTCCAAAGCTTGGAAAATTCTGATGAAACGGCTCAGCTCCGACAGCACTTATAAGCTTAACAGAAAAAAAACAAAAAAACAGTTATTCAAAGGATAGCAGCACATATAGAACTAGAAGGAAATGAGAAGTCTGACACACTCGCCAAGTGTAGGAGGACAAGCACACAATAAAACATTGCACTCTATTCAAAAGAAATGAAGAAACTAATAATGAATAAAATAAATGAGAAATGGACGAGCTCTCATCCGAATCACAAGATAGATGACGCCTATTATAAGCTGTCCCAACAAGATCAACATCTATTCTTTCGACTCAGAATCGGACACAACAGAACGAGACAACATATATGATGTTCGGAAGCTCAAAATTGGAACCAGTGAAATCTGATCATGTGGAGTGTCACCTGAGAATACTGACCATGTCACTGCAAAGCTGCATGCTTTACCAAGAGGCCCGTACAAGACACTGTCCCCAAAACTATATGGAGATGTGCTTTGGAAGCTACTGCGCTGTTCATCTCATATATATATATATATATATATATATATATATATATATTTGGCCTAGTCACTGAACGCTCCAACATAAAAATGAGAACGAGGAAGAAGTCAGACTGCAGAAATCTAAGATGTTCCTATATAAGCTTCATTTCAATTTTTTTAGTGAATTCAGCAATAATAATATTTATATTAAAACTAAATTTACAATTAAACCTAAAAATAGTAGGCCCTATAAATCCTATTCAATAGCCTAACTAAAAAAATAAAAGGGGGACCATTTGAAGGATTTGAAAGAAAGTCATGAGATTAATTTTTGCGTGTAATCTCTGAAAATTATTTGACATATATTTTTTTTTTAATAGTTGTACGATTAACGATCTTTTTTTTTTGACAGCATAATAATTAATAAATAAAAGACATTTTATTCAAATTTGCCTTCTCACGCTTCTTTATAACTATTTTTCTGGCGGATTTTTTAAAAAGAAAAATGCGAAAAGGGGCGGGAGGCCAAAATATGTTAAAGATCAATGGTATAGATCTAGCTCTACTACTCTACACTTTATAGTGTTCCAATGACATGCCTTTAGATCGAGACTTATAAGACTATGTGCAAAATATTCCTGATAATTACATTTCGTTCAAGATATATAGCCTATTTTCGAGCTCTTTAGCCAAATTTAAATTTAGGCCTATTTCTTTTTACTTTGATTTGAATAGCAGTCCAACTAGATTCCAGTTTTCCCAGTTTGATTTGACCAACGAGCTGGTGCTTCGCTAGTGATCGAATTTTGTGACTGATTTTTTTTTCTTAAATTTTATTTCTTATAGGTGAGATTTTTATGTTAATAACCATTACTTATTCTAATATGAATTTATAGGCCCTCAGGGTTCCAAAGGACTGTCAATGCCGGGGGTGAAAGTGGGGATAAGCACCCACTTTCCAAGAAATGCTCCCATGGCTTGCGTCTCTAAATGCCTCTGACAGTCAAATCCAGCTCCTGGCCTTCACGTGTGATTTTCCCAAAAATCCGGCGGAACCTGTTCTTACAAACTGACAGGAGAAGGGATGAAAGGTGGAACACTGGCGCCTCAAAACCAGTTAAGCTTCGTGTTGATGGGGCACGTCAGCCTAAATAACGCAACCCATCTAGGAGAAGGAAAACTCTGACTCCAAACCTCCACTCTGTGGCGATACTCCCCCGTGTGGGTATCGGGGCTTGGAAATGAACAAGAGAAATAAATAACCCCACTGCCTTTTCACTTGCATTTCACTAAGTGAATAATAGTGGACCTTCCCCCCCCCCTTCTAGGTGCTTTTTGATGGATGTCTGGATTGCACTACACCTGACGGAGGTCCTTGTCTCACTACATTCTAATACTAGATATAAAACCATCATGACGTTTTTTTTCTGGATCTGGTGAATGTGATATCGTGAAGGGACCTGGATCCAGGATGTGACGATTCCACAGGGCATACCCAGGGCACAGTCCACTTTAAGCTTTCTAGTGCAGAAAAGTTCCATTTGGAGAGCTTTATGGATGGCGGAGAATGGACCATTGGCCAACCCCACTTTGTCCCATGGATATTCCGGTTACAGTCTTCAGACCTAGATGTTTCCTTTTATATCAGTATTGGAGAAAATTGCCAAGACCGAAAACTCCCTTAAAATGCGGGGACTATATATTTTTTTAAAAGCCTGAGGAAACACCCCGCCTACACTAAATGCCAAGGAATTTAACGAAAAATCCATACGAGCTCAGACGTCGCCTCGTAAAAGGTCTGCGCATGGCAGTTTCTTCCAGGACTGCCTGTGATAAGTCAGCTACTGGAAATAAAAAACAGACTAGCAGCAAACACCTAAACCTTTTGCAACTCAACATCTTAGGCCTACAAAACAAGACAACAGAACTCCAACACATACTCAAGAAGCATGATATATACATAGCGCTATTGCAAGAAACACTACTGCCCAAGAAAAAAAATAAACATCACAGGCTACACACAGTACAGATGCCTTTGCAGTAAATGCCAGGGAATTATGACCCTCATAAGAAACGACACACAAGCCACAGTAAAACAAATACAGAACAATACAGACATCGACATGCAGGAAATACTTCTTTGGAGAGGAGGAACAAAGTACACCATCAAAAACTTCTATTGCCCACCATCATCAACAGCAGAAATAGACATACAACTACCACACTACACAAGGAAATAATAGCTGGCGACTTTAATGCACACACACCTTCCCAAGGCTACCCACACTACAACAAGCGTGGCAAAGAAATAGAGGATGTAACAAATGCCTCTAACCTACAACTTCTGCAAAACAAAACTTCACCTCCAGAATTCCTCCACAGAGCACACAACACAACTAGCAGACCTGACCTAACTTTTATCTCTAAAGACATTACCGACTCTTCTAAAATAACAGTACTTGAAGACATAGGTAGTGACCACAGTAGTGACCACAGGCCTATACTCCTCAATATTGGAACGCCAGGTAGATACCAATCCAGAAAAACAACTAGATGGAACTATAAAAAAAGCTAACTGGGCAGCTTTTTCACAAGAAACAGACACAAGACTATCAAGCATAATAAAGACAGACGTCAACTCAACCTACACAACTATAGTCTCCAACATCTTACAAGCAGCAAAAAAACACATCCCTCGAGGCCAAGTTAAGAAATATAAACCTTTTTGGACACCAGAATTAGATAAATTAGTCAAAGAAAGAAACATGGCCAGGAAGACTATAGAAAAAAAAGAAAAAGTGGACCACAACATGCGAACAACTAGATCTAAACAAGGATGGTCGAAAGGCCTGGACCCTTCTGCACCGGCTAGCAGGAAAGTAACTAATAACAAACCCCCAACCTATAAAAGACACTGACGACACAATAACAGAAAACCTTAAAAAGGCTGAAACCTTCAATAAATATTTTGCCAGCATTAACAAGTCAAAGCCAAGAAAACAACTGGACCAGGTCTTTAGTAATATCTTAAATAAAGAAGAAAAAGCTCCAACAGTCAACTGTCAGATCTTTGACACTCCCTTCACTCTACATGAGCTCAATACTGCCCTAAAAAGTCTCAAGTCAAGAAAATCTCCTGGACCCGATAAAATAACAAATGAAATGATCCGGGGACTAGGACCACAGGCCCAAAACTGTAAGCTTTATCAACCTTACATGGAAAACTGGAGACATAACACAGGAATGGAGAACCGCAAACATAATACCCATTTTAAAGAAAAATAAACCACCAGGAGACCCAAAAAGTTATAAACCAATATCTCTAGCATCCAACATTGGCAAAATGGCAGAAAAAAATGATCAATAACCGACTTTACTGGTGGTTAGAAAGTACTTGCTCACGCCACAATGCACAAGCTGGCTTCAAAAAAGCAATTAGAACAGAAGACCACCTCTTTCGTTTTATCCAGGACACAGTAGAAGGGTTTCATGAAAACAAGCACACTACAGCAGTATTTATAGATTTGCAGCAAGCCTATAATAGAGTGTGGAGAAAAGGTCTATTTTTGAAGATGAAAAAAATGGGCATCCATGGAAAAATGTACAGCTGGATCAGGGCATACTTAAAAAACAGAACCATCCAAACCGATTCGAAAGTGCCATCTCTAGTAAAAAAAAAAAGTTTGGAAGAAGGACTACCACAAGGTTCAGCCCTTAGCTGCACTCTCTTTCTAATCTTCATGAATGACCTCCCGGACCTCATTTCGGTCAATAAGGCACTTTATGCAAACGACCTTTTAATTTGGACTACAGAGAAATATCCAGTGCTGACTAGATCCAAACTAAATAGAGCCCTCACGTATTCAAAATTATGGAAAGAAAGAAAGAAAAGTCAGTTTATTCAATCTTTAGCCACAGCAACAAAACAGCAAAAAGAAACTACATCCTAAAAATAGACTCATAGCCAATAAATAAAGAAGAAAATCCAACATATCTTGGTGTAAAACTAGACCAAAGACTGTCTCTAAAACACTTTATGGCAGATTTTTAAAAAAAGGCATCACAAAGATTATACATAATAAAACACCTAGCAGGAACATCGTGGGAGCTGAAAAGAAAACCTTACAACAGTTATACACTGGTTACGTCAGATTTGTAATGGATAACTGTCTCTCCATACAAGTAGCTGCCAACAAAACCTATCAATCATCATTAGACACAATCCAAAACCAAGCCTTGCGTCTAATTAGTGGAGGTATGAGAACTACCCTCACAGCAGCCTGTGAAATAGACTCCAATATTGAACCTCTTAAGTTAAGGCGCAACAGAGCAGCATTAGAAGCTATTGAGATATACAGAAGGTTGGAGGACGATCATCCTAATAAATTACTAACACAGAGAAATATGAAAAACAACCAAAAAAAGCAAAGGACTCTGATCCAACTTAATGACGAACTAGCCCTAAAACACCACCTACCCAATAACAGAGAAAAAATTACCAGATTTTCAAACATTACACCCGGATTAAACTACAAACAACCAACCATCAAAACACATTTACTAAATAACACCTTAACAAAAGAATCAAATCCACTGGAGCTCAAAGTAGGCACGCTTGAAACAATTAAAAGCTATCCAAAAACGGCTTCCATATATATACCGACGGATCGGCTTTCAAAGCCACCATCAATGCTGGTCTTGGTGCCTTCGTGGTCTACCCTAAAAATAAAGACTTTGAGATAAGCGCACAGTGTGGCGATTACTGCTCAAACTTCCAAGCCGAAATTGAGGCAATTACCATAGCACTACAGACAATGGCAAACAAATTATATGCAAAAGGAGTGCAACCACCATCAGATATTGTTGTCTTTACAGAATCCCAATCTACTCCGCAAGCACTTAACAGCAGCACCTCAAACAGCCCAAGAGAGTTGACAACACTCATTGTGATAATCCATCAGATGATATCAAAATTAAATAACAATATCACACTACAGTGGATCCCTGGACACATTGGCATCATGGGAAATGAAACGGCGATAAGCTATCAAAGGCAGGTTCATCTATGGAACAACCAGATAGTCCTGTTAACTACCTCACCCTAAGGGCAATGTTAGTCAACAATCACAAAGAGGAGTGGCTCAACCAGGAAACACAGGCAGAGCCATGTCAGTGGCGTAACTAAGGGGGGGGGAGAATTTTAAAATTACCCCGGGCCCCCACCTAGGGGTCCCCAAAATGGGTGTCCGAAATTTATTTGTAAATACATAAATTAAATATATTTGATTGACAAATAGTGTCAACGGTTGTCTTTTTTTTTTTTCAACATTTATGGATTAAATTTATCACAAGGACTAAACCTAGATCTAGGTCTATCAGTAGGTTTACTTTGTTGACATTTTAAAAATATTTTTTCTCACAGAAATCAAAGTTTTTTTTAAAGTTAGTTTTACATTTTAAACTTTGTTGCCACGAATAAAACTGCATGATATACAGCGAATTCCGTGTATCTTGTTACCTTTACTAATAATAGATCTAAATGGAGAGTATTTTATGGCTACAATAATTAACCTTGAAGCCAAATTTACAGAATCGAGTTTAACAGATCCAAAAGTTATTCTTAATAATGCTAGAATAGTCCATTATTCGGGTTTGGCGTATATAATTTCAGAATTAAACTTCACACTCGAGTTATTACCCCTCTATTCATCTTTCCTCAATCCAATGGAAACTCTCTTTTTATTTCCATCTAATCCTTTTGCTTTCGCACAAAACATAAACAACAAACTATAACGTAATTTCACATAATATTAGCACATCCTTCCTTTTGAAGTTATTATCACACACTTCTATTTAAAGTTCTTAAGAGTGATATCTACTAGCGGGCCGGCCCTAGCATTTGCGGGGCCCTATGCGAAACGGATCGCGCGGTGCCTAGTCTGGGTAGGGCTGAGCATAATGTCAATATTTTTTTTTTTGAATTAGAAAAAAGGCCTACTTTCGTCTTTGCAATAAATTTTTATCAAATGAAAGCTCGCAATGCCACATTTTATTTATAGGCACCCCAAAATGTCAATTTCGTTTATTCTTCAGGAGATTTGAATAAATTTTTAAAAAGTTCAGGACTTTATCGTATTTTTGCCTTTTCATGAGATTTCCTGGAGGCCCTGAAAAATCAGGAGGTCGCGAAAACCCTGTTATTTTATATACGTTATAATGGTTTAATTTAATAATGTACACTTAGAATTAGCGCGGGTCCTATAAAAGCGCGGGGCCACTGCGACCGCATAGGCTGAAGTGGCCTAAGGCCGGTCTACTAGGAACTTGAACAATTCGTCCACTTCTGGTTGTCTTGACTGGCACAACAAGTTCTCTAGACGTTGGTCTATAACTGTCACTTTCGTTACTCTTATTCAAAAAGCGTTGATTTCTTCTTTATGTTTTTCCGTTTGTCTTTATGATGTAAGATCTGGCTGCTGAATGTTTTTTTTATGACAACTGCTTTCAGCCATGTTTGACCTAGACGAACTCTCCGACAGAATAATCTTTAGGTAGTCTTGCTTTTGCATTTTATTTCACTTTGCTTTTCATCTGTCGTCCGTTGAGTAATGTCTCTGCATTTTCAGCTACCGATGGTTTCAATAGTTTGGGATCAGTTTGAAATGATTCCCTGACTCTTCTACTCGTCAACAGTTGTGATGGTGAATACGGCAGTCCACTTATCGGAGTATTTCTATACTCGAGCATAACGAGATATGGATCTTTCCCACTTTTGTATGCTCTGAATCCTTTTGCTTGCGCAGAAAACATAAACAACCAACAATGACATAATACCATATAATATTAGCACAGAATCTTCTTCATGCAGTGGAAAATTAAGATTTTTTTGCCTATCTTGAATTCTGGTCAAAGCTCTTGCGCCCAATTACTATAGTTCAGAAAAAACTACAAAAGTCTGGACTGCATATACGGGAAGCTGCTAAAGAAATTAGTACCCTTTCATGCTTTCTGCAAAATGATGAGAAACTGACAAAAACCCAATCCAAAAGCAAAAGAAGGTAGTGAATACTATGGATTCCCTGTAATCAAAACAACCAGAAGAAAGAAAAGACTTGATGGGAAGTTGAGTTCTAATGTAGGACTGTCAATAGAACTGCAATTCAAACGTGTTGCGACAGAAGTGCTGGACAGATTCCAAAGGCTGGAAAGAAAATGGATACCTTTGGGTTTCTTCTTGAACCAAGACACCTGTTAGATGAAGACCTGCTTATGACAAACTGTGCTACTTTTCCTGTTTGTATGATGAAATAAATGGCAAATCGCTTTTTCAATGATGTCATTGATGCACGAGCACTTTTCATCAACAAACCAGTAATACAATCACCAATAGACATATTGAGGAAACAGGCTTCATATGGTAATTACGTGTGCTCAAACTTTGCAACCTCCTCCGAATGCTGCTAACTCAGGCCACTTCCATTACGTCATGTGAGAGATCATTCTCAAAGCTCAAGTTCATCAAAATCCCTAGTTACGCCCCTGAGCCATGTACAAAGAAATGACTACGCCTAACAAACTGGACAGTATTAACTTCCTCCCCCGCAAAGAACAATCTACAATTTTCCTACTAAGAACAGGACACACACCACTATTAAATTACCACCTGAACAAAGTAAACTTCGCACAACTCACCCTTTGCAGACACTGCGCCCACCCCTTAGAAACCGTAAACCATATCCACTTTGAATGCCCCTCCCTAATCCACTATAGGCAGACCCTACTTCCACTACAGCCCAACATAACCAACGCCCTGTAGTGCAATGCTGAACAACTGAAGAAAACAGCACACTTTTTTTCCTTGGCACAGTCTACAAAAGAGTTCATAGCTCAGCTGCATTAAAGCTGGCTAGAAGAAGAAGAAGAATAGGCCACAAATAAAACCGATTTGTTCCTTGAAATTATAAGATACCCCACATATTTAGATTAAGGCTTTGACAATCGGCGCCAAAAAAAAATGATTCGATAAATAATGTTTAATAAAATTCATGCATAAATTGTGAGTTATAAGTCCCTAAAAAAAAATAATATCAGATTGAGTAAAGGTTGGAAAAAGGCGACTAGGAAAAAATTATCCGGGTTTAGAGCTCATCTCAATCGTGATTCTTATACTGAAAATTTCGTTTGAATTCTAACTTTTCCAAAGTAAAGTCTTTCTAAAAAAAATCATGATAAATTCATGTGAAATTACATAAACTCTGTCTGGAAAGGGGAGGGGCGGTAGAGTGAAAACGATTAATCCTTGCTCCTTTTTTATAATTTCTGCTAATGATTGCATTTGGCATTAAAGATTAGGGGTGGGGGTGCGACTCTATATAAGAATTTAATTTATAGCATATATAAAGTATATTAGTGACAAATTTTTTTAAATTTATTAATTTCTTAACTATAATACAAAAAGAAAAAGTATTGGTTTGTCCGATGGGGGAAAGGCGATTGCATGTATCGCCCCTCCCACCTGGTACAACCATTTTTCATTTTATATTTACTAATCATAAAATTTGAGATTAGAGTGTTGTGCGACATAATATACAATGGGTTCACATATCTATGCGTAGCTTATATTAGATAGATATTCAACTAATTTTGTTCACAAACTATGATTTCAGCTGGCTAAAGTGGGGAGGGCAGTACATGCACCGAATCGGCCGAGATACCAGAAGGGGAGAGACAAAATATAAAATTTATATATTAATTCAACTAATTTTGCTCACAAACTATGATTTCTCCATAAAAGTAGGACGCACCCCCCTGTTGTGAAAGGATCTTGGTGTGTGTGTGTGTATGTCGTGGAGCATGAGTGTCACCCTTAAGTTACGCCCCTGTTCTGTACCTGTCCAGCGCAACATTTAAAGCTCAGGCTATGAGTAGGTATAATAGATGTTCCTGCTGTTAATAAAATATCGTTTGCCGCAAATGGATTAATAAGTATATGATCTACTACGCTTCAGATTCCAACTATTGACTAACAGCTATCGGTATTAAGCCCTTGAAGCCAGAACCAGAAGCAGTCTTTGGACTTAAAATTACAAGTCTGATGACCAGTTGTTGGTCAGAAATTATTGAACACATACATCCAACCACCATACAAGCCAGATGAGAGATTTACATTAGTAACTAATTAAATATATACTAACATATTTTACATTGACCCTCCAACACACAACCTTTATAGTTGGTGGCCTCGTACATACACACAGACACGCTCATGCTACACAGATTAATTTATGTTTATAAATACTGTTAATCTGTAATAAATCAATCAGCAAAAGAGATTAAAACAATAAGGTATATAAAAGGAAAAAAAATAATACCAACAAATATAGGTATGTTATTTAACAGTTTCGTAAAATGCTCAGCAATACAAGCTATTTACAAAACACTTAGGTATTCGGCTCCGGCTCCGGCACCGGCCGAATATCAAATTTTACTATCCGGTCATATCCGGCTCCGGCCGGATATCAAAAAGTACTATCCGGTGCACCCCTAGTAGAGAGTGTCCTAGGGTAAAGGGCGCATTGTCGTATCAAGCGCAAGACTCTCTTTTGATCATAAATACTTATATATTAGATGTGACAGGGTTGTGCATACATTCTGTTTACTCTAATCTTCTAGATCGCTAACATAAAATCTGGTTATTTTTGCCCTGGTGTGTCTCTAGGGATGAAAGTTTGACAGTACCTATTTTATCGTTCCTTATTTCATCTGCAAAACTAAAATTAACTCCCAATTAGCTGTAGAATAGTGTAAAAAACATATTGCTGTAGTCCTTGTAGTGGGTAAGTATTTCCATTGCCAGGCTACTAGTTCAATCATTTTTATTTTAGCTTTGAGGTGTGTGGTGGTGTTGACATAGAGAAAACTATTAGTGAAGTTGAGAAAGTAGAAAGATATTATGCGTTGGGAGAGAGAAGAGGGTTATCGGGGACAGAGCTTGACCAGTGGGTACAGAATTGTCTGGACCAGGAAAGTGAAAGAGCAAAACGTGAGGCAGATAGGAAAGATAAGCAAGCAGAGGCGGAAAGAAAAGAAAGAGAAGCAGAGGCGGATAGAAAAGAAAGAGAAGCAGAGGCGGAAAGAAAAGAAAGAGAAGCAGAGGCGGATAGAAAAGAAAGAGAAGCAGAGGCGGATAGGAAGCAGCAGTTAGAAAAAATTAAAATGGAAAATGAGCATAAACTGAATTTAGAAAAATTAAAAGGCCAACAAGGAACTAGTGAGAAAAAAGTAAGTAAAGAGGGAAGTAATACAGACATGCCAGGAGAAGAGGGAAGTAATACAGACATGCCAGGAGAAGAGGGAAGTAATACAGACATGCCAGGAGAAGAAAGAAATAAGACGGACATGCCAGGAGAAGAAAGAAATAAGACGGACATGCCAGGAGAAGAAAGAAATAAGACGGACATGCCAGGAGAAGAAAGAAATAAGACGGACATGCCAGGAGAAGAAAGAAATAAGACGGACATGCCAGGAGAAGAAAGAAATAAGACGGACATGCCAGGAGAAGAAAGAAATAAGACGGACATGCCAGGAGAAGAAAGAAATAAGACGGACATGCCAGGAGAAGAAAGAAATAAGACGGACATGCCAGGAGAAGAAAGAAATAAGACGGACATGCCAGGAGAAGAAAGAAATAAGACGGACATGCCAGGAGAAGAAAGAAATAAGACGGACATGCCAGGAGAAGAAAGAAATAAGACGGACATGCCAGGAGAAGAAAGAAATAAGACGGACATGCCAGGAGAAGAAAGAAATAAGACGGACATGCCAGGAGAAGAAAGAAATAAGACGGACATGCCAGGAGAAGAAAGAAATAAGACGGACATGCCAGGAGAAGAAAGAAATAAGACGGACATGCCAGGAGAAGAAAGAAATAAGACGGACATGCTAGGACGAAGTAGCCGACCATTTGAAAAAATTCCCAAATTTGACGAACAAATGGATAACCTAGTCTCTTATATACGTAGATTTGAGACCATAGCGATATCCACAGATACCCGACAGGAACTTTGGGGACCGCAACTACTGACATTAATAGGGGATAAAGGGCTAGATGCATGTCAGACCCTGTCTGAATCAGGCATGAAAGATTATAAGACATTAAAAAAGACGTTACTGGAATTCTACGACTTTACAGAGGACGGTTACAGACGTAGATACTACGCTACGAAACCCAAAGACGACAGGATTTTAAAGTTTTTGTTAATGATCTGACAACGACATTCGATAAATGGTTTGACGCGACCGGTCTAGACAAAACTTTTAGTAAGCTCAAAGAGTTCCTCTTAATAGACAGAGTACTAACTTTGTGTGACGGACAATTATTTGGATTTATACAAGAAAGACAACCCCGAGATCTCAAAAGTTTGACAGAACTGTGTCAAGGGTATATGGCTGCTCATCCGGACAGACGAGTAACTTGCCAGACTGAGCAACCTGACATTGTATTTGCCACTAGAAATGTATCGAATATAAAAGTGGGGCAGCGTTCTCGACCCACACTTAGGCAACAGAATGATGGCATGAGGCCTAGGAGTTTGTCCACTATAGAATCAAGGCGCTGTTTTGAATGTGGCACGTACGGACATATAGCCAGAAACTGTAACAATAGTCGACAGAGAAATAGGGGAGGAAGCATCAACAAGCGGGGTACAGATCAGATTTACAATAACAGAGCCTATGTTGCAGTGATTAACAAGGGTGGTGGAGAAGTTACTTGCTTCACTACGCTAGTATGCGAGAAGAGAGCTTTGACTATCAGGGATACGGGAGCAACACTAATCGCAGTCAGAGATACATTTGTCGAGAAAGACCAATATACAGGGACCTGGAAGCAGGTTGAGGTCTTTGGAGGACAAAGGTACAGCTGGCCGGTGGCTAAAGTGATTGTAAATACGCCGTATGTGAAGGGAGAGGTGATGGCTGTAGTTTTTAAAGATGGCCCATATGATTTGATCATAGGTAACATACATTCACGAATGCCACATTTAAGAAAAGGTGAAATCAACAAATGGTGCAGAGAAGAAGTCCTATTAATGGAGACCAGACAACAAGCTAGACAAAGACAGAGAGAAGAGACTGAAGCAAAAACTTTGATTAGTGAACCCGGCATAATGGAGAACGCGACAGATACGGCTCTGGAAGAAAATGGCAGTGCGATTCGGGAGTCTCATAGCAAGAGTCAAATGTGGTCGCCAGAGGAGTTTCAACAAGGGCAGAGGTCCGATCCGTCACTAGAGAAAATATTTAAATTTGCCATAGAGAAATCAGTGGTGAAGTCGAAAAAAACGGAACATTCGTTTCTGATAAAAAACAACACGTTGGTAAGGAAATATACAGATACAAAAGGGGAGCTAATACAGCTTGTGGCGCCACAAAAATATAGACCCCAAATTTTGCATCAAACTCATGACTTGTCAGTCGCAGGTCATTTGGGTATATTAAAGACGAAACAAAGAATCCAGACAGCCTTCTACTGGCCCAATATGACTAAGGATGTAACAAATTATGTTAGGTTATGTCAGGTTTGTATGCTTAAAGACAAACGACCACCAAGACAGGCTTCATTACAGCGAACAGATCTAGCTGAGAAACCCTTTGAAAAAATAGCCATTGATATAGTGGGACCAATGAACCCAATGTCAGCCAGGGGCCATCGATACATTCTCACAGTAGTTGATCTCGCTACCAGGTGGCCAGAAGCTATTCCTCTGAAGTCCACCACTGCTGATGATATTTCGCTAGAAAGGGGCTCCCAGATACCATTCTCTCAGACAGAGGACCCCAGTTCGTAGCAGAACTAACCAAGCAAATAACTGGCACACTAGGAATTCATCAAGTATTTACTTCACCATATTGCGCTCAGAGCAATGGGGTCTGTGAAAGACAGACTGGAACAATCAAGAAAAGAAAAATTTTTCACTCAAATATTCTTAGTGATTTTCACCTACGACCTTGCGAATTAGAACTGGCCAACGGCAATGGTACAACTGAATCGGCAGTGGCAAGTGGCATAGCTTGGCAAGTGGCATAGCTCAAATAGCTCAAATAGCGTGTGCATTTCTTTGTGAAGAAAATGATGGAGATGACGTAGGTCCAGAATTACCGCTACTTCCAAGAGAAAAAGAAGACTGACATGATGTCATAATAGGAGCTGCACCACAGGAAGTTAGAATGAAAATACTGGAAGTGTTAGAGTCTTTTAAAGACAGATTAACTCCTACACCAGGAAGAACAACGACAATTAGACATGACATAAAGTTAACGTCGACAAAACCGATTAAGTTGCGGCCATATGACATCCCACTACATCACAGAGATGCAGTGCTAAAGGAAATACATGAGCTACTGGAAGAAGGAATCATCGAGAGATCGGACTCACCCTACTCAGCACCAATTATTATTGTAAGAAAAAAAAAAGGATGAGATAAGATTATGCGTAGATTACCGTCACCTCAACAAAGTAACAGTGCCAGATTGTGAACCCATGCCAAATCCAGAAGATTTGTTTGTTAAGTTAGCACAAGCAAGAATTTTCAGCAAGTTAGATTTGTCTCGGGGATATTATCAAATACCTCTTACAGAAAGAGCGAAGCCACTCACCGCCTTCATCACGCCGTTTGGACTCTACCATTGGAACTACATGAGCTTTGGCCTCTCCAATGCACCGTCCACCTTCAACAAACTAGTTCGAAGAGTGCTTGAGGGTCGTACAGATGTTGTAGCTTATTTGGATGACATCTGCTTATTCCACAACAGCATACAATCCCTGCTATTGTTATTGAGACAGCATGGTTTGACGGCCAGACCCAGTAAGACAGAGGTTGGAGTGGGCGAAATCCAATTTTTAGGGCACGTCGTTGGTAAAGGTCAATTAAAACCTGTCCATGGAACGGTGCAGAAAATTTTAGAGCTGAAGACTCCTACATCACTTAAAGAAGAGCGAACTTTGATAGGTCTTTGCAACTATTATAGGAAGTTTATCCCAAATTTTGCGACGTTGTTGGAACCTATTACTTCGTTAACGAGAACAAAGACTTACGGGAGAAACACAGACACAGAGCTCAGGACATCCAAGAAGCTCACATGGAATGATGAATGTGAACAGGCCTTGCAGAACTTGAGACAGGCCTTTCAGACGGAACCTATTCTGAAATTGCCTGATGTATCAAAGCCTTTCACCCTTTTTACTGATGCCTCATCCGTTGGCTTAGAAGCCTGCCTTATGCAGGAAGTACATGGTGATTTACATCCAGTATTATATTCCAGCAGAAAACTGTCGGAAACAGAAAAAAGGTATGCAGTTATAGAAAGGGAATGTTTGGCAATTGTGTGGGCCATCAATAAGTTTTCCAAATACTTAGCAGGGGCACCATTTGTTCTGCACACTGACCATGCACCTCTTATAGCATTAAATACTAAGAAGATGACCAGTGCAAAACTGACACGTTGGGCTCTGAGTCTTCAGGGCTTTACGTTTCAAGTGGTACCGGTGCCTGGCAAGGGAAACGTTATTGCAGACACATTGTCGCGGAATATCTAGAACAGTCCCTTGACGGTAAGTTCTTTTTCTTCTCCACCCTCCAAAATCTAAGTGTAACTAAATAAGGTCATGATGTCCACGGTAAGTGTCTGAATGTTCAACTATGGGTGGGAGAAATAAAATAAAAGTTCACTTTTTTTATAAAGAGGAAAGTTAACTGCTTAATTTTGCTACATCATTCCATGTCAATTTACACACAACTCTACATATAAACAATGACTTGAACCACAACAAATTTCATTTTAACTATTGTTGAACATTATCTCCTGATAACCGTGACAGCAACAAATTGTAACTCTATGAATTCCAACTTGAACTTCAAGACTACATAGGAACATTGTGTGTAACAACATTGACGGGGATTTTCAATGTGCATTATCTTTCATGGACGACCCGCATATATTCACATGGAAGTCGCTCTGAACGAAAAACATGAATGTCGTCAAGAGCTGATTTCATTGCTGTTATTATGATTATTATAATTATCATTATTAGTTTTTTTTTTTAATTACTATTTTATGAATTGCTTCCATATGTTTCATGTCTTTTAATTTTGATGCGTATCTTGTCTTGTATCCTTATTCTCATTGATTGTGTGTTTCATACTTTATCTGAAATTTGTTCCTATTTTACAAATCACTTTCATATGATAGTTAAAATGTTAGTTTTGGGATAGTTCGTTGTGCTGTTGTACCAACAGCTTCTGAAAGGTGGGGGGAATGTTGTGAAAGGATCTTGGTGTGTGTGTGTATATGTCGTGGAGCATGAGTGTCACCCTTAAGTTACGCCCCTGTTCTGTACCTGTCCAGCGGTTGAATGGGTCAGCCTAGCGGTAGCGAGAGGTCAGGAATGCAGAAGCTCGGTAGAGCGGCTAGGCCTGTTAGTGTAGGTTGTGAGGTAGAAACTAGAGAGGAAATAAAGTACTGTATTAATAGAAAAGAAATCTAGTCGAGTTTGTTACTTCAATGTTTGTGGTTCATTAAAATTAGAAAGTCGTCACACACACCCCCCCCCCCCACAAAGGGTTTAGGTGGGAAGGGCAGTAGAGGTATTCGCCCCACCCCCCAATCGGCCAACAATGGAACGATTTAATATAAAGATCGGTTAAAGTATCAATAACAAGTTTTAATCATATAGATATTTAATTGATTCTGTTAGCAAACTGTGATTTCTACAAATAAATTGGACCGCCTCCCCTTACTAGAAGGTTTATGAGGGGGGGGGGATGCCACCGACCCCACCAAATCGGCCAACATACTAGAGAGGGGGGCGAAATAATCTAAAAATAGGTTGAAATATAAATAATTACTATATATTTTTAACATACATTTGTAATAAATTCGTAAACAAATTGTGTGAATTCTATACTAAAATTCGTACGCCCTCCCGCTTCCGGGGGGGGGGGCGGGGGCGTTCGAGTGGGGAGGATCTCCCCAACCGCCCCCCCCCCCCCCTGGATCCGCCAGTGACGAAGGGGACGGTGGGGGTCGAGTGTAGGATCCCTTTCTGAGCGTTTTGAGGATTACCCCACTCTTCATTAAAACAAAAAAATAAAGCAAACGACAGTCAACAAAGTTCATGGGCGTAGCCATGGGGTGGGTGAGTTTAAAACCTACCTCCATATTTTTTTAACGTTAAAAAAACTTAAGTATAACACTTAAGCAAACACGTCACCAATTCTATAGGTATTTTGAGCTCGAGTGGGGGGCGCCCTTAGTAGTAGTAGTAGTAGTAGGCCTTACCTACCCTCCCCCGGGTCTGCCAGTGCTCTGCGGAGGGTCGTCGAGGGGTGGATGTAAATGTTTTAAATTAGAATTAGATGTAGACCGTTCCCAAAGCATGTGTCTATAGTATATACTAGATCTAGATTATAAGCCACCAATGAGACTACAGCATTCTCCATTCTTCCTCTTTCTCTTTTTCTCTCGAGGCCAAGCTACATACGGGTTTTTTTTTTTTTTTTTGCTTTTTTTTTTTTCCAATATCAGCTGTCAAGTCAAAGGTTAATAATTCTCTCATTCGATACGTATATCTAAATACATATGTACACTTTTCGTATGTGCATTCTTAATTTGAAATCTGTTAAATATTTTTATTTCACTTAGTTCATATGGAAATAGACAAAGTTATAATTGAAAACAAAATTAAAATAAAAACACAAACACTAGAATAATACTTGTGCTTGAATTTTCGATCTAGATCTAGTATCGATTCTGAATTTGGTGTAACGAATATAGGCATTATTTTTATTCTTTGCACAACATCCACATAAGGTGCATTATGGTTTCCAGTAAAATTCGGTCAAACTAACGATACCAGGTTTTATGGTCAATTTTCATCAACTTTCTAGTCTAAATCTGTAAGTGTAAGTAAATTTGATTAGTTCTAGATCTAAGTTTTGTTTAATATTATTATATTTTAGATCTAGATATAGTTACAATCTAAACTCTAGTAACGTAACTGTCGTAACTAGATTTAGATAGATCTACACTGTAACTGTAGTGTAGATTTTACAGATTCAGATCTACTCGTCTAGTCTAGTCAGTGTCTACTCTAGTTACTTACTAGATAAGATTTACTTTAGATCTATGACAATCTATCTAGTATTATTATTATATTAATATTTTATATTATTATTAATTATAGTACTTAGATTAGTTAGATCTATACTAAATTTAACTAAATTATAGCAATCAGATAAGACTATGACTAGAGGCTACTACAATTTTTTACAAGTACTAGAGCTGGCAAAGACTAAGAGATCTGAAGACTGTACTGTAGTCTCTAGTCTAGTCTAGCTCACTCATACTGATAGCTGTACATCTCTAGTCTAGATTCTTAAAAATAAAGACATAATTACATAATCTCAGTAGTTAGTACTTGTACTGAAGTTGTAGTCCTATCAAAATATCATTTATCATACTATCATTATCTATAATTAATTTTTAATAGTATCATAATGATTGATACTTTATCATAGAGTAGTCTAGACTTAAGATATATTTGATATAGAGTCTAGACTATAAATAATAGACCTCTATATATCTAGATCTAGAATAGATTCTAGTTTCTAGAATCGTGTGTCATTTTCATCCATCGAACACCCTATGTTTTCTGATATTAGCGAACACCCCACAATCTTTGTTAAAATGAGCCTTTATTTTGACAGGTATGACGGAATTAGTCTATAATTTTGTTTTTGTTTATACTCCATTTCTTTATAGTTCAGAAGATACATTTAGTTTCGTTTACTCTGAAAAACAAGGGTTTTATATGGGTTCAAAGAGCACTGGTAGGAGGATGCCATTTTTTTTTTCTTCTAGGACAGGAGGGTAGGGCCGGGGTGTAGATTTTTTTAGAAAATTTGGGTACCAGCTAAACAAGACCTATTTAAAATTCTTCTAAATAGACCCTAAAACACATACATGTCATAACCTTTGTGTAAATAGGGGGTGTTATTAATATTTTTTTATTATTATCAATGGCATTAATGAATGGCCTTTATCACTATCAATGACACTAACGAACACTAGATCTACTTTTTTTTACATTATTTTATTACTATTTAGCCACTCATCACTAATGCTCTACAAATATAAAAAAAAAAACGTAGAGGGAGGGGACAATTATTGATCGATCAGGTACTAAATTAGGCCACAGTCACTGAGCAGAGTGAGCGGAGGGTCACGCAGTTTTTTTTTTAATTTAGGTCAACTAGACCTAGGTAGGCTACAGCACAGTATATGTAAAACTTGTGTCTAATAGCCTTGTTGTGGCATCCGTTATAAACAAAGAAGGAAGCAATTGAGTGTGGGAAAAGTAACACCACCTGTCTGACTTTGGTTAGTATAAAAAGAAATTGATATAAAAAAAGAAAATAAAAAATAATAACATTTTTTAAAAACATTACTTATGAGGTGTTCGTTTGCACACAGAGTGTTCAGTAAGTTACAAAACGGGGGAAGGTGTTTGTTAATGTCAGCCCTGGACCTCTTTGACATCATATTTATTGTAACTATGCATAGCGTAAGACAACAACATATCTACTTTTATTGACAAATGGATGATGAGTTTACAGCTTTTTCCTAGGACTAACCATTACGGAGCTATAAAAACGTGAAAATTGCAGCGGCAGGCTTAATGTGTTTGTTAGACGGAAATGATTATAGATCTAGACTTACTTTAGATCATTATCTAGAATAATCTAGATCTAGTTTCTAGTCTGGTTAGTAGTAAGTATAGACTAGAGTAACTGTTTGTGTGCTATTGTTATTAATTTATACATTAGTGATGACATTTTTATCTGTTTCAAAGAAGTATCTTTGTAGTGCATTATAAGCTTTGTGGCAAAAAAAAAATAAAAAATTTATAGACCTGGTGCCACACGTCTAGGTCTAGAAGCACAACTGACTCTGTATTTGAGGCTGACGTCACATTTTAATGGTCGATCAATTATATTGATAATCTCTTGATACAGTGTCTTGACTGTTTTTCTCCCCCCCCCCCCCCCCCCTTTATCTACCAAAAACATTTGGATTTCAAAATACCATATCTACATTCTGTATATCCCCCTTTCCTTTTATTAATATCTCTTCACATCAATTACATGCATTAGGTATTGATTTTTAGCACATATTACAGAGCTAAAAAGAATGGCGCATCTCTCTTCACATCAAGTACATTCGCTAGGTATACAGAACTTAATAGAATGGGACATCTAAAAAAAACAATTGACTAGGGTTTGCCGGTCTTCCATTTAATATTAATAGCATCAAAGTATATGTGTCTTAAAATCATGATTTTAAAATGGGTACAATTTGTGCATATCAATGTAAATCTATTCACTTTTTAAAAAAGTAGCACATTTACAGTAAACCACAAATTTGCATTAAATTATTTTGCAAAAGTAACAGTAAAAAATATTATAATTTAAACATTTAGTCTTGAGTTACATCCTTTTGATGTGTATTTTTAATATTAAAATGGTATTGATTCTTTATGAAGCTGGGATTGCTTACATCATTCAAACACTCCCTATTTAACCTCAATTTTCATGTTTGGGTAGCAAGGGCCACATTTAACAAATAATTGCACATATATAGATTATGTATGTGTTCTATGTGCATACACAATTAAGGGCTGAACCTTGTGGTAGTCCTTCTTCCAAACTTTTTTTTACTAGAGATGGCACCTTTGAATCGGGTTTGGGTGGTTCTGATTTTTAAGTATGCCCTGATCTAGCTGTACATTCTTTCATGGATGCCCATTTTTTTCATCTTCAAAAATAGACCTTTTCTCCACACTCTATCATAGGCTTGTTGCAAATCTATAAATACTGCTGTAGTGTGCTTGTTTTCATGAAACCCTTCTACTGTGTCCTGGATAAAACGAAAGAAGTGGTCTTCTGTTCTACTTGCTTTCCTGAAGCCAGCTTGTGCATTGTGGAGTGAGCAAGTACTTTCTAGCCACACATTTAATGGACATTAATTTCACTTGTTCAAAAAAAAATTTCTTTAGCAACAAAAATGTGGTTTGCATACATATTTTCAAATGGCAATAATTAAATAAAAAGAAAAACATAGATGTAACTATAAATAGAAGGCATGACTACCATCAAACAATGATGTCACATTCACTAAAAATGCCGTCTATATCCTCTGGCAATATGTCAATGTTCTTATATCTATATTTGTTAGCCCAACTTTTTGATGATCATTTCACTATTAGTTTAATGATGTAATCTGAGTAATCTCCCTTTCTGACAACATTACAAATATAAATGTATATCAGCTATGGTATGAAAATACTTGTTAAAACACGCTAGAAGCACACACCCCTTTCCAAAAACAACAAACTAACAAGTTTTCTATGGTTTTAGGCAGCCCCTGCCAAATGGTCATTGGACCCCCAAAGGGATTGCGAATCACAGGTTGAGAACCCCCCTGCTCTAGATCTCGTCTACATCATTATATATGAATTTACTGATATTTAAAAGTAGATATAGAATATGAATTATTATTATTATATAATTATTATATATGAATTTACTGATATTTAAAAGTAGATATAGATGTGATGTAAACATCTTTATACACTTTCATACACATATGATAGGATTGTATAAAAAAAATCATCTTATCTTCAAATTAGTTTTTTATATTTTCTTTTTACGTTATGTCAAGACAAACATGTCTTTGTCATGTTTGCCCATCACTGCTTAGAAACTTGAGTCACACATAAGGCACTCTAAGTCCAGTACCATATTATTATTTAATTGACTTGAATATCTTGAAAAGGCCCTTAACTTAGCTATTTTGAGATATGGGACCCTTTAGTCCAGATATTATTAGCTATTTTAAGATATGAGGCCCTTTAGTCCAGATATTATTTCTTGTGCGGCACCAATAAGCTTTGCCAATTTGGGTATGCCTATAATTAAGCTGGCCCTTCCCAAGCCATTAGAGGACACAATAGTTGCCTGGTTGACCAAAAGATGTGGGACTCTATGTATCTAGCTCGCTCAGCTTCTGTGACAAAACAGAATGTCAATTGCTAAATATTCCATCTGGGGTCCTAATAAGCTATGTTAGCTTGTGAATTGTGTTGCCTGTGCATAAATCCAGCCCTCCACAACCCACTTGGTTGACCAAAAAACATTTGCATGACTCTACATGGGGCCTATCTAGAGCACACTTAGTTTCTGTCACAAAAACTAAAAAAAATGTATCTATGTATCTAGCACACTTATTGTTTGTA
Source organism: Biomphalaria pfeifferi (assembly GCA_030265305.1). Taxonomy (NCBI): domain Eukaryota; kingdom Metazoa; phylum Mollusca; class Gastropoda; family Planorbidae; genus Biomphalaria; species Biomphalaria pfeifferi. The sequence goes on along the minus strand of JASAOG010000003.1, from coordinate 4,695,678 downwards.
TTCTAATTAACGCCTTGAGCGTTGGTACTGTATAATCAATAATTAGCTCCCCTTTTCTCTCTATATTGTTCTAACTATGGCGGCAATGTCTTTGAACTGAGTTGATGGTTTAGTGTGCATCTGTGTGTTCTACTATCATTAAATTGTTTCTGTTGTATGTTGATCAGGTGGCTGCAGTTAGGTTGAGACCTGCAATTTTTCTTGGTGCTACTTGCACTGTGTGAAAATTGGAGAGTGTAAGGAGAAGAGAGAATGAGGCTGGGGTGTAAACAGATTCACTGCATTTGTTGTTATTGTTTATGCATATTTTTTAAAAAAATATTGTGTTTAAAAAGACTGTCTTTGTAGCACATTGAGTTTTTTTGGTGAAATAGTCCGGGTCCATTAAAATGTGACTTAAGCCACAAATACTGAATTAGTCACAAACATTGGGCTTGTGGAGCCGGCCTATAATTTATTTTAACACATTTTGTTACTATTGTGTCACAAAGCTCGTTGCGCTACAAAGACATTCTGTACTGATAATAATGTAAAACAAAGTTATGATAATATACAGCAATGCAGTGAACAGTGATTCACACAATACATCTCTCTCTTATTCTGTTACCCCTGGTATATCTTCTCACTACACAGTTCCAATCTTCATCATTCGCATTTTTAGTGTAAAGTAACTGTAAGAAAAATTTCGGAACTAAACCCAACCGCAATCATCAACACAACACACACTTCAATGATCGTGCAACACACTGGCTAATATTCTTTCATGGTATGTGAGTTTTCTCAGTTTGTAGACTTTTGTTTTATACAATGGAAAATTTGGCAAGATTACCGATATTTAGTTAAGTTTTTTTTACAGGCCTGCTGTTGTAATCTATGTCTGGAAACCGTCCATATTTATTACATTTTATGCACAAACTATACATTGATCTAGTAGCTGCTTTCATATGACGAACCTTTTACACATGTAGATCTATCTCTGTCTGTATGTATATCTAATTTTTATTTCACGACTGATTTCATCTAGAACTAGATAAATGTCAGAGTTCATTCCCACTTCATTTTCATCATAATCTTTTTCTAGATTTAGTTTGTCATCCTCAGAATCTCATTGTAGTTCACTGTGTTATGCAATGGGCATTTTTTTTTCATTAGGATTACCCGTATTAACAAGGTGCCTTACATTTTGTAAATCAATGAACTATTTAAAAATATGGAACAGTCATTTACCATGAGTCTAACAGTTCTATGGGACATTTTTTCTTTGTATTTTAAATTATTAGACTGTCAGTCCAAGATAAGGTGGTCGAGACAGATACACAAGGCTGGCAGGGGCTTGGCTTTTTTGTACTTGCGGACAGATAAATCTGGCTGGTGGATTCAAAATGTTAAGATAGATAGATATGCCAATGGCATTGGCAGACTAGGGAAATATGGAGTTTGGATAGTGTGACAATAAATTGTTTGTCAAAATAATAATAATTAGACTAGTCTTCGAGTCTGAAGATCAGTGAGGAATGCAGTATTTCCCATGTCTGCGCAGTCCCAGCTGTGACCTACATATTTGTCAAAATAAGCTGGTGAAAAAAAAGCAAACAATATAGGACTTGAAGATGAAAAGAAGACAGCTCTATATGGGATGTACTAAAAATAGTAATGAAGGGCTCTGAAGTAAATAATTAATTTTTGGGTAGCAGTTATTTAAACATTTTGTTTTTGATTAAAATAATGTTATAAATAACTATATAAATCTGTTATTTATTTATTTTTTATGTTTTCTAATGCATGAGCTAATAAAAAGGTTTCATGTAAACTTTTATTTTTGTTTTAAAAATCAAAGAAAGCTTATTGTATGCAAATTTTTATACTTAGCTGTCTGCTCATTTTACAGCATAAAAAAACTAATATCCGTACATTAAAATGGACATTCAACACATTGTGACTTCTCCATTATTATTTAATTTGCATAGAATGGAAAAGCAACACAATTATTTATATTGTCCAAAAGATGATTTTCCAAATATTTTTTTCTTAGGTCTAATCATTAATGAGTTATAAATTAAGTAAAAAAAAGGTCTAAGTTTCATCTGATTCTAAATGTAATTTCTCTAAAAGATTAGTTTCTTTCTGTATTCAGCAGATCAAACAGCATGTGATTTTTTTTGCCTAAGCCCAGCTGTGAAATTAATAATAATGGGATACACACAAGACGGAGAGTCTGGTACTGATGTGGAGAAATGTTACAGTACTGGTGGTGAAGATGATGAGGATGATGATGATGAGTACTATCCTAATCAGTCTCCTCCAGATGGTGGTTGGGGTTGGTTAGTTGTTATGGCTTCCTTTATTTGCAATATGATTGTTGATGGAGTCTGCTTTTCATTTGGCATTGTTAGCCCTGAATTTCAAAAAACCTTTGGTGTCAACCATGAAAAAGTTGGATGGGTTGGATCTTCACTTGCTGGCTGTTACCTTCTTGTTGGTATGTATGCAATTAGGCCCAAGTGATTAATTTTAAAGAATTTTTATTTTCATGCATACATAAAATAATTTTTTTAAAATTTTGTTTTATAAGGTCCTTTTGTGGCAGCACTTTGTGGTCGCTATGGGTGTCGTAAGGTCACTATTGCAGGCAGCATTATCACCATGTTTGGCTTTGCTGTCAGTACACAATCAAGCAGTATTGAAATGCTAATAGTTACTTATGGTGTTATAGGCGGTACGTTGATTCGTCATTGTATTTAATAAATTGTGCTCCTCTTTGCTTAACACTTTTGAAGCTCAAAAGTGCCCCACTTTTTTCTTTCACTTTGTCTGCCTCCTCTTTACCTGAGTTTGTCTTTATTACCAATCACTCTGTCTCCTTATCTTAAAAACCTCTCTGTCTTGAGACCAGTCTGTTTGACGTGGACTGCGACAGGTAAGGGGAATAAAGAAATGCTGGTTTTGAGGATAAATTCTGCTAGACCTGAGGTCCAGATGGTCCGCTCTGGGTCAACAGGCTGGTCACACTGAGTTATCAAGAGAAAACCATCTCTCTGGGACAACCAGGAGACATGTCTGACTCTGGTCCTCTTCCGACAACCCAGCCAGACAACTCAACCTCTACTGAGTAAGGGGGAGTTAATCAACTCCCTAAGGGGATAAGCCCAACTAAAGTGGAATGAGCCCAAAGTGAGGGCGAAGGAAATAGCCTTTACTTTGATTGGAGGGATCTTTCCTCACCAGAAAGACTTCCCCCAAAGGGGGGGGGGGGGTCCTCCTCTCCATCCAAACCTAAGTCTAAATATACAAAGCTCAATAGAATTAAGGGAAACCCAATGGGGGGCCTCCCAAGTTCTAGTAGCTCCAAGTAGGCCATTAAGAATAAGCATGGAATCCAGTATTGTACAGTGGAATTGGAGAGCCCTCAAGGCCAATTATAAGGAAATAAAGCTACTGACAGGATTAAGAGACTCCTGTAGCTGTTTGCATACAGGAAACATTTGTGAAAACTCAGACAGTATTAATTTCTGCAGTTACAGTACAGTTGAAGATGTGGAGAGAACATCAGGTGGAGTCTGTATCCTTGTGAAGGACATCATCCCCCATGAAAGGATAGAACTCCCAACAACACTCCAGGCCATAGCAACAAGAATATATCTCTACACAAGATATTCACCTATTTCAGCTTGTATTTACCTCCAAGCGCTCCATTAAATCCAACAGACATTGAGAACCTCATAGAAAAGCTCCCAAGGCCCTATATAATCCTTGAAGACTTCAATGTGGAGATATATCAATTCTGACACAAGAGGCTGTATACTGGAGGATATCTTCCTCAAACATAATTTATGCATACTTAATAATGCATCACTAACATATTAGGACGCATATGGTGAGGTCTAGGGTTAGGAACAAGACTATCTCCCATAGACTCCCTGAGGGATGTGCCATCTTCATTGCTGAGTTACATGCAGTCTCACTTGCACTTGTGGCTGTAACATATATTTACAAGAGATTTTTGTTTAATTATTAAATTTTTACCACCTTAACTATTTAACTGTAAATAGACCTTGTTTTTAATGACTTAACTAAATAAAACCTAGCTCTTGTGGTATGGAGGGAGAGTAACCCTTTAGGGATTATAGGCACGACATGGCCTAAAGTGTGCAGATGTGCCAAAAACTCAAACTCTAAAAGTATCAGACAGGAGAAAATTCTTTATATGCTCTGACTCCTAATCTGCATTTGAATCTTTGAGGCGGATGAAAACTGACATCCCATTGGTACATCAAAACCTAAAGCTTTTAGAGCAAATAGCATCAGACCATAGGGATGTCACTTTAATCTGGAAGCAAAGAGAGCCCTAAATGAAGCTGTATCGGAAACTCAAATTCCATGCTCGGACCTGAGACCTCTGCCAACTACAGAGAGTGGCAGGATCGGTGGGAGGCTGAGACCCACAACAAGCTAAGACGTATTGTGGAGATGTCAGGTGGTGGTCCATATCTAAGTGTCTAACACGATGTGGAAGCACGACCATGTCCAGACTTAGGATTGGCCACACTTACATCTCACACTCCTTTGTGATAAATGGAGAGGAGCACTTAATCACATTAAAATACTACCCATCAGATGCCATTTTTGCTACACAGATGGGTCGATGATGAATGAATTTCTCCCCCCCCCCCCCCCCCCCCCTTTCTAGATCTGGGTATGGGGGTCTTATGGTCTACCCGGAGGAATCCGACACAGCTCCATGGTGCCTGGCAGTATATGCACCACCCAGATAGCAACAATTCATAATGGCGCTTGTGGAGTTTGGACCAAGTAATTGTGCATTGTAGGATGGAGAACTGTCATTTTGGGCATACCTTACACAGTTCCATCCAAACTGGTGACCTGTTTCTTAATGTTTACTGTGGCCCTTGGAATAATTAGTATAGATGTTTAGTGGGTTTGACATAAAGTGTCATCTGTATATATTTTTTAAGGACTTTCAATGCAATTACCTAACAGATTCTATAACCTTTTTGTCTCTCTTAAATAGTAGAAACATTGCTAATTAGCACCCACAGTTCATTGTATTTCATAGTTTTATTAAAGGGTTATTAAAGTAATCATTGATTAATATATGAATTTGGGCATGCACAACTTATAGATTTGTTTTTGTTAGTGCCTTTATGGAAAAACTAAGCATAAGAAATAAAGAATAAGCATTTATTTTCACCTAATAATAAAAATAATAAAAATATAACAAACTAATTGATTTGTAAAATAAAAAAAAATAATTAGAACAAATGAATGCAAATAATTTTATTGATAATTCATGAATACCTTTTTTCTTTTGTTTTACTTTCAGGGATTGGTTTTGGAATGATATACCTTCCCTCCATTGTTTGTGTTGGCTACTGGTTTGAAAAAAAAAGAGCTTTTGCCACTGGTATAGTTGTATGTGGTACAGGCATTGGTCAATTTGTCATGCCACCACTTGCACGCTACTTGCTCACAGAATATACTTGGGAAGGACAGAATTTGATTTTTGCTGGTATTGTGCTTAAGTGTGCAGCCTGTGGAATGTTGTTCATACCACTAAACCTTAAACAATATAATGCCAAAAGAGCTCGACAAGCCAGAGTGGAAATTGAAAGAGGTGCTATTATGAAAGCTTTAATAGAAGACAAAAAAAGACAGAGAACTATTTCAAATGGGTCTCTGGACAACTGCATTATAACAAAAGACAACCGACTTATTAAACTTGATCCTAAAATACTGGAACTTAAAAGAAACAATTCCTTTATTGCTAAGTTTAAAAGACAGCTAGGATTTAGTTCTCAAAGTTTGGCTTGTTCCAAAAATAGTCTTGCCAGCTATGTAATAGATGCTGTCAACAAAAATAATTCACCAATTTATTGCCCAAATGGTGTAAGTGTTTGTCATCTTTCTCAATCACAGCAAGCACTGAAACGTGGTTCACTGCCAGATGGTGTTATCCAATGCAATGGATCATCCTTATCTGTTGTCACTAATGGCTTGACAAATACTAATGCTGCCTTTCTTGCTAATGGTGTCTCAAAGACACGCAGTTGCAATGTCCTTCCTAAACCACAAGATGTGATGGAGATTAATATTCAACAAATCAGTAGTGGAGATTTGTCACAAGAAACACAGTCTGTCAGTGATGTCCAGTCAGAATCCATTGGAGGCATCATTGTTATTCCCAGTGGAAATCATGACAGTAAAAGTATTAGGTAATACTTAACTAATTTATATTTAATTTCCTATCCATTTTTTTTTTTTTTTTTTTTCAAATTTTAGAGTGGCCTGCACATAGTGGTTGATTAATAAAAAAACTTCTTGTTCGGCATCGTTTATAAGCATTACTACAAGACCTAACGCGGAGGCGCCTAACAAAATTAATTGGTACTACGATGTAGTTTTTACTATCCGATCAACTACAGCAGTGATATTCTGCCAAAGCTAATTGTGAAAAATTGTCAAATATTTGGCTGAAGACAGAGAGCGACTATCCAGTGCACCCCTATTCTATACACACTTCATAGAGACTATTACATTTCTCAATACTTGTTTTCTCATTTCTTTCAATCCTTCCACACAGTCAATAGCCATTGAGACCCCATTTCCTAAGTCACCTTATGTTTTGCATTACCTTTTTTTGGATCCTATAAAAAAAAATCAGTTCCATGTTTAAATTATGCAATGGAAAACATAAAAAATAAAAATACCAAGACTGCTTTCCTTAAAAAAAAAATTCTTTACCCCATGGCATGATGTTAAATTGAAAGTATTTTGAATGTCAAAGTATTTTTTATTAAATTATATTTATAAAAGCAAATAATGAAACCTGAATTCCATTGTTAAGTTTTTTTGTTTTTTTTAAGTGATAGAAATATTTAGACAGAATACACAATTTAAAAAATTGGACCCTTGGTAGTATTGCCATTGTTTCATTGAACATGAAAATCACTTAGTTACAGTAAAGTTTAGGGATTACCTTATGTTCAAAATTTTCTTTTTTTTTTTTTAAATAAGCACTGATTTAAAAAAAAAAGTGATTGTATTTGCTAGCCTTTCAATCCATTGGCCAGTGTCAACCTGTCTTAATGTGGTTACCTATCTATCAACTCAATTTGATGGACTAATATAAACAGGTAAGGAAGATGGGTAGACCTGCACAGCTAGACAGGGAAATGTGGTGAGACCACAGTGTACTTATTACTATCTGGCCAACTACCTGACTGTTATCTTGCTGGAGCTGAATATGGCAGGATTCTGAAAAATGGCCAGACATTTAGCTGGAGCTAGGCTCCAGTGCAACCCATGTCACTACACATCATTCTGTAACAGAATGGATCTCCCCTCTCTGCGTTTCATAGACTATGTGAAGTCATCTGACAGCTTGGACAGAAAGACACTATGGAGTGTGAGAAATTACAAACATCATCAGAAAGTTATCTAAGGAGATGACTTGCAAAATATTGCATAGCAGATAACTGACATGCAGTCTAAACCAGAGTCAGACAAGGCAGTCTACTCTCCATTCCTGTTTCTACTAGCCATAGATCGGGTCATGAAGACTGCAACAGACTAGAAGTGGAGCAGTATACTGTGGACACTGGAGACAGCTAGACAACCTTGACTTTGCAGATGACCTTGCTTTTCTCTCACACACAACAGAAAAGATAAGCACTGTTGTGGCTAATTCAGTTAGACTGGGTCTTACCATAAACAGAGGTAAGAGCAAGGTATCCAAGATAAAGGTGTCCAGCAACACGCCCATTACAGTCCAAGTCAAGGTATTGGAAGAGGTGGAAAGCTTCTCCTATATTGGAAGTATTTTATGTAGCATCATCAACCACCATTAAAAAATCCAGGTATTCATCAATAACTGCCTCAGGAAGATTCTTATGATCTGCTTGCAAGACAAAATCTCAGATGAGGAACTGTGTCAAAGAACAAAGCAGCAGCCCATTGAAGTAGATATCCTTCAGAAATGCACTCTTCGCTATCCTACTTCCAACATTACAAGACAAGCCCTCACCTGGAGCCTCTGAAGAAAGAGGAAAAGGGGACGGCCTAGAAATACATGGCGCCACGATTTGGAAGCAGATGCCAAGCAGATGTGAAAGACATGGGGACAGTGGAGAGACTTTCCCAGAACCAAGATGCCTGGAGGAAGCTGGTTGGTGGGCTATGCCCCAGACAACAGGCAGAGATCTACAAGTAACATAGGTTAAATTTGTATACTTTTTCTTGGGGAATTAGTGATAGATGAGTATTAGTGTGTTAGGGCTTATAGGAATATATTGTTGTAAACCCCCCCCCCCCCCCCCCCCCCCCGACTGACCATTTTTCCCACGTGAGAATTTTTTAAATTTTGTTTATGTTTGGAGGCGAAACTGACCTGAGCGAGTGTGTTGATGTGTGAAGTAATGGGAGTTATGATAGCGGATTTTTGAACGGAGGATTGTTTTTGTTAAATCTGTTTTTATGAATAGTTGTATGTACATTTGATTAGGAGAACTGTGAAATTATTTCTATTACTTGGATTATTGACAATTCGTAGTGGATTGTGCTTCTGCAACCAGAAGGACATCGGCGACCTGACAATCAGTGAGTTTACTTTCTTCAGTCTACTCTAAAGTCGTAACAACTGGTGTCAGAAGTGGGATCCCGCCCACTCTACTTACAATGTCTACTTCTAAACGCCTTCACGAGCTCCAGATTAATGAAATCCGAAAGGAGCTAAAGAGGCGAGGCATCGTAGCGTCAGGAAACAAAGAAGCCCTTGTTAGCCGTCTGAGAGAGGCCTTGAAAGAAGATGGTTTCGACCCGGACACTCACGAGTTCGAAGTGAAGACTGTTCTTGGTGGAATATTGAGTGAAATGAAAAAAGAGCTTCTAGAGTCAATGCAAACAATTGCGACTAGCCAGAAAACATATGGAGGAATTCAGAAGTAAGCTAAAGGATGAAATCGCTGCAGTGAAGTCGGAGCTTACAGAGCAGATGGAGCAAAAGATTCAAGTCCTTAGCGACGAGGTCCAGGCAGTAAGAGTTGAGCTTGGCAAGGTTAAAGGCTCAAAAGTAAATTTAGGGTCAAGCGAGGCAACTGGAAAAGTCAAGCCACCTATCTTTGGTGGTACGGTTTCGTGGACAGTTTATAAAAGACAATTTGAGGCGGCTGCAAAAGTGAACAACTGGAGAACAAACGAAGAAAAAGCCACTGGATTAATGCTTGCGTTACGAGGAAAGGCCCAATATTGCTCCAGATAGTAAGCGACCAGCAAGATTATGAGGCACTTGTAGAACTATGGGATTGCGATTTGGGGACGAACACATGAAGGAGGTTTATAGGGTGCAATTGAAGACTCGGCAGCAAAAACCAGGAGAGACACAATAAGAGTTGATGGCAGACATTGAACAACTGGCACGCTTGGCTTATCCGACCCTGACCCAAGAGATCTTAGGCGTTCTCGTAACGGACGCGTTTATCGATGGTGTTCATGACCCCGAATTGAAGAAGGCCATCCGATTGAGTGGGAAACGAGAGGCAAACAATGCTTTGATATACGCCTTCTCTTTTGAGGCAGCTAAAGACACAGCGAAAACTACCTATTTCAGTCGGGGGCTCCATGTGCAGGAGGAGGACCTCACGCATATTATCAGACAGGTGGTGGAAACTATAAAGGACTGGCGGTCTCAGCAGATGCCTAGGCAGAACAGATCGGTCTTTCGCTGCTAGAATTGCGATGCTCCTGGCCATATTCAAAGGGACTGTACTCGAAGAAATGCAGGCAGTCTGAGAGGAAGAGATGGATTGGGTAACAAGCAAGTAGCCACCGCCCAATCTCAGAACCAGGAAAACTAGATTCTGCCGGTCTCATGGGGCGGAGACAGGCAGCGAGATTCACAGGAAGCCAAGACTTATCATACCAGTGGCTGTGTTAGATAAAAATAGAAGTCTGAGTGTACAAGGGAAAGTAGGAGTTCGTTTCTGCAGATTTCTCTTAGATACTGGCGCATCAAGATCAATAATTCACCCTAGTCTCGTAGAGAATCTCGTGATTCATGAAACAAGTGGCTATTCACTAAAAACAGCTAGTGGTGAACTGTTGCCGATTTTAGGACAAACCTTTGTAAAGTTTGAGATAGCTAACCAACCTTTTAGTTACGAATTCTTGGTCGCCCATATCATGGATGAGTGTATTCTGGGACTAGACTTTATGCAATTATTTGGATTCACGTTGAACATTGGGGGTGGCACAGTACAATATGGGAATCTAGAAATTCCCTTGCTGGGGGACAACATGGAAGAAGAACAGATTAAGAGGGTCTTGGTAACAGAAGACACCATCATACCCCCACAGTCTGAAGCCATTATATGGGGAACAATAGAAGGTAACTTTGAATCTAATCTGTTTCAGGAGATTTGTAAAATCTTGAATATCGAGAAGACGCTAACCACACCACTACGCCCTCAATCAGTTGGGATGGTAGAACGCTTCAATCGTACGTTGGTACAGCACCTGGCTAAAATGTCAGCAGAACAGCAAAATGATTGGGATGACTACATTTCCCTATTCCTCCTGTCTTATAGAGGAGCAGTTCATGCAACTACAGGTTACACACCAGCCAAATTATTGTTTGATCAAGAACTTAGGATGCCAGCAGACCTCTTATTTGGACAGCCAGGAGACCAACCAACAATGCCAAGCGAATATGTAACAGGACTTCGAGGGAGACTAGAAGAGGCTCATGCAGTTGCGAGGAGTAGGCTAAAAGACAGTAGCGACCTTATGAAAACCAGATACGATAGTAGGGCCAATTCTACAGGGTTTGAAGAACATGATCTTGTCTGGCTATACAACCCCAAGAGAAAGAAAGGAAGATCGCTGAAATTACAGAAAGACTGGGAAGGCCCATATCGGATTGTGAAAAGGATCAATGACGTTGTGTATCGGATCCAGAAGGGCCCTCGAACCCAATGCAAAGTAGTGCACCTAGATCGGTTGCACCGTTATTGTGGAGATGATGGAGAGTCTGTTCAGGACGCACAGACCTCGGGAGGAGGCAGTGTTGTAAACTTGCGCCCGCGCCCCCCCCCCCCCCCCCTCCCGGACTGACCATTTTTCCCACGTGAGAACTTTTTGAATTTTGTTTATGTTAGGAGGCGAAACTGACCTGAGCGAGTGTGTTGATGTGTGAAGTAATGGGAGTTATGATAGCGGATTTTTGAACGGAGGATTGTTTTTGTTAAATCAGTTTTTGTGATTAGTTGTATGTACATTTGATTAGGAGAACTGTGAAATTATTTCGATTACTTGGATTATTGACTATTCGTAGTGGATTGTGCTTCTGCAACGAGAAGGACATCGGCGACCTGACAATCAGTGAGTTTACTTTCTTCAGTCTACTCTAAAGTCGTAACAATATATATTTATAAAATTTGTTTAAGAAGGATGAAGTCAACTAGAATAAAACCTAATTCTGCATTAGGTACATTGAAAGTGCTAGTAACACAATTTTACTTTAGAAGCAAGCTGAAAAAATAACATTTAAACTGTGTATTTATTTTTACATTCTTCAATGGAAGTCTTTTTATGACAATACCTACAGGCCTCCTTTATTCTCAAATGTCTTACCACCTCATCATACATGTATAATATACACACATTTGAAAATGTTTGGTTTCTCTGTTCTAGATAGTAGATTGACATAATGTATGATTTGCTTTGCCTTCTCAAAACAAGAATTTTCATTTTGTGCTAAAAAGTTGTATTTAGTCTTTTAATTTGTAACAAAACAGCAAGAAAATCAATTTGGGAAAGTCAACCAGTTTGGTTGGTTTATGTGTCACTGACATAAATCCTTTTTTCTCAATGATTTTGTTCTTTCTCTTAGGTATAGATCCAACAGTTCAATGACAAGCAGTTTAAGAAGTCAGCTTTCTATTCAAAATGCCTCCTACTTAACAAATAGTATGTTAAGCATACCTCAGATCCAAGCCAGTATTGAGAAGATGGAGAAAGAGATGAACAGAAAGTCATCCATTATCTGGAAATTCTGGTTCATTTTGTGTGAGATGCTTGACCTTAAACTTTTGTTTAACCCCATATTTGCATTATTAGCTGCATCTACCTTCTTGACTTTATTAGGTAAGTGAACTTTTATTGTTGTTTACCATTAGAAACATCATTGTTTTAAGTTTTTCTTTTAAATCTTTATTTCTAAATTTATGCTGTTCTCTGTTTAATCTTTAATCTCTTGGCTTAGCTTATAATACTTAGAATGGGCTTAGTGTAAATGAAATCTGCTAATTATGAACTTTTGAGAAGAGGGTATTTAAGTAGGCAAAGTTTTATCAGTTGATCGATATCCCCTCTCTTGATTTTAGTATCATTACTCTTAAAATAATTTTACATCAGAGAGAGATTGATATGGTAACATTTGAACACAGCACACTCAATGGGAACTGTATTTTGGTTCTTATTGAGGACCTGAAGTGTGATTAAGGATGAATAAAAAGAGGAAATTGTGTAACTATATAAGACATTAAAAACTTGCTTTAAAGTATATGTGTAAAAAAAATTTACATATTTAATTTTAAAAACAAGAAGAGCTAACTATCAAAAGACCAAAAGTAGCTGTTGCCTTTATTTTGTGCACAATACCTCCCTCAACACACACAAATATACTTGTATTTAATTTTATTTTTACACACAAAAACATATTTAGTCAGTGTCGGCTTCATATAACAAAAAAATATTTTATACAATGTCTACTTAAGCAAGTGTATGCAAACAAAAAAAAAAGTTTAAATAGTGCTTAAAAACAGAAGAAAGTTTAATCGTATACATTTTAATATGTGGGCTTTAAAAACTGTAATGGGTCTAAATGGTAAATAACAAATCATTCTCAGTAAATTTAACAGCTGTGGTTTCGATCATGAAATGTGTTTATATGTTATAGGCACACAGAATGTATGTAGTAACTGGTTAAATTCCGTTATTTTTTTCATCAACGGCTAGTGGGAGAATTAGTGCTATGTAATTGAGTACATGAATGAATCAGGGCCTTTAGGAATATAATATAGAATCCTTATTTCTTTTTCCTGTGAAACCCAAGGGAAAAAATTCTTTTTTTTTTCTTTTAAAAGACCAATTCTCACATGTCTTTTCGTTTCACTTTTGCATGGATCTTTTAACCCTCTAGTTTTGTATTCGTAACCCCATAATGAAATGGTAATATAGATATATATAGATATAAATGTAAAAAATGCATTGAAAATAAAATAGAACCTAAATGTTGATTCAACTCAACTAATTAGCAAGAATTTTTTTTTATTGTAATTAAATTCAAAACAACTACAGTTATTTAAAGTTTATATTAAATTGATAAAATATTATTGAATTGGTTTCTAATATACAATACCTATTATTTTTTACAGCATTTTACATCCCCTACTTTCACATCCCAGAAAAAGGGGCAGAATTAGGCATGTCACAAGAAAGAGCTTCATTCTTGATATCAATCATTGGTATAACAAATACCATTGGCAGAATAGTGTGTGGCTGGTTGGCTGACAGACCTTATATCAGTCCTTTGCATATGAACAATGCAGCTTTATTAATTGCTGGAATTACTGTCCTTTTATGCCCCTTAGCTACAGGGGAAGTATTTCTAGCAGTTCTTGCAGCTTGTTTGGGTGTGTGCTTAGGTATGTAACTATTTCATTTTAAAGATAACTATTACACTTATTTATGCTAGTCAAAGCTACTATTATGCCTTGAGCCAGGTTGATCTATCATAGTAGTTTTTAATCATTTTTTAAGGGCTAGATGAACACTGATATTACAAGGTTGTCATGTCTAGTTTAAATTGGAAAAGAAATGTGCAAAGTTCCAAATTATAAAGTTATGTTCTTATATCAACACTACAGTAGTAACCAGCATTCACATTATCTTGCTTTTTTTTTTTTCTACACCAAATACCTCACACTGTGATGTACCTCAGGAAATGTATTTCAAGTGGTGATACTTTAGTGTGTATATCACTTAATACAATGAATAGCATGACATTACAAAGATGAACTTAATTGGCATCAACAATATTCTCTCCACCTTCAACAGACTTGGTAAAACAGTAAAACATGAAGGTTTCATTACAATCATATGTTGTGAAAGCAACACTTTACCTACATAACACATACATAAAACATAAGAGCTGTTACTATCAACTATTGTATTATACACAGTACAAAACCCAAGTACCAAAAATATGGCTTTTTTTTATACAGCTGATAATTGCTTAACAATATGAGTGTATTGGGGAGAGAGGTTTGTTTAATCTTGTGCTTGGGGAAGAGGGCGGGCCTTTAGTGTAATCCAAAAGGGGGGTGGGGAGTTTGACTGTTAAGGGGGGCTGCACATTAGGACTTTGATCAAAACTCTAGAAGTATCCTTATTTATAGGTACTTGGGAAAGGCTCCACATTAGGGCTTTGATCAAAACTCTAGAAGTATCCTTATTTATAGGTACTTGGGAAAGGCTCCACATTAGGGCTTTGATCAAAACTCTAGAAGTATCCTTATTTATAGGTACTTGGGAAAGGCTCCACATTAGGACTTTGATCAAAACTCTAGAAGTATCCGTATTTATAGGTACTTGGGAAAGGCTCTACATTAGGATTTTGATCAAAACTCTAGAAGTATCCTTATTTATAGGTACTTGGGAAAGGCTCCACATTAGGACTTTGATCAAAACTCTAGAAGTATCCTTATTTATAGGTATTTGGGAAAGGCTCCACATTAGGATTTTGATCAAAACTTGAGAAGTAACCTTATTTATAGGTACTTGGGGAAGGCTCCACATTAGGAAAAAATAACATTATTTATATTTACATTGCGAAGTTTAATTACGGAAAGTAGTTCATTCAGGACTGTTGTATGGGAGAAGAAAAAGTAGAAATTAAATATTTTATCCTTAACAGTAATAACTGAAATGTAAATAGTAATGTAGGTGTAAGAAGAAATGCTTAATTATGGAAAAGGATGAGCTGCCCAGTGTAGCAGTTGAACTATAAGCATTCCCTCTACACTGCCCATACTGGCATTAGCCAGAATATCTTTTTTACAAAGCTTATATCAACTTTGTCTATCGGGCCAAACGTTTGTATACGTTATTTCTCCGATTCCCAATCTCAAATGAAGCTGAAATTTTGCACAATTATTTCTTTTACCTGAAAACACAAGAATCAATTTTTTAAAACTAAACAATCAGTTAATTAACTATTGGTAATAAATTAATTTGTTTGGCATCTCAAACAAGGGAAAGAAATAGTACTTAAGTGGTGGTATTAACTGAATTAGTCCCCTATATTCTCAGGCTTAGTGAACACAAACATATATTAGAAACAGTAGATAACTATAAAATCTTCCAAGTTCATAGACTCTTTAGAGTGGTTGGCCTGAGAAGGTTTTAGTCTACAAGTTCGAATTCAGGTCATTCCCTAATTTTTTTTAAATACAAATATTACAAATTTAATTACATGACTGATCCAAACTAATTGATACACATTAATAATTTTTTTTTGTTTTTTTTTAAAGTAGTTTTTGTACTTTGCCTGTTAAAATAGATGGTTTTATTAGTCAATTGTTAGTTTAATATTTTTAATGAATGACCTAATTCTCTACAATATTGTGATTATTATTTCCTGTTCAACGTGTTGTCATTGAAAATGAAACATTGTTGAGAGTTTATCTTAGCAGACAATGGTAAGTGGGAGAAATGACATGTACAAGATTTTGACCAGACAGAGGAACTTGATACAAGCTTTGGTAAAAAGGGGAGGGGCATTCTGACTCAATGTGTTCCTGGGGAGGGCATTCTAATTTGGACAGTTTTGTTGTGGGGAAAAAAAAACTTATACCATGATATCATTGTAGAGAATTTCAGAAAGTGTGTATATGTATAATTATTTCTATTTATTTGTACATACATACATTTTTTAATGGAATCTTATTTGCACCTTATTTTCATTTTTTAAATAATTTTTTAAAATTCAAGTGTGGCATTCATTTGGGTATGGCTTGCCCTAAACTGAAATACAAATTTAAATTGATTGACTCAAGGCATCTACTCACTTTAACATGACATATTTCTTTTTTACATCTAATACTATTATTTCATCGATGCTTGGCACAGTATTTAAGATCCATGTGATTATGATAAGGTAGATAAGGTGTTCGATATTGAAAAGAAGTTTATAAATAACACACAATCTTAAATACAAATGAATATTTGAAGAAGAGGTCAGACAAGCTTGATATCTGTTGCATTCCTTTTTATCCAGAGAAATGCCTTATCACTTGAATTGACAAATTAGGACAGTATCTACTTCTTCTTCTAGCCAGCTTTATTGCTGCTGAGATGTGAGCTCTTTTGCAGACTGTGCCAAGGAAAAAATCTGTGCTGTTTTCTTCAGTTGTTCAGCACTGCCGTAAAGCATGTTGGTTATGTTGGGCTGTAGTGGAAGTAGGGTCTGCGTAAGGTGGATTAGGGAGGGGCATTCAAAGAGGATATGGTTTGCAGTTTCTAAGGGGTGGGCGCAGTGTCTGTAAAGGCGGAGTTGTGTGGAGTTTATTTTGTTCAGGTGGTAATGTAATAGTGGCGTGTGTCCTGTTCTTAGTAAGAAAATTGTAGATTGTTCTTTGCGGGGGAGGAAGTTAATACTGTCCAGTTTGTTAGGCGTAGTCATTTCTTTGTACATGGCTCTGCCTGTGTTTCCTGATGCCCATTGGTTGAGCCTCTCCTCTTTGTGATTGTTGACTAACATTGTCCTTAGGGTGAGGTAGCTTACAGGTCTGTCTGGTTGTTCCATAGATGAACCTGCCTTTGATAGCTTATCTGCCTTTTCATTTCCCATGATGCCAATGTGTCCAGGGATCCACTGTAGTGTGATATTGATATTTAATTTTGATATCATCTGGTGGATTATCACAATTAGTGTTGTCAACTCTCTTGGGCTGTTTGAGGTGTTGTTGTTAAGTGTTTGCAGAGTGGATAGGGAGCCTGTAAAGACAACAATATCTGATGGTGATTGCACTCCTTTTGCATATAATTTGTTTTCCACTGTCTGTAGTGCTATGGTAATTGCCTCAATTTCGGCTTGAAAGTTTGAGCAGTAATTGCCACATGGTGCACTTATTTCAGTCTTTATTTTTAGGGAAGACCTGGAAGGCACCAAGACCAGCATTGATGGTGGCTTTGAAAGCCGATCCATGGGTATATATATGGAAAGCTGTTTTTTGGTAGCTTTCAATTGTTTCAAGCGTGCCTACTTTGAGCTCCAGTGGATTTGATTCTTTTGTTAAGGTGTTATTTAGTAAATGTGTTTTAATGGTTGGTTGTCTGTAGTTTTGTCCGGGCGTTATGTTTGAAAATCTGGTAATTTTTTCTCTGTTATTGGGTAGGTGGTGTTTTAGGGCTAGTTCGTCAGTAAGTTGAATCAGATGTTTTTCATATTTCTCTGTGTTAGTAATTTATTAGGATGATCGTTCTCCAACCTTCTGTATCTCTCTATAGCTTCTAATGCTGCTCTGTATCTCCTTAAGAGGTTCAATATTGGAGTCTGTTTCACAGGCTGCTGTGGGGCTAGTTCTCACACCTCCACTAATTAGACGCAAGGCTTGGTTTTGGATTGTGTCTAATGATGATTGATAGGTTTTGTTGGCAGCTACTTGTATGGAGAGACAGTTATCCATTACAGATCTGACATATCCAGTGTATCTACACGTTTCTTCTTCATCATCCTTTGCCCATGGTTTCTTTGTGACTATTATTTAGGTAGGCATATTTGCACGAGTTGTAGGTTACAAAACATTGGGTTGTGCTATTATGTGTTGGAAAAGAGGGATAGATAACATTCAGGAGTTAAGTTATCAGTCAGGGGCTAAGTTATCAGAAGCTTAATAATGATTTCTTTAATCATTGTGCTGTTTTCTCTTTTAGATAGTACCCAACATAATAGCGTGAAACAAATAGTGCCATTATTTTTTTATTTTAAATTTATAGTTATTTTTCCTTCATTTTGCAGTAAACAGATATTGTAAAATACAAATATGCAAACATACTAGAATACTATTCATAATAAGCAAAAATGAATAATTTCACTATATTTCATATTTATTTATATTCTAAAAATGCACTTCAAAAACATGCCAGCATATTACCATACATGTCAGAGTTACAAAAAGACTTTCACAAAGTCAATGGAGAAAAACTAGACAAATCTATTGCAACTAGAGAGCTCTCTGACAGGCACAGAGTAGAAAGGGAAGCACTAGAACTAGCAGCTGCCACGCTAGCTAATCATCCAAGTGCCATATACAGTCAGATTGTCTTTCTAACCGATGCGAAAACAATCCTCCAAAGCTTGGAAAACTGATTCCTCCAAAATGAAAAGACTCAGGACATCATTTATAAAGCTCAACAAAAACAGCAAATAAAAACTGTTATTCAATGGATATAAATATAAAACTAGAAGGAAATGAGAAGGCTGACTCACTCTATAACCACATCTCTCAATACTGTGAGATTTATTTCCCCTTTACAAACAAAATTAATTAATTACCACTATTTAAGTAATTTACTGGTAAATTTTTTGAGTGATCTATGAATAATTGTGCAAAGTTTCAACATGATCCAAGAATAGGAAGTGAGAGAAATAATGTGTTCAAAATCTGTATCACATAGAGTTAGTTGGTATAAGCTTTGTACAAATTGTTTTCTTAGGTGCTGCATGATCTAATGAAAGTTTTTATCTCCTCAGCTGTTTTTGTTTCACTGCGCACTATATTATTGGTTGACTTGCTTGGTTTGGAAATGCTAACCAAGTCATTTGGTCTCCTGATTTTATTTCAAGGAGTAGCTGCATTTATTGGTGCTCCGATAGCTGGTAAGTGAATTTATTTCTATATAATTTAGGGTGATATTTTTAAAAAATGTCTTTTAGACAAAAATTTTGAAATGATAGGCATTTGCATATTAAACAAGATTACAAAGAGAGTTTGTGTTATCACACAAAATTAGAGGCAGCCCCCCGTCAATGCGCCCATGTACTAGGAAAATTCAAGCCATATAAATTTAAAATAATAAAATTTCCATTTTTTATTTTTCACTTGAAAGCAAACTGTACATCCCATCATCAATAATAAGACTTTAGACCTTTTGGCAAGACAACTAGATAATAATAATAGCAAGAAGAAGAATTTCAAAGGATGATTCAGTTATTTTTTGAATGAAACCAACAATTTGAAAACAGAGTTGTGTTAACTGAGAACATTTAGACATGGAAACCTCCAAAATACTCTAACCTATAAAGAACTTGTTTTAGTTCTATACTATGAAATCAAGATTTAGACCAATGAAATATGAGGTATAGATGGACCCCAAATGTAATGTACTATGCGAGGCTCAGGCTTTCAGTATTACAATATAGCTCACATAAAGGTATAATTCAGTGAGTGCAGTATAACTTAATGAATGAATATGTTACCTAGGATGATCATTTTATAGTAGTCTAGTATGAACAAAGTAGATACTACAAAGCAACAATGAGGAGTTGGCATAGGATTTATCATGTGCAAAATAAAATATTCTCAATAATCATACTAATACATTTAAACGCACCAAAGCATAGAACTAGGTAACAGAAATCTAAAACATACTTAAATGGTCAACAAAGCCATTAACCCAATACAATATATAAGAATATGAGAATACATCCCCATTATACAGTACTGACCAAGACCAGATCAGCACACCAACTGACAAGACTGACTACGGACTACACTTATTAGCCCTCCTGAAAAACCTGTGTTAAAGACACAATTCACAACTAATAAATAAACAAATACAAACAGAATCTTACACACCTATGCTCTTGGCATCTCCCCCTTACTTCCCCTAGGTTTTCCCAAACTACAGTCCACTGGCCAAGTCCAGCCTACAGAGAAGTTTCACCCAGACCACAATATGTTTAGTAATAATTAAAATAATTTCTTGTTCAAGCTATTTATTACAAATATAATTTGGTTCTGTTGTACTAGCTGTTACAAGCCTGACGAACACCACACAGACACTTTCCTGCCATAAACTCTAGTTTCGCTTTGACTATGTCCATTTCTTCCCACCTACATTTTCAAAGTTCTCCTACATACAATCTCTGAAGTTTCTTTGACATTTCAATGTAATATTGAAATATTTATACTCTGTTGTTTTTCAACTGGAAACCCCTCAACACCCCAATTTCATAATTTTTGCCTTTTACCAATACAATGACAATCCCTAACCATTTTTTTAAAGCATCCTCCAATGGATTCAGCTCTCACCGTACACTTTTCAGCTATTGAATTGTAGATATAGCACCTTTGGTTAGTTTTACCCTTTTTTTTTAATTCTTTAATTGTAAGATAAGCAATGTACAGTAACAGACATGCATATTTTTTGTAACCATCACTTTCAGATCTAAAACTGTAATGAAACAAAGGGAGGGTAAAAACATTCAATCCCTGGCTAGTTGCTTCACAGAGTTAAGGCAGTGTAGATGTTGCTCAACAATTTTATTGAAGGAAATACCCAACTTTTATTCAACAACAAACAGCAACTAATTATTACAGTCACTAATAAGTTTCAAATTATCCTATTAATAGTTTAATTATTCAGTTTAAATACATACAAAAGTACATAAAAACATAGTGCCATTGTGCCCTAACCATAGATAATTATGCAATACAAATACTGACTATACATTAAGTTATATCAGTTAAATAACAAGAATGTAAATGCAACAATTTAATGAATAAATAATGTAACATGACGCACATTAGATGACAGATGAATACGGGTTTGGCAACTAGTATTATACATGGTCAAATACAAACAAGCAGTTTATTCAAAATAACATAGCACACCCTGATCTCAGTGTCACAATTTGATAAGGACATGCGAAGCCCACACACAAATCTTCACAATGCCATGGATGCACGGACCACACCAAAACAAATCAGGCTGACTATAACAGAGTCCCAAGCCTGCATCCATAAATAAGAAAAATATTGTTATAAACCTGGTGGTGGCACAAATGGGGGTAGTGGTGTGAAGTGTAGTCAGCCGACGCAACCGTGACGAGTTACGACAATCAGCCCGAGACGAGTGTCAACATGATGGTTCGGGAAGGATCGCCGTCGTGAACAGAGCTTTGGTGCGTCACGAGAGTTGTTGTCATCTGACCACCCAGAATGGTTGAGCGGCGTTCTGTCCAGTTCTAGAAGGCCAGTAGGAACCCTATTTAAAGAACGGAGGTGTCGCAGTCAAGAGGGTTCACTACAGATGGTTCACAACAGGGGCTCAGAACATGGTCAACTGCAGCACAGTTCAACTGTGTGGTTTTGTATGGAGCATTACGACGGTTCAGTGCGGAGTACTGTCTAGTACAGTTGAGATGACTAGCGTCTTGATCTTGGTCTGCGATCGAGTCCGACACAATGAGCCTAGTGTGTGAAGTCAGTCCTGAACAGTTGAACCCAGTGCAAGCCCGGAACGAGACGGAAAGGCCAGTGCAAGAGTTGATATGGCGGTACGTTGTTATCGGAGAGATATTTGTACAGTGTACGTGTTGCCAATTGTACAGTATTGGCTATTTATTCAACCATTAAATTGTTACGTTATTTTGGAACCCTGAGTTGTCAAGTTCTTTAAGTTGGTGGTGTATGGTGCAGTTTGCAGAGAGCCTGGATAGTGAGATTCGTAACAATATGCATTCCTTGAGACCTCCATTTGCAATATTATATTAGTAACCATTTCAAGAAGAATTAAGCAAAATAAACTAACTTACCCAATACTGGGGAAGAAAACACCAAAAGAAAACTCCAACAAAAGATCCGCCATCAGCACAACGACAACAGAGGCAATGACATCAACAAAGCGTGTCCTTAGAAAACTAGAGCACACAAACCATTATGGTGCACAAAAGAGAAACATTATTTAAGAAGCAACCCTAGATGCGCCCGAAAAGAGTAATTTTCTTTTTCTGATGTTATAGCATGTTTTGGTAGAAGATGTGCAAGGATTAAAATTTTGTATAATTCACATGATAAGAAATAATTTTGTAGTTAAACCTATGACTTTTATTTAGAATGTAAAACCTCAGTTATGCAGAGACCAAAAACCAATATAATTATAACATTGTTTTTCAAATGATGAAATAAATTTAATAAATATAATTATATATTGTTTTACAGGTAAAGTTTTTGACTCAACCAAAAGCATTGACAACTGTTTTTACCTAGCTGGTTCACTCACCATATTATCTGGTCTGCTCATGATTCCTATTATTTTTCTGCAAAAGAAAAGTGTAGGCCAGCTTCAAATGGATACATCCCATTTGACGGAACCCTTAAAACTGGATAAGACAAAAGTTTAGTTTCTTTGTGTTCTTTGAGGTCTAACATTTACTGCATGTTTATTTTGGTCAACACTAATGAGGAAATATACTCATCTTATTTCATCACATTTATAAGTAGGCTAAATAAAAGAGGAAAGAAATGCTCTGTTTGCTACATTCATGGTTTTATATTAACTAATTTGGCTTGAATTTTCTTTTCACGTGAACAATATTGAATTTGTCACATTGTCTATAGATTAGAAAATTACTATTTCAAGCATCTTTTTTTCTATGGTCTCCATGATGGAATGGCAAAGCCATTATTTTAGCATAGCTTTCTTTTAGAAAAAAAACACAAAACTAGAATAGTGAAGGAAAAGCTATAATTTATACAGAATAACAGAGATTTTCTGTTAACATCACAACTTAATAAGCTGTGACTTGCTAGTTTGTTTGTTTTTTTTGTTGTTTATTGATAAAAGTTTTCTCATTTTAATGTTCAGTGATATTGCACAACACTTTCATCAGTGTTTTACCTTTGAAGAAGATTTTGTCTAAGCGATCAATGAGTTCTATTTTGTATTCTATATTTCTGTTTTCCATATCTCACAGTTCCTTTTGAAGTATGGCCATATTTTGTTTTCCATTTTGAATCTGGCAAATTTGTCATGTATCCAATGCTTGTCTGATGTGCAGTAAAAATATACAGATTTGTGCCATAGTCTCTTATGGTTTGGAAGCAAAGGCCAAATAATTTGTCACTCTACAACAGTGGTACTGGTACCCACTCTTTTTCAGCCTTAGGCCATATCACTGTCTAACATGCACATCCATTGCCACAATAAAATTGTTGATTTCAATGGAACTGAGCCTCAGCTGTTTCATTCAAAACAGAAATATTGAAGGGGCTGTGTGTTTGGCACCTACAATAAATGTGCTTTCTATTTTGTACATATACCATTTGCTGCTCTGTAAAAAAAAAAAGTCACAGATTGTTGGAGAACTATTCAGGTTTTACATTACCATTACATGTATTCGTCTAAATGGCTGTGTTAAAATGCTACATGCAATGGTTTTTTAAATTGTTTTTGTAATATTTGTTCATTAATAAATACATTTTAATTTGCATTTTATGTTGTGAAAGAACTTTTTTTAAAAATATTTGTGCCTGCTTTATCATTCAATCTCTCCTGTATTTGTTTCAACATTGGATTCAAAAGAATGAGTTAAAGGAAAATAACACATTTATTATCTGACATTTTCATTGTTTCAATCTTAAAACTTGAAGATAGAATTAGTACCGATAATCTTAATTAAGGCGTAATGTAGTTAATTGGGTTAAAAATAGTGATTGCTATAAATAAATATTTTTTATTTATTTTTTTAGTCATAGTAACTTTTGTTAGGCCCTCAAAGTTGTATTAGATTATATTTTGTTGCCACATTCAGATCCTTATCATATTTCATTTTGAAATGCATCTTGTAATATTACTTTTCCTAAGTCTGTTTTTTAAGAAAACAAAAGCTATTATATTGCTTTGAATTATTCTAAGTCTAATTTTGTTGTTTTTTATCATCATATCATATTTGAAAAGATGATTATAGCTTTGTCTGCTGACGTTTTGTTTTGCTAATAGTGACCATTCTCTATGATACAAAATAGGTAAAAAAAAAAATATGTTAGAAATAAATCATCTAAATGAAGAACACAGGAATTTTGTAACATTACATTTCAATGGTTAGTCCATCTGCTACTAAACACACATTTCTTTGAAAGTTATTTTTCACAAATCCTGTCCTGTGATTTAGAATAATTCTAAATTTTCAAACAGATGTCATTCTTTTCACTGAATATTTCTTCTAGCATGTATTGGATTCAAGCTGTTGAAAAAGGGTCAGTTGGAGACTAGCAAAAAAATAAAATAATTGAGTCTATCAAATGATAGTTATAGTTGACTTGATATCATTTCTATATGAAAAACAAAAACTTTTAGCTGGCCATTCAAAAATAAAATCTTATCAGTTACTCAACAAATTGATAAAAGGTAATGAGCTATATTAGGAATTGAAATAACTGCTGACTTTAGGGGGGTGAGGGCTGCATCATTGAATTATAAAATTGAAACACATTTCAACACTAATCATGCTAATTTAGAATAGAGGACCTACAAAAATTACTAGCATCGATGATATTCAAACACAAGACTTGACAAAAATCACAGGGGGAAAAAGTATTGTTAAATGACTGGTCTATATAAAGAACCCTTAAACAAGTGTAGCATTAAGATATCTCAGTAACGTTTTTATTCCAATGTACTCTGTTATCTAGTCCTGTAGCAAGAGGAGCAACTTTTTTTTGCTGGTTTAAATCTAGAATTTATTTTGTCCCAAAATACACCCTTGAATTAAAAAAAAATTTGGTACCCCTTTTGAGAATTTTAGGTAATTAAATTTTTCCGTTACGTAAATAAATGGTGACTCAACTTAGTAACTTATGTTCAAGAGTTAAATAGTAACAGAACTGGTTTTGGACATCAGTTCACCACTAACTTCATTTATTTATTTAGATAAAAAGTGAATATAACTGGCAAGGAGAGCTAACTGCCTCATGCCTGGCTCTGGGTCTTGAATAGTGAGTCTACATGTTCTCCTTCTTAAATCCTGTGCGGTTCAATGTTCCTAGACACTGGCATGCTAATTGAACAAGACTGTTGTTCAGTTTCTTATTAACATGTATTATTATGCAACTATAGTTTTATTAAATCATTATTTTTCTCTCTATCTCTTCTCTCGCCCTGCTCTCCCTTCCCCTTCCTCTATATGTATTTATGTATGTATTAGAGGTGCACTGGATAGTACCTCCGGCCGAATATCACTGAAGGAAAGGTGGCCGAATTGTAAAAAGTACACCATTGTACCTACATTTCTATAAATATTATATTGCAGGTGGTTCCATTCATGTCTGTTATGTTACGTTGTATTGTTTCAAAATATGTGTTTGAAATATATGAATATGCACCAAACATCTTTAATTACAAAGACAAGGCGTTTGAATTTTAAATAGAAATGAAAGTTTACACTATAAATGTACATATATAGTAGTGATGGCTGGCACATTTGTTTTTCAAACTTTGTTTGTCTTGACCTTTGAGTAGGTTAGTTCACATGTTATATTCCTTGTGTACGTCACTTTTGACAAGACACAGAGAGGAACAACTACCACTCTTTGATTTGTTTACTCATTGAATTGAGTTCATGGATAGACTAGGATGGACATAGGCCTGATCCAACATGTGAAGTCACACCTTATGAGGGAACTGAGTTTTACAATTCTTAAGCCACACCTCTACACTGGTAACCGGGTAATGAGTATGCTTACTAGGAGATAAATCTCAATAAGGCGGCTGTGTTTCAAGCCAAACCTTGGGTACCTAGTTTGCTAATTGAGATGTCACCGAGGAGGCTGCACACGCGCCAAAACAAGTATTAGAGAACGACGAGTAAATGGGCCCAGTAACTCATTTGAATGTAGATAAAAGTACGTCGCTCAGATTGGAGTGCCGTATTAGCACCTACTCTTTGTTTATTCTATGGTAGTGACCATTTTAAAGCCAGAATGGATTAACACAACTAGCTAAGACAGTATATTGACACTGTCAAACTTTTCCAAACATGTTAAGCTCGAATCTTACCCTTGCCTTGAGTGTCTTGATTTGATTCTTAATATTTGGAGAGTAACTCCTCGGTATTACTTACAATAACCACTATCAATAGGAGGACCAGGCCCTAGACTCCAGTACCAGAAGCGGTTGGTGGCCTTTAAAATACGAGCAGATTGATGAACTGAACTACATGATACACACTCTACAACCCAGATTACACTACATAGGAGAGCTTAACATTAGTATATACATGTGCATTTTCTACCTCGACAAACAAGTTACTCGGATTAGTTTGTAATATTTGTTAATAAATGCTGATCAACTTTAATTCATCATTGAGTTTGGTGCTTCTGTAGCTATTGGTTTGTCTACAGGCTCCTAATAGAGTTCAAAACAATAAGGTGAACAATTTCAACTCTAACGTACTGGTATGCTATTTAGAAGTGCTAAATGTTTAGTATATAGCCAGACATGTAGGGACGGTATCCGGCTTGGATCGGATATCAAAAAGTGCTGTTTGGTACACCTCTAATATATATTAAAGGTATTAGTATATCGGTATATTAATATATTGTATGTTTCATGACGATTTTTAATGAAGACAAATGGCATTGGTCCGTGATGTAGAATGATTTGATTAATGATATCAAAATTGCCCTTTAAAAAAATTTTAGATGAAAAAAATCCATAGTGAATTAACAAATCTTTCCAATTTAACTTATAAATGGCTATCTAATTTAGAATGTATAAAATTAAACAAATCACCCTTAGCTCCCGATTAGGTAAGAGGTTATCTTTACTACCAGTTGCCGCTGTCAACATACGTTTGTTATCGTTTATACATAGCAAAACATCATTACTACTTGATTCATGATGACATTTTTCACTTTGTCTTGAAATCTTAATAAAGCATTTGTTTCATTACATAAATAAATGTATTAACACTAAGATTTGTAATTAGGTGTTGAAATGTGTGTGTGCCTATGTTAGAAGGACCGAGCTGAACGTTTTTGTTGTATTTTGCATTTGAAGATCATTTATAACTATCTTGCCTTTTTTTTTCAATTACTATTGTCTTTATAGAGAGCGTGACTGGCAAGTCCTCTTTAAGAAGCAATAAACTTTCCATTCTCTGTAATGCATTTTAGTTTCTAGTCAATGATTGATCATTGAAATCTTCAACTTAAACCATAACCAAACTGTATTTGTAAAGCATATTAGTTGTTTTTTTTTTGTATATAAAATGTTGAAAAACAAAATGTAAAAACTAGGCCTATAGATCAAGTGTTTTTTGTTGTTTTTTTTCTACCGGTACCTGTAATCCATTGGTCAAGGGACCTAGATGATTTTGTGAATGTTTTAAGTGCACAATTCTTGCTCAGAATTTATTTCAATGAAATTCTTTAGGTAGCTCCGTATAAACAAGCTTGATCTCAATGTCTACTCTGATTTTTTTTTAAAGTCAAATTTAACAAAAGACGCTAAAAACGACTAATCCAAGAGATTGTTCCTTTTACCTCCAATGCATGGCCGGCTTTGACACCGCTTTTCGCCAAAAAACGTAAGCTTTCTAAAAATAAAAACCTTTGTATTTTATATTCCCCAAAAAGCCGCAATCTATAGAAAAAGCATTTAAAAATCACAACTTCCGGACATTAATGCATTTTCTTTCTTTTTTTCTAAGTCTACTTATTTTTACTATGCCAAACAAAATACCAAAATAAATGTAGAAAGAGGAACGGGAATGTGGCATTCGAATGGGGTCTTCGGAAAATGATGTTGTTTTTTTTCTCTTAGCCTGAAACTGATGGTATGAAGAAATGTATTCGGTGTCTAATACCGAACATTGCTTGTAAAAAAAAAAAAAAAAAAAAAAAAAGTTCCCCTTTCAGATGATGTAAAGATTATTTGTTTCTGTGGCCAGTACTAAACTTCAGGTATCCAATAGATCTGGGTGCACTCAGAGGCGCCCAAAGATCCCGAAATTAAAAATCCCAGTCTTCACCAGGATTCGGAAGCCAAGCGCTTTGCCGCTTAGCCATCGCGCCTCCGAACATTGCTTGCTTTACGATTAAAGATTGAAAAAAAAAACAAAAAAAAAACGGGAGGGGTCACGTTTGAAACAAATATAGATTGAGAAGCCGAAAAAAAGTAATAGAAAGTACGAAGGACTAACCTTTTGGCGGGGGAGGGGCGGAGCAGATAAGTAAAAATGATACTAGAGGACTAACGTGCGTGTAGGTGTGGGGGGGGGGGGGGTGGAAGCTCTTTCCAAATCAAATAAAAAATCTATGTCGGAGAAATGACGCTGCGAAAGAGAGTGAGAGAAGGAAAGAGAACGGGCCGTGACGTACCGGTACATTAAATCACCGGCTAAACAAAACAAACAATTTATAATTTGGTTGATTCTTAAAATGAGGCCCGTTTATTAAAATAAAATTGTTTAGGCCATAATAAACAATATTAAGTCAAGTTCCCCTTTCACGTGTGGTCTATAGGACAGATGATGTAAAGCCTGGGAACAACTTAGTACATAGTAAAATGTTTATCCTTTAATGTAAACAGTCTTTTTGAAAGTGTTATTATTGAAATGATACACTTTCTTCAGCTGCTATGATATATAGGAAGATGTAAACGATGCACCAATTCTGTCAGCACGCGAAACTAAATTTAAAATGGATTTTGTCAAGACCATAGGTCCAGACTATTGAAATCTCCTATTTTGAAGTTTAGAGGTTTCTATCATCATTCCTAAGCCTGTCTTTCTGCACATCAGTCAGTGAATTTAGTCTCTTAAAATGTGGAAAGTTTCTTTTTTAAAATAGAACAAGTTGTTTTTTCTTCATTTAGAGTTCGTCATTACAACCCTAACACCTCTTATCAAGGTCAAAACTTCATTAAACCTGGACGATGATCTAAAAAAAATGACTCTAACAATTCTCCTATAAATTTAACTGTTGATGTATAGCGCTGAAAAAAAAATAGTTCGTCGGCCACACAGGGAAAAGTCTACTTTTCTAAAATTTTGCTATTAATGGTTTCTTTTGCGTTACATCTGACATAAAGTCTGAGTCTAAGAAAAAGAAAGGCGGAGAAAGGTCAGCGAGAATGAGAAGTGAGAGAGTGTCTGTCCCGCCTTATTCTACCTTATAAAGGTCCGTGAGAGATGGGCGGAAATAGGAAATGGGATTGACTAGGGATTATCTCTCACGTGGGTAAAGTCCGACAAAAGTTGCACATTTGAAGGGCCAAGAGGCGTGGTGACACGAATAATCTCCTTGATCAAAAGAGACGTGGGTGGGGTAGAACAAATAATGAAGCGTGTTTCATCAAAGGTGGCTTCGACTTGAAATCCGGACATCTGGCGCCTAAGACAAAAGTACGAGACTGAGTGTTTATGTTTCCCCCGGTCAAGGGGAGATGAGTGAAAAGACGCGGCCCAGTTGTCGCCAAGGTGGTGGACTCAGTCTAGTGAGAAGAGGAAAAGGTGGGGCGAGTGATGAAATTGGGGATAGAACGGGGAAATAATTAAAATAAAATAAATAAATAATAATTAATGCTGCCATAAATTTGAGTGACTCTGACAGCAAGCTTTTGACTTGTCACAATATCCTAAGGGGATTCAAATAGAACTAGGACAAGATTTCAGTTACTTATGTTAAGACTGTTAAGATATAAATAAAATTATACTCCAGGATCAATAATGCAAATAGCCTATACGTTTTCAAGTGCGTAGGCTACATTAGTCGTCAAGAACAAACAAGCTCAGACTATGACATAGTTATGAGAATTCATAGTGCAACGACTCAGTTTCCCGGAAGGGATCAGAAGATTGCTGAAATTCGAGGGAAAACTGAATCTGATGATTAACTGAAACTATTAATCAATGATATCAGAGAAAGGTGGCCAAAGTTAAACAATCAAGTGCATGTAGCAGTCAAAGTATATTGGCCACTAAAAGACATAGGGAATGGAATAGTATTTATTTGCAAAGCTTATATCAAATCTGTCTGGTAAAAAATGTGCACACGTGATTTCTCCCTCACCCAATCTCGGATCAAGCTGAAAGTTCACTTATGTACCTGACAAAATAAGGATCAGTAAAAAAAGTTAATTAACTATTGATAATTATATTGTTTGGTATTGAAAAAGGGAGAGAAATTGTAAATGTGGTGGTATAAGTTGAATAAGTCTCCTTTATACTTTGCTTTAAAATTTGAAACGAACAATAGATAACTATAAAACCTATTTTCATAAGCACTTCTCAAGTACAGTGGCGAGTGTACAAGATCACGGGCGTAGCCAGGATTTTTTTTCGGGGTGTGTGTGGGGGGATTTTTCTCTCCCCCCCCCCCCCCCCGCCCCCCGGGCAAAAAAATATATGTGTGTGTGTATATAATTACATTCTGACCCTTCATTATTCGGAAGAGGTTTATTATACCCAAGCAAAAGTTCTTCCTGGAGTTAGTGAAAAAGATTTTAAACTCCCCGCCATTGCCAGCAAAAGGGTCTGGGGGAGCGCTGTGAGCTCCTCCAGCGCGTGGCGGAGCCCCGCCGCCAAGCACTTTTTACGATATTTAAAGCCAATAACATGCATATTCTGATGAATCTACAAATATGCTATTAAAAACTTTTATCTCAAAAACTTTATGTGCTATTCTTACTGACGTAGATACTCCCGCCTCGTTCGGCGCATTGGGCGGCAATCTGCTTCCACAAAAATCTGTCACTGGCATCGTCTGAAGCCTCTTCCCACCTGCTGTGAGGACCTCCTTGAAAGTGTGGCGCCAAGTTGTACAAGAATGTCCCTGTTCGCGCTTTCCTCGTAATAGCATCTATGTCATCGCAACTCTTGGTATGCGTAATTTATTTTGTCGGAGAACATGTCCCGCAAACCTCATGCGACGCTCTGTCACAACCTTGTTCGGCATAGGATTTCCTTGATTGAGACCCGATCTCTATAACTGACTCCTAAAATCCGTCTTAGCCATCTTTGTTGAGCCACATTTAGTGTTTTTCAATTTCGGTAGATGTCTAATCACTGTACTTTATTGATGGAGCCCAGCCACTGGTAGAAATTTGTAACCTCTCTTGGCTACGCTCTTGGAATGAGGTGACTCTAGTTTGCTTTAAATGTTATATCGAAAAGGGTTGTTTCATCGTCAAAATCATTTTTTGGGGAGAGGGGGTTTAAATTTAAAAATCTGTCGAGTTTTTTTTTTGTTTTTTTTATATTCAAAACCCCCATAGCTACGCTCATTGAATTTGGTGACTCTAGTTTGCTTTAGAATAAAATTGAAAACAGAGGTTTTCCACCTCAAAACTCTCTGTACGGGGGTATTTAAACTCAAAACCATCAGGATGGGTTTGAAACTTTAAAAAAAAGCCTTCGGGGGAGGGGGGGTTTAAGTTCAAAACCCCCCTTGGCTTGGCTACGCTCATAGCATTTTGAGAGTGTAATTTGCTTTATTTATATTGAAAAGGTATTTATTTTTTTAGCTTCAAACCCCGCAGAAGGGGAGTTCAAACTCAAAACCTATTTAGCTGCGCTCATAGATTTTTGAGTGTGATTCGCTTTTTTTTTTATATTGAGGTATTTTTAGCTTCAAACCCCGCTGAAAAAGGGAAGCAAAGTTAAACTCAAAACCCCCTAGCATTTTGAGTGTGTAATTTGCTTTTTTAATATTGAAGAGGTATTATTTTTAGTTTCCAACCCCGCTGGAGGGGGTTAAACTAAACACCTCTTGGCTGCGCTCTGGTGAGTGATGTATGGATAGTCTTATATTAAAGAGGAGGTTTTATCGTAAATTTCGGAGGGGGATTTAAAATCAAAATCTTCCTTGGCTATGCTCTTCGAGTTTGGGTATTGCCGTATGTTGTATTTTTTTTTTTTTTTGGGGGGGGGGGGGGTTGTTTTACAGAAACCCCCTACAACTCAAAACCCCCTTGGCTGCGCTGGAGCAAGTGATGGATTAGTATTAAAATCTCACCTAAAATAAACAGAATCAAAGCAAAAAAATCAGTCGCTAAATTGCGATACCCACTCCCTAAGAGGGGATTTCATTTCGGGGAAGGGGGGGGTTGAACCCCAAAACCCCATCCCCTGGCTACGCCCATGTACCAGATTGAGGAGGCTTTATGAGCCAGAGCTTTTGTGTCCGAATCCAGGTCTTGCAACTTTTAAAATTTTTTTTTTAAATAAATGCTTTTCAAAAGCGATAATATTCACCCAGGTATCCCCTTCTTTCTTCCCCACCCAACTGGTCCAGACAAATGATAGGATCATAGCGTATCAAGAAAGCTCAGCCTAAAAGCATAAAATGCGCTAAACAAAACAATTGGTAAAAATATTTCTAATTGCACATATTTATTATTTTTATCTAGATATATTACACATTTAATTACATGACTATTTTTCATCCTTGAAAAGTCGAAATTTTCTGACTAGCAGATATGCTTCTCTGCTTTTGTTGGGTATCTAAAAGCTTAGAGCTTGTCAGTTCAGAACAAGGTCAAGTGTCTCTTTTAACCGATAAAGCTAAAACTAATTCGCATTATCTAAATCATTTCATTCAATATCAGCTGACCCTCAAATACCATTGCATAAAGTGTCGCACAGTCAAGTCAATGTAAATAGGAATGTTTCCATGTTTCACGTGACATGTCAGTTGCAAAGTTACATTTTTCTTAACACAATGAATCATTGCTGAAATATTCACTAGACAAATGACTCGTAACGTGGGAAAAAAACAACACCTTCATAAAAATTGGACGGCAACCTAGTCGAATCTTATAAATATATAATTTAAAAAATGACATTTATAAATGGTATTTATAAAATGTAAAAAAAAATTATGACATTTTTATAAATTTATTTATTGAATTTCGAACTCAGGTGGTCCCAAACCTCGCGGCGGCCCTGTCTGCAGTCATTCTCCCTCTAATGAGCCCATTTGTTAGGTTCAAAGTTATAGAGTTTTAAGTAACCCCATTGAGCCAAGCTCAAGAACCTGAAGTGTATATATATATATATATTTATTAAACCAAATACGAATTAAACAAACTACTAGAGTCTGTATGAGTTCAATCTGTGCACCTAATTCTGTGACTAAGGGGCTATAATAGAGTCGCCTAAGCAACCAACCTGGGTTACACTTAACTAATCCAAACTAACGAACTAATAATAACGAAATCAATTTAGAATGACGACAAAAATAATATTTTGTTAAACGGCTCAAAAAATCATTAATAGAAAATAACAACAAAAAAATGAGCATTAAACCTCAACTACAAACTAACTACTATGCTCAAACCATCCCAATCCCAACAACTGTACCAACTCAAATCTAACTAAACACTAAGCTCAAAATGGAACAGCAATCTAATAGAAACATTTGTAAAACTAAAAGGCTAATACATGCAAACTACGCAGGAATTATCACCCGAGAAAATAATAAAAAAAATAATATCATAAGCATACATGATTTATGGTAAATACGTGGTGACCGAGCCTCGCTCGTTTGAAGGAAAGTTTGATGTTTATCCAAACTAAGTATGGAAACATTTTTGTAATGACGAAATCGAGCAACAAAACGAACAATCTTTCAGAATACTAAACGAACAAGACTATTCCCTTTCAGAATACAAATAGAGTTTAACATGTTGCTAATTCTTTGTTTCACAAAACTGTTGAAAGATGTGCTCTTTTTTTGGGCATGAGTTTGTATTTTATATGATTTACAGTTTTTATAATGAGAGTTGATTGATGATAATGATATATAATGATGACTGAAATTGTGGGCTATATTTTTTCAGGCTTTAAAGCACAAAGGTTTGATATCAAGAATACCCTAGTCTCCTAGATAACTTGCCTTACTAATCGGACAAGCTTCATTGGTTCAAAGCAACAGGTGCCGGCCATTAAAAGAAGAGTAGCACAACTTTTCACAATGTCTGAAGTGTACGGAAGGAAATATCATAAACTTGCTGTACAGAATTATTTACAAAAGGAATTGTTGACATAAAAGTAGGGGGGGGGGATAAAAAAATAATGTTACAACTTGACTGGACACATTATTACGAGTGTGAAAGTAAACTGCAGACAAACTGTCTCTTGATTCTGAACGCCTTCACAACTAATTTAGTCAACGTTAGAGAAGACATATCTTGTCAATAGGCCTGCCAAACTTGCCCTTTTACTGTCTGTTCATGTCCTAGTCGAAACTAGTTGAGATTGAACTTGGTACATTCACAGCTGTCAATCATTTTAAATATCCAATTGAAAAAACAAAACATGAAAGAAATTTTATTTCAAAAATATAGTTTATTGTTGATATAGCTGGCAACATACAAACAATTTGATACTCATTGCGAATTTCGGGAAAACAAACAAAATAGAAGTAAAAAACAATAATTAAAAAACTGGAATCTTGTCTCGTCGTACATGTGACAGATCATCATCTAAAAGCAGCAGGATCTAAATGGGAAAAGTCCAAATGTATAAGTTCTTCTCAGAATCGAGTTGGAAAGCTGGATGCTTTTAGGTTTTCAATTATTTAAAATAGAATTAAAATAATTAAAGAATGTATAATCTATTGCCACATTATTACTATTGCTCTACTTAGAATTGGCTATATTAAACAATTTTCAATGGATTTCACAATCAAATACTTTGCTAAGCTTCTTAATTACTTAAAGTCTATCTACAGAAACATTAACAATATTGATAAGATTAAATTTTATAGCTTAGAATTTAATTAATGTTAAGCATAACATATTACAAATGTATGTAAATATTTAACAGTTTGAAATTCCCTAACAATGGGCCACCAAAAAGGACCAGCAAAACGTTTTCAAAGTTCAAGGTAACCAATAAAATAAGGTAACCAATAAAATAAGGTAACCAATAAAATAAGGTAACCAATAAAAAAAAAGAGAAAAGAACCAAATTCTCTTTTTCTGGATTGGCGACCTCAGGGCGGACATAAGGAAAGATCAAGTCAAGCGTAAGCATGTAGGGAGAGTGGATGAACATAGTCTTTTCATATATATGGCCAGCTCCTCTACCTACAGTATATATGTGGACAGGACTGTCTCTCCAAAATAGGGCACCACAGAAAAAGTGTTTGAGATGAATCATAGTCATTCCATATATATGTATGTCTATGTATGTGTGTGTGTGTGACAGTCAATAAGCTGAACACAGCAAACACGGATACTGCCCTTGAGTTATTAGGGAAGCCTGCCAAAGAAAAAGAAAAGTACAATTTCTTTCCCTTGCTCAAGATACCAAACAAAACAATTAATTACCTGTGTGGCATTTTACCTCTTGAGAGATGATCTTTTAATTAACTTATTGTTTGTTTGTTTTTTTATTGATTCTTGTGCAGTCAGGAAAAAGAAAATTGTACAAAATTTCTGTTTGATCCTCTCATTTGGACCTCATTGTGCTATGTTATGACTTTTGAGTCACCTGCCATAATGGTGCGCTGAGCGTAACAATTATTTCAACATTATTCAAGTTAGAAGCCAGTGTGTAACATCCCAGTTAACACACTATCAACGCATCAAAATAACTTCACTAGAAAAATATATGTCCTTCCTCTCTCAGGACAAAGTCACAACTTGCTAAATAGTACATGATATACATCCTTCCTCTCTCAGGACAAAGTCACAACTTGCTAAATAGTACATGATATACATCCTTCCTCTCTCAGGACAAAGTCACAACTTGCTAAATAGTACATGATATACATCCTTCCTCTCTCAAGACTAAGTTACAACTTGCTAAATAGTACATGATATACATCCTTCCTCTCTCAAGACTAAGTTACAACTTGCTAAATAGTACATGATATACATCCTTCCTCTCTCAAGACTAAGTTACAACTTGCTAAATAGTACATGATATACATCCTTCCTCTCTCAAAGCAAAGTCACAACTTGCTAAATAGTACATGATATACATCCTTCCTCTCTCAGGACTAAGTTACAACTTGCTAAATAGTACATGATATACATCCTTCCTCTCTCAGGACTAAGTCACAACTACTGAAATATTGCACTATTGCTCTTTCACTGAGAGATTTTTCTCATGCTATTTGCACAATTATGGTAGGTGACTCAAAAATCATAACATGTCACTTTGAGGTCCAAACAAGGTTGTGACAGATCCGAGATTGGGTGTCTGGAAAAATAATGTGTACAAACTTTTTACCAGACAGAGTTGAT
The DNA here is from genome assembly GCA_030265305.1 of Biomphalaria pfeifferi. Classification (NCBI taxonomy): domain Eukaryota; kingdom Metazoa; phylum Mollusca; class Gastropoda; family Planorbidae; genus Biomphalaria; species Biomphalaria pfeifferi. Next base: position 4,659,342 of record JASAOG010000003.1, on the reverse strand, counting down.
ATAAGATTTGTAATAAACCTTTATAGAATGGTGTTTTTTTTCTTTCAAAATACACATTTCAAGTTGCTTAACAATGAGGAAGACTTGTCCAAGAAACACAAACAAATCACTCCTGCTGATAATTAGGTTCTTACCATAAATGAAAAGAAAAGGCTAATGGCTGACAGGAAGTGCCAGACATCATGATGATCATAAAAATCCAACAATATGCATTCTCTATTTCCAGAGCGAGAACCTGCTGGCGTCTCCTGAAACAGAAAGAAGGAAAAAATCAGAGCAGAGAAAACACACAAGAGGCCTTCATAATATAATAGAAAACATATAGTTGAAAAAGAACCAAACTAAACAACTAGACATGTAAACTATCCTTTAGTTTAAGGGCTATGCAGGACTATTATATTTCATGACAATGATATAAGAGAAAAAAAATGTAAATAATTTTTTGTTTATAAAAATTCACAAAATATTCATTTCTAAATAATCAAGTTCATTATCGTATATAGCAATACTATTTCTATGTCAAGATCTGTTACAGTGTATATGTATTCAAGATACCATGGAAAGATAAACTCCTCCTGCCTTCAAGTTTCATTTCATCTATACAAAATATACTTTAGAATTGTGAATCATTTAATGTCTTGTACAGTATAACTTCACCATGGGTTAAGAGTTGGCTGTGGTGCACTATGTCCCAAAACATTACAATTTTTCCCCGGTGGGAGAAATAGGTCAGCTAATTTAAATACTATACAACACTTGTCACATGGGATACAAAGGCTGGAAAAACAAGATTACAAACAGTTTGTGTTATCACACAAACTCAGAGGTGGCCCCCGTAGGATCTCTATAGGGTCCACCTATTTGCAAGGAATATTCAAGACGTTATTTTGCTTTGATTGTCAAAGTTAATTATGTTTTAAAGACTCATTTGGCATTGGAAAAATGTTTTATTCTGTAAAATATTTTACATGTTTCGGATATATATATGTATTTTTTTATATATTTTATATTTATACTTAAAGATAAATATAAATCAAACCTCCCGCTGAATGACAGGGATGGCAGCGAGCAGCTATGAACCTGGGACCGTTTAAATAATCATGCCAGTCCGCTAAGCGCACACCCAGCCATTGCTGTTAACTTAATACAAAAAATTATTTCCAGAACAGCTTTATAGTTAATGAAATATAAGTATAGAGATTTTCATTTAGTATTTATATGCTATTTACATTAAAAAACCGAAACAACATATGATTGATCAAGTGTTTTCAACATTTAAGCAATGAAATTAAATATAATATAAATTAGAAGAGCAAACAAACACTTGCTGACATTGATTTGTTTTCACAAAACCGTCGGAACAATTTATTATAGATACTTAAAACTATAGAGATGTTTCAGACGGAACATTAAAGGTTTCAATTGCTTTTAGTGTTGTTTTTTTAAATCTAAACGTGATGGACAGACAAAATACACAAAAGTAAGTGGCTTTTATCCTGATGGGGCACTAAACAAAAACAAAAAAAAAAATCTGATTATTTAAAATTTTTAAAGAAATTAGTTTAGCAACATAGCATGCCATGGCATTACGTTACTGCAAGAAATTCGCTGCATAAAAAGTCCATTTTAAAAAATGTGCGTGATATTTACATATAAAGTGCATTCTAAGCCTTTATAAACAAACATAAATAATTTTAATTTTAGCAGCTAGCTGACCAGAAAAAACACCTTTAACTAATTAACAATTGTTGTTCTTTGTTAACATATTAGAACATTGCCTCTCTTACATTTACGTAATTGTTTTAGAATTGGTGTATTTTTATGAAAAAATCTTATCTAATCTTAAATAATACAGACGTTACTTCAAAAAAGAAGATGACTACGTCCTACGCATCATGCATTTAGTCATGCATATTAACCAATGACTTAAATTCTGCCAAGTCACTGGTTTTCCTGGCTAGCTCAGGCAATCCATTCCATGCTTTAATAGCACTAGGGAAGAAGGAGTATTTGTACAAATTTGTCCTAGCATATGGGATGAGGAATGTGCCTTTATCTTTGTGTCTTTCAGAGTATTTTATTAAATTTTGTTTTTGTATTTGAAGATTATGGTTCAGTGTTTTATGTATAATTGCTACTTTACTTTTGAGTCTTCTGTCCTGAAGGCTTTCTAAATTTAGAGATTTTACTAAAGGTGTTACTCTTGTTAAGTGTGAATATTTGTTTGTTATGAATCTCACTGCTCTATTTTGTGTCTGTTCCAGTTTCTTAATGTTATCTTGAGTTAAGGGGTCCCAAACGGAGGATGTATATTCTATTATTGGCCTAACCAAGGTTAAAAAACATTTTAGTTCTTACGTTCTTATTTGATTTATAGAAATTTCTTTTAATAAACCCTAATGCTTTGTTAGACTTTTTTATAGTTTCATCAATATGTGGATTCCATGACAGTTTTTCATTTATTATAACACCTAGCTTATGGTTTTCCCAAACTCTTGGTCTGAGTCTAGCGAATGTCGAGGCAGCCTCCCCTATGCGTTTTTTTCTCTCCTCTTCTAGAGACAGATCATCTGTAATTGTGGATCCCAGATAGCAGAATTCGTTTACGGCATCCAGCTAGTTATCGTCTATGAGGATGGAGGGTGGTGCTGTAGCAGGTGGTCCCATAACATTTGTTTTCTTCGTGCTAATAGTCAAGCCATATTCTTTACAGGCCTGAGAGAAGCGGGACATTAGTGACTAAAGTTCCTCTTGTGTGTGTGCCACTACCGCTGCGTCATCCGCGAATAGCATATCTCTTACGAGGGTGGCTCTGATTTTAGTTTTGGCCCTCAGTCTGGCAATATTTAGGGGTTTGCCATCAAATCTGGAATGGAGATAGATGCCTTCAGTGGATTTGTCAAACGCGTTGTGGATTAGCAGTGAAAATAGTATTCAAAAGAGGGTTGGGGCCAGGACACATCCTTGTTTAACTCCGCTGTTTATACTGAAACTTTCAGAGCTGGCACAGTTGAATTGCACTGTACCCATCATATTTTGGTGGAAAGATATGATTACATTTAGTAGCTTGGGTGGACAGCTGTAAAATTTTAAAGAGACCATCTCTGCTAACTAGATCGAAGGCCTTTGTCAGGTCAATAAACGCAATGTATAAAGGCATCCTTTGTTCTCTGCACTTTTCCTGGAATTGGCGGATGGAGAAAATCATGTCAATCGTGGATCTCCCTGAGCGAAATTGTGAATTGTGATTCTGGATAGACCCGATCAGCAAGTTTTTGTAGCCTGGGAAGTATCACTTGAGCAAAGACTTTGCCTACAATACTTAAGAGGGAGATTCCCCTGTAATTGTTGCAGTCGCTTCTGTCACCTTTGTTCTTATACAGTGTAATGATTTTAGCATCCCGCAGGTCTTGTGGCACAGCACCTTCTTGCCAACATTTGCAAAGCAGTTTGTGTAGAGGTTGGATTAGAGTAGTTTTGCATTATTTTAGAAGATCTGGGGGGGATACCATCGCATCTGGGTGCTTTGCAGGCAGCAATGTTGTCTATGGCTTTGTTGAGCTCTGAAAGGGTGGGTGTTTCATCTAGCTCGTTCATTGTGGGTAATTGTATGATGGCCTTAAGGGCTGAGTCAGAGACTGAGCTTGTTGTGGCGTAGAGCTCAGAGTAATGTTCAACCCAACTGTGCATTTGTTGGCACTTGTCTGTGATAATTTCCCCAGTGGTTGATTTCAGAGGTGCTGTCTTGTTTTGGGAGGGTCCGAGAGCCTTTTTGATTCCTTCGTTGTCCACTTGGGCGCGAGCTGAATACTCTCACTGAGCTCTACCTAGTATTCATTGGCACAGATCCTTGCTGTCCTCTGTGCATTGGCTCTAGCTTCTTTCAGGTTTAGCAGGTTGCGTTGGGTAGGCTTTGCCTTGTAAGTAGCGAGTGCATCTCTCTTTGCTCTGATGACAGGTGCTAAAATAACTGCTTTAGAGTCTAACCAATCATTTTGTTTTGTAATTTTTCTTCCTAAGATTTCCAGGGAAGTCTTTTGTATGGTGGACTACGGTGACCAAAATGGAAGTCTACAAGGCATGCATTATGAGTACACTGCTGTATGGCAGTGAATCATGGACTACCTACGCAAAGCAAGAGAGAAAACTGAACTCATTCCATTTGAGATGTCTCTGTAGGATCTTGAATGTCACATGGAAAGAAAAAGTGTGCAATACTGAGATCCTTGCGCGATCAGGTATTCCCAGCATCTTTACAGCCCTCAGACAATGCCGTTTGCGCTGGCTTGGACATGTTCGCCAGATGGAAGACAAGCGCATCCCGAAAGTCATCCTTTATGGTCAACTCGCGACTGGCACAAGAAAAACTGGTCGCCCCCACCTCCGTTACATAGATGAAATAAAACGTGACCTCAAATCAGTGAACATCAATAATGACAATTGGGAAGACATAGCTCAAGACTGCAACAGGTGGAGAGAGACTGTGACCAAGAAAGCTATGGACAGTGAAAGTACATGGGTCTCAGCCCAGGAAGAAAAACGCACAATCCGAATAACGGCCAGCTCCTCTACCACCGCAGCAAAAGCCACCTTAAGCTGCACTATCTGTGGACGGGAGTGTCTCTCCAAAGTAGGGCTCCACAGCCACATGAGGAAGTGTGCTCTGAGATGAACCATAGTCGTCCTACGACTGAAGGAGGCCAATGATAACACCTAGGTATTTTGCGTTTTTAGTCTGTGTTACTAGTTTACCATGAATAAGATAAGTGGAATTAATTTGTTTTAGTTTTTTTGTTACTCTTAACAACTGACATTTTTCTGGGTGGAAAGACATGCTCCAATTTGATTCCCATTTCTGTAATTCATCTAATTCTCTTTGTAAAATATCTGTGTCTTGTGTTGTTTTTATTGTTCTATATATTATGCAATCGTCTGCAAATAATCTGACTTTTGTTCTCTGACTTTTGTTCCTAAAGTAATGCAATTTGGTAAATCATTTATGTAAATTAAAAATAGTAGTGGACCTAAGACTGTTCCTTGAGGTACACCTGAGTTTACTGTAATCGGTGTTGATTTAGAGCCATTTATTATTACAGTTTGTTCTCTCCCTATCAGAAAATCTTTATTCCACTGATGCAGTGGACCATTAATGCCGAAATATTTTATTTTTTTAAGCAAACTATGGTGGTGAACTTTGTCAAAAGCCTTGGAAAAATCTAGTAAGATAGCATCTAATTGTTCACTATTATCTAAACCTTTTGAAAAATCATCAATTAGTCCTATTAGTTGTGTTTCACATGATCTATATTTCCTAAAGCCATGTTGTATGGGGTGAGGACATTATGTTTGTCTAAGTGGTTTATAATGTTGCTACATATTATGTGTTCTAGTATTTTACATGTGATGCTGGTAAGTGATACTGGTCTGTAGTTTCCTGGATCAGATTTTTCTCCTTTTTTAAATAGGGGGGTGACATTAGCTTCTTTCCAGTCCTTTGGTACTCTGCCCTGGTTAAGCGATGCCTGAAAGAGTATTTTGAACACTGGGGCTAGCTCATTGCTTAGTTCTTTGAGTAATCTAGCTGGAATACCATCAGGTCCAGACGCTTTATTTGGTTTGGTGTTGGCTAATAGTTTTTGGATTCCATTTTCTTGTACTACTATATCTTCTATGTTGTCTACTTGGTTCAAATTAAGTAATATGTCTTTGTCTCCTAGCATAATTAATTTTATAAATTAAACAATTTGTGTTTGGAAAACCAAAGGTAGCAGTTGCACTTAAACTTTTCAAGCCTCATCGCATGGCAAAATAATATTTTTCATATCTCTTCTAGTTTTCGAGATCTGAGTGTGACAGACGGACATTTTGCACAAACCTCATAGCGACTTGTTCCCCTTACGGGAGCGCTAAAAAAGGAAGACAAAAGAAATCATACAAATAAAAATACAACAAAAGGATGGGGGGGGAAACTATTGGAAAAGACATTTGTCATGGTCCAAATAACAGATCATCACAGCTTCAAGTATTCATATCCAGAATCAACATTGCTGTCTTCACCAGAACTCAAACATAGGGCCATCATTTCAAAAACTTTTGTGGTTTTCATGTTCCAGGAAAAAAAAAAGGATGACAAAAAAATATTTAAAAATGTAATTTTAGCAAACAAAAAGAAAACAATTTTACTCGTCTTTGTGTGTGTGCATGTGTGTGTTTCATAGGGATATTAATATGAATAAAGATACTTACACTCCATGATGTTAAATTTTGAAAGAAAAAGTACAAAGATCCAGCCCATGTAATTACTGATGTACAGATGACAATTTTAACTAACCAGTTCAAATGCTCCTTGTACAGCAACTAACCAAAAATAAAAATAAATAAAACTTTTTAGGCTTCCATCAGAAAATCTTGTTTATTTATAATTTAACCCTTCCTTATTTAGTGCTCCCACTTTTTGTATTTCTTCAAAATATTTTCATTAACATTTCCACATCACCAACATTTAAAAAAAAAAGATTTTTAGACAACATTCTGACTTCATTGTGTACTTTAAAAATGACTCTAAAGCATTGTTTTAAAGGAACAGACCAATCATTTTACAGCCAGTATTCTATATTCATTATCAGTCAGTATTCTATATTCATTGTAACTACATTAACTTACACATTTTTCTTTCTTCCTATGTTCATGTCATTTATTTGTATACGAAATCAACAAGATTATTATAAGAGAGTTTCCCTCAAGAAGGCAAAGAATTGGTCTGCTCTTGGTTTCAATTTTGGTAAGCAATGCAGGAAGGCAGGTAGGTTAGTGAACACAAACTATCATCAAGTGCATTCCTACCTCATTTCATACAAAATTTTCTTTTAAAGCATTACTGTATTTTGATCACCCATACCCACAATCCTGTTTGTTCTGTGTCTGAGAGGTACTCAATACTGGGCACTAGTCTTTAGGCAATGGACAGTACTGGACAGTAGTGGGCACTGGGCTTTAAGCTGTTTATAGTGAGCAATAAGGAATTATAATTTTGCTAACAGATGGGGAGGGGGGAGTTTGCTCAGGTTATGGTGATGCTAGAGATCTAGCAGTGGTAAAAGCTACAGGTCTAAGGTAGGTAGTGTTGTACCACCAATAACAACCTGGCTGAAAAGAAAGAAACAATTAAAGCCCTCCTCATGGCAATAAGTAGGAACTCTCATATGCCATGCATTCAATCAGATTGTGCATGTGAGGCATAGAGCTTATTCCATTTATTATAGATTTTAAAGATTTCCCTTTTCTAATTTACAGGTATCCAGTAGATTTGAACTTAAAGATTTTTCAAGTTATCCAATGGAAATCTACAGAGGCGCCAAATTTTAACTTGTAACAATTTGTATGATTTCTCCACAAGTTTTCTATTACTAAAAGAGACTTTGGCCTCCTCAAGCTCAAGACTAAATTCCCTTACCTTCATTATGATGTAGAAGATACAATAAAGCAACAAGTTTCCTATAAATATTGCTAGAAGGTAAGTGGCAAAGTCTGAAGGCTGCTTTATGGCTCCATATAATGCACTAACAAAAGAAAATATTTTGATATTTGTTTAGTATTATACATAAACATTTGTTTCAACTAGTGCTAAATTATTAATATACCAAAATGTCAATTATTTCTGAATATAAATTTAAATGTACTGATTAATGTTATCAACTAAAAACAATACAGAAAACTTTAAAACAAATTAGTGCACTGAATAATGGTAAGTAGTTGTAGATCATGATTTTAATTTAGGTCTACAACATGGTCCCAATTTATCATAAGAAAAGTGCACACACACACACACAGACCTAGGTTTTATGACAAGCTCTTATACAACATGGTTTCAATTTTTCCAATGACAACCACACAAAAAGTTGTCATGAGTGAATTGTTTCAAAATGTTTCAAGCCTCATCATCACCAAGCAGCAACATTAACAAGAAATATGTGCAGAAGACATAATTTATAACTCAAATTAAAGAAAGCATGTCTAACAGTTATTAATAGTAGCAAAAACTTCTTGGTAACAGATTTTTTTAATTAAAAGATTCTTAATAAAAGTTACAAATTCTATAATTGCTGAATAAAAACATAAAAGCTTTATGAATCATACTGTTTCAAAGTGCACACCCATAATAACTGTTAGTATTAGTAACTGACAATTACAAACTTCTGACAGAAACAGAAAAAAAAATCACTTTGAAATGTCCTGTTAACAAGAAGTGAAAACCACAAAGCACACAAATCAACCCTGAAAGCATGATTACCAACAGTTTTACTGAAGACATTGTGACACCTCTTCTGGTGCTTATTAAAGTATCTGCTGTATACTAATTAAACTGGTCTTTTCTCTTGAATAGTTGCACTTCTTTTGTTGCGGATGTCTACTATAACTAGAGTAGCACAACAGACAATGAAATTCACTAATTAACTTATTGGTTAGCAGACGATGCACATTTATTGACATAAAATAAAATACACAATCCCGCCTTAAAGGCACATCAAATAATAATTCAAAAGTTATTAATCCAAAGAATTAAAATACTTCACTATTACATATGCTCCAAATCTTCTACTTTTAAAAACATTTAATGTACGTCCTATCTCACTGAGGACCCCAGATTAACTACCCGCCTGACCATGTGGCCAGATCAAAAACGAGGCTTGCAACCCAATTTATTGGAAGAGAAAGAAGAGAAGCTCTGGGGCTGCACTACAATATTTACAGGCTTACTTAATGATGTAAGATCTACTGCACTACAATATTTACAGGCTTACTTAACCATGTACAATTTAAGCGTAGCAATATTTACAGGCATACTTAATCATATACAATCTTAGCACTACAATATTTACAGGCTTACTTAACCAAGTACAATGTAAGCACAACAATATTTTATAGGCTTACTTAATCATGTACAATCTAAGCAAAAAAAGTGCATACTTACAAAACCCAATTAATAATATTACCAATTAGTAAAAGAGTGAAGCGACTCTGAAAAAAACAAACTTTTGGAAGTTAAATTTTTAAAATTAAGTTTCTAAAAAGCATTATTGCATACCTGCTTTGAACCATAGAGATTTATTGCCGCAGGGTGCCTTCATCAGCTACAAAACAACCAAAAAGGACAATCAATTTGCACAAAGTTGGCTTCTGGTTAACTTATCTGTGCGATGTTGTTCTCTATTGATGCAGAGAGCTACATCGGACAGATAAGTTAACTAAAAGCCTATTTTGAGTTGTTTGTCTTTTTGTTACTAATGAAGGCCTTGTGGCCCATATGTTTTTACTTGGTCAAGCAGGGTTACCTTTATGTATGTGTATTGTATTTTCTGCTTTAAATAAGTAGCCATTGCACTTCAGTATTATGTTCAACTTTTTATAAAAGTCATCTTTTTTTTTTAATCAAATATTCGGCAAACCAAAGAAGAAAACTATTTCTGTTTAACTAAACAAATAATATCAAACAAAATGGTAAAAAGAACTTACAGGATAAACTGGGTTAGTACATTTTCTTCCTTCTGTTATCACAAGACGCCATATTCTTCTAAATATATTACAATCTGCAGATGTATTAATAAAGAATCCTGTGCATGAGTGTGTTATTGTAGTTCTCTTTAAGAAACTAATTCTGTATCAACAATCCCTATAGTTACATCTAATTATAAAAACACAAAAAAAGTATGTTGATGAAGTGTGTCTGCAGAATATGCTAAACACGAACGTTTTGTTATGCATTTAATCTCAAAACAACTAAAATTTCAATAGAGATTGCTCAAAAGAGCCCAAAAGCGCTAAAAATAGACTTTGCAGTTGAAAACATAATCCAAATATTTCTATATGCATTCTTAGAATTTAAAATACTTTTAAAAAAATGATCTAATTCCACATTCAGAATTATACCTCTCAATACTGTAGAATTTAGTTACCTTTAAATAAAACAAAGTAATTAATTACCTATAATCAATTGACTAATTGGTTAATTTTTTATTTCATTCATGTTTTGTTCGGTACAAGTTTCAACTTGATCCCAAAATTGGATGTGGGATAATAATGTTTTCAAAATTTGTACCAGAAAGATGGACAGAGTGAGTTTAGACATAGGTTTTGTAATAAAATGGAAAAAGAGCAAATGTAGGCTCATTGTTGTCAGTATTGGGACTTTGTTTTGTTCATGATTTCTTTGCTCTGCCTAAGATTCTTGGGCTTTGTAACTGTTTGGTATTGAGCACTATTCTACCCTATTAAGTTGAGTTTATAGACACTCATTTATGTGTGTTATAAATTTCCATTATACAATTTTTAGTTCTGCTAGAGATTTCCACTTGCATCAAAAAATAAAATTGGGTTTTCAGTCCAAACACCTTTATTATTTACAAATCTGATTAAATGAAATCTGAATGAAACTGTTACAAATAGAATAAATAAATAAGAAGAAGACAAAATTCAAAAGGCTTGGCCTTGGGGCTCCATCCCGGCCCCAGGTAGAAGGAGTTTAGCCCCACTAGTGAGGTGCAAACAAAAGTTTTTGGGCTTAAGGAAATGCCACAAGTATAAGTAAGAGAAACATTGTTTTAGCCCTGCTCTCTTCATTCTGGAAGAAATAGTGAGCTCTAGAACAATCTTAATGTTGAATGTAAGAAATAGAGAGATGTTTTCAAACATTTTAGAATTGATTGCATTGGACATGTGGCTACACTAACTCCTACTAAACATGGCTACACTAACTCCTACTAAACATGGCTACACTAACTCCTACTAAATTTAAACAGCTGGTTTACAGAAATTACAAGCACATGTTGGCCATATTTCTTTGTTGAATGCTGCTAAGTATGTAATTTCTTATCTGTAAAATCAATATCTACATACCAAAAGACTTTCAATTGATTCTCAATGAGCATTGACAGAAATTGAATCAAATGAAAGTTCCTAAAATGTTTCTTATTAGTTGATTTTAACTGTGGATGCCAGATGATGAATTGCAATGGTGGTGATATGTGTGATTCAGTTCTTGGCATTTCTATGACATTTAAAGATAGTATTGGATCAAAGTGTGCTACATGTTTAAGTAAAGATAATAGGTTTTTGAGATCAGTAGCCCTACCATTGTGTACTTATAAATTTGAACATTCCTGTAGAGGAGTCTGTTATATAAACATATACTTTATGCAGGTTAATATTTGTTACAATAGATTTAAATGACTTATCATGTTTTTAAAAACAAAAATGTAAAATTGTTAAATATGAAACACGATGAATAGTCAATGTCACAAAAAATAGTATAGTATTTTGTAGAAGTGAAATTAGCAACTATTCACAATACATGTATGTGGTAGATATTTTGAGTTAGATACCAACAATACAATCTAATGTTATTCTTATTATATTTGTATTATCAATGAGTACAATCAATTTATTTGTACTACTATTTGTGATTTCTGGAAAGGGGAAGGGCACCAAGTGTCGGGTGCCAGTTGTACTTGTTACTCCTCTGCCTTCATGACCTGTAAAACCACAGGGATTGGTGAAATGAGAATGATTGATCTGCCACAAAAATAAATGATTAACAAGAAGGGTCTGGTATGCATGAAATGTATTAATTAGCATTTATATGATCAGTCTCAATTGAATTTTTTTAAAGACTAGAACATTGAGAAATTTACCAATATTCCATCTCCCCATATAATAGACTTGAGCTGTCAGAACTAAAGTCACCAACATGTGAATCAGTGCATACAATATCCAGAAAATATTTGTGCCATACACCTTAGCAAAGGAAATAGTAAAAATAAAAGTAAATTAAGCCAAGTGACTATATTTAGTTAAATATAAGAAAATTGACTTGTTAGATTAAACCTTTAAAACATCAAACATTATTAAAAACATTAAATCTTATTTATATATTAAGTCAAAGTCAAACTCTTCTGGTTTAAAAATATTCAGCTAGTAAAATTGAAAACTTTTAACAATTCCGGGGGTCAATTTTACATAAAAATAAAAACTTCAGATCTTGTACATATTTAATGTTATGTTTAATTAAATATTTTACCAATACATCTGAAAATGAGCCTTCTTCCAGTCTTTCTTCTAAGAAATATTCCTTGTAGAAACCAGTATTTACTTAATGTAGCAAATCTATTAAAATGTTAAAGACTTCTCACTCACACACACAATCTTATTAAGCGACTCACCACACCTAGCACAGCAATAAATATAATAACTGCCATGGAGAAATATGCAGTATGTGCTTTGGCATTGATATCAGGATGCCTGGACTGGTATATCTTCAACATGTTTAGACATGCTATGATGTACATAAAAGATGTGTCTGCAAGAGTAAAAAGAAAGTAGTTTCATTATAGACAATGTTAAATATATTTTTTTCAAAGAACTTTTAATTATCAGTACAGTAATTCCTCAATACTTTGTCTTTAATCATTGGCAGGTTTTGCAGATAATAAGTGAATGACAAAAGACAAAATAACCAAACTATAACAGACAAAATAACGAGACCCTAACAGACAAAGTATTTCATAAGTCCATTAAAATTTTACAAAGAGTGCACAAAATCTTGAGGATTTTTAAATACCTATCTTCTAGACATGAATTTTTACTTCATGCAAAAAACTTTCATATGGGTATTTACAATACTTTGTGAAAGCCAGTAGATCTCAGAGGGGAAGATCTGAAACATTTTAATAGCTAATCCAATAAATAAAGCAGCACAAACTAATGAGGACATTGCTTGTTGGATAGTGAAGGTCTGTAATGATCATCTTTTTAGTTAAAGTATGAGACAGCAGTTGATGTAGATACATGAAACTGTTTTATGTGAATAAGCATTACAAGATAGAAATGGCTCAAATGTTGTAGGCAAGTGCAAAGTAGCTACTTTAAAATGATTGCTATAAAGATACTAGTAAATAAATCATTATTTGTCTTTTTTGACCTTTAGGCTGCCTACAAACAACTAGAAACATTGTAAGGCCAACAAGCTTGAATAAACTCAATATATCCACAAACCCATTCTCTAAGTAACCAAATGTGAGCCTTTCTTTGATACTACTATTATTTGATATTACTATCTTGACCAAAAAGTAACAATAAAATAAATAAATCTTATTTTCTTGCTATTTAAATCACTCTAGCCTATACCAAAAGTTTTGTTTCAGTTTTTAAAAGCAAAATGTCCAGACTGATTAACTGACCATGGAATGCCACAGCAATGATTGACAAACACATTAAAGTTGATAACTAATGTAAATTGGAAATGGGGATAAAATAGTTATAAATGAGTGTTTGATTCCTTGGTGCACATATGCATATTCAATAAGATCAATTGCTGGAAGATTAAGTTAAATCAACTTTAAAATCACATAGACATTACTTTGCATAACTTATGTTCAAAACAAATGAGCTTGTCAGACAGGTATATTGAGTTTGCAGAAAAAAAAAAATCAAAATTGGTGAGTAGAGGAATTTACATATCCAACAGTCATTATACTTTCACACTTACATTTTTATTTCAAGACACTTATCCCGCATGGGAGATGACTTCATGCCAAAAGCTATCTTTTTTATGGTAACTTACAGGAAGATGGCATAAGTGACATGAAGAGCAACTCAGGTGTCATTTTGCTTTTACTCACAGTGGCAGCAGATGGCCTTAAGTCAAGAGATTTGAGGCCAGAAGAAGAGGTGCAGAAGATGAAAAGACAACTTAAATAGACCCCTGGCTAACTGCTTTGTCTGCATAAGATGTGACAAAATATGCAGGCCACAACTGGGTTGAGTAGTCATGTAAAACACTGCATTCATCCTTAATCTTCAGAATTGAAAACATAGTCATTATATTATTATTATAATACAAATTAGATATTCTGGTCACTTAATCACATGCCATTGCCATTTAATTCCCAATCAAATATTTTTTAAAGTCATAGTGTAATCATAATGGGGTGTTGTTAAGACATTAAATGGTACATTGGTATATTTTTTAAAAATATTTCTACATATATATGTAATTATGTTTGCTGCACATTCAGTTTAGCTCTCATCATGGATATACTTCTTATTACATATGTACACACACAAAAATACTTGTTCATACTTTATTTCTATTTCTATTGATACAAGTCCTTATTGTGCTGATAGCTACCAATAGTATCCACAGAATGTTTTTTTTCTAAATGTATGCTTACACTATATATATCTAGAAGTCCATAACTGAATTCACAATTTTTATAATGACAAAAAGACCAGGGGATTAAATGGCAGGGATCAAATGACCAGAAGACCCTTAAAACTAACAAAGATCTAAAAGTTCAAGTTACCAAATTGAAAATTTGTGTAGTTGGGACACACATGATAACAAGCACTCATGATTCCTTCCATAAACAAAGCCAAGCCCATGGCATAAAACAAACCAAAGTGTTGAGGTATGCCATAAAGTTTTTCAAGCTTTCCATGCTTACGAAGTATTTTTTTATGTAAGACATCTCTGTAATGAAAATGCATCTTCGAATTAGTCAACATAATTGTTAATACCCTTTTTTTTCAATTTGTCCTACTTGTAAAGTTGATGTCTACATATAAGTTAAATGTTATAATAATAATATCTGTTGTTTTTTTTATATTATAAAATGGAAATAGAATGGAAATTCATATCTAATGTTGTTGTTTTTTTTTTCATTTTATATTATTTGAAAATTAGTCGTTCATATTACAAATTGATCACTATTTTGATAGTTTTAAGCTACTACAAAGACCTAATCTAAAGAAAAATGTTTGCTTCATTGTTTAGTTTTAAAACTGCTTTTACCATTTTAAACACAAATTGCAATACCTAATAAAATATTTGAATCATTTTTTTTCTTCATGTCTAGTATTTATTTCATGTATTTAAAACCTTACAATTAGAACCCTACATCACATTTCAATTATCTTATTATAATATTGAAATACTATTTTGAATATATAAATCTACAGACACATACACATAAAGCAATTATTTTACCTTCGGTAAACAATAACTATAAATAGTAGGCCCAACATAATATAGCCAATGTTACTGAAGACATTGTTAAATGAACTCAAATAATTTTCAAGTGGATGAGAACAAGCAAAGTTGTAGTAACAGAGATCTTGATTGCCTGTGCTTGTCAAGACCTAATCAATCAAAAGAATGGAATATTTCTACAGAAAAAACAAAATGGTTGAAGTGTTATAAGTACATGGGTTTTGAATCTTAATATTTATTTATATCTGAAGATTTCATTTTTTTAATTCCAACCTAAATTACAACTTTTATACATCACTAACATTTAATTTGAGAATAAGATTGTAATTTAATAAGTTCATCGACAAAGTTATTTGAATGACTCTGCTGTATAGGAAACATTTCACACTTATAATTACATCAATCAAACTTCAGAAAATATCATTTTGGAAGTGGTTAATAAATCTTTGAAGAAAACTTTCTACCTTAATTAAATGTCAAATTTTTTTTTTATTTTTTTTTAAAGCTTTTTTTTCCTAAATTATCAGCCCAGTTGAAACAGAATTCATCAAGTCTGTGACAGTCAAAAAGACCAGCAGTTATAGTAATAGAAATATGTGTTTTGATGTTATAATAAAAAGTAAATGAATAAACCACAAGAAATGCAATAAATGCACATCATGTGACATTTTCTAAAGTTACTAATATTGAATTACTGTGCAAGCTAAGTCATAGCTATGCTACAAAAGAAAAGTATATTTCTAATGATACAAAATACAAAGTGAATTTTCTCAAAAAATGAAAAAAAGCACTAAAATTATTGTACAATACTCAATGTCAACTGTTAATGCTAAAATTTACTTGCAGTTATCTAACCCTAGAACTGCTTTGAATAAAAGCATTTTTTAAAGCTTATATAACTTTCAACTGTTTTTTTTTTTTTTAAGTCTATTAATAAAGTTTATTATTAAATTAAATATATGCTTGCTAGAACTGTTGAGTCAATTAAAGAAATAAAATAATATTTACAGCCAATTTTAGCTTCTTAAGATTTGTAAAGTTCTCCATTCAAACAATGCAGTCTATATAGATGTTAAGGTCATCTGTTTCTTTGCCCAACGGTTAATGAGCAGGGTGTCAAGTGGCCAAGACAACAAACAACTGCCTTTACATTCCCCAACTAAAAGTCAGGTACCCATGAGAGTTGGGAGGACTCAGGGGCACCCTAAAAATCCAGAAATTCAAAATCCCAGTCTTCACCAGGATTAGAACCCAGAACTCCAGGTGCGGAAGCCAAGTGCTTAAGATTTTTACTTATGGTAAAATGTTTTTCTATTTACAAAATATGAAAACAGTCAACCCTACAAAATACATTTTATAAAAGACTAGGGATTAATCTAAAGATCTAAAAACAAAAAATGGTGTGTTTAAAATATTCACTAGTATAAATACAAATATTGATGTGAGGTAACAATTTAAAGATTATAAAAAAACTAAACATTTTACGTGTTGGAAGTAAAGCATACCATTTTCTTAAACCCTTATTGGCTAGTGAAAGATATTTTGAATCTCAAAACAAATAAAAAGAGCTATAAGCTTTAAAGCATCCCATTGTATAAATCTAATTTGATTTTTAAAGAGGATTTCTTTAAAAATGTAGACAAGTATCACTGAAACACATAGTAGTTGGTTGTTTGATATTTAATAGAGCCTAGTATGTGCTAAGCAAAAAAAAAGGCAAAAAGTTAGAACCATTGGTCATTGATTAATGAAAAACAAAACTAAATGCAATAAAAGATAAGCTACTCACCCTCTGATACGTTATAACTAATTGTACAACAGGCAAGCCATAAAATATAGCAATAGTTATAAGATTCCTACAATATGGAAATACATTTAAAAAAAATTAATTTTATGATCCATCTTAAATAAAGATTTTATGGATATAGATAATATGAAATATGGAAATGTAATGTTATGTGAAATGTACACCTTTAATTTGCTTTCCAATAGAAAAGGAAAAATGTATACCACCATGAAACTAGCTTGAATCAAACTCAAATTTACCAGTGATAAAGTCTGTATGATTTAGCCAATTTCTTCCGTTTCTTTCTAGCCAAATCACTTACAAAAAGGGCTGTCTGTTGGAGAAAAATTAAGAACAAATTAAAATTATTAATGTTTTTGTTATGCTCCTCATTTTGTTTTAAATTTTTATTTGTAAAACTTGATATTGAATAGAGTTCAAATAACATTATTTCAATTTATAAAACAAAAGTTTAAAATATTAAACAAATAATGCTAACAATAACAAGTCAGATTTGTACGAGCTCCTTCCCATCCATAAAGGAAACTTGGGATCTTCAGATGGGAAACTATAGCACTCCTACCCTGCATTTCTGAGCCAACTAAGTTGGTCTCAAATATGTCCTACATCCACTCATCTTTCATATTAAGAGTTTAGAAGGGGAGACCAGATGCCTTCAAAACGGTTAAAAAAAAGTAAACTTTAATTTAATTTCCTGTTACTTATAAATGTAAATGATCCTCTTTAAAATTTGATGTTTAGTGTGATTATTTGAATACTTTAGTTGTGAAATAAAATTGCTTAAATTTTGTTTACATTCTTTTACTTTTTTGTTTTTAAATTATCATAATTTGTTTTAAAAAAAAAAAATTCTCAAAACAGTAATATTCACTAATGTATTATTAAAAAAAAGACTAATGATTAAAAGAAACAGAAACAAAAACACACACATTTTCATGACTAAAATAAGCCATTTGACCAAGGAGTAGCGATATAATGACATAACAAACTAGATTTCTATCTCATGGTAAAAAATGGTTTACGCAAAAAAATATACATAAATGAAACTGAAATACCCATACAAAACAAAAATGTGTATTAAACTAATTAAAGACATATTAAGATTAATTAATAATATATATTTAAAATATAAGGTGCTAAAACATCTGAAGCTGAACTAATCACCAATCCAAAACAGCATCGTTAATTCATCCTGCTTTGATATATTTTTAAAAATAAGGATAATAGTTTAATGTAAAACTAACTTTTAAAGTAAAAAAAAAAACAAAGCAAAAAAATATAAGTGAGCATACAATTTTTTAAAATGTAGAATTTTAAAATAATATAAACATTAAAAATTTTAATAAATATAAATCAAAATGACAAATCTTTAAACTACTGCTTACCTTAGTTCTGACTATCTCTTTCTCAATGCTTGCATCATGTAAAAAATCTATGCTGGATTCATCCAATGAGTCTGATGAATTAGAACATTCTAGTTGATTGATTTGATTTTGATTTTAGGCACATCGGCACAATTTAGGCCATGTCGTGCCTGCAGTCCCTTAAGGACTACTCTCTCTCTACATAACAGGGGCTAAATTCTATACAGTTAAATCATTAAAATCAAGGTCTATTCACAGTTAAAATAGAAAGAGTAGTAAAAACTTAATAATTTGGTAAAAATCTAATGTAAATAGTAGATGTTCACAGATTCATAAATCAGATCTTCGTAGACAACCCCCCACTTACCGGATAAAGTCCAGTACCTTGTCGAATAGTGTTTTTAAGTTAGTGGCTCTAAAATATTTCTCCCTGACATCCGCCACAATCTGCCTGAGTTTATTATGAGTCTCAGCCTCCCATCGGTCCTGCCACTCTCGATAGGTGGCAGAGGCAATACTTTGTCTCAGGTCCGAGCAGGGAATTTGGGTTCCTGACACCGCATGATTTAGGGCTCTCTTTGCTTCTCTGTCTGTTTCCCTCAATACCCACATGGGAGAGGACCCAGATGAAGGTGACATCCCTGTGGTCGGCTGTTATTTGGCCCAACAGCTTCAGGCTCTTATGTACCAATGGAATGTCAGTCTTCATCCGCCCCAAAGCTTGCAATGCAGATTTGGAGTCGGAGCAGATTATAAATTTCCTCCTTTCTGATGCTTTGACGGCCATAAGTGCAAGCGATATTGCATGCAATTCGGCCGTAAAGATGGAGCAGCCATCGGGGAGTCTACGGGAGATTGTTTTGTTCCGAAAGGAGCAGGCACTTGCAACCTTTCCATCCATTTTGGATCTGTCTGTGTAGATGGTGCCACAATCTCTGTAGCTCTCCTGCAGTTCCCTAAAGTGGACTTGTAGTATGCTTGGGTCTGTATTTTCTTTTTTGAAATTAAGGAGGGATAAATTTAATTTGGGTTTATTCATTAGCCAAGGAGGATTCTGAGGGGTTTCTATTTTAGAGATTTGGTCAATGGGTGGGGTTAAATTTTGGATGGGTTCTCTTATTCGAAGGTCCAACGGCTGTATGACGTTAGGCCTTTGATTGTATAATTCTACCTCTGTGGGTTAAATATGGAGTCGAAAGCAGGGTTCGTGGGGTTGGATTTTAGCTTGACTATATACTGCATTGCAAGCTTTTTCATTCTTATATCCATGGGGAGTTCTCCAGCCTCCACATGGAGACTTGGGATAGGTGATGTACGAAACACACCGAGACAGAGACGCAGGGCAGCATTTTGTATTGGTTCCAGTATATTTAGGTACGACTTCCTTGCTGCTCCATATATTATGGATCCGTAGTCTAGCTTGGATCGAATTAGACTCCGATAAAGCAGCAGCAAGGTATCTCTGTCAGCTCCCCAGTCCGTATGGCTGAGTACTCTAAGTATGTTTAATGACTTTTGGCATTTCTTCTTAAGTTCCTTAATGTGGGGGAGAAAATTAAATTTGGAATCTAGTGTGAGGCCTAAAAATTTTGTAGTTTTCACGACATGGATCTTCTTTTTCTGTATAAATAGTTCAGGGTCTGGGTGGAGTCCCCTTAAATTACAAAAATGCATACTAACTGTTTTGGAGTCCGAAAATTTAAAACCATTATCGTTTGCCCAACCCTGAATTTAACTGTAATTTTCTTTCTAAGGTGTTCATGTTTTTCCCATAAGTAAAAATGACAAAGTCATCAACATACAAAGAGCACTCTATGCCAGGGGACAGAGTATTTATGATGCTATTTATTTTAATGTTGAACAGGGTGACTGACAGGTCAGAGAACAATGAAGACTACAACAAATCATTCTCGCTTGAGGAACTAAGGGAATCGCTGGACAAGTCACATGACACAGCACCTGGAGAAGATGAAATCCATTACAAGTTCCTCAAGCACCTTCCCGAACCCTGCCCTGGTCATTTCCTGGTCATGAGTGTCAGATGCGGAGTTGCCCACTCGAACCTGAAATTTTCGGTCTTTCAGGAATTCCCCCACAAAACGGAGGAGGTGTCCCTTAAGCCCCATAAGCTCCAGGTCACGTAGAATGCCATGTTTCCAGGTTGTGTCATAGGCCTTTTCTATATCGAAGAATACAGCTACTAGATGTTCTCTTCTGAGTAATGCATCTCTAATAGAAGCTTCCAGCCTTACCAGGTGGTCAGTTGTCCACCCCTGCCGGAATCCACACTGGTAGTTGGAGATCACTTTATTCCTCTCCAGGTACCAGACCAGCCTACTGTTAATCATTCTTTCTTGTTAGTGCTATTGGTCGATAGTTAGCTGGGTCAGAGCTGTCTCTTCCCGGTTTAGGTATCGGTATAACTGTGGCTTTCCTCCAGCTGTTTGGGAAAGCACCTGTTTGCCACACACAGTTATAGACCCCCTAGCAGGACTGACATGAGGGTTCGGACTGGTCTAGGACGTAGTGAGATTTTAGAGATAAGGAGACAGTGATGATCAATGAAGGCAGACTGAGGAAAAGAGGAGGCAGACACAATGATAGAAAAGAAGTAGGGCACTTTTGAGCTCAAGAAGTGCTAAGGAAAGAGGAGCGCAGTTTAACATCATGTCTCAGGACGCCATTCTATTTGATTCTTTGATGTTGCCAGACTCAAAATATTATCTGCAAATTAGGACAAGTATCAGCCAGCATTACTATTTGTATATTTATGTTCAATTATACTTTAATTTCAAATTAACTAAAGTACATTGGAAACACTTTAAGAAAATCTCTCAAAAACACATTTTACAGTTCTGGTCCAGTATTCATTTTGATATGACATCCTTTTTTTTTTTAAAGTACAAAGTTTATATTCTCATTCCATCTGTCTTTTGATGGGGCTAGAATTTGTTGGGTTTCTTGGCATTCGTATTACTGTGGAGCTCTGCACATCTTGCTAAACGACTGGGTGCAATTATCAAGCTTGAGTTCTACTCATAGGCACTGGCAGATAAACAAAAAAGTCTTAAGTCCACAGCAAAAGGTTTGGATGAAGACAATGTTGTCTATATCTGTATGGCTGATTAAGGATACTCATAGAAGGTGTAAAGCAAACGCTTCAGTCGAACTACAGGTCTCTTCTATTGTTTCTTCATCTGCTCTTGTTTCTCAGGTCTGTATTCATTGTTAAGATGATCACAGCAATCATTCTGTTTTTCTGATCAGAGCCATACTTGTACAGCTTATTATAAGATTCACAGGCAGCACCATCTAAACCAATGTCGCAATAGCTGTTGTAGCTGCATGTTTTGTTACAGCCTTGGATGAGTAGTAGTTCCATGTTCAATGATAGTGAAGCTCCTCATCTTTCAAGTCACTTCGGCTGCATAGGGTATTCACCAACTCGTCCAAAATTATTAGCACGAGCTCGTCACTTCCTTCATAGAAGTATACATGTATGCAAGCCTGGTAAAGGTCTGTTTATTGTATTTGTTCAGCATCGTATTAATGGCACAAATCTTGTCAGGTACACTTGTCAAGTGCACTGGCTTCACACATAAATACCCCTATCTGTAACCATCACCATAATATGTTTCCATTTTTTAAAATGTTTATAACAAATAGTTGAAATTCTGTTTAATATGCCAGAATTCTAAATCAATGAGATTTTTAGTTGTTATTTTTTAGTTTTATATATATGTTATATATATATGCACTATATATATATATACACATATATATACATATATATTCGTGTACGTACGTACGTGCGCGCACGCACGCACGCGCACACACACACACACACACACACAGAGTCAGTGGAATGGTGGGAAGTGTTGTGAATAAAGCCAATGACAATTAATTAGCCCCTAAAGTGTATGGTGCCAGGCATCTGTGAAAAATTAATGAGACAATCATCAAATGTGAACTGACTATGCAGGAACCATTTAACTGCTATAGTCATGACACCTTTATATATATATATATACTAGACATATGTTACCCGCAACCCACCGGTCTTTATTTGCGCATTACTGTCGATATAGTCACTAAGAGTGTTTTGTAAACAATTAAACGAAATAATACTGTAATAAGTAAAGCGAATGTGTCAATGTAAAAATAGTGTGAATAAAGCTATCAAATCAAAATAGCTAATAGGCTTAAATCCATTTTTTCAAATGAAAACATTTGCTTGTAGGCCTACATATATTTGATTAAAATTTGAGATGAATAGACTTAATTTTGTATGTTCATGTGTTAAAGTATAAAGTAGATCTTGAGGTAGACATAGATCTAAATCTACACTAATCTAAGTTAAAAATTGGCTTTTATAGAGTTCATTCTGTGTTGTGCATGCGTGACCTTATTTCATGAATGAATATAGGCCTATCTCAACACGGCTACGCAGAATTAGCGAACTGCGTACTGCGAACGAATGTCTTAAAAATGCTTTAGAAAAACAAATTTGAATGTTAATTTGATTAAAATATGAAATGAATGAACAATAATTAGTATATTTATGTGTTAAAGCATAAAACTATCTTTGCGAAAAGAAGTTTTATCATCTTAGAGTTCAATAAGAGTTTTAGACCTAGGCCTAGGAATAGACTCAGTAGAGAGATATGTTAATGTGTAACCATTTGGTAATGTCTAATGAAAGAATGTTCGCCAGGAAATCCATAGTCACAGATATCAGGAACTAATTTACGTAAAAAATGCTTTTGAAACACAAAATTGAAAGTTAATTTTATTATATAATGAAATCAATGGATCTTCTTTTGTATTTTCATGTGTCAAAGTAAAAAACTATCTGTGCAAAGTGTATTTCTTAAAATTAGATCTAGGCCTAAATCCTTTTCTCATGTCAACATTGTTAACCATGGCCTAGATCCATAAATACTATAGCTGTAATAGAGTTGGTCAACTTTATTTTTTTTTTTAGTGTCTTAAGTTTGTTTTAGGGCTACAATATATACACTACGGTCTAGTTAGTACCCAAGGAACATTCCTGCCTAGTTTTATCAAGATTGGTCAAGCGGTTTTGATGTCTATAAGTCACATGCATACATACATACGCCTTACTTTATAGTATAGATATAATATATATATATATATATATATAACTCTGACCTCCACTGGACTCTGTAGATGCACAAATTGAACCATAACTCTCATTTGGTTGACTGCTTATTGACCTTCTTTCATTACCTAATTAAATCAAAAAAATAATTTGAAGAAAGTATTTTTTTATTATTTGGTGACATTGGTCTTTTTATTTCTTTTACTCTCACTTAGTTAAAGGTATGTACACAAATTATAAGTGAATTTTTTTTTTCTTTGTATGTCTCTTCAGATTGGGATTTACCTATATTTCATTTGTGATATGTGTAGAGTTAAATTATAATTGGGAACAAACTGAAGAGTTAGTATGTTGCAATTTGAAAGCCTATGGCCATTAAATTAAATTCAATTAAAATGAAATTCTTTTTTTTTGTTCGGTTAACTTTAATGTATAACATATACATATATATATCTATAGGCCTACTAGATGTAGCTTTGATATATATTGAAAACAAATGAGCAAAAGTAATACTATTGTCATACATCTGATACACCAAAAATGTTTGCTCCTCTTCCTATTCACTTGACCAAACAAAACAAAACATGCAAAATATTAGTAAAAAATTTATCAAAACAATAAATTAGAAGGTTAGAAATTGTTAGGATTACAGAAACATCACATAATTAGACATTTATTCTAAGAGGTGAAAAAGAAGTGATTTACAAACAAAAACTAGTAATGTTTGGTTAGAACTGTTTCTATTATCCTTATGGATACTAAAGATTATTATTATTATTTCTATTAATAATTTTACAATTTTATTAATAGAATAATAAATTATCAAAGTAGTTAGATGAAGACTTTTTGTGAAGTTAAACCAAACAGCACATAGATTCTAAAAAGAGCAATATTTTTTATTTTTCTCCAAGACATGCTTAAGTGCCTTTTTTTGTTTGTTTTGCTTAAAAATAGAAACAATTACTGTTAACAAATATATTTCTGTATATTATATAAAGGTATTTCTAAAACATCAAAGCTAAAAATTGTATAAGTTATTCCAGAAAAATTGTAAAAGTTTGGACAATCTAATTACAGTCTCCATGGACTTCTTTAAAGTACTTAAGAGTACTTACTTAGATCCAACTTGAATAAATTTCAAGCCCGACATTGTATTTTCCTTTATTTCAAATGTTTGATAATTATTTAACTTAAGTTTAACTATCACTAGTTGATGATGCCACATAGACACCTATCTAACCTAAACATCTTGTAAGGATTACATTCAAATGTATATATATATATATATATATATTATATATATATAAGTTTAAATATTATGGGACTGCAATTTCGCTATAAGAAGTTAGATCAGTGGTCTTCAACCTTTTTGGGCCTATTGCCCCCTTTTTGAATTTTTTCTTTTTAAAAATCTGCCAGCGCCATCCTCTAAGAAAAACACTTATTAAGAAGCGTGAGAAGGCAAATTTGAACAAAATGTCATTTATTAATTAATTTTCATGCTGTCAATAACACTTATCCTGCATGGGAAACGGCCACATGCCAAAGGCGATCTTCTTTGGTGAGCTTAGAGGAGAACAGCGTTAAAGAGGTGCCCTCCGTAAGCGCTACAAAGATTCTCTGAGGCGCCATTTCGCCCTCACTGACATAGAGGAAAGTACCTGGCAGAAGATGGCCTCTGAGAGAAACAGTTGGAAAGCTCTCACAAAAGCTGCAGGACAAAAATTTGAGACTCACAGAAAAGCCATTATTGAAGACAGGCGCAAAAGACGGAAAGAAAACTTAAATAGAATGCCAGTGGACAATGCTTTGTCGGCACGAAATTCGGGAAAATATGCAGGTCCCAACTGGGTTTGCTTAGTTATGCACTCAGCCTTAATCTTCGGAATCGAAGACATTGCCATTACTATCATTATACAAATTACGTCAAATAATAATCTCATTGTTATGACTTTCTTTCAAATGCTAAGAATAGTCCCTTTTAATTTATTGAATATTAAGGCCTACTAGTTTTATGTTTAATTTTAAATGTAGTTTTATTTTCAATATAAACATTATTATTGCTGAATTCATTACAAAATGAAATTAAGCTAATGGGAACCTTGTGCCTCCTGCAGTCTGACAATATTAAAAATTTCAAGCTTTAAATTAGTCAAAGCAAGGAGAAGGTCTCCTCTAGTGGCTACATCCAGTCTATTTCTTTGCTTATTCATTAGGTTTGTTACATACTAAACCTAGGTTAACTATGTATATAGATGGAAAAGCTAAAACAATAATTCCATTTTCGAAAAACAGTTTTGGAATTTTACTGAAACATTCAAATACATCTATATCTCTGTTGTGACTCCTATGTTAACATTCTTTTAATTGAAGACATAATTTTGTAAATCTATTTTTTTCTGCAACTCAATTTGAACATCAGTAACCGAAGTTTAATAATTGTCATTTAATTTTTTTTTTTTTTATTTACAACCTAGGCATTGATATGTGAATTGCATAGATATCGATGTCCTTAGGCAGAATTCATTTGTCAACAAACAAGTTATGTGAGATTGTAAAACTCTTTAAAATATATTTAATATCTCAATTAAAGAGAAAATGATAAAGGAAAGTCAATTTCTTTCCTTGCAGTCGGAGGTTGGTTTCATTCATATGCGTTTGATCCCTACTATGTAAAACAAATTTTCTTTTTAGCCTGCTTTAAGTCAACCGTTGAATCTTTCTGTTTCGCGAAAAAAATAATTCCAAAATGGTATTGAAGAGCTTAACAAAACAAGCCATAACAAACCCCATTCCAAATCCAGTGAACTTCAGTTTACAAGAGTTTAACATGTTGCTCATCCTTTGTTTCACAAAACTGTTGAAAGATGTGCTTATTTTGGGCATGGGTTTGTATTTAATTTACAATTTTCATAATAAGATTCAAATAGAAATGAAATTGAGGGCTAAAATTTTAAAAAGATTTTGTTTGTGTATCATAACTCACTAGGTGAATAGTGGATAGATCTGTTCTTTATTCTATATTACTTATGAAGCCACTTTAGCATCCAACCACTGATGGTTCCCCATATGTCATCATAAGCTACATAACTAGACAATCAATTTTGAAAAAATATTTCAGCACTAACAAAAAAAAAGTGTTTTTGTGTTACAGATACGTTTTAAGAAATTTTTAATTTACTTTTAATCAATCTTCAAACAATATCATAAGAATTTTTTTAAAAAAGATATGCGTTTTTCTAAGAGGCCACTAAAACATATCCTGCTTTGCCATTTTTTTTGTGTTTTTTAAAATATTGTTTGAATAGTATATATTTATAATTGTTGAAGAATATTCTTAAATTATTTTTGGATATTGCTATATGTTCGTGAAGCCGACTTGGTTTCATAACCTCATCTGAAAATGTAATCGTTCAAAGTAGAATATTGGACTACTTTTTATCTAGTGGCAACTCAATAAAACTCAACAAAAAAAACAACTTTACATACCAGCAAGATTTCGTAACAACACTTTGTCAATGTTTTTGTTTTAAAAAATGGTTAAATTATTCTATTTGAATGTTACCTTTAATGTTGTTTTTTTTTAAATTAACATTTACATATCAATATATTAGCATATTAAGATAAAATAAACTATTATTATTATTATTATAGCTTTTATATAGCACTACTTTCATGCTTATAGCATGCTCAGAGCGCTTTTGATCCAATCTCAATTGTGGACCAGTTGGGGGGAGGGGGTATCTAGGAGTTGGTTTTCCGTGCTGCCTTTAAGTGCTCAGTAAACACAACTCTGCCCGAGTTGGGTGTCAAACCTCGAGCCCCCTTCTAGGAAGCCAAGTTCAAGCGCACTTGGCCTCTCGACCACGCTTCCCACACTATGCTCAAAAGGTGTATTACCTACTTTATTTATCAAATAATAAACGTTTAGACACGCAAGATATAAGGACAATAGATGGTTATAAATTACAATAAAAGAGTAAGAATTTAAAAATAGAAAATGGCATTCCTGAAATCAATTTCTAAGATTTCTGTTCTTAAATTAGAAGCAAACTACCTATAATTTTTCTATATTTAGTTTGCCAGCGTTAATTTTAAGGAAATGTTTTATTTGTTTTGTTTCAGTGCACCTTTAGTTCTTCTTTACCCCCAGAAGCCCAGCGCCCCCTTACCGCCCCTTATTGTGCCCAGCGCCCCCTACCGCACCTTTGGCTCCCAGCGCCCCCCCCCCTTCCCCATTTCACGAAAATGCCCCCAGGGGTTGATAGCACCTCAGTTGAAGACCACTGTGTTAGATAATAAGGTGTTAGATCAGGCATGTCAAACTCATTAAGGTGTAAGGGCCGCATAAAAACTTACTATGACCTGAGGGGCAACAGCCAAAAAATATTTGCAAAACAGCCTACTACTTTTATGTAAATAAAAACAATATAATAGAATACTATAATTAATGGCATACCTGTCCCTTAGTTAGCTAAATTTGTTGTACTAATTTGTAATTAAAAAGTAATATGATTGCGCATTATTTTCTTTGTTCTGATGCTTAACATCTTTTTTTGGATACAAGCTTATTAATGTCATGTTGAAGTTTGTTTTCCACTGACACTTTCATCACTAAAGACAAATATTGATGAGATAATCTTGAATGGTGAGGTGCTTTTGTAGCTTTCATTATGGAAAAGAACTGCTCACAGAGATAAGTGCTTGCAAACAGCAAGAATTCTGGCTGCAAATTTCTGCAATTCAAAGTACCGTTCAGGGTAAATAACTGCAAAATTTTTGCGCAGCCTATTCTATATACTTTGATTTCAACAAAGAATCTGAAAGCTATTCTATCAACTCTAGTTGCACAATACCAGCAGCAATTTCAGAATCAAATGAGAGTGGAGATACAAACAACGAAAATTCTTGCTAGTATGGAACGAAGTCACAAAAACGGTCATTGAAAGCATCTACTAACGATTACAGGTGTAAGACATATTTACCAAATGTTGTAGCCGTATTTAATCTTTTTAGTTCCTTACACCTTGAGAAGTTAACAAGGTTTACTCTTCATATTTGTTTTATCCACAGTCGTAATTTTGCTTGTAAGCACTTCACATGATTACACGCAGTTGTGACAATTTTGTCTTTACTTTGAAATTTAAAATTCAAGTCTAGTAGGTGACCAGTGAGATCAACTGTCAATGCCAAACCCGGAACCCATTCATCAGTTTGGAAATGTTCCACAGGTTCACCTTTCATGTTCCGAAACAATACAATTTCCTCCTGCAGTGCAAAAAATCTCAATACTTTATGACATGAGAGCCAGCGGACTTCTGTGTAGTAGGGAACACAATCAAATTCCTGTCCAATGCCATCCAGAAACATTGAAAATTGGCGATGATTTAAACTACGGGTACGAACAAAACTGAGAGCGACTGAAACCGGTCTTATGACATGTTAGAACTTTAATTGCTTTACGCAGAATGTTTCTTGATGAATGATGCACTGAAATGAGCAAATTTAAATTTAGCATCAGTCTCTCTTATTTTTTGCAAGTAACTTTGCATCAAAACCATTTCATTTCATGGTTGGTGTGCCAACTGTTGTTAGACTTGCTAGCTTTACCAAAGATAAATTGTACTGCAATATCACCTCCTCTAATTTCTCAAAAACATTCCCACTTGTTGTGGTGTTATACATAGAACAGAGCTCAAGTATCTCCTGATGTATCATAAAATTCCTTTCACATGCCCTTATGAATATAGCCAACTGTGCTACAACCATTAAATCAGTTGACTCATGGAGAGCCAATGAAAATAATTCAAAATCTTTAATTGTTCACGCAATCTGACTGACATGTCATATATTCTATCTGCCACAGTGTTCCTAGTTAACGCTTTTTCTGTGAATGCTTTCACCTTTTCTTGGCAAATTACTTCAGCTTTAATGACACACTCCTTCATAAAATCACATTTCACTATATGATTTGCTATGGATTGCAATTAAATTTGACAAAATGTAACTTAATTTGCTTTTACTGCAGACTCTCGTTGTTCAGTTAAACAAATACTATTTTTCGTTTCAAGTAGCTTGTCATCTCTTATTTTACAGCGTAACAGTTTAACAATATTTTAATAATTTTTAGGTGGCTAAGCAGGGCACACGCAAAGTAGACGCTGGCCGCATGTGGCCCCCAAATGCCGTGTTTGACGTGCCTGTGTTAGATGATTCTGACTATGACAAATATTAGTTGGTTGTTTTTTTTTTTAAAGAATGATAGTTAATTGACAAAAAGAGGTTTTAAAGAGAAATATCACTTTTTTTTTTCAATTCTTTTCCAATACAATAGTAAAGTGTAAATAATTTAAAAAAAAAAAAAATCCAACATAGATGTAAAATATCCACATAGAATGCCACAGTTATTTTATTTAAATTTACCAGGAGTAGCCAAAACATTTTCCATACTTCTTTCAAATAAATAACAGGATTGTTCTGTAAATTAAATAGGAAATAACTCAATAAATTTATAAACAATCATTTATTTTAAACCATTGAAGTGACCTTTTTTAAAATTAAAATTATTAGATTTAGTGATTATAGAAGACTTATTATTTCTTAGCTGTAATGAAATATTTTTTTAAAGCTCCTTTTTTTATTTTTCCAGGTTCTTTCTAAGTTAAATTTTTGAATGCATTAATTGATGGTTAAATGATCTTAAAAAAAAATTATGTTACAATTAACTGATTAAAACAATACAAATACAAAGTAACAAAAATAAGCAATGGAAAAGATATGCTGATATCAAAGCTATTTTTAAAACGTAAGAAACAGATTTACTATTATGATCATGTAGATTGATATGAAGTTTTTGCAAACCTTGGACAGAAATAAGAGCTTTTATTTTTTACAGACCCTGGAATTAGTGAGTGTTAAATGTATTGATCAATTTTGAACAAAAACGTAAATTTTTAAATGAAATAATCAATAGATTGTGAAAAGATTTAGCCTCTATTTAATACATATGCACTTTAAGGTGTTATATCTATCTATATCTATCAAAATCTAAGATTTTGAAATACTTTTTAAAATGGTCTCAAAATGTCTAAATGTAATCTATTGAATTCATGATAAAGGAAGAAAAAATGTTCAAATATTTGAAAGTAATGTTAGGGCTTTAGAAAAGGTAATGCTGTAACAAACAAACACAATTCTATGGTAGCTACAAGGAATGAGACTGAAAAACATATTGTTCAAAATTATGTCAAATAGTAAGATTTAAATTAATTTTAAATGATTGTAAATGTGATGTTTACAAAATTACATTAAAAAAAGAAAGAATATTGACTATTCTTTTTTAATAGTTCGCACTTCATGTGAATTGTTTGAAAGACTAGATATTAAAAATTCATATATTTCCAAAAGTATACTACTTAATTTTTTACCTATTTCCTCTTGCGTTA
The DNA here is from genome assembly GCA_030265305.1 of Biomphalaria pfeifferi. Taxonomy (NCBI): domain Eukaryota; kingdom Metazoa; phylum Mollusca; class Gastropoda; family Planorbidae; genus Biomphalaria; species Biomphalaria pfeifferi. Next base: position 4,628,561 of record JASAOG010000003.1, on the reverse strand, counting down.
ACTCATCTAATCCTTTGTGTAAGCCACTATAAAAAAAAAAATCATACATGTAGAGTGATAAATGAATGCTTCAAACTTGTTTGAATAAAGACATATTACAGTCTGTCTAGCTTAAGGCCAATATTTTTCCTTCTCCATAATGCATAAAATAAAATGATTTGACAGTGCCATAAACATCTACAGACTAAACTATCAATCACATCCTATGATATAGAATAAGTACTTAACTTTGTTAACGCTGGCAAGTGAAGGGTTACTCTCAGGGAGTAACTTAGTATATACTATTTATTTCACAATCTTTATAATGTTAAATAATGTTAAATTTTGTATTTCTGTCTTTTAATATTCCGGATGTGAGAGTGATTGTTCTTTGTTTTGGTTGTAAATAAAAAGATCAAAAGTACACTAGAACTTACCATCCAGCAAAAACAATGCCTATGATGAAAGCAATCACGTAAAATATCAAATAAAAGCCAATAGCTCCCAAAATTGCAGATAAGTATTGAGAACCTAAAATTAAAAAAAAAGATAAATGATTATTACCAAGAATTTTTTTTTTTTTTTTTATTGAAGTATATCAAAGAGCCATTTTTTAAACTGTTGCTTATTAGAGAATACCATTCCTGGTAAAGAAAGTCTACATTCACTCTTCAGCTTTTTCAAAGCAGACCAATTGTGTTGGGAACTTCATTCACATAGATGTTTCTCCAAAGGCTCAAAATCAGTATAAAGATACTCAAATTTAGTTTTGAAGTACTGTCCACCATGAAATAAGATTTCTGGAGCCACAGGTCATAGTAAATACTCTTCTCAAGAAAAAATACTTTTTTTTACAGTAAACAGTGAAGCGAAACATTTTAAAACGATTCCTCTCAGCAACCAATTAACAATCAGCAGAAGATCTCTCAATTAGAACTTTAAAAATAGAATACTAATGAATACGAAAATAAAAATACCATTAAAATTAGCACACCAAATAAGTCCAACTATTTCATGCATACTCTGTATTGAGAAGCCCAAACAAGACAACTAGTTATCTGAACCCTCCAACAAAATAATGAGAACAAAAAAGAAGAAAAAGAAGAAGGCAATGATAACAGTTTTAGATGAGTTGATAATTTTGATCACTTATTCAATAACATTGCAAATTTCTTAAGGAAATATCTGCTCAGCTAAAGCTTCTTAATTTTGAATACAATGGTTGTTAAACAATTCCTCATTCATCTTTTTCTTTCAAACCATTTTTGCATGTCTGGAGGCATCAAAATAATTTTATTCTAATAAAATTTGATGTTTTTCAAAACACTCAAATTACTTTATTAACTATATCAACTCCTCCCATTTATCCTTTAAATGACAATAATCCAAAAGGTTCTCTTTAGGACCTTTAGTGGAGATAATAACTTAAACAAGAATAGCATGCAACGACGTCAACCAGGCCAAACGGTCGACCGAATGAAGGTTTTAAAAACAAATGTACTTATGCAGTATGTTTGTTTGTTGATTGGTGCCTGCAGAAATTCTAAACAACGTACAGCAAATCAAAGGAGATATATTTTGTGGAAGAATCACAGTCAAGGAATCAAAGAGTCTCATTTGCGACCACTAGCATAGGTTCCAGATTTTTTATGTAGAACTATTGTGCTACCCATGAGGGATAACTTTGACCTATTAAACTACAATAAAGAAAATTTGTTAGAACTTTTTTCTTCTAAATATAGTTAAGAGATTGGGTATAGTCTTTCTTGGTTACAGTAGGGCCTGTACACCAATATGGGTTTGTTTAAATTAAGTAGAACAATAATTTCATTCATCAGCTGAAGATTGTTTACTAACCAGAAATAGTTCCCTTGATTTCCATAGTGACTGTTTTCTTAGAGTCTGTTTCATTACTTGGTCCAATCACAGTTTGTTGCAAGTAACCTTCACAAACTTCATTACTTGGTTTGACAATAAACACAACATAGAATCCATTCATTTCTTTAAAGTCATCTTTCTACAAAAATAACATAAGAAACTTTAATAATTAAAATAGCAGCATCTATACTCGCTTAAAAGCACAATAACTTTGCTAATATATACACCAACAATTAAATGTACACTTGTAAAAGTTATTCAGAGATTAAAACAATAGCATGAACATTCAAAATACAGTACAGGTCTGGAAAACATATAAACAATTAAATACACTACATCAAATAAAATAAAAATAACAGCATTAACAAATTCAAACAAAGGATTTAGTTAGGAACATCAAGAATTTTATTATTAATTAAATTAATTCAATACACATTCTTCAGTCACAGAAGAAGGTTGAACCTTTATCACTAGCCACATTTTATTTTAGCAAATGTTCAGTTGCTATTTCAACATCCCTAATAGTAGGCAGTATCTACAGAATTCCAAATTCTAGCTTAGAGTATAATCAGAAATTATGTAATCAACTTTAAATACTTAAACAAAAACATAAAAAATGCAGTTTTTGGATCTTGAGTGACTTCTTGATTTTAATGTGAAATCATTAACTATAGACCATTATCAAAACTATTATTAATAAACTATTTATAGAAACATTACAAAATTTAAATTTAGATCTAAGTATTAAAAACCAACTAGACCAAAAATAATCAGTGGACCATGATATCATTAAAATATACAGTCATATAAAAGCAGTAACCAATATAAATCCTCCTGGATTAGTGGTAGATTATGAAATAATCAGTGGACTATTAGACCATGATATCATTAAAATATACAATCATATAAAAGCAGTAACCAATATAAAACCTCCTGGTTTAGTGGTAAAGTTTGTCTTGCCATTAAACATTCAGTATTTTTCTGAGACAGATCATGTGGAAGTGGTTCTTTTCTTTTACATGTATTTTCTATACTGTCCACATTTCTGAGGCCTAGAGCAATGTGTGGAGGGTGAAAGCAGGATAGACCCCTAGTTTAGTATCTATTCCACACATTTTTCAGACAATAAAAGTCAATTTCATTTTCCATGTTTCCATTCTGGGAAAGTATGCTGCCATGATGTTTAGATCCAAGTAGGCTTTACCTGGAGCCACTAGCGGATCCAGAACTTTTGAGATGGGGGGGGAGTGATTTTTCTCCAAACACTAACCCTAACACCCAGTAAACCCTAACCCTGTGTATAAACACAAATACACAGCTTATACATATATATGAGAATAAAAAAAAGCAGTGTTTCCCATACAGTCATGTTGGTAGCCTTTCTCTTAACAGCTAGGGGGTTCGGGGGAGCGCTGTAAGTGTTTTCTTGCATTATTCACTGCAGAAATGCATTCTACTGACATCTACAGCTCATTATTCATCCTATTAAAACAGGCAGATCAAATTTGGTAAAATAATTAATTTGGGGGCAAGGGCCGATCCTGAAGCGTGACTGACAATCAAGGCACAAGTGCGTAAGTATATCTATTAGGAGTATTTATCATAATATTATCTTCATGTTAATTGAGACCTCTTGTAGTAGGCCTGTTTTGGTCAGCATAAGACATTAACAGAATGATGGTTAAATGCTCAAAAATATATCATTTTCAAGAACCCTTTGAATAATGTTTTACTTGAAAAATATTCTAATAAGAATATTCTAATATGAATTTATAGGTCCTTACTACATTGCAAATACAACCTATTTGTTTCTTGAAAAGATATGATATACAGATTTAGATTAAGGCTTTGAGGATCGCCTCTAAAAAAAAAATTATTAGAAAAATAATAATTTTTTTAAAAAAAGCTAATTTTTAAGTGATACATTTTGATCAATAGGCATGTTTGTAACTTTTGTTTTGTTACAGAACTTTAATTCAAAGCTCTAAACAAAAATTTTCGGAAGTGTGAACAGAAATTAAATGTACCCATTAGATTCTACTCTAAAATGTTTGCATTTTTAGGATTTAAACATAAATTGTACATTTATTTAACAAGAAAAATATCAGAATGAGTAAAGGTTGGAAAAAGGTGAATAGGAAAAGAATAATTGGGTTCAGAACTCATCTCAATTTTTACTCTTATACTGAAAAAATTAGTATGAATTCTACATTTTCCAAAACAAAGTCTTTTTTAAAAAATTATGATAAATTCATGTGCAATTATATATTTGACCATTCTGTTTTTAAACGTCATGTTTTTGTCTGGAAAGGGGAAGGGGTGGTAAAGTGGAAACGATTAATCCTTGCTCCCTTTTATAATTTATGCTACTGATTGCATTTGGCATTAAAGAATAGGGGGTGGGGCGATTCGATATAAGAATTAGATTTATAGCATATATAAATTATATGAGTGCCAGATTTTTTTTTATTTTATAAATTGTAAAATACACTAAGTATTGTTTGTCCGATGTGTGGAGGGTTATTGCATGTATCGTCCCTCCTACCTGGTACAACCCTTTTTCATTTTACTAATAATAAAATTTGAGATTAAAGTGTGGTGCGACATAATATACGAATGGGTTTAAATATCAATATGTAGCTTATATTATACAGATATTCAACTAATTTTGTTCACAAATTATGATTTCTCCATAAAAATAGGACACCCCCCCCACACACACACTCAGAGAGCTAGAGTGGGGAGGGCAGTAGATGCAATCGCTGTCCCACCCCACCGAATCGGCCAAGATACCAGAAGTGGAGCTACATAATACTTCATAAACAAAAGTCATCTGCTCCATTTCACATTTATTCTTATATTTCTGACGATGTAGTGGACCTGCTCTATGTTTCATTTTAGTTTGAGGAGTAGATGAAACAATATATAAATAAGTTAAATAATCAATACATGTAATCTAGATTTTGTGATTTAATTTGCAGTTTCTCGGCACAGGTAGTTCTGCCTTTAATTATTCTATTGAGTATAAATGATCAAACGAGACTACCTTCTCTATTTTATAATTACTGCTTCTTTCAAAGATATCAAGTGTCTAGTTTTTTAACCTCTTACCCTTTTTTCTTTTCTACCATCCCTTTCCCTAAATGTCTCAAATCCACTTCCCAAATATCTCCAGCTGATAGCACTCTACTCCAACAACTGAGACTGATTTCTAGTCTTTCATCTATTCAATAGCTGGGCTTGCATCTATAGTGACCTTAGACCAAACTTTCTACTTTAGACACACCTTTCAGACCACCTAGATCTAGAATGTATGAAACTTGCCATTAACTCATTCAAGGTGTCCCTTCTTTTTCAAGATGTGTGCATTTTAAAATGTATTCTTTCAGCTTTTTGTGACCCAGTGGTGCATGAGTTCTAGGAAGGAATATTTTCACAAATGTGTTTAAATAAATAAATATTTATTATATATTTCTGATGTGTCTAAGTAGATCTGAATATTACTGTTACATTATAATTCACCCTGTGGATATCTTTTTTCAAATTATTATTTCTTTGTAGTTATATTCACCATGTGGTGAGATAACTTTATTTTGCCTAAGTCATATCTGCAATCTTATCAGGGTAGCATTGACCAGAGCACTCCATCTCTAGTAGATATTTGTATACAATATTTTATATATATTTTGGCTGATGGCTACTTTTAGAGACACCCTGCTTATTGCTAAACTTCATTTAGATAGTGGCACACCCTCCCCCTTTTATTTTCATCACAATTCATTGACACCAGGTTTCTCTATATTGGAGTCTTCATGGTCAACTTCACAGTTGTACCTGCTATATTATTATTACCTTAGCTTTCATGTTTAATCTTATAGACTCACTTTGCTTGTATTTAATGTGTTGTCTGATTAAATGCTCAGCAAATGAGATCATGCCCTATCTGTTGGGTAACAGGTTCTAACTCATGGTTTTATTTACAGACTGGTCACCTGTTCCAGCTATTAACTAGATTCTTCTTACCAACACAGCTCATGATCTAGGCTCTAGTCATATATTCATAGCTCTGTAACTAGCCTTGTTCCTTCTGGTTTGACAGTCACTGCTTCTTCCTAACTAGATCCCTACTCTAAGACTCCTGACCTAATCCCAGCCTGACTACTAGATTCTACATTTGGAATAGCCTATTCTCAACTCTGTGACTGGAGGAATCCACCACCTGAACCTATGGATTCTGGATCAGCACCTGTAGTTAGTTGCAAATTTTCCATAACTACATACATCAAGTGGATTCCTCCCCTGCCAGAATGTTTTCTTTCAAGGCAATTTTATCTTCTACTCCAGTTGCTGGTTGCTTTCACTGCACTTTAAAGTTTGATCTTCTATACCAGTTGCTTCCAATGCAATTTAGACTTTGATCTTCTACTCCAGTAGCTGGTTGCTTCCATTGCACTTTATGTTTAATTTCTTTGAACCTAAAGTAATTTTTTCATGCATTATGTCACCCTTGTGTCTGTTTCCGAAGCCTTAAATGTGCATTGGTCACTGTTAGAATGCCCTAGACTAAATAAGGGTAAATGTAGTCAAATTTAATTAATTAAATTAAAACACACTCAGCGTCACAACTAGGTATAATGTCTCCGTGTGTGAGAGGGGTTGACAATATGATCAACATTACGCTGTTGGGATTAATAAGAAAAAGTAATTTTTATCTCTAGAAATATTTTTAAAGAGCTCATCTAGACCTAATTACCTCTAAAAACATGGCTGCTTGAGTGGTCATAGTTTGGTGCTTTCCTTCAAATTCTACGTTAGTTTCAAGGTCAAATACAGGACACTTAAGAAAAAAAATTCTTAGCTTTATTAAAATATTTCAATTCCATATTTAGTTCTACTTTTAACTAAACATTGCAAACACAAATGTAAGAAAAAAATATTACAATTATAGTATATGCTTACCTTAATATTTTGTACAGATACTGTCATACAAATATGTGATGCTGAAGTAACTTTGAGTAAAATTGTTGAAACATTTTCAGGAAATGTATACATAAAATATGTTGGTTGCCAAACACTCAGGTTAAATGTTCTTGGCTTTTCATGACTGTAATTGTGAAATAGTTTTTTTTTTAAATAATCAATTAATTAAATTTAAAAAATTTGTTTTAGCTTAAACAATCATAAATTGAATATTTATATATAGTAGTAAAAAAAAATGTAAAGTTCCACTTTCAGACCTTGTGGTCTATAGGGCAGATGATGTAAAGATCATGTTTCTGTAACCTACGGTTAATAAGGGTGTCATGTGGCCAGCACAACGACCAACTGCCTTTACTTTTATATATATATAGTTGCCAAATATTATATTATAAATATATAAATAAAAATCCCAAGAACTTACTCTAGTTCAAAATCAGTAACTCTGTTTGTAGTAAGAGTAAAATGGACATTATGCTCCCACATACTTGAAACAGTTATATATATCAACTGGCTTTTTGAAATAGTTTTTTTTTTACTCTTGTCTATGGGACACAATGTTCTACTCACTGACCAAAAAGAATAGCTGAAAAATAATAAATAGGAATTAAAAACAGACTATTTATATTTTCATATATTTTCCCTTTTATACACGCTGCTTTCAATTGAACTTCTCAAATATGTTTTCAAGACTGAGAATGTGAAGAAAGTATTGTTTCAGTATCCTGGCAATTTTGATCTACATTTACCAAGCTGTAAACATCAACAACTTGCTAGTTGATGATGTCACAGAACAAAATTCATTGTTATTAGCAACAAGAGTAGTGGTGCTTTAGCCAGTTGACAGTAACATCACCTTCACCTATCCCTGATGATATCACAGAACAAAATCCATTGTTATTAGCAACAAGAGTAGTGGTGCTTTAGCTAGTTGACAGTAACATCACCTTCACCTATCCCTTAGTCTGTTGGACTGCTGGGGTACAACACAAGATCTGTTGACTTTCTCCATTCCTCTCTGTCTTTTGCCTTGGATAGAATCTCTTTCAATGACAGGCCTTCCATTCTTTTATGTTGTCTTCCCATTATTTTCTCTACCTCTTCTTTTTTTTTTCTGGTACTGTTCAATGAAGGAAGGTCTTTGCAAGCCCTGAGGACCTTGTGACATGGCCATAGAGTTTTAGTTTGCATTTTTTGACAGTAGTTAGCAGGTCATCATGGGGGTCCAATCGCTGTATTAATCCTTTTTCTAATTTTTTTATTTGTGATGCAGTCTTTGTATTGATACCTGGGATCTTTCTCAATTTCATTACTAGGATCCTCCTAAGTCTGATATCAGCATACAAGATTTGCAAATCTATAAGAATGTGGTAATGACCAGGGAGCGCATTAGTCTGAGTTTGGTGTTGAGGGCTATGCCTTTGTTATTCAATATTGTTTGATTTTGGACTGTGCAATTCTGGTCAGTGGTTCAGGTTTGGTTCCTTCATCTGATATGATAACTCTTAACGTTTCACCTCCAATACTGATATTGGCCATTGGTTACAATTTGTGTTTTTTTAGGCATTGGTTTGCATATCATATGCTGAGGAAGTCTTGTCAATGCACATTACCAAGTCAGCTGCCAGACATCTATGTCATAAGCAAAGCTTAAGTTAGTAATTCTTCCTTCAATTCTCACAGAAACATAGCCCTTGAAACAATCTTCTATTATACTTTCAAGGAAGATATTGATAACAGTTGGTGAAAGTAGGCAGCCCTTGTCTCACTCCAACTGTGGTTTTTAACTAGTCTCCAATGTTGTTGTTGAAATACACTGCACTAGTGGCCTGCTTATAGAGGTTCTTGATGACTTTTATTATGTTTTTATTTACGTTGTACTTTTCCATTTGTTGCCCAGTGTGCACCTCTGTTGAAAAAGAGTATGTTGTTGAATATATTTCTCACAGACTATCCTAAGCTTTAGGTATTTTCTGCTGTGCTGTGACCTTGTCTAAAACCCACTTGTTCTTTGGATATAATTTTGTCTGTTATGGGTTTTAACCTGTTGAATATAATTTTTGCTCTCTGTTATGTGGATGTAGTCAAATGGGACCTCAAAACAGTGAACATTGATAACTCTAAACCCAGGTAGATGAAACTTGTTAGCTAGGGATAGCAGTTCATCTAGGAGAGAAAACTCCGAAAATAAACACCTGCTGCCTTGCAGATGATCTTGGATGATCAAAGGCTATGGGAGCACACCCAGAAAGAAAAGCAGACTGAAGTCAGAGTCAATGGGCCTCCTGGCACATAAACATTGACACGCAACCTCATCTATGTTGGAGTTCAGTAACGATTCTAATAGATGTGGCGTCCTGCCTGTGGAATCCCGCCGTGCAGGTAGGGGACCGGGCTCTCCGCCTCGAAAGAGCCCACACAAGCGAGCTGGTGGTTCTTCTATCTCTGCCTGTGGAGCCAGGAGCAGGGACAAGAAAGTAAATACTACTGGCCAACACTCCAAGACCATAAGTCTAAAAATCCAAAAGAAAAAAGAAGCTCTAAAAATATTTCTGCATGACAAAGAAATTGATGTAGCTTGCATCGAAGAAACTCATTTGAACAGTAATCTACGTTTCTCCATTAGAGGCTAAACCTGCATCAGACAAGATTGATAAATCAGACCGTCATTAAAAATGACATCCCTACCACAGATATAACTCTGCCCAACTCCTCAGAATCAGAAATAATGGGAACTGAGGTAATTCTCCCAGATGGAAATATTATTCTATTTAACTGCTACTTCCCACCAGACAAGGAAATAGAGATTGACCACTTACAAATACCTGACCAAGAAGAATGTCTAATCTTAGGAGATATGAATAGTCACTCTCAGAGCTGGGGATACCCAGACCTAAATGCCAGGAGAGAAGAAATTGAAGAATGGCAAGCAGAGAACAGACTTATCTTGCTCAATAAACCTGAGGATAAACCAACCTTTTTCTCAAGAGCCTGGCTAACATCAACCACTCCAGATCTAGCCTTTGCAACTGACAACATATCCAAAAAGTGCACTAGAGAAGTTGCAGAACAGCTAGCTACCAGTGACCACAGACCCATATTGATCAGTATCGATACCTCCTTCAAAATATCAGAAAACTCCACCATCCCCAGATGGAACTACAAAAAAGCCAACTGGCACCTATTCTCAAAGCTCACAGACCTATATACCTCTTCAATAAACTGCAAATCAAATGAGGTTAATAAGTCATACTCAGCTTTCTCCAAAGCAATCCTCCTAGCAGCTAAGGAATCAATTCCTAGAGGAGCAAGAAAAGATTATATCCCCAACTGGTCTGATCACCTTCAACAACTCCACAATGCCACTATTGAAGCCAGAAACACAGTAGAAAATAACCTTTGTATAGAAAATAATATAAATCTAAAAGCAGCTAATGCAATTTTCTGGAAAAATTACCTTTTCGCTATGAGGAAAAGTTGACATGAAAAAACATTGCAACTGAACGTAGATAGAGACTGCCACAAACTCTGGCGTATAGCCCAATGTCTCAACCAGGAAGAAAACAGAACAACTCCTATAGTAATAGAAAAGGACAACAAACCCCTGAAAGGTCAAGAAGCAGCTAATGAATTCATTAAGTTTTTCCAAAGCGTAGGACAAATACAAATCAATGAAAGTAGAAATAAAGATGTAAACTCAGAAATCCAAGATAGAATTAAAGAAAACAATCCAGCTTACTCCTTGGGAATGACCACAAATCTTAAAATGAAGGAACTAAATAAAATTCTAAAAGTATTCAAACAAAAACAAGCCCCGGGACCAGATCTAATGACATGCTTCTTCACTTGGGTTCCCAAGCCAAAAGAAAACTGCTACAAATATTCAATGCTAGCTGGAAATCAGGCAGAATTCCAAACATCTGGAAAAAAAGCCATTATAATCCCTATACTAAAGCACGGCAAACCAAGAAATAAACTGGATATCCCATCAGCCTCCCTAGCTGTACTTGCAAACTGATGGAAAGAGTGATAAATAGCAGGCTCACTTTGATCCTTGAGTCAAATAACCTACTCACTGAAGCCCAGGCTGGCTTTAGAAAAGGTAGATCAACAGAAGATCAAATCGCCTTCATCACACAAGAAATAGAAGACGGCTTTCAAGAAAAAAAAACAACAATTGTGTGGGTTGACTTAGAAAAACATTTGACAAAGTCTGGGAACAAGGTCTCTTACTCAAGCTAATCCAGCATCACATATCCCACAGAATGTACTACTGGATAAAGGAATATCTAAATAATAGAAAAGCCTTAGTTTGCATGCAAGGACAAAGAAGCCACACAGTGGGTATAAAAAATGGTGTCCCCCAAGGAGGAGTCCTATCCCTAACACTTTTCCTAATATTCATAAACGATCTAAATCAAAACCTACCAAGAAAAATTAAAAGCAGCATGTATGCAAATGACCTTGCCTTAATTAGCACAGAAAAATATGTAGGAACATCGAAATTTTGATTACAAGATGCTCTCGATAAACTCAATAATTGGTCCAAAGACTGGGGCATGTCCATCAACACAAAAAAGACAACATATACCATATTCTCACTGTCAACAAAACAACAAACAATAAAATTAACATTAGATAAGGAAGCTTTAGAAAAAATGACAGCCCTACATATCTTGGAGTCACCTATGACCCGAGACTAACCTGGAAAAACCAAAAAGATAAAACACAGAGCAAAGGCTCCAGAGACTATCCCTCTTGAAAAAATAGCTGGCACAGATTGAGGAGCTAATCAAAACATCCTGAGAAAGACCAATACCAGTTACGTAAGACCTGTACTAGAATATGGTGCCACAGCATGGGGCTCAGCAGCCCAAACCAACCTAAGAAAAATAGACAAGGTTCAAAATATTGGTCTTTTGATAATGACAGGAGCAATCAAAACAACACCCATAAGAGCTATGGAGGAAACCGCTGCCCTGATCTCTCTGGATGAAAGAAGAAAAATAAAAATCCTTTCCCAATTAACTAAATTGGAAACCTTGGAGAGGCATCCACTCAGAACGAAAATCCACAAAACTGGCACAAAAAAACGTCTCAAAAGGACCAATTTCATACAGGAATCTTAACCTAAAAAAGAAACACCAACTTGAAAAAAATAACTGTGGAATCCTCGATACACTATAATAAATCTCCACCATGGGACGAAAGCCCTCTTCCTACTATAAGGGACCATATTGAAAACATAAAAAGAAAATCTGACTACATACCAACAGAGCTCAAGGAAATAGCGAACTGTTTTCTACAAACCAATTATCCTAGCAATCAGTGGATCAGAGTTTACACGGATGGCTCATCCCATAAAGCCACCACAAATGGAGGAGCTGGAATACTCATCAAAAGGCCAGATTGAGGAAAACTAGAAAAATCCATTGCAACTGGAGAGCTCTCTGACAGCCACAGAGCAGAAAGGGAAGCACTAGCACTAGCTGCTACCATGCTAGCAAATCATCCAAGTACCCCACACAGTCAGATTGTCTTTCTAACCAATGCGAAAACAACCCTACAGAGCCTGCAAAACTCTGATTCCTCTTATATTAAAAACCTCAGAACAGCACTTACAAAGCTCAACAACAACAGCAAAAAAACTGTTATTCAATGGATACCAGCTCATATACAACTAGAAGGAAATGAGAAGGCTGACACACTCGCCAAGAGTGAGAGAACTAACTCACAAATAAACTCTACACTCTATCCAGAAGAATTGAAGAAATTAATTGTAAATAAAATAAATGAGAAATGGACGAGCTCTCATCCAAATCACAAGAAAGATGACGCTTACTATAAGCTATCCCGACAAGAACAACGCCAAATCTTTCGACTCAGGACCGGACACAACAGGATGCGACAACACATGTATGAAGCCCAGAGAATGCTGACCATGTCCTCCAAAACTGCTCTCTTTACCAAGAGGCCTGTATAAGACACTGGCCCCAAAACACCCCAATAGAAAGAAAACTATATGGAGAGCTCCCTGATTTGGAAACCACTGCATAGTTCATCTCATAAATTGGTCTAGTCATCTGAACGCTTCAACATAACAATGAGAACGAGGAAGAAGAAGAAGATAATGACCATTGGGAAAACAAGCCTTAGATTGCACTACGTGGAGAGAGATAGTGACCAAGAAAGCTATAGACAGCGAAAAAATATGGCCTCAGCTCTGGAAGAAAAGTGTGCCACATGAAAAAGGGCTCCTCTACCATCACAGCAAAAGCCCAACTACCCTGCAATATATGTGGACGGGAGTGTTTCTCCAAAGTAAGGCTCCAATCACATGAAAAAGTGTTCTACGAGATGAACCATAGTTGTTACGACTGAAGGAAGCCAACTAATTTAATTTTTAAAAGAACTTTGCTGTGATGGTTATGAGGCTGATAGTGTGGTAGCTTTGACAGAGTTGAAATTTGCCTCTCTTAGGCAGGGTGATGTAACATATAAACTTCTAAATAGGCTAAGCCATGATCCTTTGATAAGGTCTCAACAAAAGTCATTTTTAAACATCAAGAAAAGTTGAATTCTAAAAAAATTTTTAAAGGAAGAAAAAAGCATAACAATGATCAATATGCTTGTCACAGCTTTCCTATTATATAACTCTATCTACTTATAATTCGATAGAAACTACCTTAAGTCTCGATACGTTTAGGTGTCCCTGGTTCAGTTCTAGTTAACGAAATAAAACAATTAAACTACTAGATCAAACACATAAACTTTAATCATCTTTACTGCATATCACACACGCTGGTCTCTGTCTGACAACCAACACACTTCCAGTCATTCGCGCAGATTGTAAAAATAGATTATACATACATACATACATTCATCCGTGACAAAGCTTAAAGGTAGGATTTCTGATAACATTTTCTTTTTCTCTCGATCCTTTGTTATCTTTATTTTCGAATGTTTTTTTTTAAAGATGGATACTATTAGTTTTTTAAGTTAAACTTTTTTTCTACAAAAACTGTGACCACTTAATATGCTTCTTTTCTCTCATGAAACTGTGAAAGTAAGTTTTTATAGTTTTCAGTGATTAGAAACTCAGATTTTATAGAATTCAGTGATCAGAAACTCCTACCTACAATTACAGTCTAATTGCTGGTGGCTGTCAAGTCTCATCCAAAATAGAAATATTTTTTAATGCAATATGATAACTAATTTGACTAATAGTATTAAAACTAGAACTACAATCATATAGGTTATTTTTTGTATGAATAAAATACCTGCTTCCAATTTCAAATGGGATTTGCCAAGAAAGAATTCCTTCTTGTTGCCTAGCAACAAACATTGTAGGAAAAGCTTCAGTTGCATTTGAAGATGTTACAGTGACACGTACAGCTGTTGTCTGACAAAAGAGATTATATTTTTATATTTATTCTTTAAAATTTGAAGCACACAGTCTTATACTTCTTGCAGCAACTCTCAAGAGTAAAAAAGAAATCAAAGCCCAATTTCAGACCTTGTGATATTTGAAGCAGTTAATGTAAAGCTCATCTGTTTATATGTCAGACAGTTAATGAGGGTATTATGTAGCCTGCACAATCAATCATATACTATACAGCTTAAAGCTTTGTCTCCACCTCATCCAGCTCTCAGACTAATTATCATCTAAAGACAACAGTTTTTTTGAAGATTGAGTAATTTCATTAGAATTCTTATAGATCTAGAATCTATAGCTGACCGGAAACTGAATTAATCATATAAATGCAATGCAAGCACTTTTACCCACTTCTGACACCATGTTTTGTTGCTACAGAGAAATAAATTAATGTGGACTAGCAGTAAGTGTAGAAATTATGTTTGGGTGGGGATTGGTAATGGTGAAGAAATTAAAAGCATTTTCTATGTTACAAACATCATTTCAAGCAGTTTTCACAAAATAACAACATTAAAAAATGAGATCGTAATATATCACAGATACATGGAATTTTTTCCCATGGCCAAAGGATGAAGAATTTGTTGATGATAGATTTAGATTAATAATTTGAATTCAAAATCTACTAGTCAATAGTGATGACTATTATATACTATATTATATAGCAAACCTTATTTTCTTCCAGATAATTATAAATAAATATAATCTGTTGAGATATATTAACATAATCTGAGTATGTAGTTCCAAATGAGCAATTTGAAACAATAGAGGTTGATAAATTGAAGTTCAAATTCGCAATTTCTAGATCTAAATTCGATGCATTTACAGTGATGTTTTTGTTATTTTTATTTGCACCAGAATTCTTATTTGCTAGATTTACTGCACCAGACAATTTTGTATCACTTAAGTCACTGTCTGATTGTAAATTGTGAACATTTTGTAAAAGACAGCTGACCATCATCATGTTGTAAATAAAGGTAAATTTTAAGTCGTTTGTAGTATAAGATCTAGATCTGGTATTAGATCTAGATCTCAATGCCGATGGTGACATTATAATATTTACAGTTAAATCTAGACTAGATTAGTGAATGATCATAATGAATAGAGTCTAAGTACTCTAAGTCACTCTGACAAGTCTAACTTAGACTTTCAGTAGACTCTAAAACTCTAAGTCTGAAAGTTTTTGTGCTGCAGATCTTTCTCAATTAATTTTGATTAATGTGACGTCGTTACTCAGTTACTGATACTGGGTTTTACTAAGTTATAGAATCATTATTTATTTATTATAGATCTAGACTCTTTTAGAAATATAGAATCTATAAGAGGTACAAATCTATCAATCAATGATCATATTTTTTTTTCAATGATCATATGATTATGAATTGATACAAGTTCCTTGTCTATCTATATAAATATAATTGTTAATAGGCCAATCTATTCGGTATCTAGGAGTGATGTCCCTTGTTGATTGTTGTTACTGGGAATGGCGTACAATAAACAGCTGATTTGTCAGTTAGAAACATTGTCTATGGTTAGAAACTATAATAAGAGTTACTTAGTTAGGTCTTTAATAGGCACTGGCATGCAACAAATATAGATCTAAATTTATCTCGAACTCTTAAAAAAAAAGCGTTATTTTGCTAGTCGATAGTAAATCTAAAAGGCAGATCTGCATGTTTATCAGCTTTTTGTTGAAAAACTACAATCTACTGTAGATGTCTCGTAAAGCTAATTTGACAATGGTTTTGTATTTAGTAAAGTATGAATAAAATGCAAAGACGAATTTATTTTCTAATACAAAATCTTAATGTTCACTTATTATCCTTATCACAACCCAGAATAGGGCCCCGCGCAATCCGTTTCGCATAGGGCCCCGCAATCTGTAGGACCGGCCCTGTGTACATGAATAGTTCAAATTTATTCCAATTCACCCCATATATGGGCCAAACTGAAAGAAGCTGGAGCAGGTAGTATAAAAAAGGAGAGTAATACAAGGTGGTTCGCAAGAGAAGAAGCTACGTCGGCAGTTTCCTTGCATCTCGACAAACCTCATCAAGCTATTGGAGAAACTTTCTGAATCAACAATTAAAAGAATGGACACTAGAAGCAATGCACATAATCTTCTTCATGCAATGGAAAATCAAGAATTTTTTGCTTACCTGGAATTCTGGTCGAATCTCCTGCGCCAAATTGATACAGTTCAGAAGAAACTCCAAAAATCTGGACTGTACTTATGGGAATCTGCTGAAGAAATTAAAACCTTTCATGCTTTCTGCAAAATGATGAGATACTTACGAAACTGATCACCCAATCCATCGAAAGAGCAAAAGAAGGTACTGAATGCGATGGATTTATATATTACATTATCTCATATTATGATGTCGAATTTTCACAATGCTAGGGGTATGCAACGGTATTAGTCACTAAAGAGTCTTAATGATTATTTCTTGTTAATTTTACTGATTTACTATACCAATTTGAATGTAGAATTATATATTCATTAAGTATATTATCTCATGTTATGACGTCGAATTTCACAATGCAAGGGGCCCCCAAAGAGGTCAATCCCCCCGGGTCCCCAAGTCCCTAGCTACTCCCCTGACCTATAGACTAATTATAAATTGTGAACACTGTTAACAGTTTTAAATTTGATAAGAAATTAACATACAGGCAATATATAATTAAGTAGCTATAAGTGGTTGCTAGCATTAGCCCTGCTTTTCACCACATCTGCAATATTAATTTGTTTTTGAACATTGATGAAATGCTTGCTCACATCAGTATCCGACAGGCATAACTATGGAAAAATTTTCATAATTCTGTAAAATGTTAACATGACAATGATCACCACAATTATTCATATGCATTGGGTATTGAAGAAAGTTCACCAAACTCCAATTACAGTACTAACTTTGTTTTCAGATTATTAAGTTCCATGTGTAAATAAATCTTCAGAATATTTCGCTCAGTAAACATTCAAAGGACTCTTTAATGTTTTTTCAATTCTTTGTCTTTTTAAATGTGGGAATCGACTCAAATCTTTTTTAAATGAAAGATAAACCGTTCAACTTTATTTTAACTTTTAATCAGTGATATCATTTACGAAGCTAGAAAACAGTGTGTCCTTGCTCCTTGCCATGCAGATTTATATTTAAGTCGATGAGATGTCTAGTTTAATCAACTAAAACGGCTTAATTTAACTTTTATTTTCATCCCACAGAGGACACACAGGATACACATTTGAGACCAAAAAAGAAATCTGCTGCCGAGGACAGATGCAGGCAGCTCAAAGAAAATCTTAATCGACCACCGGCGGATAATGGTTATGCTTGCTCAGTATGTGGCAAAATATGTAGGTTACACCTGGGGCTGCGCAGCCACGGGAAATACTGCATTCTTCATTAATCTTCGGACTCAAAGACAAGCCTTATTATTATAATTTAGTTAGCTTTAATTGATTGATGATTTCCTAGACATAAATTTGCAACCTCAAATATGTCTGACCATCTAGTATTTCCTTAGAGTGACTTAAGGCCAATAAATACTTTGAAAATGTTGACATTGTAATCATTTTTTTTTAAATAACAAAAAGCTTAAACGAAAAGAAATGACATACATATTCATCAAATGACGTAATGGTAACAATTACATTTAAACCGATGTGTTGTTGTTTTGGTCTGATTACTTATCAATATCAGGTGACCGAGCCTTGCTCGGATGAATAATTTGTTAAAGAAGGGTATATACCCGAAGTCATGTTGGGAATATTGTTGTAATTACGAAAATGAACGATCGGGTAAAGACTATCAATCCGAAAAGTGGCTTTTTCGTTCTGTCAGTTCTCAATGTAATTGTACATGGCGATTAGAATGGAAAGTCCCCCCAACAGTAGACCTATAGAAAACCACAGCTCACGTCTTAACGTTTTACATTGCTTCTTTCGCATAAAAGTTTTGGGCTATTATAGGCTTGGAAGAAGCCTTTGCAGTGTAACTTCTAAAATAGTTACTTTCTGACATTTAATATTGCAATTAATATATTCATTATGGCTCTGAGACATGGACACTTTACAGAAAACAACTAAGACTTCTTGAGTGCTTTCACCAAAGATACTTGCGCTCCATCATGGGCATACGGTGACAGGCGCACTACAAACAGCGATGTCCTTGCCATCGCCGGTATGGACAGTATAGAGGGTCTTCTTATGGTCCGACAGTTGCACTGGGTAGAGCACGTATCCGGTATGGGAGACGAACATATGCCAAAGGCATGACTGTCGGATTATAAGAAGTTCAAACCATTTTGCAAGAATATCGCTGTTTGTATTGCGGTTTGTTGAAGTCGTTTAAGAAGTCTTAGTTGCTTTCTATAAAGTACTCATGTCTCAGATCCACATAGAGGGGTTGAGAGAATCACTGGTTGACACTGATTTTTGTAGACAGGAAAGCGATTTATCTCGCTTAGAGGCGTCCAATAGCACGACTATCCCTGATCAAATATCTACCTCTCTTTAAAGCAATGCGTCATTTGATACTATGCTTCCATGATAATGTGAAGTTATCTACCACTTTAAGGGATGTCTATGCGCGGTGATCTTTGAGCTGAGTAGGTTTTATTGGGTGACTTCTGGAACATGATTTCTGTTTTACCAAAGTTTACAGGTTAACCAAAAAAAAGCAGCAGCGTGATGAAAACTCGTTGACCATGAGCTGGGTATCATCAGGGCCAGCCTTAGGCCTATGCTGCCGCAGTGCAGTGGACCCCGAAGGTTCAAAAGCCCTGCGCTAATTCTAGGTGTAAATTATTAAATTAAACCATTATAATTTATAATAGGGTTCCCGTGGTCTCCTTGTTTTCAAGGAGCTCCTGGAAATCTCCTGAAACTCATAAAAAAAGTCCTTAAAAAGACAAATTTGTCATTTTGGGGTGTCAATCAATATGGTAAACGCCAGTCCTACGCGTGATATAAAAAAAACGGCATCGTCAGCTTTCATTCAATAAAAATGTAATGCAAATATGAATTTATTTTCTAATACAAAATCTTTATTTTCACTTATTATCCTTATCCCTACCCTTACTGGTCCCGCGCAATCCATTTCACATAGGGCACGCAAATGTTAGGGCCGGCCCTGGTTGTGCAAGTAAGGCATAGATAAGCTTTGTTATGACCATTTCCTATGTTTTGGTATGGCTTAATCACATTGCAATAATTCACCAGCAAAATAATAACAAAGTAAAATCTACCTACCGGTGTACGCAATTAGAGTGTAAACAATGTATATAGCCTTTAAAACACAATAACTAATCATACATGAAGATATTTAATTTCATTATTTTTTTTCCATAGTTTCATAATGGATCAATGTACAATAAGATGGTGCGCAAATGTTTAATTACGTCAATTGAATCATTAAAACTTGTTCTTGTTTGCGAAGAAATGTCTTAGTGTACTGCTCTGAGCCTAGTGACGTAAGCGGTGTCAAGTTTTTTTCCCCATTGACGTCATGTAGAAAATTTCATTCATAAAACATTCAAGCCAAAATTAATTTTTCGATAATGAGCCGTTTTCAAACCGATATAACGGTCGACTTCGAGCTTTCCCGATGTGGCCAATGAATTTTTTTCTCACTATTATGTACATACCGTGAAATTTTAAAGAAAATCGTTAGAGACGTTCTCGAAATAAAATGTATATATATATATATATATATATATATATATATATATATATATATATATATATATATATATATATATATATATATATATATATATATATATATATATATATACAAGAATTTCTCGCTTAAGAGTATAGAATTTTTGTCGATTTGGGCGTCGTTATAGGCCTAGCTAGTCAATAAAATTCCTGTGGCATTTATTTTCTAGAAATTGGTTATTATCTTTTATGCTAACAGGCATTTTTTTTTCTTCATTTCTTTATCGGGGTAAAATTCGCCACTTGTAATTGTGCAATGATACAGATCTAGTATCATCTAACACTAACACTTCACTAATTTGACTACTTCTTGACAAGCACACTGTGACTGCAGTCACAGTAATCTTTCAGTAACTAGACTCGACTTCAGTTGGCCTAATATTAACTGTCACTAAGACGTCTCTAGATCTCTAGAATTAGATCTAATCTATCATGATCTAAATTATCGATTACTAGTCGACCCTCGGCCTTAGGCCACTGCAGCCTATGCGACCGCAGTGGGTCCCGAACTTTCATAGGCCCCACACTAATTCTAGTTGTAAATTATTAAATTAAACCAATTTATAGCTTATAACAGATTTCCCGCGGCCTCCTGATTTACAGGAGCTCCTTGAAATCTCCTGGAATTGTAAAATATACAACAAAAAAAAATCTAGGTATTTTAGTGATGACACTACAGATATCTCAGGCACTAAGCAGATATGTCTTTGAGTGTTCGGTTTGTTGATTGCGATTATATTCGACTTCATTGGTTTAGTTCCTGTTGCTCAGAGAGACGCTTTGCATGTGTCTAACGTCTTTGTACAGTCTAGACATGGACAAACTACTCGGCCAAGGCTGTCTCATGATGGCTAGCATTCTTTTTCCGTAACTGTCCCTAGCAATAGCGTTGGTGCTAAAGTTACCGCTTTTGTGTGAGACAATGAACTGAAAAATACGAATCCATTCTAGCTTTAAGTCTCAACTTAGATATCTTAGACTGTTTGGGGATCTTAAAATAACGTCTACAAGTGAAACCAGACAAACTGCACATGTGTAGTAAATGTGTTTCTGATTTATTTTTTCATTGTCGTCAATTATTCATCTGTTCTTGAACCAGTTTCCATGGTGTTGCAGTCTTTCCAACTAAACATAGTGGCCGTTCAACAGCACATCAGCAGTCACATTAATGGTATAATCAAAAACCAACTTGACCATCCTGAGGAACACGTCAGAGATGTCATCTTGAGGAAGGAGAAACTGCTAGCAGAAAAACTTGATACAGGATATTGAGTTGCTGCTGCCGAGAATTCGCAGTCGACAGACACACTGAGAAAAAAAAACATCTTTGGATTTTGGGAGTTATTACAGAACATGGCTTTACATTACATATCTTAATTCTTAAGTTTCCTCATTATGTCTCGCTTTTCGAGCAATAATAATGATCAGTTCAACTTGTTTTGTCTTCATCCTAAAATTATGCAAAAGCTGCAATGCAAAGAAGATTATCAGAACTGCACGATAAGCGTTCATCGCCAGCTTGCCACTCGTTAGTTAAGTTATTGACAATTTCGGCAGCCACAGTCAACGTTTGCAGATTTTGTTTGATCGAACGTAAGGGAGCACGGGCCTCACGGATAAAGTGAACAATGTTGTACAGTGAATACATTATTCACGTGTTTAATTTATTTTTTTATTTCATGAAAAAGAAGTATTTACTGTGTATTCGATATTGATTAGGTATGTTGGTATTTTCTTTAATATTAAAACAAGAAAGTTGAGGATACTACTTTAAGCCATGGGTTGCAGCTTGCACCCCCCTCCCCTTCGAAAAATCCTGCGGGCGCCCATGTGCATTGCACATACCTCAGAATATGCATTTTTTTTGTTGGCTGGCAAAGGCGGGTATCTACGTTCTTTCCACTAACTCCAGGAGAAATGTTATTCTTGTTTCTTCAATTTATATCAGGAATATAATAACACTATGGATGCTTAGTTAAATTATTTAAGAATTCAAAACATTTAGTTTTTTTGTTGTTTTTTTTATTTTACAGTCAACACTTTTTGTTTTTTTTTGAAGTTTCAAAAAGTGCTCTTGTGGGCCTCTAAATGCCCCGAAAGGCCATGGGCCCGGGTTCATTGAACCTCTTTGCCTCGCCACTGATCCCGACCCTTCATTCTTAAGGACAATTTTTGTACCTAGAAGAGGTTCTTTTTGGACTTAGTTGAAAATCAGTAGACACCCCACTCATGCCATCTAGAGGGTCTGTGGGAGCGATGGAAGCTCCACAGCGAGGACAAGAGCGGAGCCCCGGCGCTAAACATTATTCCAGGTATTTAAAGCAAACAAAAAATGCATGTTTCAGGCATTATTCTGCTACCCTTCTATTAAAAAACTGTACGTCAAAAACCAAATATGTTATTCACCGAACTTTATTAATGGAGCCAGCGACTAGTAGAAATTAAAGTTTCGCTTTTTTTTTTTTATATTGAATAGTGAGGGTAACCCCAAAACCCATTTTGGCTACGCTCATGAAATTTGGTGACTGTTGTTTGCTATAGTTTTTTGTTTTATCAAAAAGGGGAGTTTTATGAACAAAACAATCTGTCGGAAGGGGGGAGGATTAAACTCAAAACAATCTGGACTGGATTTTTTAACTCACCCCCCCCCCTTTTAGCTAGGCTCATATAATCTGGTAACTGTAGTTCGCGGCGTTCCAGTACCACCTCATCGTGGTCGCCTCGTGAACACTCCGCTCTCCTGGAGTGGCCAAGGGTACTGGTTGCTTGCCGCTGATGAATGAGCAGCCGGCAAGTGTAAAAGGAAAAAAAAGGGGTTATGTCCAGCCCCCCCCCCCCCGTGGGGCCCCGGGGCAACGGTGAGTAAGAGACCTAACGGGATCTTCAAAAAGCGGATAGCGCTGGACACCAACTCGAGGGTTGGTCGGGTTCTCCTGGGACTCGGCTGATTCGCGGGTCTCTCTTTGGGCAAAGACTGGACTGACTGGCGCGGCCTTAGCGGGCTTCGTCGGGCGGACTGGTCGACGTCCACGAGCTAGGCTCTAACTAGCCCGTTCCCTGGTGCGCTAGTGGAGGAATTCGCGCGACAAATGGTAGTTCCAAAACTGGGAATGTCGAGAAACGCGCGCCGCCCCACTCCTGCCTTGCAGGAAACTTATATGCCAAACTGTGGTGGTGATGGCCTGGGCAGGTTTCTGCCTTGCTCTTGGTGGCGACATAAGTATAGGCCATGCACGCTGCTGCATTAGAGCAGTAACTAAGGCCGCCAACGGCCTTAACCATACAACAATGACAGATACAGACACGGAAAAAAGCGGGCACGAGCAGACCCGAACAGGCTCCGTTCGCCGGGTAGTGGGCGTCAGGCCTGGACACGAAAAGTCCACTACTAGTCGCCCCGCGACCTCGATGAAGGGGAATTTGTCAGATCGTGAAAAATTAGCTAAAATTCCTCCACCAAAGCCCTCTTCTCAACGAACACTGCATTCGTACCTCCTTCAGAGGTCCGATTCGAACAAGGTTGATGGAAGTCTGCCACAACCTCCTGCCGACATAGATACACGGCAGGCAAATATGACTGGAAGCGAAATAGTGACGGGAGCCTCCGGCACCCAAACAACCCAATCTGACACTAGTGGGACCCAACCAACCCCAGGGACTAAGCCCATAAACACTAGGTCCCTCCTAATTTTATAAATAAACATCTGTGGTGTAATACCCAAGATGTTTGAGCTCTCAAAACTCCTCCACGAGAGGGCAATAGATGTGGCATTATTACAAGAGACACTAACTGGCAAACGTAATGCCAATATCACCGGTTATACTGCATTTAAGTGCAAGTGCACAGACTGCCGGGGCTCATTACCTACGTACGCAACAATCTGGTTGCTACTCAAGTCCCCGGTCCACGAGTGCACGGGCGTACCGACGCCATCACCCTTGAGGTACATAAACTCGAGCGTAAACTCACGGTAACTAATCTGTACAACCCCCGCTCCCCCCCAAGCATGAAATTAGTCTCGAATATGACTGTACCAATATCAACACTCACAACGTCATCGCAGGAGATTTTAATGCTAAGTCTCAACAGTGGGGTCCACGAGTGCACGGGCGTACCGACGCCATCACCCTTGAGGTACATAAACTCGAGCGTAAACTCACGGTAACTAATCTGTACAACCCCGCTCCCCCCAAGCATGAAATTAGTCTCGAATATGACTGTACCAATATCAACACTCACAACGTCATCGCAGGAGATTTTAATGCTAAGTCTCAACAGTGGGGCTATGATTCAACCGACTCGTCGCGACATAAAATCCATGAACTCCTTAATAACTCTAATTTGTTCTGTCTGCAAAATAAACATACTCCCCCAACTTTATACCATACTGGAAATGGCAGCCAATCTAAACCTGACCTCACTTTAATTACAGCCAATTTAGAATCCCATACACAATTCACAGTCCTGGACGACATTGGGAGCGACCATAGGCCCATATTGGTCACAATTGCCCTCTCACAGGCCAGTGGTGTAACCCCAAAAATTCCGCTGAAGTGGATTTACACCAAGGCGAACTGGCCAGCCTATGAGGCAGCAGTCGACGCTGCCCTAATGAATTTAGCAGTGGAGGAGAGGTACGTCGATATCATATACGGCGAAATAACAGCAGCTATGTTGGGTGCGGCCAACAGGTTTGCCCCGCGGGCTTATCCTGGCGTAAGGCAGAAACGCATGTGGTCTCAGGAATTGAATAAGCTGGTCATGAGACGCAAGCGAGCCCGGAGGCTTGCTGAACGGAAGGATACCCCTGAAATCCGGCGGGAGTACAATCGGCTCTGTAGAGCCACGAGTGAATTGGCCCGACGCGCAGGTCGGACCATTGGAACGCTGCCTGCGCCGGGATGGATCTTCGGGACTCCTCGAAAGCCTGGCGTCTTCTGCGAAACCTTGAGGCCAAAGACACAGCGCGAACGGCTGCCCCTCTATTGTCACCCAGAGGGCCGTCTCAACGGTAACCAAAATGGCCGGCTTGTTGAACCGACATTTTGCTAAAATCAGCAAGCCCGAAAAGAAGACAGCTATGTCCAAAGCCCTCAACAAAGAACATAAAAGACTCAAGAGGGAGTCAGATGAGCCTGAAAGCCAAGCAACGTGCAACGCGCCCTTCTGTCGTGCTGAGCTGGACAGAGCGGTAGCTAAATGTAAAAACCGAAAAGCTCCGGGGCCAGACAAGGTTACCCCTGAAATGGTAAAACACCTTGGGGGCATTGCAAGAGGTAAGCTCCTGGAGTTTATAAATCGAACCTGGGCAGAGTCCAGACTGCCCCGGGCCTGGAAGAGTGCTATCATTGTGCCAGTCCTTAAGAAGGGAAAAGACGCGACTAACGTGGAGTCCTACAGACCCATTTCACTAACATCAACTCTTGGCAAAGTTGCTGAGCGAATGGTTAACGAGGGGCTAGTTTGGTCCTTTGAGAGTGCCGGTATCCTGGCGCCAGAGCAGGCCGGCTTTAGTGCAGGCTTGAGCCCGATCGACCAGGTCACAACATTGGAACAGGAGGTGGCCGACGGGTTCCAGAGGTCCGAAAGCACATATGCAGTGTTCAT
Source organism: Biomphalaria pfeifferi (assembly GCA_030265305.1). NCBI lineage: Eukaryota > Metazoa > Mollusca > Gastropoda > Planorbidae > Biomphalaria > Biomphalaria pfeifferi. Next base: position 4,602,968 of record JASAOG010000003.1, on the reverse strand, counting down.
AGACCTAAAACAGGCTTACGACCATGTGTGGAAGCAATGTATGGTAGCTATGAGGCACTACGCCGGACGGCTAAGTTTCTTGCCAGAACACTACGGGAGGACTAGTCCTTCCTGCTCTGATTTTTCAATGGGAGTTCATCTCAGGTAACTGTAGTTAATTTCTTTGGTTTAAACTCTGTAAAAAAAAGGGGGGGGGGGGATTAGGCGTCAAAACCACGTAATTAATATTTATTACATTCTGACCCTTCATTCTTTCGGAAGACGTTATTGTACCATAGAAAAGGTTCTTTCTGGAGTTAGTGGAAAGACTGTAGACACACCGTCCTTGCCAGCTAGGAGGTCTGGGTGAGTGAGCCCCGGTGCCATACACTATTTCCGGTATTTAAAATAAATACAAGAGCATATTCTGAGGTATCTATTATACAGTGCATTATCCTGTCAAAAAAAAAAAAATTCAGCTCAAAAACCAAATCTGATATTAACTGCACTTTAATAATGTGACCCAGCGACTGGTAGAATTAGTCACCCCTCTTGGTTACGCTCATAAAATTTGGTGACTGTAGTTTGCTTTAGATGTTATATGGAAAATCCATCTGTTGTGGATTTTAAACTAAAAAAAAATCTCTTGAGGTTTTTTTTAAAAACAAACTCAAAACCCCCTTAACTACGCTGATAGAATTTGGCGACTGTAGTTTGCTTCAGTATAATATTGAAGATGGGGGTTTTAATCTCAAAACTCATCTAGAGGGGTTTTAAACTTAAAACCCACTTGGGGAGGGGTTAACTCCGCCACCTCTTGGCTATGCTCATAGATTTGTGATTGTATTGAAGAGGGTTTTTTTTAGCTTCAAACCCCGCTTGGGGGGGGGGGGGGGTAAACTCAAAACCCTCTGGTGGGGGTTTTTACTTAAAGCCCTTTGGAGGGGGTTTTAAGCTTAAAACACTTTAATTGTGTAGAGCCGAAGTTGGCTTTTAATACCTCTTCAATATAAAAAAGCAAATAACACACTCAATATGCTATGAGCGTAGCCAAGCCAAGAGGGGTTTTGAGTTTAAACCCCCTGCTCCGGAGGGCTTTTTGAGTTAAAAATTCCCCTACAGCGAGTTTTGAGGTTGAAGACCTCTCTCTTCAACATTAGCAAACTACAGTCACCAATTTCTATTAGCGTAGCTAAGGGGTTTTTGAATTAGTAAAAACACACACACACATATATATATATATATATACATTCGACAATGTCAGCAGAAAAGGACTCTGGAAGATTATGTCAAAGTATGGATGTCCACAAAAATTCAAATCCATGGTGAGTGTGACGAGATGTTTAATTAGTTAAATATTGGCTGGTTTATTTAAGTCTAGGGGAAATTTTATTAATTTATCCCGCTCACATATATAAGATTTTGTACAGGCACACCGTTACTAACAGTAAGAACAGACCAATATTATAAGTTTATAAATAAAATAATTTAATAAATGAAAGTTTACAAAAGATAAAATTATAATCGAGAAATTAAATGAAGGTGTTAATATCTAACATAATTGCTCATCATGGATTGTTATTTGGTGAGTGATTGGAAGAATGTTCCTATGTCTGACTACTTATATTCTTAGCTGCTAGCCCGTGGGTCGTCTTCTGGCGGTCGTAGGACTGGCACTCAGAAGGATGAGTCATCCGGCTCTTTCTTAGGACGTCGGCTCGGGATATTCTCTATGCTGTTGGCAAGCTGGCTCTAGGGTGAGGCCGCTGCCTGTTTAGCAGTAGAGAGGGTTGGTGCTGCAGACTAAGTTGTAGTGGAACGATCTCTCAGCTATGGTCTCTAGCTCGTAGAGAGCCGTGCTAACTCACACCAGTTTGTCTTCTGCAGCGAAGGTTGCTCTAATCAGTCGGCATTAGGCAATAGCTATTGGGCAGTGAACAGTTTGGGCCGGGTACTGGGCAGATGATACTGGGCAGTATAAGGTACTGTGGACACTAGGCAATATTTTAAGGTCAAGGACAGTAGGCAATGCCTTCTTGCTAACAGTTATGTAATGGGGGGGGGGGTATCTAGTGTGGTCTGCTCCGGTTACAGCTTTGGGTGGAGATATGGCCGTTATAGCAAACAGTTACTGAAGCATCAATCAGGTACAGCAATCAGTATAGCAATCGGGGGTAGCAACCAGGCTGGGGACAAGACAGACAATTAGAAACCTCCTAAAGGCATTGAGCAGTGATTCCCAAATGCCTTGCGATCATTCAGATGCAGGCATTGGTATCAATACCAATAGGGCATTTAAGACAATTAGTTATAAAATCTTAAAGCATGCGTATGACTCAATAACAAACAAAATACAAGTAATGCACTTAACATAATTTAAACCAAATTGAAAGCATATGAGACACATGAAAAAAAATAAATACAAAAATGGATGTAAAACTATTATCTAGCATAAATCCTTATAAAGCTTCTAGACCTTATAGTATTGCACCTTTATAATTTAAGGAAGTAAACAACAAGCTAACACCATGTTCAGGCTACTTTTTTAAACTTCACTTTATCCAGGTAGAGTACCAAGTGACTGAAACAAAGCTAATGTGACTCCTGTATTTAAACAAGTAGATAAATCTTATCCAAGAAACTACAAACCAGTACATGTATAATACTAGAAAACATAATATGTAGCGTCACAATAAACACATTAGATAAACGTAAGGTCCTTTTTCCATAGGAGTATGGCTTTAAAAAAATGTAGGTCATATGAAAGCCATCTAATAGGTCTGATTGAATCAAAGGGCTTAGATCATAATGAGCAAATAGATGTTTTTTTTATATATTTCTCTAAAGCATTACTGAAGTTCATTACCATACCTTGCTATAAAAAAAAATAAGTTGGTCTTACTGGTCAAATCTACCTTTATAGTGAGAGAAAAAAAAATTTTTTTGTTATGTTCACATGAACTTTCAAAGTTTGGGTCATAGAAACAAATGATTTTACCCCATTTATCTTATATTTATGCACAAAAGTTGTGTAATAGTAAATATGACTTGTCTTTAATTTATCTATTTAAAAAAATGTGTAATATTTTTTGACCATTCTACAAAACATTAAAAAGGTATATGTATAGAGCATGCTTAGATATGTAAATCATTAGCATATTATTTTAGCAAAAAACATTGATCTATGATGTGCACTTTTTATTCTGACTAGCCCAGATTGATGCCTTGTCGGAAATCCACAAAGAGATGATGAAAGCATGGTAAAAGCTAGTGACAATCCACAGATGTATTCTTACATGGCTTGAATGTTATTAATGTCAAGAAAGCAAATTAGATAAAAACTATACATTTTATTGACAAGCTTATGTTAGACTTAGAAAATATGCTGCTCCCTGTTTACAGTTATCATAGATGAGTTAAATTTTCGTTTTGTGGTATTAAAACCAAATAAAATTCCTTTAAAAAGCTATTCAACTAATAAACTAATATCTTTAAATTATAGATTTAACTTAATTCAGCATTATTTCCACTAATTAATTCAAATTAACAACTCTTAGTTTAGGACTATTTTGTCTCACTAATCAACTAATCCTTATAATTATATTTAATATTATTTAGTCTATATTTATTTTTATATCCTTAAATTTTAGATCTAGTCAGTCTTAGACTTTAATTAAGGCCTTAGATCTACTAATACTACTAATTATAAACTAATAGTAATACTCTATATAGTTAGTTAAACACATAAATAATATATTGATCTACAATTAGATCTAGATCTAGAATTAGATCTGGATCTAGTCTAGGTCTATATTTTGAATAAACCCTTTGATTGTCATTGTAAATTAGCTATCACTTTAGACTTAGACTTAGCTTAGGCCTTCTTAGGCATTTTTAACCTTAAACTAGATTTAGACTAGACCTTAAAAACTAAAATCAACAACAGTCATCATGAAATTGCTCTGGCTATTTATCCTAATAATTACTAAATACACACTAGCTGAACACAGAACTAGATCTACCTCAGTCAACACTAAACTTAAAAAGGAAACAACAGTCATAATCAATCATCACACTTTAGATCAATGCAACATCAAAATAACCTAACATACACATCCATAACATTAAAGAAAATTACCCATCACAAATGGAAGTTCTCAATCAGACACAGTAGAAATAAATACCTATCACTGTTAATATTAATAGCAGGAGAATAGCAGGAGATGTAGAGTCAAATCCAGGGCCTAGATCTAAAGATAGATGCAGCATCTGCAAAAAAGTATGCACCATGAAACAGAAAGCCATTCAATGTGACACCTGCGATGAATGGTACCGTGCATCATGTCTCCATATGAATACACCTGTGTATTATGCCTTAGGCAACAAAGATGCATCATGGCACTGTGTACCGTGTGGGTTACCTCAGTTTACATCAGGACTGTTTGATTCCTTTAATGCGGACACTTCTAACCCATACAACATCCTAAACACCATCCCAAAACCAACTCACCAACCACTAGCCAGATCCACTCCTGTTAAACCTAAATCTACTAAAATTAATACAACAGCCTCACTAAACAAACCTACTAAAGAAGTAATACCAAAATACCTTAAAACCTTAGTAATAAATTTTCAAAGCATTAGGAACAAAACAGCAGACTTAGAAATTTTATTAGAATGTGAGAAACCAGACATAATTGCAGGAACAGAAACTTGGATACATCCTGAAATTTATAATGCAGAAATTTTCAATAGTAATTATGAAATTTTTAGAAAAGATAGGGCTGATAATCATGGAGGAGTTCTTTTAGCAATAAAAAACACTCTTATAGCAGAAGAAATTACCTTACCTAACTCAAAAAATATAGAATCTACATTTTGTAAAATTAATACCACCTCAACATCCCTTATAATAGGCAGCATTTACAGACCACCAAATTCTAGTTTAGAATACATGCAGGAACTATGTAATCAGATTACTACACTTAAAGAGACAAATAAAAATGCAGTTTTTTGGATTATGGGTGACTTCAACCTACCTGATATAAATTGGAAAACACTAACCATAGATAAACACCAAAACCTTAAGGACATAAATGAGCTTTTCATAGAAACTTTACACAACCTAAGTTTAGATCAAATCATTAAAAAGCCAACTAGATTAAACAACACATTAGATCTCTTCTTAACCAACAGACCTGGATTAGTAGTTGATTATGATATTATCCCTGGTCTATCAGACCATGAGATCATAAAAATACACAGTCAGATAAAAGCAGTAGCCAATAAAAAACCCAAAAGAAAAATCTTACTCTGGAATAAATGTAACCTAACACAACTACACCAAGCTGCATTAAACTTTCAACAAACATTCTTATTAGAAAAAGACATTAACCAACCAGTCGATGACCTCTGGAATTTCATTAAAAACCATCTTAAAAGCATTATAGAAAATCATATACCAACTAAATACACATCAAACAAAATAAATAAATGCTGGTTTAATAATAGACTAAAGAAGCTTTGTAAACAGAAGGAAAACCTATATAGAAAATTTAAAGAAACCAAGGCAGAAAGAGTTTACAAAAAGTATATAAAAATTAAACACCTAACCCAAAAAGTAAGCAGACAGCTGCAGAGTGAATACATAAACAATGTAATATCTAAAGATAACAACAAAAACCTATGGTCATACATTAAGTCTAAGGAAATGGAAACAACAGGCATAGCGCTATTAAAAGATGAACATAACATAATACATAATGATAATGAAACTAAAGCAAACATCCTAAACAAATACTTTGCATCAGCATTCTCAGCCCCAGGAGACAAGACATATTTCTTAATTTGAACCAAGTAGACAACATAGAAGATTTAGTAGTACAAGAAAATGGAATTCAAAAACTATTAGCCAACACCAAACCAAATAAAGCATCTGGACCTGATGGTATTCCAGCTAGATTACTCAAAGAACTAAGCAATGAGCTAGCCCCAGTGTTCAAAATACTCTTTCAGGCATTGCTTAACCAGGGCAGAGTACCAAAGGACTGGAAAGAAGCTAATGTCACCCCCCTATTTAAAAAAGGAGAAAAATCTGATCCAGGAAACTACAGACCAGTATCACTTACCAGCATCACATGTAAAATACTAGAACACATAATATGTAGCAACATCATAAACCACTTAGACAAAAATAATGTCCTCACCCCATACCAACATGGCTTTAGGAAATATAGATCATGTGAAACACAAGTAATAGGACTAATTGATGATTTTTCAAAAGGTTTAGATAATAGTGAACAAATAGATGCTATCTTACTAGATTTTTCCAAGGCTTTTGACAAAGTTCACCACCATAGTTTGCTTAAAAAATTAAAATATTTCGGCATTAATGGTCCACTGCATCAGTGGATTAAAGATTTTCTGATAGGGAGAGAACAAACTGTAATAATAAATGGCTCTAAATCAACACCAATAACAGTAAACTCAGGTGTACCTCAAGGAACAGTCTTGGGTCCACTACTATTTTTAATTTACATAAATGATTTACCAAATTGCATTAGTTCAGGAACAAAAGTCAGATTATTTGCAGACGATTGCATAATATATAGAACAATAAAAACAAAACAAGACACAGATACTTTACAAAGAGAATTAGATGAATTACAGAAATGGGAATCAAATTGGAGCATGTCTTTCCACCCAGAAAAATGTCAGTTGTTAAGAGTAACAAAAAAACCAAAACAAATTAATTCCACTTATCTTATTCATGGCAAACCAGTAACACAGACTAAAAACGCAAAATACCTAGGTGTTATAATAAATGAAAAACTGTCATGGAATCCACATATTGATGAAACTATAAAAAAATCAAACAAAGCATTAGGATTTATTAAAAGAAATTTCTATAAATCAAATAAGAACAAAACTAAAATGTTATTTAACCTTGGCTAGGCCAATAATAGAATATGCATCCACCGCGTGGGACCCCTCAACTCAAGAAAACATTAAGAAACTGGAACAAACACAAAATAGAGTAGTGAGATTCATAACAAACGAATATTTACATTTGACTAGGGTAACACCATTAGTAAAATCACTAAATTTAGAAAGCCTTCAGGACAGAAGACTCAAAAGTAAAATAGCAATTATACATAAAACACTGAACCATAATCTTCAAATACAAAAACAAAATTTAATAAAATACTCTGAAAGACACAAAAATAAAGGCACATTCCTCGTCCCATATGCTAGGACAAATTTGTACAAATACTCCTTCTTCCCTAGTGCTATTAGAGCATGGAATGGGTTGCCTGAGCTAGCCAGAAAAACCAGTGACTTTTCAGAATTTAAGTCATTGGTTAATATGCATGACTAAATGCATGATGCGTAGGACGTAATCATCTTCTTTTTTGAAGTAACGTCTGTATTATATAAGATAAGATAATATTTTTTTTTAATTGCTTATTCTTTAGAATGGGAGAATACTTCAATATAGGGACTCCAACATTATGAGTAGCTGATAGTTTTTAATTATGCTTATGAAAGGAATGGGAATGACAGAGATACAGTGTGAGCTAATAAAAATGGTGCTCAGGTGTATTGTTTTGTAATAAATAATCGTTTAATAGCTTTTCAAGTACTAATAGTGTCTGGTCAGCAGACGTAAAGGATTTTAAAAATTTAAAAAAAGTGCTTTTCTTCTTCGCTCTCATTTTACATGTTGGATGGCTCAGATCAGTAATCCTATATCTGAGATGAACTGCGAAGTGGTTTCCAGATTAGAAGTTCTCCATATAGTTGCTTTGAAGCACATGGTCAGCATTTTCAGGTGAAAAAAAAGCCTTTTTTTTTACTGACGAATCTCTTGAAATATATGGAGTAGACTCTTGCTTAGTTTATTATTGCGTTGACACAGTTTTTTATTTATGATACTTCTTATGTTGGTTACTGAACTCCACTGTCTCTAAGAATCAGTCATCCAATAATTGTGTGCTAGTAATTTTGTTATTATAATCTTATTTAGTAGCCTACTAGCCCGATTTTGCATTTAGTGTGATGTCATAGGCAAATTTCAAGTTAAAGCTGAATACATCTATTAACGGATTTTTTTTAGCAGAAGACCAAATTAGCTAAAATGAAAACATTTTATAACAAAAGATAATCAGAATGCTCGCCTGACATAGATTTGGTAGGCACGATTAGAGATATAATAATACAGAAGGGGTTCTATCAATTATATAGATTATGGCTGAAAAAAACAACAAATAAACTATAAATACTTTTAATTTTACACTGCTCATAACTGCTGTATAACTCATACAAACTTATCTTTTCCCAAATGTTTCCCATAATAATTTTTACTATATCGTCCAGTCTATATATATATATATATATATGTCTATGGCTCTAGCCTATAAAAATACACATTAAAAAAATAGCTCAAGAAGCACAAGCTCACATTCATCCCGCCTTAAATTTTTGCGTCCCCGCAAAACAAAATACTAACAAATTACTAAAAATATAATAATACACACATAGTGTTCATACCTTCCATCAATTGGAAAAAAAATAAATTACACAAAATATTAGAGCTTCAATAATATGACAAAAAGTACCTAATAATAATGCATCATATTACATAGAAGTATAGCAACATTTTACATGAAAAAAATACAAGAATCAATAAGGTGAGGAAACAAACTTCATTTCCTCCCCCCTTACATATCTGTACGTACTGCCATCTTCTGACTCGACCATGTACCAGCCCGTAGCATATATTGGTACCGCAGTAATTATATAACACGAGGGCTCATATTACATGAACTGTCTGCCCTGGCCTCTGACTCTTCGTTCGATTAGAACTCGGCATCCAATGTTCAGAAGATCATTTCTTTTCCTCTGCAACTCAGGAACCTCCTGGGAAAGCAAGGTGGATTCTGGTTGGACCGGATGTAACTGTAGGAAAGGATTTGATTCCCTACCTCCTTCTGCATGATTACTGGAAGTGTCAGGTGAGGCAACTTCTGTATGAATCGACATCATTTCTGCCACTGCGGGTTGGCTTCTGCGAACAAACGAATCAGGTGCAGTGTTGGATCGCCTAGGATTCTGTGGCACCCCAAATGACAATTCTGTTGGCTTGGGAGCAGGTTGCAGTTGTACTGCCTGTGGTTGCTCCACTGAGGCAGCCTGATTGTTGCACACTGCTGCAGTAACATTAGGGCAAGCTCTGGTGAAGTGGTCCTGGCTACCACAATTCGAGCAGTTGCTTCTAGAAGGGTGTTGCTGGTAAGCCCGGTTCCCTGGCTTCTTTCGCTGACTTTGGAACCTTTTTCCCCAGCTTGCAATTCCTAGCAAGATGGCCAGGTTTGCCACATGTGTAGCATTTCCTGTTCTTATTTGCCCTCTTTCTATGGCCAGCCAGACTGCGTGTCGGGGCATGTTGAGACATAACCTTCACTTGGGGGCCAGAGGTGTAACCTTGGTGGTGATGATTGCACTGGCAACAGCTTGGGTCCTGTGGCCCTGAAAACTGTAGCCGCACGATCTGAGCTGCCAGCTCCTTGGCTTGTTTGGAGAGAGCAGCCAACTGGTCTCCAATTTTAATTTCATTACATGTAACGTTGGTTATGGCTTGAGGGGTTACATGTTCATCTTCAGCCCATCTGATGGCTATGTTCCTTATGGACAAAAAGCTAGTGTCTGGTCGTACAAGCAGCCTCTCTAGTAAATCTCTCCTAAGGGCTCTGTCATTGAGATTTTCCACAAAATGATCTCTCAGGACAGTTTCATCAAGGACTGTCGCTGAAAGGGCTCTCTGTCTGTCTATCACTGCTTTGAACAACTGATGTAGCCGATGTGAGTAGTGGCGAATAAGCTCTCCTGGGCGTTGACTGATGCGGTAGAGCTCTCCCATCAGCTGAGAGACACTCCTCCTCTCGCCATAGGTGGCCTGTAGCACTTGGATCTGTGCCGCTGGAGACTCCCTGGTAGCTTGGGGGTAAAAACCAAGCTCGGCTTTCACTGACTCCCCCAGATGAGCAATCAGGAACTCACACTTCTCATCATGCTGCTCTGTGTGCTGGGACCTCTCTATGTCTTGGAGGAACTCTGGCTGGGCCATCACCATGGAAGCGTCGAATGTTCCACTCTGTTCTTGCAATCAAGATCACTGTCTGAGACGGCTGCATTCTTGCTGCTGCTGCTGCCTCGCTGTTCATCCTACGTAACTACTCAACAAAATAAAGCCTACTAACCTCTCTAACAAACGCCCAAGGAAAAACTAAACTATCACTATCTCTACCGCCTATCAATGAACTCTAACACGAACCTTATCTATCCTAATCCAAAAAAAAAAAAAACAAAAAAAAAAAAAACGCGTGACTGGCCACAGGCTGAGAACCCCTGATAGAATAAGAACGAGGAAGAAGAAAATGATCTAGATTTAGATAGGCCAGTGCAATAAGCTACCTATATAAATCTAAGTCTAAAGTAAATGTCTTGCAGAGTTGCTACGTTATAAATATAGATCTAGACTAGATCTAACTATAACCATCATCATGATTTATCTAGACTAGATCTAGAATCTAGATCTAGATTATATTGAAATATTCTAGATCTAATATATAGAGTCTAGACTATAGATCTAGATCTATATAGACATAGAAATCTAGATTTCTAGTGTCTGTATCAATATCGAATATGACATATGACTAAATTATGATTAATATAAAATATAAATTATATTAAATATTATAATATTATTATGATATACTGTAACTTACTCACAACTATTATTATTATACTATACTATAATAATAATACTAGTCTATTGAAATAATTGATAGGTCTACATTCTACTTGATTCTACATCTATGATCTAAATTATTCAAGGTCTAGATTCTAGATTAGATCTATATTATACTATATTAGGTACTTCGATAAAAATTTCAAAATGATCACAATGCAATGGAACCTATTTGGTTAGATAGAGCTTGAGAAATGCTTTCCAATGATACCAGTTAATTGTGAGGGAAGTTATTAAATTTTTGGTGTCCAAAAATTAGCCTTTGTAAAGCAAAAAAAAATCTGTGACTGAAACAACTGACAGTTGAACTTTAATTAACTGTATTATAAAAAGTCTTAAAGATATGGGGTTGAAACTTCACACTCTTTTTCATTAACCTGTATTCTGTTAAAACCAATTTAAAAAATAAGACCAAGCAATGAAATCTTTGAAAAAAAGTGAATTAATATATAAAAAAAGCCTGCAACAAAAAATACAAAGATATGTGATTTTGTCGTTATATGAGCCCAAAAATCACAAATAAAACAAATCAGAGATCTGTAGTGTGTTTTATTTTGTTTAATTATAATACTATTGTATTTAAATAGCTATTTATATGCATCAGATAGATAATTTTTATAAATTATAAAAGAAAATAGCACTGCGCAGAAAAATATTTGCTAAAATGTAATGACTACAAGTTTAATAAACTTCAGTTTAAACTTTTTTGTAAAGCACTGGCAATTAATGATTTTAAAATGCCTGAATTTAAATGCTTTAAAAATTTATTTATATATATATTCATATATGAAGAAAAAAAATTAAATATTATTATTTTAAAATATTTATTTTTACTTTAAAATTTGCACATTACAAAGTCATTATAATAAAGACACATTCCCTCACCATAATCTAGCATTTAAACATTATAGAAGTTAATCTAAATGAAAAATTCCTATGTGCGCTTCTAAAATAGGACGTGATAGATAGAAATTGACCATTTTCAGTAAATCACAGTGTTGGTTGTTACTAAAAATAGATTTTAACCATCAACTTTGAAAATTAATATCTAAAGAGTGCGCCAAGCTACAAAGTTCAAACTTAGCACACAGATATATATTAACATGCTAAATTCAATAGAATTTGTGAGATTGTTATAACTATAAGCACTTTTATTTTATATAAAAAATAAAATTTTAATATTCACTGTCTTTGTTATTTTTAATATCAAATATCTTTAAAGTGGGTGAAGAGAATTTAATGAAATTTGAAATATACACATTTCATAATATGATAAATTATTGTAGCAAACAGCATTGTTGTAACTTTTATAGGAAAAAAGTTGTAAAAATGTCAACTTTCACTTAAACTTTTGTTAAGAAAAATTTAACAGATTGGCTTCAAAAGCAAATAAAAATGATATCTTATGTTTACAAAAAGTAATCACAATTAGTCCTGAAATCAAATACAATGTGCTAAAACTTTGATGGAAATGACCACCCCTAAAAAAAGGGTAAAATGTGCTGACACACTTTTCAGCCATTTTTTGGGAGAAAAATAAAATGGATCTAGGTCAGTTTATCGAAGTACCTATCTGTATCTATATTAAAATATTATTAATCCTAATAATAATACTTGAAATAGAATCTAAAATTTTAGTTTCTTTAAAATTCGTACTCTTACTATCTAATATAATCTATGTCTATATCTATTCTTAGACTACTAACAAAAGATTACTTAACTGTCTTAACTATGTTACTAGAATCAGACTTAAAATTTAATTCTAGTGAATTCTCATATCGAGCTGCCCCTTATTTTCTAAGTCTAATGTCAAATTCAATAATTGGCAATAATTATAAAATGGAGAAAGGACTCTTGTATGATATATCACATTATATTATTGATTAATTGTTTTCACTCTACTACCCCATCCCCTTTCCAACGAAAACTTGAATGTTAGAACAGAAAAGTCAAATATAGCGACAGTGTAAATAATATTGCGCTTGAATTTGTCATATGATAATTCTTTAAAGAAAGACTTTTTTAGGAAAATTTTGAATTCAGAAGAAACTCTTAAGTATAAGCATAACATAGAGATGAGCCCTGAACCCAAATATTTTGTTTCTTACTAATCTTCTTTTCCCAACCTTTACTCAAACTGAGATTTTTTAATTGTAAAAGTACTTTTAGGACTGTAACTCATAATTCATTCTTGAAGCCTAAAAATAGAAAATAAAAAAAAAAGTAGATAATCTATTTCGATAAACTGACCTAGATCTATTTGGTCTACTTAATTTCTCTTCCCTCTTACAAATTTTTTTTTTTTGGGTTTGTACAATTGAGGAACTAGCAAAGGACGGAGACATGAGAGGAATGTATATAAAAATTAAAGATGAAAAGAACGGATTTCAAGCTAGATCACACATGTGTGAGAACAAAGATGGTCAGCTCATTACAGAATACAGCAGGGTCATTGAGAGATGGGCTGAATACTTTGAGGAGATCCTAAATACCACTGAAGATGGAGACAATGAATAATTTAAACTGCCACATGGGGGACCAGATCCCTTAGTGAACCCTCCAAAACTCATTGAAACATCAGAAATAATTAGGACCATGAAGAATCACAAAGCACCAGGAGAGGACCAAATCACAGCAGAACTAATTAAATATGGAGGGAAAGACTTACATTCCCAAATACACAGACTAATATCAAGAATTTGGGAAGAAGAAGTAATACCAACAGAATGGGAAACGGCTCATATAACCCCAATACACAAAAAAATAATCCAAGTTAAAGTGCTGTAATTACAGAGGAATCTCTCTACTAAATGTGACTTATAAGATACTGTCTAGGCTTATAACTAAGAGACTTGGAAAATATTCAGAAGAAATCTTAGGTGACTACCATGTGGTTTCAGACCCAACAAATCCACAACCGACCACATCTTCACACTAAGATGTATACTAGAAAAATGACATGAATACAACATACCAATCCACCAACTCTTTATAGACTATAAAATGGCTTATGACAGTATCAGAAGGAAATACGTATATGACACTCTACAGGATTTTGGAATACCCAACAAGCTGACAAGACTTATACATATGACATTAAACAACTCAAAAGCAAAGTCATAATACAAGGAGAACACTCACGGGAATTTAGGATTAAACGAGGATTAAGACAAGGAGACGCACTTTCCTGCATGCTTTTCAATTTAACACTGGAGAGAGTTATAAGAAATATACACATAAACACAAGGGGAACTATTACTAACTACTTCAGGAGAGAAAACATGGGCACGGGTCCACAACCAACAGGGACGATATACAGCCAACCTCTACAATACCTTGCTTATGCCGATGACATTGCCTTATTGGGTAAAGAAACCTCTGACATCGCTAGAGCCTTCATACAACTAGAAGAAGCATCTCGACCAGCAGGACTTGAGGTCAATGACAGTAAAACCAAGTACATCACAATGACAAGAGACAATCAAACAGAGGGACAAAATATCAAAATCAAAGACCACGAATTTGAAAACGTCCAAACTTTCAAATATCTAGAGGAAGTTCTATTAATTTCAAAAATGACCTACTAACAGAAATAAAGGAAAGAATAGCAGGAGGCAACAGGGCATTTTATAGCACCCACCATTTACTTAAGAGCAAAACGATTTCAAGGAAAACCAAGAAAATAAGATACAAAACTATAATAAGACCAGCAGCAATGTATGGAAGTGAGACCTGGACACTGACAAAGACATCTGAAAATTTACTTAACTCTTGGGAAAGAAAAATTCTTAGGAAAATCTATGGTGCCATACAGGATGAAACAGGGTGGAGGACACGCACTAACCATGAGATATATCAATTGTATGAAGACCCATCAATAGAGAACGAAATAAAAAAGAACAGACTACGTTGGGCAGGTCACCTTGAAAGAATGTCAGACAACAGAGGGGCGAAAATCGTTTACAGGCAAAAACCAAAAGGCAGGCGACCCAAAGCAGATCTTAACCAGCTTGGGGTTAGGGCGTGGAGACGAAAGGCCCAGGAGAGATCTGAATGGAAGGATGTGTTAAAGCAGGCCAGAGCCCTCCATGGGCTGTAGCGCCACTGGGACGGATGGATGGATGGAGATTTTTTTATTGTAAAAGTACTTTTAGGACTGTAACTCATAATTCATTCTTGAAACCTAAAAATAGAAAATTTAAAAAAAGTAGATAATCTATTTGTTCTACTTAATTTCTCTTCCCTCTTACAAATTTTTTTTTGGGTTGGTACAGTACTTTGAATTATAGTTCTGTAACATAACAAAATTAAAAATAAGCATGTTGAACAAAATTAATCAGTTATAATTAAATGTCCCTCAAAGCCTTAATCTAAATCAACTTTAGCAATTTGTGGGGTATCTTTTTTTTTTCAAGGAACACATCGGTTGTATTTGCAATGTAGTTAGGGCCTATAAATTCATATATTAGAATTTTTTTAAAGTAAAAACATTAAATTCAAAAGGTTCTTAAAAATTTGACATTTATCGCGCATCAAAATGGTAGAATATCCTAAGAGCGTTTAACCATTGTTCTGTTGGTGTCTTATTCTGACCAAAACAAGCCTACTCCAAGAAGTCTTGCTTAACATGCCTAATTAAGATATACACTACATGTGTGATTGTCAGCCACATAGTATCGACCCTTGCCCCCACATTACTTTGACCTTAATTTGATCTGCCTTTTTTAATAGGATGAGTAATTAGCTTTAGATGTCAGGAGAATGAGAATCGAAGAAAATGCTTGATATCTGTACAGAATCTCACTGGGGAGCTTAAAGCGCTCCCCAAGATACCCTAGCTGTCAAGAGAAGGGCCACCAACATAATTTTTTTTTTGACAAAGTTTGAGAAACACTGCTGTAATATAGACCACGTTTTGTTTTTCTCATATATATATATATATATATATTTATGCTGTCTGTGTTTCTACATAGGGTTAGTGTTTACTGGGCATTATTTCATATAATATATTCTTATTAATATATTTATATATATATATATATATATATATATATATATATATATATAAATATTTTCATATTTACTATATCTAGATTAAGAAAGGCTGAAGACTGAAGTACTTGAAGTAGTCTAGATAGATCATAATCATATACTTATTCTAGATATCTAGATGATCTACAGACTAGAGTAAAGTAATATTGAAATGTCTCTTTTGGTGGATTCGATAATTATGACTTTTTCATTGGTATGAAGTATCTCTATACAATATTAGTAATAGATCTAGATTTAGATGTATGTATTAAACACCTGTGTTTAAAATTTTATCAAACACCTCACCATATTTTTATCCATTCATGTCATTTTATTTCGATGGTTAGGGTGGAAAAATCTAGATTTTATATCGATAGTTATTATGATAATTTCTATATCAGCAAAAAACTTGCTGTTTTGTTTAGTGCAAACATGTCACCATACAGGTTGAGAATTTTTGGTTTCCCAGACCTGTTGAGACGGAGAACCTGGGGCAGTCAAAAAGAATATGACACAGTGTGTCAAAAACTGACCATAGCCATGAGAAATATGAGACAACAGGACAGTGCCCTGACCTGCAATGTGCTATAATGGATGTATATATGGATTTAATCACCTTATTACATGTTTACATGTTTTTTATACGACTTCCCATTCTTGGATCAAGTTGAAATTTTGCATAATTATTCATAGTCGATGACAATACACAAATCAATTTAAAAATTAACCAATTAGTAAGTCATTTAGTACTAATTAATTAATTTTGTTTTATATATCAGAAAGGAAGCTAAACCTTGTAATTTTCATATAAATGGTAGTTATTAGCGGTTCTTTCCTTTACATAAGCTTTGTTTTAAAAAAAAAGTATTTTAAAAATCTTTTTCTTGTTTTAACTTTTTGAATTTTTTTTGGTCTTTGTTTTCCTATGCAAGTCAAGATCATCTAGCAAAATTTAAAATTTATTTATAAAAGTTTAGTAGTTAATACACCACATTGCACAAAAATAATTTATTTACTCTCGCTAGAACTAGATAAAATAAAATAAAGAGCTGAGTTTGCTCAATAAAATCAATACTTTTTATATCACCTAAAGCCTGATCTGACTGGTCTCATTTTAGCAACCCAGTTTTAGATGGAGATAGAAACATTTTCAAATGCATGGCAATTACGCAGTTTAAAACACACAATACTTATTCATAAATTTAACAACAGAATAGTGGATAACGGCATGTACAGATATATAAAAAATCAACAGAAAACAGCAGACATGCCACCCTGGCTTCTTTACCAGATCTTCAAAAAAAAAAATCATTATTTCATTATACTTAAATAGGAAACTGTTAGTTGTTTTTATAATATCAAAATAAATATTTTTGTTCGTTTGAGAGCTATTTAAATTTAAAGTAACTTATCTTCTAATTTAAAATATATGAAATAATGTTTAAATACTTTGTTTTTCAGATTTTATTTTTTGGAGGTGGCTGGGTTTTCTTCTTAAAACAGCTTTACAGAGACTATGAGGTAAATATCAAGCAGCAAATTAAATAAAACTGTTGTATTCTAATTTCATGCTTTGATTTTAGCTGCTTAAAATCCATATAAACATTTTTTTAAAATTTTCTTGTGATTGTTTTTTTTTTTTTTTTAGGTTCATCATACTGTTGTTCTTCTTGTGTTTTCTATCACATTTTCATTATCATGCATCATGTTTGAGCTCATTATCTTTGAAATTTTGGGAATCATGGAGACCAGGTAAGTGACACATTGCATTAATTACTGATTGGTGTTTATTACTGAATGTTACATATCAAGATATCAGACTTATCCCAGGTTGTTAGTGAAGTTCAGTAATGTCACCTGGAAAGTGTTGGTATTTTCCAGCAAAACTAAAAGTAGCTCTCCTTTCTTAGATGTTTGAGCGTCTTCTAGAAAATATATTTAGCTTTGGTGAATCAGTTGTGAATTTGCATTTTTATTTCAGTATTTTCAGTGTGGATTTTATTCAATTTATACTATTAGGTCATTATGTTAATTTATTGTGTCATTATGTTTTCTCAATTCTATTTAATCAAAATATTGTAACTTTGGTGGTGATGCGGAAAGGGGTTATGGTGTGTGTGTGTAATCATAGCTAATGCAAATAACACAGGCCAGCACTAGGCAGGTGGTCAACCATGATGAATGTGGCAATGTTTCAGGCCATTTATGTCTGATATGGTCATTTGTTCTTCTAGAAGCAACAGATGAGGTACCATGACTTTTAAGAAGGCGTTCGGGTACCCTATATAAAGAGCGAAAGTATCAAGTGACTTCACATCTTCATTGTTCACAAAAGAGGAAGTTACGATTCAAGATCCAGTCCTCTAAAGTGATTCCAGTGTGAAGAGGGTCTGGAACAGAGAAATAGGTACAAGTCCGGGATGATATGAAGAGCCCTATAGAGTTTGATACAGCAGTACAAAGTTGGCTGTACAGAAGCATTTGAACAGTTAGTGTTGCATGTTGCCAGTTGTATAATATTGGCTGTGATTTATTAAACATTGTTGGCCTCCTTCAGTCATAGCAACTGGTTCATCTTGTGGAACACTTTTCATGTGACTGTTGGCCTATTTAGAAGAGACACTCCCATCCATATACTGGGTGCGTCAAAAAATTTATACACACTTTGAACTGTCATAGACAATTTATTTCCCTTTCTACAATGCTAAATTTCTGGACATGGAAAGCTTAATGTCCAATTGGAAAAAAAATGTGATTAATGTGAGTAATGTTCATGGAACAGTTTGTGATGTGCATAAAGGTCAATCAGGGAGACCTCGTACAGCTACAAGTGATGAGTTCACAACTGCCGTCTTGGAACTGTTTCATCGTTCACCTCAAAAATCGTCAAGGCAAGCGGCTCATGAGAGTGATGTAAGTGCTAGTAGTGTGCTACGCATTCTGAGGAAAGGCAAGTTTTGTGTGTACAATTCAAGGCTGGTGCAACAGCTAAGTGACGACGATATAGATCGAAGCTTAGAATTTTGTGAATGGGTTCAGGAGAGAGTGAGACGTGACTCGGGATTTATGGGTGGCATAATTTGGTCAGATGAAGCCCAATTCAAACTCAATGGAATTGTCAATAGGCACAATTGTGTGTACTGGGCTGAAGATAATCCTCGCATTACAGTTGAAAAGGCTGTGAAATTGCCTTTTCAACTGTGTGGAGGACTCAGTGGGCCTTTTCGCTTTGAAGGTACTGTTGCTGGAGAAACGTACCTAACAATGCTTGCTGACTCCATATTCCCTGCCATTTGTGCATTATTTGGTAATGATGAGTTTATTTCCAACAAGATGGCGCCCGCCGCATTATCATAGGGACATACGAGCATACCCGGATCACAATCTGCCAGGCGAGTGGATAGGACGCAGGGGACCAATCGAGTTTCCTGCATGCTCTCCAGATCTCATGCCGCTGGATTTCTTTTTATGGGGCACACTTAAAGATGAGGTATACAAACGTAAACCACGTCACCTGGACACACTGTGGAATGAGATTCAGGTGGTGTGCGCAGAAATCTAAGTGGACTTTTTGGTACGATGTACGGACTACGGAATCAGTGTTAACTCATACTCAGCAATGTATTGATGCTGAAGGCCACCAGTTTGATCATTACTCACATTAATCACATTTATTTTTCCAGTTGGACATTAAGCTCTCCATGTCCAGAAATTTAGCATTTTAGAACGGGAAATAATTCGTCTATGACAGTTTAAAGTGTGTATACATTTTTTTTACGCATCCTGTATATTGCAGGCTAAGGTGGCTTTCGCTTTGGTAGTAGAGGAGCCAGCCATTTTTTGTATAACATGCTTTTCTTCCAGAGCTGAGGTCCATGTTTTTTGCTGTCCATAGCTTCCTTGGTCACCATCTCTCTCGCATAGCATAGTCTAGGACTTTGTCTTCCCAGTATTAAGTATCAATATTCGCTTTGAGGTCCCATTTAATTACATACAGATAACAGATAATGAGAGTTAAATGTTTGATTGAGATTATTTTGTCATGGTAGATTGTAAATAATATGCTAAAATTTAAAGGTTAAATTAATATTTAAATACTTCAAATATGTTCTTAAATTCAAAATAAAAATAATTCATTATATCAACAGCTCAAGGTTTCTCCATTGGAAATTAGGATTATATGCAATTTTGTTTGTTCTGATAGCAGTATTGCCATACTATATTGCCTACTACCTCATACAGAATGTCAGGATAGGTAAGTTTTAAAACTTAAGAAATTACATCTTGTATGTTTTATTAGACTCCTTTGTCTGCATTACATGTAAGTCAAAGCCATTTAAAATACTGCACTCCTTGATCTTAGGATCTGAAGTGAGTACCTTATAACTCTTTTGTTTCCCAATTTTTTTTTTACAAAGCTTGTATCAATTCACTTTGTCTGTATCGTAAAAAGTTATTGCTATTACTAACTGTAAATCCACTTTTGGTCCACCCTGCATATCCAGCTTTAAGAACAAAAATACCCTCCTGTCCTTGTGCCATTTATTTACAAACAAGAGTTTAGTTTTGACATCTCCATGTAACTGAATTATAATGAACATGGTACAATTATTTTTTTTCTTAAAGTTATACTTAAAACTAATTATTATTTTAAACATGTATTTTATTTCTGTCATTGAAAACAATCTTTTCTCTTGTTAGTTCCACAAAAGCGACATTTTCGAGTGATTATAGCTGCAGGAGTTTGGTGCCTAACATTATACTTGTTTTGGAGAGTGGGGGATCCTTTTCCAATTCTGAGCCCTAAACATGGTAAGTTTTAATTTTTTAAAGCTTCTTTATTAATAGTAATTAATGGTAATTACACAAAATTACCCACCGGCTATGCCCATTGATTTAGTCCCAGGCTATATATTGTTTATTTTTCCATGGACTGCTACCTTTTTTTAACTTTTTTTACTTATAACTTGTACAGGCCCGTAAATCAGAGTATCTCTTCCCCGCCCCCCTCCCCAACCTTCCAACTTAACAGAAAGTCTTATTTACACTATCGGACTATTCTTCTGCTTTTTAATTATTTATAGTCTGTATAATATTTTTTGGCTTGGCCTTTTTTACTATTTACATCAGTGATTCCCAAAGTAGTCTCTAAAGACCCCCATGGATCTATGAGGACTTCCAAGGGGTCTATGAAAGTAAAATATTAAATTGGAGGTCTATAACATATCCATGGGGGTCTACGATAGTGGATTTCATTTAAACAAGTCATGACTTTAATTTTTACAATCCGTTAATGTAACTATTTCAAACACTTATAAATGATTTGTACCTTAGTTATAAATATTTATCACACTATTCAAAAGTAAAATAGTTATATTTAATTTCAATACTAATTTAAATAGTTAATTTTGTCTACATGTAATTAATGTTTAACAAAAAGAAATCTAGATTTTACAGTGTTGATTATTTATTTCCTTGTTAAATAAGGGTTGTCTAAGAGCCTTTTTATGACCATATGAAACCAATTACACTGGAGGAATATTTGAGACGATGTCACCCTGAGAAAAAGATAAAGGTGTGAAAAAATGTCAAAACTCAAAGACAAAGCTCAGAATAGACACACAAAATCTCTCTTCAACATCATATAAAAAAGATTGTGGTTTGTGAGCGTCTTTCAAGATCTCTTTACTTATAGCCTAATACGGAAAAAACTATAGATAAAACATTGATTTTACCAGCCGTTGAAGTAGTTTTAAAAAATGTCTTACACAAACCTACATCTGATATTATGCAACGAATTTCTTTAAGTAACACTACAGTTCAAGGGATGAGTTACAGCATTAAAGCTGCAAACTGCCTAATGGTCTTCGGCACCATATTTTTCCACAGTGCTGACCCTCAAAACCTTTTCCATATTTGGGTATAGCTGCAAAGCAGCTGAGGTTTTCCTTCAGCTAGTTGGGCGCAAGCGAAAGCTAATGAGTCTCTCCTGCCTGAAGCTTACTGGTTTAGGCGCCTGTAACTCACCTTTGACCCTTCTCCTGTAAGTGAAAACAATATTTGAGCCAGACGTGAAAGATCAAGAAATACATGAGAAACTGGTCTTTGCGAAAACTTTTACAATAATACTTAAGGCAAATTAATTAATTAATATTTAATGTTTGAAGGACTACTTCATAAAACAACAAATTCCTATATGAAACAATATCAGCAGAAATGGATGATGAACATAAAAAAAAATAATTTCTAATGTGTTTTGTGAATACAGCAATACATATTAATTGGTTTAAATTTTAATTTTATCATTAAAAAGGATAGATCTCTCTAACTTATGATGTAGCTTTAAATTACGTTTTTACTCTTCGACTCACAGCAGTTAGAAATTAGTTTTAAAAAATGAATTTATGATGAATGAGTTTATGAATGTGCAAAAATGCAATATAAGTTAAGCAGGGGGTCTACCGAAAACCAGAAAAGATGGCAAGGGGTCTATGAGACAAAAATGTTTGGGAACCACTTATTTACATCCTACAAATTGTAATGCTCACATATCACTTTAGTCTTACCACCCCTCATTGATTATTTTTCTACACTTTCAATGAAACTTTTCGCATTTTAGCAATACCCTTTTTTTTTGCTAGTGCATTCTAGTATGTGATACATTTAATTAAAACACTTTCCTAAAGACACCCACTTCTGACCTGTCAATTTGATATCACTTTTCTCTCCCCTCCCTTGATTGAACCACCCCCCACACATTGCGGCTCTCCCCTAATTTAATTTAGTTTTTTATGTTGACTTAAAATGGCTTCTTATTTCAATATTTCAGTATTTCATAAGCTCTGTGTTGCTTTTGGTCAGATCCCTTTTTTGTTATCACTTTAGCGTCATAATGCTCTCTCAGCCAAGAATTATATTATCTTTATACCTTTACCCGCTACACACGAAATAATATAGTTAAATCTACGTTTCATTTTGTTTTTAGAAATTTTTACACACAAAATCATGTCTTCAGTCAATGTATTCAGGCTTCAAAGTACAAAAAAAAAATTATTTTATAGTTATGTAATGTCTACAAAAGCAAGTTTTTGCACCAAGGAAAAATGTGGGCGCACAAAAAAAG
This sequence comes from Biomphalaria pfeifferi, assembly GCA_030265305.1. Classification (NCBI taxonomy): domain Eukaryota; kingdom Metazoa; phylum Mollusca; class Gastropoda; family Planorbidae; genus Biomphalaria; species Biomphalaria pfeifferi. The sequence goes on along the minus strand of JASAOG010000003.1, from coordinate 4,580,025 downwards.
TTCAAATAGTGTTTAAAAATGGAAGAATGTTAAATCTTATGTCAGTTTAAAAAAAAAACATATTGGGTCTAAAGAATTGTTTTTAATAAATTTAACCACTGTGGTTAGTATTGCCACAATTTTCTCTGTTCTAATCAGAGCAGCATGGTCAAGTTCTACAAGTCTAAATACTAATGTCAAACATAAAATAGGAATACTTTCACTTCTGAGGACTAACTTTGAAGGAAATCCCAACTATTCATTGTTTCCCCCTTGTAATAGTGTAATTCAAAATCTTCTTTTTCAAAGTTGCTCTATGTTTTAATTTTTTTTTCACTTTGAATTTATCAGAGTCCACTCTACATGTTTTGAACCTTTCTTTCAAAAATCCTTTGTGTAACCAATTTCTGTTTGAACCTATATGCCCCAGTAGTACTAAGACAGTCTGGCTTACTTTCCTCTTTTCGCCACTGATATAATCTCTAGGTAGAGAATCTGATACTTATTTTAACTGGATGGCATTAGATGTTTACATGGTTAATATTATATTTTAGGAATGAAGAATAGCTATATAATCATTACTAGTTAATCTTCATATATTATACATAATTTTGTTAAATTAATTTTTCCAGGTATATTTTCTATAGAACAATGTATAGGGCGTGTTGGTGTAATTGGAGTAACTTTGATGGCAATTTTATCTGGATTTGGTGCAGTTAATTGCCCATATACATACATGTCTTATTTTATAAGGTAATCTTTTATTACTGATACAAAATTTGAAATATTAACATTTGAAAATTTGTTTTATCATAAAATAAAAATTGTTCAATTATAAAATATGTAAGCTGAATTATAGGAGGTAAAATGTCTTTTAAGGGTCGTTATTTCAAATTTCTTTCTCTGTGACTGAAGTAATTGATCATCTTCAACATGAAAGTTCATGATGTTAGCTGACTTGATTTGCTTTTTTCTTATTTGAATTGTTACAGCCCAAAATCTTGCTGACAGTCACTCAATTTTATCACAGCATTAATTATTATTTATTTATTTTATCTCAGTTATTTCTTACTCTTAGGCCCGATTTCACCACCAAACCCCACCTTTTCCTCTTCTCGCTAGACTGTATCCACCACATTGGCGACACCGTGGCCACGACTTTTCGCGTATCTCCCCTTGACCTGGAGAAAGATAAGCAGTCTTAGCATAGGCGTTGGTCATTGGCTCCAGGTATCTGATGTTCACGGTCGACACTGTAAAAAGGTTAAATGGTGTAATTGAAGAATGTGAATGTCGTGGAATGCTGAGTTCATGCTTCCTGGAGTACTCTTGACACGTGACAAACATATATACCACAAATTGACTGAAGTCCGTTTCAGCAGACAAATGCAAAGTTTATTTGACAACAATAATAATAATACTGCACTTCTTGTTAGTACTACAAGTCAAGAAAATACTATCCGCATAACAGCGGTATAAAAAATATCCAATATGTTAAAGTCTCCAGAGTATATTACAAATCATGTCCGCATCTCAATGGGTAACACTGTACAGAATAATCCAGAATAATAATACATGCCTCGAAAAGAACACTGGCATCAACTGCCTAAAAGATACTTCTTAACTGTAAATTTCGCTTGACTTTTCTAAGTCGCTACTGTCCGTCCCGGACCAAAATATACTACTTGACCACCCGGTCCAAAGGATACCACTTTACTGACTTGACTGAACTCAAAGTCAACTTTATTCATTCTACTTCCTGTTTTCTACATCAGGAATTCCACGTGTCTTTTAAACGTCTTAACATGATGTGAACATTAAATCAGACAATGTCAACTAAGACTGTGACAGACACTACCTGGGCAAACCTACCCGTCCCGCACTTCCGGACATACTTCATTCTTTTCTCCACCCCTACCCACATCTCTCTTTGATCAAGGAGATAATCCATGTCAACACGCCTCTTGACATTTCTATGTGCGACTCCATTCTCTAGTCAGAGTGGGAGATAATCTTTAGTCTCTCATCCCTCCCTTTTCAGCCCCTCTCTTCCGGACCTTTATAAGCTAAACCAAGGCGGAATAGACACACTCTTGTCGTTTCTCCATCTCGCTGACAGTCGATTCTGGACTATATCATTCACTCTTACTTCTAGAGGAGTACCTGGTGGTAATCCAAACTTAATCACATTTCAAATTAATTAGGTTGTGTGTAATTCTTGCTGGATAATATTATTTGGATTTAGCTTATTTCATTCATGTTTAATGTGTGCATTATGTATTTCTAACTTACGTGAGTAGAAAACATAATTATTTCATGTGTACATATTTAATTGCATGAACTTATGTCATCTTTATATTGCGTCAATTGATCATTGACACAACCTTGTATATATATGTGTTCATCTTATTTTATTACCTTTATCTTGGATGATCACCTTGATGATTTTACTAACGCACTGATACTGCACTAAGAAAAGAGTTGGAAATTATCTCCCCTTATCTATTTTACTTGGACAAGAGTTGTGCCCCTTGAATGGACACTCTCTACATTTATGTTCACTCCATTGTTCATGGCCATCGGCCGCATGTAAACAATGGCATCATGGTCGCTGACCATTAACCATTCATCCCCCCTTTCCACTTATGTTCAATTGAGATTATTGTCGCCCTTCCTTCGTAAGTTTTATATTGCTACTATCAGCCATCTATTTTACCAATTCCATTTGTCATCATCTCCCCATTGAACGCAAATGCAATTTTACCAATCTGATGAATGTACCTCAGTCTAGAGCATCGATAAGATGCATGAGAGACATGTCCTAACTTGTCTTTGTTTATCCGCAGCCTCCCTCAGGTGTCTGCCTATTTAGCATCACCTACCTATTTGACTACCTACTTGTCAACCTACTTGGCGCTATCTGCCTATTTGGCATTACGTGCCTTCTGGATACCATACACCTATTAGACTCTTGATACCACACACCTATTAGACACTACGTTCCTGAGACTACGTGTCTATACTAGACCCTCGCCTACTCATCGCAACTTATTGGACCTATCCTGTTGACAACGCTGCCTACGGTAGATCAGCTCTGCCTGTAGCACACTTCGTGCCCACGGTAGACGGCCACCTGCTCTACTGTGCCCACAACACACCACAGGACTTTGGATTGAGACTCCACAAGTACTGAGTCACCTGCGACCTCTACCTGCTAGAGCACAACCTCCACACAGGAGCATAGTCAGCTATTGCATCGATAGGACAATTAGATAAGTTCAGAGGACAAAAGTGACATATACTCTCTCATAAAAAGCGTAGAATGATGTTTTAATATTACTAAGAGATAGATGCAAACCCCATTTTATTCTGCCATGTATATTTTATGTAAATAAATTTCCATTCATTCATTAAAGTTTTTGTATCTTTCTCCATTGTTTGTTTGGTTGAGTGCCTGCTTCCAATATATCTCAAATGGCCCAGTGTGTTGCAAACTCAAAATAATCATCGCCTAGACACCAAACAAGCCACTCACACATGCAATTACTTGACAGCCATCACAAGAATGTTAGAATGTTATCAGTGGTTTTATAGGTTTTTCCATTACAATAGCTATAATAGTACCAGTTATTTATGGAGAATCAACCCGAATAACAGCAGTTTAACATTGACGTAGACATCCATCACCCAAATTTACAGATTCAAATTAATTCTGGAACTGTTCTTGTAATACAAGTTCTATAGTAACAATTAAATTTGAATCCCCAGTATCTCTTTGGCACATTGTTTCAATGTTATTGACCAAGGCTGAATAAAATAGTAATTGTCCTTTGTTACTGAGTATTGCTCCAAGTGAGTGTTCTCTTTCTATTGTACATCTTTCTATTCTGGGTATTAGGAGATACACATCTTCTGGATTGATAAATATTTGATCTTGATGAGTAATGTCAATTGCTGTGTTGAGGCCTTTGATTTTTTGATAATAGCCTTGTGGATTATTTCTGTAAAACCAATCTTTTGCTTGATGGTTGGTTTTGTTGCATTGCCAACAAGCACTGAAGTATTATTAATTTTAGAATATCTCTGTTGTGGTGGAAAACATTTGTATTTAAAACAATTTTTTTTAAGCATCCACCTAACTTGTGTGTAATTGATTTTAACCATTGTTGTACAGGCATGTAACAGAGGCGGATATTCAAAGCATTGAGAAAAGACTTTTGCAGACCTTAGACAGGATTATTGTGAAGAAAAAAAAGTAAATATTATTTCCTAGTTTTTAAATGTTTAACTTTGTGTTGTAGTTTACTATCCTACTTTATTATTTTGTATTCCTTTATTGACATTTATTACCTTTTTTTAAAATACATTTTTAGAGAAATTATTTTAGCTTAAAAGACACTGCAATAGTTGGCCAATCAATCTTTTCTCTAATCTGTTTTTGTTTTAAATATATGGCTCCTTTTATCTCGAAAAGCAATGGATGCGCCCAGATGAGTCACTGGTTTTAGTTTTGTCTTGAGACAGGGCAGAATCTGGTGTGGCTTGTTAAGCCAATTCTAGAGTGGCAGACTTAGCCACAATTTGTGATTGTGTATGCATCTGATTCTTTTTTTTTCCTCTTGATTAAGGCCGCTTCGTTTCTTTTGCTCTCAGCGAGTATCGTCCCAGCACGCACAGTCTGTCTCCATGCACTCCGGTCTTTGGCTATTTCTTCCCACATACTTTCAGTGATGTCTGTTGCTCTCATGTCTTGCTTGCAGACATCTCTGTAGGCTAGTCTTGGGTGGCCCTTGGGTCTGACTCCCTCCTCAAGCTCAGCATATAAGATATCTTTCGGGATTCTACTATCTGGCATGCGGGTGACATGTCCGAACCAACATAGTCTTCTTTGTGTCAGGAGAGCATACATGCTGTTCATGTTAGCCAATCTCAAAACTTCCCTATTGAAGACATGGTCACTCCAAGAGATGCACATTATGCATCTCAGGCAGCACAAGTGGAAACTATTCAATCTGTGCTCTTGGTACATGTATGTTGACAGGCTTTCACTCCCATAAAGAAGAGTGCTCAAAACACAGGCATTGTAGACTAGGATTTTGGTTGCTGTGGTCTATTTGGCATTTTCCCAGACTCACTTGGAGAGTTTGCCAATGCTGTAGTAGCTTTTCCTATTTTTTTAGTCAGCTCGATGTCTAAATCTAGGTTACTGGCAAGTGTTGATCCCAAGTAGGTAAATTCCTGCGCCATTGTAAGGGTGTGGTTCCCAAAATGTATCACAGGTATTTCTGCGAAATATTTTACCAGGATTTCGGTTATAGAGAGACTTATTGTGAGGCTAAACTCTTGACAAGCGGCTGCCAAGGCATTCACTAGCTTCTGTAGACCTTGTGAATGAGATATGAGTACTGCCTCATCGGCAAACAGCAGATCCCTAATCAAGATACATACATAGGCATACAGAGGCATACCAGGTCTATTTGTCTTAGTTACTATTAGCTCTAAGATGCATAATTTCTGAAATCTAATGGACTGCTTTCCTCATCAATGTTGTGTACCTCCCCTCCCCTTCAGCTAGGTCATCATAAATGTCCAAGAAGTTGTAGGTTCTTTGACACTAGGGGGTAGAACTAGATCCCTCTCAGAATCAAACTGGATCAAAGTTAAGATCTACTGCTAGATTCTCATGATCAATGTCTATCAATGTCATGTTATTATCAGATGTATTTGGTACCTTTGTTAATTAAGGGAGTCTAAAAATTGAAAGGTCATTGCAGAAAAGGTCCAACACAGCAAAGGAAAATCACAAAAATTCTCATCCAAGCATAGAAACTAAAGTTAAAGTAAAAGTAAGAAAAACATCAGTTTTTGTTTGTTTAATTTTTTCAGTAACATTTTAATTTCTCCTTTTTAAAAAATCCCAGCCAGCTCTAAATAACCTCATGCTTTGCCCAGGAAAACAAGAGCTATGCAACACAAATTGTGACTTAGCGCCCTTGGGTATATTATTAGCCAGGGAAAGTAGGCGCAATAGTAGCAATTGGGTTAACAAATAATAAATATGCTTTGAGAATATATAGGATTATTTGTAATGAGAAGAGTTTATGTGTTGTTAGAAGAATTTTTATTTTATGTTACTTTATCTGTACATCTCTATAGAACTTCAACAAAATTCTACTTTCCTAAATTCATGCAATTTATTCCAGTCTTATACCACATCTTGCCATCTGTTTTCATCTTTTTCTATTTCTTCTCCCTTAAGGATCACATGTACAAACATGGAATTTCTTTTGTAGATTTTTATATGCTTTCAGAATCTTATATACTATACTATGTATATGAATTACTACCTGCTAGGTAAATATGTAGTTTGTATTTCAAGAATAGCTTTATCTCAGAGAGATAGTTTGAGACAAGCCAGTTTGTCTTCACCAGCTAAAGGTATATGGGGCCTTCTCAAGAGTGCAGCCACCAGTGTTAGTCCTTATACAGAAAGTATCCTTTGGATTTTGAAAAATTTTCTGTTGATTCATCTAATTAAAGAGGTTGAAAAAGAAATGATAATATTGAGTTTAATAAGTTGTTATTTATATAAATAGTTTCATAGCTTTATTTTAATAATAAATAACATAAACGGAATGTGGTAATTAATTATAATTTTATAAAAGTGTTATCACTTGCATCATGATCCATTGTGAAAGTACAGACATCATTTTATCCCTCAGGGTTGTAATTTGTACCATAGCTATTTTTTTCTGCTTGCTCTGTTACAACTGTTTTAGGTTGCATTCAAGAGTTTTGTTATATAAGTCATGAACTTTGAATGCATATCATTGGCAATATTTTTTACATTAATACTTCTGGTCAACATGCAAATAGTAATAATCTTAATTTCAGTTTGTTTTAGTCTTTTCATGTCTTCTTAAGTTAGGGAAAGCTAATCAGAGGTTGCATTTTCTATTTCTTCTGTACAAGATCTAATAGCATTAGCATCTTGTATCAAAATATTTCTGTTAATATATCTTAACGCTGTGTTAGAGTTTTCAATTCAAGAGTTAGTTTTCAATACAAGTATTCAATAGTAACTTTGGATTGACCGAATACAATACTTCAATAGTTTAGGATACAGGGTTACCATCATAAGTTGATTTTAATTTTGTCAATCCTTATTAATTTTCTAATTAGATCAGCTTTTTTTAAGACTTCTAATTTTTTAAAAAGTTAGAAAATACCAAAAATATTTTATTAGAATTGTACTGCGCCAAACATAGGTGGCAGCTAAACAGATCTACTTAGGGTAGCCTAGTTTTCCAACATTCAAATATTAATCAGTTTGCAGTTGCTAAAGTATTTATTGTACAGTTTTTCATGCTCTTAAAGTATTGCGTATATGTTCAGAAATGCAAGAAAAAAGCATGAAAACTTGAAAAGGTTCCTCCTCAATGAAGTAAACATTGATGATGTGAGTTGTTTACAAAAAATGATGCAGCAGCAACAATCATAAACTTTTACGAAAATTATGCAGAGTATGGGATATTTTAGAGACAGAATCAGCTTATTCGACAAGTTATTGCTTTCAGAAGGATTGCACAGAAAGATGTTATATCTTGGAAAACGTTTCAGAAAGCTTGCAATTATTTAAATTATTGTGTGGGTGTGTACATTGTATGTAAATTGTGTGCTGGACCGCCGCTACCTATTGTGCAATGTGTGCATGGCATGCAGGCGGCCGAATGTAAGGGGCGCCAAATCATTATTCCAAGATTCCTTTTTTTTTTATTTTTGTTTTTAATAATTAAAAAAAAATTACTTAAAAATTGTTTTTCCATCCTGATGATTCCATTATCCTTTGAAAACTTTGGGGGACGGGGGAAGACAATATTCGTACAATGCAAAGTTATTTTGAAAACTCTAAAAAGAAAAAAGTGGCACTCGAGGGATTCCCACGTTTTTTTCTATAATCGTTGACTCTCCCCTGGACTTGAATTTTTGTGGGTTGTTTGTAATATTTGTTTTGAGTCGAATAGCCCACCCTGTAAGTAGATCTAGTAATTAGAAAGTCACTCGAAATGGCTGTTAGTTGAGATTAGCATATTTTGAGCCTATTATAGAGTGTAGATATAGATCTATATTAAAGCGATTGATTGGTAATTATGCATTGAGGATGATGAAATTAGCGTGATGCAAATGTGAAACGGCAGACAATCTTGAAGCACGAAAGAGTAAAGATGTTGTTTTGTAGTGAGCTAGATTCGTTTAAATATCAGTTTATTTCATTAATATTAGATCTCTATCTCAAGTTAAATCTGTAAATATTGTAAATATTGTAACAGTTATATTGAGTTTATGTTCACATAAGAAGTTTATTCAAGTTATTTAAAGTTTATTTAGTAAAAATATAAAACGCCTTCATTGGTTCAATTGTACTAGCTGTTTGAAGCTGACGACCAACTAACAATATGGAGAGGGGGGCGGAGAAAAAAAATGTTTTATTTTCAGTGTAATTTATCTGAATATTAGTAAGGTTACAAGTACAAAAATAAAAATAACTTAAGTAGGAGACGTCGTTTTATCTTCTTATAAGACCTTGTTAAATGTAAACTGCTTTGCTTTTTGCGAGGCGCGTATGCAACAATATGGGTCAAATGGTTTTGTGACTCTTCTGGATTTTTTTGTCTCAGAATAGTAGAATTTCTTCTGTCTATTGTACTTTATATTTATAAATGACGACTTTTATTTTAAAAAATAACGCCAGCAACAGAATCATAACATTGAGAATATTTTTAAAAAGATCACGCTCATTACAGGCGTATGTGCGCAATATGTACGCATACCGAGAATGTCCCTCGCATAATACTATTGGCCAGGCTTGCCTCTTTATTATTAGATTTAATATGGCCCTCGACTTTTTTTATTATATCTTCTTACTAAGAGAAAAAGGTCAGAATACGCTAGCGCCAAGTCCCGCCCCGCCCGGAATCAAACTCATTGCTGACTTAGTGAAAACCTGCCGCATCTTCAATTCTATCTCCATGACGAAACTTTTACGGCACTTAATATTTATGCAGGCAACACTATTTGGGTAAATAAACTGACCTTAGGCCTAGGTCTGTGAAAATGACACATTTTAGTGAAATTGCATACCTAAATTTGGTAAAGTTAACATTGAAAATAAAACGTCTTAGAGAGCTTGGGGATACGATAATGATGCAAATATGAAAGGAATGGTACAAAAATAGATTTAAATTAAAGAGCGCTTTAGGTACAGTGTTCAGCTTAGTCTTAATGAATTTTTCTATAAAAAAGGGGGGGGGGGGCGGAATTTTTATTTTCGCATGCAGGCGGCCACAACCCTCACGTCGATTGACATGTGTCCCCTTTGACTCCCTAAAAATCTGGTCACCTTACCTTTAGATAAACCTTGTTTTATTTATTTTATTTTTTTTTTTTAAATGATTTTTTTTTTTTTTAAATTTTTAAAAATGTAAAAAAAAAAAAAAGAAACGTGTATCTTGCATCATGCTTTGGAACTACTTTATCATTTATTTTCATCATGTACATTATCATCATTTAAAAAAAAAATTGAGGCATTATCTTGTTTCTTATTTGCCATTGAGGTTATTGAAAAATTAAATGAACTGAATTACTAACTTCAGAGCTTACAATTTAAATATACTTCCATGTTTAATTATTTCAAACAAACCTTTTCTTTTTCCAGCAAGAAAGTGAATGCTTTTAGGTTGAGCAATTTATTTATTTTGATACAAAAAATAATAAATGTTAAAATGGCTGAAACTAACTAATATGACTAATTGATGATTTTACAAAAGGCTTAGATAATAATGTGCAAATAGATGCTATCTTATTAGATTTTTCTAAGGCATTTAAACTAGTTCACTGCCATAGCTTGCTTAGAAAATTAAAATATTTTGGCATTGATGGTTCATTGTATCAATTGATTCAGGATTTTCTGATAAGGAACAAACTGTAATAATAAATGACTCTAAATAAACACCAATAACAGTATAAACTCAGTTGTACCTCAAGGAAGAGTCTTAGGTCCACTACTGTTTCTAATTTACATAAATGATTTACCTAATTGCATTAATTCATGAACAAAAGTCAGATTATTGGCAGATAATTGCATAATATATAGAACAACAAAAACATCAACAATGAATATGAGATATGGGTATCAAATTGGAGCATGTCATTCCACCCAGAAAAATGTTAATTATTAAGAGGAACAAAAAAAAGCTACAACAAATAAATACCTTATTCATGGTAAACCAGTAACATAGACTAAAATCTCAAAATAATTAGGGATCCCCATATTGAATGAATACCCCATATTGATGAAATTATTAAAAATTCAAACAAAGCATTAGGGTTTATTGAAAGAAATTTCTACAAATCAAATAAGAATATAAAACTGAAGTGTTACTTGACCTTGGCTATAGCCATTATGCATCCTTTGTTTGGGACCTTCAACTCAAGAAAACATTAAGAAACGGGAACAGACACAAAATAGAGCAGTGAGATTCATAACCAACGAATATTCACATTGGATTTGAGTAACACCTTTAGTAAGATCACTAAATTTAGAAAAGATAGAAGACTTAAAAGCTAATAAAACACTGAACCATAATCTTTCAATACAAAAACAAAATAAAATACTCAGAAAGACACAAAGATAAAGGCACATTACTTGTTCCATTACTCCTTTTTCCCTAGTGCTATTAGAGCATGGTATGGGTTGCCTGAGTCAACCAGAAAAACCAATGACTTGGCAGAATTTAAGTCATTAACATGCATGACAAGATTGACCTAGCAACATGTGTTGGATGTAATCATCTTCTTTTTTGAAGTAATGTCTGTATTTTATTAGAGAAAAAAGGTACATTGGATGCCTTGGTTGTGAAATTGAAAGAAAGTTCTGAGTTTTTGATGTCATCAAATAATCATTTTGCTGTTACCATTAGATAATGGAACCATATCTAGTCTGCAGATATTCTGTCTTTGACTCAATTATGTTCACAATTAATTCTTTTATTTACTTTTTCAATACAGCTCATTAAAGGTTCACATTTGTGTACAAAGTGAGGGAATCAACACTAATAGAGAACAATTAGAATATTTATTATATTTTTAATTTACAGTTCAAATTTCATTAGAAACGTATCTGCTGCTATGGGTTGAACATAGTAAATGGTGGAAGAGACTTTTGTTGAAACAGTTTGAAAAAAATGAAATAGTCCACTTATACAAAGATGACAGTTACCATTGATCACATTGTGCACATTTGTCTTAACTTGAACTAGATCTGGGACCTGTTAAACTAGAAACACAGGCATTAGAAGAATTAAGTCGCCAGTTATTCTTAGAAACAGCTGATCTTCATGATGCAATGGTAAGCTGAACAATCATCTTTATATTTTAAGTAGAGTCAAAGCTCAATCCAAAGCATTATTTTATTTGTGAAATTGTGTCTTGTATTTCAAGAACTATCATCTTGGTTGTCTAACTATAACTAGAAAATATCTTTTTAAAACTGCATTTTTTCACACTTGTGATTTTTCAAATGCCAATATGACCATTAAAAGCCTTACCATTTCATAGCTTTTTAATTTTATTGTATCTAGAATTGGAAAGTGATAAAATTAAAATTACATTTAAACTAGATAAATTTTATAAACTATTTCATAGTTTGCCTTAATTAAATTCATACAAAATTGAACACTCTTTTTGTATGGTTAATCACTAAAATTTTAATCAGATGTTATTTTTTTGTATATATTTTAAACCTGCATAGATGGTATTTTATCTTTTCCTTACTTTGTTTTTAAAACACAGGATAGAATAGAGTATTCCAAGACATTTAAAGGTCGTTACTTCAATGTGATGGGTCATTTTTTCTCTTTGTATTGTGTCTATAAAATCTTCATGGTAGGTATTTGAATTGATTCTTTTTTTTTTCATTATTATTAATTTAATTTTTATTAATTTAATTTAATATTCATTTACTAGTCGACCTGCAGCATAGCATACATTGCTATTTAGTGATGGGGGAACACTTCCTGAAAGACACATTTGTCTTAATGAGGTGGGTTTGGGCAAACGACTGTGAATGAATAAAAAGAAGAAACTTTGTAAAGAGCAACATACAATTGTCCATGATTGAAAACAGGTTTTGGAAGATAAAGGCATATCATTTTGAACATTTGGCCTTGTGCTTTATTGTCATGGCAAATACTAATCTAAGAGGGATTGTCTGCACATAAAGGTAAAAGGCAAATTTAAATCTGATGGAGTCAGGGATATCAGGGGAATAAGGACAGTTTGTGAGGTAGCAGCTGCGATAGTGATAGTAGTGGAAAGTGTTTGAGACATCGCCACAATTTCAGCCGTGCCACCATAAAAGCTAGAAGTATTCATGTAGGCAGAGTGTATGACTGTGCCTCCGTGAGTAAGAAGAACGGACAGGGCCATAGTTATCCCAATGTTTCACAAACAAAGCTTACAGCCATCTTTCGAAGTTAGAGAGCAACAATTTCATCGTTGACATGTTTCCAGAAATATGCGACTAATAGAAATAAACAGTTACCTGATGCAGGAACTTCGACTACATTGAAAGACCTGTTGACTACATGAAATATATGTGAAACGGTGGCCATAGTAAGGAAACGAAGGGCAATAGGAAGGGGCAAAATCAAAACAAAGCTACAGAAAAACATGCAACTATTTTAATGAGACCAGATATTGGATTGTGTAACAAAATACACACATAAATGTAGTCAAATATATAGAATGTATAAAGAGAAAGATTACTTGTTCTCCCCTCCCCCTTTTTTTTCTGAGCCGTGCTCTCTGTCGCCTTGATAGTTACGTGGGGTAACTCTAGTCTGACTTGCAGAATAAAAGAGTTATCTTTCCATGACTTTATTGTGGTGTCAAGCATGGTATGGCCATAAAAAAAATTATATATAACATTTATTATTTATTCCTTATAAACAAAATAATTCCCAGATTTTTAAACCATTTTTTATTTAAAAGAATTATGAAACAATTTTTGGATAAAAATTAAACTAAACAACTAATGCATTATTGAGACTATATATATATTATAGGTAAGCTATTTTCAAAAGTGTAAAATGCCAATCATTGCATAATAACTGGAAAATGCTGCTATTTTATATTCAGAAAGTTTGTCAATAGATTGTATCGAGCTTATTTCTTTTTGAATTCTCAATAATTTAAATATACTATATGTTACATGTTTAAATACTATTTTCACATCTATATACTTTTTTCCTAGGCAACTATCAACATTATTTTCGACAGAGTTGGTAAAGTGGATCCAGTAACTAAAGGAATCGAAATTGCTGTCAAGTATTTTGGTTTTGAATTTGATGTAATTCTTTTTTTTTCTCTTTAATACTCTAGATCAAATAGAACCAAATTGACTAGCTACCCATCCAGCTTTGCAACATCTTATCTAGAATATCTTACTACTTATTAACATAAATTGTACAATTTCTTTTAAAAATACAAACACCATTTTTATTTTGTAAATGTTTTATAATTCTGTTGTAATTCTCCTCTCAGGGCATAGTCTTTCAAATCTGGGGTCCTGGGTTTGAATCTCTGTGAAGACTGGTATTTTGCATTAAAGAATTTTTTAAGGCGCCCCTGGGTCCACCCAACTCTAATGGAGTTGGGGAAAGTAAAGGCGATAAGTCGTTGTGCTGGCCACAAGACACCCTGATCATTAATTGTTAGCCAAAGAAACATCATTATAATATAAGTGCAAAATGCCATTTACTGATTGATTTATTGATCACAAAATCTCTTAAACTGTTGTACAGATCCGCATGAAATTTTCTACATAGGTGCTCACTAAGAATGGTTTTTGACAAAATCGCAACCTTGGGAACACTATTCACGAAAAACAGCAAGCTTCCTATCAAACTTTTAAATTTTATTTTTGGCATTTCCCCTAAAGACCACAGTCTTCATGTAAAGCATTTTTTTTTACATTTCACTAATTCTGTTTTTTTAAAGGACTGAATTCTATTTTTTTCCCACCAAGTGAAATTTTTTTTTTTTTTTTTCTAAGTCTACTTACTTTTTACATATTTTTAAAAATATGCCTTACGTCATTTCTACATCCTTTTCAAAATAGCCTAAAAAACACTGCATGAATTTTGTTTACGAATCTTGTTTATTTTAAATACTTTTTTTTAATATGCCTTAATTCATTTCCAGCGGTCTAAATAAATACAAAACTAATCGTAATAGCATTAATGAGATAGATCTAGAGTCTTTTTCTTTTTTGAGAGAGAGAGGGGAAGTAATGGTACTTTTTAACACTGTAAAAAAACAGCAACGACACCTAATCCTAATATTATTGAAAAGATAACTCTAGATCTATTGTCATTTTGCAACATTCAAAAGTGTAGCTGGTGTGTGGTGCTAGTCTGTCCTATATATCACATGGTCTGAAAGGGAATTTTACTACTTCTCCTCTATGTGCTAATTTTACTTTTGAGTTAGGGCTAATAAAATCAATAATTCTTTGGTGTGTACCTCGCCATTGTGGACATTTAAAAAATGAACTAAAAAAAAATTTATATTTTCATTTTTTTCTTGAGAACATCAAATATCTGTGAGGAGAACATCAAATATCTGTGAAAAGAACATCAAATATCTGTGAGGGCCTATTCAAAGTAACAGTATGTGTAGGGGAGGACTTTTTGTTCAAAGGGCTGGGGCAGAAAAACAACAGAGAGTTTATTAAATATTTTCATATTGAATCGAGAAGCCAAAGAAAGTCAAATATTCTAAAGTCAAATATTTGTTGTGGAGGTGGGAGTGAGAAAATTAATACTAGAATTTATGTGTGTGGAGGGGAAGGGGGGGCTCCCAAAAGTAAGCCTCTCCAAGTCTAAATCTATGTGGGTGACGCATTACAATGCTCAAGAGGAAAAAAAAAAGGGGGGTGGGAAGTGTTTCAGAGAAAGAGAGGAGGGAGAGAGAAGGAAAGAGAGAATAAGTAGGCTGTTCCAAAGCAAGTAAAAAGTATAAATGGAAGAGCATTGATGCATAAAAGGGAAGGTTTCTTAAGAAAGAGAGGAGAGGGAGGGAAGAAGAGAGAGAATGTTCCAATTCAACATAACAGAAGCAAGAATTCATTTGCTAAAAAGTATGTTAGAGAGATGTGTTAAAGACGTGCAAAATATTTTTAAAAAAGAGTGGAGGTTCCAGCCTGAACAATATAGAGCCTTGGAACTAATTAATGGGTGTAGTCATGTGCAACACAGGACACATCCTTAATCTTTGATATCAAGGACATTGCCATTATTCAGTTAAATAAGTATTTAACATAACCTTAATAGGTATTACACAATGCTATATAAAATATTAGAGCATTAAGAAGCTAGGAATTTACATTGATATTTTCATTTTGTAGTTTCAAGCCAAAATATTTAGTTTAATATCTAACAGGCTTATTCAATAATTTATTTTTCGTATTAAAATTTGTGAAATATTTTTGTCCCGAAAACAGTCCAAAAGTGAAAAACACTAGCTTCTTTAAGTCCTACATGTTTTTTATATAAAATTTTAATTCAAAGAAGGTCAGGAAACTTTACCCAAAACTATTATTAGGCATTACCTCATGATAAAAAAAGAGATTTTTCATCACTAATGTTTCAAAAAAGTGCCAACATTTGTTTTGTTTTGTTTTACATGTCTTGGGTATTCCTTCACAGCATAATATTACATCCCAGCCCAAACCTTCTGCAGAATGGTGTGGGATGGCCTTGGGCAAGGCTGGAACCCAGAACCATTAAGATAAAAGAGTCCAGACAACATAACAGCCTTACATTTGATTTCTTATTAATCTTATATGGAAAAAAATAATTAAACATTTTGTCAACATTAAATTAAATTTTTTTTTTTTTTAAACATTAAGGTTTTGTAAAATGTTAGAAACATGTTTGTAACTTTTCTAATCCTAGATAAAATTCTGGTCTCAACAAATTTCATTTCTACTTGTTGGTGTGATTATTGTCACTTCAATCAGAGGTTTTCTCATCACATTGACAAGGGTAAGGCTTTTATTTTTAATCAAAGATTTTCTGTCTTTCTGTGCTGTTTCTGTCTTCTTCTCAGTCACTCAAATATAGTACTTTAGATATTATATTCATTAAATTCATAATAACGGATAAAGAAATTTTGTGGTGTAGGATAGTCCATTAAGTACTTTTAATAAAACCTCTATAAGTGTCTGCCAATATCAAAGGTGTAATCTATGATTACAATCCTACAGATCCATTGCTAGCAGCCATCATAGACTATTGAGGAAATGTGGACAACTTTTAGTCTAATGAGTGATTGCTCTGCTCTATCCAATCTTAACTTTTAAAAATACTATGGACAGGCTGTGGCCAGCACAATGACCAACAGCCTTTACTTTCCCCAACTAAACTCAGGTACCCATTAGAGTTGGGTGGTCTCAGGGGCATCCTTAAAATACTGAAGTTAAAAATCCTAATCCACCAAGATTTGAACCATTGTGAACATTACTAAGAATCTAATACCAATGACATCTCAGTTGAGACATTTAATTTTGTTTTGAGTCCAGTTGGATGATTCTAAATTCATTGCTGATATTGAGATTTAATAATGATTGTCTCTTATATCTGTCCATTAACTTTTATCGTAGAGGTGCTGTGATAGTTCGCATAACCAAATCCCTCCATTTTTTTCCTGTCAGCAGCTTTTCTTAGTAGAATATCAAGAGAGAGACTGGTCTATTCTTTTACATTATCCAGCCATCTTTTCTTTGGATGACCCATATCTTCGTGCTCCCTCCACTGTACTTTGAAGAATGACTTTTCAAAGTGAGTCATATCTTATAATTAGACCAAACCAGGTCAGCTCCTCTCACAGTGTTGAGGAGTTCCTCCATTTTGCCAGTCAGAATGTTGACTTGTTACAGTACAAATTCATTTGTCTTCTTTTCCTGGTATCTGTTCCTCAGCATTTTTCTGTATCATTTACTCTCAAAGGCTTGAATTCTTCTTTCAGCCTCAGCATTCAGTGTCCAACTTTCACAACCATATAGGAGTACAGAGACCACTATTGAAAAATACAGCTTTAATTTTCCTGTACTCTCCATATTTTCTACAAACTGCTTATGGCATCAGATGCCAAGGTTAAACATGTTTTTATCTCTTTTATCGATCCTCCATCTCTTGTTATATTAGACCCTAGGTATTTAAATGAGTCAACTTCTTCTAATGTTTGGCCATTCTACTGTAAGCAACATCTTGTACTATCTCCAGCACAAACTAGTTGTTTTTTTTCTGCACTGATTTCCATGCCAACTAGCTGCAGCATCCAAATTAGAAGTCAGATCTTGTACCTGGCCTGCATTTTCTCCAATGAGGTCTATATCTTCTGCAAACCTAAGATAGGAAATAGGCACTCATATATGGTCATGATAGGAGTAAATCTTTCTAGGGTTTTCATTATAATATTATCCAGAAATATGTTAAAAGTGTTGGAGAGAGAATGCATCTTTGCAGCACTTCTATGGATGTCCTAAAACTGTCTCCAGTTTGGTTGTGTTCAGAAATACTGAGCTATTTGTATTTTTGATAACAGCAATAATATTTGTATCTATGTTGAACTCTCTCATCACTTATCCTCATGCCAAACCCAATCAATTAGGTCTATGAAGTTGTGTACCAATTTCTCTTGGTGTTGAAGGCATTTTTCATGTTTTTGATGTTAAATTTTTGTTCAACATCTTCTTGCTCTGAAGTGTTCCAGGTGTCTGAAGTGTCTCAAGTTTCGTTTCTTTGACAGTGGAAGATAAGATTGAGTCCATTCTTTTGGCCATATTTTTTTGTCTCATATTTTCAAGCACATTATCCTAAAACATTTAGTTATAATACTAGCTCCAGCTGGAATAACCTGCCCAGTGTGCAGCTGAACATTCCAGGCTCAAATAGTTCTCACCAGCCACACAAGGAGGCTCAAAATCCTAATGCAAACCCTCATCCCTTTGGATGACAAAAGTGGTCATCATCGAACCACAATGGTCAAACTATAAAAGTTGGGATTGTGTTCAATTTTATTTAAATTAATTCATATAATATACATTGAAAATTTAGTTCTCTTTTATATATTATTAGTAGGACACTCATAAAAATATCTTTCTTTTTCTTTTTCAGTTTTTTTATGCTATAGCTAGCAGTAAATCATCTAATGTTATTGTTCTTTGCTTGGCCCAGATTATGGTAAGTTTCTTAAATGTTAAAAAAGTTAGTAAAAAATGTGGCACAATATTCTGTTTTTTCTTCCCCTGTAAAAAAAAAAGACAAAATGTCATATATAATGCTTATTTTCCTTTTATGAATTATTGTAAATGCTTAGTGACAAGATGAGACATACTTGCCTTTACAAAAATGCATACAAATATATATTGACATGTATACTACTACTACTTAAGTAGGTCCTTCCGTGCTGTTTGGAAGACAAGCCGGCAAGCTCTCTCCACAGAGATCTGTCATAGGTGATTTCCACAAATTCTTCTAAGCTGGTGCCCACAGATTTTAGGTCTTTGAAGAAAGTGTCATTGGTTGGCCTAGATAAGCCATAGTTTCTGGAAGGCTGCTCCTGCTTTCCCTATGTCATTGTTTCGTCGCTGCCTAAATAGGTGAACTGTTCTATATGATCAATCTCTGTATGCTCAATGTTGTACTTATTGATCTTTAGCCTATACACATAATTTTGATTTGGTTAAGATTTATCTAGAGGCTGATTTTTAGTGCAACTCTATTGAGGCTATTGTCATCTTTTGTATACATTTGATTTTATTCCTGAGTAATGCTATATTGTCTGTGAAGTCCAGGTTTGTCAGTTGGTTTGGTTCATACCATGGGATACTAATGCCTGGATTTGTTCAAGACATAAATGATGGCTAGCAGAAAGAGAAATGGGAATGAATCAAAGCTTGCTGCCACTACAGCACAGTTTTTGGAAATTCTAGTTGAAATTGTACCAATTGTGTAGTTTGTTTATCTCTTGCTTTTATCTTTCCTTTTTAACTTTCCCATTGTGTGTTCAGTAATTCTAGACATTGAATTATTTCATGAAGTTTTTTTTTCCTTATAAACTTTAAAAAAGGACATTCTTGTTTAGGAACATAAACTATTTGCTGCGTAGATCAAGTTCAAAACCTTTTGGATTTCAAAGTATTGTGTTAACAAAACTCTTTGTAATTATAAATTCTAGTCATCTTTTGTTGTCAAGGTGACCATTTATGTTACATCATAACTTTCTTTAACAGCAATCACACTGCTCAATGTACATTTACACAAGTGCTAAAATAAACAAAAAATAAGATAGGATTTATCACAAATTACTGAATTATTTTTTGTCAAAGCATATGATGTTGAATTACTCAGACCTTTTGAAAATATTTTACTGCCTGAGGTTAGGGAGTCATTTATTGATTTCTCTAGACTTAGATAAAATAAAAAATGTGTGTACCCACAGACAACATTAGGTACTACTTACTGTGACGAACAGGCCGAAGGATTGTATTAATAAGTTGATAAATTCATATGAAAAGAAGAAAGAAACATCTCTCTGTATTTTCTTCAAACTTCTTTAATAACTTCTTCAACTTTCACATCAAATTAACTTCTTAATTCAATAACAACTTGACTTGATACTTCATAAATAAAAATTAAATGATACATAAAACTTCACTTAATATAACTTCAACTTCAAATACTAAAACTTTACTTAATGGACCCGCTAATATCATAAAACTTATAACTGAGCGAGGACCAACGCTCTACAAGAACTACTACTATGCGAGGACCCCGTCTGACTGACTTTCCCTTAATTTATACTTTCTTTGATCGTACGTTCCAGAATCCTGGAACCTTCTCCAATAATTATTTTAGTAACTTTGACCTTCTAGAAGCTGACGTGTGCTATTTTTTTCCCTTAACCTCTTTCTTCGATTGGATATCTAAAATTAACTTGTTTACGCTGGACACTTGCACTGGTTTGAACTCGAGCTTCTAGAAACTGGTCAAAATAGGTCACAGACTCGACTCCTGACACTTACTTCATCATGCCTTCTCTATCTTTCTTCTTTGAAAAAAATACTGTGAAACCAAGTTTCTTTCATTTTCAGGGTATGTATTTTGTCTCCTGCGTTTTATTAATGAGAATGAATATGCCTCAAGAATATAGGTTAGTAAAATTTTATTTTATCTCATAGTAACAACAAAGTTACTGATTCTTATTGTTTCAAAAATTATCATTCCTTATAAAGTCTAACAGTTGAGGTTGTTTATTGTTCTTCCTTTTATATATGGATATCCTTAACATTTTTGTTATGTAATTTTGTTCAAGATAAATAGACATATTTAACTTAAACTGTTAAACTTAAATTGTTAATGTAACATTAAGGGTTTTCCTCACCAATTTTAAAACCAGAAATTTGATTTATTGAGGATGCTTGTATAATGTATACACTTTGTTGTTTGTGCCCAAAATTGTATACATTTAAGTAATCTGCTCTTTAGTAATAAAGCCAGTATACAAATGTAAAATAATTTATTTTATTTGACTTGAGCATTTTGCTCAGCACTTGCTGATCCTTTCTCCATTAGGTCCTCCCCTCATTTGTCTAGTAAACAGAGATGGGAGCCCACAGATCATGCTTTGGGGATATGGAAGATTCCCTATACACAACAAAAAAATAATAATCTTTAAAAAGTTAGGGTTAGGGTTAATTTTTGTGTTTTGTTTGATGATTACAGGTTGATAATTACAGAAGTTCTTGGAGACTTACAATTCAACTTTTATCACAGATGGTTTGATGTTATATTTCTTGTCAGTGCTTTGTCCAGTATTGGATTTCTGTACATAGCTCACAACCAGTCAGCAGAGAAAAGTTTGCAGAGATAAAATGCAAGAATATAGGTCATGTTGGTTTGGGTAAATCAACTAAGTAACAAGTTAACAAGTGTTCAGGATCTTTATATATAGAGATACATTTGTGGATAGTAAATCTTGCTCTAAATTATCTTTTAATTATTGTAGTACTACTCTTATATCTGCATGTAGAAATTGTTTAATAACTCTGGGCCAATTGTTTGTTTTTTTTAACAATGAGTTTATCATTATTTCCACTGGTACTGTACTAAAAACTTTGCTTTGCAGACACTCTGTAAGTTTGCATCTGCCAGTGTATACTATTTAAATGTGTACATTTTATGATCCTCATAAATTGTTTTATTATTGAGTGCATTTCCTCAATTTAAATAAAAGCCTTTGTGTTGTCATTTTAAGAGTTTCTTCTTTTGTAACTAAAAACTATAAGAAACATAATTTTGTTTCATGTAAAAACAAATTTGATCTAATAATTTTAAAAGTTATATATAAAAATAAAATTGTTACTAATGACCTTGTCATATTGAACAATGAAATGAAGACTTGGTTATCTCAAAGATGTCAGAGGTTCAAATTATATATGTACTGCTGCTGCTTGTCTTGTGTTTCTTAACCTGGCTCGCTAGGGGCTTCACTTATAGGAACAAATATTACTTGATTCTTCAATTCTTAAATATTACAAGTAAGAACAATTATACTTCAATACACATCAACTCCAGATCTCCAAGAATATAACAATGATATTTTAATATCCAATATAGCTCAAATAATGCACAATAAATATTAATAAACAAACACCAGTCCAGGAAGCGACTATCCAACCTTCCTGGACCGGGAGCAAGATCTTACTGACCTAACACACTCTCTCGCACATTCAACGAAGACTTAATCACTCAGTTCACAACACGTGCAACACTTTGCATTCATAACAAGGGGATATAACAATCATATCAAACTAACATTCATTCTCGCCATACCTCCCCCTGACAAAAGACTTTCTCAAGTTTTTAGCTATCTGTAAATAAAATATATGTGTTTTTCTTGTGGATATATATCCTCTTCGAATCTAATTGAAGAGTTCCTCCATCTTGCCAAACTAGACTTTTTGTGAAATGGCTTTTTTATTATGTCTTGGTCTTTCATCAAAGTCTGATTTTTAGCCTGTCCTCTAGTGTCCAGTTTAGCAATCATTTAACAGAGCAATTGTCATATGTGCACATACAATTTTAGTTTGATGCTGAATAATAATAATAAGGCTTTCGAGTCTGAAGATTAGTAAGGAATGCGGTGATTACTGCATTGCCTCCAGTCTGCGCTGAGTATTTTTAAAGTGATAATTGGCTCGCACAGACCCATACCACTCATTAAACTAAATGCAATTAATTGTATCATGATGGAAGGTGCAATAAGCTTTTTTCAGAAGGTGCTTGCTACTGGTACTTTGAAACAAGCTGAGCTAGTTATTAGTGATACATTTCATCCTCACTTAACACCATCAGCAGCAGCTTTGTGAGTCTTGTACCTATCTTGGCACTTTCCTGATGTGTCCATCTTGAAGGGCACTGGTCAAGCTGTTAACATTGATCAAGTATCGGTAACTTCCGTTAATCACACTTACTATTTGTTGCGGAAGAGTGTTGGTGGGTGGGGAGTGTGGTACTCAGATTTACGGGCAGGTCCAGTTCAACCTACTCGAATGGTTAGGGTCGGGAGACGGGATTGAAGCAATCGCTCCCCCCCCCCCCCCCACGACATTGGCCAACATACTAGAGGGCTGACGAAGTTAAATGTATACTCTGGTAGATTGGCAGGTAATTGGTGTCTCTACCAGCTCTTCAAATTCAAGGTACTTTGATCTTTCAAGAAAGAGTATTTAATTAATGACCTAAACACATAACTCTTCAACTTCTCCTCACTAAGCCTGGATATTTTATAGTGAATTATTAGTGCAAAAGACTCGAATGTGCGACTGTCATTGTAAACACAAAAGATCAGTAAATGATTTCTGGACCAGTTTGTCAGAAGAGAACCGAAGATTTTCAAAATAATTTTAGATCTATTTTTAGCAACCTGTTATTTCAGACTGAAATTCCTTATAATGTTGCATTCGAAGTGCAGAAACAAGATCTTGAACAAAATAGGCCTACACCATATTACATGGAGTAGAAGTGAACAAGATCTTGACCACTCAAGATAGGCCTACACCATACTACATGGAGCAGAAGTGATTAAGATCTTGACCACACAAGATAGGCCTACACCATACTACATGGAGTAGAAGTGAACAAGATCTTGACCACACAAGATAGGCCTACACCATACTACATGGAGTTGAAGTGAACAAGATCTTGACCACACAAGATAGGCCTACACCATACTACATGGAGTAGAAATGAACTGGCCGATATCAAGAAGGTATGCTTATAGCAATGCAAATCTGGAAGCAGATAACAATCAATAAGTTGTGGCTTTTTTTATTTATTTTATAGTTTTATACTTAAGCCTACAAGCCAAAAAAACAAAAATATATATCCAATTTATTTTTGTTATTTATTAGTGACTCCAGAGATATTGGAAGATAAATGTACTTATGCTACTTGAAGAGTGATTATTATATCTATGTTACCGGGAAACTGCGAAATTGATTGAGTGCCTGGCGTTTTCTGGCTAAGTAGGAAATCTCTTCACATTCCATTGCATTACTTTCTCACTATTATGGCATTGTAAGACTAGTTGTACGTCAGCAATGTTGAAATGTCTTTTTCTAGAAATATATAAATTAAATATAGAAATATAAAACTTATAGGGCGATTGTTTATCTCTCAATAACTAATAAATGTTACATTAAAAAACAAATGAATATTTTTTATCCCTTTCCACTTCTTCCTTCGTTGCCTCCCTCCCGAGATAATCCAGGTTAAGCCATGGTATAGAACAGGCCTATAGATTTACTAATATTTCAATGATAGGCCTTTACACCTAGAAGACGATGCGCAAAATTTTCCTCAACACTTTCCAAAAAAATGCGGAAATACCAGAAGTCCGTTCAAGATCAATATTTTCTCGTTCTCTAGCCTAATTTAAATTTATTAGTTTTTTTTTTAACTTTTAAAAATTATGTGGTCAAACTAGAGTTTTCCCAGTGTGACCAACGAGCTAGGAATTCTTTTCTTATCGATATGCTCCCCGATCATATACACCAACTGTTCAATTTCTAGGACAATTGTTAGAGCTGTATTTAGTGTCCGTGTCCACCCACCTAGGTTTTGAAGTGTCCATGAAGTTACGAATCGACCAAACGATATTGTAATAAATACTTATCTTCTTATCTTATATAATACAGACGTTACTTCAAAAAAGAAGATGATTACGTCCTACGCGTCATGCATTTAGTCATGCATATTAACCAATGACTTAAATTCTGCCAAGTCACTGTTTTTTCTGGCTCGCTCAGGCAACCCATTCCATGCTCTAATAGCACTAGGGAAGAAGGAGTATTTGTACAAATTTGTCCTAGCATATGGGACGAGGAATGTGCCTTTATTTTTGTGTAAAGATAATAGTTTATTAGTTGAATAGCTTTTTAAAGGAATTTTATTTGGTTTTAATACGACAAAACGAAAATTTAACTCATCTCTGATAACTGTAAACAGGGAGCAGCCATCTTGTCAAGAGCGCGTAATCTTAAATCCTTTAGCATTTCTCTAGACCATGGGTGGATGACCTTTATGTATATCGGGCTTCATCACACAAAATTTGGGGCCGCATATATTTATATATGGCGCCCACAAAACTACCGTGGAAGAACTGACTAACTTTTTTAGTAACTCTTTCAGGCTATAGAAAAAGAGATGTCTATGGTTGTGTATTTTAAAACGGATTACGAAAATTTGTGTACAACTAAGATAATTTCATGATCTAAACCATAGTGGCTAAATTTGACCATTAACTATTTTTTATTTGCAATGTCGAACCAATGTTGTTGTTTATTTAAGTCCACATAAGATATCACACAATTTTCAATTCCTTTTTTTAATAGCCAACAAAAAATCTATTTCCTATCCGCTCCAACATATAGGGGAGAGTGGGAAGAACCATTGTTACTCAAAGTTACATACAAACATAAATAACAACATCTCAGAGATGTTTTTTATAGTTCCGAATAAAGTAGGTCATTTAGTTCAAAACATAGTCTATAAAAAAATAAAAATTGTCATACATTAAAAAAAAATTATAATTAAAAATACCACCCCAATATGGGGAGAAATGGACCACCTGTGGGGAGAAATGGACCACCTGCAGAAGACACAAGAAGCTTAAAGAAATTAATAATTGTCTAATTTTAAATTGTACAGTACACATTCCCTCTTGTTATTTTGTTAAACTAAGTAGATATAGACAATAGTTAAAATAATAAAAAGCAATTAATAAAAAATGTTTATTATGAGATGGCTGAAAATCAGTATAAAGTCTTGGCATCTGAAGTACTATTTTATTACGACTATCTTCTGTTAAAGAAGGAACGTCTGTATTCTCTAATTTATAATAGTACAAGCATTAGGCCTACCCTCTGACTTCACCCATTGATTTGTTCCCAGGCTATGTATTATTTATTTGGCCATGGACCCCTCCCATTTTATTTTACTTAGAACAACATAATGATATCAAATTAAACGCTCCCCCATGCATTCCTTTTACCTGCCAATCTATCTTAGTATAAATGTAACTATTTACCCAATCCAAATAGTGACGTAACATCACAAGAACATTCGGTCAACTGCTTTCTCGAGTTCTGTCCTTGGTCTGCGAGTTCTTTCAATATCAATCAACTCGCTCTTATAATTTTGTTTGTTTGACATGGGTCTATAATTATAAACCATCGGATTTTTGTTCAGTTTGTTTAAGAACTGAAAGGCGGCATTGTTATCATTTCGCCGTCTAAAATTATTGTCATCAATAGATTTTAAAGTTTCCGCATGGTGAATATTAAGAAGCTTATTGTTTTCACTTGAAAAAACAGATTTACTATTGATGGCAGCTTGACGTAATGTTGGAAGTTCTCGTTTACCAATCACTTCGTGAAACCTTCGATCCACCGAGTCTTTTAGGTCGTTCATTCTTTTATTGAAATATTTTTCGGCAAATTGAAATAATTGAATATCCAAGCTGTTGGCTTCCAAAAGTTTATTATAGACGTCCTGTTCCAGCGATAAGTACTCTCTACTGGCTTTTGTTGGATGCTGATTCAATGTTCTTTTAAATCGCAGCCCAATCTCATGATCTAAAAAGTAAAAAAAAAAATAATATTGAAATGAGTTAATCTCGTGATGGATAAGTATTCATTTTTAACCGAGCCTCAACACTATTATAACTAT
The DNA here is from genome assembly GCA_030265305.1 of Biomphalaria pfeifferi. Classification (NCBI taxonomy): domain Eukaryota; kingdom Metazoa; phylum Mollusca; class Gastropoda; family Planorbidae; genus Biomphalaria; species Biomphalaria pfeifferi. The sequence continues at coordinate 4,553,689 of JASAOG010000003.1, read as the reverse complement.
AGGCCTACTCAGAAAGACACAAAAATAAAGGCACATTCCTCATCCCATATGCTAGGACAAATTTGTACAAACTCTCCTTCTTCCCTAGTGCCATTAGAGCATGGAATAGGTTGCCTGAGCTAGCCATAAAACCAGTGACTTGGCAGAATTTAAGTCATTGGTTAATATGCATGACTGAATGCATGACGCGTAGGACGTAATCATCTTCTTTTTTGAAGTAACGTCTCTATTATATAAGATAAGATTGTCAATTTGCCTAACTGTGGAAAAGGTGTTTCATTATAAGTCTAACCAGGGCCGCCGAGAGGTTTAGGGCCGCCTGTGTGCGAAAACACACAAAAAAAGCCGCCTTTTTAGATGTATTTAGATGCAGTATGTAAAAGTACATGTGTATACAGTTGAACATTTATTGCTAATCATTGAATCAATCCAAGTTTTCCCAGTCTAAATGTCTAATCAAAACACACATTTTAACTATGAGCTCAAACAAACCTAACAACTTATTAAAACTCATCAAAGTAAAACATAGAATTTAAAACACTTCTTCCTTGCTTTCAATGCTAGTGCTTATAGCGTTTCTCGTGACAATCTTGGGTAACTTTGAAACAGTTTACATTTGAAACTAATCGTTCGCTGTTAGCCACTGACACTGGTAAGTGTTAGAAACAAATACTAACTTTGAACAAGTTGAGGATACATTCTGTCTGCAAATACATTCCAGTACTTCAACCAGACTCGTTTTTAATTTCTAACAGGTATTAATGTGGTCTGTCTTTCCGTCCCTCTGTTAAGATCTGAAGAAAAACTAACTTACTGAATAAATAAATTAAATTTAAAAAGATTGTGAAAAGTTATTAAAAATTCTTACCTAATAATTTCAATGTATCTTCAGGTCTGTCAATGATACCGAAAAATGGAAGTTTGAGCAAAGTGTTTTGTGCACTGTATAACAGAGCCATCTCATAACTGTGTCCTTTCATTACCATAGAATACACTGTTGTTAAATTGGCCAACATTCTTGTCTGTCTGTTGTTGGCTGAATTCTCACTGTAAATAGATTCTTTGGTTTTAGTCAGTCATGCCTCCACAAACTATTCTCTAATTAGTAGTTTATGAAAGTTGTCAATTATCCGTATAAGTAAGATAAAGCCTGTGTCTCAGATCATGAATAGTTTTGTCTAACTTCTTTTGTACGCGAAAAATGTTTCAGGAAATTAAACCGCGACTTTTTTTTCCATTTCTTTAAAATTGAAATAAGATATATTTATGTATTGTTTTGGATTCCGAAGAATTGAAATGAGTGCAGTATTTCACAAGACCACTCAAACACAATTGCGACCAACATATTTCGCCACATAAAAAATTTAATAGATTTAATTGTCTACTGTGCTGTACGAGATGCAAAAAATATGTAGATTCTAAAATTCTAGAACAATAGATCTATTCCACTTAATTTATTAACATAAATCTACTAATCTCATTTATAATATGTAGCTCTAGATTATTATTTTACCAAAGCATTCATAAAAAAAAAAAAATAACAATAACGAAGCTGGGTTTTTCTAAAATCTGATACTTGTTGTGTAATAGTAAAACAGCACCTACCTAAATAAATTGTAAATAGAGAGCAAATACCTATATTTATTGTAATATATATAGGTCTGTGTTTTTATATTCTATAACTTTCGTAACTTCTTCTATAGAGAAATGATTTTTGTAATTTCTTTTACTGAAAATTTGGGCTATTCGCGTCTGACACATATAATTTTGATGTGTAGCAACAAATCCCAATAAAAATAACCCTTTCAATTAGACTTGACATGTGCCTAGCCAGCTGTGACTGTATGAAAACACTCATGTTAGAAAAACAAATGGATTTATTAATAAGCCAATTCCGGACTAACAACTTTGTAAATTTGATTTAGTGACGTAGCTAAAATTGATTCATAGATTAGTGCATTAGATATTTAATGAACACTTGGATACCAACCTTCTGTAACTGTCACAGCTCAAAAACTTGCTGACAATGTCACTAAATTTTATCACAGCATTAATTATTATTTATTTACTTCATCCCAATTATTTCCTCTTCCTAGGTCACCACCAAATCCTACCTTTTTTCTCTTCTTGCTTGACTGAGTGCACCACATTGGCGACAACGTTACCACAACCTTTCACTTAACTCCCCTTGACGCGAGGAAAGACAAACAGCCCTAGTATGGGCGATACCACCTAGGCATTGCCCGCAAACCTACCCACCCCTACCCACGTCTCTCTTTGAGCAGGGAGATAATCCGTGTCAATCAGTGTCGCCTTTTGACTTTGACTCAAGTCGATCCACGTGAGGGAGAATCCTTACTCTCTACCCCCCCCCCCCCTCCTTTCGCCTATCTCTTACGGACCTTTATAAACTCGACTAATTCAGGAATCGACAGCTCTCTGACAGTCCAGCCCGGATTCTATTATTCGTCCTCCTTATTTCTATTGGAATGCCTGGTGGTAATCACAGTTCCATCTTTAGTTTTGTGTGTATATTGATTTCTTGCTGGTACTTCGTATTTGGATTTCACTTATTGCACTTTTGTGTAATATATACATTATGTGTATTTCTAAATCTTGTAAGTAGGAAACATAATTATTTCATGTGTACATATTTAATTATTGCATTAACTTAGGTCTACCACATGTTGACATTATTATTATCATTGCTTAATTGATCATTGGCGCATTTTTGTATATATTTGTACATCTTATTTTATTTCCTTTATCTCGGCTAATCGTCTTGATAATCTTTCTAACGCATTGGCACTGCGATTAGAAAAGAGTAGTAAATTATCTCCGACTATCCATTTATCTTGATAATGTTCAAGATTGTTATCTCCCTTACTTTGCTCTTACATTATATATTGTTACTATCAGCAATCGATTTAAGCGATTCCATTTGTCATCGTCACCCCATTGTACTTACAAGCAATTTTACGACTCTGACCAATGCACCTCAGTCGAGGGCATCGATAAGATGCATGAGAGACATGACCTAACTTGTCTATGTTTATCCGCAGCCTCCCTCAGGTGTCTGCCTATTTGATACTACGCGCTTATGTGATTCTTCGTAGCACTTTCCAACTCGATCGCATTTTACTGATCCTATTGATAATACTGCCCATGGTAGATTAGATCTGCCTGCAATACTCTTCGTGTTCACGGTAGCCTGCCACCTGCACTACTGTGCTCACGACCGACCCCAGTGACCTTTGTATTGAGACTCCACAAGTACTGAGTCACATGCGACCCGCTAGAGCGCCACCTCCAGCTGCAAGTCCTTTGCCCAGGAGCACAGCAAGCTAGAACGTTTACAGGAGACTCAGAGAAGTTTGAAGACAAAGAGACACACTATCTCTCTCATAACGTGCACAGATTGGTGATTCAATATTTACTTAGAGATATGATGCAATCCCTCCTTTCATTCTTCTTCACATTTTATGTAAATAAATATCTAGTAAACATTAATTATTGTATCTTTCTCTATTGTCTGTTTGTTGCGTGCCTGTTTCCGATTTATCTTTGATGGCCCAGCGTGTTGCACATTTAAACAATCATTCCCTCGACACACAACAAGCCATACATTGTAATACACGCAGGGGTCGTCGCAGTAACCTTTAGAAATACGTTTTCTGTAAATAAGTTGGTTTTTATTTACCTACAGTTGATGAAATCCAAAAGGCTTAGCGTTGAAGTTTTGATGCCAAGATAACAAGGAAATTGTTTCTTTTGTAGTTCCAAGCTCATGTTCCTGTAAAGACGAGGCTCATTTCTGAAAAAATGTTCTTCTTCATTTTTAAAATGAAGCCATTCACTGTAATATCTGGCTGCAGGTTTTCTTAGCAAGGTAAGTAAATGATATCTAAAAAATAAAAATACAAAAATATCGTAGTATACGGTAGTTAGGCTGATCTAAAAAATAACTATTTTATATGGCGTAATTAAAACGCTTTACATGTTGCTAATTGCAACGATTATTGTTCTACGACATTACCGTACCAATAGTCTAGACCAGCAAAGTTAAAAATAGCTCAGAGGCACTAAATACAAAAAACATGCAAAAAAATAAAAAAAAACTTTTCTAAAAAAAAACAACAAGGTTACAAAGACAGTTTGTGTGGAAACACAAACTTAAAATCGGCCCCCGAAGTGGTCCACCCAGGCAGGCTTCAATATTTTCAGAAAGAACATCCAAATGAAATTATATCAAAGACAAAGGAGAGATAAGAATGGAGAAAGGAGGTTGACAGATCTTGTGTAGTGCCCCAACGGTCCAGCAGATCAAAGAATAGGTGCAAGTGAATGCAAAGTTAGAAGTGAACCTGGCCTAACTAGTTCCCCCTTTCAGACCTTGGGGTCTATAGGGCAGATGATGTAAAGTTCATCTGTTTTTTTGGCCTACGGTTAACGAGGGTGTCATGTAGCCAGCACAACTACCAACCGCCTTTACTTTTCCCCAACCAATGTCAGGTAGCCATTAGAGCTGGGTGGACTCAGAGGCGCCCAAAGTTGAAAATCCCAGTTTTCACCAGGATTCGAGCCCGGGACCCCGGTTCGGAAGCCAAGCGCGTTACCGCTCAGCTACTGCGCCTCTCCTGGCCCAACTGAAGTCTTATAATTGATGTAATTGTTTTGAAAAGGCTCAATCTCTTATTCGAATATATATAAATATATATATAAAATATAATCTGTTTATGCATTTAGAAAACATGCATGAAAATGAAGTTTGCAAGATTAGTATTCGTTTTAATTTAGGTCTAACTTATAATGCATACTAAATAGCTTTTTCTCTTTAAAAAACTGCTTGCATAACTGATTTTAAAAATTAAATGTTTCGCTTTCAGAAAAAAAAAAGTTGCCGTTGCATCAGAACTTTGAATGGTCTAAAATATTGTGATGTCGGATTTTCAATATCTTTTCTAGTTTACGAGATCAAAACGGGACGGACGGACAGACATTTCGCACAAAACTAATAGCGTCGGGGCCGCTAAAAAGCTTATCTAAGGGGAAGAATTCCACACATAAAATTATATATCTCGATAATATTGAAGCTATTTCACTTATTTGTTACCAAACAAAATAATTAATTACCAATAATTAATTGACTAGTTTTTTAATTGATTCATCTTTTAAGTACAATAAATAAATGTTTAAAGTTTCAACTTGATCACAGAATAGGCGTGGAAGAGAAAAGAACCAAAGTCATACTAGACAACCACACCCTACATATTAAGCCATATCTGTGAATACTGAAGAATTAATTTCTCATGTTGATGTTGATATCAAACAAAATAATAAATTACCAGTAATTAATTAACTAATAGATTTTTAATGGATTCATATATTGTCTACTCCAAGGAATAATTGTGCAACAATTGAACTCGATTCGAGAATGGGTGTGGCAGAACAAACTTGAACAAACGTTTCACCAGACACAAGGAGTTGAGTGACGAGGATTCATCATTTCAGAGTAGACTTTATTTTACCATCAATACTAGTTGAACCAATTACCTGCATTACAAATAAGAATTTTGTTTTCTCGTAACGCACGTTCAACTACATTCACTAAGATCAGTGATGCCCAATCTAATTCAATCTGCGGGCCATTTTAATTTTTAACACTAGTGTCGCGGGCCACATGATGGAAAAGATAAAAAGACAAATGAAATTGACCTGAAACTATTTTATTTTAAACCCGAGGATCTAGTACTGACATTGAAGTATTAGGATATTTGAATTGTCTCTTTACTCTTTAAAAAAAATGGCGTAAGTGCTGTTTATATTTTGCTGTTCTTGTTTTTTTTTTTTTTAAAGCCAGACTTTCTTTATAAAAACAAACATGTTGGCTAGCAATGGTATCATGTTCTACAAAAAAGTAAAGATCTATTCACTTTTCCAAGTAGATTCTATAGTACTATTTCATGAACGCACAAATGTTAAATGCTTTGGTAGTAATCCATTAGAAAATAGAAACTACTCTAACGTAGGTAAAGATAAATTTTGAACATGTTTTTAGGGGGAGGGGGGATTTTCTATATTTTGTGCCGACGTTTCGGCGGGCCGGATGGAAGCACGTCGCAGGCCGGATCTGGCCCGCGGGCCGTATTTTGGGCATCACTGACTAAGATAATTGGAAGTCAAATAATTTGTTCGTCAAATAAGTGGACCAATAATACAAATCAAATTATGAACAAAACTGTATTCTGTAAACTATTTGATATGCAGCTTTCATTAGGCATACCTTCTGGAAGGACGGGTATCACCACCGCTCCTCGTCAACCAGTGATCTATGGGACAAGTGGTCAGGGTAGTGAAGTCTGCTAACTGACCACAGGTAAAACCAGTTGTGTTGTACGAGTGAAATAGCCAGGGCTGGTTGTGTCTACATATAGGAAAACATAAGACTATAGAAATAACTAAACAATATATAATTTTAATGCCACTAACTAATACATTTGGTATGCAACAGTTCCATTGGGTCAAGCCTTCCTCAAATTATTACAAACACATAGTGATTGTTTTTTTGATAAACAGTTTTATAAAAACTTAAGATACATCCCAACAGGAACAGTTCGAAAGAATCACCTCATTACAGACTACAAGCCGACCCAAACCATCACATAGGCACTAATCAGACTTGGGTAACATACATTTACTTAGTCTCCAACGATAGTCTCTCAGTGATAATATTATAATATTTTAATGATAATTATATTTAGTTGACTTAAGTATACATCTTTTGTTCTAAATTACATACCTTCTTTCTAAGAAGATTTTATGTAATTGTAACATTCAATGTCAATCAGTAGATTTCAATCTACGTGTGAAGCAACAAACTTTATTGCTAAAGATGTTCATATCTTACGTACGTAGTTAAACATTTACATTTGGTCATTTTCTCTGGACATCTGCATGGCATAGTTCCAACTGAGTCTTTCATCATCAAGTTAATCAGAGAAGTCATTCCTGTTCTAGGGATATGCAGGAGAACCAGAACATCTTGTTGTTCTACATTCAAGGAGCTCTAAAAATAGAACAATTCATCTCGTGACACGTGACACGTGACATTTAATTTGTCAGAGAAGAATCGAGTTTTTATTTGAATTCTACATTTGGCTTGACATTCAGACATTCAGACATTCAGACATTCAGACGTTCAGACGTTCAGACGTTCAGACATTCAGACATTCAGACATTCAGACGTTCAGACATTCAGACGTTCAGACATTCAGACGTTCAGACATTCAGACGTTCAGACATTCAGACGTTCAGACGTTCAGACGTTCAGACATTCAGACGTTCAGACGTTCAGACGTTCAGACATTCAGACGTTCAGACGTTCAGACATTCAGACGTTCAGACATTCAGACGTTCAGACGTTCAGACGTTCAGACATTCAGACATTCAGACATTCAGACGTTCAGACGTTCAGACATTCAGACGTTCAGACGTTCAGACATTCAGACGTTCAGACGTTCAGACGTTCAGACGTTCAGACATTCAGACGTTCAGACGTTCAGACGTTCAGACATTCAGACATTCAGACGTTCAGACGTTCAGACGTTCAGACATTCAGACGTTCAGACGTTCAGACGTTCAGACGTTCAGACGTTCAGACGTTCAGACGTTCAGACATTCAGACGTTCAGACGTTCAGACGTTCAGACGTTCAGACATTCAGACGTTCAGACGTTCAGACGTTCAGACGTTCAGACATTCAGACGTTCAGACGTTCAGACGTTCAGACATTCAGACATTCAGACGTTCAGACGTTCAGACATTCAGACGTTCAGACATTCAGACGTTCAGACGTTCAGACATTCAGACGTTCAGACATTCAGACGTTCAGACATTCAGACATTCAGACGTTCAGACATTCAGACATTCAGACGTTCAGACATTCAGACATTCAGACGTTCAGACATTCAGACATTCAGACATTCAGACGTTCAGACATTCAGACATTCAGACATTCAGACGTTCAGACGTTCAGACGTTCAGACATTCAGACATTCAGACATTCAGACGTTCAGACGTTCTCACGCTACAAGTGTGTAGGTTAGGACAGTAAATGCAAGCATCTATTGAAACTGTAAGTGTGTGTGTACGTGTGTGTGTGTGGGGGGGTGTATAATACGGTTTGTGAAGAAGGATAATAAGGTGCCGCTCTAGATCTATGATCGACAAAATAAGAATTCTTATGTAAAGAGTGGACTAATATGCGAAGAGATGTTATTGCACTACTGACTGTTCTACTGAATATAGTGACAGTGCTAGCACGATTAGGAATTAGTTATTTGTTTCATAGAAAACACACTCAGATCTCAACAACTAGAAGAGAAATGAAAAATCTTATTTCACCATGCGATGCGGCTTGCAAAGTTTAGGTGCAAGGACTACTTTTTGTTTTCTAAAAGCAAACGTTTAGGTTATAAAATTTAATTATGCAAGTGATAAAATACACCATTTCTAAAACAATAAATAAATGTAAGGGAGATTATGTTTTACAATATGTTAACAGAGAAAAATAATTGTTTGTGTATTTTCAGTACCAGTTAGTCAAATATATTTATAAAATGTACAAGAAATGTTCACATCAGATATAAATATTAGATAATGTGTTGTTTTTTTCTCTGGTACACTAGCTACTAAAGTAAAAAGAAAACATTTAAGGCTAAGACTGCAATTTGTATGTATATGTATGTCATGCACATTTTTTTAAAATCGACTTTTTATGCAGCGACTTTCTTGTGTAGCGTGGCCGTGGTGGCCACATGGTGCTAAAATAGTTTCCATAAAAAGCTTTAAAAAATCAGATTTTAATTTTTTGTTTAGTGCCTCCATCAGGATAAAAGCCACTTACTTTTGTGCGTTTGTGCGTCGATCTGTCTGTCTGTCGGTCACGTTTAGATAAAAAAAAAGATTAAAAGCTGTTGAAAATCTGACTTTACTTTTAATTTTTCCCTTTCAAAACATCGCAATAGTTTCAAGTATCTATAATAGATGGTTCGGGTTGTTTTTGTGACAATAAAAAAATCAATGCTAACTAATGTTTGGTATTGCCTTTCTAATTTACATTACATTTAATTTTCTTGCTTAAAAGTTGCTAAAACTTATGAACTTATTATAAATTGTTCCGGATTTTTAAAATAAATAACTTATAAACGCTAAATGAAAATCTCTATACTGACTTATATTTTATTACTTATAAAGTTGTTTCGGATATTGTTTTAAGAAAAATAAATTACGTTAAATGATTTTTTTGAAATCGCAGAATCGACTAATATTATTATTATTATATTTTATTATTATAGCTTTTATATAGCGCTACTTTCATGCTTATAGCATGCTCAGAGCGCTTTGGTCCAATCTCATTTGTGGAGAAGTGGGGGGAGGGGGTATCTAGGAGTTTGTTTTCCGTGCTGCCTTTAGGCGCTCAGTAAACACAACTCTGCCAGTGTCGGGTGTCGAACCTCGAGCCCCCTTCTAGGTAGCCAAGACAAGCTAAGTTCATGCGCACTCGACCACGCTTCCCACATATACTATTCTTGGACAATACGTCTCAATAGTTTAATAATCGATATCAAATTGTTCCTGATTTTTAAGTTGAAAAAAAAAATTATGTCAAATGATGTATTTTAAAAATATCGTCCATAAAGTTGTTCAGAGTTTTAAAATGAGAAAGTAATTTACTAAAACACATTTAATTTTGTTTCTTAAACATCGCTAAAGACTTTTATCGGTAAAGAATGTTTTAGATTTTGTTTTGAAATACATAGACTCTGCAAACATACTTTTGAAACACAGACACAACATGCTTCTAATACACAAGACACCCCATACATACTTCTAATACATAGACACTGCAAACATACTTTTGATACACAGACACAATATACTTCTAATACACAGACGCAACATACTTCTAATACACAGACACCCCAAACATACTTCTAATACATAGACACCCGAAACATACTTCTAATACATAGACACCCCAAACACACGTCTAATACATAGACACCCCAAACATACGTCTAATACATAGACACCCCAAACATACGTCAAATACATAGACACCCCTAACAGAGGATCATTGAGATAAGTAACAAGAGTTATCGAGGATCATTGAGATAAGTAACAAGAGTTATCGAGGATCATTGAGATAAGTAACAAGAGTTATCGAGGATCATTGAGATAAGTAACAAGAGTTATCGAGGATCATTGAGATAAGTAACAAGAGTTATCGAGGATCATTGAGATAAGTAACAAGAGTTATCGAGGATCATTGAGATAAGTAACAAGAGTTATCGAGGATCATTGAGATAAGTAACAAGAGTTATCGAGGATCATTGAGATAAGTAACAAGAGTTATCGAGGATCATTGAGATAAGTAACAAGAGTTATCGAGGATCATTGAGATAAGTAACAAGAGTTATCGAGGATCATTGAGATAAGTAACAAGAGTTATCGAGGATCATTGAGATAAGTAACAAGAGTTATCGAGGATCATTGAGATAAGTAACAAGAGTTATCGAGGATCATTGAGATAAGTAACAAGAGTTATCGAGGATCATTGAGATAAGTAACAAGAGTTATCGAGGATCATTGAGATAAGTAACAAGAGTTATCGAGGATCATTGAGATAAGTAACAAGAGTTATCGAGGATCATTGAGATCTTTCCACGTACTCTTCTTTGAACGTTACTTTTGTGTCTGTAATTATTATGACACACTGTTTGATCCTCCAGCAGGACACACTGTTTGATCCTCCAGCAGGCCACACTGTTTGATCCTCCAGCAGGACACACTGTTTGATCCTCCAGCAGGACACACTGTTTGATCCTCCAGCAGGCCAAACTGTTTGATCCTCCAGCAGGACACACTGTTTGATCCTCCAGCAGGACACACTGTTTGATCCTCCAGCAGGACACACTGTTTGATCCTCCAGCAGGACACACTGTTTGATCCTCCAGCAGGACACATCTAGTCATCTAATTGTCAACTTCTCTACTAATAAATCTAAGTATATCCACACTTGATGGATGCTCTATTAGTTGAAGCCCCAACACTATTCTTATTTATTCTGCAGTAGAATATTATCACTACTCTGTAAATTGATCATTTGGAGAATTGATAGTAAATAATTAAACACATCAAGTTTTAGCTACCTACCTTTAGAACAGAAGAGCTCCATGACTTTTCTAGCAATTGACGTGGAGATGTAAACAAAATTACTAGAAAACTTGCACACGCTATAAGAGTTATCTTTCCTTGTCTTAAAAATCTTCTCATCTAGAAGAAACATTAATAGTAAAAAAAAAACTAAACAAATTTGGTCTACAAACAAACATATTTCACATATTAATACATACACACACATAAATACATACATACATGTACATATAGACAGGCATGGGCGTAGCCGGGGGGGGGGGGGTTCGGGGTTCACCCCCCCCCCCCGAAATGAAATCCCCCCCCGCAAGGGGTTGTGTCGGAGTTTAGTGACTAATCTTTTGCTTGAATTCTGTTTATTTTAAGTGAAATTTTAATACTAATTTATCACTTGCCCTAGAACAGCCTAGGAAGTTTTAAGTTTGAAACCACAAACCAAGGGGTTTTGAGTTTGAAACCACAAACCAAGGGGTTTTGAGTTTGAAACCACAAACCAAGGGGTTTTAAGTTTAAAACTCCCTACCAGGGGTTTTGAGTTTAAAACCTCATACCTGAGATGAACTCCAATTGGTGACAAGGCAGGGAGACCTATGACTCCCGTAGTGCCTTGGTAAGGAACTCTGCTGTTTGGCGTAGTGCCTCATAGCTTCAATACAAACATAGCGAACCACCGGATACGTCTTCCCGCAGCTCGCGGAGCTGCGGACACTCTTGCAAGACGTGCGCCACCGTCTCTTCTGATTCCCCGCAGTGTCGGCAACGGGCATCAAAATTTGGTCGAAACCGGGCGAAGTACGCACCTATGAGGCAGTGTCCCGTGCGCCACTGCGCTATTGTTGTTTGTTCCGACCTTTTTAGCCTCCACCACGGGTCCTCTCGATTTGAGCGACGCATGTGCTGCCAGACTCCCCTGGCAGTATTGGAGTCATCCCAGGATTTTAACCACTTTTCATGTACCCACTCTCGTATAACTGTGGTAGCCTGTTGAAACGTACTTGGTGATTCGAAAGTGGGCACGGCCAGCTCTCCTTCTCGAGCTAGAGCGTCAGCCACGGCATTGCCCCTCACGCCGCAGTGCGAGGGCACCCACTGCATAAAGATGACAGCTCCAATAAATAGGCGGATGTTATTTGCGGCGCCTAATGCCTCTTCCACCAATTTGGACTTTCCCTCTAAGCCAGCCATGGCTTGGAGGCAGGATTGGGAATCGGTAACCATTACAACGGTAGTCGCAACGGTTATCTTTTCACGCAATTTTTGGAGCAGGTAATTGAGTGTGTTGGTTATCGCCGTTAATTCTGCGTCAAAGCTGCATGCAGCGAGGCCGCATGCGCCTGACAGCTTGTCTGGTTCGTGATCTGGGTAACAGATATAGGCCCCATACCCAGCTCTTACGGGGTCCTTCATGACCGACCCGTCTGTATAGCTATAATGGCGTTGGCCGGGTAGGTCTTAAATGTGTCCATTGCCATTTTTCTTAGCAAATCCGGGTGTGTGCGTCGTTTTGTGGCCCCCTCCAACCCGTGTATGGTTAGATTTATGGGAGGGATGGGCTGTCTCCTCCATGGCGGGCACGTGCTTATCCGTCGGATTGGGACCCGGTCAGTGGAGAGGCCAGCTTGAGCACTCAAATTTGTTGCGCAGTGCATAAATGATGTCCGTTTTATCCTGTTTTTAACTCTCCACCGAGTGACTAATGAATGGGTCGGTAGCCCTGGTTCGCCCCTTTTGTAGCGTTCCAGGGCCGTTAGCACGGCGCTCTCTCTCCTCAGGCTGAGAGGAGCCACGTTGGACATGATTTCTGCAGCGGAAGTTGGGCTCGTTCTATAGGTGCCGCAAATGAATCTGAGAGCCTGGGCCTGTACACGATCGAGTGATTCGAGGGCCGTCTTGCTTGCGGGCAGGCTGTACTCGATTTGGGATCTGACAGCCCCCGTGTACAGTGTGACTTAGTGTGAAACTATGTACAGAATATGGAAATAATGACTTGACTTACTATGAAACTATGTGCAGAAAATGGAAATAATAACTTGACTTACTGTGAAACTATGTGTGATATGGAAATAATGACTTGACTTACTGTGAAACTATGTGAAGAATATGGAATCAAATTGACCTTTTATTCTGATGTTTAGTTTCAAGTCCATTCATCAATTCTCTTTAAGTGTCCATGTATCTTTCAGTGCATAGTATCAATTAGACGTGACTACACTGTCCTCACGCTAATCTCCTGAGAATTCCAAAGCTCATCTTCATCAACAAAGTCAACCACTAGTTCTTCATCTCTTCAAAAGACGTACACACGGAGACACGTGTTGAAAGAAAGACATCAATGTTCACCATATTTATGTCTGCACATGTCAACAAGCTTATCAATAAATGTAACACACCTTCTCCCAGCCACTCTACCCCCCCCCCCCCCACCCCAGACAAAAAAAGCGTAGCTAACAGTTGAATGTATACGGCTTGCAATTTCCAATGTTAGCTTTTTAAGTGAAGTTATTCAACATTAAAGGGCTTGATTAAACTATTTAGTCTCTCTCTCTCTCTCTCTCTCTCTCTATATATATATATATATATATATATATATATTATATATATGTATATATATATATATATATCACTAAAAGATTTAATTGGTTGTCCGTTAAATATATTAAAAACTAGCATTATACACCGGCCAGGACCGTTGTTTGGGCCCGTACATTCATAAGCCTCACGCTAATTCAAAGTATAAACTATTAAATTTTACCATTACAACTCATATATTTATAAAATAATGTAAAATCGGGTTCCAAGTTCTCCTGATTCCAAGCAAGGCCTGGTGAAAATCTCCCGAAATTGCAAAATATACTAAAAAGTTATGGAAATCTGAAAAATATACCAAATTGTCATTTTGGGGTGCCACTCGTACGAGCGATAAACAAGAACACCACGAAATGGTCAGATATCACACACACAACAAAAGATATTTTCTAATACAAACATCTGAATGTCGACATTATGCTCATCTCTACCCAGACTCTGCCCCGCGCAATCCGTTTATAACAACTCACTCTGTCTGTCAATCTGTCTGACTGGTACAATTTTTGTACACGTTATTTCTCCCACACCAAATCTCGGATCAAGTTAAAATTTTGCACAATTATTCCTTGTGCCTGACAAAAACAAGGCTCTATTTAAAGAATTAGTTAATTAGTTGTTAGTAATTAAATATTTTGTTTTGTATCGAACAAGGGAAAGAAATTTTTGGCGTTCTAAGTTGAATTAGTCCCCCTTATAAAATCGTTCAAGCAAGAAGCTGACGATGTCAGGAGCTCGATATCCAATTAGAGCTAAAAAAAAAAATAATATTAATTAAAATTCGTTTGTAAAAATATTTTATTTAAATTGTAAAATGGAGGCATTCTCTTTTTATTTTAATGTATTTTAAATGATTTATGTTGTTTTTCTTGTTTATAAATTTAATTACACGGCTGAACAAAGCTATTTTTTTTTACAAAGCTTATATCAATTCACTTTGTGTGTCTGTCTTTCTGGTCAAAAGTTTGTACACGTTATTTCTCTAACACCCTATCTCGGATCAAGCTGAAATTTCGCACAACTATTTCTTATACTTGACAACACAATAATCAATTTAAAAAATCGATTACTTAATTAACTATTGGTAATTAATTATTTTGTTTGGTATCTCGAACAAGGGAAAGAAATTGTACTTAACTTAAGTGGTGGTAAAAGTTGAATTAGTCCCCTTTATAAGTCGCCGTTCTAAATTGAAACAAACAATATATAACTCTACAATCTTGTCTAGTCATAAGTACCTCACCGTGTAGGCCTGAGCCACGAGTTCGAAATCATGTTGTTTCAAAAACAAAAAAAAAACAAAAAACAATTACGTTAAATACTACCCAGATACCCCCTCCCCATTTTCCCAATAGGTCCACGTAAGTGATGGGATCATAGAGTATTGAGAAAGCTAAAAGCATAAAAAGGCGCTAAACTAAAATAACTGGAAATCTCTCTCAGATTCATTGTTGTTGGTCTAGATCGGTTACAATTTTAATTCCATGATGTCTGATTCAAATTTAGTGATAAAATTACACTTCGTATAAACTTTGTTTGTCTGTTTTTTTTTAAATTATTTTTTTATGTTGTTCTTGTTCAATCTAAAAAAAAAAGGGGGGGGGGGGCACATCTCCCTTATATACTTTTGGTACCATGAATTATTGTATCTAAGACTAAGACTGCTTTATTGATCCTTATGGAAATTTGTTGTGATTGATTACAAGGACTCTTTTCTCATATACAGACAACACAACAGAAACATACATTATCATTAGAGCTTGATATCAATGATGACGCCTAGATATATATATGATCCTTATCTGGAGTTCATGTATCATCTATGAAATGAAACGGCCCACCCTCTTTCTCTTTCCTTCTTTCTTTCTCTTTCAGCTTTTGAATTCTACATATAGATCTAGCATCTTTGGTAAGTTTTACTATCTTTACATTCCTTAATCAGAATGTCTTAGATATCACAAACATTTCTTTGAATCATTCGTTTCAGACCTAGAGGGAGAAAATACATTTTTTAAAAGCACATTTGAATTTCTCCCTACCCTTTCCCACACTACATTTTTTTTGGCATTGAATCCTCTTTAAAAAAAATAAAAATTGATTGTTTTTCAGAAGTTTCAAAGCAAGTTTCGCGACAAGGAACGTTTTTGAAATTTACGCATAATAAATTTAAATAGTGCTTAAAAAACGCAAATCTTGTATTTTTCGATTAAAAAAAACCTCTGCGGGTTCGAATTTGAACATGGCTTAGTTGTTCTAGACCAATGATTCTCAAAGCGGTCTATATAGACCCCAGGAGTCTACGAAGACTTCCAAGGGGTCTAAGAAAGTGAAAAAATAAATTGGGGGTCTTTGGGATGTGTACGGGAGTCTACGATAATGGATTTTATTTAAGCAGGTCGTAACTTTAATTTTAACATTCCATTAATATTAATGTAATTATTTATACACAATATATATGAGTTGCACCTTTGTTAATCCTTTAAATAGTTCTTCTGCTAATCAAACGAAATTATTGTTGTATTTAATTTCAACGCTTATTTAAGTAGCTTAATTTTGTCTACATGTAACTAATGGTTAACAGAATACAAATGTAGACTGTACGGCATAGATTATTTAAAATTGGGATTCGTTCCTTCCTTGTCAAACAAGAGGTTACCTTAGTGTCTTATTGTGACCATATGATCCTATCATTAGAATAGTATTAAGTGTAGTAGATCTATACATTTGGATAAACAGGAATCTTTCTCTAAAGGAAGGGGCGGGTTGAAAAATGTTCCATTGTTGTTGTTTTTTAATCCTACATTCGACATTCCTATGAGTGATTAAGAGAAAAATAATCGCTCTATAACTTGTATAAAGTAGGTATTGTCTTTTTTCTTTAAGAATGTTTTAAAAATGTTTTCCTTGTCTAAGTTTGTGTACACTCCAATCTTATCAAGGAAAGTTAACGCATTGATGTATTGAAGATATTATTGCATAAAAAAATATCTAATGTCAACTTAAGGATCTATAAAACAGACGATCACCAGGTTAGCAAATGATGTATTCTAAAAACGCACATTGGATAGGAGGGGATCAATGATTATTATGAATGCATAACTACGTCTATGCTAATGACTTTGTAATTAACAAAATGTGACCAACATGAAGTCAATGTAGCTAGATACATACAAAGCGTTTGTTTGTCTTTTGAAACATGGTATCCTACGTCTACTGATAACAGAATCAAGTCCTCGAGTCCAGAGATTCAGAAAGAAGGCACAATTCTCTGTGGCTAAGTAAACGTTCGTAGAACCGAGTTTTTTCTGATCTATTTTGTCCTATCGTACACAAAGACCTAGCGTCTGATATTGGTTTGAATGAAGGTATCTAACTAAATGTCACACATTACCAGCAAATGTTCATTCAGAAATCAAAAGTATTTACTTTGTCTAAATCAAGTACTTCAGCTATACACTTGTAAAACGCTATGCAGTTCTTTGCAGGTCATTGTTATACATTATGTCAGCATACCTAAATAATTCAAGGTTTCAAGGATGAAATGAAATAGGACGAGATGACCCGTAACTTGCTGTATCCAGTAAACAAGCTTGTGTGGATAGTCACTTGAGCTCATAAATGATACCCCGTTACAGTTACAGACTTGGAGAATATATCTGTTCAAAAACACACTTCATACATAGGCACATTATTCATTACTCGAAAGAAAAAGACATAGTTTCGGTTGGACACTTATCTCGACCACTTGAATAACTCTAACCATATGTCCTTGCATTAATACCGATAACCCCATCCATCTTGTCGTTTTAAACTTTTTAAAAATGCATATTGTTATGAATTTACAGAAATCAACTCAACAGGGACAGGTCTTTATGAACAGGACATCACAAACATAGATTATAACAGTCAGCATTTAGCACAGTTTCTTAGCGATCCCCTAGACTTATTCTGAACTCTATTGCTTCTACCATGTCACCATTCATTCTAAGTTAGGTTTCTAACAGTGCACGAGCCAAAGCGCATCTTCTGCACTAAATCGGATGACGATGTGCAAGGCAGGCTTATAACCATGGTCGTAGCCAGGATCTTTTTTCGGGGGGGGGGGGGGAGGGAGATTTTTTCTATTTTTTCTAACCTTAACCCTAACATCGGTGCAAAGCTTCGATCATCGATAGACAAAGAAACACCTAGTAGGCAACTTCATTGAATTGAATTCAACATTTCTGAACGATTTATTTTAAATTAGTGTTAATTAAATATGTGTTCTTGCTATGCAGAGTTGTCCCATATCGGAGGGTCCACAGTTCGTGCACTGGTCAAGATTGTCCCTTATTTCTCTATATTTAATTCACCATTTTCCCTCATTCAAAAATTCGGTCCCTATTTCTGCTTTATTTGTAATAAGTTTGTATCGTTCAGTTTGTTAGCACTTGCTTCACATTTGTATTTACACAACATATAATTGAATATATGATTTAATAGACAGTGGCTCATTATTGGAACGCTGCCTTTAGACCTGGACCTACATATTTATAGTACCGGTCCCAAGGAAAGATTTCTTACAGATGTTTAGAATGTGACACCCTCGGTTTGACGGGCCCCCATCAACTAGAATTTACTAGATGATCATTTCATCACATCCTGAAGTAGTCACCAGGACTTCAATGCTGCCTTTTGTATACACTTTAAAAATCATACCCTGGTCGTATTTTGACATACATTAAGCAACGCGCATTGAATGCGAACGATAGTAGGCTATCATGCTTAAATTATTGTATTGAATGTACTGACGTAGGATTGTGATTGTAGTTGCTTGTAGGTCATAGCTTCTGATATTCTTGTTGAAAATCATGCCTGCCTACCTTCATTGTGGACCGATGGATGGATTAGTCGGGATCTGAGTTTGTGTGATAACTCACTGAGAACACAATCTCTTTTGGTAGTATGACTTACTTTAAATATGCACAATTTGCTGGATGTACTATATTGTAATCCTTGCTAAAATAAAGATTAAGAACTATTTTCTACGTCTCAGCCTACGAAAGTTTAAAGTTGAGTGAAACAACCCAGCCCAGGGGCGGACTGGCTAATGGGCAAACGGGCAAATGCCCGTAGGGCAGGTACCAAATGGGCCGGTCTGGTAGCGACCAAAGAAAAAAAATTTTCAATGCAGACAACTTTTCAAAAAAGTGACAGCAGCAAGACACAAAAGCTGAACACGTTTTCTTGTTGTTGTTTTTTTAAATTATTATTACAATTAATTTTGTTTGAAATTCAACAAGAATATCAAGAAAATACACCATACACTGTAGGCTACGTATTATCATTTGCAAAACGTTTGACTATACTTTCTGCTATGCACGAGCGGCATGGTCTGTTTTGATGTCTTCGAGGCTGTGTTTGGCCTAATCATTTTGCTGGTCGGCATGGATCTTTGATGGCGTTCCCATTTTTTTTTTTTGGTCTTCTGATGGTTCCATTGTCAGTTAACGAAAAAGAGGAATGAGAGAGGTTAAGTTAGAAAACATTGATATAACGCAGCAAAAAAAAAAAAAAATAATTGGCGCTACAATTAGCTCTTTAACAATACTTAATAGAAATTAACTTGAACAAATACACACAGCCACGAAATTGCAAGCCACACAACTTATTCACAGCTCAATATAGGGAATAAAGCTCTACTTTCTGCGATTTGAAAAGAAATAGTAAGTTTCTTTTTGTTTATTTTTAAAAACATAGATCTAAAAATACTACACTTTTGGCTTACAAAAAAAAATGATTTAATTAAAAAATAAATCTAGATCTAAATAATTTTTTATACTTTTTTGTAATTAATGGCAAACTTATACTTAGTATGAAGTCATTAATGATGAAAACTATTACATTAATTACTATAATTTATATAGCGCTGTCACATCAGATATTTAATGAAAGGAGATTTAATTTTATATTTTAAATAATGGGTCAAAATGGTTAAATAATGCGTTTTTGAGAATGTACTAGGACGAAACAAGATCTTTTCACATTAAGTAAGTACCTCTTTAACCGTTCTGCTTTCTCTTATCTTATGGAATGGGTTGCCTGAGTCAGCCAGGAAACAAATAATTTAGCATATTTTAAGTCACTGATCAACGTGCATGACTATATTGAAACATGAAATGCGTAGGACGTAGCAATCTTATTTTTATAAGAAACGTCTGTAATCTATACGTAATACCAAAAAGCTTCAAACTCATTGAGACTGCTATAGTTGTTTATAGTTTTCAGACTACATACATGTATAAATAGCATACATTATGTAATCTTACGAATGCATCCATCCAGTTTTCGATGCGTTATCAAACTTTATATATTTTAAAGAAAATTAGGCTTACACCTATAATAGAACACATGGGCGTAGTCGGGAGGGTAGGGATTCAAACCATCACTTGCCTCAGACCTCATTGTTGGAAAGGGAAACTTTACTTATTGTTTCAGTGCAGCCAACTTAAGCAAACTACAATTACCAATTTTTCCTGAGCGTAGCTAAAAGGTTTTTTTTGGTTGCCCTCCCACTCCAGTACAAAAAAAATAAGCATTTTACCAGTGAATAGCAAATTTAGTTTTTGAATTTTTGTTAGCGGAAGAGTAGCAGGCTAATTGCACTGTATATACCTCAGAATATCCCCCACTGGGGGAGCTAGCAGCGCTCCCACGGACTCCTTAACTGTCACTTGGCGGTGTGTACTGTCTTTCCACTAATTATAGGAAGAGAGTATTCTTGGGTAGAAACGTTTGAAAGAATGAAAGATCTGAATGTAATGAAGATTAATTACATATACACACACACTAATATATATATATATTGCGGAGTGGGGTAAAAATCCCCCCCACACCGAAAATATATGACATGCCATTTGTGGGCCGGTTTATATGGTAATGCCCGGGCCGATTTTAATACCCAGTCCGCCCCTGACCCAGCCCTGTATGGCTGTGTCACGTGTGTATGTTCTTCCATCCCTACTTAAATATTGATCCCTTCTGTTGTTCAAACACTAATGTATGCAAATATATACTTTTGTCAGTTGTTTCATTTGTTTGTACCCATGATTGAGCTCATAACAGGTCATACAAGAGTTGAGTTCTAAATAGTTTGTGTGTGTGTTGTGGACGTTAAACTCTTTGAGTTGTGTGAGAAACACATTTTCTTATGTCAATGACCAGCCATGGAACAAGAACATGGAACTTGTTATAACGCTGTCTACTGCAGGGGTTTGAAGAAACATTTTGGAAGAGGAAAAAATAAACTTGAAATACTTTGCGGTTTAAATATGTCCGTGCCCTATGGTGCAATGTGAGTTCTCTTTTTTAATAGTTCAGTAAAACAGTCATTTTTATAGCAAGTTACTCTTGAAGTTATTTCTATACCTAGCTATTCTTTAAGTCATTTCTATAGCAAGTTATCTCTTAGTCATTTCTATATATAGCTAATCTTTAAGCCATTTAAATAATGTTTATAATAATGATATAACTGTCTATATATACAAGATATAAAATTAATGAATAACAGTAAATTTGGGAATATATTATAAAAATTACATAAGCTTTCACTTTGACTTAATAAGTCTTTCTCTAAATCCTCTTATATATATATATATATATATATATATATGGAGATAAACAGTGGGAACACAGTTGTCTCATGTAATCAATGGTGATGTCATCACTAAAAGATTTGAGTTTAGGAAAAACATTATCCAGGGCTGCTATTTGGTTGTATGTGGTGGGAGCAACGTTTAGAGAAGTGAAAACATCTACAAGATTATTATTTAAAACAAACTAAAGAAATACGAGATGGCCCATCATCTTGTCATAAGTGTTAGTCACTAGAAGTGCTTATCCATATGTGTCAAAGTTAATAATAGATTTTGGGGAGGTCATTTTTTTAGTTTGTTAATTTCAAGTCTCTATTCATTCATACATTTTTAAAGTTTTTAATTGTCCAATCTTTCCTCCAATAGAATCCTATTAAAACTTAACATTTATTTTATTTTACTGTCTCTAACGCCATTTAGTATGAAACGAAACACCAATAGGAAATTCCTATAACAATTAAGAATTTATTGTCAGCTTCATTTTTCAAAGATGATTGATGAGACGGTACGGTGACGTACTTCAGTCTTGTATAAGGTCTAGACACATAGTAGCCATATCCTTGCTCAGCTGGTAGCACTGATACACTTCGAGCACACTCTCGATAGTGTCAATGGGAAGCATAGATTGGTGTAACGTACTTCAGTCTTGTATAAGGTCTAGACACATAGTAGCCATATCCTCGCTCAGCTGGTAGCACTGCTACACTTCACGCACACTCTCGGTAGTGTCAATGGGAAGCATAGATTGGTGTAACGATCACTTGTATTTGAGTGCTAGGTGCGAAGATGTCTTGATGTCACGAGGAGATTGGGTTGATCAGACAATGCGTTTCTGATGTTGTCGTTTAGTATTGATTTCTATTTTAAACAATTACTGAACACTCAAAAATAGCGTTATGCTGGAGATTCAAATGTAATCTATTAATTCAAACAATTTTGGTCTCAAAATGTAAAATACAAAACTTTAATTCTGGAACTAAAAATCACTTGAATAAAATACACACACTTACAATATAATGAAACAAGTTTACTATCTTCATTCAAACTCATCCCTACAGCTACAACTGACGTTCTCCGTCCTTTCCAAAACTTTGTATTATCTCCCTCTTTAGCAACAACAACTAGAAACACACAAATCTCGCTCCTTTTATGGAACTAACATCTCTTTTGTTGCAAGAAAGTATGCTTGTTCCAAGAACCTGTCGACAATCAACCTTGACGTTGCCTTACAGATAGTTGCAGAAACTACAAATAAACTTAATGCAATAGTTGCCTTATACCACGTGACAAATGGTCAGAACCAGGAAAAGTATGCACGTATAGAACTGTGACACTGAGTGTTTTTGTGACTTTTACTTTCTAATAAATAATAATTAATTATTTGGGCCTCTTTGTTCAAGGGGTTTCTAACAGTGAAACATAGACCAGTGCGCTTTTTAGTAATTTTCCTACATTGACTAACCTTAAAATGTATTGGATTTCGTATTTAAAATATGAAATATGGGGTTGTTACAATTTTGTATGCCGCACTGCTGTGTTTTGATCTAATTGATCATTAAGCCTGTTAAAATATTGAACTAAAATAGGTTTGTCTCTAATGTAATACGTTTTTGTTTTATTTAGCTATGGACTTCTTGGTTCCAGTGGTTGTGGCAAGACAACTCTACTTAAATGTATCATTGGAAGAATGAAAATAGACAGTGGCATTGTTCGTACTCTAGGTCAGTCTCCTGGGGCTAGAGGTCACCAGGTTCCTGGAAGGATGGTGGGATATATGCCACAGGTATTTGACCACGACTAGTTTTTCAATATTGTTACGAATCCCACTATGCAGGCTCTCTGCAAACTGCACCATACACCACCAACTTAAAGAACTTGACAACTCAGGGCTCCAGAGTAACGTAACACTTTAATAGTTGAATAAATAACAGCCAATACTGTACAATTGGCAACACGTACACTGTACAAATATCTCTCCGATAACACCGTACCGCCGTATCAACTCTTGCACTGGCCTCTCCGTCTCGTTCCGGGCTTGCACTGGGTTCAACAGTTCAGGACTGACTTCACACACTAGGCTCGTTGTGTCGGACTCGATCGCAGACCAAGATCAAGACGCCAGTCGTCTCAACTGTACTTGACAGTACTCCTCACTGAACCGTCGTAATGCTCCGTACAGAACCACACCGCTGAACTGTGCTGTAGTCGACCGGACTCTGAACCTTGCTGTATTGAGCCTCTCTTCTCGACTGTCTTGACTGCGACACCTCCGCTCTTATATAGGGTCCCTACTGGCCTTCTAGAACAGGACAGAACGCCGCTCGACGTTTCTAGGTGGTCAGATGACTACAACTCTCGTGACGCTTCTGAGCTCTGTTCACGACGTCGATCCTTCCCGAACCACCATGTTGACACTCGTCTCGGCCGACAATTGTAACTCGTCACGTTTGACCGCTCGTCTAGCGCTGGCCTGGGGCGATTTGCGTCGGCTGACTACACACACACCACTTCCCCTCTCTGTGCCACCACCAGGTTTATAACAATATAATACGTAGTTAATTAGTCAACATTTCTATAAACTCAATTCAAACGTTTCATTTTTAAATGTTATTAGTTTCAACTATTTGAGCATGCCTTCTAATACAATGTCCATTAATTCCTTGAACTTATTTGTATTGTTTGAATCCTAATGATTGTCAGGACTTTGTTTATTTAATTACTGAATATTATTAAAGTGTCTAGGTATTTAAACAATACTAATTTGCAATGTGTGTATGTGTTTTAATTACTTTATAACCTATATTACTTTTAGTCCCAAGCTCAGCCCAACAGTCACACCATACACATCCAGTTGTACATAAACAAATAAACGAGGTGTATGATGATTTAAATTTTTAAAAATTTAATCTAATGATATTTATACAATGACAATGACATATGATCAATGATAATGATAAACAAATATAAGTGCACATAGTATGGTGTAAGAAATTACTAACTCATAGTCTAGTTCATATTAAATACTGAATTAATATTTCAAATACAATGATAACCACCTTTTAATATTGTCCGTCAGCATTGCTCTCTATCAATAGTTCATTCCAAGACAAAGATTCTGTCATCAGGTGCAGTTTACTTCATACACCAATGGCAACACAAGTAGATCTCTCGTCTAACCAAAATGAATGTTCACCACGATGAAGAGTCAAAGTTTAGAGTAGCAGCGAAGCTCACAATGTACACCAAGTCTGGTTATAGAAACCCGCAATCTGGAATCTCAGATTTGCAAAACCAAAACTTGAAAACCTCAGACAGAAAATCTGAGACGAAAACTTGCGATTTCACTCCTGAAATCTGAGACCCTATAGAAAGACAAATAACAGATTCTTCTAATCCTCTAATCGTCTAATCTAATTACAAAATACGAATACGATCGAATCCATATTACAAATACCTTTACAATATGAAATAAAACTCACCCTTAACAGGGGTCAAATAATCCTTCAAGAATATATAAAAAGCCCAACGCCTCATGCTATCCACTAACGAAGACACAAGTATATTTCAGGAACTCAAAAGACTCAACCTGCTTCAGTCTAGCAACATGGCGTGAATGCACCAAACGACTAAGAAGAAAAATTTGACGTCATTTGAAAAATTACGATGAAGCGACAAGGGGAGATCAACTTGTACACAAGAACAAATTAACGCGAATGACGTCATCACCTATTGATGAAAGCAGCGCTGTTAAATTATGAACATATTAGTTATGCAACTAAATAATTAGTTTCGACATTTGGTGTAGTTCGGCACCTGTGCTCCCGCACTCACTATCGAGTCCAACAAGGGGACGGGCTATTCAGATATCCAGAATGAGCCCGCCAGGGCTACCAAGGTGCTATACTCAGTCAGCTGCCGCACCGAACATGTGTCCGATACAGCAGCCCCCTGATTGACCCTCCATCCACTGCCCTCCAGCATAGGTCGAAGGCATATGCTGGTAGCTCAGCGTGACCAGCCGGTTGACCCAGAGCGGGCTATCTGGGCCCCATGTCTAGAGGAACTTGGAGCCAACGTACTGTGTTGTGGTGGTTTATCCTCGGATATTCACCCACTCTAATACCAGGATCTCTTTATCCCCCCTTACCAGTCGCAGTCCACCGCAAACGAACTGGTCTAAGACATGGGGAGATTTTAAAGATAAGGAGACAGAGTGATGGATAATGAAGGCAGACTGAGAAAGAGGAGGCAGACACAATGATAGAAAAGAAGTAAGGTACTTTTGAGCTCCAAAAGTGCTAAGGAAAGAGGAGCGCAGTTTAACGTCATGCCTCGGGACGAAGTTTCATAGGATAAAGACAAATTCGTACTCCATTTAAAAAATTAGTAAACGTTCACCGTATTCCTTATTGCCATTATAAACTCTAAGTGGCCGCTTAAGTGGGCATCAACAACCGATGAATTAATAGTGTTAAAATATTTGATTGATATGCACGACTAGATTGACACATGGATACGAGTAGGACGTAATTATTAAAAAAAAAAACAGATTTAATACAAGATTACAAAGAGAGTTTATGTTATCAAACAAACTCAGAGGCGGCCCCCATCAAATTCACCAATGTTTTGATCGTTTGAAGAAATGTGGCGTTATTTTTCACATAAAAGCAAACAGTGCAACACACGTCGTCTTTGATAAGACTAAATTTTAAGACAAATCAAATTATTAACTCTTTCTCTCCAAATTAAGAATATCAACGTTGATTTGACCTCATTAAATTAAATTAATGTTTGGTCTTATAAACTTTAATTTGTGTTATATAAAAAGAGCATGTATTCTCCTATTAATCTATACCAAAAGTAACGTTTTCTGATAACAAACAAAAATGTTATTGATGTTCAATCATAGCAGGGTAGCATGTAAAATGTGAAAAATGAACAATTCTGTCAGAAAGTGCAAAAATAATTACGGAGATAAAGAGTTAATTATGTGACGTGGTTTTATTGTCCAAGTAGAACTTTTCTACATTAGTAGCAAGATCGATTTAAAAGGTTCTTTTAAAGAAATCAGATTAATCATATTAATCAACAACGTGATTCTAAAGTCTACCCTGTTCTTTAAGCCAGTATATATTTATTGTAGCTATTAATCAAATTTTTAATATTAACCCAGTGAAATGAAATTATGAATGTTTAAAAAGTTAAAATATTGTACCAAAAAGACTTCGTATGTTCTACTAATAAGGATTTTCTTTAAATGTATACCGTTTTTAGTTGTTGTTTTTTTTTGTGTGAGGCGTCTGTACAAATATCGATAAAAAAATGTTGAAGAAGACATTTCAAAACGTCTCTACTGACGTGATTCTTTTTGAAAGGTCAGAATGGTCAAAATTTTCTCACGTGTTTAACATCGTTATGTTGATGACCTTTGTATGACAAAAAAATTAAAAGTTCGCGGTAAGACTTCTTACTGAACACGAAGATGATGTTAAGACATACGTGCTATATATATATCTCGAACATCCCACGCATAATAGTATTGGCCAATGCTGCCTCCTTCTTTATTGGACTAAGCAACTTTTTTTTAAACTAGTATAAATAGTGTGCACAGATTCCAAGAAAATTTTTATCGGAAAGTCCCCCTTCGTTATAAGTTGACATTGATATGGGTTAAAGAAGACACAAGCTGAGAATGAATGAAAATGTCTGGAAGCGCCAATAGACCACCTTGCTGAATGGACGTTTTTGGTTGTACAAAAAAGTTTAAAATTATGTTCGCAACACTATTTCTGAAAAAAAAATGTTTAGTTTAGAAACACTGCCTCGAATGTCTCTCACACTTCAGATACCTCTTCTTCACCTCTACTTAATTAAATTTTATTTGACCAACAAACTTCTTTTTAGTAGAATTTGTATATGATAGACTTAAGGAAAATGAGTTTCTAAAGCTCAGAAAATGATGACAAATGCTGAAAAATACTTAGTACCCGCGGCTGCTCCCCTGACCTCGTTAGGTAATCTTTAAACGTTCCCCGAGACTAATAGATGACTAAGGTAGCAGCAAACTTACCATTTCCCCTTTAGATGGTAGTAAAAGTTTGAATAACACAGCAAAATGTTATACTGTTTCCGTTTAAAAGCCTAACAAAGGAAACATGTAAACATAAAACTATTGAAAAAAATGTTATAAGCATTGGATTTTCAAATAGAATTGACTAATTGTACTTTTTTGCAAAAATTGAGTAAAATAGGTAATCGGCTTACTGTATTGGTTCAACAAAATGAATTTCTATTGGGAAAAGTAGATAAAGTTGATAGCGGGGGGAGGGGACACCCTGATCTAACCGCACTGGGTGACACCGACCCTAGTGACGCCACTGACTATTACCCACTAGTAGGCCTACTGATCCTGATAATTATCGCTCCATTTACCTAATAGGTTTAGACTAGTTCCAGAATATGGAATATATACTTTTGTTGTACTTTAAATAACATAACGTGTTAGTCTTTTAGTTCTTTATTATTTGTAACAAGATGACGCTTCAGTTGAACAACTTTCGTTGGATATGACACATCGTGGCTGCCGATCAATGTTTCCTTTGGACGGTAGAAATCCGAATTGTAAATATTCAGGAACATGTTGACGTAATTTCGCCTTACTAAATGCGGTCTCTCGTACAGCAGCATCTTGTCTCCGTTCATTGTCACTATTTCCATTACACTCTTGCTCTTCTTCGCATGTCTGCTTACGCTTCAAATATTTATCCATAATCTAACGGTTAGATGGCCGTGCGAAAAACAATTTAACAAACAAGAACTTCCATTGTATAACGAAATAATTAATCATAAATGTGCTCGATTAATAACCCAACTGGTGTGTTTGCGGCGTGGAGTCTCAGGGTCGTCGGTTGGAAACTTTAAATCGAGGCTTTGCCTACTTCTTTGAATAGCGTGATAAAGAACTCGCAAAATAAAACTCTATCACAGGTCTGTTTTAAACCTTTTTGTTTTGCCAAGCGTACAAAAAATTATAGAATAGTTCGTAATAAACATACTAAACAGAAGGGAGGGTCCAGTTGATTAAATTCAAATTATCCGATAGGATTAAAGTAGCTTCTAGCGAAGAAGTTATTATAATTGTATACAATTTTCATCTTTCTGTGGACTCTATGGTCGTCTCGTGACAGACAAACAGAATCTTTCCATTACGGGGACCGCTAAATAGAAAGCGAAAACAAAGCATCAATTTAGGGAAGTGAAAGTAGTGCCTAAGTATATCAGTCAGTGAATAGATTCTAATGTATCAGTTAGTGAATATATTATATTGTATCAGTTAGTGAATAGATTCTATTGTATCAGTCACTGAATAGATTCTATTGTATCAGTCAGTGAATAGATTCTATTTTATCAGTTAGTGAATATATTATATTGTATCAGTCAGTGAATAGATTCTATTCTATCAGTCAGTGTATAGAATTAGTTCTATCAGTCAGTGAATAGATTCTATTGTATCAGTCAGTGAATATATTATATTGTATCAGTCAGTGAAAAGATTCTATTCTATCAGTCAGTGTATAGATTCTATTGTATCAGTTAGTGAATATATTAGGTTCTATTGTAGCACTTAAAGCGTAACTTATCAGAAATAAAATTTGGAAGACATTGGAAAATGAAAAGTGTCTAAGATTTACATTGAAATGTCAATAGTTTGTGGGTTGGATTTCTTGTCATCAGTAACGTTAGAGCTTCAGCGATTTGTTTTTGTTTTTTTATGAACCAATTACCATTTCGATAAATTGTGACAATTCCTTCAACTGTTACAGGAAATAGCACTCTTTATGAACTTCAGCATCCAAGAAACTTTAAACTTCTTTGGTCAGCTTCATGGCATGACAAACTCAGCTATCAACCATAGAAGTGAATTTCTTCTGAATTTTCTCAACTTGCCAGACAGCAGTCGATTAATATGCAAACTAAGGTGAGTTCATAATCAAAGTTGTGTCAAAGACGATACTCATTACAATTGATTGTCTCTTTGCATGAGGTAATTTAGCATTGTGTTGATTCCAAAGATTAAGGATGAGTGCAGTATTTCACATGACCACGAAAACCTAGTTGCGAAAACATTTAGTAAGTTTATCCTGATATATACATCTATGGCCTCCTTTAGTCGCGAAGCGTCTATGGATCATCTCAATGAGATGAATGCCTGGGTATTAGCTGTGGTCGGAACGATGTCGCCCACACATCAGTTCCCCCCTCTCCACGCAGCAAAGGAACGGCAGTGCCGATACAGTTTGGGGTCAGCGGCGTCGCAGGTTCTGCCAGATTGTAGCACTGGGTGCTGCAAACTGCCTTAGGGTCGCCAGCTCCTGATTTTTCCTCAGGGTTGACTCCCGAAGCCTTTCCCATGATTGGGTATAGCTGCAAGGCAACAGAGGTTTGAATTCAGAGTTTTCCTTCTCCTAGGTGGGTAGCCAGCCATGGCTAACGATTCCCTCCTGCCCAAAAGCTTACTGGTTAAGGTGCCAGTTACTCGCCTTTGCCCCTTCTCCTGTTAGTGAGAACAGTTCCGCCGGACTCAATATCTGAGCCACACGTGAAGGCCAGGATTTGGACTGGTTGTCAGAGGCTATTTGAGACGCATGTCATTTGGAAGCATTTTATAGGTAGTGGAGTGCTTACATCCATTACCACTTCCGGCAATGACGACCTTGCGGAACCTATATATATATATATATATATGCAACGGAAAAAAGATTTCCTAGGTTATTCATATTTAGGTCTAATCAAGTGTAACAAAAATTTGGATTTTAACTAAGGACTACGGTCAATAAAAATGGATTTCATTGAATATTTGCACAGCTGTTGTTGTTGTTGTTGTTTTCATTCACTCTTTTGTGTCAATGCAATCCTAAGTGGAGGTCAACAAAGACGAGTCTCTTTAGCAGCAGCATTGCTACAGCAACCTGAACTTTTGATTTTAGATGAACCAACTGTAGGAGTGGATCCAGTTCTTAGAGAAAAGTAAGTCCACATTTAGATTTTAGATGAGCATACTGAAGGAGTGGATCCAGTTCTTAGAGAAAAGTAAGTCCACATTTAGATTTTAGATGAACATACTGTAGGAGTGGATCCAGTTCTTAGAGAAAAGTAAGTCCACATTTAGATTTTAGATGAACCAATTTCGAAGGTTTCACAATTTTTATAACTTCAATTGTCCTTATTAGCTCCAATGAAAAAGAACATTTAAATAAGAAATTAACAAATAAATTTTGATATTTTTTTCTTATGCGGATTATTTATTATAAAAATGACTTTTTAACTCACACTCAAAAAAGCTTTAAGTATGTCTGTCTGTCAGGTAAAAAGTTTGTACACGTTATTTCTCCCACACCCAATCTCGGATTAAGCTGAAATTTTGCACAATTATTTCTTTTACTTGAGAACACAAGAATCAATAAAAATATTTAACTTATTGTTTAAGTTACTATTGGTAATTAAATCTTTTTGGTATCTTGAATTGAAAAAGGGAAAGAAATCGTACTTGATATGTGGTGGTATAAGTAGAATTAGTCTCGGTAGGACTCTTGAGCCCTGAGTTAACATTTTTTACTGTATTTAAAAAAAACGATCATGTAAACATTCACCAGATATCCCCTTCTTCCTTCCCCCTTTCCCAACTGGTCTAGATAAGTGATAGGAGCATAGCACATTGAGAAAACAAAAACAATTGGTAAAAATATTTCCAATCGCACATATTTATTATGTCTAGGAGTATCATGTATATTACGTGACTGATCCAAACTAATTGATACAATTACACTTAATATATTTTCTTTTAAGTATTTTATTTTCTGTGCTATTAATGCACATTTACTCCAAAGTAAAAAAAAAAAAGAACATTTGAATCTTTTATTTCACAACTTTTTTATATCCTATCAAACAGGAATTGATTATTTTTTGTTTAAATATTACATCTATATTTCTACGAGTCTTAGCATATGAAAGAATATAAGAGGTAGAGATAACAATTTCAACCTTGGCAAGGCTGTAAAGGTCATCTGTTTCTGAGTTCTAAGAATCGGAAGCTCAAACTCGAGATCACTAGGTTTTTTTCTGAAGATTTTTTTCTGGGATACATTTCATTGTTTGATCCTTCGTGTTCAAAAATACACTATTTGACCTAAGATTTATTTCTGGGATACATTTCATTGTTTGAAATGTTTTTGAATTTTAAAAAGTCAGGCCTAGTATGTAATGTCAACAACATTTATAATTTAAACATAATAACATTTTATAATTGCAATACGCATTTTTATAACTCAAAAGATGTTAAATATTTTTTTTCTTGTTTTGTCTTTATTGCCATTTGATTGGCAAATTTAAAAATTCTTTTCCACTTATTTGAATGAAACTTTTGTTCTAACAGAATCTGGGAGCATCTTTTAGAGATAGCGAAAAGCAGTTTAAAAACGACTATCATTATAACAACCCATTACATCGAAGAGGCAGCACAAGCAGATAAGGTAACAACCAATTGATAGACACTATTCTTTTCTACATTTTCTTTCTCACGGCTATTCAAACAAAAACTAGAATTCCAGCGAATGAACTTGAACTTGGACTACATTCGTTAATTATGTACACTTTGTTTCGTCAATGGGATTTTATCTATTATTGTATAGAGCTGAGAGTTCCAGGCAACAGAGGATTAAACAAATTTCTAGAATTTATTTTTCATTTTTATAAAAAATTAATTAATAAATAATAAACGAAAACAATAGCCAAATAAAAACAAATAATTAATAGATAATTTATCACTAGTTGATGATGTTTTGGATTACGGGTGATTCAATTGCTTCCCCTTTTATAGTTCATTATTCTTTTAGTTCTCCTATTATTGTGTTTTTATTTTCATCTCTGACGAGGTGAGACACTTATGAAGTCTGCTGAAAGGGAACATTTTTGTTTTAGAAACTTTCAAATATGCAAACTGTTTATTTCCCTACTTAAAGATCTCGTACGAAAGACAGTATCATATAGTATGTACCACTATATAAAAACGACGCTTCTAGTACAACAAATTTTTAGTGATGTTAAAAGCTCACAAAAATCTAAATAGCATACAAGAAAAATACAGAGCGAGCTATAAGTGTTGTAAAAGAGGCTCAGTATCTAGATCAGGGAATTAGAACAAACAAGAAAAAACAAGTTGATTCCGCATGTAATAACTGATATAATCATCTCTCTAACATTTCTTGTGGCCAGGTTGGACTGATGAGAGGTGGACGTTTATTAGCAGAGAATAAACCTAGTATACTCATGGCTAAATTTGGACTTTTGGTGAGTAGACATACAGGCAATCATTAGTGACCTCGACTATGGCAGCGTTTCTGAAACTCTGAGCCAGTGGCACTAAGTCCTCCCAACGGGAGCGAGACTTCCTAAAAAAAGTCTCCGCTAACGTGATTCTATTTCAAAAGTCTCCGCTAACGTGATTCTATTTCAAAAGTCTCCGCTAACGTGATTCTATTTCAAAAGTCTCCGCTAACGTGATTCTATTTCAAAAGTTTCCGCTAACGTGATTCTATTTCAAAAGTCTCCGCTAACGTGATTCTATTTCAAAAGTCTCCGCTAACGTGATTCTATTTCAAAAGTCTCCGCTAACGTGATTCTATTTCAAAAGTCTCCGCTAACGTGATTCTATTTCAAAAGTCTCCGCTAACGTGATTCTATTTCAAAAGTCTCCGCTAACGTGATTCTATTCGACTTTCTGGTCTCGTAATGGTTCTCTTGAACATCGTTATGTCGAAGCAACAAGAAAAACCTAAAAAAAAATACTTTTAAAAAAAAAACAAGGCTTATATTAAGTGTATTGGTATCAATCAGTTTGGATCAGTTATGTAATTATATGTACTGTCGACCTAGATATAGATATATAGCAATAGAAATACCAATTGTTTTTGTTTAGCTTTTAGCTTTCTGACTGCGCTCTGCTCCTAGCACTGGTCTGGACTGTTGACATCATCGTTTTTTAAATGCATTTTTAAAAAGTTCACTCAGGGCTAAAGGGAACTAATTCAACTTATACCACCACATCTGTCTGGTACGTTTTCTTTCCCTAGTTCAAGATATCAAACAAAATAATTAATTGCCAATAGTTAATTAACTAATTGGTTATTTTTTAAATTTGATTATTGTGTTGTCAGCAAAAGAAATAATTGTGCAAAATTTCAGCTTAATCCGAGATTGGGTGTGGGAAAAATAATGTGCACAAACTTTTTACCATATAGACAGACAGACAGCGTGAGTTGATATAAGCTTTGTAAACTCCATCTCCACGGCTCACTACAATGAAAGTGTAAACGCAATGTCTAAAACACGTAGAACACAAACCAAACCGCTGCAACACTTATTCATGAATTTCTTGAACACATCTATCTACATTCGTGTTGGTAACAATGGTGTCACAGTAATAGAACCAACATTACAATGCTCGTATATATTTCTAAGAGCGAATAAATAAGGTAGAAAAGAAGCAAAATTTAAAAAAAATCCTTTTTAAAAAGCGTAGCTAAAGGGAAGAAATTCACACTTACAACTATATCTGTTAATAATGTAAATGGTATTTCCCTTATTATATATAATAAAAATTAATTACCAATAATTAATTGACTAATTCGTAATTTTTTTTAACCTTAATGTTTTGTTAGGGGCAATAAATAATTGTTTAGAGTTTCAATTAGAGCAGAGATTGGGCGTGGGAGAGATAACGTGTACAATTATCTAATCGGACCAAATCCTACATATTTAGCCATATCTGTGAATACTGAAAGATTAATTTCCTTTGTTGGTATCAAACATTACAAGTAATTAATTGACTAGTTTTTTTAATTGGTTCGTGTCTTGTGTATGCCAATAAATAATTGTGCAGAGTTTCAAGTTGGCAGAGAGTGGGAGTGTCAGTAATAACGTGTTGAAACTTGTTACAAGACAAACAGACAGACAGAAAGACAGACAGACGGAGTGAGTTGATACAAGGTTTGTAGATACGTGTGAGTAGATTTTGAAAAGAAATTCAAATCTTTTATTTTTTTAGACATTGTTAAAATAAAAATTAAAAGCAACGAATATTTATGAATTGCACTTTAGCTATTAAATTGTGAATACCCTTTTAATGGCTCATACTTAAAGGGAGGGGGTATTAGAGAGCAGGATTCCGAGATGCATTTAGTTTTAGGTATTTTGCAAACACAACTCTGATTGAGTAGGGGTTTGAACTCGGCTCTTGACACTCAGCCACATCGTATAGCAAGCAGAATGTTACATACTTTCTTTTTCAAGTCGTTTAATTTTAAAAAGTAAACCTTAGAAGTAAAAAACCATACTTTTATAGACAAGACATGAATATTCTTATATGTTTGATTTAAAAGGTTAAAAATGTGCTAATTGGTAATTACTCTTATGTACAAACCACTCAATGCAGTCTATAAACGTTTCAATTGAGCTTGACCAATTTTCAGCAAATAATGAGATCGTGTATACAAATGTCAATTATAAATCTAATAGGTCAATTATAAATCTAATAGGTCAATTATAAATCTAATAGGTCAATTATAAATCTAATAGGTCAATTATAAATCTAATAGGTCAATTATAAATCTAATAGGTCAATTATAAATCTAATAGGTCAATTATAAATCTAATAGGTCAATTATAAATCTAATAGGTCAATTATAAATCTAATAGGTCAATTATAAATCTAATAGGTCAATTATAAATCTAATAGGTCAATTATAAATCTAATAGGTCAATTATAAATCTAATAGGTCAATTAATCTTTTGTTAGGGAATAATTTGATTTGAAAATAAGAGTAGAAGTGCTCTCTCAGACCTATAAAGGATATGATACCCAGCCACACACACTTCCTAAAGAGACCTATAAAGGATATGATACCACCTACACACACTTCCTAAAGAGACCTTTAAAGGATATGATACCCACCCACACACACTTCCTAAAGAGACCTATTAAGGAAATGATACCCACCCACAAACACTTCCTAAAGAGACCTATAAAGGATATGATACCACCCACACACACTTCCTAAAGGACAGTTTTTTAGGGTGAAAACCTTCACGGGTGATGTAATACAGAGATGGAGTATGTGGAAGTTTTCCTGATTAAATCATTAAATAAGAACAATCTGGTATAAGTTTTGTCACATGTAAATTATGAGTGAGTCTGGTGTGAATGTACACTTTGGTTTCTTATAGTTATAATGTTTTTTGTTTGGTGTAATGCATAAATTGTAAGACAAATTTCCATACGGACAATAATTTATTATTTAGATTATTATTATTATTATGTACTCAGCCTTCTGCCTCCTCTCAACCCGAGCGTCTGGGGATATGAGTCAGGAATGTAAAAATTTACATCTGCTTGAATATTTCCCAGACAGGCAGTTTGTTCATACGGGAAGTTGTTTGTTCAGACAGGCAGATGTTTATTCAGACAGGCAGTTGAAAGCAAGCTTTCGTAGTTCTAAAAGTCTTCGGCTAAACTCTAAGGACAATTACTAAGAACTTCAATATAAAACGTATAACTGTTTGAGAAGTTGCAGTGCAAAGACCTTCTTCCAAACCTAATTAACGGATTTTCTAGATTAGAAGAGCTTACTATCGACACGCACAATGACATTTAGACCAAACTGAACATAAACTAAAAGCAGCTGTTCGTTTCTTGATTGCTCACTTTTGTCTTTACAAAAATGTTTCCGAAATCAGCTCGGAAAATATAATCTCTCATGAGGTCGTCTGGTAATATATATATATATATATATATGGTGACCGGTCATTTCATCCCCGGTCACTTCCTCCCCAGTCATTTCATCCCCTGGTCACTTCATCCCCTGGTCACTTCATCCCCTGGTCACTTCATCCCCCGGTCACTTCATCCCCGGTCATTTCATCCCCAATTAAATATTTTATATATAAATATGATTATGTAGAATGCTTTTTGACATTTTATGACTTGTTCATAATGCGTTTATAGTGTTTCCTCTTCCACTTTTGTTTTCTTAATGAGAAATCTTATATTATATGGTTAATCTGGATGTGTACTTAGATAGCGCTTCTATTGGATGTGGTGGTTGTCATATCATAATATTATCCGGATCGAAGGCCAAGGTTTGGTGGAAGTAGTAAAAAATCATTCGAGGGATAGAAGTGCGATTACAATAATTATGACCATACCGCTGATAACTTATCATCAAAGGCCAAGCTGTGGTGGAAGTAGAGGAAATCTTTTGAGAGATAGAAGTGCGATTACAATAATTATGACCATACCGCTGATAACTTATCATCAAAGGTCAAGCTGTGTTGGAAATAGAGGAAATTTTTGAGAGATAGAAGTGCGATTACAATAATTATGACCATACCGCTGATAACTTATCATCATGAGCCAAGCTGTGGTGGAAGTACGAATATGTTTCACTTTACTTTTTTTTTCAATCGCTCTTTCTTGAAAATGGGCGCGTCATTTTTTGCCTTGAAAAAAGGTTTTATTTTGTTCTACTAAAGGCTGAGTTCACCCAATCCTCGTGCTCTCATGTCGCCTGTAGAAGTTTGGCTTTAATCCCTTTTAAACATGAACGTTTTACTATTTTGTCATTGAAATAAAAAATGAAGACATTAAATATTGGCTCAGTTCATGGTTTTTAAAATTACAATTTCTTAGATAAAAATGATCAGATGATAAAAATATCAAGGGATGAAGTGACCGGGGATGAAATGACCGGGAACCATATACATACATATATATATATATATTTCGAATCTATCTTCCTTATTAGATTTCGAAAAATATTGCCAGTCATTGGGGTATTTTAAAACTGTTTTTAAAATGGTTTTTTATTTTTTTTGATTAACTTTTTTACTTGTATTAGAAATGAAATACTTGTCACTGTATTAATAAGTTCATTTCATTCAAACTGCAAAGGGAAGAGATTCTCTCAAGACGAAATGCCAGATGTGATCATTTCCCTTCTCTAGACTTCACAGACACACTCTCGTAACATAGCAGAACAAAGGTTAGAACTAGTTGTTTGTATATTGTGTAAAACTAACAAACTAATTTTTTTTATTATTCCCAGAACTTGGAAGCTGTTTTTCTCCATTTGTGCCACAGAGATCGTCTGCCAAACAACGATGACAGTGAACTTTTGCCTTCTATCTCTGAACCGTACAGCGATACAGAACAGGTCCAATTTTTGGTTTACAATGATTGTTTTAGTTTGAATGATGTCATCTAAGTTTCTAATGAATGTGTCTAGCTTTCTAACTTTTAGAATCTTGATGCTTATATCTAAGTTATACTTGAGACTAGTTTGGCGGAGTATTCTAATTGGTTACATTAATAAACCAATGGGAACTTTCTTTTCAACACAGACAATGAATACATGACGACAGTGCTTTAAATAAACTTGTAACAAAATGTTATGTATACGAAAGTTTGTGTACCTACTTTTGAAAGAAACAATTTGGTTCTGTGTTGATAAGTTTGTTTGTCTATGTGAGTCTCTCTTGTCTTCACCGAGTTTTTATAGTGTTGACCAAAAAATCGTCATACTAAACACCATACGTATAGGTTACAGACCAAACAATCTTACAGTCCTCTATTCACCAAATTAAAATAAAATTATCATAAGTTTAGTATCAACTTTGGGTACACATCTAAAAGCACTGAAATTAGTTAAAAAATACAAAGCTGGTACTACGCATCTATTTCTACATGTATACAAATGCTACACAACAAAATAGCGAACAAAAGAATAGCACAGACTAAATAAGCGCTGAGACAATAGCGTCATAAACAGTGTCAACAAAATAATACCGAGTAAATACCACGAGATTTTCCGACAAAATTGCGCGACACAATATAGCGCAGAAAGTGTGTATGATTAATCATGGGTCGGCAATCTTTTTGATTTGATGAGCAGTAAATTTTTTAAGATTCTCATTGCAAACACATGGAAGTTGAATAGAAAACATGAAACAATTAGGCACGTTATTCTCAGTGCAACAACAATGTTCAATATAGCTTCCGATGAAATGCATGCTATTTAAAAAAGTAAAGTTTCCCTTTCAGACCTTGCGATCTATGGGGCAGATGATGTTAATGTCATCTGTTTCGATGGCTAACGGTTAAAAATCAGGGTGTTATGTGGCCAGCACAACGACCAGCCACCTTTACTTTCCCTAACTAAAGTCAGGTACCCATTAGAGTTGTGTGGTCTAAGGGGCGCCCTCAAAATTCCGATATTCAAAATCCCAGTCTTCACCGAGATTCGAACACAGGACCCCAGGTTCGAAAGCCGAGCGCTTAACCACTCAAGTACCGCGACCCCTTCCAGTCTAATGCCTGCTATTTATTCCTTCTAGCTTATTGTCTACTATTTATTTCTTCCAGTCTATTGTCTGCTATTTATTCCTTTCAGACTATTGTCTGCTATTTATTCCTTCCAGTCTATTGTCTGCTATTTATTCCTTCCATTCTGTTGTTTGCTATTTGTTCCTTCCAGTCTATTGTCTGCTATTTATTCCTACCAGTCTATTGTCTGCTATTTATTCCTACCAGTCTATTGTCTGCTATTTATTCCTACCAGTCTATTGTCTGCTATTTATTTCTTCCAGTCGATTGTCTGCTATTAATTCCTGCCAGTCTATTGTCTGCTATTTATTCCTTCTAGCCTAATGTCTGCTATTTATTCCTTCCATTCTGTTGTTTGCTATTTGTTCCTTCCAATCTATTGTCTGCTATTTATTCCTACCAGTCTATTGTCTGCTATTTATTCCTACCAGTCTATTGTCTGCTATTTATTCCTACCAGTCTATTGTCTGCTATTTATTTCTTCCAGTCGATTGTCTGCTATTTATTCCTGCCAGTCTATTGTCTGCTATTTATTCCTTCTAGCCTAATGTCTGCTATTTATTCCTTCCATTCTGTCTGTTGTTTGCTATTTGTTCCTTCCAGTCTATTGTCTGCTATTTATTCCTACCAGTCTATTGTCTGCTATTTATTCCTACCAGTCTTTTGTCTGCTATTTATTCCTACCAGTCTATTGTCTGCTATTTATTTCTTCCAGTCGATTGTCTGCTATTTATTCCTGCCAGTTTATTGTCTTCTATTTATTCCTGCCAGTTTATTGTCTTCTATTTATTCCTTCTAGCCTAATGTCTGCTATTTATTCCTTCCATTCTGTTGTTTGCTATTTATTCCTTTCAGTCTATTGTCTGCTATTTATTCCTTCCAGTCTATTGTCTGCTATTTATTCCTTCCATTCTGTTGTCTGCAATTATTTCTTCCAGTCTATTGTCTGCTATTTATTCATTCCAGTTTATAGTCTGCTATTTATTCCTTCCATTCTGTTGTCTGCTATTTATTCCTTCCAATCTATTGTCTACTATTTATTCCTTCAAGTCTATTGTCTGCTATTTATTCCTTCCATTCTGTTGTTTGCTATTTGTTCCTTTCAGTCTATTGTCTGCTATTTATTCCTACCAGTATATTGTCTGCTATTTATTCCTACCAGTCTATTGTCTGCTATTTATTCCTACCAGTCTTTTGTCTGCTATTTATTCCTACCAGTCTATTGTCTGCTATTTTTTTCTTCCAGTCGATTGTCTGCTATTTATTCCTACCAGTCTATTGTCTGCTATTTATTCCTTCCATTCTGTTGTCTGCTATTTATTTCTTCCAGTCTATTGTCTGCTATTTTTTCATTCCAGTCTATAGTCTGCTATTTATTCCTTCCAGTCTATTGTCTGCTATTTATTCCTTCTAGCCTAATGTCTGCTATTTATTCTTTCCATTCTGTTGTTTGCTATTTATTCCTTCCAGTCTTTTGTCTGCTATTTATTCCTTCCAGTCCATTGTTGGCAATTTATTCCTTGCAGTCTAATGCCTGCTATCTATTCCTTCCAGTCTATGTTCTGCTATGTATTCCTTCTATCCTATTACCTGCTATTTATTACTTCTAGCCTATTACTTGCTATTTATTCTTTCCAGTCTATTGTCAGCTATTTATTCCTTCCAATCTATTTTTATGCTATTTATTCCTTTCATTCTATTGTCTGCAATTTATTCCTTCCATTTTATTGACTGCAATTTATTCCTTCCAGTCTATGTTCTGCAATTTATTTCTTACATTCTATTGCCTGCTATTTATTTCTTCCAGTCGATTGTCTGCTATTTATTCCTGCCAGTCTATTGTCTGCTATTTATTCCTTCTAGTCCATTGTTGGCTATTTATTCCTTGCAGTCTATTGCCTGCTATTTATTTCTTCTTGTCTATTGCCTGCTATTTATTATTTCTAGTCTATTTTCTGCTTTTTATTTCTTACAGCCTATTGCGTGCTCTTTCTATTTCTTCCAGTCTATTTCCTGCTATTTATTTCTTCTAGTCTACTGTCTGCTATTTATTAGTTTTAGGTTTTGTTTGTTATTTATTTCTTCCAGTCTATTGGATTTTTTTTTAATAGTATGTTATAATATAACTTAATCTTTTAGGACAGAGGACTTTTGTACAGAAACTATTCAAGTGGATCTGACAAAATAATATTCAATGGCTCAAAAAATGAAATCTCAGCAACAACAGCCTACGGGACTGGATTGGCTAACGGTATGTACACAAAATTATAATTAGCATGAATGCCCCGAGAAAAGCTTGTGAAAATTTTATTCCACCATATCTTGTGGTTCGTGAAGTTTAGATGTTACTTTTGTCTCCTGAAAGTGAATCATTTTGTTTTTAAAACAAACCTTTCTTTATGTACATGATAATACACTTGGAAACCTGCGGGCTTACATAAATCCAAGGAAGGCTATATTAAGAAAGGGAAAAAAATCATTTGTATTTCTACCAGTTATTCATAGAGTATACTGTTATATTTCTGTCCTGCACCAAGCCAAACATATAGTACAGAAGGTGAGCACTTGTTCACTATTCTAGGCTGGAAAAAGATGTTTAAGAGAGACGGAAAATCTAAAAATTGGCAAGTAACAGATTCTGATTGGCTGAGACGTCATTAGTCGTACTGGGAAACCTATTGGTAGCTAAATGAGTCGAAGTCTAAAGAATTGGTGAAGATGAACAGTGGACTGTTTCGGCGGAGGTGCCTGAGTAGAATTGAAAAAAAAATCAAAATATAGAAATACTTTTAAAAAAAAACAAAGCGTATATTAAGTGAATTGTATCAGTTAATTTGTAGAAAGAAATGGGTATCCTTGTGAGGATTAACGTGATAGCGTATTTAATGTATTTTATAAAAACAAATTGTATGACTTAAATTCGAACTCGTTGTCTCAAGCCTTCTTGAGCCAACACGTTAACTCCTGTGCCATCATAGTGCTTATGAAAGTAGACCGTTTCATAGCTATGTATTGTTAGTTTCGAATTTTTTTTTAAGCGACAAAGTATATAGTGGACTAATTCAACTTAAACCGCCACATCAGTCAACTACAACATGTACATTTCAACTTGATCCGAGAGTATGTGTGGGAGAAATAAAGTGTTACCAATTTTTATTAGACAGACAGCTTTATTTGATATAAGCTTTGTTAAATAACTAGTGAACCTCAACTTTGGACTGTAATGGCGGAGGTGTCTGAGACCAAGTAAGAAGAACTTGTGAACCTCAACTTTAGACTGTAACGGTGGAGGTGTCTGAGACCAAGTAAGAACTAGTAAATGTGAAGATGGAAGGCGGGGATGAGTTCAAAGAAATACTGAAATTGTGTGTTTATTTTTTGTTTTTTTCGTCATCTTTTCCCATTCCTTGTGTAATTCATTCAAATGATCATCTTATCGGACTCATTTCCTTAAATGTATCATTTAATTTTAATTATTTTTGTGTTTTCTAGTGAAAGAAATAAAAACAAGAATGTTGTATGCTGATTGTCGCTCTACATATTAAAAAACCCAAAGAAGATTTGATAGAAACTGTAGAAATGTTATTTATTAGCTCTTCTACAAATATATTAGAGTTGTGTCCAAAGTTCATGAGAATAAGGAGGGCTAGGAAGGAGAGTTTGGTGGATATATATATATATATAAACAAAAGGAATTCTATAACTACTGTCACCATATTCACTCTGCTGTAAAAGGAAAACGATCATTTTATATTTATTCCTAATAATTGCATTTGAAATAAGCTGGGGTAACTCAATTATAAGAGCGTAAGTAACTTATAGTAGTGGTAGTTTTTGTTCGACACAAACGATGTCATTTTTCTAATAAAATATGCCCGCGCCATTCCAAAGAAAAGTGGTTGTCGGGGGGGGGGGGGGGAGTGGCGAGTGAATCTACCGCTACTTCCACAGTCCAACCTGGTATCCATAATCCTCTTTTATTTTATATTTACAAATGATTTCATT
Organism: Biomphalaria pfeifferi; assembly: GCA_030265305.1. Taxonomy (NCBI): domain Eukaryota; kingdom Metazoa; phylum Mollusca; class Gastropoda; family Planorbidae; genus Biomphalaria; species Biomphalaria pfeifferi. The sequence goes on along the minus strand of JASAOG010000003.1, from coordinate 4,510,817 downwards.
TGAGTTTAAAGTGCGGTGCGATATAATGTACACTCTCAATAGAATCAGCCAACATACCCGAGGGTCGATGGACATAAAATTAAAATCGGTTATAATATAGAATATATAGAGAGATATTTGTCTAACTTTTTTCATAAAATGTGATTTCTGCATAAAATTTAAACTTCATTCCCCACCCGAAGGGTTAGGGTCAGCTGTTGATGCAATCGCTCTCGTTCCGACAAGAATCGGTTAGAGTAGGGCAACATAATACATAAAAATGGGATTAAATATAAATAAATAGTAAATATTAAACAAAGTAAATAATCTTTGTACACAAATTGTCTGATTTTTCTATAAAAATCGCCGTCAACCCCTGCGGAGGTAGGGGGTGATGGATTGGGGGGGAAGCACCATTACCGCCCCCCTCATTCCGCCAGTGCTCCGAACCAGCAAATGTTACGTTCCTTTGATACATAAAAAGTCGAATAGATCGTGTGAACAACGCAATGAACAACGCAACTTTCTAAACACAATCGTGACACTAGCTTCTGACACTCGTGCCTACAATCTGTGTACCTGCTTATTACGACCCCAGGGGCCGACGCCTGAGTTCATGTGTTAACACAAAAACTCTTATTGTAATTTTGTTACTTTTGCATTTTGAATTTCATTCTTTTTACACTACTCATGCTCTAACCAATATTAGTACATTCTCCAAATTCTTGACTTCTATTAGGTCACAGAGTTTCTTTCCAAAAGAAACTCTCAGTAGCCTCAGGGGCGTGTGTTCCGTCCTGCAAAAACATCAAAGCTGTTGCTGGAAAAAATTTGATTTTTATGAAAAGAAATATTTCGTAAGTAAAAACAATTTGACTAGCTTATTAACTTTAATTAAAAACTAACTCATTAAGAGTGGCATTAAAATCTAACGTATCATGTGGAATTAGAAAATAAATCAATAAATGTAATTCAATTTAAAATTATTCAAAATTTAACCCACTTTTAGAACACTGCTAAGAGACGTGCTCATTTCAATGGACAAATCTGGCTAACGTGTTGGAAGTCAATCTGAGCGCTAGTGAATTTTTAAATCTAAACCATAAGTTGAGAAATAATTTGTTTTAAATGAATGCCTTGTATTATTTCTTTCCAGGCTATTGATGTTTGAATTTCTGGTGCCAGTCATACAGATCATTTTGTTTTGTGTAAGTATTGGCGGTGACCCACGTGACCTACCTGTCAGTGTTTGCAATCAAGATGTTGATGAACTTGGCACACTTTTTGTTGGATTCATCAGCAATACGACAATGCATTTGGTAGGTCAATACAAAATCAATAATCACAAGTTTCACTTCAAAAATAGTAGACAGAGTTGACTCAGTGGACAGAGTAGACTCAGTAGTCAGAGTGGTAAGAGTAGATTCAGTAGTCAGAGTGGACAAAGTAGATTCAGTAGTCAGAGTGGATATAGTAGAATCAGTAGTCAGAGTAGACTCAGTAGTCAGAGTGGACAGAGTAGATTCAGTAATCAGAGAAGGCTCAGTAGACACTGTGGATAGAGTAGACTCAGTAGTCAGGATGGATAAAGTAGACTCAGTATTGCGATATTAGCGTTGATTATTTATTTTTGTGAAATAAGCGATTGTCTAAGTTCCTTTTTATGACCATATGAAACCAATTACAATGGAGGATTATTTTAGACGATGCCACCCCGATAAAAAGATAAAGTTGTAAAAAATTGCAAAAACTCAAAGATAAAATTCAGACTAGACCCACAACATCTCTCTCCAACATAATATAGAGAAGATGATGGTTTGTGAGCGTCTTACAAGATTTCTTCACTTATTGACAAATATGGAAAAACACTAGAGATAAACATTGATTTTACCAGCCGTTGAAGTAGTTTTAAAAACTGTGTCACACTAATCTACATCTGATAGTGTGAAACACATTTCTTTAAGTAACACTACAGTTCAAGGGCACATCGGTGAGATGTGGTATAGCATTAAAGCTGCAAACTGCCTATTGGTCGTCGTCGGCTCCATATTTTCCCCCTAGGGCTGATCCAAGCAACCTTTCCCATGTTTAGGTGTAGTTGCACAAAAGCAGCAGAGGTTTGAATACTGTTTTCCTTCGACTAGGTGGGCTGCAACAAAGGCTAATGAGTCCTTTCTGCCCAAAGCTTACTGGTTAAGACACCAGTAACTGACCTTCGCCCCTTTTCCTGTTGTTGAAACCAGTTCCGCGAACCCAATATTTGAGCTACGTTTAAGCATGGAAATAAAATTTAATATAAGTTAGAAGAGCAAACAAACATTCGTTTGCATTGATTTGTTTTTCACAAAACATCCGGAACAATCTATTATAGATACTTAAAACTATTGCAATATTTCTAAAGGAACATTAAAGGTTAAATCAGATTTTCAATAGCCTTTAGTGTTGTTGTTTTTAATCTGACCGTGACGGACAGACCGACCAGCAGACAAAACGCACAAAAAAAGCTTCTTTTATTCTGATGGGGGCACTAAACACAAAATAAATGAAATCTGATTTTTAAACAAATATTTAAAGAATTGGCTTGGTACTCTGTCAATGTGCGGCTTTACGCTACTGCACATAAGTCGCTGCATGAAAAGTACATTTTTAAAAATGTGCGTGATATTTACATACAAAGTGCATTCTTAGCCTTTATAAACAAACATAAATGTTTTCTATTAATTTTAGCAACTAATTGACCAGAAAAAACATCTTTATATAATATTTATATTTGTTGTAAACATTTATTGCATATTTTATAAATATATTTGACTTAGAGATACTGATATTACACTAAAGATTGTCCATCTTTGTCAGCATATTATAACATTGCCTCCCTTACATTTACGTAATTGTTTTACAATAGATGTATTTTTATGAAAAAATCGCTTGCATAATTGATTTTATAAATTAAACGGTTTGTTTTTAAAAAACCAAAAGTAGCCGTTGCACCTAAACCTTTTCAAGTCGCATCGCATGGTGAAATAACATTTTAACTGTTCTAGTTTTCGAGATCTGAGTGTGACAGGCGGACATTTTGCACAAACCTAATAGCGGCTTTTCCCCTTATGGGGGCCGCTAAAAAGAAAACAAAATGTACATTCACCCCAGACTCACTCATAATTTACACATGAAAGGTTTATATCAGGTATTTCTATTTAATGATTTGATTACTAGGGGAACAAAAGAGTTTTGGTGTTTTTGTCTTTGCTATCAGTGTATGGTAAAATCACAAAATCCTGACCCAAAGGGTGATTTTTATTTCTAGAATCTTTTTAGCTTTTTTATGGATGTTTGTCTCAAACAACTGCCCAAATGGTTTGTTTTTTTTTGCCACTGACTTTACCAGCAGCACTTAGTATTTTGTGAATTTTATTTTTTATGCTCAGATATTCCTATACTGTAAATGTACAAGAATTAGCCATCAATTTAACTTGTAAGATTTTTTTTTAAGTAGTTAGTTAAAAGTAATAAACATTTAACCATTTGTCTAGACTGGTAGACCAAGCATATAGGTGGCTTTTCCCCCTTCGGGGGCACCCAATTATCATTTTCATTAAAAAAACAGCTTGCATATTTTGTATTGTCTTTGAGTTTACAAGGTAGACAAAAATGTTTGTTTTAAAATCAATACTTCAGGTGATGAGAGATGATATCAATCTAGCTATAAATGATGTTCGTGATGGATTAAGTTGGTCAGCTTTACACATTAAAGAAAATTTTTCTATGGACTTAATGACAAGGTAATGACTTTAATGAGATTAATTTAACACTTACTGAGAAGTTTGTTCAGTCATCACTAGTGGGCGAGACCTGAAATATTGATAGCATTCTCTTCCTTCGATCCTTGTGTTAACATAGCACATTGAAAGATACACACCTACGTACGCATATCTATCTATCTAATACTCTCTCTCTCTCTCTCTCTCTATCTATCTATCTATATATCTATCTATCTATCTATCATTCTCTCTATATCTATACATTTCTGGGTGAATTTTAACGTAATCTTTTTAAACACACACACACACACATATATATATATATTATATTGTTGGAAGCAAGAAAATGTCAGATGTGGTTGTGGCCCATAGCCAATGTATTGTGTATTGATTATTTTAGGTGCTAAACAGTTTCTTTCAAGAGAGTGCGACATCCTGGCAAAAAGTGTGTGATGGGTGTGGGGGAAAAATCGGTCATTTTATTTTTTAATAGGCAAACATTATGACAATTTTAAATTCATGTTTCATATTATAAAGTAAAATGACATTTTAACAAACATTTCAGAAAGTGAAATATTTTAGACGTTGTTTCAAATGTGTCTTCTAGGACTTTTTAAATTGCACACATTTTCTCAAGAGGTGTCCGCAACTCAAAAGTTTTTGAACATTCTCAATAGGTCTCTGCTAACGCTATTCCTCTCGACTTTTTACAATAAAACAAGTATACATTTTACAGCGATAATTTTCTCATAATTTAGTTTAAATTTTCATAAAATAAAATCACTTCGTCATAACTTAACTTATTAATTTTAAGGATTGATAATTTGGTCGCTTATATGGACAATTTAGAGAAACAAAAATATTATTGACTTGAGGATTATAGACCTAAGATATAAACACTTTCTATTGTAAAAAAACCAAACCTTTCAACAACATACAAAAATATTGTTTCACTTTAGTTTTAGACATATTGATGAGTTATTTGGTAATGTATTATTTTGTGACTAGGCTAGAGGAAGGACCACGTGCAACGAATGCTACAATAGATGGCAGTACCATTGATCTTTATCAGGATATGTCAAGTAAGTTTAAACTTCAATATTCATCTCTTTGTATCCACTTTGCTTCCAAATTTTGGACACATTCAAAAGTTTTAAAAAAAACTACAGGAAGAGGGAATAATACAATGCCATAAACCAGAAGTGTATTAATCTATTTTATATTTGTAAAATACCACAGACTCATTGATCGCGATATCACTTAAACTGACATACTGTCATCAAATTTCGTACACAACTGGCATAGAGTGCCGTAGCTAACATTTTTAAACCATCTTCGACGATATCAAAGCTAGTTAGGTGTTTCAAAGGCGTGTCCCTTATATTCAATCAAATATATATGCACGTACAAATACAATCAATAATGCATTATATTTGTTTCTTGCAAACAAAATGACACCCAATTGCAGCATGTTTCAGGGCTAGAAGATGACAGGCATTCTTGGCGTTCTCAATCATCTTTCCCAAACAACATGCGAGTTGGACATAGAGGCATACTTTCTCTTTTCCAAAACAACATGTGAGTTACACATAGAGGCATACTTTCTCTTTTCCAAACAACATGTGAGTTACACATAGAGGCATACTTTCTCTTTTCAAAACAACATGTGAGTTGGAAAAAGAGGCATACTTTCTCATTCCCAAACAACATTTGAGTTGGACATAGAGGTATACTTCTCTTTCCCAAACTACATGTGAATTTGGCATAGAGGCATACTTTCTCATTCCCAAACAACATGTGAGTTGGGCATAGAGGCATATTTTCTCTTTCCCAAAGAACATGTGAATTGGGCATAGAGGCATACTTTCTCATTCCCAATCAACATGTGAGTTGGGCATAGAGGCATACTTTCTCTTTCCCAAAAAAATGTGAGTTGGACATAGAGGCATACTTTCTCTTTTCCAAACAACATGTGAGTTACACATAGAGACTTACTTTCTCTTTTCCAAACAACATGTGAGTTTCAGATAGAGACATACTTTCTCTTTTCCAAACAACATGTGAGTTGGGCATAGAGGCATACTTTCTCTTTCCCAAACAACATGTATATTAAACATAGAGAAATACTTTCTCTTTCCCAAAAAACATGTGAGTTACACATATAAGCATACTTTCTCTTTCATAAAAAACATGTGAGTTACAATAGAGGCATACTTCCTCTTTTCCAAACAACATATAAGTTGGGCATAGAGACATACTTCTCTTTCCCATACTACATGTGAGTTACAATAGAGGCATACTTTCTCTTTTCCAAATAACATATGAGTTGGGCATAGAGGCATACTTTCTTTTTCCCAAACAACAAGTGATTTGCCATAGAGGCATACTTTCTTTTTTCCAAACAACATGTAAGTTGGGCATAAAGGCATACTTTCTCTTTCCCAAACAACATGTGAGTTACAAAAGAGGCATACTTTCTTTTTTCCAAACAATATGTTAGTTGGGCATAGAGGCATACTTTCTCTTTTCCAAACAACATGAGAGTTACACATAGAGACATACTTTCTCTTTTTCAAACAACATGTGAGTAGGACATAGAAGCATACTTTCTCTTTCCCAAACAACATGTGAGTTGGACATAAAGGCATACTTTCTCTTTCATAACAAAATGTGAGTTACACATAGAGACATACTTTCTCTTTTCTAAACAACATGTGAGTTGGGCATAGAGACATACTTTCTCTTTTCCAAAAAACATATGAGTTGGGCATAGAGGCATACTTTCTTTTTCCCAAACAACATGTGTATTAAACATAGAGACATACTTTCTATTTCCCAAACAACATGTGAGTTACACATAGAGACATACTTTCTCTTTAACAAACAACATGTGAGTTACACATAGAAGCATACTTTCTCTTTCCCAAACAACATGTGAGTTGGACATAAAGGCATACTTTCTCTTTCCCAAACAACATGTGTATTAAACATAGAGACATACTTTCTCTTTCCCAAACAACATGTGAGTTACACATAGAGGCATACTTCTCTTTCCCAAACAACATGTGAGTTGGGCATAGAGGCATACTTTCTCTTTCCCAAAGAACATGTGAATTGGGCATAGAGGCATACTTTCTCATTCCCAATCAACATGTGAGTTGGACATAGAGGCATACTTTCTCTTTTCCAAACAACATGTGAGTTACACATAGAGACATACTTTCTCTTTTCCAAACAACATGTGAGTTACAGATAGAGACATACTTTCTCTTTTCCAAACAACATGTGAGTTGGGCATAGAGGCATACTTTCTCTTTCCCAAACAACATGTATATTAAACATAGAGAAATACTTTCTCTTTCCCAAAAAACATGTGAGTTACACATAGAAGCATACTTTCTCTTTCACAAAAAACATGTGAGTTACAATAGAGGCATACTTTCTCTTTTCCAAACAACCTATGAGTTGGGCATAGAGACATACTTTCTCTTTTCCAAAAAACATGTGAGTTGGACATAGAGGCATACTTTCTCTTTCCCAAAAAACATTTGGGTTACACATATAGGCATACTTTCTCTTTCCCAAAAAAATAGTGAGTTACACATAGAGACATACTTTCTCTTTCCCAAACAACTTGTGAGTTGGACATAATGGCATACTTTCTCTTTCCCAAACAACATTTGGGTTACACATATAGGCATACTTTCTCTTTCCCAAACAACATGTAAGTTACACATAGAGGCATACTTTTTCTTTCCCAAACAACATGTGTGTTACACATAGAGACATACTTTCTCTTTCCCAAACAACTTGTGAGTTGGACATAAAGGCATACTTTCTCTTTCCCAAACAACATGTGAGTTACACATAGAGACATACTTTCTCTTTCCCAAACAACATGTGAGTTGGGCATAGAGACATACTTTCTCTTTTCCAAACAACATGTGAGTTGGGCATAGAGGCATACTTTCTTTTTCCCAAACAACATGTGTGTTAAACATAGAGACATACTTTCTATTTCCCAAACAACATGTGAGTTACACATAGAGACATACTTTGTCTTTCCCAAAAAACATGTGAGTTACACATAGAAACATTATTTCTCTTTCTCAAACAACATGTGAGTTACACATAGAGGCATACTTTCTCTTTCCTAAAAACATGTGAGTTACACATAGAGGCATACTTCTCTTTTCCAAATAACATGTGAGTTACAATAGAGGCATACTTTCTCTTTTCCAAACAACATATGAGTTGGGCATAGAGACATACTTCTCTTTCCCATACTACATGTGAGTTACAATAGAGGCATACTTTCTTTTTTCCAAACAACATATGAGTTGGGCATAGAGACATACTTCTCTTTCCCATACTACATGTGAGTTACAATAGAGGCATACTTTCTCTTTTCCAAATAACATATGAGTTGGGCATAGAGGCATACTTTCTTTTTCCCAAACAACAAGTGATTTGCCATAGAGGCATACTTTCTTTTTTCCAAACAACATGTAAGTTGGGCATAAAGGCATACTTTATCTTTCCCAAACAACATGTGAGTTACAAAAGAGGCATACTTTCTTTTTTCCAAACAATATGTTAGTTGGGCATAGAGGCATACTTTCTCTTTTCCAAACAACATGAGAGTTACACATAGAGACATACTTTCTCTTTTCCAAACAACATGTGAGTAGGACATAGAAGCATACTTTCTCTTTCCCAAACAACATGTGAGTTGGACATAAAGGCATACTTTCTCTTTCCCAAACAAAATGTGAGTTACACATAGAGACATACTTTCTCTTTTCCAAACAACATGTGAGTTGGGCATAGAGACATACTTTCTTTTTCCCAAACAACATGTGTAATAAACATAGAGACATACTTTCTCTTTCTCAAACAACATGTGAGTTACACATAGAAGCATACTTTCTCTTTCCCAAAAAACATGTGAGTTACACATAGAGGCATACTTCTCTTTTCCAAATAACATGTGAGTTACAATAGAGGCATACTTTCTCTTTTCCAAACAACATATGAGTTGGGCATAGAGGCATCCTTTCTCTTTTTCAAACAACATCTAAATCGGCATAGAGTCTTACTTTCTCATTCCCAAACAATATGTTAGTTACACATAGAGACATACTTTCTCATTCCTAAAAACATGTGAGTTACACATAGAGGCATAATTCTCTTTCCCAAACTAAATGTGAGTTACAATAGAGGCATACTTTCTCTTTTCCAAATAACATATAAGTTGGGCATAGAGGCATACTTTCTTTTTTCCAAACAACATGTAAGTTGGGCATAAAGGCATACTTTATCTTTCCCAAACAACATGTGAGTTACAAAAGAGGCATACTTTCTTTTTTCTAAACAATATGTTAGTTGGGCATAGAGGCATACTTTCTCTTTAAAAAAAAAAACATGTGAGTTGGACATAGAGGCATACTTTCTCTTTCCCAAAAAACATGTGAGTTGGACAAAAAGGCATACTTTCTCTTTTCATAACAACATGTGAGTTGGACATAGAGGCATACTTTCTCTTTTCCAAACAACATGTGAGTTGGACATAAAGGCATACTTTCTCTTTTCATAACAACATGTGAGTTGGACATAGAGGCATACTTTCCCTTTTCCAAACAACATGTGTGTTACACATAGAGAAATACTTTCTCTTTATCAAACAACATGTGAGTTACACATAGAGGCATACTTTCTCATTCCTAAAAACATGTGAGTTACACATAGAGGCATACTTCTCTTTCCCAAACTACATGTAAGTTACAATAGAGGCATACTTTCTCTTTTCCAAATAACATATGAGTTGGGCATAGAGGCATACTTCTCTTTCCCAAACTACATGTGAGTTACAATAGAGGCATACTTTCTCTTTCCCAAAGAACATGTGAATTGGGCATAGAGGCATACTTTCTCATTCCCAATCAACATGTGAGATGGGCATAGAGGCATACTTTCTCTTTCCCAAAAAAATGTGAGTTGGACATAGAGGCATACTTTCTCTTTTCCAAACAACATGTGAGTTAAACATAGAGACATACTTTCTCTTTTCCAAACAACATGTGAGTTACAGATACAGACATACTTTCTCTTTTCCAAACAACATGTGAGTTGGGCATAGAGGCATACTTTCTCTTTCCCAAACAACATGTATATTAAACATAGAGAAATACTTTCTCTTTCCCAAAAAACATGTGAGTTACACATAGAAGCATACTTTCTCTTTCACAAAAAACATGTGAGTTACAATAGAGGCATACTTTCTCTTTTCCAAAAAACATATGAGTTGGGCATAGAGACATACTTTCTCTTTTCCAAAAAACATGTGAGTTGGACATAAAGGCATACTTTCTCTTTCTCAAACAACATGTGAGTTACACATAGAGGCATACTTTCTCTTTCCTAAAAACATGTGAGTTACACATAAAGGCATACTTTCTCTTTCCCAAACAAAATGTGAGTTACACATAGAGACATACTTTCGCTTTTCCAAACAACATGTGAGTTGGGCATAGAGACATACTTTCTCTTTTCCAAACAACATGTGAGTTGGGCATAGAGGCATACTTTCTTTTTCCCAAACAACATGTGTGTTAAACATAGAGACATACTTTCTATTTCCCAAACAACATGTGAGTTACACATAGAGACATACTTTGTCTTTCCCAAAAAACATGTGAGTTACACATAGAAACATACTTTCTCTTTCTCAAACAACATGTGAGTTACACATAGAGGCATACTTTCTCTTTCCTAAAAACATGTGAGTTACACATAGAGGCATACTTCTCTTTTCCAAATAACATGTGAGTTACAATAGAGGCATACTTTCTCTTTTCCAAACAACATATGAGTTGGGCATAGAGACATACTTCTCTTTCCCATACTACATGTGAGTTACAATAGAGGCATACTTTCTCTTTTCCAAATAACATATGATTTGGGCATAGAGGCATACTTTCTTTTTCCCAAACAACAAGTGATTTGCCATAGAGGCATACTTTCTTTTTTCCAAACAACATGTAAGTTGGGCATAAAGGCATACTTTATCTTTCCCAAACAACATGTGAGTTACAAAAGAGGCATACTTTCTTTTTTCCAAACAATATGTTAGTTGGGCATAGAGGCATACTTTCTCTTTTCCAAACAACATGAGAGTTACACATAGAGACATACTTTCTCTTTTCCAAACAACATGTGAGTAGGACATAGAAGCATACTTTCTCTTTCCCAAACAACATGTGAGTTGGACATAAAGGCATACTTTCTCTTTCCCAAACAAAATGTGAGTTACACATAGAGACATACTTTCTCTTTTCCAAACAACATGTGAGTTGGGCATAGAGACGTACTTTCTCTTTTCCAAAAAACATGTGAGTTGGGCATAGAGGCATACTTTCTTTTTCCCAAACAACATGTGTAATAAACATAGAGACATACTTTCTATTTCCCAAACAACATGTGAGTTACACATAGAGACATACTTTCTCTTTCCCAAACAACATGTGAGTTACACATAGAAACATACTTTCTCTTTCTCAAACAACATGTGAGTTACACATAGAGACATACTTTCTCTTTCCCAAACAACATGTGAGTTACACATAGAAACATACTTTCTCTTTCTCAAACAACATGTGAGTTACACATAGAGGCATACTTTCTCTTTCCTAAAAACATGTGAGTTACACATAGAGGCATGCTTCTCTTTTCCAAATAACATGTGAGTTACAATAGAGGCATACTTTCTCTTTTCCAAACAATATATGAATTGGGCATAGAGGCATCCTTTCTATTTTTCAAACAACATCTAAATCGGCATAGAGGCTTACTTTCTCATTCCCAAAAAATATGTTAGTTACACATAGAGACATACTTTCTCATTCCTAAAAACATGTGAGTTACACATAGAGACATATTTTCTCTTTCCCAAACAACATGTGATTTGCCATAGAGGCATACTTTCTTTTTTCCAAAAAACATGTGAGTAGGGCATAAAGGCATACTTTCTCTTTCCCAAACAACATGTGAGTTACAAAAGAGGCATACTTTCTTTTTTCTAAACAATATGTTAGTTGGGCATAGAGGCATACTTTCTCTTTTAAAAAAAAAAACATGTGAGTTGGACATAGAGGCATACTTTCTCTTTCCCAAAAAAACATGTGAGTTGGACAAAAAGGCATACTTTCTCTTTTCATAACAACATGTGAGTTGGACATAGAGGCATACTTTCTCTTTTCCAAACAACATGTGAGTTGGACATAAAGGCATACTTTCTCTTTTCATAACAACATGTGAGTTGGACAAAGAGGCATACTTTCCCTTTTCCAAACAACATGTGTGTTACACATAGAGAAATACTTTCTCTTTATCAAACAACATGTGAGTTACACATAGAGGCATACTTTCTCATTCCTAAAAACATGTGAGTTACACATAGAGGCATACTTCTCTTTCCCAAACTACATGTAAGTTACAATAGAGGCATACTTTCTCTTTTCCAAATAACATATGAGTTGGGCATAGAGGCATACTTCTCTTTCCCAAACTACATGTGAGTTACAATAGAGGCATACTTTCTCATTCCCAAACAACATGAGAGTTACACATAGAGACATACTTTCTTTTTCCCAAACAACATCTGAGTTAGACATAGAAGCATACTTTCTCTTTCCCAAACAACATGTGAGTTGGACATAAAGGCATACTTTCTCTTTCCCAAACAACATGTGTATTAAACATAGAGACATACTTTCTCTTTCCCAAACAACATGTGAGTTACACATAGAGGCATACTCTTCTTTCCCAAAGAACACGTGAGTTGGGCATAGAGGCATACTTTCTCTTTCCCAAAGAACATGTGAATTGGGCATAGAGGCATACTTTCTCATTCCCAATCAACATGTGAGATGGGCATAGAGGCATACTTTCTCTTTCCCAAAAAAATGTGAGTTGGACATAGAGGCATACTTTCTCTTTTCCAAACAACATGTGAGTTAAACATAGAGACATACTTTCTCTTTTCCAAACAACATGTGAGTTACAGATAGAGACATACTTTCTCTTTTCCAAACAACATGTGAGTTGGGCATAGAGGCATACTTTCTCTTTCCCAAACAACATGTATATTAAACATAGAGAAATACTTTCTCTTTCCCAAAAAACATGTGAGTTACACATAGAAGCATACTTTCTCTTTCACAAAAAACATGTGAGTTACAATAGAGGCATACTTTCTCTTTTCCAAAAAACATGTGAGTAGGGCATAAAGGCATACTTTCTCTTTTCCAAAAAACATGTGAGTTGGACATAAAGGCATACTTTCTCTTTCCCCAAAAAAATGTGAGTTACACATAGAGACATACTTTCTCTTTTCCAAACAACATGTGAATTGGGCATAGAGACATACTTTCTCTTTTCCAAAAAACATGTGAGTTGGGCATAGAGGCATACTTTCTTTCTCCCAAACAACATGTGTATTAAACATAGAGACATACTTTCTATTTCCCAAACAACATGTGAGTTACACATAGAGACATACTTTCTCTTTCCCAAACAACATGTGAGTTACACATAGAAACATACTTTCTCTTTCTCAAACAACATGTGAGTTACACATAGAGACATACTTTCTCTTTCCTAAAAACATGTGAGTTACACATAGAGGCATACTTCTCTTTTCCAAATAACATGTGAGTTACAATAGAGGCATACTTTCTCTTTTCCAAACAACATATGAGTTGGGCATAGAGGCATACTTTCTCTTTTCGAAACAACATCTAAATCGGCATAGAGGCTTACTTTCTCTTTCCCAAACAATATGTTAGTTACACATAGAGACATACTTTCTCATTCCTAAAATCATGTGAGTTACACATAGAGGCATACTTCTCTTTCCCAAACTAAATGTGAGTTACAATAGAGGCACACTTTCTCTTTTCCAAATAACATATAAGTTGGGCATCGAGGCATACTTTCTTTTTCCCAAACAACATGTGATTTGCCATAGAGGCATACTTTCTTTTTTCCAAAAAACATGTGAGTTGGGCATAAAGGCATACTTTCTCTTTCCCAAACAACATGTGAGTTACAAAAGAGGCATACTTTCTTTTTTCTAAACAATATGTTAGTTGGGCATAGAGGCATACTTTCTTATTTCCAAAAAACATGTGAGTTGGACATAGAGGCATACTTTCTCTTTCCCAAAAAACATGTGAGTTTGACAAAAAGGCATACTTTCTCTTTTCATAACAACATGTGAGTTGGACATAGAGGCATACTTTCTCTTTTCCAAACAACATGTGAGTTGGACATAAAGGCATACTTTCTCTTTTCATAACAACATGTGAGTTGGACATAGAGGCATACTTTCCCTTTTCCAAACAACATGTGTGTTACACATAGAGAAATACTTTCTCTTTATCAAACAACATGTGAGTTACACATAGAGGCATACTTTCTCATTCCTAAAAACATGTGAGTTACACATAGAGGCATACTTCTCTTTCCCAAACTACATGTGAGTTACAATAGAGGCATACTTTCTCTTTTCCAAATAACATATGAGTTGGGCATAGAGGCATACTTCTCTTTCCCAAACTACATGTGAGTTACAATAGAGGCATACTTTCTCTTTCCCAAACAACATGAGAGTTACACATAGAGACATACTTTCTTTTTCCCAAACAACATATGAGTTAGACATAGAAGCATACTTTCTCTTTCCCAAACAACATGTGAGTTGGACATAAAGGCATACTTTCTCTTTCCCAAACAACATGTGTATTAAACATAGAGACATACTTTCTCTTTCCCAAACAACATGTGAGCTACACATAGAGGCATACTTCTCTTTCCCAAACATCATGTGAGTTGGGCATAGAGGCATACTTTCTCTTTCCCAAAGAACATGTGAATTGGGCATAGAGGCATACTTTCTCATTCCCAATCAACATGTGAGATGGGCATAGAGGCATACTTTCTCTTTCCCAAAAAAATGTGAGTTGGACATAGAGGCATACTTTCTCTTTTCCAAACAACATGTGAGTTACACATAGAGACATACTTTCTCTTTTCTAAACAACATGTGAGTTACAGATAGAGACATACTTTCTCTTTTCCAAACAACATGTGAGTTGGGCATAGAGGCATACTTTCTCTTTCCCAAACAACATGTATATTAAACATAGAGAAATACTTTCTCTTTCCCAAAAAACATGTGAGTTACACATAGAAGCATACTTTCTCTTTCACAAAAAACATGTGAGTTACAATAGAGGCATACTTTCTCTTTTCCAAAAAACATATGAGTTGGGCATAGAGACA
Organism: Biomphalaria pfeifferi; assembly: GCA_030265305.1. Classification (NCBI taxonomy): domain Eukaryota; kingdom Metazoa; phylum Mollusca; class Gastropoda; family Planorbidae; genus Biomphalaria; species Biomphalaria pfeifferi. Next base: position 4,495,734 of record JASAOG010000003.1, on the reverse strand, counting down.
TACTTTCTCTTTTCCAAAAAACATGTGAGTTGGACATAAAGGCATACTTTCTCTTTCCCAAACAAAATGTGAGTTACACATAGAGACATACTTTCTCTTTTCCAAACAACATGTGAATTGGGCATAGAGACATACTTTCTCTTTTCCAAAAAACATGTGAGTTGGGCATAGAGGCATACTTTCTTTTTCCCAAACAACATGTGTATTAAACATAGAGACATACTTTCTATTTCCCAAACAACATGTGAGTTACACATAAAGACATACTTTCTCTTTCCCAAACAACATGTGAGTTACACATAGAAACATACTTTCTCTTTCTCAAACAACATGTGAGTTACACATAGAGACATACTTTCTCTTTCCTAAAAACATGTGAGTTACACATAGAGGCATACTTCTCTTTTCCAAATAACATGTGAGTTACAATAGAGGCATACTTTCTCTTTTCCAAACAACATATGAGTTGGGCATAGAGGCATACTTTCTCTTTTCCAAACAACATCTAAATCGGCATAGAGGCTTACTTTCTCATTCCCAAACAATATGTTAGTTACACATAGAGACATACTTTCTCATTCCTAAAATCATGTGAGTTACACATAGAGGCATACTTCTCTTTCCCAAACTAAATGTGAGTTACAATAGAGGCACACTTTCTCTTTTCCAAATAACATATAAGTTGGGCATCGAGGCATACTTTCTTTTTCCCAAACAACATGTGATTTGCCATAGAGGCATACTTTCTTTTTTCCAAAAAACATGTGAGTTGGGCATAAAGGCATACTTTCTCTTTCCCAAACAACATGTGAGTTACAAAAGAGGCATACTTTCTTTTTTCTAAACAATATGTTAGTTGGGCATAGAGGCATACTTTCTTATTTCCAAAAAACATGTGAGTTGGACATAGAGGCATACTTTCTCTTTCCCAAAAAACATGTGAGTTGGACAAAAAGGCATACTTTCTCTTTTCATAACAACATATGAGTTGGACATAGAGGCATACTTTCTCTTTTCCAAACAACATGTGAGTTGGACCTAAAGGCATACTTTCTCTTTTCATAACAACATGTGAGTTGGACATAGAGGCATACTTTCCCTTTTCCAAACAACATGTGTGTTACACATAGAGAAATACTTTCTCTTTATCAAACAACATGTGAGTTACACATAGAGGCATACTTTCTCATTCCTAAAAACATGTGAGTTACACATAGAGGCATACTTCTCTTTCCCAAACTACATGTGAGTTACAATAGAGGCATACTTTCTCTTTTCCAAATAACATATGAGTTGGGAATAGAGGCATACTTCTCTTTCCCAAACTACATGTGAGTTACAATAGAGGCATACTTTCTCTTTCCCAAACAACATGAGAGTTACACATAGAGACATACTTTCTTTTTCCCAAACAACATATGAGTTAGACATAGAAGCATACTTTCTCTTTCCCAAACAACATGTGAGTTGGACATAAAGGCATACTTTCTCTTTCCCAAACAACATGTGTATTAAACATAGAGACATACTTTCTCTTTTCCAAACAACATGTGAGTTACAGATACAGACATACTTTCTCTTTTCCAAACAACATGTGAGTTGGGCATAGAGGCATACTTTCTCTTTCCCAAACAACATGTATATTAAACATAGAGAAATACTTTCTCTTTCCCAAAAAACATGTGAGTTACACATAGAAGCATACTTTCTCTTTCACAAAAAACATGTGAGTTACAATAGAGGCATACTTTCTCTTTTCCAAAAAACATATGAGTTGGGCATAGAGACATACTTTCTCTTTTCCAAAAAACATGTGAGTTGGACATAAAGGCATACTTTCTCTTTCTCAAACAACATGTGAGTTACACATAGAGGCATACTTTCTCTTTCCTAAAAACATGTGAGTTACACATAGAGGCATACTTCTCTTTTCCAAATAACATGTGAGTTACAATCGAGGCATACTTTCTCTTTTCCAAACAACATATGAGTTGGGCATAGAGACATACTTCTCTTTCCCATACTACATGTGAGTTACAATAGAGGCATACTTTCTCTTTTCCAAATAACATATGAGTTGGGCATAGAGGCATACTTTCTTTTTCCCAAACAACAAGTGATTTGCCATAGAGGCATACTTTCTTTTTTCCAAACAACATGTAAGTTGGGCATAAAGGCATACTTTCTCTTTCCCAAACAACATGAGAGTTACAAAAGAGGCATACTTTCTTTTTTCCAAACAATATGTTAGTTGGGCATAGAGGCATACTTTCTCTTTTCCAAACAACATGAGAGTTACACATAGAGACATACTTTCTCTTTTCCAAACAACATGTGAGTAGGACATAGAAGCATACTTTCTCTTTCCCAAACAACATGTGAGTTGGACATAAAGGCATACTTTCTCTTTCCCAAACAAAATGTGAGTTACACATAGAGACATACTTTCTCTTTTCCAAACAACATGTGAGTTGGGCATAGAGACATACTTTCTCTTTTCCAAAAAACATGTGAGTTGGGCATAGAGGCATACTTTCTTTTTCCCAAACAACATGTGTAATAAACATAGAGACATACTTTCTATTTCCCAAACAACATGTGATTTACACATAGAGACATACTTTCTCTTTCCCAAACAACATGTGAGTTACACATAGAAACATACTTTCTTATTCTCAAACAACATGTGAGTTACACATAGAGACATACTTTCTCTTTCCCAAACAACATGTGAGTTACACATAGAAACATACTTTCTCTTTCTCAAACAACATGTGAGTTACACATAGAGGCATACTTTCTCTTTCCTAAAAACATGTGAGTTACACATAGAGGCATACTTCTCTTTTCCAAATAACATGTGAGTTACAATAGAGGCATACTTTCTCTTTTCCAAACAACATATGAGTTGGGCATAGAGGCATCCTTTCTCTTTTTCAAACAACATCTAAATCGGCATAGAGGCTTACTTTCTCATTCCCAAACAATATGTTAGTTACACATAGAGACATACTTTCTCATTCCTAAAAACATGTGAGTTACACATAGAGACATACTTTCTCTTTCCCAAACAACATGTGATTTGCCATAGAGGCATACTTTCTTTTTTCCAAAAAACATGTGAGTAGGGCATAAAGGCATACTTTCTCTTTCCCAAACAACATGTGAGTTACAAAAGAGGCATACTTTCTTTTTTCTAAACAATATGTTAGTTGGGCATAGAGGCATACTTTCTCTTTTAAAAAAAAAAACATGTGAGTTGGACATAGAGGCATACTTTCTCTTTCCCAAAAAACATGTGAGTTGTACAAAAAGGCATACTTTCTATTTTTATAACAACATGTGAGTTGGACATAGAGGCATACTTTCTCTTTTCATAACAACATGTGAGTTGGACATAGAGGCATACTTTCCTTTTTCCAAACAACATGTGTGTTACACATAGAGAAATACTTTATCTTTATCAAACAACATGTGAGTTACACATAGAGGCATACTTTCTCATTCCTAAAAACATGTGAGTTACACATAGAGGCATACTTCTCTTTCCCAAACTACATGTAAGTTACATTAGAGGCATACTTTCTCTTTTCCAAATAACATATGAGTTGGGCATAGAGGCATACTTCTCTTTCCCAAACTACATGTGAGTTACAATAGAGGCATACTTTCTCTTTCCCAAACAACATGAGAGTTACACATAGAGACATACTTTCTTTTTCCCAAACAACATCTGAGTTAGACATAGAAGCATACTTTCTCTTTCCCAAACAACATGTGAGTTGGACATAAAGGCATACTTTCTCTTTCCCAAACAACATGTGTATTAAACATAGAGACATACTTTCTCTTTCCCAAACAACATGTGAGTTACACATAGAGGCATACTCTTCTTTCCCAAAGAACACGTGAGTTGGGCATAGAGGCATACTTTCTCTTTCCCAAAGAACATGTGAATTGGGCATAGAGGCATACTTTCTCATTCCCAATCAACATGTGAGATGGGCATAGAGGCATACTTTCTCTTTCCCAAAAAAATGTGAGTTGGACATAGAGGCATACTTTCTCTTTTCCAAACAACATGTGAGTTAAACATAGAGACATACTTTCTCTTTTCCAAACAACATGTGAGTTACAGATAGAGACATACTTTCTCTTTTCCAAACAACATGTGAGTTGGGCATAGAGGCATACTTTCTCTTTCCCAAACAACATGTATATTAAACATAGAGAAATACTTTCTCTTTCCCAAAAAACATGTGAGTTACACATAGAAGCATACTTTCTCTTTCACAAAAAACATGTGAGTTACAATAGAGGCATACTTTCTCTTTTCCAAAAAACATATGAGTTGGGCATAGAGACATACTTTCTCTTTTCCAAAAAACATGTGAGTTGGGCATAGAGGCATACTTTCTTTTTCCCAAACAACATGTGTATTAAACATAGAGACATACTTTCTATTTCCAAAATAACATGTGAGTTACACATAGAAACATACTTTCTCTTTCTCAAACAACATGTGAGTTACACATAGAGACATACTTTCTCTTTCCTAAAAACATGTGAGTTACACATAGAGGCATACTTCTCTTTTTCAAATAACATGTGAGTTACAATAGAGGCATACTTTCTCTTTTCCAAACAACATATGAGTTGGGCATAGAGGCATACTTTCTCTTTTCCAAACAACATCTAAATCGGCATAGAGGCTTACTTTCTCATTCCCAAACAATATGTTAGTTACACATAGAGACATACTTTCTCATTCCTAAAAACATGTGAGTTACACATAGAGGCATACTTCTCTTTTCCAAATAACATGTGAGTTACAATAGAGGCATACTTTCTCTTTTCCAAACAACATATGAGTTGGGCATAGAGGCATCCTTTCTCTTTTTCAAACAACATCTAAATCGGCATAGAGGCTTACTTTCTCATTCCCAAACAATATGTTAGTTACACATAGAGACATACTTTCTCATTCCTAAAAACATGTGAGTTACACATAGAGACATACTTTCTCTTTCCCAAACAACATGTGATTTGCCATAGAGGCATACTTTCTTTTTTCCAAAAAACATGTGAGTAGGGCATAAAGGCATACTTTCTCTTTCCCAAACAACATGTGAGTTACAAAAGAGGCATACTTTCTTTTTTCTAAACAATATGTTAGTTGGGCATAGAGGCATACTTTCTCTTTTAAAAAAAAAAACATGTGAGTTGGACATAGAGGCATACTTTCTCTTTCCCAAAAAACATGTGAGTTGGACAAAAAGGCATACTTTCTATTTTCATAACAACATGTGAGTTGGACATAGAGGCATACTTTCTCTTTTCATAACAACATGTGAGTTGGACATAGAGGCATACTTTCCCTTTTCCAAACAACATGTGTGTTACACATAGAGAAATACTTTCTCTTTATCAAACAACATGTGAGTTACACATAGAGGCATACTTTCTCATTCCTAAAAACATGTGAGTTACACATAGAGGCATACTTCTCTTTCCCAAACTACATGTAAGTTACATTAGAGGCATACTTTCTCTTTTCCAAATAACATATGAGTTGGGCATAGAGGCATACTTCTCTTTCCCAAACTACATGTGAGTTACAATAGAGGCATACTTTCTCTTTCCCAAACAACATGAGAGTTACACATAGAGACATACTTTCTTTTTCCCAAACAACATCTGAGTTAGACATAGAAGCATACTTTCTCTTTCCCAAACAACATGTGAGTTGGACATAAAGGCATACTTTCTCTTTCCCAAACAACATGTGTATTAAACATAGAGACATACTTTCTCTTTCCCAAACATCATGTGAGTTGGGCATAGAGGCATACTCTTCTTTCCCAAAGAACACGTGAGTTGGGCATAGAGGCATACTTTCTCTTTCCCAAAGAACATGTGAATTGGGCATAGAGGCATACTTTCTCATTCCCAATCAACATGTGAGATGGGCATAGAGGCATACTTTCTCTTTCCCAAAAAAATGTGAGTTGGACAAAGAGACATACTTTCTCTTTTCCAAACAACATGTGAGTTAAACATAGAGACATACTTTCTCTTTTCCAAACAACATGTGAGTTGGGCATAGAGGCATACTTTCTCTTTCCCAAACAACATGTATATTAAACATAGAGAAATACTTTCTCTTTCCCAAAAAACATGTGAGTTACACATAGAAGCATACTTTCTCTTTCACAAAAAACATGTGAGTTACAATAGAGGCATACTTTCTCTTTTCCAAAAAACATATGAGTTTGGCATAGAGACATACTTTCTCTTTTCCAAAAAACATGTGAGTTGGACATAAAGGCATACTTTCTCTTTCCCCAAAAAAATGTGAGTTACACATAGAGACATACTTTCTCTTTTCCAAACAACATGTGAATTGGGCATAGAGACATACTTTCTCTTTTCCAAAAAACATGTGAGTTGGGCATAGAGGCATACTTTCTTTTTCCCAAATAACATGTGTATTAAACATAGAGACATACTTTCTATTTCCCAAACAACATGTGAGTTACACATAGAGACATACTTTCTCTTTCCCAAACAACATGTGAGTTACACATAGAAACATACTTTCTCTTTCTCAAACAACATGTGAGTTACACATAGAGACATACTTTCTCTTTCCTAAAAACATGTGAGTTACACATAGAGGCATACTTCTCTTTTCCAAATAACATGTGAGTTACAATAGAGGCATACTTTCTCTTTTCCAAACAACATATGAGTTGGGCATAGAGGCATACTTTCTCTTTTCCAAACAACATCTAAATCGGCATAGAGGCTTACTTTCTCATTCCCAAACAATATGTTAGTTACACATAGAGACATACTTTCTCATTCCTAAAATCATATGAGTTACACATAAAGGCATACTTTCTCTTTCTTAAACTAAATGTGAGTTACAATAGAGGCACACTTTCTCTTTTCCAAATAACATATAAGTTGGGCATCGAGGCATACTTTCTTTTTCCCAAACAACATGTAATTTGCCATAGAGGCATACTTTCTTTTTTCCAAAAAACATGTGAGTTGGGCATAAAGGCATACTTTCTCTTTCCCAAACAACATGTGAGTTACAAAAGAGGCATACTTTCTTTTTTCTAAACAATATGTTAGTTGGGCATAGAGGCATACTTTCTTATTTCCAAAAAACATGTGAGTTGGACATAGAGGCATACTTTCTCTTTCCCAAAAACATGTGAGTTGGACAAAAAGGCATACTTTCTCTTTTCATAACAACATGTGAGTTGGACATAGAGGCATACTTTCTCTTTTCCAAACAACATGTGAGTTCGACATAAAGGCATACTTTCTCTTTTCATAACAACATGTGAGTTGGACATAGAGGCATACTTTCCCTTTTCCAAACAACATGTGTGTTACACATAGAGAAATACTTTCTCTTTATCAAACAACATGTGAGTTACACATAGAGGCATACTTTCTCATTCCTAAAAACATGTGAGTTACACATAGAGGCATACTTCTCTTTCCCAAACTACATGTGAGTTACAATAGAGGCATACTTTCTCTTTTCCAAATAACATATGAGTTGGGCATAGAGGCATACTTCTCTTTCCCAAACTACATGTGAGTTACAATAGAGGCATACTTTCTCTTTCCCAAACAACATGAGAGTTACACATAGAGACATACTTTCTTTTTCCCAAACAACATATGAGTTAGACATAGAAGCATACTTTCTCTTTCCCAAACAACATGTGAGTTGGACATAAAGGCATACTTTCTCTTTCCCAAACAACATGTGTATTAAACATAGAGACATACTTTCTCTTTCCCAAACAACATGTGAGTTACACATAGAGGCATACTTCTCTTTCCCAAACATCATGTGAGTTGGGCATAGAGGCATACTTTCTCTTTCCCAAAGAACATGTGAATTGGGCATAGAGGCATACTTTCTCATTCCCAATCAACATGTGAGATGGGCATAGAGGCATACTTTCTCTTTCCCAAAAAAATGTGAGTTGGACATAGAGGCATACTTTCTCTTTTCCAAACAACATGTGAGTTACACATAGAGACATACTTTCTCTTTTCCAAACAACATGTGAGTTACAGATAGAGACATACTTTCTCTTTTCCAAACAACATGTGAGTTGGGCATAGAGGCATACTTTCTCTTTCCCAAACAACATGTATATTAAACATAGAGAAATACTTTCTCTTTCCCAAAAAACATGTGAGTTACACATAGAAGCATACTTTCTCTTTCACAAAAAACATGTGAGTTACAATAGAGGCATACTTTCTCTTTTCCAAAAAAACATATGAGTTGGGCATAGAGACATACTTTCTCTTTTCCAAAAAACATGTGAGTTGGACATAAAGGCATACTTTCTCTTTCCCAAACAAAATGTGAGTTACACATATAGGCATACTTTCTCTTTCCCAAAAAACATGTGAGTTACACATAGAAGCATACTTTCTCTTTCACAAAAAACATGTGAGTTACAATAGAGGCATACTTTCTCTTTTCCAAAAAAACATATGAGTTGGGCATAGAGACATACTTTCTCTTTTCCAAAAAACATGTGAGTTGGACATAAAGGCATACTTTCTCTTTCCCAAACAAAATGTGAGTTACACATATAGGCATACTTTCTCTTTCCCAAATAACATGTGAGTTACACATAGAGGCATACTCTTCTTTCCCAAAGAACACGTGAGTTGGGCATAGAGGCATACTTTCTCTTTCCCAAAGAACATGTGAATTGGGCATAGAGGCATACTTTCTCATTCCCAATCAACATGTGAGTTACACATAGAAGCATACTTTCTCTTTCACAAAAAACATGTGAGTTACAATAGAGGCATACTTTCTCTTTTCCAAAAAAACATATGAGTTGGGCATAGAGACATACTTTCTCTTTCCCAAACAACATGTGAATTGGGCATAGAGACATACTGCTCTTTCCCAAACAACATTTGGGTTACACATATAGGCATACTTTCTCTTTCCCAAATAACATGTAAGTTACACATAGAGGCATACTTTCTCTTTCCCAAACAACATGTGTGTTACACATAGAGACATACTTTCTCTTTATCAAACAACATGTGAGTTACACATAGAGGCATACTTTCTCATTCCTAAAAACATGTGAGTTACACGTAGTGGCATACTTCTCTTTCCCAAACAACATGTGATGCGGACATAGAGGCATACTTTCTCTTTTCCTAACAACATGTAAGTTGGACATAAAGGCATACTTTCTCTTTCCCAAACAACATGAGAGTTACACATAGAGACATACTTTCTCTTTCCCAAACAACATCTGAGTTGGACATAAGGCATGCTTTCTCTTTCCCAAACAAAATCTGAGTTACACATAGAGACATACTTTCTCTTTTCCAAACAACATGTGAGTTGGGCATAGAGACATACTTTCTCTTTTCCAAATAACATGTGAGTTGGGCATAGAGGCATACTTTCTCTTTCCCAAACAACATGTATATTAAACATAGAGAAATACTTTCTCTTTCCCAAAAAACATGTGAGTTACACATAGAAGCATACTTTCTCTTTCACAAAAAACATGTGAGTTACAATAGAGGCATACTTCCTCTATTCCAAACAACATATGAGTTGGGCATAGAGACATACTTTCTATTTCCCAAACAACATGTGAATTACCATAGAGGAATATTTTCTCTTTTCCAAACAACATGTGAGTTGGGCATAAAGGCATACTGTCTCTTTTCCAAAAAACTTGTGAGTTGGACATATAGGCATACTTTCTCTTTCCCAAACAACATTTGGGTTACACATATAGGCATACTTTCTCTTTCCCAAACATGTGAGTTGGGCATAGAGACATACTTTCTGTTTTCCAAACAACATGTGAGTTGGGCATAGAGGCATACTTTCTTTTTCCCAAACAACATGTGTATTAAACATAGAGACATACTTTCTATTTCCCAAACAACATGTGAGTTACACATAGAGACATACTTTCTCTTTCCCAAACAACATGTGAGTTACACATAGAAACATACTTTCTCTTTCTCAAACAACATGTGAGTTACAAATAGAGGCATACTTTTTCTTTCCTAAAAACATGTGAGTTACACATAGAGGCATACTTCTCTTTTCCAAATAACATGTGAGTTACAATAGAGGCATACTTTCTCTTTTCCAAACAACATATGAGTTGGGCATAGAGGCATACTTTCTCTTTCCCAAACAACATGTATATTAAACATAGAGAAATACTTTCTCTTTCCCAAAAAACATGTGAGTTACACATAGAAGCATACTTTCTCTTTCACAAAAAACATGTGAGTTACAATAGAGGCATACTTTCTCTTTTCCAAAAAAACATATGAGTTGGGCATAGAGACATACTTTCTCTTTTCCAAAAAACATGTGAGTTGGACATAAAGGCATACTTTCTCTTTCCCAAACAAAATGTGAGTTACACATAGAGACATACTTTCTCTTTCCCAAACAACATGTGAATTGGGCATAGAGACATACTTCTCTTTCCCAAACAACATTTGGGTTACACATATAGGCATACTTTCTCTTTCCCAAATAACATGTAAGTTACACATAGAGGCATACTTTCTCTTTCCCAAACAACATGTGTGTTACACATAGAGACATACTTTCTCTTTATCAAACAACATGTGAGTTACACATAGAGGCATACTTTCTCATTCCTAAAAACATGTGAGTTACACGTAGTGGCATACTTCTCTTTCCCAAACAACATGTGATGCGGACATAGAGGCATACTTTCTCTTTTCCTAACAACATGTAAGTTGGACATAAAGGCATACTTTCTCTTTCCCAAACAACATGAGAGTTACACATAGAGACATACTTTCTCTTTCCCAAACAACATCTGAGTTGGACATAAGGCATGCTTTCTCTTTCCCAAACAAAATCTGAGTTACACATAGAGACATACTTTCTCTTTTCCAAACAACATGTGAGTTGGGCATAGAGACATACTTTCTCTTTTCCAAATAACATGTGAGTTGGGCATAGAGGCATACTTTCTCTTTCCCAAACAACATGTATATTAAACATAGAGAAATACTTTCTCTTTCCCAAAAAACATGTGAGTTACACATAGAAGCATACTTTCTCTTTCACAAAAAACATGTGAGTTACAATAGAGGCATACTTCCTCTATTCCAAACAACATATGAGTTGGGCATAGAGACATACTTTCTATTTCCCAAACAACATGTGAATTACCATAGAGGAATATTTTCTCTTTTCCAAACAACATGTGAGTTGGGCATAAAGGCATACTGTCTCTTTTCCAAAAAACTTGTGAGTTGGACATATAGGCATACTTTCTCTTTCCCAAACAACATTTGGGTTACACATATAGGCATACTTTCTCTTTCCCAAACATGTGAGTTGGGCATAGAGACATACTTTCTGTTTTCCAAACAACATGTGAGTTGGGCATAGAGGCATACTTTCTTTTTCCCAAACAACATGTGTATTAAACATAGAGACATACTTTCTATTTCCCAAACAACATGTGAGTTACACATAGAGACATACTTTCTCTTTCCCAAACAACATGTGAGTTACACATAGAAACATACTTTCTCTTTCTCAAACAACATGTGAGTTACAAATAGAGGCATACTTTTTCTTTCCTAAAAACATGTGAGTTACACATAGAGGCATACTTCTCTTTTCCAAATAACATGTGAGTTACAATAGAGGCATACTTTCTCTTTTCCAAACAACATATGAGTTGAGCATAGAGACATACTTTCTCTTTTCCAAACAACATCTAAATTGGGCATAGAGGCTTACTTTCTCATTCCCAAACAATATGTTAGTTACACATAGAGACATACTTTTTCTTTTCCAAACAACATGTGAGTTACAGATAGAGACATACTTTCTTATTTCCAAACAACATGTGAGTTACAGATAGAGGCATACTTTCCCTTTCCCAAACAACATGTGTGTTACACATAGAGAAATACTTTCTCTTTATCAAACAACATGTGAGTTACACATAGAGGCATACTTTCTCTTTCCTAAAAACATGTGAGTTACACATAGAAGCATACCTCTCTTTTCCAAATAACATGTGAGTTACAATAGAGGCATACTTTCTCTTTTCCAAAAAACATATGAGTTGGGCATAGAGACATACTTCTCTTTCCCATACTACATGTGAGTTACAATAGAGGCATACTTTCTCTTTTCCAAATAACATATGAGTTGGGCATAGAGGCATACTTTCTTTTTCCCAAACAACATGTGATTTGTTATAGAGGCATACTTTCTTTTTTCCAAAAAACATGTAAGTTGGGCATAAAGGCATACTTTCTCTTTCCCAAATAACATGTGAGTTACAAAAGAGGCATACTTTCTTTTTTCCAAACAACATGTGAGTTGGGCATAGAGGCATACTTTCTCTTTCCCAAACAACATGTATATTAAACATAGAGAAATACTTTCCCTTTCCCAAAAAACATGTGAGTTACACATAGAAGCATACTTTCTCTTTCACAAAAAACATGTGAGTTACAATAGAGGCATACTTTCTCTTTTCCAAAAAACATATGAGTTGGGCATAGAGACATACTTTCTCTTTCCCAAAAAACATGTGAGTTGGACAAAAAGGCATACTTTCTATTTTCATAACAACATGTGAGTTGGACATAGAGGCATACTTTCTCTTTTCATAACAACATGTGAGTTGGACATAGAGGCATACTTTCCCTTTTCCAAACAACATGTGTGTTACACATAGAGAAATACTTTCTCTTTATCAAACAACATGTGAGTTACACATAGAGGCATACTTTCTCATTCCTAAAAACATGTGAGTTACACATAGAGGCATACTTCTCTTTCCCAAACTACATGTAAGTTACATTAGAGGCATACTTTCTCTTTTCCAAATAACATATGAGTTGGGCATAGAGGCATACTTCTCTTTCCCAAACTACATGTGAGTTACAATAGAGGCATACTTTCTCTTTCCCAAACAACATGAGAGTTACACATAGAGACATACTTTCTTTTTCCCAAACAACATCTGAGTTAGACATAGAAGCATACTTTCTCTTTCCCAAACAACATGTGAGTTGGACATAAAGGCATACTTTCTCTTTCCCAAACAACATGTGTATTAAACATAGAGACATACTTTCTCTTTCCCAAACAACATGTGAGTTACACATAGAGGCATACTCTTCTTTCCCAAAGAACACTTGAGTTGGGCATAGAGGCATACTTTCTCTTTCCCAAAGACCATGTGAATTGGGCATAGAGGCATACTTTCTCATTCCCAATCAACATGTGAGATGGGCATAGAGGCATACTTTCTCTTTCCCAAAAAAATGTGAGTTGGACATAGAGGCATACTTTCTCTTTCCCAAACAACATGTGTGTTACACATAGAGACATACTTTCTCTTTATCAAACAACATGTGAGTTACACATAGAGGCATACTTTCTCATTCCTAAAAACATGTGAGTTACACGTAGAGGCATACTTCTCTTTCCCAAACAACATGTGATGCGGACATAGAGGCATACTTTCTCTTTTCCTAACAACATGTAAGTTGGACATAAAGGCATACTTTCTCTTTCCCAAACAACATGAGAGTTACACATAGAGACATACTTTCTCTTTCCCAAACAACATCTGAGTTGGACATAAGGCATGCTTTCTCTTTCCCAAACAAAATCTGAGTTACACATAGAGACATACTTTCTCTTTTCCAAACAACATGTGAGTTGGGCATAGAGACATACTTTCTCTTTTCCAAATAACATGTGAGTTGGGCATAGAGGCATACTTTCTCTTTCCCAAACAACATGTATATTAAACATAGAGAAATACTTTCTCTTTCCCAAAAAACATGTGAGTTACACATAGAAGCATACTTTCTCTTTCACAAAAAACATGTGAGTTACAATAGAGGCATACTTCCTCTATTCCAAACAACATATGAGTTGGGCATAGAGACATACTTTCTATTTCCCAAACAACATGTGAATTACCATAGAGGAATATTTTCTCTTTTCCAAACAACATGTGAGTTGGGCATAAAGGCATACTGTCTCTTTTCCAAAAAACTTGTGAGTTGGACATATAGGCATACTTTCTCTTTCCCAAACAACATTTGGGTTACACATATAGGCATACTTTCTCTTTCCCAAACATGTGAGTTGGGCATAGAGACATACTTTCTGTTTTCCAAACAACATGTGAGTTGGGCATAGAGGCATACTTTCTTTTTCCCAAACAACATGTGTATTAAACATAGAGACATACTTTCTATTTCCCAAACAACATGTGAGTTACACATAGAGACATACTTTCTCTTTCCCAAACAACATGTGAGTTACACATAGAAACATACTTTCTCTTTCTCAAACAACATGTGAGTTACAAATAGAGGCATACTTTTTCTTTCCTAAAAACATGTGAGTTACACATAGAGGCATACTTCTCTTTTCCAAATAACATGTGAGTTACAATAGAGGCATACTTTCTCTTTTCCAAACAACATATGAGTTGAGCATAGAGACATACTTTCTCTTTTCCAAACAACATCTAAATTGGGCATAGAGGCTTACTTTCTCATTCCCAAACAATATGTTAGTTACACATAGAGACATACTTTTTCTTTTCCAAACAACATGTGAGTTACAGATAGAGACATACTTTCTTATTTCCAAACAACATGTGAGTTACAGATAGAGGCATACTTTCCCTTTCCCAAACAACATGTGTGTTACACATAGAGAAATACTTTCTCTTTATCAAACAACATGTGAGTTACACATAGAGGCATACTTTCTCTTTCCTAAAAACATGTGAGTTACACATAGAAGCATACCTCTCTTTTCCAAATAACATGTGAGTTACAATAGAGGCATACTTTCTCTTTTCCAAAAAACATATGAGTTGGGCATAGAGACATACTTCTCTTTCCCATACTACATGTGAGTTACAATAGAGGCATACTTTCTCTTTTCCAAATAACATATGAGTTGGGCATAGAGGCATACTTTCTTTTTCCCAGACAACATGCGATTTGTTATAGAGGCATACTTTCTTTTTTCCAAAAAACATGTAAGTTGGGCATAAAGGCATACTTTCTCTTTCCCAAATAACATGTGAGTTACAAAAGAGGCATACTTTCTTTTTTCCAAACAACATGTGAGTTGGGCATAGAGGCATACTTTCTCTTTCCCAAACAACATGTATATTAAACATAGAGAAATACTTTCCCTTTCCCAAAAAACATGTGAGTTACACATAGAAGCATACTTTCTCTTTCACAAAAAACATGTGAGTTACAATAGAGGCATACTTTCTCTTTTCCAAAAAACATATGAGTTGGGCATAGAGACATACTTTCTCTTTTCCAAAAAACATGTGAGTTGGACATAAAGGCATACTTTCTCTTTCCCAAACAAAATGTGAGTTACACATAGAGACATACTTTCTCTTTTCCAAACAACATGTGAGTTGGGCATAGAGACATACTTTCTGTTTTCCAAAAAACATGTGAGTTGGGCATAGAGGCATACTTTCTTTTTCCCAAACAACATGTGTATTAAACATAGAGACATACTTTCTATTTCCCAAACAACATGTGAGTTACACATAGAGACATACTTTCTCTTTCCCAAACAACATGTGAGTTACACATAGAAACATACTTTCTCTTTCTCAAACAACATGTGAGTTACACATAGAGGCATACTTTCTCTTTTCTAAAAACATGTGAGTTACACATAGAGGCATACTTCTCTTTTCCAAATAACATGTGAGTTACAATAGAGGCATACTTTCTCTTTTCCAAACAACATATGAGTTGGGCATAGAGGCATACTTTCTCTTTTCCAAACAACATCTAAATCGGCATAGAGGCTTACTTTCTCATTCCCAAACAATATGTTAGTTACACATAGAGACATACTTTTTCTTTTCCAAACAACATGTGAGTTACAGATAGAGACATACTTTCTTATTTCCAAACAACATTTGAGTTGGGCATAGAGGCATACTTTCTCTTTCCCAAACAACATGTGTATTAAACATAAAGACATACTTTCTTATTCTCAAACAACATGTGAGTTACAGATAGAGGCATACTTTCCGTTTCCCAAACAACATGTGTGTTACACATAGAGAAATACTTTCTCTTTATCAAACAACATGTGAGTTACACATAGAGGCATACTTTCTCTTTCCTAAAAACATGTGAGTTACACATAGAGGCATACTTCTCTTTTCCAAATAACATGTGAGTTACAATAGAGGCATACTTTCTCTTTTCCAAACAACATATGAGTTGGGCATAGAGACATACTTTCTTTTTCCCAAACAACATGTGATTTGCCATAGAGGCATACTTTCTTTTTTCCAAAAAACATGTAAGTTGGGCATAAAGGCATACTTTCTCTTTCCCAAATAACATGTGAGTTACAAAAGAGGCATACTTTCTTTTTTCCAAACAACTTGTGAGTTGGACATAAAGGCATACTTTCTCTTTCCCAAACAACATGTGAGTTACACATAGAGACATACTTTCTCTTTCCCAAACAACATGTGAGTAGGACATAGAAGCATACTTTCTCTTTCCCAAACAACATGTGAGTTGGACATAAAGGCATACTTTCTCTTTCCCAAAAAAAATGTGAGTTACACATAGAGGCATACTTTCTCTTTTCCAAACAACATTTGAGTTGTGCATAGAGACATACTTTCTCTTTTCCAAACAACATGTGAGTTGGGCATAGAGACATACTTTCTGTTTTCCAAACAACATGTGAGTTGGGCATAGAGGCATACTTTCTTTTTCCCAAACAACATGTGTATTAAACATAGAGACATACTTTCAATTTCCCAAACAACATGTGAGTTACACATAGAGACATACTTTCTCTTTCCCAAACAACATGTGAGTTACACATAGAAGCATACTTTCTTTTTCTCAAACAACATGTGAGTTACACATAGAGGTATACTTTTTCTTTCCTTAAAACATGTGAGTTACACATAGAGGCATACATCACTTTTCCAAATAACATGTGAGTTACAATAGAGGCATACTTTCTCTTTTCAGAACAACATATGAGTTGGCCATAGAGACATACTTTCTCTTTTCCAAACAACATCTAAATTGGGCATAGAGGCTTACTTTCTCATTCCCAAACAATATGTTAGTTACACATAGAGACATACTTTTTCTTTTCCAAACAACATGTGAGTTACAGATAGAGACATACTTTCTTATTTCCAAACAACATTTGAGTTGGGCAAAGAGGCATACTTTCTCTTTCGCAAAAAAAATGTGTATTAAACATAGAGACATACTTTCTCTTTCTCAAACAATATGTGAGTTACAGATAGAGGCATACTTTCCCTTTCCCAAACAACATGTGTGTTACACATAGAGAAATACTTTCTCTTTATTAAACAACATGTGAGTTACACATAGAGGCATACTTTTTTTTTCCTAAAAACATGTGAGTTACACATAGAGGCATACTTCTCTTTTCCGAATAACATGTGAGTTACAATAGAGGCATACTTTCTCTTTTCCAAACAACATATGAGTTGGGCATAGAGACATACTTCTCTTTCCCATACTACATTTGAGTTACAATAGAGGCATACTTTCTCTTTTCCAAATAACATATGAGTTGGGCATAGAGGCATACTTTCTTTTTCCCAAACAACATGTGATTTGCCATAGAGGCATACTTTCTTTTTTCCAAAAAACATGTAAGTTGGGCATAAAGGCATACTTTCTCTTTTCATTACAACATGTGAGTTGGACATAAAGGCATACTTTCTCTTTCCCAAACAACATGAGAGTTACACATAGAGACATACTTTCTCTTTTCCAAACAACATGTGAGTTGGACATAAAAGCATACTTTCTCTTTCCCAAACAACATGTGAGTTAAACATAAAGGCATACTTTCTCTTTCCCAAACAAAATGTGAGTTACACATAGAGACATACTTTCTCTTTTCCAAACAACATGTGATTTACACAAATTGGCATACTTCTCTTTCCCAAACAACATGTGAGTTGGGGATAGACGCATACTTTCTCTTTCCCAAAGAACATGTGATTTGGGCATAGAGGCATACTTTCTCATTCCCAATCAACATGTGAGATGGGCATAGAGGCATACTTTCTCCTTCCCAAAAAAATGTGAGTTGGACATAGAGGCATACTTTCTCTTTTCCAAACAACATGTGAGTTACACATAGAGACATACTTTCTCTTTTCCAAACAACATGTGAGTTACAGATAGAGACATACTTTCTCTTTCCCAAACAACATGTGAGTAGGACATAGAAGCATACTTTCTCTTTTCCAAACAACATGTGAGTTGGACATAAAGGCATACTTTCTCTTTTCCAAACAACATGTGAGTTGGGCATAGAGACATACTTTCTCTTTTCCAAAAAACATGTGAGTTGGGCATAGAGGCATACTTTCTTTTTCCCAAACAACATGTGTATTAAACATAGAGACATACTTTCTATTTCCCAAACAACATGTGAGCTACACATAGAGACATACTTTCTCTTTCCCAAACAACATGTGAGTTACACATAGAAACATACTTTCTCTTTCTCAAACAACATGTGAGTTACACAGAGAGGCATACTTTCTCTTTCCTAAAAACATGTGAGTTACACATTGAGGCATACTTCTCTTTTCCAAATAACATGTGAGTTACAATAGAGGCATACTTTCTCTTTTCCAAACAACATATGAGTTGGGCTTAGAGGCATACTTTCTCTTTTCCAAACAACATCTAAATTGGGCATAGAGGCTTACTTTCTCATTCCCAAACAATATGTTAGTTACACATAGAGACATACTTTCTCATTCCTAAAAACATGTGAGTTACACATAGAGGCATACTTCTCTTTCCCAAACTACATGTGAGTTACAATAGAGGCACACTTTCTCTTTTCCAAATAACATATGAGTTGGGCATAGAGGCATACTTTCTTTTTCCCAAACAACATGTGATTTGCCATAGAGGCATACTTTCTTTTTTCCAAAAAACATGTGAGTTGGGCATAGAGGCATACTTTCTCTTTCCCAAACAACATGTGAGTTACAAAAGAGGCATACTTTCTTTTTTCCAAACAATATGTTAGTTGGGCATAGAGGCATACTTTCTCTTTTCCAAAAAACAAGTGAGTTGGACATAGAGGCATACTTTTTCTTTCCCAAAAAACATGTGAGTTACACATAGAGGCATACTTTCTCTTTCCAAACATGTGAGTTGGACAAAAAGGCATACTTTCTCTTTTCATAACAACATGTGAGTTGGACATAGAGGCATACTTTCTCTTTTCCAAACAACATGTGAGTTGGACATAGAGGCATACTTTCTTTTTTCCAAACAACATGTGAGTTGGACATAAAGGCATACTTTCTCTTTCCCAAACAACATGAGAGTTACACATAGAGACATACTTTCTCTTTTCCAAACAACATGTGAGTTGGACATAAAGGCATACTTTCTCTTTCCCAAACAACATGTGAGTTGGACATAAAGGCATACTTTCTCTTTCCCAAACAAAATGTGAGTTACACATAGAGACATACTTTCTCTTTTCCAAACAAAATGTGAGTTGGGGATAGAAGCATACTTTCTCTTTCCCAAAGAACATGTGAATTGGGCATAGAGGCATACTTTCTCATTCCCAATCAACATGTGAGATGGGCATAAAGGGATACTTTCTCTTTCCCAAAAAAATGTGAGTTGGACATAGAGGCATACTTTCTCTTTTCCAAACAACATGTGAGTTACACATAGAGACATACTTTCTCTTTTCCAAACAACATGTGAGTTACAGATACAGACATACTTTCTCTTTCCCAAACAACATGTGAGTAGGACATAGAAGCATACGTTTTCTTTCCCAAACAACATGTGAGTTGGACATAAAGGCATACTTTCTCTTTTCCAAACAACATGTGAGTTGGGCATAGAGACATACTTTCTATTTTCCAAAAAACATGTGAGTTGGGCATAGAGGCATACTTTCTTTTTCCCAAACAACATGTGTATTAAACATAGAGACATACTTTCTATTTCCCAAACAACATGTGAGTTACACATAGAGACATACTTTCTCTTTCTCAAACAACATGTGAGTTACACATAGAGGCATACTTTCTCTTTCCTAAAAACATGTGAGTTACACATTGAGGCATACTTTTCTTTTCCAAATAACATGTGAGTTACAATAGAGGCATACTTTCTCTTTTCCAAACAACATATGAGTTGGGCATAGAGGCATACTTTCTCTTTTCCAAACAACATCTAAATTGGGCATAGAGGCTTACTTTCTCATTCCCAAACAATATGTTAGTTACACATAGAGACATACTTTCTCATTCCCAAACTACATGTGAGTTACTATAGAGGCATACTTTCTCTTTTCCAAATAACATATGAGTTGGGCATAGAGGCATACTTTCTTTTTCCCAAACAACATGTGAGTTACAAAAGAGGCATACTTTCTTTTTTCCAAACAATATGTTAGTTGTGCATAGAGGCATACTTTCTCTTTTCCAAAAAACATGTGAGTTGGACATAGAGGCATACTTTCTCTTTCCCAAAAAACTTGTGAGTGTATCATAGAGGCATACTTTCTCTTTTCCAAACATGTGAGTTACACATAGAGGCATACTTTCTCTTTCCTAAAAACATGAGAGTTACACATAGAGGCATACTTCTCTTTTCCAAATAACATGTGAGTTACAATAGAGGCATACTTTCTCTTTTCCAAAAAACATCTAAATCGGCATAGAGGCTTACTTTCTCATTCCCAAACAATATGTTAGTTACACATAGAGACATACTTTCTAATTCCTAAAAACATGTGAGTTACACATAGAGGCATACTTCTCTTTCCCAAACTACATGTGAGTTACAATAGAGGCATACTTTCTCTTTTCCAAATAACATTTGAGTTGGGCATAGAGGCATACTTTCTCTTTCCCAAACAACATGTATATTAAACATAGAGAAATACTTTCTCTTTCCCAAAAAACATGTGAGTTACACATAGAAGCATACTTTCTTTTTCACAAAAAACATGTGAGTTATAATAGAGGCATACTTTCTCTTTTCCAAAATACCTATGAGTTGGGCATAGAGACATACTTTCTCTTTTCCAAAAAAACATGTGAGTTGGACATAGAGGCATACTTTCTCTTTCCCAAAAAACATGTGAGTTGGACAAAAAGGCATACTTTCTCTTTTCATAACAACATGTGAGTTGGACATAGAGGCATACTTTCTCTTTTCCAAACAACATGTGAGTTGGACATAAAGGCATACTTTCTCTTTTCATAACAACATGTGAGTTACACATAGAGGCATACTTCTTTTTCCCAAACTACATGTGAGTTACAATAGAGGCATACTTTCTCTTTTCCAAATAACATATGAGTTGGGCATAGAGGCATACTTCTCTTTCCCAAACTACATGTGAGTTACAATAGAGGCATACTTTCTCTTTTCCAAATAACATATGAGTTGGGCATAGAGGCATACTTTCTTTTTCCCAAACAACATGTGATTTGCCATAGAGGCATACTTTCTCTTTCCCAAACAACATGTGAGTTGATCATAGAGGCATACTTTCTCTTTCCCAAACAACATGTGAGTTACACATAGAAACATACTTTCTCTTTCTCAAACAACATGTGAGTTACACATAGAGGCATACTTTTTTTTTCCCTAAAAACATGTGAGTTACACATAGAGGCATACTTCTCTTTTCGAAATAACATGTGAGTTACAATAGAGGCATACTTTCTCTTTTCCAAACAACATGTGAGTTGGGCATAGAGAAATACTTTCTCTTTCCCAAAAAACATGTGAGTTACACATAGAAGCATACTTTCTTTTTCACAAAAAACATGTGAGTTATAATAGAGGCATACTTTCTCTTTTCCAAACAACCTATGAGTTGGGCATAGAGACATACTTTCTCTTTTCCAAAAAACATGTGAGTTGGAGATAGAGGCATACTTTCTCTTTCCCAAAAACATTTGGGTTACACATATAGGCATACTTTCAATTTCCCAAACAACTAGTGAGTGACACATAGAGACATACTTTCTCTTTCCCAAACAACTTGTGAGTTGGACATAATGACATACTTTCTCTTTCCCAAACAACATTTGGGTTACACATATAGGCATACTTTCTCTTTCCCAAACAACATGTAAGTTATACATAGAGGCATACTTTCTCATTCCTAAAAACATGTGAGTTACACGTAGAGGCATACTTCTCTTTCCCAAAGAACATGTGATGCGGACATAGAGGAATACTTTCTCTTTTCCAAACAACATGTGAGTTGGACATAAAGGCATACTTTCTCTTTCCCAAACAACATGAGAGTTACACATAGAGACATACTTTCTCTTTCCCAAACAACATCTAAGTTAGATATAGAAGCATACTTTCTCTTTCCCAAAAAACATGTGAGTTGGACATAGAGGCATACTTTCTCTTTCCCAAACAACATGTTAGTTGATCATAGAGGCATACTTTCTCTTTCCCAAACAACATGTGAGTTGGGCATAGAGACATATTTTCTCTTTTCCAAATAACATGTGAGTTAGGCATAGAGGCATACTTTCTCTTTCCCAAACAACATGTGTATTAAACATAGAGAAATACTTTCTCTTTCACAAAAAACATGTGAGTTACAATAGAGGCATACTTCCTCTTTTCCAAACAACATGTGTATTAAACATAGAGACATACTTTCAATTTCCCAAACAACATGTGAGTTACACATAGAGACATACTTTCTCTTTCCCAAACAACATGTGAGTTACACATAGAAGCATACTTTCTTTTTCTCAAACAACATGTGAGTTACACATAGAGGCATACTTTTTCTTTCCTTAAAACATGTGAGTTACACATAGAGGCATACATCTCTTTTCCAAATAACATGTGAGTTACAATAGAGGCATACTTTCTCTTTTCCAAACAACATATGAGTTGGCCATAGAGACATACTTTCTCTTTTCCAAACAACATCTAAATTGGGCATAGAGGCTTACTTTCTCATTCCCAAACAATATGTTAGTTACACATAGAGACATACTTTTTCTTTTCCAAACAACATGTGAGTTACAGATAGAGACATACTTTCTTATTTCCAAACAACATTTGAGTTGGGCAAAGAGGCATACTTTCTCTTTTGCAAAAAAAATGTGTATTAAACATAGAAACATACTTTCTCTTTCTCAAACAACATGTGAGTTACAGATAGAGGCATACTTTCCCTTTCCCAAACAACATGTGTGTTACACATAGAGAAATACTTTCTCTTTATTAAACAACATGTGAGTTACACATAGAGGCATACTTTTTTTTTCCTAAAAACATGTGAGTTACACATAGAGGCATACTTCTCTTTTCCGAATAACATGTGAGTTACAATAGATGCATACTTTCTCTTTTCCAAACAACATATGAGTTGGGCATAGAGACATACTTCTCTTTCACATACTACATTTGAGTTACAATAGAGGCATACTTTCTCTTTTCCAAATAACATATGAGTTGGGCATAGAGGCATACTTTCTTTTTCCCAAACAACATGTGATTTGCCATAGAGGCATACTTTCTTTTTTCCAAAAAACATGTAAGTTGGGCATAAAGGCATACTTTCTCTTTTCATTACAACATGTGAGTTGGACATAAAGGCATACTTTCTCTTTCCCAAACAACATGAGAGTTACACATAGAGACATACTTTCTCTTTTCCAAACAACATGTGAGTTGCACATAAAAGCATACTTTCTCTTTCCCAAACAACATGTGAGTTAAACATAAAGGCATACTTTCTCTTTCCCAAACAAAATATGAGTTACACATAGAGAAATACTTTCTCTTTTCCAAACAACATGTGATTTACACAAATTGGCATACTTCTCTTTCCCAAACAACATGTGAGTTGGGGATAGACGCATACTTTCTCTTTCCCAAAGAACATGTGATTTGGGCATAGAGGCATACTTTCTCATTCCCAATCAACATGTGAGATGGGCATAGAGGCATACTTTCTCCTTCCCAAAAAAATGTGAGTTGGACATAGAGGCATACTTTCTCTTTTCCAAACAACATGTGAGTTACACATAGAGACATACTTTCTCTTTTCCAAACAACATGTGAGTTACAGATAGAGACATACTTTCTCTTTCCCAAACAACATGTGAGTAGGACATAGAAGCATACTTTCTCTTTTCCAAACAACATGTGAGTTGGACATAAAGGCATACTTTCTCTTTTGCAAACAACATGTGAGTTGGGCATAGAGACATACTTTCTCTTTTCCAAAAAACATGTGAGTTGGGCATAGAGGCATACTTTCTTTTTCCCAAACAACATGTGTATTAAACATAGAGACATACTTTCTATTTCCCAAACAACATGTGAGTTACACATAGAGACATACTTTCTCTTTCCCAAACAACATGTGAGTTACACATAGAAACATACTTTCTCTTTCTCAAACAACATGTGAGTTACACAGAGAGGCATACTTTCTCTTTCCTAAAAACATGTGAGTTACACATTGAGGCATACTTCTCTTTTCCAAACAACATATGAGTTAGGCTTAGAGGCATACTTTCTCTTTTCCAAACAACATCTAAATTGGGCATAGAGGCTTACTTTCTCATTCCCAAACAATATGTTAGTTACACATAGAGACATACTTTCTCATTCCTAAAAACATGTGAGTTACACATAGAGGCATACTTCTCTTTCCCAAACTACATGTGAGTTACAATAGAGGCATACTTTCTCTTTTCCAAATAACATATGAGTTGGGCATAGAGGCATACTTTCTTTTTCCCAAACAACATGTGATTTGCCATAGAGGCATACTTTCTTTTTTCCAAAAAACATGTGAGTTGGGCATAGAGGCATACTTTCTCTTTCCCAAACAACATGTGAGTTACAAAAGAGGCATACTTTCTTTTTTCTAAACAATATGTTAGTTGGGCATAGAGGCATACTTTCTCTTTTCCAAAAAAACATGTGAGTTGGACATAGAGGCATACTTTCTCTTTCCCAAAAAACATGTGAGTTGGACAAAAAGGCATACTTTCTCTTTTCATAACAACATGTGAGTTGGACATAGAGGCATACTTTCTCTTTTCCAAACAACATGTGAGTTGGACATAAAGGCATACTTTCTCTTTTCATAACAACATGTGAGTTACACATAGAGGCATACTTCTCTTTCCCAAACTACATGTGAGTTACAATAGAGGCATACTTTCTCTTTCCCAAACAACATGTAAGTTGGGCATAGAGGCATACTTTCTTTTTCACAAACAACATGTGTATTAAACATAGAGACATACTTTCTATTTCCCAAACAACATGTGAGTTACACATAGAGACATACTTTCTCTTTCCCAAACAACATGTGAGTTACACATAGAAACATACTTTCTCTTTCTCAAACAACATGTGAGTTACACAGAGAGGCATACTTTCTCTTTCCTAAAAACATGTGAGTTACACATTGAGGCATACTTCTCTTTTCCAAATAACATGTGAGTTACAATAGAGGCATACTTTCTCTTTTCCAAACAACATATGAGTTGGGCTTAGAGGCATACTTTCTCTTTTCCAAACAACATCTAAATTGGGCATAGAGGCTTACTTTCTCATTCCCAAACAATATGTTAGTTACACATAGAGACATACTTTCTCATTCCTAAAAACATGTGAGTTACACATAGAGGCATACTTCTCTTTCCCAAACTACATGTGAGTTACAATAGAGGCATACTTTCTCTTTTCCAAATAACATATGAGTTGGGCATAGAGGCATACTTTCTTTTTCCCAAACAACATGTGATTTGCCATAGAGGCATACTTTCTTTTTTCCAAAAAACATGTGAGTTGGGCATAGAGGCATACTTTCTCTTTCCCAAACAATATGTGAGTTACAAAAGAGGCATACTTTCTTTTTTCCAAACAATATGTTAGTTGGGCATAGAGGCATACTTTCTTTTTCACAAACAACATGTGTATTAAACATAGAGACATACTTTTTATTTCCCAAACAACATGTGAGTTACACATAGAGACATACTTTCTCTTTCCCAAACAACATGTGAGTTACACATAGAAACATACTTTTTATTTCCCAAACAACATGTGAGTTACACATAGAGACATACTTTCTCTTTCCCAAACAACATGTGAGTTACACATAGAAACATACTTTCTCTTTCTCAAACAACATGTGAGTTACACATAGAGGCATACTTTCTCTTTCCTAAAAACATGAGAGTTACACATAGAGGCATACTTCTCTTTTCCAAATAACATGTGAGTTACAATAAAGGCATACTTTCTCTTTTCCAAAAAACATCTAAATCGGCATAGAGGCTTACTTTCTCATTCCCAAACAATATGTTAGTTACACATAGAGACATACTTTCTCATTCCTAAAAACATGTGAGTTACACATAGAGGCATACTTCTCTTTCCCAAACTACATGTGAGTTACAATAGAGGCATACTTTCTCTTTTCCAAATAACATATGAGTTGGGCATAAAGGCATACTTTCTTTTTCCCAAACAACATGTGATTTGCCATAGAGGCATACTTTTTTTTTTCCAAAAAACATGTGAGTTGGGCATAAAGGCATTCTTTCTCTTTCCCCAACAACATGTGAGTTACAAAAGAGGCATACTTTCTTTTTTCTAAACAATATGTTAGTTGGGCATAGAGGCATACTTTCTCTTTTCCAAAAAAACATGTGAGTTGGACATAGAGGCATACTTTCTCTTTCCCAAAAAACATGTGAGTTGGACAAAAAGGCATACTTTCTCTTTTCATAACAACATGTGAGTTGGACATAGAGGCATACTTTCTCTTTTCCAAACAACATGTGAGTTGGACATAAAGGCATACTTTCTCTTTTCATAACAACATGTGAGTTACACATAGAGGCATACTTCTCTTTCCCAAACTACATGTGAGTTACAATAGAGGCATACTTTCTCTTTTCCAAATAACATATGAGTTGGGCATAGAGGCATACTTCTCTTTCCCAAACTACATGTGAGTTACAATAGAGGCATACTTTCTCTTTTCCAAATATCATATGAGTTGGGCATAGAGGCATACTTTCTTTTTCCCAAACAACATGTGATTTGCCATAGAGGCATACTTTCTCTTTCCCAAACAACATGTGAGTTGATCATAGAGGCATACTTTCTCTTTTCCAAACATGTGTATTAAACATAGAGACATACTTTCTATTTCCCAAACAACATGTGAGTTACACATAGAGACATACTTTCTCTTTCCCAAACAACATGTGAGTTACACATAGAAACATACTTTCTCTTTCTCAAACAACATGTGAGTTACACATAGAGGCATAGTTTTTTTTTTCCTAAAAACATGTGAGTTACACATAGAGGCATACTTCTCTTTTCGAAATAACATGTGAGTTACAATAGAGGCATACTTTCTCTTTTCCAAACAACATGTGAGTTGGGCATAGAGGCATACTTTCTCTTTCCCAAAAAACATGTGAGTTGGAGATAGAGGCATACTTTCTCTTTCCCAAACAACATTTGGGTTACACATATAGGCATACTTTCAATTTCCCAAGCAACTAGTGAGTGACACATAGAGACATACTTTCTCTTTCCCAAACAACTTGTGAGTTGGACATAATGACATACTTTCTCTTTCCCAAACAACATTTGGGTTACACATATAGGCATACTTTCTCTTTCCCAAACAACATGTAAGTTATACATAGAGGCATACTTTCTCATTCCTAAAAACATGTGAGTTACACGTAGAGGCATACTTCTCTTTCCCAAAGAACATGTGATGCGGACATAGAGGCATACTTTCTCTTTTCCAAACAACATGTGAGTTGGACATAAAAGCATACTTTCTCTTTCCCAAACAACATGAGAGTTACACATAGAGACATACTTTCTCTTTCCCAAACAACATCTGAGTTAGATATAGAAGCATACTTTCTCTTTCCCAAAAAACATGTGAGTTGGACATAGAGGCATACTTTCTCTTTCCCAAACAACATGTGAGTTGGGCATAGAGACATATTTTCTCTTTTCCAAATAACATGTGAGTTAGGCATAGAGGCATACTTTCTCTTTCCCAAACAACATGTATATTAAACATAGAGAAATACTTTCTCTTTCACAAAAAACATGTGAGTTACAATAGAGGCATACTGTCTCTTTTCCAAAAAACTTGTGAGTTGGACATATAGGCATACTTTCTCTTTCCCAAACAACTAGTGAGTTACACATAGAGACATACTTTCTCTTTCCCAAACAACTTGTGAGTTGGACATAATGGCATACTTTCTCTTTCCCAAACAACATTTGGGTTACACATATAGGCATACTTTCTCTTTCCCAAACAACATGTAAGTTACACATAGAGGCATACTTTCTCTTTCCCAAACAACATGTGTGTTACACATAGAGACATACTTTCTCTTTATCAAACAACATGTGAGTTGGACATAAAGGCATACTTTCTCTTTCCCAAACAAAATGTGAGTTGGGCATAGAGACATACTTTCTCTTTTCCAAACAACATGTGAGTTGGGCATAGAGACATACTTTCTGTTTTCCAAACAACATGTGAGTTGGGCATAGAGGCATACTTTCTTTTTCCCAAACAACATGTGTATTAAACATAGAGACATACTTTCTATTTCCCAAACAACATGTGAGTTACACATAGAGACATACTTTCTCTTTCCCAAACAACATGTGAGTTACACATAGAAACATACTTTCTCTTTCTCAAACAACATGTGAGTTACACATAGAGGCTATTTTTTTTTTTTCTAAAAACATGTGAGTTACACATAGAGGCATACTTCTCTTTTCCAAATAACATGTGAGTTACAATAGAGGCATACTTTCTCTTTTCCAAACAACATATGAGTTGGGCATAGAGACATACTTTCTCTTTTCCAAACAACATCTAAATTGGGCATAGAGGCTTACTTTCTCATTCCCAAACAATATGTTAGTTACACATAGAGACATACTTTCTCTTTTCCAAACAACATGTGAGTTACAGATAGAGACATACTTTCTTATTTCCAAACAACATTTGAGTTGGGCATAGAGGCATACTTTCTCTTTCCCAAACAACATGTGTATTAAACATAGAGACATACTTTCTCTTTCTCAAACAACATGTGAGTTTCAGATAGAGGCATACTTTCCCTTTCCCAAACAACATGTGTGTTACACATAGAGAAATACTTTCTCTTTATCAAACAACATTTGAGTTACACATAGAGGCATACTTTCTCATTCCTAAAAACTTGTGAGCTACACATAGAGGCATACTTCTCTTTCCCAAACTACATGTGAGTTACAATAGAGGCATACTTTCTCTTTTCCAAATAACATATGAGTTGGGCATAGAGGCATACTCTCTTTTTCCCAAACAACGTGTGATTTACCATAGAGGCATACTTACTTTTTTCCAAACAACATGTGAGTTGGGCATAGAGGCATACTTTCTCTTTCCCAAACAACATGTGAGTTACAAACGAGGCATACTTTCTTTTTTCCAAACAATATGTTAGTTGGGCATAGAGGCATACTTTCTCTTTTCCAAAAAATATGTGAGTTGGACATAGAGGCATACTTTCTTTTTCCCAAACAACATGAGATTTACCATAGAGGCATACTTTCTTTTTTCCAAACAATATGTTAGTTGGGCATAGAGGCATAATTCCTCTTTTCCAAAAAACATGTGAGTTGGACATAGAGGCATACTTTCTCTTTTCCAAACAACATGTGAGTTGGACATAAAAGCATACTTTCTCTTTCCCAAACAACATGAGAGTTACACATAGAGACATACTTTCTCTTTCCCAAACAACATCTGAGTTAGACATAGAAGCATACTTTCTCTTTCCCAAACAACATGTGAGTTGGGCATAGAGGCATACTTTCTCTTTCCCAAACAACATGTTAGTTGATCAAAGAGGCATACTTTCTCTTTTCCAAACAACATGTGAGTTGGACAAAAAGGCATAATTTCTCTTTTCATAACAACATGTGAGTTGGACATAGAGACATACTTTCTCTTTTCCAAACAACATGTGAGTTGGACATAAAGGCATACTTTCTCTTTCCCAAACAACATGTGAGTTGGACATAAAGGCATGCTTTCTCTTTCCCAAAAAAAATGTGAGTTACACATAGAGACATACTTTCTCTTTTCCAAACAACATGTGAGTTGGGCATAGAGACATACTTTCTCTTTTCCAAACAACATGTGAGTTAGGCATAGAGGCATACTTTCTCTTTCCCAAACAACATGTATATTAAACATAGAGAAATACTTTCTCTTTCCCAAAAAACATGTGAGTTACAATAGAGGCATACTTCCTCTTTTCCAAACAACATATGAGTTGGGCATAGAGACATACTTTCTCTTTTCCAAATAACATGTGAGTTGGGCATAGAGGCATACTTTCTCTTTCCCAAACAACATGTATAATAAACATAGAGAAATACTTTCTATTTCCTAAAAACATGTGAGTTACACATAGAGGCATACTTCTCTTTTCCAAATAACATGTGAGTTACAATAAAGGCATACTTTCTCTTTTCCAAACAACATATGAGTTGGGCATAGAGGCATAATTTCTCTTTTCCAAACAACATCTAATTTGGGCATAGAGGCTTACTTTCTCATTCCCAAACAATATGTTAGTTACACATAGAGACATACTTTTTCTTTTCCAAACAACATGTGAGTTACAGATAGAGACATACTTTCTTATTTCCAAACAACATGTGAGTTGAGTATAGAGGCATACTTTCTCTTTCCCAAACAACATGTGTATTAAACATAGAGACATACTTTCTCTTTCTCAAACAACATGTGAGTTACACATAGAGGCATACTTTCTCATTCCTAAAAACATGTGAGTTACACATAGAGGCATACTTCTCTTTCCCAAACTACATGTGAGTTACAATAGAGGCATACTTTCTCTTTTCCAAATAACATATGAGTTGGGCATAGAGGCATACTTTCTTTTTCCCAAACAACATGTGATTTGCCATAGAGGCATACTTTCTTTTTTCCAAACAACATGTGAGTTGGGCATAGAGGCATACTTTCTCTTTCCCAAACAACATGTGAGTTACAAAAGAGGCATACTTTCTTTTTTCTAAACAATATGTTAGTTGGGCATAGAGACATACTTTCTCTTTTCCAAAAAGCATGTGTATTAAACATAGAGACATACTTTCTATTTCCCAATCAACATGTGAGTTACACATAGAGGCATACTTTCTCTTTCCCAAACAACATGTGAGTTACACATAGAAACATACTTTCTCTTTCTCAAACAACATGTGAGTTACACATAGAGGCATACTTTCTCTTTCCTAAAAACATGTGAGTTACACATAGAGGCATACTTCTCTTTTCCAAATAACATGTGAGTTACAATAGAGGCATACTTTCTCTTTTCCAAACAACATATGAGTTGGGCATAGAGGCATACTTTCTCTTTTCCAAACAACATCTAAATTGGGCATAGAGGCTTACTTTCTCATTCCCAAACAATATGTTAGTTACACATAGAGACATACTTTTTCTTTTCCAAACAACATGTGAGTTACAGATAGAGACATACTTTCTTATTTCCAAACAACATGTGAGTTGGGCATAGAGGCATACTTTCTCTTTCCCAAACAACATGTGTATTAAACATAGAGACATACTTTCTCTTTTCATAACAACATGTGAGTTACACATAGAGGCATACTTTCCCTTTCCCAAACAACATGTGTGTTACACATAGAGACATACTTTCTCTTTATCAAACAACATGTTAGTTACACATAGAGGCATACTTGCCTTATCCAAATAACATATGAGTTGGGCATAGAGGCATACTTTCTTTTTCTCAAACAACATGTGATTTGCCATAGAGGCATACTTTCTTTTTTCCAAACAACATGTGAGTTGGGCATAGAGGCATACTTTCTCTTTCCCAAACAACATGTGAGTTGATCATAGAGGCATACTATCTCTTTTCCAAACAACATGTGAGTTTGACAAAAAGGCATACTTTCTCTTTTCATAACAACATGTGAGTTGGACATAGAGGCATACTTTCTCTTTTCCAAACAACATGTGAGTTAGACATAAAGGCATACTTTCTCTTTCCCAAACAACATGAGAGTTACACATAGAGACATACTTTCTCTTTCCCAAACAACATCTGAGTTAGACATAGAAGCATACTTTCTCTTTCCCAAACAACATGTGAGTTGGACATAAAGGCATACTTTCTCTTTCCCAAACAACATGTTTATTAAACATAGAGACATACTTTTTCTTTCCCAAACAACATGTGAGTTACACATAGAGGCATACTTCTCTTTCCCAAACAACATGTGAGTTACAATAGAGACATACTTTCTCTTTTCCAAACAACATGTGAGTTGGGCATAGAGGCATACTTTCTCTTTTCCAAACAACATGTAAGTTGGACATAGAGGCATACTTTCTCTTTCCCAAACAACATGTGAGTTGATCATAGAGGCATACTTTCTCTTTTCCAGACAACTTGTGAGTTGGACATAAAAGCATACTTTCTCTTTTCCAAACAACATGTATATTAAACATAGAGACATACTTTCTCTTTCCCAAACAACATGTGAGTTGGACATAGAGGCATACTTCGCTTTTTGTAAAAAACATGTGAGTTACACATAGAGGCATACTTCTCTTTCCCAAACAACATGTGAGTTACAATAGAGGCATACTTTTTCTTTTCCAAACAACATGTGAGTTGGGCATAGAGGCATACTTTCTCTTTTCCAAAAAACATGTGAGTTGGACATAGAGGCATACTTTCTCTTTTCCAAACAGCATGTGAGTTGGACATAAAGGCATACTTTCTCTTTCCCAAACAACATGTGAGTTGGACATAGAGGCATACTTTCTCTTTCCCAAACAACATGTGAGTTACACATAGAGGCATACTTTCTCTTTCCTAAACATCATGTGAGTTACACATAGAGGCTTACTTTTTCTTTTCCATAGAGGAGACACGCTTTCATCGTTTCAGGTCTGATTCACGAATACCACGGCTCTTTCATCTGTCTAGGTCTGATTCACGAATACCACAGCTCTTTTATCTTTCTCGGTCTGATTCACGAATACCACAGCTCTTTTATCTGTCTAGGTCTGATTCACGAATACCACGGCTCTTTTATCTGTCTAGGTCTGATTCATGAATACCACAGCTCTTTCATCAGTCCAGTTCTGATTCACGAATACCACGGCTCTTTCATCTGTCTAGGTCTGATTCACAAATACCACGGCACTTTTATCAAGGTCTGATTCACGAATATCATTGCTCTTTCATTTGTCTAGGTCTGATTCACGAATACCACGGCTCTTTCATTTTTCCAGTTCTGATTCATGAATAGTACGGCTATTTCATCTTTCCAGGTCTTATTCACGAATACCACGGCTCTTTCATTTGTCTAGGACTGATTTCTTAATACCACGGCTTTTTCATCTGTCCAGGTCTGATTCACGAATACCACGCTCTTTCATCTGTCCAGGTCTCTTATTCACGAATAGCACGGCTCTTACATCTGTCCAGGTCTGATTCACGAATACCACAGCTTTTTCATCTTTCCAGGTCTAATTTTAAAATACCACGGCTCTTTCATCTGTCTAGGACTGATTAACGAATACCACGGCTTTTTCATCTGTCCAGGTCTGATTCACGAATACCACGGCTGTTTCATCTGCAGGTCTTATTCACGAATACCACAGCTCTTTCATCTTTCCAGGTCTGATTCACGAATACCACGGCTCTTTCATCTTTCCATGTCTGATTCACGAATACCACGGCTCTTTCATCTGTCTAGGACTGATTCACGAATACCACGTCTCTTTCATCTGTCTAGGACTGATTCACGAATACCACGGCTCTTTCATCTGTCCAGGTGTTATTCACGAATAGCACGGCTCTTTCATCTGTCTAGGTCTGATTTACGAATACCACAGCTGTTTCATCTGTCTAGGTATGATTCACGAATACCACGGCTCTTTCATCTGTCTAGGTCTGATTCACGAATAGCACGGCTCTTTCATCTGTCTAGGTCTGATTCACGAATACCACCGCTACGTAATATCTATCTTCAATTTAACGCACATAAATAGGCCTCTATGTTATATTAGCACAGTAGGCTATGAGCGTATGATAGTAAACACTACAATCGTTACACATTTAGTAATAGACTTTGACATTTCATCATTTCAACCGCAATGTGTGTCCCATGCCCTAATAATTATAAAAGACCAGCAACTTAAACATACAACTAAATCAAAGCCCACATTTATTTGAATCTTGCAGTTTTATATATTGTTCTTTATCTTTGGATTTTAATTTTTTGTTAAATTAGTATGAAATATATATCAATATACATTTGTGATGTTAAAAAGACATCGATTTTTTAATATATTTTTGAGCTCATTACCTGTCGCCCAAACTCAATGAATGGACCTGTTGTTTTTTTAAGTTTCTCTGCAGCTAAGTCATAATACTAAAAGATGTCTTCGAGTTCTTAGATGAATGAGAAATGAAGTATTTTCCCCTCGCTATGCAGCCCCAGTTGCGACCTACATGTTGTGCCCAGTTACCCAACTCAGAAATGAGCATTGTCCACCGGTTGGCGATTTAGATTTTCTTTTCGGCAGTGTCTTCGGCAGTGGGTTTTCTTTAAAGTCTCAATTTGTTTTGCCACAAAGCACAAGTGCTAAAAAGGCAGTCATTACAAATAACAAATAATCAAATTGTGTATCCCGTGGCCTTTGTATGTGATCTCCAGCTGTCTAGCCGCCTGCAGCCAGGTCCTTTCTACTATATCATTTAAAGGTTGTTGGCCCCTTAGCTGGTCTTTAAAGCGTTTCCGTGGTGCTCCTCTGTTACGTTGATTACCCTTCAGCTCACTAAAAAAGACTGCCTTTGACATACGTTCGTCTCCCGTACTGGAGACGTGCCCTGACCAGCGTAGCTGTCGGACCATAAAAAATCCCTCTATACTGTCCAAGGACATTGCTGTTAGTAGTACGGTCTTGCCACCGTATGTCAATGATGGAGCGCAAGCATCTTTGGTGAAAGCGTTCAAGAAGACTTAGTTGCTTTCTGTATAGTACAGTAATAAGTCTAAATAAAATAACTGTTACTATTTTTCCTTTTTTCCCCAGACAAACAAATAGCTATTACTATACAAGCCAAGATGTTAGAAACATTTTCATTATTTACTTCCGTCTTGTTGGAATCATTTGGCTACAACTCAAAATTAGGAAGCCTGCCGATAAAGGTATTTTTGATAGTTTCTATATAGCAACACTAGAGTTTGGATAATCACTAGAGTCTGGCTAACATCGCTACTAAATGAATCACTACATTCAGAACAACCTGACCAACAATAAAATAGAGCAGAATCTCTAGTCTAAAATGGACATTGATTGATTTACTAGATGAAAAGGAAGCGTCCATATCGTTTAAAATAGTCTTTCTTCTCACTTTGTTAGCGTCACAATTCTCTAGGTTTCTCCTTGAGTTGCGTCAATAATGACGTTGCACCAGTGGCACAATAGAGTGAAATATAAATATAAGACTTTCAATCTAGTTTGTTTGATTTTTAAATGGTAACTGTATATGAAAAAAATGCGTATTTAATGTTCAACATATGAGAGTTCGTTTTTGATGTTCAAACGTAGTCGTATCCAAGTCAAGCACGTCCTAGTGCCTGTATAATTGTTTTTCTAATATCATTGAAATATTTGCAGTTGGCAAAGCCTGTATATGGGAATACTGCCACAACATTGACAGATTTCATGGCGTGCGGAGTAATAGTCAGGTACAAATCTGTTTGTTTGTAATTTTAATGAAGTAATAGTTTGCCATGCGTTGCATTGAGCTTTAGGAAATAAAATAATACTAGTCGACCTGCGGCGTAGCATACGCCTCTATTTTGCAGGCTGGCCTTAGGCCACTGCAACCTATGCGACCGAGGTGGGCCCCGCACTTTCATAAGCCCCATGCTAATTCTAGGTGTAAATTATTAAATTAAACCATTTTATAATTTATAAAATATTTTCCGCGGTCTCCTGATTTACCAGGAGCTGCTGGAAATCTCCTGAAATTGCAAAATATACGAAAAAGTCCTGGAAATCTCCGGAAATTATTAAAATCTATTGAAAACTCACAAATATCTCCTGAAATATAGACTAAAATTGTCATTTTTTGGTGTCATACAATATGGAAAACGATTTTTTTTTAATGGCATTATACCCGTAAATGAGGAATCTGGTGAAAGAAGCTTCTCGCGCCTCAAACTAATGAGAATTACTTGAGGTCAACAATTCTCGAAGATAGATTGAAACCTTTGGTAATTCTTGCTACTGAGCGTGATCTATGTAAAAAACAGAATTATTATGATATACTGTATGACTTCACTACACGCAAGGCTCGTAAAGTAATTCTGTATCTAGTAAAGAATGAATAAAATGCAAAGACGAATTTACTTTGTAATACCAACTCTAAATTTTCACTTATTATCCATATCCCTACCCAAACTGATCCCTGCTCAATCCGTTTTGCATAGGACCCCGCAATTGTCATGTCCGGCCCTGCTATTTAGTGACGGATGAATACAGTAGATTACTTCCCACTCCCCTCTTTTTTTTTTCGCATAAATGTTACATTAGCAGCACTTTTGTTGGCATACAGCTAGAGAGACATTAGCAGCACTTTTGTTGGCATACAGTAAGAGAAACATTAGCAGCACTTTTGTTGGCATACAGTAAGAGAAACATTAGCAGCACTTTTGTTGGCATACAGTTAGAGAGACATTAGCAGCACTTTTGTTGGCATACAGCTAGAGAGACATTAGTAGCACTTTTGTTGGCATACAGCTAGAGAAACATTAGCAGCACTTTTGTTGGCATACAGCTAGAGAGACATTAGCAGCACTTTTGTTGGCATACAGCTAGAGAGACATTAGCAGCACTTTTGTTGGCATACAGCTAGAGAAACATTAGCAGCACTTTTGTTGGCATACAGCTAGAGAGACATTAGCAGCACTTTTGTTGGCATACAGCTAGAGAGACATTAGCAGCACTTTTGTTGGCATACAGTTAGAGAGACAATAGCAGCACTTTTGTTGGCATACAGTTAGAGAGACAATAGCAGCACTTTTGTTGGCATACAGCTAGAGAGACATTAGCAGTACTTTTGTTAGCATACAACTAGAGAGACATTAGCAGCACTTTTGTTGGCATACAGTTAGAGAGACATTAGCAGCACTTTTGTTGGCATACAGCTAGAGAGACATTAGTAGCACTTTTGTTGGCATACAGCTAGAGAGACATTAGCAGCACTTTTGTTGGCATACAGCTAGAGAAACATTAGCAGCACTTTTGTTGGCATACAGCTAGAGAGACATTAGCAGCACTTTTGTTGGCATACAGCTAGAGAGACATTAGCAGCACTTTTGTTGGCATACAGCTAGAGAAACATTAGCAGCAGTTTTGTTGGCATACAGCTAGAGAGACATTAGCAGCACTTTTGTTGGCATACAGTTAGAGAGACATTAGCAGCACTTTTGTTGGCATACAGCTAGAGAGACATTAGTAGCACTTTTGTTGGCATACAGCTAGAGAGACATTAGCAGCACTTTTGTTGGCATACAGCTAGTGAGACATTAGCAGCACTTTTGTTGGCATACAGTTAGAGAGACAATAGCAGCACTTTTGTTGGCATACAGTTAGAGAGACAATAGCAGCACTTTTGTTGGCATACAGCTAGAGAGACATTAGCAGCACTTTTGTTAGCATACAACTAGAGAGACATTAGCAGCACTTTTGTTGGCATACAGTTAGAGAGACAATAGCAGCACTTTTGTTGGCATACAGTTAGAGAAACATTAGCAGCACTTTTGTTGGCATACAATTAGAGAGACATTAGCAGCACTTTTGTTGGCATACAGCTAGAGAGACATTAGCAGCACTTTTGTTGGCATACAGCTAGAGAGACATTAGCAGCACTTTTGTTGGCATACAGCTAGAGAGACATTAGCAGCACTTTTGTTGGCATACAGCTAGAGAGACATTAGCAGCACTTTTGTTAGCATACAACTAGAGAGACATTAGCAGCACTTTTGTTGGCATACAGTTAGAGAGACAATAGCAGCACTTTTGTTGGCATACAGTTAGAGAAACATTAGCAGCACTTTTGTTGGCATACAATTAGAGAGACATTAGCAGCACTTTTGTTGGCATACAGCTAGAGAGACATTAGCAGCACTTTTGTTGGCATACAGTTAGAGAGACATTAGCAGCAAGTGAGGGGAAGAAAATATCCCAATTGTTCTTGAACTAAAGATGGAGTGCAAATATTTCGTTAGCGTATTTTTCATTGTGGTAAGTAGTGCACAGTTCGTCCCTCTCATTCCTGTGTGCACAGTTTGGACGAGTTCATCCCTCTCATTCCTGTGTGTACAGTTTGGACGAGTTCATCCCTCTCATTCCTGTGTGCACAGTTTGGACGAGTTCATCCCTCTCATTCCTGTTTGCACAATTTGGACGAGTTTATCCCTCCCATTCATGTGTGCACAGTTTGACCTTCATTGCCTGTTCTGCATCAACACAGTACCACAAGCTTATATATGTAGGTCATTGACCGTTGTTCATAAGTTTCTGTGGTGCAAATCACAACCGTGTGTCCTAAAGACGTGTCTTGATCGACCTCTTGATGACCGCCTCGTCTTGGTCAATATATATTAGGGAATTAAAGTTTCTGGTTGTGTCAGCGCCACGTGAACGATTTTTTTTTACAGTGCTACATTTTTAGGTGCCCGTTTAACATTTTTCACAGTGCTACATTTTTAATTTCCCATTCAACATTTTTTGTAGTGCTACATTTTTAATTTCCCATTCAACATTTTTCACAGTGCTACATTTTTAATATCCATTCAACATTTTTCGTAGTGCTACATTTTTAATTTCCTATTGAACATTTTTCATAGTGCTACATTTTTAATTGCCCATTCAACATTTTTCACAGTGCTACATTTTTCCTGGCTTGTGGTCTGACAGCCATGTCATTCATTTTAGAAAGGAAAGAAGGTTTGATTGAGAGAATGCAGGTAGCAGGTTAGTTGACTAAATACTAGTTGATTAACTCTTTTTAGCTTCCTTAAAAACAAGATTCCATTATCTTTAATACTTTTTCTACCATCTAAAATTATCTAGTATAGTTGTTCATCGCACTTGGAACTCTGAAGTGAGCGGTGAGTTCCTCCTTCCCGCCACCCTGTTGGCACGGGGATTGAGACTCGGGGTTTGACTTTGCGTTCACTTCCAGTGGATATGGACACTCCGGACTCGCGGACTAAAGGCGCGCACACACCACTGGGACCCCCGCCATCTTCATTTAATATACCAGGATAACACGCCGTTTATGCAACGGACTCTTGAGGGACCGCGCATGGACGTTGACAGATCGCTGCGGGAGTAGGTATCCCCGCACAGTGCAATGAGGATATTTTGGCACCCTCTTAGGCATTCCCGCGGGAGCCTTGTTTTGCTACCCAATATTTTCAGAAAGAATATCAGAACGAATTTCTATCAGAAGTGGTCCATCCAGGCAGTTAAAAAGGCAGGTTTCAATATTTTCAGAAAGAATATCAGAAATTCTATCAAATGCAAATGACAGAGAAGAATGGAGAAAGAAAATCTTGTGTGTTGCCCCAACGGTCAAGCAGACTAAGGGATAGGTGAAAGTGAAAGTGAAGTTAGATGTGAACCTGGCCTAACTGATGTCTTATAATGAGTATCTAATTGATCTAATTGTTTTGTAAAGGGTCAATCTCTTATTCAGAGCCTTAAGAAACAAAAATTTCCGTTAAAAAAAGAACAAAATTTCCTTTAGTTTAGTGTTTTCGGCTGTAGAGGAGTACTGCGGTTAACGCGATAATATGAAAAACTACTTATTAATTGTTGTTTTAAATAATGTTCCACTTGTATGCATACTAAATAGATTTTTTCTCTTGAAAAAAAAGGGTAAACATTTTTTTTGTAAATGTAGTACTTAATATGACAGAACTATTTAAATTAGCAATACAATTGTAAAAAAAACTTTTTACAAAAAATCTAAAACCGTTTGCATAAATGTGTTTAAAAAATGGTAATAGTCATCTCCCTTACTAAAAAGCCTCCCATTTTTGTTACTATTAATTGTGAATAGTTGTTAAAAATGGTGTATTCTTAAGAAAAAACTGCTTGCATAATTGATTTAAAAAATTAGATTTTTCGCTTTCAGAAAAGAAAAAGTAGCTGTTGCATCAGAACTTTGAATGGTCTAAAATATTATGATTTTAACTATCTTTTCTAGTTTACGAGATCTAAAAGGGACGGACGGACGGACAGACAGACCACACAAAACAAATAGCTTCTTTTCACCTTAAAATGTCCAGAAATCTTTGTTTTCAGGAGTCAATCCACAAGAAATCATGATTGCCCATGTAGTGACACAGTTTTTGGTGATGATGGGTCAAGTATCTCTTATGTTGCTTATTGCGTTTGTTGTTTTCCATGTAAGTACTTCAAACTTTAAATTTGTAAACATTCAATTGTAACAAAAAATAATATACTGACAAGAATTAAATATGAAATACATAAGTTTCCAATCCAGCATAGACTTCATCAAAATGAAATTCTAAATTTTACAAACTTACTTTCGTCTGTAAATCTATATCTAGAGGTTACCTTCTTTGTCACAATACTGGCCCGCTAAGCTGTAAATGCTTTATAAATAATATCTAATAACAAGAAGAACAATAGTTTTAAGATAGTAAATATTTCATTTTGTTTTGTATGAGTAACAATATGCTCCAATGTGAAACAAAGGA
Source organism: Biomphalaria pfeifferi (assembly GCA_030265305.1). Lineage (NCBI taxonomy): Eukaryota > Metazoa > Mollusca > Gastropoda > Planorbidae > Biomphalaria > Biomphalaria pfeifferi. The sequence goes on along the minus strand of JASAOG010000003.1, from coordinate 4,454,643 downwards.
ATGGAGTCAGATAAATATTAAATAATTACTGTATAATTTATTTCCATGATTAAAAACTAAAAAACAAAAAAAAATGTAATTGTCAAATGTGTTTACGAGAGTTCCGCAGTGTACATATCATTGTTGCGTCCCCAAACGGGGAAAAAATAGCTTTTAGTAGCTGGTCTGTCTGTCCATCCATCCGTCCCGTTTAAATCACGGAAACTAGAGAAGATATTGAAAATCCAACATCATAATATTGTAGACCTTTCAAAGTTCAGATGCAATGGTTACTTTTTTCTTTTCTTAAAGCAAATCATTTAATTTTAAAAGTAAATATAGAAGCAGTTTTCTTCATAAAAGTCTCCATTTTTACAAGTATTCACTATCAATAATAATTAAAAAAAAAAAAAAACAAGGGATACAATATTACAAAGGGAGACATCTATATATATAATTCTCTTCTTCCCTCAAAAGTTTAAACAAGAAGTAAAGGAAAGATCACTCTCTTATTTCTGCGGATAGTCCACGAGAAAACAAGAGTAGTGTTCAAACTACGGATGACTGACTGCGCGCTAGACTGTCGTTTAAATTTATCAAAACACTGCCCTCTCACATCCCCCTTTGTCCTGCGAAAGGTTTAGACTAAGAAGTAGTCTTTAACTAGACGGAACATTCGAAACATTGTAAAACATTTTACAAACACAAAACAGCACTAGGAACTAATCTAAATAATCTACTATGTGTGTATATCTATCTATCTATCTATCTATATCTCTCTCTCTCTCTCTCTCTATATATATATATATATATATATATATATATATACATATATATATATATATATATATATATATATATAAATAGCAGGGCCAGACTTAAGACTTTACAAGCAAGCATTTTACAAACACTAAATAGCAAGGCCGGACTTACGCATTGTGAGGCCCTATTCGAAACGGATTTCGCGGGGTCAAGTTTGTGTAGGGAAGCGGATAATAAGTGAAATTTAAGAGTTTGTATTGGAAAATAAATTTGTCCATGCATTTTATTCATTCTTTACTATGTAGCAAAGTCATACAGTATATCATAATAATTCTGTTTCCTACATAGATCACGATAAATAGCAAGAATTACCAAATGTTTCAATCTATCTTTGAGAATTGTTGACCTCCAGGTAAATCGACATGAGGGCGCGGGAAATCTGTTTTAAGTAAAAAAAATGGTTCAATTAAATAATTTATACACCTTGAACTAACGCGGGTCCTATGAAAGTGCGGATCCTTTGAAAGTGGGGGCCCACTGCGGTCGCATAGGTTGCAGTGGCCTAAGACCGGCTATGCAAAATAGCGGAGTATGCTACGCCGCCGGTGGACTATCTATCTATTTATATATATATAATTCTCTTCTTCCCTCAACAGGTCAAACGCGTAGTAAGGAGTAAAGGAAAGATCACTCTGCGAATAGTCTACGAGAAAACAAGAGGGGGGAGGGGGAAAACGCAGGTATTCACACGTCGCTACGCATGGCTGCGCGCTGGACACTGTCAAACCCTGCCGGCTCCCATCCCCCTTCGTCTTGCGGGAGGTTTGGACTAAAAAGTTCTTCAACTCTGAAGGAACATCCGAAACATGTAAAACATTTTACAAACAAACATTTTTAAACACTAAAAAGCTTGGCCGGACTTAACCATTGTAGAGCCCTATGCGAAACGTGGCCAAGTTTCGGTAGGGATACGGATAAAAAGTGAAAATTAAGAGTTTGTATAAGAATGCATTTTATTCATTCTTTACTACGTACAGAATTACTTTACGAGCCTTGCGTGTAGCGAAGTCATACAGTACATCATAAAAATTCTATTTCTTACATAGATCACGCTCAACAGCAAGAATTACAAAATGTTTCAATCTATCTATGAGAATTGTTGATCTTAAGTAATTCTTCATTAGTTTGAGGCGCGAGAAGCTTCTTTCACTAGATTACACAATTACGGGTAATGCATAATGCCGTGTTTTTTTTAATCGCGAGTAGGATTGACGTTTTCCATATTGAATGACACCACAAAATGACAATTTTCGTCTATATATTTCAGGAGATTTTCAAAAAGATTTTAATAATTTCCGGATATTTCCAGGACTTTTTCGTATAGTTTGCAATTTCATGAGATTTCGAGGACCTCCTGTTAAATTGACAGGAGGCCGCGGGAAATCTGTTATAAGTTCAAAAAGGGTTTAATTTAATAATGAATACACCTAAAATTAGCGCTGGTGCTATAAAAATGCGGGGCTCACTGCGTCCATCCTGCAAAATAGCGGCGTATGCTACGCCGCCGGTCGACTAGTATTCCTTTATTTGTGTGTGAATATTTATGCAACTATTATTTATTTGTTTGTTTGTTTTTCGAAAAAAATGTTTTAAAAAATACTAGTTGACCCGCGGCGTAGCATACTCGCTATTTAGTGACAGATAAACACTTCCTGAAAGACACAGTTGTCCAAATGGGGTGGGTTTGGGCAAACGACTGTGAGTGAATGAGAGAGATCAACATATTATTGTCCATGACTGAAAGCAGGTTTTGGAAGATAAAGGCATATCTTTTTGAACGTTTGGCCTTGTGCTTTATTAATTGGCGTTTATAAATATTAATCAGTAGCAGGAGAGTGGGAAGATGACGTCACACAAGTGTGGAGATTACATGGTTGTGTGTAATGTTGGTGTACATGCTGACGTTGTCAACAGATAGCACCAGAAGGTCATCAAGTGTGCTTGTGATAGGCAAGAGAACTTCGTAATGGCCATGATCCAAAGAACCGCTAAAGAGCAGGGTTATGAAGAGACGTCGCCATAGTTATCCCAATGTTCGCAAACAAAGACATCTTGTGAAGTTAGAGAGCAACAGTTTCAATGATATTTTTCCAGAATTATGCGACTGAAAGAAATAAACAGTTACCTGATGCAGGAATTTTGACTACATTGAAAGACCTGTTGACTCCACGAAATATATGTGAAGCGGTGGCCATGGTTAGGAAACGAAGGGCAATTCAAAGTGGCAAAATCAGAACAAAGCTACAGAAAAAAAAAACATGAAACTATTTTAATGACACCAGATATTGAGGTGTGTACAAAATAAACTCATAAATGTAGTAAAAGTATAGAATGTATAAAGAAAAAGATTACGTGCTCTCTGTCGCCACGAAAGTTACGTGGGGTATTTCTAGTACGACTTTCAGAAATAAAGAGTTATCTTTTCATGTCTTTTTCATAGTGGTGTCCCGCATGGTTGGGCCACGAAGAGAAATATATATATATATATATGTTATGAAAATTATATACTATATCGGTTGTCGTTCTTATGTTTACATGTGATTGAAACTCGTCGGTAAGAATGCGTTCACGAAATGTTAGAGATGTGTGTTGTCATTTTGTGTATTAAAGCCATACAAGACGGACATGGTATTCTACCCTATTATTCTACTCATAACAATATATATATATATATATATATATATATATATATATATATATATATAAATAAATATGTAAAGTACTTACATTTTTAATAAAAGGTTTAGGCCTACTTTTGATTCAAAAGTGAAAGAATGTATTAAGCATGTATACAAGCCGAATGTAATTAAAAAGATCATTTAATAAGCAGTGTCTCGTATTAAGTACAAGTACAATATATCACCATAAATTACTTTGTAGGCATAGGGTAAAGTTTCTTCCTTGAGGCCTTGAATGAGAGACTAGCCCAGGGGTTCTCAACCTGTGTATTGTGACCCCCTTGGGGGTCGAATGACGATTTGCCGTGGGTCGCCTAGACCATCGAAAATATGGATTTTTGATTTGCCTGACTCGTCTCTATTCTAGCGTTAAACTTGTGACGCTGTGCAAAGTTTTTCCATGTAAGATACATTTTGTGTTGTTGTTATTGAACATCTAAATCAGAAGGATTTCCAAAATTTTAAAATGATTTTTCACAAGTTTAAATTAATGTTTAACATAACGCAACTATGCGGAATCATAGTTATTATTTGTATGGTAACGTCATGAAGAAAGTAAAAAGAGATTATAGTAAATAATAGTTTATCGTTTAATAGTCCATGTTATTAAATTATTTATAAATTATGACTTTTATATAGCGCTACTTTCATGCTTATAGCATACTCAGAGCGCTTTGGTCCAATCTCAGTTTGTGGACCAGTGGGGGGAAGGGGTATCTAGGAGAAAGTTTTTCCGTGCTACCTTTAGGAGCTCAGTACACACAACTCTGTCGAACCTCTATCGAACCTCGGGCCCCCTTCATAGGTAGCCAAGCCAAGCTTAGCCTCTCGATCACGCTTCCCATGAAATATTTTCATCACCCATGGAAATTAATCTACCACAAGAACAAAATATTAACAGCAGAAAATATTGCGTTGATTTATTTACGGTTTGGTTTACTTCAACAATTAAAGCAGGAATTGAAAAAATCCCAGTGCGTCATCTGACATTAAAATGCTTTCCCGACATGGAGAACATGGAGGTACGTTTAGCTACAGGAAATGATAACGAGTTTCTCTTTTGCAAACCAATTGGAACGACTACAACACGAGATGTATCACAGAAAGTTGATTCAATTTTGGAAAAGTAGAAAATCTCATTGAAAACTATTAGTGATGTTTGTACAGACGGTAAAGGAAGTTTACCAGTATGATGGTCTAGATTTCAACTTCTGCTACTGAATGAGTCACCAAAAGTCATCGGAACTCACGAAATTGATGAATATTAGTTAGGGCCGGCCTTAGGCCACTGCAACCTATGCGACCGTAGTGGGTCAAGCACTTTCATAGGCCCCGCGATAATTCTAGGTGTAAATTATTAAATTAAACCATTTTATAACTTATAACAGATTTCTCGCGACCTCCTGATTTACCAGGAGCTTCTAAAAATCTGAAACTGCAAAATATACGAATATATTTATAGGTCCTGGAAATCTCCGGAAATTATTAAAATCTTTTGAAAACTCATACACATCTCTTGAAATATAGACTAAATTGTAATTTTGGGGTGTCATTCAATATGGAAAACGCCAATCCTACAAATCATAAAAAAAACAGCATTATGTAATACCCTCGTAATTGTAGAATCTGGTGTAACAAGCTTCTCGCGCCTCAAACTTATGAAGAATTACTTGAGGTTAACAATTCTCAAAGATAGATTGAAATATTTGTAATTCTTGCTATTAAGCGTGATCTATGTAGGAAACAGAATTTTTATGATACACGCAAGGCTCGTAAGGTAATTCTGTATGTAGTAAAGAATAAATAAAATGCAAAGACGAATTCATTTTCTGATAAAAGCTCTTAATTTTCACTTATTATACGTATCACTACCCAAACTGGGCCCCACGCAAACCATGTCGCATAGGGCCCCGCAATGGTTAAGTCCGGCCCTGATATTAATAATGAAGACGCAGCCACAAGAATTACAAGAAGGAATGAAAAACTTCTCTACAAGGACCAAATGCAACATACCTTGATTTGTTTGGAAACAGTCCGATCCTTCCGGATGAAATTTCAAATTGATAAACAGACTGTGTCGAAAATAATATTTCCATGTTGCCAAATGTATCTAGGCCTACTCTCTATAAGGAAAATGACATTGAACATGATAAACGAATCAAATGATAATTTGTGAAAGAACATTTGCAGACAAAATTTCATCATTCTTTCTAAATCTGACACTGCTTGCATTTGCCTGAAGTCCATTCACAGTCAAAGTTGAAGATGTTACAGACGGAAAGAGTTTATTGAACTCATTAATAGCGATGTAGCGAAAAAAAAGATTACATTTTAATGTCAGTAACACAAATCTGGATTTGGTATTTGGAGTCATAACCCGATTTATCTGTATTGCGCACTCCTCTTTCCTTGTGAATATTTTTGTGTAACGTGGGTTTTTCAGCTTGTTAGTATCATATGGCTAAATACTAAATACAGGAAAAGACTGAACATGACATTATTTGTGATCTTGCAAAGACTGTCCCAAGAATTCCTAATATGGTGAAACAGAAACACTGTCAAACTGTCACAACTATTGTAGCAATGTAGTTTACTATTACACTGATCACTATCCATGCTTCTCCATACTTTTGAAATTGTCACATAAGTATTGAACATGAATATGGTGGATACCAACTAGAAAAATTACTGAATGCACGCCATAACATGTTATTTATTTGGAATTTAATTATATTTCAAGACTATACGGCAATTACTTATTGATTTGTAATTCAACATATTTCATTACGTTTTGATACCATTAGCAAAAGCACAGTTACTTAGACTTATCAACACAAATAATTTTACTGGGGGAAGGGGTCGCCGCCTAGTTAGGTATAGTAAAAAAGGGGTCGCTGAGCTAAAAAGGTTGAAAACCGCTGAGTTACTGGCCCTTTAGAAAACGATCAATTCCATAATCCTTCAGTCACATCAGTTATGTCAGGTTCACACATTGAACCATATTTTCTCAATTATCAGTTCATTGAATACATATGAATAGTAATAATGTAAAATGTATAAGATTAATTTACTCTCGTATCTTCGTAGTATAGTGTTGTCAGTCGGCATGGCAATACAATAAGATCGACAAACCTTTTTGATACGTACACTGGTGTCTTCTTTTGGTATTGAGGTTCTTGTTGTTGATAGTCTTATATTTCATAGCTTTTAATATTCTTTTCGAAAATATTGAAAGCAGCCTTTTTACCTGCCTTTGGGGCCGAATGTGAGTTTGTGTTTCCACACAAACCGTCTTTGTAACTTTGTAACTTTGTTATTATTGAAAATAGTTTTTGAAACTAAAAATCTGCTATGAGCATAGGTCTTTCTAGGGATTTAACTTATGAATCAACATCATTTCTTCTTCAGTTCATTTGATGAATTGAGTGAATACTGTAGCCCCTATGTAAAGATATTAAAGTCTTTGCAGTTGACTGGACGAATAGATTCTTGAATTATGTTTCTATATTCTCTTTCCAGATAACTAATGAAGGAAATCTCTTCTATCTTCTAACTTTGATAGTATTGCAAGGATTGAATGGAATGGCTTTGGGTAAGTAGTTTCTGTTGTGTTGACGTGTTCTTGTGTTACGCATGTTACCACCTAATTTAAGGAAAGACAAAACGTATGGTACATTTTCTTTGGGCTCTTTTTTAAAGGAATATCTGAAAATGATAAAGCAAACAGAATGTTTAATTCTGTGTTGGTCTCTTGGATTCGCTCTTGTTCAACTTTTACACACAATCTCTTTGCACTGTACAACAAGTTTCAAGGAAACTCTCAAATAATTTGAGATTTGTTACTTCTTTCACACTCCGCTCTTTTCTAATTTTCAAAAACTTTCTTGCAGGTTTCTTGATCTGAAGCACAAACTTTTGACAATGACACTTTGAAAGTTTGATTGTTCTTTTCAAATGGGAGATAACAATAATAGTTTATATATCTATGTTTCGTCCGTAAAATGTAAAAATACCATGAGTTCTATTAGAAAAATATATACAAAACATATTAAATCTAGGCGCCGTGCAATAGAAAATTCTTGGTTTTGACCACTCACTTATACTACTAATACTGATTACTAATTCTCCCACTGACGTATATGATTAAAGACTTTTCATTTTAAAAAGTGTCTAGTGTGTGTATGGGGGGGGCAGGTTACAATTGATGGGCCTAACAAGTGCTTACTCTATAGTAGGGAGTAAAGGGCCGTTCGACTTAAAGATGAAAACACAAAAAATGTCTTATAGAATTTAAGAACCAGAAAAAAAAATGTATTCTGGTTGTGGGGAGCGGGGGCGTTGTGATGCGGGTCGTTTCATTGAAGGATAAACTGTATCCTAAGATAAACGTTAAGTTATCACGAGTAGAAAGTAGGAATTGATTTTAAAAGCTTGTTGCATGGCCCACGGAATGATATCTAAAGCTTTATCTCATGACTGTCAGACTGTTACTGTAGTTAGATGCAAGTTCTTTCTTTCCTCAATAACCAAATATGTTACAAATATTTAAAACATAAAACTGGATGACCTTGAAGATGTGTTCAACATACAACAGCCTGTAAGTGTTTTTCCACTATACTTTTAAATAAAATTTGTATTGAGCTCTAGTCACGTGGTTTCTTTTTATTAGTTGTATTAACCTTGATCACGTGTTATTCTTCCATCTTTCCTACAACGAACACAATGAGGAAACATCAACAATGGACCTAGCGGCGAGGCACAACAAATACAGCCAGTAATTCAAACCAACTTTACATTTTGAAGAGCATGAGCAAATTGTTCAGATTACTGGCGAATAGAACTATTAGTCTGAGACAAGTCTATTATTGATACAACAATGAAAATCAACATTTCACACTTTGAAGTAGTTGGGCACAGTCGGAGAAGTTATTTGCCTGAAAGAAAAATTCTATGGAATGGGTCAACAAGGCTTTATAGAGAATACTAGATTGTGTACTTTGATCTACCTACTACTACTACTACTACTTGAATAAGTCCTGTTTACTTGTACTCATCATTCCCCAGGTCTACTTATCTCCGCCTGTTGTGATACTGAAATAGCTGCTATACAAGCTGCTCTAGGGATTATGTATCCATTTCTTTTGACCAGTGGTAACATTTGTTTGCATTAATATTTAGTTTTAATATATCAAAATAATTTTTAGTTACAAAATGTTAAAAACTATTTATAGAAACAGACATGTCAATCAAACACACTTTTGAAGCAACTAGAGTTAACTACACTCATGAATGAATTTATGTAATTAAGTTCTCTCAGCAATAAATATAATAATTAATAGTAATAAATCGAATATATTATAGAATATCTTGATTGTTGCATTGATTATGCAATTTCATGGATTCATGGCTATGTTCTTAATGTGTTAATTCATGATGTGCATATTTCCAGTTGCGATGATTTAGCCGATTACATAAACACAACACCATGGGTGGATCCAGAATTTCGGAATGGGGGGGGGCAATTTTTCCAAACCCTAACCCTATCGCCCTAACCCTATTCATAAACGTGCGTACAGAATATATATGTATATATATGAGAATTAAAAAAAAAAAAGTATTTCTCAACCTTCGGCGAAAAAACAAACAAACAAATAACAGTCATGTTGAGGCGTTTCTCTTGCAAGCTTGGGGGTCTGGGGGAGCGTTGTAAGCCTTCCGAGTGGGGTTCGAGGCAAAGCCCCGACGCCAAAAGCGTTTTCTTGCATTCTTCACTGCAGAAACGAATTCTCCTGACTTAAAGCTCATTATTCACCTAATTAAAAAAGTACCTTTTGAATAATGTTGTACTTGAAAAATATTCTAATATGAATTTATAGGCCCTTAATACCTTGCAAATAAAACAGATTTGTTCCTTGAAAAGATCAGATACCCCACATATTTAGATAAAGAATTTGAGGATCGCCGCCGAAAAAAAAATTGATAAATAGTATTCAATAAAGTTCAAGCATAAATTGTGAGTTATAGTTTCAAATTAAACTAGAAAAATATCAGATTTAGTAAAGGTTGGAAAAAGGCGACTAGGAAAACATTATTTGGGTTTAAAACTCATCTTAATCGTGATTCTTATACTGCAAATTTTCGTTTGAATTCTAACTTTTCCAAAGCAAAGTCTTTCTAAAAATAAGTATGATAAATTCATGTGAAATTACATAAACTCTGTCTGGAAAGGGGAGGGGCGGAAGAATGAAAACGATTAATCCTCGCTCCTTTTTATAATTTCTGCTAATGATTGCATTTGGCATCAAAGAATAGGGGTGGGGCGACTCGATATAAGAATTTAATTTATAGCATATATAAATTATATTAGTGACAGATTTTTTTTTATTTTGTAATTTCTTCACTATAATACAAACAGAAAAAAGTATTGGTTTGTCCGAGGAGGGAAAGGCGATGGCATGTATCGCCCCTCCTCCCACCTTTTTTTCCTTTTATATTTACTAATTATAAAATTTGAGATTAGAGTGTGGTGCGACATAATATAGAAATGGGTTCACATATCAATACGTAGTTAATATTATAATAGATATTCAACTAATTTTGTTCATAAACTATGATTCCTCCATAAAAATAGTACCACCCCCACTCATAGGGCTAGAGCGGGAGAGCAGTACATGCAATCGCCCCCACCCTTACCCCACCGAATCGGCCATAACACCAGAAGGGGAGCGACATAATATAACATTTTTATCAATTCAACAAATTTTGTTCACAAACTATGATTTCTCCATAAAAGTAGGACCGCCCCCCACACACACTCAAAGGGTTTAGGTGGGAAGGGCAGTAGAGGTATTCGCCCCCCACCCAATCGGCCAACAGGGGAGCGACATAATATAAAGATCGGTTAAAATATCAATAACAAGTTTTAATCATATAGATATTTAATTGATTCTGTTAGCAAGCTGTGACTTCTACAAATAAATTGGACCGCCCCCCCCCCCCCACTCAAAAGTTTATTGTGAGGGGGGGGGCGGATTGATGCCATCGCCCCCTTTCCCGACCCCACCGAATTGGCCAACAAACTAGAGGGGGGGGTGAAATAATCTAAAAATAATTTGAAATATAAAAAATTAGTAAATATTATTAACATAAGTAATAAATTCGTATACATATTGTGTGAATAGTGTGAATTCTATACTAAACTTCGCCCCTACCGCCACCCCCTGGATCTGCCAGTGCTGACAACACACACACTTCGTAATGAATAAAGTTCCGGTACAGAAGGCAGCATGAATTGAAATTTCAAACACTTCAATCAATTCTTTGTGAAGAACACCATTGGATTGAATATCAATGAAGCGAACAAGTTGAACCTATGAACGTGGCCACTGTGCTAGAATCTCCAGATTTAGGTTCTCCGAGCTATTTCCAGAAAGTGCAGTCAGTGTGACGTTCACAAGGAGCTCTAACTCTAGCTGTACTCGTCATTGCTAGAGCTCATCCAGAAATACAACTTTTCCCTCCCATTTTCTTAATAATGCTGGAAACTAGTCGACGCCTTAATGAATAACGTCCCCTTCTAGTTCTTGGGCGTGGCAAGGAGGGTTATTGGGGTTTAACTTCATTCCCCATTTAAAATACTTAATACATTGACCTTTCAAATTATCTCATCAAATTGTCCTCAAGGGGTCGAGAAATTTCCTTTTTATGACACTTTAACCTGGGGGAGGTCTTTACCCTGTGACCAGTATGGAGATTGGTACTTCGCTGACCTCTCTATCTGGAGACCCCCATCATTTAATCATATCCGTTTTCATGAGACACGGTTCCTTAAGCCCTCGTTATTAGTTCCTCCACTTATGCGATGGCCGGAGGCCGAGCCCACAAGGGAGCAAACTCAGTATTCTATAATGTACCGACGCTTTCCATGTGAGGACCATCATCGCCCAAATGGTCTCCACTGGGGAACAGTGCCACGGATGGGACTGGGCTAGTGAACCTTTCTTACATTGTAACCACGTGTAATGTTTGTTCGCTAGAATCTATTGTGGTAGCTAACTCGAGGCTATGTTAGCTCTCGTTCTTTGCTATCCCAATCACTTTTCCACGAAGCACCTTGCTGAGGCGACGGGAGCTTGTCCTTGTTTTCCTAACAGCCGCGGAGTTCCATTAATAAAGTAAGTCTACGAAAATTCAAGCAAAAGCCTGAGAAAAACTAAAGCAAAACAAGTGAGTAAATTCCATGAGCGTAACTAAAAGGAGCAGAGGGTAAGGTTTGACCTCCGAAACAGAGTCCCTGGGATCCATTAATAAGTAAATCTATGAGAAGTTAAACAGCAGCCCAACAAAAGGTCTGTGAGGTGGGGAGGAGAGAATGAGGTGGTCACGCATTGGTCTGTTTTACTACACATCACTGGTGCAATGATTTGAGCTGCACCTTTTTTTTTCGTTGTTAAAAGAATTGCAGGATATTGGACTGTTGACTTAGCAGAAAATGCATTTTTAAAGCTCAGAATACAAGGGGAGGGGGAAGCAACATTCTAACTAGGAAAGAGAATCCACTGTCATTCCAATAACTTCAGAAAGAACCTATTCTAGGGTACAAGAGACTTTTTTACTAGAGAGAAACAATTGAGTTATAATGAACATTTATTACTAAAATGTAAAATTCTAATGACCTTACATTTGTTGAAGAAAGAAAAGATGTTGATTTTCTCCCATCCCAGAGGCCACAAAAAGAGATTAATTCTCTGTAAATCATTTACCCGCCCTTTTGAAACACTGGAAAAAAAATCACTTTATGACAGAAAAAAATAACAGAAATATTCAAACTAAACTGTTTATTAAATTTTTATTTTTGTTTTACATTTCATCGTAATAATGTAAATAAGGAAGTCATTCTTTCTGCAGGTATCATTTGGCCCATAGAAGCTATGCCACAGTGGATGAAGCACATTTCTCTAATCTTACCACTGACCTATCCAACCAATGCAGCAAGAGCCATCATGGGCAAAGGATGGGGAATGAGTATGACAATAGTCTGGTCAAGTTACTTATCAACCACTGCATGGATAATCTTAATGTCCACTTTATCTTTTGTAATCATTAAAATTAAAGCTATCTAATAGCACTATCATTTGGAAACTCTTTAAAACATAGTTTTCTCTTAACAGACCTAAATTCAATTTTTGGTCATGTATAATATTTCAGAATATACATATAAATAAACATAAAATTTAAATTGTAACAGTGCATTGAAAAGAAACATTAAGCACTCTTATATTATAAATAGTTATAAATATTAAATTTGTTGAAAACATTTTTAAACTATGCATAAACAAATTTTAAAACTTATTCAAACCATAATATACAGCAAAAATGTTGTATGGAAATATAGCATATTATAATAGTGTATTTTTGTGTGTAACTAGCATTATAACTGTATCATTTCAATCACTAAAAGGGGATAATATTGTCAAATAATAAATTATAATATTTTTGTGATATTTTACTATACAAACTGTTTAAGACAAATAAATAAAAACAGATCTAATCAAATTCTGGGAAGAGTATTGAATGGTTTTTGTGATGATGGAGGTTGTGTTGGAGGCAGAATATGTCCACCTTTTCTGGAGAGTAACATGATTTCTTCTTTGAGAGCCTCTATTTCTTGTGCCTGAAGCTGAACTAATTGAATCAATCTTTGCTTCTCTTTAATGTCTGTTTGACGAGGACCAGTTAGATCTCCACCCTAAAAGAAACAAGTTTTACAAAATCTTAAAAATAAATGATAGTATAATTTTTATTTGAAGCAAAGAAATAATCTGGTACAGACTTAGATGTCCTAAAGTAAAAACCTCATTAAATTTAAGAACATATCTCTAAGCTTAGTTACTATCACATAGTGATATTTAGTTAAATGTAGTCTACCTGATTGTTGGTGTTATTGAACCACCTTTCATCTAGCTTAGTATTTAGTACCTTTTTTTTAAATTTTAATAATAACAAAAAAAATCAATAACATTTACAAAAATATAAGGAAATAGAAACTAGGTTGGAAAATACCAATTGCAAATCATTAAAATTGTTATTAATTAGTAACTATAAGAAATTTTAATCTACTCAAAAACCTCAGTATCAATGACACATTTATCATTAATTGGTATAAAATATTTACAAGTTTTTTCTGCCGGTTATCCAAAGATTGTGTATATCTATTTTTTTCAATAATCAGCATGGATAACTGAGTCAGTTTTGCTGTATTGTCTTTAATCAATGCTGTAACTCTGTCTTTTTTATCAGCAATCTCTTTCTGTAGCAATATAAAAAAAAATAAAAAATGATAGTTTTTATATAAAACTTAATTTCCAATATAAAGCCTACGTTCCAGAATAAATCAAATTATAAATTCAATATATAATGTGTTTTTCTTTTACTGATTAGAAACTAGTTTTAAATTGTCAAATTGCATGTGTATTGAATGTTGAAATGAAAAATCAAATTACATTCAGTTTGTTTTGTTCCTCTCCACAGTCCAACTCTGTTTGTCTTAACTTCTCCTTCAGTTCTTCTATGGCTCTATTGACTGTTAGTGTTTCTAGTTTTTCCATGTCCACTGCACGTCCAAATTTGTCAAGCATCATTTTGGAACAAATCTCCTCCATCTCAGAAATTTTGGCATCAAACATTTTTCTGTCCTTTATTAGTTGCACATGCTGTTTGCGAGATTCTCTAGAAATAAAAACAAGAAACAAAAAAATGTCAATGTTTCTGAAATATTTAAGACAAAGAGTATGGCGGCAGTGTAATGAACTATTCAATATCAAATGATAAATACCGGTAGATAGTAAGCTATCATCATCACACTCAATGTAAGTGCTCTGAACTGTTAAAATCAATGGTTCCGGGGTTTAACCCTTGACCACCACCATCCCCAATGTCCTGAGGGATGTTTGCGCTAGGATGTACAAAAATCCTCAACAGTGAAGGAACATGCTTCAAGAGAAATAAAATATAAATAAGTGGAAATGGGAAATGATTATGATTTTAGGAGAGCTCTCTTTTGGCACAATAGTTTGTAAGGCTGAGTCTATTCCCATCTAAGAGAAGAAGAATCTTGGCTTGTGATAATTATTATCAACTCTACCTTATTATCACCACTAATAAATCATCAGGTTTTAATCTCATAGGTCTCTAAAGGGTGAGTTTTTCACAAACTTTGCAAAGTAAAAAAAAAAAGGATTAAATGAAATGCATGTTTGAAAGATTGGCATTTGCAAAATCTAATAATTCTGTCTCTATTCTAAACATCAAATCCAAATAGTATTAACCAAATACTTTTGCTCTGTTATCAGTCATTTATTTATTATAATGAATAGAAAGCTGCCTTTCAGTGCTCACATGATGCGGAGGATAGTAAAAGGTTTTTTTTTTATTCATTTAAGGGATACTAGAAATAAATGAAGTTAAGTATATGGGAGAGGAAGCATGCAAAAGACAGTAACAAATAAGTTACAAAAGAAATTCAATGTTACACTCATTAGTTGCCAAGGCATCACAATTGTAAAGAAGGGGATGTAAGCTCAAGGAGAGCCATTGAGACAGTATAGGATAAAAAATATAGGACATGAGTAACTCCACATCAATGCTTGTAGAGCAGCTATCCTGTATAAGGGATGACCATATGACCAAAGTAATTAGATAAGGCAACCTGAAAGAAGGATGAGCTCTCAAACCTCAAATACTAATCAATTGATTAAATAACCTAATTCTAGCTAGTGGTCACTTGGGAACTCGTTATTAACCAAAAGTCACACAGTGACTGTTATTGACAATACATCTCATTGAATCTTTCTAGCTAGACCCACTACTAAATAATATAAATAGATCTAATTTGTTATGAGGTGCTCTTTAGAAGCAGTCTCTTCTATATGTAATAAGTAACATCAGCATCCCTAAGAAAAAAGTCATGGGACAGATGATGATGAGATAACATGTATTGTTGGACGGATTCATTCTTTTCATAAATATTGTAACAACTGAAAATTTAAATTTAAAAAAAAACTAACCTCATCTGTCTTTTTTGTAATAATTTTTCATGTTCCAGTTCCTTAATTCTGTGCTGTAACTGCACAAGTCTCTCTGATTCAAAAACTAAAGCTGGACTCAGGTCATAAGGCAAAATACCATTGGTAATATATTGGATTTGATGAAATCTCAGTGTTGAAACAACTATCAATTCATTCAGTTTTCTTTGTTTCTCAAGCTACAAAAAATATAATTAGATGTAATAAATGTTTTTATTATCAGGATAACTTTTTAAAACATACTTTCTTAATAGCATAAATAGCCTAATTTAAAATATCAAATAAAGATTATGACATCTGAGTAGCAAATCATTTTTACTGAATACTGTTAGAGTAGATATCATTTAAAAATGTCTTTAATCCAAATATTTTAAAATATTTTTGCAATATTGATGTAGTTTTCTAAACTAGAAAGAAGCAATAATGCAAAACTTACAAATATAAAAATTCAACATAATAAAATAATCTGAAAAACACAAAAGGCACATTTTTTTATTCTGTATACTAAGACAGATTTGTACTAAGTGTTCCTTCTTCCCTAGTGCCATTAGAGAATGGAACAGGTTGACTAAAACAGCCAGTTTCTTATAAAATGAATGACTATATTAACATGTAGATAAGTGTGAGACATATTATCTTCTTTGGTGAAGTAACTTCTGTGATTTATTAGATAAAATATTCATTTTTGAACCCATTAAAGAAAGAACTGTGCATTACTTTGTATCATTTTTTGTCAACTGTAGCTTATTTTTACCTGAAAAGCTTCAAGATCATCTTGCGCTGACTTCAGTTGAGATTCAATGACCTTAGCTTTTTTCTGCAAACCATCTTGCTCTTTCTTTTGTCCATCTAAATTTTTCTTTTCTTCCATAAAATCATCCTCAATGTCCAATCGCTTGTCTCGCAGAGTACAAGTATCATCATAAAGTTTCTGACAAATGACATGAGAGTGATTCATTGGACAACCTCATTGATTAACAACAATAAATTTTATTTTTGGCTATTGAATAGCTGTGCTGAATTAATTCTGTAAGTTATCTATTAGAAGCTTTAGACCTTTATTTCTTAGAAGACTTCTTTCTGACCTGTATTTTATATTACAACATCCCTGGATAAATCAATCTGTTATCCAATCTTTTTGTATGCTCATAGACATTATTAGTATTTCTCAATGCCTATATATAAATATATATATATATATATATATATAAATATGCCTATAAGACAATTGTTTAACTAATTGTGTAGCTAATGAACTACCAATTAATAATAAAGACTCTAATAATAAATGACTTCCAATCAACACCAATAACAGTAAACTCAAGTGTACATCAAGGAACAGTCTTGAGCCCTCTACAATTTCTGATTTACACCAATGACCTACCAAATTGCATTAGTTAGGAACAAAAGTTATAGTTAGATTATTTGCATAATTTGTAGAACAATAAAAAAAAACACAAGATACTGAAGTTTTACAAAGATAATTGGAAGAATAACAGAAATGGAAATCAAAGCGATAAAACGAAAATTATTCAGAGTAACAAAAAAACACACAAAAAAACACTATTTGTATCATTTATGGTAAACCAGTAAAAAATATATCTAGGTGTTAGAATTATTGAAACATTATCATGGAATTCCCAAATTGACAAAATTATTAAAAAATCAAAGAATTAGGGTTTATTAAATTTTTTTTTTACAAATCAATAAAAAATATTAACTAAAATGCTATTTAAAAGTAAAGCAATGTTCCGTATTCAAACATTGCCAATCTATAGGGTAGATGATGTTAAGGTCTTATTCCATATGCTAAAATTAATTTGTACTAGTGCTCCTTCTTCCCTAGTGCCATTAGATCATGGAATGGGTTGCCTGAATCAGCTAGGAAAAGCAATGACTAGCAGAGTTTAAGTTACTGATTAAAATACATGATTAGAGTGGCACATGAATAAGCAAAGGGCATAATCATCCTCACTTTTGAAGAAGTGTCTGTAATTTATAAGGATTCTATACCAGGACAGTTTTCATCCTATGTTTTATTGAGTATTTTTTACAATCTATTACACTTGCTGTTTATGAAAGTGAATTTGAAACATTATTTTATCAATAAAACAAAAAAGTTTAAAATACTATGGAGTAAAAGGTGTTATGAAGCTAGAAAAAAAGAATGGACTTTGCTACAATATTTTTTTAATGGGACTAGTATAGTATCATTCACTTGTAATTTATATTCCTAACTAGGAATTTAAAAAAACAAACAAAAAAACCCCTCAGGAAACTTCATTTTTATATCACTAAGAAATTTGAAATTCATTTCCCTTTTTCACTTTCAAATATCTTCCAAAAGGTAAATATAGATCTAAGTAAATAAAATGTAATGTAGTAATTATATTTAAAACACTGAATCATAATCTTCAAAGACAAAAACAAAACCTAATAAAATACTCAGAAAGACACAAAGATAAATGAATATTCCTTGTTCCATATGCTAGGACAAAGTTGTACTAATGCTCCTTCTTCCCTAGTGCTATTAGAGCATGTAATGGGTTGCCAGAGTCAGCCAAAAAAAAAACATGACTTGGCAGAATTTAAGTGACTGATTAACATGCATGACTATATTGACCTAGGGACATGTGTAGGGCATAATCATCTTCTTAGCAGAATTTAAGTGACTGATTGACATGCATGACTAGATTGACCTAGGGACATGTGTAGGGCATAATCATCTTCTTTTTTGAAGTAACGTCAGTATTTTATTAGAGAGCCATTGTGCATCATCTAGATTCTTGTGGATATCAATTCAATTATATAATAATGTGTTGTTCTATGTAATGATATTAGTGTACATTGTACAGGTTCAATTGAATAAACCAAATGAATGAATTTTCAAAATCATCTCAGAGCCAATCAGAAGACATTTTAAAATTAAAAACAACAGCAGTGCATCAACAAGCTGAATAAAAACTCTAGATATATAACCCATTCATTACGCATAATTTATTGACAAACACACTATTTTCAGAATACATTGTCATGATAATACATAAGGGAGTAATAAGCTCAGAAACTACAAGACATTTTGAAACTCACTTGGTCACAACCTGGAGGACAGACATCAAGGTCATAACCTCCAACTTCAGACTCAGATTCTTCATCACTCTCCTCCCACTCAGAATCATCACTTGATTCATCATCAGAATCTTCTTCTGAATCTAAACAAAAAGTATCAACTATTTCAAATATTAAATTAAATTGATATTTGTTATTTTTTTTTAAACATAATGACAGTAAATCTCAATAATTGGGTACAATTAAAATAATTTCAATACATTTTGTTTTCAAATGCTTATAAAGCAACTATTTTATCAATTTTGAATACACATTAAAAATTTAATGCTGGGGAAGATTATAGTCAGTTTCACTACCAAATTAATGTAGAATAAACAATTTCCTAAATATATATATAACTTACTGTCTATTTTGTTGATTTTCTTTGGAATTAAAAGTGAAAAAAAAATGTAAGCATATTGGGATGCAATGTTTTAAAAAAAAAAAAAACATAAGAAAAAAAAGTGTCAAAGTTAAAAGTACCTGCACCATCCGTTGCTTTTTTCTTAGTACGTTTAACACGTTTTTTAAATACTTTGGTCAAATACTCAGCAAATTTATTGTTTTCTCCAAGTGATTGCGTAAATGTGGACATCAAATTTTTTTCTTTCTCTTGCAGTTTTTCAATGTCTTTCTTTTTTAAGTCTATTTTACCTTGTAGTTCAGAGATCTAAATACATTATAAAAAATAAAAAAACTTAATGGTTTAGAATGGCTTTCAACAAAGTGAATGTACTGTGACACATGATAGAATGGCTGGACAATGTAGCACTGCTTACTTTGGTTTGCATTTCTGTTTTCTCTTGTTGTTTCATGACAACTTTTTCAGCCAATATGTCTTCTCGTTTTTCATATTCTTTTAATAAAACCAACTCTTCAAATAGAGTTACTTGCCTTCAAAAAAAAGTAATAATGTTGGAAATATATAAAATAAAACTCTTGGAGACTGTTTAGGAAAGAAACTTTACAGTAGTACCAAATAAGATTTCAAATGATATGGATGCTTATTTTATGAAGATGTTAAGATGAATTAAAGAAGATATAATATATCCCTGCCTCTGCTGCCACTGCCTCACACTTTGTTCTGGCTGCCCTCTTTACACTATAAATATACCATTGGTATTGTCACTGCCACATAAGTGTAGCTAATTGTTTACTTCTTTGCTGCCATTAATAAACACACCAATGTCTGCTACTAGAACACAAGTCTCAGGAATTGGTGCTAGTTTTATGCACAATATCAGAGATGTAGCTTCTTCTACTTTACTCTGTACTACTTGTTTCCTTGACTCCACTTTACTCTAAGCCACTCCACATGAACTCTTATTGTTCATGATTCTTCTTTTATAGCCCCAAGAAGCTGGAAATTGTGTATAAATTTGTTATATATATGGAGACCTTGAGCAACTGTTCATTGGTTACAATTGTCTGCACAAGCTGAACTAAAGATATAAGACATGTTTACACCAATATTATTAGACTTCATATAGTCCCTGTTAAAGCTTTTTAAACATCTTAGAGGATCAGCAATATGAAGAATTGAATAATATGTAAATAAATTTAAAAAAAAACACCAAAATTTCACAAAAAAAGTCTAAGCTTAAAAATATCCTTGTACCTGAGGTCAGCATCTAACATAACCACATCCAGTTTAAACTTGTCATGTCTAAGCAGTCTCAACTCAGCATCAAATTTTAACATCAAATTGTGAAAGAGTTTAATCAGCTGATTTTGTTCATATTGTAATCTGAAAAGTTAAAAAGATTTAATTATCTTATAAAATACAATTAATTAATTAACTAAAGTACCTTTTAGAAATACTTATATTTGATTTTCTCATAATTGTAAGAAATGTTTTAATTTTTTAAAATATAAATTGACGGAATACTGTTCATAGCTGTATAACTTTGAACTCTTATGATATTCAGAGTTCCTGCAGTATCCAACATGGATAAATATCCTATTCTTTGCTCAGAAGTAGCATAAGAAGTGAAAGTACTGAAATGGTAAAATCATCAGGAGTGGACAACTTTCCTAGTTAGTGTCTACAGGCTGGAGGAGAAACCATGATAAATGTACTTTTAAAAATTTGCATCATGATTTGGTATTCAGGAGAATGGCCCAAGCCTTGACCCAATCACTCATTATCACCTTTCCAAAGAAAGGCAATTTATCATCCTAGCAAAGTCCTGTTAAAAATTACATTAAATCAACTAAAAGCAATTGCAGACAAAATAGAACAAGCAGGTAGTAGTGTAGGTGAAAATCTGACAAGTGTCATTAGCTATCATCTCAGATGAAGGAACCAAAAACCTAAACTACTGGCCAAAATTTCATAGTCTATAGCAGCCCTGGCAAAACTTAAAACAATATCAAATGACGGCATAGCCCTCGACACAAAAATCAGAATGAAGCGCTACTTGGTCATGGTCACATTCTTATATGCATGTGGATCTTGGACTGCAGAACTAAAGAGGATTAGAGAGAAGGATCCTAGCAATGGAATAAAAATGCTACATAAATATCCTAGGTATCTTATAAAAAAACAAATGAAGATATTAGAAACAGGAATAATACAGTGATT
Organism: Biomphalaria pfeifferi; assembly: GCA_030265305.1. Lineage (NCBI taxonomy): Eukaryota > Metazoa > Mollusca > Gastropoda > Planorbidae > Biomphalaria > Biomphalaria pfeifferi. Next base: position 4,433,389 of record JASAOG010000003.1, on the reverse strand, counting down.
GGATCCCATGATGACCTGCTAACCACTGTTAAATAACGCAAAGTAAAAATATATGGCCATATCACAAGGTCCTCAGCACTCGCAAAGAACATCCTTCAAGGTATCAGTACCAAAAAACAGAAGAAGCAGACATAGAAAGCAGTGGGAAGACAACATAAAAGAATGGAAAGTGTTAATTAAGATCTAGGTTCACAGTCAGCAATAAACAAACAACAACCATTAGTGTCATGGCGGAGAATGATACTTTATTATATTGAACGCGTGCACCTTTGCGCACCATATCAACATCCCCTTTTCTTTAAAAAAAAATAAAACATTTCCGGGAGTATCATAGAAAAAAAAAAATAAATAACCACAACATTAACAACTTAACATAACATACATATATACGCTTCAATGAATATGAAAATATCACATTTAAAAATCAACATTCAATAGTTCATTAAGACACATAGTCATTGAACATTGAATCTTGTCGGTTTCTTCAACTGATCTCTTGGTCACAGGGAATGATGAGTTGATGAGTGGCGAATGTGTTGTTCATGAGTTCTATTGTCCTGAATGTTATCATCAGTATTGGGAAATATATTTTCTTCTGTTTCTCTGTTCGGGTTGATATGCACCCTGTTTCTTTGGTACACTGCACCATTGTCACCTCGAATAATGTAAGCTCTCTGGTTGACTTGAGACTGGATTCTTCCACGTCTCCATGTAGGGTCATTAGGAGATTGGAAATAGACCATCTGTCCAGTTCTCAGCTGACTTAAATTTCTTGACTTCTTATCATAAGATGTTTTAACACTCATCTGACGTTTTTCTTTCATTCTCACAATGTTCTCTTGACATGTAGAAATCTTAATGTTACTCCTTTTGTTTGGTATCAGTGTTCGAGTCATCCGACCAAAAAACATCTGAACTGGGCTTAGATTTGTGTCTTGCCTTGGAGTATTTCTAAATTCCAGAAGAGCTTCATAAGCATCTGACTTTGATTCTCTAGATTTCTTCATTATGTTCTTCAACATTTTAACTGCTGACTCAGCCTTTCCATTGGATTGATGGTGTCCTGGATGAGTCACTCCCCATTCCATCATAAATTTGGAAAAATATTCCGATGTGAACTGAGGTCGCTATCAGATATACAGACTTTGGGCACCCCATGTCTTGCAAATAAAACTTTCAGTTTCTTTACAATTGCGTGTGTTGTTGTCAACTGCATGTTTTCTACCTCTATGAAATTTGAATAATAGTCCACTATTAACTAGATATTGTTGGTCACACATTTGGAATAAATCAATTCCAATCTTGTCCCACGGATTTGAACCTATTTCGTGCTGTATTAATTCTTCTATCTGATTTGCTGGGGGTTTTTTTGTGACAAATGTAACATGAGTTGGCTATTTCCTTTATTCGAGCTGATAATCCAGGCCAGAAAACTGTTTCTTTTGCTCTTCTTTTCATTGAGTCTACTCCCAGATGTGCTGCATGGAGTTTTTCTTCTATTTCCTTGCAAAGTGATATCGGTATGATTATTTGTTCTCCTTTCAACAAGAGTCCGTCTTCGTATGTTAACATGTCTCTTAGTGAAAAATATTGTTTGAGTTCAGGTAAACTATTATGTTTGTCTGGCCATCCATTTAGGATATACAGAATAAGTGTTTGCATTGTTCTATCTTTCTCTGTCTCGATTCTGACTTTCTCCAGCACTGGATCTGGTATTGCCAGTCCCACTGTATTGACACAAACATCAGGGAAATCACTCTTTTCCTCTGATGGGTGTCTACTCACAGCATCAGCTATGAACAAATTTTTGCCTTTGACATATTGAAACTGGATATCTTAACGATAAAGACACATCATTAGACTTTGTAGTCAGAACTGAGTGTTTTTTTAAGGATGTTTTCCAGTAGTTTATGATCATTCTGAACTATAACTGTCCTGCCATACGTATACTGGTCAGAACGTTCCAAACCAACAACCACTGCTAACAATTCTTTTTTAATCTGTGCCCATCTTTTCTGAGTATCAGTTAATGATCTAGAAGCATATGCTATTGGACTGCCATCTTGTAATAACGCTGCTCCCAACCCATTTTGGCTACTATCTGCTTGTAATGTAAGCTCTTTGTTAGGGTCAAAATATATCAATGTGCCATGAGTCGATATTTTCTGTTTTATTTTGATGAAAGCTCGTGTGCATTGATCAGACTAAACAAATGGTGAATTCTCTCTGATCAACTCTGTTATGTCTGTAAATCTGTCGACAAGTCTGGAACAAATCTTGTAAGATATTGAACCATGCCACAGAATCTTCGGACTGATGAAATAATTTTTGGAGCATTCAAACTCAAAATCGCAGATACTTTGTTCGGGTCTGGTTTTATTCCTGCTTCTGTAATAATATGACCCAAAAAATTAATCTCAGCTGTTCTAAAAACAGACTTTTCGTGGTTCAGTTTAATCTTCTTTTCTTGACATCTCTTCATCAGCTCTCTTAGGTTAATATCATGATTTCTGAGTGCCTCTTCTTTTGTTCTTCCTCTTCCTACCACTATAATATCATCAACGTAATTGAAACAGCCTTTCAGTCCTTCTAGTGCTAGATTTAATCTTCTCTGAAAAATTTCTGAACTCACTTTCAGACCAAAAGGTAATCGTTTCCATTTGTATCTACCAAAAGGGTTATCATTGCTGTCAAATTAGATGACGCTGTGTCTAGTCTGACATGCCAGAAAGCTTCTTGCACATCCAATTTGCTGAATATTTTGGCATCATTTAAATCTGCCATATGTCATCTAAAGTAGCAAGATTATAGAATTCCCTTAGTAAAACTTTATTCAGGGCTTGTGGAACTATGCAGATCCTAATTTTTCCATTAGCTTTTTCCACAATTGCCATCTGACTCACCCACTCTGTAGGCTTTATCACTGGTTCTATGATTCCTCTCTGCACTAGGGTCTTTAACTCCTCCTTAACTCTTTCTTGTAAAGCAATAGGGATTTTTCTACATGGCAGAACCTTGGGCTTAATGCTGCTATCAATCTTTAAAAACACTTCTCCTAAATCCCCCAAATCACCAGTAAACTTTGGACTACAGTCTTCTTCTTGGTTATTCACTACTGATGCTATGAATCTATCTTTATTGACTTTGATTAACTTCTTTCTTGTTAAAGTTTCATGACCTAGAAGGCATGCTAGATTATTTGGTACAGCTATATATTCCACCTCAAATGTTTCGTTAGTTTTCTCATTTCTCGTCGTTAGAGTGGCTTTCCCCATGGGTCTCATTTCAGTCTTATTCCACATTAGTAATCTTTGCATTGCCTTTTCTATCTGATTCTTATTTACGTATTTTTCCTGGATGGTGTTTACATCAGCTCCACTATCCATTTGAAACCTTACACGGTGACCATTCATTGTCATAACTGCTGTCATCCTTTTCGTTTTGTGGTTCTCCAAAGACATCACCCATTCATTTTTTACCATCATGACATCATCTCTTGTGTCCGACTGCAGCTGTCTTTCATCGTTAGACATATCATCTGACACCTGCTGAATTTTCTTTTTGCACATCACAGCAAAATGATGTCTCCCCTTGCACGCTAGGCACGCTTTACCCCATGCAGGGCACTTTTCTTTAATGTATTTGTGAATCCTTCCACAATACCTGCATTTACCTTTCTGAATATTTGTTCTTGAGGGTGTTGATACTTTCTCAATGATTGGAGGGTCGGTTTGTATTTGTCTCAACTGTTTGTTGGCGGTCTTGTATGCTCTGCAAATATCTCTGCATCTTTCCAATGTGAGACTACTATCTTGTAACAATTTCATTTTGAGGCATTCATGTCTAATACCAAGAACTACTCTGTCCTTAATCAAGCTATCTTCAAGGAGTTCAAAACTACATGTTTTTGCTAGTTTTCTCAGATTTGTTAAGTACTTTTCAATGTCCTCGCTTTCTTACTGTTCACGAGTATTGAAAACATAGCGCTCATAAGTTTCATTCGTTTTTCCAATGCAGAAACTTTCAAATTTGTTCACTATTTCTTCCATCTTTCTTTCTTTTCCCTTTTCAATTTCAAGACCTTCATATATGTCCATCGCTTTTGTTCCTATAATTGTTAGATGGGTGGCCACTCTGACCTCCTCTGATTCTTCCGACAATTTAATGGCCAACTCATAGTTTCGCCAGCTCCGGTGAAACTTTTGCCAATTAGCGGCCGTTTCCTTCTACCTCGAGCGGCTCCGGTACAGGAAGGAAATTTCTAGCTGCCATTGCACGGCGTAGCCTTGAATTATTGCCTATTTATTATTGCAAACAATAAACCTTTATATACTGATTAATGATTACCTCTGATCATTAATACACCGCTGCCACCATATTAATTAAGATCTAGGTTCACAGTCAGCAATAAACAAACAACAACCATTAGTGTCATGGCGGGAATGATACTTTATTATATTGAACGCGTGCCCCTTTGCGCACCATATCAACAGAAAGAGATTTCTATCCAAGGTAAAAGATAAACAAATGGAGAAAGAGTGTCAACAGATCTTGTGTGGTGTCTTTTGGGTCTTTTTCTTCATTTTAAGGTCAGGAGGATCCATCCCAAGAAATCTCTCTTCTGTTGTTAACCTCCACTTTAGTGTGATCAATTCATCTCCTTTTTCTCAAAATTTTTTTTGTGCTTTGTACTTATTCATATCATTGTATACATATAAAAATTTCATCTACTGAAGAAAGTAAATTTTTTTTGTGTGAACTGGTACATAGTAAAACTTCTATAACTTAACATTGATACGGTGAACTGACTCAGCATACTCTGACTAGCAAGCAGGTTAGAACTGTAGTTTCATGACAGATAAAACTATTCACTATACGTGGTGTAAACTAATTAACTGAGTGACCAATCAGATCATTGCTTGAATCTAGAGTGTAAAGAAGTTGTAAACATTTTGAAGAATATTTAAATCAAGTGAATAAGGTTTAACAAAAACAACAACTACTAACACAAAAAGGATAGAACAAAAAGGATTAGAGTAAAACTGAAACAAAAAATGTATTACTTGATCTGCTCAATACGCTGTATCTGTTTCTCTAGTTCTGATGTCAAATCTTCTTCTTCTTTCTCTCCTGTTAATTTATTTAGGTCAGACTCTTCTGCTTTAGCACTAGCTTTTGAAATTGGTTTGAAACTTTGAGGTGTTACATTAATGGTCTAGTTAAAAAAAACAAAAATGGTAGATGCAGAAACAACAAGTAAACAAAAATAAAAAAATTTATAATTATAACTATGTGGGATCAGCTGACACATGTAACAGGAGTTAGCTTAGTGGTGTGAGGAACAGTGCTGGTAGGAACTCTCCAAATGTAAATCACCTATGATGTGGTCATGGGATCAGGATTGGTGTTTTCTGTGATTTTTTAAGAAGGTCTTGATGAGCATTTTATAAAGTCATGTGTCAGAGTCAAGATGATTCTGTACGGAATTGCTAGTCTACAATGAAGTCAGCCCAGTACAGGGAGTCCAGAGTGAAGACAGTTCAGGACAGTTGAGTTCAGCCGAGTTGAATAAGAGAAAGAGAGTCCAGTACAAGTTGAGTACAATTGTACAGTACGTGGCTGTTATTTATTGCATGAATTAAAGTAGCACCTTATTCACAGCAGAGTTGTCGAGTTGAAGAGTAAGTTTTTTGTTGTACAGTGTTGCAGAGAGTCTGATAGGATGATAACATTATTATAATTACTTTATTACATAACATTTTAGTTGTAATTTATTTAACTCCATGTTTGTGATCAAGAATGCAACTATTGGCCTACATGTTTGTCTTGAGCTGATGATCCACCAAACCCAAAACCAAAACCTCCTGCAGATGTCTGACCACCTTCAGAGCTGACATGTTTTTGTTTCATTTCATAGTCAGATTTGAACTTGTACAAAATATCTTGGTCATATTCAAACACTCTAGAAAAGAACAAAAACCAAAAAAAAATATGTATTTGTCCCTTTCCTAGATTATTATGTAGTATATGTGATGAAGGCAAATAAAAAAAAATAAAAAACTAAGTACTTTTCAGGCATTTCTTCTCTGCTAAGTTCTGGAATCTCTGGTATGGTTACACGTCGACTTGGCTCAAGCTTTGAATGAATTTCTTTCAACTGATCAACAACATCTTTCATTTCATGAATGGCATGAATCTTCCTGTCTCTCAAAGCTAAAAGTCTTACATTGAAATCAAACTTATATTCATGGATCTGAAACAAATATTACATTTATTCAATGTCTAATTTGTCAGTCATTTTAAAAATATGAGACAAATGTTGTCAAACCTCTTTATAATGAATATCATGGTTGCAATTCAATTTGGATTTGGTAATAATGAGGTTGGAATTATAATTGTAGGCCTATTTATACACAAAAGAATCTAAAGCCATAGCTGACTCACTGATGCCATACTTATTCTCCCACATATGACAATCTAAAAATGTGAATGTTAAATTCCCAAATACTGCCTTTGAATGACAACCCTTGAACTGAAGTCAAGGCTTCCTTCCAATTGCAGATTTTATTTGATTCTTTTTAAGTGTGTCTCATTCAACTGTTCAATGAGGTCTTATGCTTTTATTTCCTAATCCTGTGATTTTTTTTTTAATAATGATGTAAGCAAAATCAAATTAAAATAAGATCAAAAGAAATAATAAAATACTAAAAAAAACTATAAGATATTTTTACTTTTTTTTGTTTTGTAAAGACAAATCCGCACAGTTAATATCTGTTCATGTGAAATAAATGTTTGATCTAATTCTAGAATTAATAAGACAAAGAAATGTCAGTGCATGTGAAATGAATGTTTGATCTAATTCTAGAATTAATAAGACAAAGTAATGTCAGTGCGTGGAGATCTTTTGTTTAAAATTACATGTTCATCTTAAACTGTTCAATTAATAAAAGTGAAGCTATTTTGTTTTCGAGAACAAGAACTCAGTGGTGGAAAACGTTTGATTGTTAGCCTCATTGCAACAGTACAGTACTAAACAGATTTAATGAAACTTATGAAGAGTAATATTACAAAAACTTGTTACTTTACTTAAAAGAAATATTTTAGATTTTTAAATAAGATATCCAATCTGATTTTTTAAAGGAATATATTAACATAGCTAAATACTGACCAAATCTTTGATGAGTATGAGTCTGGTTTGAGCTTTCTCTACATTCATTCTTAAATGGTCAGGAACAACATAATCAACAGCAGTCTTTAACTTATAGTCACCCATGTTTTCTTGAGCCTCTTTTATTGCTGCCACATCGCTAGGATCTTCATAATTATCATCTGGTTTACTGGAGTAGAGATCTTGCCACTAAAAGGTAATTACAGAAGCAATTTTATTTTTGAAAACAGATTTATCTGTGGATTGATATCTCAACACCTTTTACATTTTACATTCTCAGTTTGTTAAATGTAACTGCCTATGTGCCAAAAATACAAAGCTAAACTAAACAGAAGTAAAAAATACTACTATAATTAATAATGTTTATTTTGTATTGTAGAAACCCTAGTAGTCATCTACTTATAGATATACCTGTGATTTACGATAAGCTCTTTTTTTCTTTTTGTCTTCTATTTTTTGTAGAGCATTTATAACTCTTTCTCCTACACTTCCCTTTAAACTTGTCACAACTTTGATAGAAGAATCTTCACTCATATCTGATTGTTTGGGTTGTTCCCCTTGTTCCAATTTTCCTTGATCTTTCAGATACATATTAAGTTATTATTAAAACAAATGTTATTGTTGATATAAAGTAATTTGATTATGACATCCACCTACAGCTAACATTAACATTTAATTTATTGAGAGATTATGTTTTTTACCTGATAGAATGAAATTTGTGCCTAAAATATTTACAAGCTTATAAATGCCAGCATTTATTTTATTATAAAGTGTTCTTGACGAAGTCAGGATTAAAATGACACTCTACATTGAAACTATGACATATTTCAGAATGGCATTGAATGAGATGGCACAATAATTAACTTATCCACGCCAATATTTGTTAGTTTTGGAATTGAGAGACCAGCTCCCTTTCCACATATCATTTAATCAGATGCATAGAGCTACAATTTAAAAAATGTTACTGCTAAAACATTTTTTCTTTATTATAAGTTCAAATTTGATAGTACAAAATTCAAATGATTATAAATATCTAAATCAATGTTGATGTAAAAAATATGTATTTTATTTAAAAATTGATATTATTTAAGCTCATCCTAAAAATAATACACAAATTAAATTAATGTCATAATGTCTGAATGTTTTCTTCTAATATAGGTCAACTAGAACATGTAAGGTAGTGGAACCCATTGACAAGGCACTTTAAAAGCTATCAAGGAGAAAGCCAAAACAAGTAAACCCACCTATATAGTTTTAAATTTCAGTAGATTTGTATTGTACTAATGAAGAAATACAAATCGATAGATATTCGACTTTTAAAATTTTATCAGCTTAACTTACCAGTCTGGTCAATGTTGTAAAGGACAAAAGATGGATCATCTTTAGTTGTCAATTGGGTTTTTTTGCGTTCAAATTCTGCTTTTAGTTGATAAAAATCATCAGAAAGTTTTGAAGCTCTAAAGCTAGCCACTTGATGAGGAGTTGTAAAAGCTTTAACAACAATTCTTTCACATTCAACACAGTCTTTAAACCTATTCCAATAGAAATGATAATGAAATATAACCTAAAACTATTATTTTTGTTAAATTGTCCTCTCCAACTTGAGAAAATAAAAATAACTATATGTCCACCTGCCCTTTCCTTGTTTCCATTACAACATTGAATGATTTAATGATATTTTAAAATGATGTCATCTACCTTTTGTAAAATTGTATCCAATTGGTTCTTTGGTACAAAATAATAGTATAACATTTATAAAAAAAATACATTAATATTATCAAATAATCTAATAAAGATGGCATTTAAACTGTATCTAGTGTATAAAGTAAAAGTCTTCATTAAATAATTAAACTATAAAGCTTGTTATAAGGAACTGCAGAAATTCATATGGCTATGCAGTCCTAGCTGTGATCTACAATATCCAGACAAAATCATTACTTCTCTTTCTCCTGCTTACACGTGTGTCTCACAGCCTTTGGTTGACAGATGTTTAGCTGTCTCTTTCAGATGCAGCTGCCAGTTAATGCAAGTTGGCAAATAGGATTTTCTTTAAAGCATTTCTATGTTATTCCCCTCCTTAAAGCTTGCCAAAAATAGATTGCTTTTAGCATATGGTCCGTCAGCAAATGAGATGTTTCCTGCCTAGCACAGTTGTCATACATATTCACCCATATTCACCAGAACATCTCTATCTGTAGTGCAGTCTTTCCATTATATGGCCATAATGGAACACAGGCACCTAGTTTCTAGATCTATACAGAAGGGTTGAAAGAGCCACTGCTATGTAGATAGTACTTTTTGTTGGCCAATGGAGTAATTTATTCAGCCTCCTTCTTGACTAAAGGTGGTCAAAAGCACTGTTAGCCTTTAGTATCTACTTGTGTCAAATTAGATGTGTGCCTGGAAGTCACTCTCCCCATATATGTCAAGTAATATAACATGCCGAGGCTAGGGCTATTTAGAATAATCTGTGGGAATGAGGAAATTTCATTGGGAGATTTCTACAACATGTCTTTTCTTAGTTGCTTGTTAGAACAAATGAAGCGCATGTTCAGAGTGAGCAAGTAGGGCACATCCTCTACATAGAGACACTCTGTGATAATCATCCCTTTAGATTTAGTATTGGACAGTAGGCACTGTAGGTTAAATACATTGCGCTGTATGGAACCTGACATAGATGCATTTTGTGCAAACATAGCTTCAGTAGACACCATCTCTCAATAATGTAATATCTCACATGCTTATACTCTATCAACTAAAACTTATTGACTCTGTTTATTTCATTACAAATGAATTGTCTAAACTGGTGCTGAATTAATTGAGTCAACACTTGTATTACCTTTTTCTCAGTTTTTCTAAAGAAAGTCTCAACTTTTCTGACTCCCAGGCCAGTTCTTTTTTCACCATTTCAATTTTTTCTTGAGTTTGTTTTTCTAATTCTTGTTTAATTTCTCTGTCCATTTCAAACTCCTTCATTAAATAGAAGAAATGAAATGTTTTGGCAAAAGTATTGAGCATTCAACTCAAAAACTCCTAAACAAATTGTAAATTGAAAGCAACTAGTGAGAAACATTAGGAAAACCATTATCTTTTAAATATATTTTTTTTTAAGCCTAAATAATGAAAACATGTTCAGAACTGAAATATTGTTCATGTACCATTCGGCTCAGCTGCAAATGTTTAGGTAAACTCTCATTCTGTTCAATGATTGTTCGAAACTGTCTTCTCATCAGATTGATTTGTTTCCTCACTTCTTTCTTTTTATATTCAGCATCTTTCATACGTTTGTCATATTCAGATTTTTGCTTAGCATCTTCAATGCTAAATGATGAAGAAATACAAAACATTTCAATAATAAGGTATTCAAAAAAGTTAGCAACAAATTTGACAAATAATGTAATAGAACATTTTAAAAGGTTAGCAACAAATATGACAAACAATGTAATAGAACATTAAAAAAAAACTAGCAACAAATATGACAAACAATGTAATACAACATATAAAAGCAGCTAAAATTTAAAAAAATGAGAAAAAAAAGTTCTAAAATTGGTTGTTTATAGTTTTTGAAGTCAATACACATGTGAATTTTCTAAAACATTTGTTAATGTTAGTTGTGATTAGTTCTTTTTATTAACAATAACTAATGCAACAAGTCACTTGTGGTACATAAAGCTATTCAAAAGCTATTCTTTTCACCTGCATTACTTACTAACAAAACAAACCCACAAGGGCTTTCTTATTTCTTTACTTTCATGTAAACAAGATAATAGTAAATTATTGTATTTCAAAATGGAAGAATTTCATTCAAACTTTACCTGTAAGCATTGGGATCATCAATATCATCCACTGGTTTCCCTTGAGTTTCTGTTCTCTACAATTAAATAAGTTCAGTCAAAATACAAAAACTAACTAAGGCAAGCTTTATACATCCTATATTCCCATTGTTTTTCATGTGAGTGAAGTTAAATAATGATTTAAATGGTTCTAAAACATTGGCTTTCCTGGTTAATTTAGTACCTTAAATATTTGAATGGCAATAGGAAAGAAAGAGGCTCAAGATTTGGAACAACAGTAAGTGTGTTTTGACTACAATGATAACTAATAAACCTACTCTTGCAGATGGAAGTTTAGCTTTATTTTCTTTAATCTTTTCATCCAGTTCTTCTTGTGACATGAACAAATACTGAAAAAAGTTACCATCAGCTCCACTTGATAGTACAATATTTCCTTTTGAACAGAAAAAAATATTTCTAATTAATTTAGAGTTTTAAAGAAGCAAAGATTTTTAGTGAAACAAAATGCTGCCTTAGAATGTTTATATAGTCTAAACATTAATTTAGAAAACAAAAGTTTACAGTTCTTTAATATGAACTGAGAAATATTTTGCATACATTTTGAGCCTAATTTAATAATATTTTTAAAAAGTACTCACCATCTAAGCTGGTTACAATAGAAGTTATTTTTCCATATGTATTGTCATGCATACTTAATGTCCATTGTGGACCAAGCATAGATAAATCTCTAGGTTCTTCAAGCTGTTGAATTCTTATCTGCCCATTCGCCGTGCCAAACAAAGCCCAGTGACCATTGTTACTAAAATATGAACAAATTAAATAAACTAAAGTACATTTAGTATTAGCAAATGTTAAGCTAGCATATTTTATTTTATTTTTCTGATGATGTCAAATACTTTATTAATTATTCCTTATTATCTTCATCTAATTACTATTTATTTATCATCAAAATTTACCCCCCCCCCTTCCAAAACAGTTATCTACTTGACCTAATTCCATGAGCACCCGCCCACACACACACACTTTTTAGTTATTTCCCTTTAGTACAAGTCAAGAAAGAATGATGAGACTGGGTGAACAGCAGTGAGAGAGACATCAAAAGTACACTGCAGACTATGAACATTGTTGCATTTTACTTACTTTGGAATGATCATTAAATTTGGCCAGCATACATAATTAATACTAAAATGAAAATGGATAGATGTTGGCAATAAATCATTGGAATAAAATCTCCAAAATTGAAAAGTTTGGGAATAAATCTCCTAATAAAATGTTCAAAATGGCAAAACCTCCCGCAGGATGACGAGGGATGGGAGTGGGCAGAGTTTGAACCCTGACCATCGATAACTCCAAATGACAATCCAGCAGGCAAAGCCAAAATGACCAGGCAGCCATCAGAGGCATGCCAAAAAATATATATATTTATATTTAATTGTGTACTGAACAAAGTTTACCTAAAATGAACAACATGTATGGGCATGTCTTCTGATTCTAATACAGGAATAGCCCTTAATGGTTTGTCAATATTGTCTGGCATCATGTGAGCTTGTTCTTCTGGGGAGCTAAACTTACATTCATACAAGTAGCCTGCATCAAAGTCACCCTGTTAGAAGAAGCAGGCTTGTGTCATTTGTAGCTCATTTGTTTCAAGAAGTGATACAAATTTATTACTTAGAAGTTTTCAGAAAATGAAAGCAAAAGATAATGAACATTAAAAAATGAACTATAAAATTAAAAGCAAAAATACAGAAAAAAAATAACAATAAAAAAAGGAAATGTTTAAATTCCTAACTTTCCCTAACAAAAAGTACAGCTTCTTAATTTAAAGTAGATATAGTTTAAAGTGTAGACAAGGCTTTATATAAACATTAAAAAATCAATTCTTCAGTTAGCTTTGGACCCACAGACAAAGCTTTATGGAAGCAACTTAGTTTTCAGATTTCACTAGGAGACTTCTGGCACATGAGTTTTTTTCAAGTTAATACTTAATTAAGTTTAGTGGTCGCAAGAGTGAATTAGTTTAGTGGTCAAGTAATATAAGACTCATTTAGTAGTTGAGTAAGCTGAAGAAATTGTCCATCAGAGTGAAATCCTATTGGCATGCCTTCATGGAATCATTGTTTTATTTGATTAAGGTAAACCAAAGAAAATTGAACAAAGTGTTGGGACAAAACAACATTAAAGAGAATAAGATTAAATTCTACTTCCCCTTACATATTACTATAAACTTTACTTATCTGGGTCATAGAGTAGAATGGCATATCAATGCCTATAGAAATAGATAACTGCCTAATTTTAGATAGTGGTGTTTTTGGAAATATTCAAGTAAGAATTTAGTAGAGTAAGCCTCACTGTGTCCCAACACAAATGTGTGTTTAATGGGCAGTAACACGTAAGATTTTTGGTATATCTTTGGTGTAATATAACAATAGTGAGAAGAAAAAGAAGAAAATCTTTATTGTCCTTGAGGACATTTGTCTTACAATTAAGCACCACACATAACAATACATTATAAGCATAATTACAAATATATATATGTGAAATATACATTCATAACATAGTTTTATGTGAGCATTCCGTGAAGTTTGCATCAGATCATTGAATTTTATTCAATGATTCAAAAGAGCTCTTGTGTCTATTTTTGTGGTTGGGGTCTTGTATCTCTTTTGTGATGATTTAAAGCTTTCTGATTGCACTGATGCTTATGATGTGCACCAGATGATGAGATGATGATGATAGATAGATCTGTGTGTTGTGTGATGAGAGACAGATCTATGTGTTCTTTGATGGTGGCTCGATTTTGCCTTATTCTTTTAAGTAATAATTAAACTTGTGTAATTGTTTACTCTTTTGAGAGCTTGCCTTAGATTTACTACAGAATGTTTTCTGTATCCAAGTTTAGTATCTAGCCAATGATCATTCTTGCAGCATTTTGGACGTTATTATTATTATTTTAATGTTCAGATTGCCAAACCAGGCAGAGATGTTAAAACGTAAAATACTACAGATATCATCAGCATGGTCAAACAATGACAATTCTTTTTTGCTAACACTAAGGGAGTCCTTTGTAGTCTTCATCTTTTCTAGCCTTTTTTATTTATATAATCTGTGTTTTCAGTGACATTTAATTTATTGTCTAAGACAATATTAAGGTAATCAACTTAAAAGTTTGGACTAATTAAATTCCTACCCAAACAATTGAAACTGAAACAATTTCTTTCTTTTCATTACAGATGTCACTGATGTTGGGTTTTTTTTTTTTTTTTTGCTTTTTACATATTTAAAAAATTATCTTACAATATTTTGTTGATTATTTCTTTGAAATAATTATGTCTGATATTTCTCTGAGAGCAGAGAAAGAGAACCACATCATTTGTAAGCTTTGTTAATGAACAAAAAGAACTATCTCATAAAAAAATCATTAGTGCACCCCTGTGTTAATTATAGTTGCATTAGATAGATATTTTATACTAACTCTCTTGAGGTCTCTGTGTCAAAATTTATAAGCCCATAGTATTATGTATGGACTGATCTTCATTGTTTTTTTTCAATAAGAATATACATTTGAATTGTACTAAAATATTACTGAACAACAATCTTGCATACCTTGCATCAACTAAACCTTTTTCTTATTGGTATGCTAGAAAGATTCAATAAAAGGTAAGCCTCCATTTTTGGTCAAAAGTAAAAGAAAAAAAAAGCAATAAATGATAATGTAGTGAATGCCAATGTAGAAACAATAAATGTGATTATTATTTTTCAAATGCTGAGCTATCTATCTACATCACATGGAAAATTAACATACATCAAAGGCAATATTTTTTTTAAGCATAAAGGTGGGTGGCATAACAGAAGGCACTCTCACAAAATTCATTATACTTATTGGCAGAAAAAGACCTACTGACCATTGAAAAAGACTTCTAAAAAAATCTTACAAAGACTGTTATTAAAAAGGAGCTAATGACAAAAAGAATTTCAACAGTAAATAACATCTGTGTCACACATTCATTTCTTAAAACTTTGTGTAAAACTGTGTCATCCCTTATAGTTTAGA
Source organism: Biomphalaria pfeifferi (assembly GCA_030265305.1). Taxonomy (NCBI): domain Eukaryota; kingdom Metazoa; phylum Mollusca; class Gastropoda; family Planorbidae; genus Biomphalaria; species Biomphalaria pfeifferi. The sequence goes on along the minus strand of JASAOG010000003.1, from coordinate 4,418,373 downwards.
CTAACTGTTTATTATTTTATCATGCTGTACATGTTGTTTTTTTTCATCTAATGAAAAAATGAAAGTAAAATTAACAATAAGTTTCTATTTTTAGCATTTAGCAAACTTAGACTTGCCATTGAGAGCCAAAATTTTCCCTCTTCAGAGTAGGAGGCATGTAAAATTTGACTTGGTTCTTTTGGTAGGAATGGATGCCATTCTTTCTGAGGAGTCTTTGGCTTCATATCTAATAAAAAAAATATAGTTCATTTATTGACAAGTAAGTAAAATATATTGGATAATTTTGCTAATTGAAATGTTTTGTAAGAGAACATCAAAGCTAAAAATATATTGGTGGAATTCTCACTTACCTACATCTCCATTTTCTGATTCAGTTTCCAAACCTCTTTCAATTCTTTTCTTTTTTTCCTCAGCTTCTTTTTTCTTTGTAGCTTCCTCTTCAATTCTCTCTCTCTCTAGTTCTTCTTCATGCTGTTCAAATATGCTTTTTATATATACTAAATGAATATTTTTTTGTTTAACTACTGTTATTAAAACCTTCTTTAAAGACATGTCGAACATTTTTATGTAAAGAAAAACAAAATGTCTTACCCTTAAATAAGATTTAATACTTTTAAACTTGTATGTTTTCATTGCAAGCCCACTCATCTCATAAGAATGTGTGGTGTCAAAATTTCCTGGTTCTGGAGATTCTACTTCTACAATGACTCCATCATTACAAACTACCATCACAGCTGTCTTTTTCTATTCAAACAATACAATTTATATTAATTTTTTATTCCACTATAACCCATTTAATTTTTGAATTGTATATTTTAAATAGAAGCATTTTTTATTATTTGTCTTCTTTTTATAAATGTTGATAATTAAATAAATCTATATCAAATAATACATCAAATGAGCATTAAACTTAGTTGTTTAAAGTTAGCCATTCCTGTAGAAATTAAGGTTTTACAGGGTGGAGTCACTAGCCTCACCTTAAACCCTCCTACCTTTTCACCCTGGCAGACTATATTTGGCTCAACAGAAATGGCTAAGATGGATTTTAGGAGTCAGTTACAGAGATCGGGCCTCAAACAAAGATATCCCATGCCAAACTGGGACTTGAACACTTAATGAGGCTGTAACTGAGCATCGCATGAGGTTTGCTCAACATGTCTCAGACAGAATGAATTATGCATACCAAGAGTTGCAATGACATGGAGGCCAATATGAGGAAAGTGCAAAGAGATGTCCTCCTATAACTTGGCCTACACTTTCATGGGAGGACCTTAGATCAGTGGACACTAGGTGGGGAGAGACATCAGACATTGCTTGCCACTCAGTGCACCAAACAGTGCAGGAGGATGTATGTCTAAGTAACTCAGTTGTCATTACTCTAATTATCAAATAAAAGTAATAATAATGTTATCACAGCGCCTTGAGCTTACATTTTGTTTGTTAACAGCATCTTATAAATAAAATTATTATTATTATCTATCAAAATTGATAGAAAGTTGCAAAATAATAAGTTTATATTTTAATTGAATCAATATTGTAAATTTAAAACATTTCTTACTTATATAAAATTATGTTTAATTTCTCTATCTAAATATTGTGTTGTTTCTTTTCTCAGATTTAATCAAGTACTCAAGCCCACTACAAGTTGTTACACTTTATTAATAATAATAATAAAAACATTGCCAGCCAAAAAATACTATCTCAAGAACACCACTTTGGAAAGTATTGAGTGAGGTGGCATTGTAGTAATGGATAATTTGTAGCACATAAATTCTGATATTTGTCCTGAATATATTGAAACCTGTCTCTTTACCTACATAGCTTAACAAATAGATGACCCATGGGTTGACCCTAGGAGGCCAAATTTGAGTTTGTTATCTGATTTTAATCCTTTATTTTGATATAAATGATATAAATGTACATGATTTTCCAATGACTAGCATGAATTATCATTATATAGTTGATGCTTTTTTAATAATTGATAATCTTTTCTGAGCTTTTAATTCTCATCAAAGTTTTACAATACACAAATAATTTTGAAGAGACAATTTCACCATATTACAGGTATTTCAATTATTTGAATAGATTTTACTGTAGATAATTAAGCTAAAATACTTTACATTTAAAACTGCCTTTTTACAGTTACAGAATGTTAGCAGGACTTGTGACTACAGAGCAGTGATTGTATAATGTTAACATAGCTTGTGATTTGAGAGGAACTTATACATAAATATATGAAAAATTTACAAATTTCTCAGGTGTCCAAACCAGCTGCCTCACAGCTCCAGGTACTCGAATGAATCCTATAGGCTCATAGACATCTCCAACAAACAGAAAGAATACAGTCCCATCAATACTCTGTAGAATAAATACATAATTACATTAAATACTTTTAAAAATTACTTCTATTCTTTCCAATGGCACTTGGTGTAAATACTTGAATATGAAAACAAATTAAGACTAAAAGATTTTTTGATATCATTGATTCTACTAAGTTCTAATGGGTAATGAACAGAAACTGGGGCTGAAAATGTCATGCATGCCAAATGAAACCATCAACAACAGAATTAGTTCAACATTAACACATATATATTTTTTTATATATTCTTTTTTTTAACTAACCCCAGTTGCTAAAATTTCTCCTTTCCCATCAAAAGCCATTGCTGTTACTTTGCCTCTGTGAGGTTTAAAGACTTGCTTTAGAGATATTTCAGCTTCATGTTTATCTTGACGTCTGAGACTTTCTTCCTCTGATTTTTTCATGATATTTAATGATCTCACAACTCCATCTTCAAAGCCAACAATAACAGAACCACCTTTAGGATCAATCTACAAATAGACAAATGATCCTTTATGTGCAACAATATTAGCACTAATAATGTTATGTAAATATAACAACATAAAAAGTAAACATAAATTACCGAAAGTGGAACCCAGCTAATGGCTGTTCCTCCCAAGGTAAACTTTGCCTCTGCTAGTTGTTTCATTTGAATGTAATCATATACTCTTACAGTGCCTGTAAAAAATATTCAAAATCAAAAACTGAAATATTTGAACTAAACATACTGTACAAAGAGGATATGTGACTACACTCACTAAATATTTAGAACTTACTGTCTAGGCCTGTAGATACCACAAGATGTGTCAGTGGAGAAGTGACACATGAAGAAATAGGACCAGCATGGAATGTAAACAATTTGTCAGGAGCTTGAGAGGTATGTGAGAAGGATAAATCTAGTCTCCAGATACCACCATTAGCATCCTAAATTACAAAACATAAGCAGCATAGACTTTAAAACATTATAGTAATTCTGTTCATTTTTAACATGTTCTGCTGTATCTGTCTGTTAATCTACATTCTAACATAGTAACAAGATATTGAGATCAGATCAAATGAGTTTAACAATGATTAAAAAGTAATACTAATTCAAATTTATATAGATCTGTTAACAAAAATGCATTTTAAATAAACAGAACATTATGCAATATGTAATATAAAGTTTTTCTTAACAACTAAAAAAAGGAAATATTTATGTGCAAGATAAAACCAGCAAAATACATGTAACACAATTGTAACAGAATAGTTTGCTAGGGCACTGGGCAACAACATGGAAGTTAGACTATCACATTTTTTGCTTGCGCATCTAATCATTTTGATCTGACTAGGGATCTAGAAGTAGAAGCAGGTTACATCAGCTAACAAGGTCACACAGTGTGATGGTTGCCAGTGGAACAAAATCTAAGCCAATGGAAGCTAGACTATCACATATACAGCAGGCAAAACAAAACAATCGTCTTTTACTATATATTGCCTTATCCTTTAAAAAGAAAAAGAAATGCATTATACTTACAATATTTAAAAAGGGACATAGTAAATGCTAGAGTTGCTGATACAAAATAATAATTATGAGATTCTAACTGGTTAGATGAGCTCTTAAAAAATATGTTATGAATGTAAGAAATGCCTTGAAACTATGACTGACCTGTGCATACCAAATTGTGGGTTCATTCTCTTCATCCACAGATTTCACAATACAATATAATTGTACATCAGATCCAACTCTTAGTTCATTCATAGGATCCATTTCAAAGATGCCAGAGTCATCTGTTGCATCAGCAGTGTCAATAGTTTCAAAGTCCCAAACCTTTTTAATATATTTAGATTAGTTTTTAATAACCAAATATAAATAAAATTTGATTGTGATTTAATATTTTTTACAACTCACCTTAATGTATCCATCAACACCAATAGTCATTAGCTCCCCTTCATCCAGAAGTATTTGCATGATGGGTCCTTGATGACAGTTTTTTCTGCCTTTGCAGGTTATCTCCACTTTGATAAGTCCCCCTTCCCACAACAAGAGATTTCCCCATTCAGCGCCTGACAGAACCTTCATTCATTCAATAAAAATATATAAAACACATGAAGCATGATTCTTATTTTTAGAGGCCCCTGAAAGTACTTTTGTAGCTGTCTGTCTATTTGTCTGTCACTTACATCTTAACAAGTAAAACATAAAAAATACTGAAATAACTGCAATGAAATAGCATGTGTTATTTTGATTCAATTATGAAATTAATTTTTAATAGATCTAGACTAACATTAATAAATTTGACATATGACTATAACTTTTTGTCAACCCTAAGTGGAAAAAAAAATAATATTTTTTGCCAAAGCTAAATAAGCTACTTTTTTTTTCAGAATGGTAAACATGAGAATGTCCAACAAAAGTCTGAGCTGAGGCACCAATTGCAAAACATAAAACCCTACTTTCTTCAGTGCACCAACAGCATGTATTTGAAAACTGCTAGGAAGCAAAGAACTGTTTCGCTCATCTAATAGTGAAATAGTTTATTTCCTTCAATTGATGTTTATGCAGTTTAGAATAAATTTAAAAATCTCAGAATGCTGGAAAATACTTGGTTAAGGGGACTTCCTCAGATCCTAAAGCAGGCTATAATTAAATATGTTGTAAGAGGGAGTGTCACTAGTAAAAGGTTGAGAACTACTGATCTATAAGTACAGTTATTGAAGCTCTTTACAAAGTTTATGAAAATATAGAGGTGAAACACAAGGACAACTTCCAGCTGTCTGTAATTTTAGTTTTTTCTGTGTAATATTGCTACTATACTAGAGTACTAAAGACTAAAGGTTTAATTAACTATTGACAAAGTGATGGGCAATCTAGAGGTCTTAGCTTAACATGTAAATAATTTTTTATTATCCTACATTTTGTTAGTTACCATTAACAGTAAAAAACAATGAAGTTTTTTTTTTTTTAAAGTTGATGTACATTTACAATTTCGTATCAAATCTTTCAATGTAGGTTTGTATCTCATACTTATATTATGGTTAAACAAATGGAAAAAAAAAACTAATGAGATTTTATTGAAAACATTTTAGAGGGAGGGGGTGTGAGAATGTGCTGGCTGGAAGATGGGGAAGACCTTAGTGATGAAATAATAACAATTTGTTTTTTGTTTTTTTACAGAAAGATAAATATTCTTATAAGCTTTAACCTTTCCATCTGGAAGTTCTACATAGCCTTCAATGTCAGAAATTTCTGTCCGACCAAATCTTCCCAATTCTCCTTGAAGTTTTAGCCCTGTAAATGTATCTGCCATCTTCCAAAATCTGTTTTAAAAAATATTTTATATCCTTCTGTTAACACTCAAATAGTAAATATACTAGGCAACATTCTATCATGACTAAGGAAGCTAAAGTAATTATAACATAAAAGCGTCTTAAAGCATATTGTACCTTATATGTCCAGTACCAGCAGTTGTTAACTGTCCTTCAAGTTCAGGGGCAAATGATACTCTAAAAACGTCTTGTGAGAATGATTTAGTCCTCAGTGTAGTTTTTTCCTGTTTCCAATTCCATAAAGTTAACATAAAATCTGGATCCCCACCTTGGGATGCTAGAAGCTCACCATCAGGACTATTTATATGCATAAAAAATGTTGTTGCTGAATGTTCTTTTATTCTTATATTTAATTTGAATTTTTACACTGTTTATAAAATGTACATGTGTTATTCTTAAATGTCAAGTTGTTAAAAAAAAATTCCCTTCTAAAATAGTAATTTTAAACAAAGATTCAACAAATGTCTCCAATTTAAGAAAAAAATTTAAAAGACCAACCTGAAGGTCAAGGAGGAATATGACTGTTCTGTTCCACCTCTTAAAATTCTATAAAGTTTCATTGAAGGAAACTCAAAGATATTGATACTGGGAGACTGGCCTTTCTCACCAACAGCAAAGTATTTATGACTAGGATGAACCTAGGCATTGAAAACAATATTCTGACTACAGCGAATTCAAACATTTATTTTTAAGACTATACAAAGACAATTTAGTACAAATGTTTTTAAAATCTGATTTTTTTTTACAATTAGATCTGTAAAGTTAATATGAGTGAGAACAAATGATTTGCTTAATATTGAAAAGGGGTAAAAAAGAAAAAAAAACTACGTTTACATTAGTTAATTAAGGTTATTATCAATGAATTTTGAGATTTTTAACTTTAAGGTAAATATATTTTACAAATGTTAATGTAACTCAAGTACAGTTAAAACTGATAAACAAGAGAAATTTATTCTATTGTCAACTTTGCAAGAATGAAAACCTACACAAATAGCTCCTATCCCTGAACCACTGATGGAACGAAGATATCTCTGTTCTTTACTTTTCAAATGTAGAATCTGGATTAAGTTTCCAGCAGCAAAAATGACATGGTTCTCATCAAGAAGATGAAGATTGTTTCTACGTTTACAGTCATAACCATATGAATGTCTGGAGAAAGTTAAATATTTTGGAAGATTGGCTTTTAGTAAAATCATAATCATAGGAATGTCTGTAGGGAGTAAAGCATTGTAAATAGCTTTACGAACGATTCAAATTCTTGTCTCTAGTTGGTAAATATTCCCATCGATCCTTCAGGCGTAGTTTAATAATCTTTAATTTGCATTCAATCTAAGAATGTTTTATAATGCATTTATATGTTGTTGTGCTTTATAACAGCCACTTTTTACAAAACAAATTTGTTGGTTTATTATCATGCTCAACAGAATAAAAGTAAAGATCCATTCACTTTTCCTGGTAGATTCTAAATTCAGAGTCCATTTTTAGTTTCTTCGACTCTCCCATTGCATAAACCTACAATAATTGTCATAGTACCAATCCATCAAAGAAAAATAGCCCTAATGTTGGTAAAGATACATGTTTTAAACTTTAAAAAAAAAAGGGGGGGGGGGAGAGGGTGATTTTCTACACTTTGTACCGAAGTTTCAGAGGGCTGGATGAAACCACATCATGGGGCAGATCTGGCCCCCGGGCCATATTTTGGGCTTCACTGCTCTATAGGAAGCTTGTAAGCTTCCTTGGATACTTCTATCAAAGATGCCTAATCTCCCTTATGGGCAAAAGCTTGCAAAGCTACACTACAAATAACTAACCCTTTACCCTCACTGGCATAGAGGAAAACAGCTGCTAGCAAATGGCTTCTCAAATAAGTATCTGAGAATTCTTACAAAGGACGTGTATTTAGATTTATAGAAAAGCTCTAGACAAAGTAAGGTCAAGATGGCAAACTAAGAAGTTAAATAGGCCCCCTGTACACAATGACTTTGTCTGTGTCAAATGTTTAAGATTATAAAAGAAACAAATGGGTCAGCATAATTGCCTGAAAAATAATGCACCATCCTTAAGCTTTGAAACAAACAATGCCTTTTTATTATTGTAAATGAGAGAAATCAGAGTGATCTGGTATACTAAATACTATGATTAACTATTAACTCTGCCAAAAAACAACCTTTAGAAAGCATTTTGCAGTAACATGCCCAGGCAAAGAAGAGGGGTTCGATGTGAATCTAGCAACCTCACCATTTAAAAAGAAAATACAATGATACAGAAATCACAACAGCAAAAAGCCTAAAAGACCTTGGCCATGGTGATTTCTCTGTAGAAAAGTTCATGACACAAACCAATGCAAGTCCAGAGGAAGATGCTCTACTGACACATCTACTGATGACCAAGAAGCAAAGATGGTAAGAATGACATGAACCCATCTGAGGGAAATGACCCAGAACAGAGTTTGATGGCAAAGTACTTTTGCTGCCCTCTGCTCCACTGGGAGTCAATAAGACTAACTCAAGTCATAATTAGCTATTAAATGAATCCATACATCAAAATGAATAGAAAAATATCATTAAAACTAAAGGCCTTCCCAGCAACAATTTTAAAAATCTGGCATTCTTTATTCTTTAAATGATCTATTTTTGTCAATATTCTAAATGTATTATCAAAATAATGTTATTAATTTATTCTTCTTCATTTTTTTTCCTTACTAATGTACATACTTACTGCAAATGTAATATGTTCTCAGGAAGCCCAGATTCTTTAGTTACTGTTGCTTTTGATGATAATTCTTCAAAATTGTAGTAGAAATCTATTGGAATGTGCTCTTCTTCTTTCTCATCTTTTTTTCTACTTGTCACTGTGATCACTTCTTCTTCTCCTGCTATGTCTTGGTCGCCTTCTACTTGTATTGCTATAGTTTTTAAAATGCGACATCAGTAAACAAGACAGTATATTTAGTAAGTTTAGCTACATTATTGCTAATGTTGTTTTTAAAAAGTACATAGCAAGAAATAATATCCAATTTTTTCTACATTTATCTAAAGCAATAATATACAAAATGGCTCTTTTTGCATTGAACTATGACAATTTAAAACTATAGGCACCTAGATACTTTATCAAAATATATTTATTTAATATTGTGTACAGATCATTCATTATAAAACATTGTGAATGTTCTGACATTGCATTTTATACTTTTGTGTGTGTGTGTGTATTTTCTTATACCAAATATTTTAAGTTGTCTGAAATTAAATCTTTTGAACTAGTTTTTGTTTTCCCGTATGAACACATGTAGATCTAAAAGTAAGTAAAACTTGAAATCCTATAAAGCTTACTTGTTGCATCAATTTCTGTATTATCAAGAGCTTCAAGTAGTTCATCTCTTTTCTCAGTTTTGTCTTCATCATCGTGAAAGGTATCTTCCTCTAGAAATAGGATTTATATGTACAGAAAGACAGATAGATAAATATGAATATTGTTGTTTTTTTTACTTTAAACAAATGATATATTTTGAATGAAATGAATATATTTACCTTCCTGCAACTTGATTGCTATTCCCTCATTGCTTTCCTCTGTTATTTTCAGTGCAGCAGCTTGCTGTTCAAGCATGTCCTCTTTAGTGTCCCAACTCTCTAACATATTTGCATCTCCTTCATGTTGAGGTTGAAAATTTCCTACTTGGGATGTTTCCTTCAGAATATTTTCTCCACTTTCTGTTGCCTGAATAATTTGCATGTCTTCTGCTAGTTTAGCCTTTACCTCATTTGTACTACTTTCTTTCTCATCTTCCTCTGTTTTATCAACATCCTCTTTTTCTGATTTATCAACTTCTTCTAGTTCAACTTCCTCTGCTATTTCAATTTTATTTTCCATTTCTTCTGGTTTACCTAGTTTCTCATTCTCTTCTTGAAAAGTATTTACCTCTAATGTCTTATTTTCTGTATCTTCAACTATAAATTCATCCTTGTCAATTGATAAGCTTTCTTTGATTTCATCAGAAACATCTTTAAGATCTGTCACTTCATCAGTGAGAAGTTCAATCTTGTCATCAACTAAGTGAAATAGAGAAATATAGAAAATATGTTAGAAAAATTGTTCATGTTTTGGTGTTCTCTTTGAATGTCTAAAAATAATGTTAGGGGTTTCTTATTGACCATTCAAACTTGATATAAATCTAATATATATAATTGTAAGTAAGGATCGAGTATGTATGTGTGTGTCTATGTCCCACACATGTGTCTATGAATCACACAAAATATATAATATAAATAAAGTAAGATGCATTTTTGAATTTGAAATGTTAAAACACTAGGCATTTTTGTGTGTTATTGTGTGTAAGTATTTCAAAATCAGAATATAAATTTTATCATCATCATGAAACTCCATTTCAGTGAGGGCTTGAGAGGCTAAAATCCTTTCTTGCTGTTTTGCATAGTACATGTATGTCACCATAAAGGTTGAGAATTTGTGGTTTCCCAAACCATTCAAGACTAGGCAAGTCTGATGCATTAAAAAGAATGTGGGACACTGTTTTCATTTTCTTTCCTGCAGTGGGGCACAGTGAGTCAAAGTTTGTCCTGAGCAATGCAATGTGCTATAAAAGTTTGCTCAGGTCTGGGACACATCAACGTAGTCTGAGCACCTCATGTGCTCCCAGACTTTGCTGGTGTTTTGGGACTGTCCCAGCACTCAAACTACTTTTTTATTTCTTTTTTTTTTATTTGCAGGCTCTAAACTGGTGGTTACAAAAATGTCTCCTCCCTTATTCCACTTTTATTGATTAAACCCTACCCATATGAGTGAATGACTGAATTAACAGGTCTTTAATTGTTTTATACACTCATTGTTAATCTCTAGGCTGTTTTCACTGCTTACTCTAAGGGGCATCCAACCCTCCCCAGAGGAACCCATACTATGTCAAGAAAAAAATATCTCATAGACAAAAACTTAAAACATTAGACTATCAAAATTATTTGATATTGACATCTCTATTTGGAAAATAAAATCCCAATTGGAACAAATAATTAGATTTAAACCCTCTAGCATATAAATCATAAGATTTAAACAAATCTCAAAAGACTTGTACTTTAACAAAATCTTTTGCCCTCAGCTATACTTCCACCCCTTCTAACCAATTCAAATAGTTGGCCTGCTTAGTTTAAAGTGTTTTTTACTAAAAGTTAATAGTTGAGCTAGCAGGAGAGAGATTTTTATCTAATGATGCCATCCCCTTGTAAAGAACTACTTTATATGGAGAAAAACATAAAATAGTATCTAGATAATTTAACACTAAATATTTAAAAACCTCTCTCTATATATATATCATATAGATCTATATATGTATTTATGTACCTCAAGGAACAGTCTTAGGTCCACTACTATTTTTAATTAACATAATTGATTTACCAAATTGAATTAGTTCAGGAGCAAAAGTCAGATGATTGCATAAAATATAGAACAATAAAAACAACACAAGATATGGACATTTTACTAAGAGATTGGGATGAATTACAGAAATGGGAATCAAATTGGAGCAGAAAAATGTCAGTTATTAAAAGTAACAAAACAAATAAATTCCACTTAAAAAACCTGTCCTGGAACACACATATTGATGAAACTATAAAAACATCAAACAAAGCATTTGGTTTTATTTTTTTTTAATTCTTTAAATCAAATAAGAATATAAACCTCGGTTAGGCCAATAATAGAATATTCAATATGCATACTCTGTTTAGGACCCCTCAACTCAAGAAAACAAAAAATATGGAACATACACAAAATAGAGCAGTGAGATTCATAACAAACGAATAGTCACATTTGACTAGAGTAACACCTTAGTAAAATGACTAAATTTAGAAAATCTTCAAGAGAGAAGAGTAAAGTAACAAATATACATAAAACACTGAACCATAATCTTCAAATACAAAAACAAAATTTAATAAAATACTCAGAAAAAAACAAAGATCATAAAGGCACATTTAGGTATTAAATTACTTTTAGTTTAAATAAGTTTATATACTAATAAAATATCAAAGTATACTAGAACAGATAGGATAGAATACAAAACTAAACAATCAAAACAATGAGTTAGTTACAATGAATTCATTTCTTTTTTATTCATGTAGATCTGCACCTGCTAATCTGAAATTAATATTACTAAAGAAAAAAAAAAGCCGATAATGAAAATTCCTAGACTCTTTAGAAAATAGAAATTTGAATAAACGTAAAAACTAACAAATGTAACATACCATCAATGTTTGATTGTAAATTAGAACTAGATCTATCTTGATCTTCCATAATTAGATTTAAACCGTCGTTTCATAGCATGCAACTGTTTCTAAGGAAGCTAATAATTAGCGCATGCGCATTTTTTTTAAGGGTTGATAGTTTCGCCTCTCAGTTATAGTCTCGGTTTTTATTACGCTCACTTATCATTTGCGTTTCGTGAATTTTCTAGTCAAGTCTAATGGACTCTGTTGTAAGAAAATGATCTGCATTGAATTGATAACATTAAAAGAGAATCAGCCTTTTCATTGTCACAATAAACATTTTTTTTAAATCAAGTATGACGTTTTTTTATAATTATGCCTATTTGTTTTCCCTATAGCAGTGATTTTTTTGACAAAAAAACTTGTCATTATTCAAAATGTTTCATTTTCTATAATTGTCTTTCGAATATATATGTTACAAACAACTGAATCAAAATCTTTACAAGCATTTTCAATTGTTGCAGCATAGATATTTGTAACAGTTAAAAATGAGTGTACGAAATTTGTTTTTAAATAAATTAAATATTATGTCACTGACACTCCCATCATAACATTTGCTGACGACACAGCAATCATTGGCCTTATTGCAGGTGACGAAAATATGTACCTTTCAACAATTAACACCTTTTATGAATGGTGTATAGATAACTTTCTCATTTTAAATGTTCAGAAAACTAAAGAAATGATTATTGATTTTAGAAAAAACAAAGACCATATTGCAGAAACTCAGATAAACAACCAAACCATAGAACAAGTACAAGAAAATAAATATCTAGGCACAACTATCAACAACAAACTGAAATAAAGTGAACACTGTTAAAATATTTACACGAAAATTCACCAGTGACTCTTCTATCTCAGAACAGGAGGAATGCTCCCGTAGCCTCAGCGTGACACTCTTGTGGAAACGTCCGCCAAGGGAAACGGATAGGCCAAGTACGGTAGCACACATAGCTCTCAGTGGGCTACCACACGTACGGTCGAGAGACTGTACACCGCACGTGGTAGAGATGTAACAAAGGCTCGCTAACCTGTCCAACCCAACCGATTCGTTCCCTAACGGCGACCATACGCGTTGTGATGGACTCTCGCACGGGTTCTGTGGGACATTATAGGCATACGAAGGGCCACCACGCGGCTCGGCCTCCGGCCTCGCTACGGGAGAGGGAACTCGTGCTTGGCTCAAGGGGATCGTGACTAGCGACACACGGGTGGGAATACATGATCACTTCGGATAAGGCGGGACTTCGGACAGAGGGATTGGTGAAGAGCCGATGCCTCATCCTGGCCATGGATTAAATCCTTTCCTTGGTCAAGAGGTCCATAATAGGGAACGGGACGTTCTCGGACCTTAAGGACATCTGAATCTATCTCAGAAAGCTAAGAAAATTCAACATAGACAAAACAATAATCAAACTTTTCTACACAGCAACTATCAGCAGTCTTATTAACTTTTCCATCCCCTGCTGGTATAGTAATACTTCACTGGCACAAAGACTTAGACTAAATAGACTAATTAAAAAAGCATCGTATATCACTCAAGTACAGCTACCATCTGTTGAAGAGCTTTTCCAAGAAAGATGTCTTTCCAAATCACTCACGATTCTTAAAGACAACCTGCACCCATTAAACCACGGTTACATAAGATCTGAAAGAAGTGGTCGTCTCCTTTCCATTAGGACTAAAACTGAAAGATTTAAAAACTTCTTTATCCCACTTTCGGTCAGAGTGTTACAAGATCAGCTGTTGTCATTGAGAAGTACATAGAAGTCAAATTCATAAAGCGCTGGTTGTGATGTGTATGTGTTTCGTGTGTGAATGTTGTTCGAATTTTTAATCAATATTGTTTTTGTACAGTAGTTTCGCTGAGCTTGTCAATTGTAGTCAAACTGAATTTCCATTAGATTGGATCAATAAAAATTATCTTATCTTATCTTATCTTATCTTACTGTCATGTAATCAGGGCCGCCGCTACCTATTGTGCAAGGTGTGTATTGCAAGCAGGCGGCCGAATTTAAGTGCGGCCAAATCATTACTCCAAGGTTCCTTTTTTTTCAAATTTAGTTGAAAAAAAAACAACTTAATTTTATATACATTTTAATTATTCCATTATTTTTGGAAAATTATAAAGAAAAAACAATATTCTTACAAAAGAAATTATTTTAGAAACTTTAGAACAAATAAAATAGAGCAGCGCGCGATTCGAGGCAGTCCCATCTTTTTTTTCTATAGGCGCTTACTCATTTCTGGCCTTGAATTTTCGCGGGTTGTTTGTAATATCTGTTTTGAGCCTTGTAAGTAGATCTAGTAGCGGTAATTAAAAAGTTAATTTTAAAAATATTTTCACTTTTATTTTAAATGGATGTTAGTTTAGCGTAAAATATTATTTACATCAAGTTCTTCTGAGTTGTACTTTAAAATACATTTTAATGTTCTTTTCGTAGTAATATTTTTTAAAATCAGTTTAAAAATATATCTGTTTTTTTAATTACTATTAGACCTACTCAATATTTAATGATATATAGATATCTTTTTATCGTTTTATTATTGTACATGTTGCAGGTATTCCATATTGCATTATTATTACTATTATTCTGTTTTGGATTATCAGTCATCTGTATCTTCACTGCAGCGTTTCTCAATGTGGACGCGAGTTCCTCTAATTTTTGGCGTAATGTCCTGACAAAAGGAGTGGTATGGAGGAGTGTGTTTCCTAGGCGGCGGTAAGAAGAGGTTAAGCGATTATTTGGTGGTTATGCCGTGACGATGATGAAGTTAGCCTGCCTAGCGCAAATATGAAACGGCAGATATATTTTGAGACATGAAAGGTTAAAGGCGTTTTGGGTCATAACGTTTCAGAGAAAACATTTCAAAACGTCTCTGCGTGTGTCTATATGTGAGCTGGCGCTCCTAGATCTAATTTTTGACCTAATTTTATCTAATGTATATTATTTATATAGGCCAGGGCTATGATGTTTGTAATTTAGTGTCCTTTTTAATTTTTATAGTTCAGTGCTGAGTATTTTGTAGTTTCCGCTATTTATAACTTTCTGCTAGTTTTAGTCTTTTTCTGTTATTTGTGTTTTACTCGTAGAGGAAAAGTAGTTTTTAAAATAGTTAACTAGCCTTAGAGCTGTGGATGTTATTTCCTATTTTTTGTCCCTGGTTAGTTCTGCTTTTTTTTGTCTTTGGCATTAGCGTTGGATCGGTTGTTATTTTTTAATATCAGTTTATGTGCAGGTCTGTAAACGGTATAGAGCCCCCAAATGAGTTTAGAATAGAAAGAAATAAACTTTTATCTTCCTTTTCGTATTTTGTAGGATTTAAATTTTAATATTCTCTTTTTAATGCTGTTTAATTTGGTATATAATTTTGTGTAGTCCGTGTCTTTAGTAATTTGCTAGATTTTATTGTTGTGTACGGCTAGGTACAAATTAGGGAAATCGGTAGTCCAGTTTAGTTTTAGATAATTAGCGTGACGTCATGCTCTCCGATATGTTCGCGCTGACCAGTTATAGCTAGCTCCGGAACCACGTTGAGCTCTCTTTTGTCTTGCCCAGTGGTCAGTTCTGACAGTGGTGCCTGTATAAAGCTAATTGTGTGTTGTATAATTTCAGCTGGGACCGCCTGTAAGTTGGAAAATGTTTTTATTTTTACTTTCTTTAGTTCGTATTTGTATTAATTGTTTCTACATCTATTGCTATAGTCTAGATGCAGACTGATTAGTGTAGTGGCATCACTGGTTAGTTAATTAGCCATGATTACCTCTGATGGAACCGGAAGTTCCGTAGAGTTGGGTAGCGTCACCCACTTTTAGCCATCCGTAACGATCCCCTTATTGTTTTTCTATTGTTTGTCTATTTGTAAATATTTTATTATTTGATGTCTTCTAAAAGTATTTTTATTAATATAATATTGTTAGCATAACGGTTCTAACAAGTTGGCATGTTGCCGATTTTAATTTTTAATGTAGAAGATGGCTGCGTCCTACTCAACGCTCCATGATGGTGGCTTTGTTAAGCCAAATCTAGATTTATGCTTATTATTATCTGGCCCAACATGTGTTGTGGCGTAAGCTTTTAAGAAGGTATCATAATAATAATAATGTATGGCTTTTTATTAGCTAAATGAAGGTAATTGTATTTACCTCATGCATTTAGGTATGTGTATGTGCTAGACTAGGTCTAGCTCATTATTATTTTGTTATTATGTCTTATGTTTGTTTATATTTGTAATAGCAGGCTATAAATCCTGCCTAACTGCCATTATTTCGGCTGCCTAACTGTCTGCCGCAGTTATTACTGTTGCCTTATAGCTGTTGCCCCATAGCTGCCGTAGTCGGCGTAGTAATTATTGCTGCTGCAAGTAGCTTACTGTTGTAGTTTTGCCTAATAGCTGCTTTATTTGTTAGGTTCAGTTAAGTAGGGTTGATCAATCGTTTAGTAGTGTGTATATTTAGTTTTATTACTGTTGTTTTGGTTTCATGTAAATAAAGTATATATAAGTTCCTTTTAAAATTTTATTTGGTTGTTTTACTTTTAGTTAGCTAGTTTAGTTTAGTTTAGTTTGATTGTTCTGTCTGGTTGCTTAGGCGACTCTAGCCCCTTGGTCGCAGACCGAGGTGCACAGATTGGGCCCACCCAGTAGAGCTACCACCTGCCTACTGTTATAAATGAATAAATGTTGAGCAGCAGTTAACAAAAAGGCCTCACTCAGTAGCGCCACTCTGACCTGCTCACATATAGATGGTCGAATTTCTTTCGACCATTGCACTTCTTATAGTGACGACTTTTGTGCAAAGAAAAGGTCTGCAACAGAGACGTCTAACTTTAAAAATAGCACACACATTACAGATGTCCGTGCGCTATATGTACCTAGAATGTCCCTAGAATAATAATATTGACCAGGGCTGCCTCTTTAATAATAAACTTAATATGACCCTCGACTTTTTTTTTAAGGATGAATATTTATTTAAAAGAAATTTTTGAGATGTTTCCTCGTATGGTGGTAAAATAGATAAAATGTGTCCAGAGCATTTTTTATACATTATAGTCAAAGAGGAAAAACACTGAATTTAGAACAAGAATAACTCAAAACAAATTATAAATGATGTTTCCTCAGTATCGAAAGTGAAGCAGTTACGGTGTCTCAGCAGTGGATTGCTCATTTAAAGACCAGAAAGAAAATGTTCTAGTTTATTATAATTCCGTATCCTTTTAACATGGGTTAAAGAGATTCATCCTCAGACCTGGATTCAGCCTGTGTGCCTTTTAAAAGATATTTCTTTTTTTTTTACCAGCGTTTCCGTTTTTTTTTTTGTGTTTTTTTTTTTTTTTGTTTGTTAGGAACAGTAATGAGTGTGCGGAGACATTGAAGAGAGTGCAGGCCTGTCTGTGTAAGTATCCTATTCTTCGTTTGCCTGATCTTTCTCTATCGTTTTATCTCCAGACTGATGCCTCAGACAAAGGGATCTCTGGCATTCTTAGCCAGTGTGTGAATGGTATGTTGCATCCTATAAAATTTGTGAGCCACAAGTTGTTGCCTCGGGAGCAGAAGTATTCTATCATTGAACGGGAAGGATTGGCCATTGTATATGCAATAAAAAAATTGGACAGGTATCTGGCCGGAAAGAAATTTCATCTCCAGACTGACCACAAGGCTTTATCTTACCTTAGGAGCACTAACTTTACCCATGCACGTATTACAAGATGGGAGCTGATGTTGCAGGATTATTCCTTTGATGTTGTTCATGTCAAAGGGGAGGACAATCTGCTTGCTGATCTGTGTTCAAGATTGCTATAGACTTTCAAATACGCAGCTACATGATCTACATACTTATATATTGTTTTAATACATGTCTTATGCATTTTAATGTTCCAATGTATACATTATTGTTTGAAAATGTTTGCACTTTATGTTGGATGATATTATGTTGCATTTAGTATTATTGACATTAATTTGTTGATTATGCATTTTAAATTTGATTGGTTGGTAGATTGTGATTTTGTGAATGGTTCAAAGTGTAATGTGGATACTTTGGTAAAAAGAGTCCTTGGTAATTTTTCTTCTACTTTGTTATGTTTGGAAGAGTGATGTTAATGCTGATGAATTTTTCTAGATGGATGTGCTTATCTTGTAGTTGCCATATCATCTTACCTTTCTTTCAGTTTGAGGTACGGAAACTGGTCCATACTTTGTAAGAACCAGTTTGGGGGGAGAGGGGGAATGTCGGTGCGTAGGTTATGGCATTCTAGCACCAATGTGTATTAAGTGCACAATTTTTGAACGCACTTTCTTTTTGTTGCCTTGCTTGTAAGCTGATGGAGTGTTTTTTTTATGCTGGTGTAAAGTTTGTTGATGTTCTTCTGTATTCCCCTGTTTAGGGTTAGTATCTAAGGCATGACTGCGTTTCGCAGTTGTTTCGATGCCATAGTGATAGTCTACTAGTCTACTACGCTACTTTGCAGGGCCGGCATTAGGCCACTTCAACCTATGCGACCGCAGTGAGCCCCGCTCTTTCATAGGACCCGCGCTAATTTATGGTGTATAAATTATTAAATTAAATCATTTTATAACTTAAAACAGAGTTCTCGCACCCTCCTGTCGATTTACCAGGAGCTCCTAGAAATCTTTCGAAATTGCAAAATATACGAAAAAGTCCTTAAAATATACGGAAACATATAGACAAAAATTGTCATTTTAGGGTGTCATTCAATATTTAAAACGCCAATCCTACGCGCGATACATAAAAACGGCATTATGCATTAGCCGTAATTGTGTAATCTGGTGAAAGAAGCTTCTATCGCCTCAAACTAATGAAGAATTACTTAAGGTCAACAATTCTCCTAGATAAATTGAAACATTTGGTAGTTCTTGCTATTGAGCGTGATCTATGTAGGAAACAGAATTATTATGATATACAGTCTGACTTTTGCTACACACAAGGCTCGTTAAGTAATTCTGTACGTAGTAAACAATGAATAAAATGCAGAGACGAATTTATTTTCTAATACAAACTCTTAAATTTCCTTTATTGTCCGCTTCCCTACCCAAACTTGGCCCTGCGAAATCCGTTTCGCATAGGGAGGGCCCCACAGTGGTTAAGTCCGGCCCTGCTATTTAGTGACGGGTGAATATTTGATTACTTGTTGATTACTTGTTCTCTTTCAATGACTAAGTCACAATGGTTAAGTCCGGCGCTGCTATTTAGTGTTTGTAAAATGTTTGCTTGTAAAATGTTTTACGTTTCTGATGTTCCTTCTTCGTGCAGGACGAAAGGGGATGGGAGCGGGCAGGGTTTGACAGTCCAGCGCGCAGCCATCCATAGCGACGTATGAATACCCACTTGTTCTCCCCCCACCCCCTTTGTTCTCCTCCCCCCCCCCTCTTGTTTTTTCGTGGGGTGACTATCCGCAGAAATAAGAGAGTGATCTTTCCTTTACTCCTTCTTCTTGTCCAAACTGTTGAGGGAATAAAAGATTTATATATATAGATATTGTGGCATAACTGTACAGGCATATTTAGAGATAATTCGTAGTTCTAATATCAACACATAACCAAAACAAACAACGTTGTCAATGTTTTTCAGTGAGTTTTATGGAAAATAGACGCTACTGAATTCAACGAGTGACCACGCTAACCACAGGGTGGGAGCAACGAATAAAACAGAATTATTTCTATTCACTTCTTTGTCCAAGAGTTCTGGTTTGAGAGTTGCCCTCTTTCACCCACTCTCATGGCGAATCTCCAGCAGAAGGTGAACGACGCATAATTTTCAATTTCTGTTTTTTTCTTTTAATCCATTGTGTTTTAATTTAACTATACTAGATTTGTACAACAAAACCTAACCCTAACCCTATAATAGAGTAAAAACCCTCCAAAATTTAGAATAGAGATTGACAGTTGAATGTGTTTGAAATTCTCCTGCCCTGCCAGGCTTGAGATTATTGTTATTAATATTATATTATTAAGCCTTTTTTTAAAGTTATGGTTTGGTTATTTTATTAAGGTAATAGGCCTCTTGCTATTTTAATGTTAATATTGTGTCTTAAAATGGTATTTTTATGCTATCTTGCTAACATAGTGTTCAATTGGGATAAGGCCAGTAGTTTTCCAGTCATCTACTACGTATGCATATTTAAGTATTGGTCTCTGTGTTAAAGTTAAATTGAACTTTCATTGTTTACTGTTGGAAAGGGATGCATGCAGGGGCGCCCATATGATTTTTTGCCTGGCGGTGCAAGTTCCAAGACTTACAACATATGGCTCATAGTCGTAGCTTCAACTTACTTGTTAGGGAGAATATAAATTAAAAGAAATGCTGACCCCTCCCCAAATCCCTCTGCAGAAAACAATCTGCACAAGACACCTGTGACCTGTTCACTAACAAATACAATTGCAATGATAATATATTGCCATTGCAATGTCAAGTGCATTGTGCATTACATGGGCGTAGCCAGGGGGGTTAGGGTGTCACCCCCCGCCCCCGAAATGAAATTTAGTGACTGATTTTTTGCTTTGATTTTGTTTAGTTTAGGTGAGATCTTAATACTAAACCATCACTTGCCCCAGCGCAGCCAAGGAGGGGGGGTTGAATTTAAAACCTTCTACCAGGGGGTTTTACAGTTAGTTCTTCAATAAAACAAAAAAAATGCAAACGACAATCCCCAAATTCCAAGAGCATAGCTAAGGAAGATTTTGATTTAAAAAACCCTCCGAAATTTACGATAAAAAAAACCTCTTCAATATAAAAAAGCAAATTACAATCACAATTCTATGAGAGTAGCCAAAAGGGTTTTGAGTTTCAACCCCCCATCCAGCGGGGTTTGAAGCTAAAAAATACCTCTTGTCGGTGCGTAAATTATGGCATGCTAGCACCAATGTGTATTAAGTGCACAATTTTTGAACGCACTTTCTTTTTTGTTGCCTTGCTTGTAAGCTGATGGAGCGTTTTTTGTTATTATGCTGGTGAAACGTTTTCTTTGAGATTCTTCTGTGTTCCCCTGTTTAGGGGAGTTAGTATGGGAGTGGAAGTCTACGCAGGTGACTAGAGATAGCTGTGTGTTGTGTTGTGGTTTCGAACATTAATGTGTACGTTGTGGGACAGCAAGGTGTAGAATTATTGTTTAATTAATAGATCCACAATATTAGAATGTTCATCATAGCTTAAATTCATATCATTAAACATTTACATAATCAACAGTGAGTCACTTATTTATTGCAAGCACGAAGGTGCCTGGTTGAATGTCAGGGGCCCGGGCAAACGAGCTAAGGCCTTAACATAACCCTGACAGTTGGGGGCTCGAGTCCGGCTGTGATACCAGTCACAGAACCATAATTTCAATCATTATATAAGTTTTATTTACTTGATTATGTAGCAACAGTGTCTACAATCCAATAATTGTTTACATAGTATTGCATCACAATCTACTGTACTAATATTGAGTTGTGTACCATTGGCAACGATGTATATCGAAAGTAGCAGATAAATACATCCTTTGTGATATAAGTGATATAACACTATAACTATACTGTACTATATACTATATAACTATTGTATTGCCAGATTGAAACGCATTTGTAGTTTCTTGTTTTCTATATTGTGCTTCACCTTCGAACGAGTGTCTTCTCGCTCCAGGCAGCAAGCGAACGTGAGTGTAAAGTGGCTGTTGGTAACTTCTGAAGTCTGAGGCTACTAGTACAGTGTTGGATTGTCCTGTGGCAACTATATTTCAACGCTGTGGCCTGAGTGAGGCACTTTCCTCTGACGTGGGATACTGCACAGATAGGTTTCTTTCTTTGCCATTTAACCGCAGGCTCTAGGCTTTAGTTGATCTCTTGTACAATTAGTAGTTTTTTTTTTTTTGGTTCTCATATTGTATGTAATTTAAATATAATACAGCCAAGTAGTGTACATTATATTTACCATGGAAACTAGGCTGACAATTACTGCCCAGTTTATAAGTGATGGTCGTTCTCTGGGGTACGAAGGTGAAAGGTTAGAGAGGTATGTGGCTGAGCAGAAAGAAGACTATGAAAAAGCTAAGAAAGAGGAGTTTGAACGAGAAAAGGCCAGATTTGAACGCGAGAAGGAGCAGTTTGAATGTGAGGATAAGGCCAAGCGTGAGGAACACGAGAGGTGGAAAGAAAGAGATGCCAGGAAGGAACTCAAGAGGAAAGAGGAGATGGAACTAGAAAGAATGAAGGAAAAATCAGGAACAGCGGCTTGGACGGCAACACAGTCAGAGGTGCGGCCTAGAAATGTTTTAGATAAACTTGACAAGAGCTTCCAGGGAATGAAGGAAGACGATGACCTGATGGCATATTTAACACACATTGAAGCCGTTGCGACAAGATGCAAGATCGATAGAAAGGAATGGCCATTGCTCTTGTCCTATAAACTAACTACCGTTCTAAGAAACTGTATGCTGCGGGACAGTCTGTTTTTGAATGACAGTTATGAGGAACTGAGGGCTGTGTTACTCCGACATACCTATATAAACGCGGAAACCTGCCGCAAGAGGTTTCACCGGGTGAAACCACGCCAGAACGACTTTAGAGGTTTTGTCACAGAGCTGCGAAATGCGTTGGACAATTGGTTGAAAATGGCTGAAGTAGGCAAGACTGTGGAAGAAGTGAAAGAGTTGCTGGTAAAAGATAGGATACTTGAGAATGTGTCTGGCGATGTGTACAAGCAACTGATAATAAGTAAGAAAGGCACGGTTGATGATATGATTGATGTTATTAAAGGTTTTAAGGCTGCTAGTGCGGGTGTGTCGCTTGCTAAGGAAGACAAAGTGTATGTTGCGGCAGCGTGTAGTGAGCCTGTGATGAATCGGAGTCCTGGGGGCAAAAGGATGGAAATCGCTTGCTTCAGTTGTGGTGAAAGGGTTCCAAAGACTTACCCGATTAATTCAACTGATAGGGAAGACGATTATAATACTGTGGTCAGAGCGCATGAGCAGAGGCCAAGTGATAGATGACTAGAGGGCCGTCGCGAGTCCAAGAGTCGTCGTGACTATAAGCTGATTCCGGATCGTTACACAGTGACAGTTACAAATTTACCATTTAATGTTAACTGGCAGAAGTTAAAGGATAGGTTTAGAGATGTTGGTTTGGTGGGATTTGTGGAGGTTTGGATGGCGAATGGGAAGTCAATGGGTGTAGGTCATGTTAGGCTCAGGAACCTGGCAGACGTTGCGAGAGCAGTTAAATATCCGGACAAGTCCAAATTTGGAGGTAGGAATATTGTGGTTGTCCCTCATCGTATAAGCACGCGGGGATAACATGATGATATTAGGGCACTCAGGTAAATCCATATTGCGTTGTTGAAATATTGAATGGTGTTGGTATATTTAGATGTTGATGTAGTCAATATTCTAGACGAAGCTTTTTTTTTCCATTCCACTTATATCTTTATATATACTTAAAGTAAGTTGAGTATATACTTTGTTGTTTAAAGTATCGGAACCATATCTGTTAGATATGGGAGTAAAAGTTTCTTGGTAGATACGTGGATTGAGTTTGTCCTTTGAAGGCATTCTTACGTCGTGAAAAATCCATGAGAGTAGACTGGAGCTGTGAGTGTGCGGAGGCATTGAAGAGAGTGCAGGCCTGTCTGTGTAAGTATCCTATTCATCGTTTGCCTGATCTTTCTCTATCGTTTTATCTCCAGACTGATGCCTGAGACAAAGGGCTCTCTGGCATTCTAAGCCAGTGTGTGAATGGTATGATGTATCCTATAAAATTTGTGAGCCGTAAGTTGTTGCCTTGGGAGCAGAAGTATTTTACCATTGAACCTGAAGGAGTGGCCATTGTATATTCAATAGAAAAAGGGACAGTTATTGGCCGGAAAAAAAATTTCATCTCCAGACTGACTACAAAGCTTTATCTTACCTTAGGAGCACTAACTTTACCCATGCACGTATTACAAGATGGGCTTTAGTGTTACAAGATTATTCCTTTGATGTTGTTCATGTCAAAGGGAGGACAATCAGCTTGCTGATCTGTGCTCAAGATAGACTTTCCAATGTGCAGATACATAAGCTACATCTTTATGTATTTTATATATATATATATGTCTTATGCATTTCAATTCTGCTATGTATACATTATTTTATGAGAATGTTTGCATTTTATGTTAGATTATATTATGTTGCATTTAGTATTATCGACATTAATTTTTTGATTATTCATTTTATATATTATTGGTTGGTAGATTGTGATTTTGTGAATGGTTCATAGTGTCATGTGGATACTTTGGTAAAAAGTGTCATTGGTAATTTTTCTTCTAAGTTGTTATGTTTGGAAGAGTGATGTTAATGCTGATGAATTTTTCTAGATGGATGTGCTTACCTTGTAGTTGCAATGATATCTTCTTACTTTTCTTTCAGTTTTAGGTACGGAAACTGGTCCATACTTTGTAAGAACCAGTTTGGGGGGAGAGGGGGAATGTCGGTGCGTAGATTATGGCATTCTAGCACCAATGTGTATTAAGTGCACAATTTTTGAACGCACTTTCTTTTTTGTTGCCTTGCTTGTAAGCTGATGGAGCGTTTTTTTGTTATTATGCTGGTGAAACGTTTTCTTTGAGATTCTTCTGTGTTCCCCTGTTTAGGGGAGTTAGTATGGGAGTGGAAGTCTACGCAGGTGACTAGAGATAGCTGTGTGTTGTGTTGTGGTTTCGAACATTAATGTGTACGTTGTGGGACAGCAAGGTGTAGAATTATTGTTTAATTAATAGATCCACAATATTAGAATGTTCATCATAGCTTAAATTCATATCATTAAACATTTACATAATCAACAGTGAGTCACTTATTTATTGCAAGCACGAAGGTGCCTGGTTGAATGTCAGGGGCCCGGGCAAACGAGCTAAGGCCTTAACATAACCCTGACACCTCTTCTATAAAAAAAAAAAAGCAAATTACACACTCAAAATGCTATGAGCGTAGCCAAAGGTGGTTTTGAGTTTAAACCCCCCTTCAGCGGGGTTTGAAGTTAAAAAATACCTCTTTAATATAAAAAAAAGTAAATTATACACTAAAAGTCTTTGAGCGTAGCCAAGCCAAGGGGGGTTTTGAGTTTAAACTTACCTTCTCCAGATGGCTTTTTTTAAAGTTTAAAACCCCTCCAGATGGTTTTGAGTTTAAAATTCCCCCTACAGAGAATTCAATATTATTCTAAAGCAAATTACTCTCACCTAATTCTATGAGCGTTGCTAAATGGGGTTTTGGACTTTTTTAAACAAAAACCCCTCCAGATGGTTTTGAGTTTTAAATCCCCCTATAGAGAGTTTTGAGGTTGAAAACCTCTCTCTTCAAAATTATTCTAAAGTAAAATCTCTGTCTCCTGACATTTTACGTCTCGAGAGACGATCTTTTCCCTTTGCAACTTCTTGTGTGACTAAAGAGGCCAATCCTTGATACACAGCTGCGATCGCAGGTTGGGCATATATAATCACCAGGCGCCGTTGCATTTTCACCCTTCTTTCTGCTTCTGTTGTGTATGACATCTGCAATCTTTGACCCTTCCTTTTTGCTCTCTCTCCGTGAGGATCTGTCCAGTGCCACCTCTTCCCAGTTGCCAGTGTCGATTTTGAAGAGCTTCATGTCGCGTTTGCATACATCCGTATAACGTAAAAGTGGGCGACCAGCGGCTCTCCTGCCTTCTATTAGATCGCCATACAGGATGTCCTGTGGAAGTCGACCTTCTGGCATTCTACGAACGTGGCCAAGCCAGCCAAGGCGTCTGCTGCTGATAACAGAGCGGATGTCCTGGCACCCTGCTCTTTGTAGCACTTCCTCATTGGTTATCTTATCTTGCCACCTTATTTTAAAGATCCGCCTTAGGCATCGGAAGTGGAAAACATTCAGCTTTTTTTTCCTGCCATGAGTAGGTTGACCATGTTTCACTTCCGTACAGCAAGGTGCTCAACACACAGGTCCGGTAGACTAGGGCTTTAGTACTGTTAGTCAGTAATATGTTGTCCCAGACTCTTTTCTGCAGCCGTGACATGGTGGCCATTGCCTTGGCTATCCTGTTGTTTATGTCTTTATTCAGTAGAGTGTTGTTGGATAAGATGGAGCCAAGGTAACAAAAGTGATCAACAATTTCTAGTGGTTGGCCATTAATGCTTACTTGAGGTGCAGTGTTTGTGTTTTGGACAAGTATCTTAGTCTTGCTTTGACTGATGTTTAAGCCGAACTTCTGGCAAGCAGTAGATAATTTGTAAACCAGGCACTGTAGCTGAATATCAGAATCAGCCACAATAGCTGCATCATCAGCATAAAGGAGTTCCCTGACGAGTAGCTTCCTAATCTTGGTTTTTGCCCGCAGCCTTGATACATTAAATAGTTTTCCAGAGGATCTTGTATGGAGAAACACACCTTCGTTTATGTCGTTGTACGCATAATGCAGTAGACAGGAAAAAAATATGCCAAACAGAGTAGGTGCGAGCACACATCCCTGCTTGACACCACTGCAAACCTCAAAAGGTGCTGATTGGGCTCCATTGAATTTGACAGTGCATTTAGTTTCCTCGTGAAAACACTCAATGAACTGCAGTAGTTTGGGAGGGCAACCTATTTTCCTCAGGAGTTTGAAAAGGCCACTTCTGCTGACCATGTCAAAAGCTTTAGTCAGATCAACAAAAACGATGTAAAGGGGTCTGTCTCTCTCTCTGAATTTCTCCTGCAGTAGTCGTAGAGAAGATATCATGTCTATAGTGGATCTACCACTCCTGAATCCACACCGAGACTCTGGGTAGACTCTAGAAGCTATCACTTGCAGCCTAGATAGTGCCGCTCTAGCAAAGATCTTGCCCACTATACTGAGGAGAGAGATACCCCTGTAATTGTTGTAGTCACTCCGATCCCCTTTGTTCTTGTATATTGTGACTATAGTTGCGTCACGCATGTCCTGTGGGACATGACCTGTTTCCCAACAGCGGCAGTGGAGAATATAGAGTTCAGGGAGCAGGAGTGATTCGTTGACTTTCACTACTTCCACTGGGATACCATCACTCCCAGGAGATTTTCTATTTTTTATGCAGTTAATTGCTTTTTTAAGGTCACTAAGGATCGGAAGATCATCTAGGCATTCCAGTACTGGAAGATCTGGTAGAGAAGCCAGGGCGACATCGTCTACTGTGTTCTGTGTGGCATAGACTTCGAGGTAGTGTTCTAGTTGCTTGGTTTGATCTGTAATTTTTTCTCCTGATTTGGATAGAAGGGGGGCAGGCTTAGACACTGTTGGACCCAGGGTCGCTTTAATGCCATCAAATAGAGCTTTGCTATTTCCTGAGTGGAGACTTTCTTGGATTCTGTTGCAGGTATCCCTCCAAAAGTTGTTAGCACATTTTCTAGCCATTTGTTTCGCCTCTTTATTAGCACTTTTGAAGGCCTTCAAAGATCTTGGACTTGGCTTTGTCTTGTGAGCGAGGTGGGCAGATCGCTTTTTCTCGATGCAAGGTTCCATATGTGCTAGATTCGCCTCAAACCAGTCTACATTTTTGTGTTTTTGAGGCCCAAATGCGGTGATTGCCGAACTGTAGATTACATCTCTTAATTTCTCCCATCTGATAGAGATGTCTTCTTCATCACTTAACGAGGGGATTGAACTGTTCAGGAGCTCGCCAAAAAGTGCACACTTCTCTGGGTCACCTACATGGTTGACGTTAATTCGCCTAGTTCTGGGTTGAGTGGAAGTATAAGCCTTCTTGAGAAGTAGTTTGATTTTGCTTAGCACTAGTGAATGGTCTGAGTTGCAGTCCGCACTATGGTATGAACGGGTGTGGATGACACTTTTCAGATCCATCCTTCGGGTGATGTAGAGGTCAAGCTGGTGCCACCTTTTTGAGCGTGGGTGCTGCCAAGAGACTTTATGGCGTTCCTTGCCAGAGAAGAATGTATTTGTTACACACAGTTCATGAGAGCTACAGAACTCGAGTAGCCTTTGGCCATTGTCATTGATTTTGCCAACACCATGAGGTCCCAGGCATTGTGGCCATGCATCATTTCCATCACCAACACGGGCATTAAAGTCTCCATTTAAATAGATTCTCGGATTTCGGAATACTTTTAATTACGTCCTCTAGAGCTTGAAAGAATCTGTCTTTGTCCTCTTCCGGTGCAGCAAGGGTTGGTGAGTAAGCACAGATTATATTAACTTTGCCTTGCGGTGATGCAAATTTCATGTGTGCTACTCTTTCATTGCCAATGGGAAACATCGCGATGCAGGGGACGAGACTGTTTCTTATTGCGAAGCCGACGCCATGTATTCTAGGGCTTTGTTCTGGTTTTCCTTGCCAGTAGAATGTATAGTTGCTTTCTGTAAGAGATCCGCTGTCTGCCAGTCTGGTTTCTTGCAGGCAGGCCACATCAATGTTTAGTCTGCTGAGTTCTCTGTCGATGATAGCTGTTTGACGCATGTCGGTGACGAGTTCAGGGTCAGTATTGAAGCCAGGACACATTGTCCGTATGTTCCAGCTTGCTAAACGCATTAATGTTGAGGGTTTTCTTTTGATTGTATTTGCAGGTGCGGGTGAGCAGCTTGCTTTTTGATTCTGTCTTAGCACCAAGCACCCAGTGGTGCGGCAAGCTGTGGCGGGATAGCACTTTACTGTCCGAGGGCTGCTCGGCTTAAGGCAGGCAGTAGCTATCCAGTGAGGCTAAAAAGCCTCTCCTACCGTCAAGAGTGGTCCCTGGCGTTCCAGCTTACGCCAATCAGCTAGGAATTTATCACCGATAACTACCACTCTCCGTGTTTTTCCAAAGACATTACTGTCAGAGATGGAGTGACCTCTCCATTGCTGGGGGAAAGCCTTGGCGGTAAATTTGCGAGTGCTGGGCTGCCCACACGTCAGCACACGCCTCTCTTCCATACTGACCGGGTCCAGAGGGATGGCGAGCCATCACAATTTGGGACAGGTGGCTGCAGGAGCTTGCCAGAGAGAAGTAGTCTTACTACTGTCCCCCCGCCTACGGGGCTCCAGGACCGGATTTTCTGTTAGGGTTTACTCCCTTAGCCTTAGACCTTACAGGGACACACACACAAGGCAGTGCGGCTATTGACCTATAGCTAGGGGTTTGGTTTGTGGGCAACAGGGCGTGTCCGCACGCCGACGGGCCATGCCTGCCTCACATCTTGGGGCCAAACCTCCTCCGAGACCCTTGCAGTTTAGCCTGAGGCTTCGCAGCCTCAGTTTCCATCTGCCACCACGAGGAGGTACTGCATAGGACTTGCTGTGGAGAGGCTATGTACTGGCAAGAGAGACTTACAAAACTGCTCCACTTTCACAGATGCTAGCCAGCGGCGGCAACAAGTCAAGCTACCACACTAGACGCTTCACACAGCCATTTGACAGATAAAGTAAAATACAGTCATCAAATTCTATGATCGTAGCTAAATGGGGTTTTGAATTATAAAGAAAAACAAACTCCAGAGATTTTTAGTTTAACCCCCCCCCCCCCCCCAACAGATGGTTTTGACGATAAAACTTCCCTTTTCGATATAAAATCTAAAGCAAACTACAGTCACCTAATTCCAAGAGCGTTGCCAAGAGAGGTTACAAAATTTCTACCAGTGGCTGGGCTACATTAATAAAGTGCAGAGAATAGTCATCTGCCGAAATTGAAAATAACTAAATTTAACTCAACAAAGATAGCTAAGACGGATTTTAGGAGTCAGTTATAGAGATCGAGTCTCAATCAAGGAAATCCTATGCCGAACTGAGAGTCGACTCCTTATTAAGGTTGTAACAGAGCATCGCATAAGGTTTGAGGGACATGTTCTCCGACAAAAAGAATTACGCATACAAAGAGTTGCGATGACATGGAGGCAATTACGAGAAAAGCGCAAACAGGGACATCCTAGTACAACTTCACGCCACACTTTCATGGAGTCCTAAGAGCATGTGGGAAGAGGCTTTAGACATGCCAGTGACAGATTTTTTTTTGTAGAAACAGCTTTACGCCCAATGCGCCGAACGGCGCGGGAGTGTCTAAGTCAATAAGATAGCGCATTAGGTTTTTGAAATAAAACTTTTTAATAGCAGGATAATACACGGTAGATACCTCAGAACATGTATTTTGTTGGCTTTGAGTACCGGAAATAGTGCTTGGCGGCAGCGCTCCCCCAGACCCTTTTCTGGCCATGTAGTCTACAATTTTTCCACTAACTCCAGGAAGAACCTATTACCAGGCACAATAAACATCTTACGAAAGAATGAAGGGTCAGAATGTAATAAAGATTAACTATATACACACACACAAACATATATATGTAATAAAGTTTAATTATATACACACACAAACATATATATTATTATGTTGTTTTTTTGGGGGGGAGCCGGAAGGTGTTTTCCCCCTCCCCCGAAAAAAAATCCTGGCTACACCAGTGGATGCATTATGAATTTTAAAAATTAGAAAAAAAAACACAAGGAAACAAACTATTTACTGTACACATTGTTAACTTTATCCGACGATCAAATAAAAATTTTAATCGTCAACAGTGGCTACCGAAAATTTCAATAACTTTACTGATGAATTGCTACTGTTGGCGTTGGACAAGCTGATATTGAACGCTTATTCTGCACAGTGCTGAGAATCAACAGTCATTGATTACCTGGTTTTTTATTTGTTGTAGTGTGCTGAAAGATCGTTCAATGCTACAGGTAGTGGCCGGTAAAGTAAACAAAATCAGAATTCTCTGAAGGTTTGTACGGTTCAGTCAGCAACCTAAACTTCACAGATTCATCAATTCTTTCTATATTAATGTAATAATTATATCTGCTTCCGGCAGGCAGTCTGCAAGTTTTCTGGCTTCTCAACAGTTGAGCAGTGACTGCGTTACCAACAGACCCACCAAACGTATTGTCTTGCTAAATTGATTTGTGCTGCATTGATCCAAATCCCCGGTATGACTCGGACGATTGCATATGTAAGTAAAACAACAAGAATTCAAGACGCAGACTTTGAAAAAATAATCACACTACAGTCATTTGATGTTCACTCCTACCCCAAATAAAACATTTCATAGGTTAATTTTTGTTTCTCCTAATCGCTGGGCTCCATTAATTAAGTGATTAGGAAAGTTCATATTTGACCTACACATTTTGAACAGAAGAGTAGCAAGATACTGCGTTGTAAACACTTCAGAATATGCATTTTATTTTTTTTTTAAATTTCAAATACAGGAAATAATGCATGGTTCGCCTTTTGGAAGCTCACAGAACCCCTAGCTGGCAATGGACAACAATATAATTATGGCGGTGGTGTCGCTATGGGGTTGTGGTGTGGACCACACCGAGTGACACCCATCAGGGGGTTGACACAAAGGTAAAAAAAAATGTTTCTTTGCTAAAACAGAATTTTTTAGTTAAGAATTAATGGCAGTTAGAAACCTGAATATGTTTTGGCGCGATTATTCAAGCTAGTCTTAGAGAAGTTAAACCTGGGCCAAGGTAATTTACAGGAATTCATGTGTCACTTGAATCTCAAAGAATCAAACCGACCTCTTTAATAAGCTTTACTTGTTTCTTACTATCTGCGTAGCTGTGGGTGTCATGTGAAAGAAGGTTTTCAAAACTGAAACCAATAAAGAATCACACAATGGGAAAGACACGACTTTGAGATATGGCTAATTCTTTTCAAAATGAGATCATAAAAGAAATTAACTTTAATGGTTTTAATTAGAATTGTTTTATTTTTAAGTTAGTTGTTGTTGTACTATTCTAAGTAGCGGTCTAAATATGTTTCTGTGGTAGTTACAAGCCTTATCGAATAATGTGAAATTGTGTCAATAAATTAATGTTAATAGAATCGACTCACATTTCATACTGTTGAATAGTAGTCTAGAGTTCAACAGGTTATGGTTCTAAACAAATAATATCGCTTCTCCCTTTCAAAAGTTCTGGCCAGCCCTTTCCAGACCTCACAAAAACAAAGGATATGGCTAAAGTTACTATCAAACACTAGTCAAAAACTTTTAGATAGCAGAGTCAACTTATTTATTAATGTATACAAATTTTAAAGAAACGTATATTCGAGCTCTGCACTTTTGCTCTAGATATTCTGTGTGTAGGTGTGATGTGTGAGATACGTTATATGTCCTTCTTTGTGAATGCTATTAGTGTACACTGTTGCTATAGTGTACTGTTGTTACCAGGCGGAGGTTGTGAACAAAGGTCTTGGTGTTTTGTATGGAGCACGAACACAGGAGGCTGTACATCAAGTTAATAATCCCCTGCCTGGGCCCAAGTTTCCCATTTCAGAAGGTCGGTGTAATGTTTCAATCTGTGTCTTTGGACCATTCCATCGTTTCTGGTCACACTAAGGGTCTAAATAACTCCAATGTGACACGTTTGGTTGCTGCACGTTCAAAGTAACAATCTTTAACAAAAGATCTTTCTAGTTTTTATGTGTTTCTATCCCTTGTATTTCTACTTGTTACCAGCGCCGCTTTGCAAATATTTGGATAAATTGTTGATCCGTTTCTAAAAGCAACCATCTCCTTTGTTTGCGCAGTGACATCTTGAAGTCACCATTTTGAACTTTTAATGCACCATTTTAAGCGCTTCCGATGTGATCAGGGGAGGGAAGCATATGAAAGAGCGCCATAATTATCCTTCCTTTGTAATGCAACTTCTCGTAAACATGGCTCGTGGCTTTCACGCGGCGATCTTGGGGTGACTGGAATGATGTCCCCTTGAGTCCCTCAGGCGGGATAGGGTTATCCTGGAAAGTCATCTTTTGGCGACCGGTCAGCTAAAGTGTTTGCCTGTGTGGTAGCTACTTGTGGGTGTGGCGAGGAATCTCTTTCTTATTCCTCTGGATTGGTCTGACATACTAACAAAGATGTAATATTAAAACAATTAAAACATAGAATGCATACAAGAACCTCAATAAATATAAAAGTACCAATCTATAATTGATATGATATGACAAAAATACAACTAGACCCATGATACATTGAAATACATTCAAGTATTCAAATAAAGAAGAAATGATAAGAAACGACTGCACCTAAGTTTCTTTATTACCCTGTCTGAAGATGCCATTCTGGCTGTCGCATTTCATTATCTAAACAGATTTTATAATTAATGGATATTTATTTTAAAATTCATTCCTTTCCATGGAGACAATGTTGCTGATACAGTTTTAATTACTTGCATAGAGAAACAAAAACAAAGTCAAAACTGATAAAACCTATCACCTTAACAATACAGAGATAACACCCCACGGTCTCTACTGACCAGTTAGATGTTTCCTTGGGTATAGGGTGGTTAATTTACAATCAATGGTCATTCGACTCCAGCTATTACAGCACGACAGATGGGGGCCAGTGTTAGCTTTCGGTTACTGTAGTACTGGACTGTGGATCGACAATACTCTGAAAAAAAAAAAGCTAATTGTGACTTTACAGTGTCTATTTACTTCGCAATGTAACTTCTTGCTTTATTGCGTCAGTCAAGACAAAGATAAACACAAAACAAATCAAGAGAAAAAAAAGCATAACATTTATTAAACAAGACTTAAAGTAGAAAATAAACTTTGAACTTTGCTAAACAGAATGATATAAGTATATAAAGTTATCCCTTAACTACGTGAGGATAAAGTATGTTTCAAAGTGGTCCCAGGTCAACTTGAGGGCAACATAAAGTTTGTTAAAGGTTTTTAGGAGTTTAAAAATATGAAGCAGCTTTCTGTTGATACAGGACGTACAACAACACTAAGTCACTGCACACCTCGCTCTATCAACTTATATAGTTCTGTGTTCCAAATTTGAAAACTAAAAATCCTTAACTATTTTTTCAGGTCAAGAGCAAGTTCAGAGCCGTCCAATTTTTGTAATATTGAGAAGTGAATAAAATGAAACTTCGAACAGTCCACTGGGAGATGCGCATGTCTATAGATCTACTTTTAGTTTTTGAAGTCGAACGAAATAATAATAATTCGCATTACAATTGATTACACTAAGGGGGATTATCTTAGTGTATTACGCTTATAGGTAATTTGTTTTGATCTAACGTGATCTAATAGGATTCATCGTGTAGGGCTACCCTAAGGAAAAATAGCATTCGAATGTAAGTCTTAATACAAGAAAAGGTCCCTAAGGAAAAATAGTATTTAAATGCAAGTCTTAATACAAGAAAAGGTCCCTAAGAAAAAATAGTATTCAAATGCAAGTCTTAATACAAGAAAAGGTCCCTAAGAAAAAATAGTATTCAAATGCAAGTCTTAATACAAGAAAAGGTCCCTAAAAAATAGTATTCAAATGCAAGTCTTAATACAAGAAAAGGTCCCTAAGAAAAAATTGTATTCAAGTGCAAGTCTTAATACTAGAAAAGGTCCCTAAGGGGAAAGGTTTTAAAACCTTCAATTAACACTTCGTTAAACAGCAAAAGAAAACAATCCACAAAAGGTCATACAATATATAAGCCACTTTTAGTAGCCACATATTGCATTGCTTTGACCCTTCGCCCTATTAATAATCTCGTTACAAAGTTACACAGATGTCTCTCATGATCAATGAATTAGTGCGTAAAGATCTCCCAGTGCACAGCGCGCGACTCGGCGTCCGCCGCGTGACCTTTAATTAAATTGTAGTTACTTCCCTTGACCTCGAGTTATACAATAGCAGAACTAAGATGGCGAAAGCCACGAAGGCTATTCAGGATGGGGACAGTGTCCGTTTTTTTTTTTAACGCGACAGGGGTTCCTTTCATATTGGCAGGAGGCTAGTTTGAAAAGCGGCGCTTCGAGGTGTGTCCAAGTGAAGATTTCGTGCTAGATTAAGTTAGAATAGAGTGGAGTTGTTGCAGATGCCCAGAGAACGTTACTTGTCAAACGATGCTGCAAGAATGACTGCACAAGAATGTCAATGTGTAGGGGACGGGGGAGGGTTGGGCGTGCTTCGGCTATTTATGGCAATAAGGATTGGTCGAGCACAAGTATGGTCAGATGTGTCCTAGTAAGGTACAAAGCAATGGTTGAAAATTAAAAGAAAATTAAATGGGCTACAACACAAACCACACACAGCGATTAAAATCGACCATAATCGATATATATATATATATATATATATATATATATATATATATATATATATATATATATGTGTGTGTGTGTGTGTGTGTGTGTGTGTGTATAGCTACTAACCTCACTTTATAGCCTGTATGATGTTTATTGTACATATATAGTTCTATATATATTTAGAAGGGCTCTGCCTAAGTGATTGATTCACTCGTCTATAACGTAGATGCGCAGTTTTATTGAAAGTGCAAAAGAAAACAAATAAGTGTGTGGGGTACGGCCAAAGTGTCATGTGAGCATTTGCAGAATGTAAAAATAAAATTAGGTCCAGGCCACAAAATATTCAATTCAACGTCGACACATACTCGCACTCATATTTTGGGCCCGTTAATTTAGTAACACTTTCACTTATCCGCTCCCCTCCCCCGGGCCAAAATGTTTATCCTTCGTATGACTTTTCTTCTGTTTCTCAATTCAATCTATATTATATTATTATTTTTTTCCGAAGGCTCCTATTAAATGCCAAATTCCCCATAGGCCAACCCCTTTCTACATTTACCTGTATTTTGGTCTCTAAATAAAAAGAAATATCAATTTAGTTTTATTTATTCAATTATTGCAATCGTTTATCTCATATCCCTTTTCAAAATTGTGTCATTTTTTAATGTAGCTAAATGACTATAGATCTAGATCTAGATTTATCTTTTAATGCTATTATGGTAGTGCACGAATAGGAATTTTTTTTTTTTTTTTTTTATTTTATGGGAAGGAAATGTTTTGATTAGGAGGCTATGACGCGACTAGTAAAAACATGAACAGGATTTAATAAATTACAGCGAAACGTAAACATAATATTTTAGTCGGCTTTAGAGAGAGACAGCTGTTATAAACTTGAGTTTGAGCTTGACGACATATGACTATTCCCTTCGTTATTATTAAACTTCTTGTTCGATAGTCAATATCTGCGTCGACTCACTTCTAGTGTTGGCCTTTCGCCTGTTATTTGATTTCACTATTTGAGAGTTATCTCCGTTTGACTAAGCTGCATAAGATATTAGCACTGGCGACACCGTCTGAGCTTACTGGTGTCATCGTACAGAAGTTTGGAGTAGCCATCTGCCGCGAAGAGGTAGAAGTCATTGGTCTAAACTACAGCTAGATGCTGATTTTGTAGCCACGTATAGGCCTAGACTACAACTAAACCCTAATTGTGTTGCCACGTATAGGCCTAGACTACAACTAAACCCTGATTGTGTTGCCACGTATAGGCCTAGACTACAACTAAACCCTGATTGTGTTGCCACGTATAGGCCTAGACTACAACTAAACCCTGATTGTGTTGCCACGTATAGGCCTAGACTACAACTAAACCCTGATTGTGTTGCCACGTATAGGCCTAGACTACAACTAAACCCTGATTGTGTTGCCACTTATAGGCCTAGACTACAACTAAACCCTGATTGTGTTGCCACGTATAGGCCTAGACTACAACTAAACCCTGATTGTGTTGCCACGTATAGGCCTAGACTACAGCTAACGAGATAAACTTTTGTTGGCGCTTTTAAATTGAAGCATCTTAGACTGAAGCAGTTCTGCTTTGAGAGTATAACAGCTGCCTACAGTTTTGTATTGAAGGGAGGAAAACTGTCCTGTTGAAGTCGTCCTGAAGAAATCTCGCTTGCCAGGCATCTTGTTGGAAGCGAAGAACGAACGTTGAAGGCCACCTCTGCAAGGCCAAGATCGACCGTTGAGGTCAGGCTAAAGAACTTTTACGTAGAAGACATCCTACTACGTAAGGCACTCAAGTACAGTAGTGTGTGACTGCTATACTAATGGGCTAAATGTGTGCTACACACTACATAACCAGAAAGCCGTTATTACTGGACTTTGTCGCTGTACTGTTAGACTGTTCCAATTTCGTTCTGTACCGATGTGTGTGTGCGCGCTAATACATAGGGTTAGGCTTTTCTGGGGTTAGGGTTTGGAAGAAAATCGCCCCCTTCCACTCAAAAGTTCTGGATTCGCTAGTGATGTCACTATTAATTGATAAATTTTGCTCCCAAACGACTTACAAAACATTCAACAGCAATAGGAGTTGTAGTGTTCAATCTGCACCCTAGCACCTAGCTTAGTACCTGGTAGTGTGTGTAGAGCCACGTGTTTACCAGGAATAAGGTTACATTTTTGTTGTCGGTAGTGGGCCTAAGACTTGTGATACAACAAGTTCAATTGGTTCATTCATTTTTCGTTTGTATCTTTTAGCTGATACTTTTTCTTGGTTTAAACTAAGCAATATGTTGTGTGTGTTTTTCTGGAAAAATGCAGATTCAAAGTATTTATTTATAATGTTTCATTATCATTATGTTTTAAGTTATTTTCTCTCTTTAATGGGGCTGCATATAAAACTTCTAGTTTTTGAAGAAAATAAATATGCCTGAAACTTTCGATTGCACCATTTTATCGGCCATTAGTTTTGTGTGGTCTGTTTGTCCGTCCCATTTAGATTTCGTAAACTAGAAAAGATATTTGTTTCATAAAAATACATCATTTTTACAACTATTCACTATTAATAGTAACAAACACAGGAGGGTATTTAGTAAGGGGGAGATGACTATTAACTATATTTTTAACTTATTTATGCAAACTGTTTTAGTTGTTTTTTTTTTAAATTCTTTTTTACAAAAGTATTACTAAGTTAAGTACCGAAGTATGTAAGTTTTGTCATACTTACTATTAAATTTACAAAAATAAAAATTACTTTATTTTTTTAAAAGAATAAATGTATTTAATATGCATATAAGCGGAGAATAATTAAAAACAACAATTAATAAGTTTTTCATATTATTGCATGAACTATGGAGTTGTCCAAATTGTACAAATTGAGGAGGTAAAAGAATGTTGTTTTTTTTACGTAAATGGTCTTATTGACGCTCTATAAAGCAATTAGATCTATCTACGGTATCTATAGTTCGTCTATCTTGGTTCGATGATGACCACCTTGTCATCCAGGGGGCTGAGGGCTTTGCACAGTGGTTTTATGCCTCCTCATGTGGCTGGTAAGACCTATGTGAGCCCGGAATGTTCTGCTGCACACTGGGCAGGTTATTCCAGCTGGAGCTAGACAATCATTATATGACATCAGTTCAAATCTTACTTAACCTTCACTTATCCCTTGGCCTGCTGGACCGTTGGGGCATTACACGAGATCAGTAAACCTTCTTTCTCCATTCTTCTGTCATTTGCCTTTGAAAGAATTTCATTCTGATATTTCTGAAAATATTGAAACCTGCCTTTTTATCTGCCTGGGTGTACCACTTTGGGACCAATTTTGAGTTTGTGTTTCCACACAAACTGTCTTTGTAACCTT
Source organism: Biomphalaria pfeifferi (assembly GCA_030265305.1). Classification (NCBI taxonomy): domain Eukaryota; kingdom Metazoa; phylum Mollusca; class Gastropoda; family Planorbidae; genus Biomphalaria; species Biomphalaria pfeifferi. Next base: position 4,380,066 of record JASAOG010000003.1, on the reverse strand, counting down.
GAATTTAAATGTGTAAAGTATTTACAGTATTAAAAAAAGAAAAGAAATGGATTTGCTTTCAGAAGTTGCCATTGCACCTAATTTGAGCACAATGAATGAAATCAGATTTTCAAAATGTATACATGAAGAGTGAGAGAGAGAACATAAATAGATAATTCATAATAAACCATTTCAAATAGATTAATACCGTACCAACATATTTCAATGAATCATATTTATTTTGGCATTTAAACAATACAAATATAAATAAAATATATAATATAAATAAAAGAAAAAAGTAATTGCTACAAAGGTTCTAAAGAATTAGATATTAATTCTTAATTATTTATTATTCAAAGAATTATAATAATTTATAATCTATAACAAAATCTCTAGAACAGTTGAACGGATATGCATGACTTTTTTTAACAAAGGTTCCTCCTAATTCACTATGAAATGGTTTTGATACTAATTTGTATTAACTTTTCCTATTTCCCTAAAATGGCTGCAGTCTTTATAAAAGTCTAAATACGCATGTTAAGTTGCGTAAAATTAATTTCCTTTCTTTACCGAACAGCAATTTAGTATTTTTCTAGCAAGAATTTAATTTCCCTCAGAAAAAAGTCAATTATTCTTTTTAATCATTATTATAGCATATATACAAAAACTCAATTTTTTTTTTAGAAACCTTGAGCAATTATATGACTAGACAATGTATTGGAGATAGGAAATCCAAGGTATGTATTTGAATGAAGTCTATTGTTTCTATCAGGTATTAGATTAGATGGTACTGCTGGCAATAGAACTGGGTTGGAAACATTGGGTACTGTTGGCTGAACACTTGAACCACATTCATTGCCTAGAGTTGATGATCTGTGAGTGCTGAGATGAAAAGTACTGGGAGTTCTTAGTTGAAATGGATGAACCAGTTGACTAGTTGGAACATACCAAGACGGATGTAGGTGCTGATCAGTTGGAAACATAGGCCTGTACATGTATGAATGTGGGTATGTCACTAATGATGGAGACATATTTGGTTTTAGCTTAAGGACAGAATTAGCCATTGAGCCAAATATTGACATTCTCATGTCAGATAATGTGCTTCTCTTTGTTGGCTCAGTAGAGGTCAATTTAGATATACTAAAGTCTGTAGGATGCTTGACTTGTTTAAGGCTTAAACATTGTTTGGATTGACTACATTTCTGACATGCATCATCTACTTTCTCTAAAACTGTCCCACACTTCTCACAGCTAGTAGAGTCACTGGGATCTGAACCTGGTGAACAATAGGATATCAAATGAGCATTAATTAATGTTATCATTTCATCCACAGAAACTGAATATTTGAATTTAAAAATAGTTTTGCTAATAATTTTGTAACATAACAATAGGTTAACAATTTTGGTTATGAAACTTATAAAAACTAAAAAGAGACAACTTTAAGATTCTTTTCAAAGTAAAAAGAGATGACTCCTAGATTCTTTTCAAAGTAAAAAGAGATGACTCCTAGATTCTTTTCAAACTAAAATGTATCAAGCTGGGAATGTATTTTGAACTTTTCTTGTTTATAGGCTAATTAAGAAAAAAACAACTAAAACTAACTATACAGAACCATTTTATTATAACTATTGTCTAATTTATAACTATAAAGTCTCATTTATAACTATGAAGATGCATCTAGAACTGCACAGAAGATTATATTTAAAATATGGTGAAAATCTTTCTAAATTCAATGAATAGCTAAAACAAACAAAAATAAAATGTGCAGAATCTTTAAACAAATACAATAACAAATAGTTACTGATGATCTCACTCTTGCAATATCTAATCTAATAGTTTAAAGCAGCATTTCATTTGTTCAGTAAGAAAAACCTACAAATAAAGCCATTAGCTCAGGAAAATAGAATCAACTCTAGATTTTCTTTCATTGTTCATTATATGAATTTTGTTTTAACAGATTTAGTTTCAACAATAAAAAGAAGGCTTTAAAATTGAATAAGAAGATGAATTCTAAAATCAAAATAGATTGTCTCACACAGGCAAAGTCAACCATTATTTTTTTGTGGTGTAAATAATCCATAATGGTTGTAATGAATTCTAATGAATGCACTGCTATTTAAATAATTATGTTCTAGTTTAAATATTCAATTATTTTGTATCAAGATTAAGATTATTATGTAATATCTATTTACCTTCATGTGTCTTAAGATGTGTCTTTAGATTGCACAACAGTGCAAATCTTTTCCCGCACTTTATACAGTCATGTGGTTTATCCCCTGGAATGTACATCACACAGTGGAATAAATAATATATAGTGTGTTAAGCTCAAATTTTAATATTAAATACATGTAAAAAAAATGAATACACTATAGTATTATAGTGACCGTTACAGAAATTAAAGTATTGCAATTAAATGTTTGTCTTTTCTATATGAAATAATGACTTAATTATAAAATTCTATTTGTTCTTTAACATTAGTGTGCACCTTTCTATGATAATACAATTTTATTTGGAACTAAAATCTATTGAAACATACCAGAGTGTAACAACATGTGATTTTTAAGGTTTGTCTGTTTACTGAATCCTCTATTGCAGACTTCACACCTGTAGGGCCAAGAGCCATTGTGAATGTACATATGTGACCTCAGGTCACCTGGAGTTGGGAATGACTTGGAGCAGAGATCACATTTGTGAGGCTTTTGCTAAATATAAAGTTTGTTAAAATAAATATCTGCATTATAATATAGTACTAAGAATATTACTATATAAAAGTTTAGAGTAAGTATAAATAAAAAAATTATACTTTCTAATACACAACACAATAACAACTCTGTTATAGAACTTTTCTTTTGTTTTTGTTTAATGCTGGCTTTAAACAACAGAAATGTTAGTTTTTAAAATGCATTGTATGTCTACTCTTCTGTATTAGTTACTGAAATATATATTAGTAATGAATCACAATCCTGTTAAGAAGCAATACTACTGCTATGTTTGGATATAGCAGTGTTAAGTAGTTAATGCTACATCTTTGCTATTTGTTCCCTTACCTTATTGTGTGTCATTCTGTGGTAATACAAGTTGGAACTAGCAGTAAATCTCTTGCCACATATCTTGCACTGATGTGGTTTCTCTCCTGAGTGTATACGTCTGTGTGTATTCAGGGAAGAAGAAGTTGAGAACGCCTTGCCACACACATCACAAGCATGTGGTTTTTCACCTGAAATAGTGCCAATAAAACCTACAGAGATATTCGTCAGACACTAACACATCAGATCAAAAACATTTAAAAGATGTAAAAAAAATTATTTAAACGTGATTGAACTTTTTTGTTACCTAGTCATAAAAGTAAAGAAGATTGAAACTTTGATTCATGTGAATAAATAAATTCAGATTCAATGACTATTATGAAGTTAATTTATTGGCCTTCTTTAAGCAATACAATGTTTAAGGAAAAACAACTTGATGACTATTTCTTATATGATCGTTAAATGTTGATTTCCTTCCACTGACCAGTGTGAGTTCGTGTGTGTCGTTTCAACAATGATGGACGATCAAACTTTTTACCACAGACATCACATGTCCACCAAGTTCTCTCACGACATCTTTTCAATGATTGGATACTGTGTGACGTCAAAGTCTCAGTGTCACATGATGGTGATGATACTGAACTCTGCTGTTTAGGACAAAAATAAAAGCAGTTCATCAGGTAAAGAACATATTTATGTAATGAGTAACCTAGCAATAACTAAGTCAAATTCAGAATCATACAAACTAAATAAAAATTAAAGCTATTTTCATATTAAAATTAATCAGAGAAATCTTTTTTTTAAAGTGTAAGAAATATTCGTTTACTTTTTTTAAACATTAAAATACAATAATAGAGAAAAAAAAAAAAAAAATTAGCTTATTGAACCTAACTAAAATGCAAGAAAATGGAAAGAGAAAGATTAGGAGATCTAAAAATGAAATCAACGATCCAACAATTCTGTGTCATCAACTATGTTCTATATCTTAATAACAATATATGGAGTGTGTATGTGTTCAATATCTTGATAACAATATATGGGGTGTGTATGACAACATGTTTGCAACCATCTTCAACCAACCTGGCAAGTAAATTGTCTGAAATTTTGATACAATGGTGATGTCTCTTCACTGGATGAAATGGTGGATGAGATGTCACCATTGCCAAATGTCTGACTTGTAGCATTTGCATCACATTCATTTCTCAGAGAGTCTTTGATTTCTAAGTCATCTTGTTTGGTTTCAATGACTTCTTGTTTAGTGTCATCCCCTTGGGCACAACTAGATTCAGAAACAGGTAACTTGCAGGGTAGAGAGCTGCTGACAACAGAGTCTGTCTTTTCTACATCTACATATTTTAATAGACGTGCTGGTTTGCGTTGGCCACATTGAGGAAGTTTAGGAGTGTCCACTAGTCAGGAAAAAATGTTCAAGAATTTAGGTCTTCAATATATTCAAGGTTCAGAATCAAAATTTAAGAACACATTACTAATATTATATTATAGTTATATTCTCTGTTAGAAGTGTCAGGTTATTAAATACACCATGACTTTTTGACCTATTCTAAAACAACTTACTGGCTGGCGTGTCTTGTGTTGAAGCACTGTTTACTTCAGTTTTAATGTTTTCCAATCGTTTCTGAAATGTAAAGTTGTCTTTCAGTGGACTAATCTCTTCCTCTCTTCTCTGTTCTTCTGTGTATTCAGATGCGTTTTCTTGTGCTATATTTTCTTTTGTTTCACTGGACCTACCAGATGTACTTTCACATTTTTCTTTGGGTGAAATACATTTCAATCTGGCAAAACGCTCTTCACTTGTAGATCTTGTGCTCTCCCCTGACGATGTTGAGGTTAACATAGGAGAAGAACAGCTGGCCAAACGGGGAGGCCCTAATCTACAAGTACTGTGAGGTGTCTCCATATTGGACGAGGTAAAGGAAGAGGATGATGACAAAAGGTTGGAAGACTTTTCACTGTCCAGTGGATAAAATGTATCATCATTAGGCATCACCACAGAAACAGGGGTTGACGTTAAAATATTGGGGTTGTCCTTTGTGTCATGGCGTAACAGCATAGACATATGTAATTCGGGTAGGGAAGCAGGATATGAAGTTATCCCTGGAAATAACAATGGATACTGGTTTTGAGCTGATCTCCAATTGTAGTAAGGCCTTTCCGGGCTGGCGTGAAAGAGCACCACAATCTCTTCGTTTGGCTTGATTGGTTTTATCACTTGAAAGAAAGGATGCCCTCTTACTTTAGAACTGATGACGTTAGCCACATTTGGGTCTTTAGTTATTTGAACAAATCTCACCCAGTTGCAATGTCGAACTTCCTGTCCATTGATGTAAATGATTGTATCATAGCAACCAAAACCACGCCGAATCTAAAGAGAGAAAAAAAAAATGTGTGTTCTGAAATTTTATATCATAATTATAGGGCTACTTTTATACTAGATTTATGTCAAATAACTAGACATTGTTAGATTCAGTGATTATAAAGATGAGTGTCCAATATCTGGTACAAGACTATAAAATATTTTTGTGCTCTTTCACATGACAATAAAACTTTAGTGTAAGTTCAAATCTAGAAAACAATGTAAAAAACTTCACCAAAATACAGCATCCTATTATCAGAAGCTATTAGAAGTTTGAAGCTTTATGTCATATTGGAATAAAATTAGGAATTGACATTATGTCGTAATAAGAGTCATTTTTTAAACATATACACAGACAAATCGTAACAGTGGATTTGGAACAAGGGATGTATTTTCAATGAATTTTATTCATTTCGTCAAAAAGCCAATAATGTTCCTAAGGCTAGTGTACCGGCTTAGAGACGGGACGGAATCCATGCCAACAAAACTGTTACACTAAGCGTAAGGATCCTTGGTATGAAAAGGGAGTGTACTAGCACAGTTTATCCCATCACGCTCGGACTATGTTGCGTCACATGGACGATCCCAGATGAACTGCGCGCGTGCCGAAGTGAAAAGTTGATGGACTTCTGGTTGAAAGACAAAATAGTTGGATGTTTGCTGGGAAAGCTTTAGACGGTGGCTGGTCAGTGCTTAATGGTGGTATGTTGGTACAGCATCCTTTAGGTGGTCTTTTTTGTTTCGTGTAGTCCAGTGTAACAAAGTTTACTTTCAATGTCGTAGAGAATTGTTGAATAACTTTTGCCTGCGTTTTTTTAAATATATCAACTATATTAATGATAAAATAGAAAGTTTTGATTTTAATAGTAAATTAACTTTTTTGTGTTTCATGGACGAAAGAGTTACTCTCTACACGCCTGTTTCTGGTTACTTTGGGCATGGTTAGGTTATGTTGTTTTTTTTAACTACTTTTTAACAAGCACCAAACATCTTTTGGAAACACTAAATGCTTTGTGCATTGTGCAAACCAAAAAGCAAACATTTTCTTTAGTCTATTGAATCATGAAAAACTTCATCCTCATATTCCTGAAGTAGGCTACAGCTGGCTACAGCTACTTATCATAAATATAAAGTTAACACTCCCCAAGTACATCAGTCATAGCTACATACTTTATCTCACACTCCCCAAGTACATCAGTCATAGCTACATACTTTATCTCACACTACCAAAGTACATCAGTCATATTTACATACTTTATCTCACACTCCCCAAGTACATCAGTCATGTCATCTCACACTTCCCAAGTACATCAGTCATGTCTACATACTTTATTTCACACTTCGCCAGGATTCGAACCCGAGACCCTCCGGTTCGGAAGCCAAGCGCTTTGCCACTCAGCCACCGCACCTCCCGTGTCTCTATAAAATTCCCCACAAATTCTCGAAGTACAACTTGGCACAACATGACAAATTGTTTGGTAACCAACGCTGGTTCAAAAAACAGAAATAAAAAAAAAATGTGACTAGCCACTAAACTAAACGTTTTCTACTCTTAGTGTGATGCTCTGGTTTCAAGTGTCGAGAGACTAGCCACACGGTCTGACTAGGTATCATACTTATAGTATAGGATAACAAGTCTGTTTAGATCTAAGAAATACAAACGATGATCTGTTTACAGCCATTATTAGCATTACATATTAAGTAGATACACACCATTAAGGCCATACAAATAAGATAATGGAAATGCAATAGATGTTCTATTAAATTTATATGATAAGGGTATTCAGCTATTATTTTCATATTTGAAATAGGATTTTTTTTTCTCGTATTGAGTCGATTGTTTAAAAAAAAACGTTATTTTTTTAAAAGAATTTTTTTTAAGAGCTGTCTTCGTTGACCTTTTCAGGTTAATAGTAATCTATAGGATAGTTGGCAGATGACGTAAAGGTCATCTGTTTCTGTGGCCTACGGTTAACGAGGATGTCCTTAACTAATGAGGCGCCCAAAGATCCCGAAATTAAATTTCCCAGTCTTCACCAGGATTCGAACGCGGGACTCCCGGACTCGCTTTACCGCTCAGCCACCGCGCCTTCAGGTTAATAGAAAGGACCTATCTTACTACTTACGTCGTCTTCATGCAGTACTGCCCTTGAATCGAATCTATCCATTCTTACTTCCCCTTCATCGGGATAGAAGCCAGCACCAGGAGAGAGTAGAGTGTTGCTGCGGACTGTGGCGGACATCTCCATCGTTCGCAGTGGGCTGGGGTGTAGTGCTATGCTCAGACTTAATTCTTTAGGTATCAACACACATGCATACATTTTTTTTCTTGTCCAATGTTTAAGTTTTCAAGAGTCTGAAAAAGAAAATTGACTAATCGTTTTATTTGTTGCTAGACAAACCCTGAGAGTGTCACGTGGTCTAGACCCAAGTGGCTTTTTCTTTCGCCTCTGGTTTTTTTTTTATTTCCTCTAGTCGTAGTACTTGTACGGGGCGAGAGGGTATTGTATTTTTTGTTTTGAATTGTTTTGCTACGTCACAAAGTCCGGTGACATCTATTGGTCATTCTTTTGTCATGAGGCAGTTCACCCTCTGAGTTGGTTAAAAACAGACGGTGTGTTGGTCCGAAAAAGGTTATTATATCTATAGTCTGGACTTATTATTCAGTAGGATTGTTGGACCCCTGTTTAGGGTGAGTTATTCGGTTGTGATATCTCTTATTGTATGTTGTAGGAGGTTGTCACTAATTCTAGTTTTAGAGTGGAAGTTAAGTTTTGTGTTTATTTCGTTTATAGGGTGCCAGTGTTGGAGTTGTATATACTGGCTCGAGTCTATGCTAGTGTGGGCGTCGCTTGCCGTCTCAGAAATATACATTACAGTTTTCAGCGTCATTGTCAAATTGGCGATCATCTGAGGTCTAACTCTACTATTACCGAGGTTGGCAGCTTTGTGACGCCAGTCGGTCAGAATCTGGTGGACTATGAAACCAGGGTGACAAGTTGATAGCAGTAGCAAAGGTGCTTAAACGAATTATTGAATAATATCTTTATATATATATATATATATATATAATATCTAATATATATATTGTCTATTTATCATCCTCATTGTACATTAAATATCAGTTTCATACAATTAAATTCATTTTTTTGTTATTTAAACTATTTACATAGTTGGTTACTCTATGTACGACTGTGTGTGAGTGATGATCTTGTCAGGGTGAACCCGGGACCTTAATTGTGTACAGCTAGTTAACATAGTTAACATAAATAATTCCTAAACCTGACACACTGAGTCAATATAAACACGGGTCTAATGTTCGATATTCACGTAGAAATACTAAGACAAGCTTTGCATCTATAGATAGAATAGTAGGGCTTTCTAATTGTAATCCTGAAAATCTAGTAAATGTCTATGAGTATGAGATCAGTTATTTCATTGACTTGCAGTTGTTTTTTTTTAATCCCAATCCCACTATTCTTTGCTTAAAAAATTGATGTAGAATATTTGTATTACACAAATAACAAACTAGTGTTTAAGAGGGAAGACCATAGACATAGTAGGAACTCCATTTATTACGTAAACACAAGCGGTGTTGCACTGACGCGCTAGTATGCAAATGTATATATGATATAATACTAGTATGTTACAATTGATGTGGGGGTTTTTTTCGACTCCGATACTGAGTATAGGCAGCATGATATGATGTCATCTTGGTATGATCATCATTTCGATAATCTGAAATGGCCTATCACATAATCAGCTAAAAATCTTGGGATGGGGGGGGGGGGTAATACCCAACCAGCTAGATAATTGATCCCATCGGCATCATCGTTTCGATAATCTACCTATCATGCAACCAGCTAGAAATCAAGGGGAGGGGGGGGCTGGGCATAGACGATAGAAACGAACCATCTAGACGATTGATTATAATAATGCTTATTACCGGTATTGTATGAGCGCTGATTTCTGTGACTTAACCAACAGTGCCACGGGTGTTATCTTTGATCCAATCCAGCCGGGACCAGGGCTATCCCAGAATGCCATACCAATTAGCTGTGAACATCTGAACATGAACAGCGGCTTTTTACACATTTTTCACTAGAGCCTTAATCGTTAGACCATTGGGTCTAGGTTTGAAATAAACTTTTTTTATTACTCCCTTTACATTTCGTTTGAACTACGAAGTTGTAGAATCCATTCATTTCACTTTCGCTTCATGTTCACAAAGATGAAAAAAAACAACAACTCCTGAATAAATAGAATCTATTCTTTTAATCTTTGAGATTGACTTGTCTAGAAACTAATAAAATAAAACAAAACGCAAAACTGAAATCCAGTTCAATTTCACTACAACTTCAAGCAGACTCACGGAGCAAAAAAACAGAGAACCAGAGAGAATTCTCGATCTACCTGAAGGCTGGATTTAGTCTTGCTATAGAGATACGTGGCAATCGCACAGCTTCAAACTTTTGATCCAGCTTATTAGATCTAGAGACTTGTTCGTTCAGAAGACTGACTGAGAAGTATGATCAACTTGTTTTAGTCTTTTGTATTATTTTTATTATTACTTTAATTACTTTAATTGATAAATATAGTTTAAGTTTGTCTAAACATGACAAGATTAGACAGTATTCGTGATATAATATTGCAGTAATAGACATCATTATGATATCGAATAAGATTGAAATTGTGTACTTACTCAGCTTAATGAGTTACGAAAAATTGATCCTAGGCCACTTTAAACACTTAGATCCAGCACTCATTCACATAGAATTTTAAGACACCTTAACATAAGTTCACCAATTCTAGACTTCTAATAACTTCACGTCTAGAAGTCACTCACGTCGTATAGTCACAGAATCAGCATTAGATTAGTGGAAGAGATATCAACTTATTTTAAGCTCACGATCTCAAAAAACAACAACAATTAATGACTTATGCAAAGCTAAATTGTTAGACTACCGTAACAGACTATCCTGACCTAATGCTTGCGCCAGGGTCATTAAAGCTGACCAGCGGTCACTCTAGTTTATAGCGTCAAGAAAAATATTACTTCTCCTATGCTTTCCTTATAAAAAAAAGAGGCGGTTAAAGTCTAGCCATGCGGAAAGGGAAAGGAGTGGAAAGGGCAAGCTTTCTATTCATCTTCAGCTGACCACGGGTCAACTCCGCTGACCACATCACTCAATCTTACATGAACTGGGGCAAAAGCCAGACACTCCGCCCACGTGGCTCTCAGGCGAGAAGCAACCTGTCCTGACTTAGTGATTGACGGAAGCCACTCCCACTGACACTGATTGTTTTGGGTGTTGCACTCCACGCGCTATACAGTAAAAAGTCGTTATCAGTATATTAGCAACCTACTTTATGTACATAGTACTGCTGATTACAACCAACCAATTAATCATATCAATTCCGTATCCGTACATTTTACATTAAGTTAAAGAAAACAAAATCAAAGCTATAATAACTATACTTGTTACTATTATTTTACTATATAAACTATTTTAAGAAAGAAACTTCTAAATCAAATCAGACGAATAGGCCTAACAATACGTTGATATAAGTTATAGCAATTTTAGTGTACAAACTCCTTCTTTCGGTCACAAAATTTGATTTTTTTAATAGACGAATTTTCCGACACTAAAATGATCATAACTCATCATCTCATGCTCTAACTCTAATTAACTTAGAAGCATAAATGAGGTATCACTGAACTCCATTCAAAAAGATCTAACTATATTGGTTTCATTTAGATTCAAATAATTTGATTTTTTTTAGCACAGTAAATAATTACAAAGAAACATTGTCCAAGTTTATAATATCAATAAATAGATACCGGCAATGAAGACTCTCGTTCTGACTTTGTAACTACCGGAATAATGTCTAGACACGTTACACATCTGTTAATCTGTTTGACATTAGTACATCTCAAGTGTTTTTAAGCAACTCAAAAATAGCGTCAAAAAGCTGCTTCATATTCATATGTTAATTATGTTTAAACTCCTAAAAACCTTTAACAAACTTTATGATGCCCTGAAGTGGACTTGGGACTACTTTGAAACATACTTTATCCTCACGTAGTAAAGGGATGACTACATATCCTTATATTATTCTGTTAAACAAAGTTCAAAGTTTATTTTCTACTTTATGTTATTTGTTCATGCCTTTAATAAATGGTATGTTTTTATTTATTTATTTTGTGTTTATTGATCTTTGTCTTGACTGACAAAATGTTGTTTTTTTTTTGCCATTTTATGATTAGAACTAGGTCTAGATCTTTATTCTTTAATATTTCTATTGACTACAGGTACATTATCTTTATTTTATCGTCATGTGACCTCTAATAGATACATTTCTGGTATTTGTTAACAAATTATTTCAATGCAGGTTGCGTTTTTTTAAAGCCTTAGGGACTAAATTAAATTTATTTGAAAAAAAATGTGCTACATGTTTAACCTTCCATACCACATACCCGCTTGTAGCGTTCACTCATTTTTGTTTTTTTGGATGGAGTCTCTTTAAATAAACAAATCCATTTCCTAATGTCACTGTGTGACACCAAGATCTTATGCCATGGACCAAAGAGCGCACTTTTCATCATTTGTTGACGTTCTTACTACAATTGTATTGTAGTCTCAAAGTCTTCGTTATTTTCTCCCCACGCATTTTTAGGTCTTTTGACCTTATCACACTTTAGGTCCTACTTTTTTGTTTTTCTCCTCACGTATGTTTAGGTCTTTTGACTTTATCACACTTTAGGTCCTACTTAATTTTAAGTGAGAATAAAATAAAAATCCTCATCATGTGATTGGCTAATAGAAAGATTTCTTGTCTAATGAGTTAGTATCACAAGTGATAGAAGAACTAAGTCACACTAATACACAAGCTTATTTACTTTAAAATACGTTTGCGTTGGCTAGATAACTGACTAGTGTAACAATCTGTTGTGTTCCACCATCCTTCAGTTCGACCTGATACAGTACAGATACATCGGAGACATTTCTCACTCTCCTGGTTGCCGTGGTCACTACTTACATCAGAGCTACATTAGCCGAAAACAGGGCGTTGGGACATTTGCCAGTTCCCTGGCATCGAGTAGCTACAAGAAGTCACTCAAAAGGATAACATTTGATACTGGAGCCACTGGTTAGTCAGTTAGTATGTACGTGCTAGATACTGACCAACAAGATCAGAGAGTAGCGAGTGATCTCCACTCTCGTGTTGTATTTATAATGTCAAGGTGAAGGGGGTGGGCAATCCAAAGGACATGAAAGAGATTAGAACAATGCAGAGCATGTGAGGCGTGTAGCAGTCGAGAATTGGGAGCAAAACATTCCACTGTTGATGATTGGAAAATATTTAAATACATCATTTGAGATTTTAAAATGAAATGTGTTAGATGATCTGGAAGTTACAGCGCAGATCATGTCAGAACCCTTTAACATACAAAGGCTAAAGCAGACAAAGAAAGAAGTAAAGTCATGTTGTAGTTATCTGAGAATTTTTTAAAATGCAACATTTATTGTTAAACAAGATAGTAAAGAATTACAATTTTAACTCAGAACTACACACATATTGGCGTATTGAATAACTCATGCGCCTTTTTAATCTTGACTAAAAATGGTTTAGGCTATAGTGCTTTTGCATGCGCGAATGATATTTATACTAATTTATTGTTTAAAAAAGCAAAACGAAAAGGCCACCCTATGGAAAGATTTTTTTAACCTATTTCAACTATGTTGAAGATGATTATGAGATCAGATATTTCACTTTACGGAGTCTCAACAGTGCGCACTACAAATACCTCTTCTTAGTTAAAAAAAAACGCTAGACCCTGTATATAATTATTTATGTATAAACTATTTAAAACATGACAATTAAATGTTTAAGACAAAAGCGTTCGCTGCTAGTAAACTATATAAAGGGTCGAGTTCCAGCAAGATGAAGTAACAATGAAGTGTCAATATCGTATTTAGTTTTTGAGATCATGCTAAACTATTATACCTTACACATTGAATAATATGTGCATATAATATTCATGATTATTTTTGTAAACGAAATGTAACTATCGCACCAATGATGATACAAAATTATCGAGGGAGTCATGTTGCTAGAATTACGACCAATTGCCTTTACTTTTCCCCAACTATTGTCAAGTACCCATTAGAGCTGAGTGGACTCAGAGGCGTCCAAAGATCCCAAAATTAAAAATCCCAGTCTTCACCACGATTCGAACCAGGAACCTTCGGTCGGAAGCCAATTGCTTTACCGCTCAGCCACCGCGCCTCATAGAGAGCAAAATGCAAGAATAAAATTGAATTTTTCCACTGCAAATGTCAAAACGAGAGAAAGACGGACTCACAGACCGACAGACGGATAGCGCAAAAAAAAAAAAAGCAACTTTCCATACACGGACCGCTAAAATGCAAAATTTTATTAACCTTGATAGTAAAGAAAACAATTTGTTTTGACATTACATAATATGTTGAAAATTTTTCTTTTACCGGTACTAAGACGTCACTATGTTGAGTAATATCTGAAACATTTTTTTTTTCATGAAATGTTTCAATTTGATCAAAAGTTCGGTAAAACAGTCTCTAACAGCTTCATATATTGGGCAAATGTGTTATCCCAACATTTTTAGTTATTTATGTTATCTTTTGATGACCAAGAATTGGTTTCCTAACAATAGTCCCTTGTGTGATAAAGAGATTAACTAGACTTTGATTCGTGTGTGATTCCTGGTCACTTGAAGTCCCAACACTATTGTTGGATTCGAGTATTGTTAGAGCGCGCTCATCTTCAGCACGTGGTCTCGCCCAGCTGGTTCACACTAGCAGACTACCAATACTTTACCGACCATGAAAGGCTACAGTCGTCATTGTATGTACCATCTCTAAGCAGCCATTAGTCCTACTTCTAAGTGTGCCTCACATTCAGTGCAGTGAGCAGTAGAGAACTGATGACCAGTCAACTCTCTTCAGATTGTCTTGATATGGTCAGCCCAATGGGTTTAGCAAGAAATTGTCAAAAATGATTGTAACTAGAAGATGTTTTTGTTTGTCAGCTGTAGAGAGCAAGGTGTACTTGAAGTCTACAGCAATTTACAACTTATTGACAGAGATGCTAAAAATGAAGCTCAGAAAATAAATGAATAGCGCAACAAAATGTACATCTAAGATGGCATTGGAATAGATTGAACTTTTCTTTATTTTTATTCGCATTCAAGTTTTGTTTTTTAAATGAATGTGTACAATCTGTGGGATGTGTGACTGAATAGAATAAACCGCTTTATCCCGACTCGAGCAGAGTTTTGTTTGCTAAGCGCCTTAAGGTAGCACGGACACCTTCCCATAGATTCCCCCTTCCCCACGAGCGTGAATCTAAGCATGCTGTAATAGACGGGTTATACAAAACAACTTCGTCAATTAAAAATTGTCCTGTCCAAGTTATCTATTTCTGGATTGAAATTGTAAGCACCAGATCTAGTCAACGTTTGACAGTTTGAGCATGATGGTCAGTAGTGACCAATGTATGAATGAGTCATGTTGTAATTTGTTATAGAATCTGTACTCTTTTACTATATTCAGAATGATTCTTTCAGACTAAGACGCCTCACTCAGCTACCACATTCATAAAGACCTCTACTGTACATGTAAGCCTACTAGACAAAGACGCCTCACTCAGCTACCACATTCATAAAGACCTCTACTGTAGATGTAAGCCTACTAGACAAGGACGCCTCACTCAGCTACCACATTCATAAAGACCTCAACTGTAGATGTAAGCCCACTAGACAAGGACGCCTCACTCAGCTACCACATTCATAAAGACCTCTAGTGTAGATGTAAGCCTACTAGACAAGGACGCCTCATTCAGCTACCACATTCATAAAGACCTCTACTGTACATGTAAGCCTACTAGACAAGGACGCCTCACTCAGCTACCACATTCATAAAGACCTCTACTGTAGATGTAAGCCTACTAGACAAGGACGCCTCACTCAGCTAACACATTCATAAAGACCTCTACTGTAGGTGTAAGCTTACTAGACAAGGACGTCTCACTCAGCTACCACATTCATAAAGACCTCTAGATTCTAGATCTGAGCGTAATAGACAAAGGCGCCTCACGCTGGTACGATTTTTTTTTTACATTCGCTTCTTCTGTTTTACATTATTTGAGCAAACAATCGCACTTTTATTTTCTTAGCAACATTTGAAGAGCACAGATAGTGCACACACAAGAACGTGAACATTTCTACGTAACACTAAACTCAAGTGACAGACAAGTTATCTCCCCTGATCCCAAGGAGCAAGGCTAATAAACTACCTGCAGTGGTCTCTCCTGAGATTCGCACAATACACTGATGACGACCATTCACGGACCATAGCGTCTATACAAGCTCACCTAACACAGTGAACGGAACACAAAATGTGCGAGAGATTTTCCCACATTTAATATAAAACAATTTGTTAGCGGGACGATTGATAGAAAATGTTATCAAAATAATCATTGCCCCTGTTCGTGGGAAAGGGAAACAACTACAAAACATCGTTGAGTAAGATCTTCAAAAGTCTGCAAACTGAGTATCTTCCATTTTACTTCTAGTCAGCCCGCTACAAGTGACAGTTCAAGAAACAAATGTCCAAATAAACATAGAACATAGCAAGTAAGAATCGGCAGCTCTCAGAGTGGACAAATGAATTGAAATCTCTGACTTTAGACGAAACTATGATACTTCTTCAATTACATTATTAGGATGCATATACATTATTGTTTAGAAAAGAACCGCACAGTCCGCACAGCATTTAAAGTTACTCCTCGATAAATGTACAGGCAGTAACCCACTAAAGTCTATATTAGTATGTTATGATTTAGTATGCAATTAGATTTGTTTTTCTAGCTACAAAATAAGAAAGCCGTAGGCCTTCAGAGATGTGTTCCTTATGATTCAGTTGAGTATAAATAAACACCTGTTTGTGCTTCCAGAGATGTGTTCTTTATGATTCAGTTGAGTATAAATGACACCTGCTTGTGCTTTTACAATGCTTCATTGAAAGAAGTGATTTATTACGTGAGAGGGGGAACTGCTGTGTGGGCAGCATCGTTCCGACGTAAATGATGCCCATGCTTTCATCTCGTTTTTCTACGAAATACACCATAATCGTTCTACGACTGAAGGAGGCCAACTAAATGGACCAATAATAACCAATACATAAACTATCTACAATATTGAGGAGGCCACTAAATGGACCACTAATAACCAATAAATAAACTATCTAAAATATTGCCGGTAGGAAAACTATTCGTAAAAAATATTTTAGTTACAAAAAAAAGTAAATAATATCAAGCTCGAATTAGGCATTCTAGTTATCTGCATACTTATCGTCTTTATTGTCTTGTTCTCATCACTACCTGCCCTGAGAGCTGGACACACGTTCATACTAGTGCTCTCTAAGAATATACGGTACGTGAAGTTTTGGCGCCGGGGACGCTTTGGCGCGAGATATAATTTGACGATAATTAAATAAGCACTTAGCTTTTATAACAATGTTTATTTCACTCTACCATAATATTGTATGCATAGTATGAATTCTAACACCGTTCAGCTTTTTTTTTTTTTTTAATATTAAGGTTTTGCTTATTTCATGAATATAGGCCTATAATCATTCCTAACCCTAACCATAACCAGATCTTAACCCTTCATCTGTTTCTATGGACTTTGAGCAGGCTAAAATCGGAGATCTTCAGTCAACTTATCCGTTATGTGCTATACATGGCTGCTTGTTTCATCTGACAAAAAATGTGCGAAAGAAATTGGCAGTTGAAAATCTTCTTCCCAGGTACAACAATGATCCAGAATTTGCTTTGGCAGCTAGAATGATAGTTGCATTATCGTTTGTTCCCATCGAGGACTTAGATTTGGCTGTTGAAACTCTGGCAAATGAGCTGCCTTTACATCTTACACTGATAATCAACTGGTTTGAGGACACTTATATTGGTCGTCTAAACCGCAGTAGAACTCGACGAAGTGCTCTGTTTCCTCCTCTTATGTGGTCTGTCTATCAGAGAACACTAAATGGGGATAATCGAACAAATAATTTTGTGGAAGCAGCACAACGGCGACTACAAGCTGATTTTGGAATGAGCCACCCATCCATATGGAAATTCATTGATGGAATACGAGCTGTCTAGAAAGGCCGTGACCTTATATTATCAACAATATATATGGGAAGACCAGCCGCCTTCTAAACGAAAAAAGTATATTGACAAAGACAAAAGAATCAATGTAATTGTACAAACTTATCAACAGAGTAACACAGTTGAATACCTCAAGGGACTTCCACACAACTTTTTAATGGACTCTTGAATTCCAGTGACTTAGGCAAATAACCATGGTGTCTATGCATACTTAACTTTAGTATTTTGAGAAAGATGGTTCATGTATTATATTTTTACTTATTATTAGCAAATGTGTAGTATATATAGATGGAGTCATTAAATAAACCAATGTGTTAATGTTAACAAATAATTGCATCCATTTGTTTGTCTATCATCGTTTCATTTTGTTTTTGTTTTTAATTTTAATGTAAACAAAAGTTTTTTGAAAATAAAAATGTGCCTCTTAATAAATACACAAGCCAAAATGTTTATTAATGAAAATGATGTTAAACACAAACACACATTTACATGTAGTAAATGATAAGTCACATTGATTAATGGACTTGTTCTAGCTCACATATAAAAAAAGGTTTTAGGAGCAGATATTAAAAATAATTACTCAAATCTCTTTATGCTATAAAGTAGAAATTAAGGCGTATGTATGTATGTATGTTACGAATAGATATCAAAAACGTTTGACCAATCTTGATAAAACGTGGCAAAAATGTTCCTTTGGTACTAACTGGAACCGTGACGTATGTATAGTAGCCCTAAAACAAATTTAAGACCCTCAAAAAAAAAGTTGCCCAACTCTATGAAAGTATTCCTATTTTATGGATCTAGGCCATGCTTATCATGTTTTCATGAGACAAGATCGAAAGGATCTAGATCTACATCTAATTTTTAAAACTACACTTTGCACAGATATTTTTTTTTCTTTGACACACGAAAATACAAAATATAGTCTATTGATTTCATAATTAATAAAAATTAAGCTTCACATTTGTCTTTCAAAAGCATTTTTACATAAATTCGTTCCTTTTATCTAAGAATTTAGAAGTCCTGACGTAGTTTATAATCCCATTTATCTATCGAAGCCGACTTCAAAGTCTAGACCCTAGACAGTCTAGATCTAACTCTAATTCTAGATCTAATTCAAAGAGGAAAGATCTACTTTATACTTTAACACATTAACATACAAAATAAAGTCCATTCATTTCATATTTTAATCAAATTAACCCTCAAATTTGTGTTTCTAAAGTATTTTTCATACATTCGTTCGCTGTAGCTTCCATGTTGACAAGCATTTTAATAAGCTCATTCATGTGTCGTGCACACCGCTATGTAAACACACTATGATTGGACAGGCTACATGAGGCTCTATATGGGGGACATTAAATATACTAACTTACAATAATTAATAACCTTCTTGAGCCATTGAATTCACTATTATAATAGTATCTAGTAACATATATAATTTACGAAAGCTACTAATGTTTCACTTAAAAATGTGTTTACAAATGTATAACAAACAGATTTTTTCACTATTTTATACCGAGACAAACAAAATATATATTCTACCCCCCCCCCCCCCCCGCTCCCACGAAAAAAAGTCTTATAACTTAATAATTTTAATTATTTCATGCATGCATACTGTGAAGTATGGATGGCAGCCTGGTGTTAGAGATTTAACAATAATTAAATAACAAAATTAAATACCAAAAATAGCTAACACAAATATTTCTTCTGTACGTGAAAAATATGTCTTAACACAAACACTCATTCAAAACATAGATATGCATAATTCTTTTTAAAGAAATAATACAATAAACGTACATAACGTCGCTTGTGCCAAAACGGCGGCGCCAAAACGTCCTGCTTCGAAGAACGGACAGTCTGGAACTCACGTGACGATCTACTGCAAGTATCATAAAACTATGTTCTATTGGTCTAACGGTACTGCTTTCTGTCGTGTCTGTAAGTCTCCAGTTTGAAGATTACTTTCAAGTTCAACTTTCTCACGTCTTGTGTCCAGCTACTGTCCAAATCTGAAAATGATCTTTAAGTTCGGTATTGGTCTGTAGCGTACATCAAAGTTATGCTTGAAGGCCCGCGCGGGGTCATTCTCTCTGGTTGTTCAATAGAACGTGTCAATAATTGAACTGGGGTGTATCTTCTAAAAGAAGATTTACTTCTTGACCTAATCACGTGGTCCTACGTCACGTTAAGTGTGATTAGCTGGGGACTGAAATAGTGAAAGAAGATACATGCAGATAAGATCAGTTCATTATTGATCTTCCTGTCCCTCCTATTGTGTGGCTTGTGAGAGAGATCAAAGCGACATAATGCTCAATGGTCTTTCAATCAGCTTCCAGCCAAACCTGCACTGTGTGTCAGTAGTCTTGTTTTTCTTCTGAAAATAGAAATACTCAGAAAAGCGGATACTGTTAAAAGTGATGACCTAATAACTAGAAATGTTATTCTGTAAGATTCTTGTTCATTTCAGACATACATACCTTAGGCTCAAGCTGAATTTTAGCTGAAATAACTATTTATTTTCTAACGAAGAAAGACAACCAAAATGACCTGCCAACAGATTAACATCAAACAGTAATAGAGAGAAACAATCGTGCAGTCGCTTTGTCTGAGAAATTATGATGAAGTCATTTTACAGCTCATTATTTACTGGCAGGTTTCATCGTTTCACCCTATGCAGTGTGTAGGTCTGAGCCTAGAGCTTGGACATTTGGTCAGGTTGGTATTGGGCGTTTTGTTTTTGTTTTCCTTGCCTGGGTAGCTCCACACACACACACACAACTGTCACATGTGCGTTAAACTATTTTGAAATGTTAAATATTTATGACTTATTAAACATTGCAAGTTTATATAAATTCTTTGGAATGGCAAACACTTTTTGTTTTTGTTATATTATATTGTTATATGCAATAGAAAAATATGCAAGAATTAAAAAGAAGGGTTTAACAAATTAAATTTTTTTTTTTATGGTTTTCAAACTTTGCACAACTTGTTTTTGAATACTACATGTGTATTTTGTTTTTCTCAAAATTTTTAATAGCTTCAGTTTTGAAAAACTTTTCACACGACGGCCCAGACATTGAGGAGGTAAAAACAGTTCAAGGTTTAGAGAATGAGTTGTAGAAATTCTTTGAAGCTCTATTGACTTCAGATTTGTTAAACATCAAGTCAGTTATTTGATTCTTATTGCTTCCTCCGTACTAGCCCATGTAGTCCAGACATTGTAGCTGCATTATCATTGCCCTCGTTTCTACTGTCAAATCATATTTTGTAAAAAGTAGTCAATGTTATTATCGGAAATGTGTTTTCCCCACTTTGATCACACTCCAGACTGTTACCTGCTACATTTCGCACCTCTTTCACCCACTAGCGACTTAGTAGCGACGCTACTGTCTAGAGAATAGATCTTATAGTCTCAAGTTTTATATTTACCAGAGATGTGTTGAAACTTTCAGATTAGGTCAACGAAAGCCCAATGGATGAAGGTGCTTAAAAAACAACAACATGAAAACACAAAAAAAAGTCTAAAGACAACAAAGGCGATTTTGTTTGTTTGTGTGTGTGTCTGTATTTGTTACATAATAGCCTTTCATAACTTGGTCAAACTCCTTTTTTTTTCAAACGCAGATAGAAGATTGATCAGAAATATTGAATATATATTTAACTAAAGTCCATTAAAACTGAAAGTATATGACTTTATTTTTACTAATTCAGAATAGATCAATGCTGATTGCTTTTTAAAGCCTTTATGCTATTACATCAAGAGCAAGATTACAAAATAGTAGATACGTTTGTGCATGCAATGTTCTTGCATTATTTTAGGTAGACTATGATTTATGAAGGTAAAAAAACAACAGAAAGCGATATTAAAATCTAATGTTCACTATTACTTTTACCTTTTGATCTCTGTGACATATGGATAGTGAAACGGACAGGCAAATGGGTTAACATATGACATTAACACATCAGCTGTGTTTCTAAACGGGATGCTAAAAATATTTTTTTTAAAAACCTCACTTATAAGCATCACAAAAGTCAAAGAATTTCAACTTTAAAAACATGGATTATATATATATATATATATATATATAAAAGTAATAGAAAATTTTTATTTCATATTTAAAATCTTGACTAAGAATTTATAGAGGAAATAATTATCAATAGTAAAGTTCATTTTTTTCTTTTTGCCATGACGACCACTACACTCTGATGTCCCAGTGTGTTTGTTGTAGTTTTTGTCCTTACCTGGTAATGACCCCGAGGTGGGTCCTAAGATTTACATTGTATTCTTAACAGAAAGCGGAAATTTGCGTGACCATGCCCATGTGACCTCCGCATAGACATATGGCGTACCTGACAACTTCTTTCTGACACCAGCCTAAGACAGCGTTAAAAAGAGGAAACAGGAAGTGTCATGGTTCGACTCGTGGAGTAGGCTCGTGTTAAGACTAAGTTAGACAACCAAGGTGTTTCCGACGTGTTCTTTGAGAATTTAAACTGACATCAGGAGAACACCGAATTAAAACAATGTCATTTTTACACAAATCTTTTTTTCAAATGTTTGCTGAAGATGACGTCATAAAATCAGACGGCCAATTAAAAATAAATGAGAAAAAAAAAAGCAATTCGATCATTTTAATTCTAACCCTCCCTTCCCCCCGCAAAAAAAAAATAATTATAGGCCTATCTCCGACTAACCATTTACTTAGTCCTAAACTACTCTATTAAAAGTAGGATATATGTTTGACTTTATGAGTGCATCTCCTTTACGATGTGGTGAATGTAGAGGGCGCTATCAATGAATATAAAACAAAACCTAAGAAAATGACCAGGAGAAGATTGACAGACATTTTGATACAAAAAGACAAAATAAACAATGTTAAGGAGGTTCTATTCTGTTGCCAACTATATAATGAAATCACTTAGTGATACAAGTGAAAAGAGTTTTAAAAAAAAATGCTAATTATATCTCTGTTAAAAATACATAGCTTCATTAAATATATATCTGTTCACATGACAAAACCTTAAGTCTAAGCAACTATTCTTATTGCTTCATGTTGCGAAGTTCTAATTTCATCCAAGATTGACGACCTGAGAGATGTAGCTCTACAATTACTAGTCGAACTCTAATGCGTATTCCTTAAGAAATACACCGAGACATAAGCGTTCCTTTCCTTCTGTTCCGTTCAATACCCCCTTTACAAACACGTAACCTCTTTTACACTAGTCAGCTAATACCAAAATCTCATTTGTATAGTCCCAGTGTTAACCTCCCCTGCTATTAGTCAATGAAAAAGGAAGTGCTTTAGACACCCACTGTCTGTACGCTGTGAACAGATGAATTCAAGTTTTCACCTTCTCCCGACCGTCTGTCTGAATCAAAGCATTACACTTAGTTCCCGCCCTGTCTTCGTCAGATAGTACATCTGCTAATGAAGCATGTCCTAGAGCTAAGCTCGTTAAAAGTTCGGTTATCTTGTGACCATACTTGATCGAGTAGTTCTCTAGCAGGATTATCCCCCTTGTCGTTGCAGCTGATCGTAAGCAAAGTGTAGCAAGTTATGTAATAAAATTTGTCAAGCAACTCCCATGTCAGCAATCCATCACTCATTCAGGCATTGTCTAAAGTGTCCGTTGACAACAGTGCATGTAGAATGTCAATAATATTTATGTTTTGATGTATGCATATCAATGTTTCAAATTCCAAATTTTGCATTTTAATAATGTAATAATAATATTGATAATGAAGATATTAATGATAATAATAATTTGTCTTCAAATGTATGCGTTACACATTACAAAACATTATAACTTAAGCAAACGAAAATAGTGACAAAATAAACCAATAGAAATATGGGAGATACATAATAGAGCATAATTGGTATTTGGTAAGATTGACAAAACAAACAATATCAAAGACGCGACATTAAAGTGTTGTAAACGCATCACTACAAACAAAGGTGTTCTCAAACTTGATGACGCAGTGCAAAAAAAAAGTTCAACGAAATCAATATTTTCCTTTCAATTAACATATAGTCTGAATACTGCACTGCGATTACTCTAAAAAGCAACTACTAATAACTTTGCTAAGAAAATCTTAGAAAAATCATAGACAAAGAAATGTCTACATTTTGTAATTTTTAACTACATTTTTCTTTCATCGATTTCTCATCTCATGACTTTGTAATGGTAAAATATGAATGCATCGATCAATATAGGCGGATTCATTTGATAGATAATCATATTTTTTTTTAAATGTCTATGGAGAGGCAGTGATAGGAGATAAATCTAAATTATATTTTCTGATTCAATATAAGTACTAATTAGTAGATCACAAAGAAAAAATTTATCCTCCATGACTACAGTTCATTAAGGGATCCCTATAGAGAGCTTACGTGTTGATAAATCATGTCCACGACAAGCTTATTGTTTGGCCACTACTAAATCTACCCTAGGGCACAGTGACACCCTTCTCTACTCTGTGTGGCACCTGCAAAGTACAATTGATTTCCTTTATGTGTTTGAAATGTACGTCTTTAATTTGGTAAGAGATCACTCGGGTGGTGGAGGGGTGCTGTGCTCTGTATTGGACGCGGAGAAGGAGAAAGATGCTACGTCGTTATGTGCACACTAGAGTGTTCTATCTGACATAAGGTTGGCTGGTCATTTATGTAAGTTACATAAGGTTGGCTGGTCATTTATGTAAGTTACATAAGGTTGGCTGGTCATCAATATGTAAGTTCAAAAGAGTTTTCTTCGATGTGTCAAAACGGCCCAGTGACCATTTCAGTATGGTATAATAACCTAATGCTCTCCAGTACACATCATTATCAGATATTTGGCACAACCTGTAAACTTGTAGTCCATTAAAATGTACAAAATAAATACATTGTTATCTTTTGCTGACATTTATTGCGGCGTCGAAAACGTAAAAATCATTATTTGTTGTATGAGTGAGTCTGGTGTGAATATACACTTTGGTTTCTTATAGTTATAATGTTTTTGTTTGGTGCAATGCACAAATTGTAAGACTAATTTCCATACGGACAATAAAGATTATTATTATTATCTGTAGTCTGTCCATCCACCTGTCCTAATCTCAATCAATTGATTTGTTTATGTGTGTTAGAAGGAATTTATTCTTGCGTTGTAGCTTTCAGTGACTATTACAGCATGGTATAACCCACACAAAATCCAACTCACTAACCTCTATAGTTTATGAAATGGTGACTTATTCTAATCTTACCGTGCTATTGGATACAATTCTTGTTGATGGGGATTGGGGGGGGGGGAATATTTGGTACAGATTGAATAATTGTCTAATGAAAAGTTGGCCCTCTAAAGAAAGACGACAAATACAATTTAGTAAGTACATAGTATACATAGAATCGGGTTGTTTCGTATTTCTTCCATGTCACGTGGCAGAGTTGTTAACTTTAGGCTTAAATGCCTCGTTGATTTCATTGTAATTTGAACATGAAAATAGTATAGATCTATACGGTAATAAAAATTGTTACAATAATTCACAAATTGATATGATTATTTAGTAGATTTACCATATCTAGGCTAACACTAGAACTAGATCTACATCTTATCACTGGAAGACATTGCCATCATTGTCATTTATAAGACAATAAATACGTAACATATTAAAATAGTTCAGTCAGAGATTAGGAACAGCTCCATAGAATCCATAAAATAGTTATTTACACATGTCTTCTTCTTCTTCGTTCTCATTGTTATGTTGAATCGTTCAGATGACTAGACCACTACATGAGAAGAACTGCGCAGTGGTTTCCAAATCAGGGAGCTCTCCATATAGTTTTCTTCCTATTGGGGTGTTTAGGGGCCAGTGTCTTGAACGGCTTCTTGGTAAAGAGAGCAGTTTTGGAGGACATGGTCATGTGCAGCATTCTCTGGTGACACTCCACATGGGCAGATTTCACTGGTTCCAATTTTGAGCTTCCGCTACATATGTTGTCGCATTCTGTTGTGTCCTGTCCTGAGTCAAAAGATTAGACGTTGATCTTGTCGGGATAGCTTATAATAAGCATCATCTTTCTTGTGATTTGGATGAGAGCTTGTCCATTTAAAGATGTGATAGTATGACATCGTCATTAGAGGAACACCTGTCCTCCATGCGTAAGAATTAATTTGGGAAAGACTTGTAAAAGATCTACTTCATGGACCATGTGTTTCTCAGAGGTACAAGATATGGGAAGTAATTAAAGAATTAGAAATGTCAAAAATGAAATAGAAGTACATTAAGTGATACTGTATCGTCAACGTTGACACAGAATGTCACAGTATATAGGCATGCAGTATATAGGCATTGGAGTGATCGTTAAATGAACTTGTGTGTTACCCGTGCTTGTAATCGTGCTAGTATTTGTAATCGTGTTCGCATTATCGAGTCTGTGAATCGTGACCAGTCTGTACTGTGTTATTGTGTGTATCAGTCGTGTTTTATTGAAATAAAGCCTTGTTTCTAAGGTTAGGAATTGATTTAGTATATTACAATTTATTTCAATAAAACCATTCTTAAATGGACAAGTTTTTGCGTTCCAATAGACTGGATGCTGATCCCAGTTCAACTAATGCTTCAGTTACATAAAACATTGGATTTCTTGTTTTGACAGATTCGCAACGAAGGTAGGGGCTAGTGAAAGCGAACAGTTTGATCTGCTATGCAACTTTGTGTCTCCATGCTTATATCAGTATATTTCTAGCTGTTCTAAATACTCAGAAGCAAAATCTATTCTTGAGAATTTATTTGTGAAGGCCCCTAATGAAACATTGGCCAGACATTTGCTTGCAACTTGCAAACAAGAAGCGGCATGCGTTCGAGTGTAATTAGACAGAGGCTACTTGAGAAAAGATCCCTTGACTTGAAAATGGCTTTAGATATTGCCAAGACACTCGACATGGCCCAAAAAGAATCCAGTTCGTTTAGTGCTCCTTCTCACTTGGTAGAGTCATCTCTTTCGTCATCGGCAATCTCAACCGAAGAAATGGTGGACTCAGAAACAATCGCAACAGTGAATACTCAATGTTTCTTTTGCGGAGGTAGTCGGCATCTCAGAGCGAAATGCCCTGCCAAAGACTGCATGTCATTCTTGCGGGAAAAATTGACATTTTTCGAGGGTTTGTAGGTCTCGCAACACACCTATAACCAAAACAAAAGTCAAAACATCTCCTAGCTACGAGATTAAAAGACAATCTTGTAGAGATTGTAGCTGCATAAAGGACTCTACACATCTAACATCACTAATTGCTACTTCGTTTGTACCTGGTTTAACTAGATCAACAGTACACATCTCTGTAAATGGCGTGAACCTAAAAGCCCTAATTGATACAGGTAGCGGGGAAAGTTACATTTCTTCAAACATACCAAGAGAGTATGATTGGTCAGTGATACTTTCAAAGCACAAAATTTCTATGGCGTCATCTCAACTGTCAAGCGTCACAAGAGGCCACATGTTTGCATCGCTAAAATACAAAGGGGAAGTTTACAATCAATTCAAACTTTCGTTACTAGATGAACTTTGCACTGATGTAGTGCTTGGGTTGGATTTTCTCGCATTACACAAAGAACTGATAATTCCATTCAACGGTGGTCGACCTGCATTTCATGTTTGCTCGCTCAATGCTGTTAAGGTAGAGGCACCACAATTGTTTGCAAATTTATCCCCTGACTGCAGACCTATTGCTACTAAATCTCGTCGTTACTCCTTCCAAGGCACACAAGTTATCAAAGCTGAAGTTGAGAAATTGATACGAAACGGTATCATTGAACCTTCCAAATCACCTTGGAGAGCTCAAGTCCTTGTCACGACCAATGAGCGGCACAAAAAGCGAATGGTCGTTGATTATAGCCAAACTATAAATAGATTTACTTACCTGGACGCTTACCCAATGCCAAGAGTGAATGAAATGGTGGAGAAAATTTCCAGGTATGAAATCTTTAGCACATTGGATCTGGAGAGTGCTTATCACCAAATACCTATCCAAAAGAGCGAAAAGAAATACACAGCTTTCGAAGTTTGCGGTAAACTCTACCAGTTTTGCAGAATACCCTTTGGAGTCACTAACGGTGTAGCTTGCTTCCAGAAAACCATAGACACTATTATAGAAAAAGAAAAGTTGTCTGACACGTTTGCCTATGTCGACAATGTAACAATATGTGGTACAGATGTAGACTCTCATAACAAAAATCTGTTGCGTTTTAAGAAGGTAGCTCTGGAATACGGAATAATTTTCAACGAAGGTAAAAGTGTATTTGCTACTAAGAAGGTAAAGCTGCTTGGATATAAAATATCCAAAGGACATTTGAAGCCGGACCCTGATAGATTTCAAGCTCTGCGAGATTTGCCACCTCGAAAAGATCTGAAGTCTCAGAAAAGGATTGTAGGACTTTTGGCATATTATGCTCACTGGATACCCAATTTCTCCGACAAAATGTATCCTATAATGAAAAATCAAATTTTTCCTGTATCTACAGAAGTAAAAACAGCGTTGGAAGACTTGAAACAAGAATTGCAGAAAGCAGCAATTTTCACCATAAAGTATGACCATCCTCTAATTGTGGAAACAGACGATTCTGACATCGCAGTAGCAGCCACTTTAAATCAGGATGGAAGACCTATTGCATTCTTCTCTAGAACTCTTTCCCCTAGTGAAAGGCATCAATCTGCCATAGAGAAAGAAGCAACTGCAATAATTGAAGCTATATGCAAATGGAAGCATTATTTGTGTGGCAATCATTTTACCCTTATTACGGACCAGCGGTCTATTTCATACATTTTTAAAGACACCCATGACAAGAAAATTAAAAACGATAAGATACAAAGGTGGAAATTGGAACTGGCAGGCTTCAAGTTTGATATACAGTATAGACCTGTGAACCAACACAGCAGCAGACACCTTGTCTAGAGGGCACTGTGCAACCATGACGAAACAAATAGCCTGAAGACGTACCATGACTACCTGTATCATCCAGGTGTCACTAGACTTCTACATTATGACAGGTCAAAGAACTTACCCTTCTCTGTTGAAGAGGTCAGACAGACCATTCAACAATGCAGAACCTGCAATAGAATTAAGCCGAAATTCTATAACGAATTTGCAGGTACGCTCACAAAGGCCACACAGCCGTTTGAAAGAATTAGTGTTGACTTTAAAGGTCCTTTGCCATCAGCTACTCGGAACAAGTATTTATTAACAATGATTGACGAATATTCGCGGTTTCCATCCGCTTTTCCCTGTCCTGATATGACATCTAAGACAGTGATAAAGTTCTTCGACCAGTTATTTTTCCTCTTTGGAACACCCAGTTACATCCACTCTGATCGTGGCACATCATTTATGTCCATAGAAAGTACAGAATATCTACATTCTAAGGGCATAGCCACTAGCAGGACAACGCTCTACAATGCAAAAGGAAATGGGCAAATAGAAAAGCTGAATAAAACATTGTGGCAGGCTATTTTATTAGCATTGGACTTAGGGAAGTTGGAACTATCGCAGTGGGAATCTGTGTTGCCTCAGGCACTTCATTCAATTCGATCATTACTGTGTACTTCTACTAATGAAACTCCACACGAACGTATCTTCAAATTCAACAGAAGATCGCCAACGGGAACATCCTTGCTTACTTGGCTACAGAACCCAGGGAAAGTACTACTAAAATCACCTGTAAGATCTTCAAAATTTGACCCATTGGTACAAGAGGTTGAACTTATTAGCTGCAACCCACAGTACGCCCATATACAATTTCCAAACGGCCGGGAAGAGACAGTGTCGCTTAGGCACCTGACGCCGAAGGAAAGTTCCACTAACGACTATTTCGAACCAGAGAACGGTATTCTGCCTCAAGAGGTGGGTGACTCTTTGGATCTCTCACCAGGGAGTCGCTACGTGCCTGAAACTTTCAGTAATTCACAGAGTCCCACCCCAATGATGTACAACCATCCAGAAGTCATCAGTAACTCATAGCAGAGCCACCCAATGCCAGAGGCCAATATTGACTCGAGTCCCGTACATGACAGTTACGACTTGCAAGGAGAAAAGTCAACGCCAGAGACACCTCCGGATCCTTCCCTTCATATGCATGGTTATAATCTAAGACCCAGAAAGAAATAAAGGAGGGGTGAATGGAGTGATCGTTAAATGAACTTGTGTGTTACCCGTGCTTGTAATCGTGCTAATATTTGTAATCGTGTTCGCATTATCGTAGTCTGAATCGTGACCAGTCTGTACTGTGTTATTGTGTGTATCAGTCGTGTTTTATTGAAATAAAGCCTTATTTCTAAGGTTATAAATTGATTTAGTATATTACAGGCATGCAGTATATAGGCATGCTGTATATAGGCATGGCTGTATATAGGCATGGCAGTATATAGGCATGGCAGTATATAGGCATGGCAGTATATAGGCATGCAGTATATAGGCATGGCAGTATATAGGCATGCAGTATATAGTGATTCTACGAATTTAAAAGTGCGCACTATATAAAAATATAAACAAGCAAAATATAAACTTAAAATAATACAATGCTTATAAAATGGGAAGAATTTTTTTTTAATTTAATGAAGAGGTATTTTTTTTAGCTTCAAACCCTACTGAAAAAAAGGGGGTGGGGGGTTAAACCCAAAACCTTCAAAATGTTGAGAGTAATTTGCTTTTTTTATTTTGAAGAGGGAGTTTATCGTAAATTTCGGCGAGGGTTTTAAAATCAAAGTCTTCCTTAGCTGTGCTCTTGGAGTTTGGGGATTGTCGTTTGCATTTTTTTTTGGTTTTGTTTTATAGAAGAGGAGGATTTAACTGCGAAAACCCCTGGTAGAGGTTTTAAAATCAAACCCCCTGATAGGGGGTTTTAAACGCAAAAATCCCTGGTAGGGGGTTTTAAAATCAAAACTCAAAACCCTCTGGTAGGGGATTTAGACTAAAAACCACCTGGTAAGGGGTTTTAAACTAAAAAAAACACCCTTTGGCTGTGCTGGTTTAGTATTAAAATCTCACCTAAAATAAACAAAATCAAATTAAAAAATCAGTCACTAAATTCCGATCGCCCCGTCCCCCACAGGGGGATTTCATTTCGGGGGGGTTTGAACCCCAACCCCCCTGGCTACGCCCATGTAATATATATATGTAGGCCTATATATGTATATATGTGTGCCTGTCTGTCGTTGGTTGTGCCCAAATCACCAGTGGTCTAATTTTAGAGTGAAACTTTATGAACTTTATCCTTCATCCCTATTGACCTCAGGGGATGTAGCCCAACTTCAAGACAGCCTGCAGTAAGTGATATCTGGAGAACATGTTGACTAATTAACTGCTGGAGCTAGCGTTGGCCTCAATTCTCTCGTAATGCAGTCCAGTGGGAATACATTAACTTTTATGTTGAACATCCGACTGACATTTCTCACAACTGATTTAGTCGCTGACTGTTTTAATGTCTTGTAACACTGGCAAGGGACAGCATGACTGCTGAGCTATGTTTATTGATAGACAATTATTATACAGATATATGCAGATAGAGGCATACTGTTTTCCTTAGTTAAAGATATCAGATATTACTATAACTAAAAGCCGGTACTCTGACTAAATGAACTGATTTCACAGTTAGCTAATCTTTATGAAAATGAAACTTACAAAACATAAATTCCTATATTGGTCCCAATTTAACCCTAAACTGTTAACCGTAGCCGTATCTCAGTGTATCTATCTATCTATATATCTATCTGTCTGTCTATCTATCTTTCCATCTTTCTATCTAACTATCCATCCATCCGTCCAACAATCCATCCATTTATCTATCTATCTATCAAAACATATACCTACCTATTTATCTCTCTCTACCTGTATTTTCCTCCTATAGAACCAAAACTTTTTGGAGAACTGCCTGATCGGGAAACCACTGCTCATCTCATCTCAGATATAAGATTACTGATCTGAACCCTCCAACATGTAAAATGAGAACGAAGAAGAAGAAGAAGAACTGATGTATGTGTACACAAATAGTGGGAACAGCAGCACATTTTTTAAAGTGTTGAAATACAGCTTCTGGCACCCATAAGACTCCCGTGGTAGCACTGAGTGGAGCTTCTTTTTGCTTGGAGTTATGTCCTCTGTAGCTGAATCAGCTTCTGCGATAAATGGTGAGCTGATAGTATTGAAAACTGGTTCTTAACGTCTTAAAATTTGCTTTTATAAATTGCACAATTAAGGGATTTAAATAAGTGTAATCATTTCACTAGAAATAGTTTTACCCTTCAGTAAAGAAAAAATGACAAGACCTGTTTTCTTTTGCTTGCTGTAGAGATGGGAAAGCCTTTTTGAAAAGATTTAACATGCATTTACATTTCATATGCAAAAAAAAACAAAAAACCTTTGCAGTAGCAATTGCAAAACAAATGAAATCTTTTTTCCACTCTTCATTAGAAATATTGGTAACAAATTCACAGTAACATAACAATTTCTTCCTTGATATTTTATATTCTTCTCATTTGCCTTGCCCATGCTAAGTTAGCGGATACAGTGGATTACTTTGTTCTTAAATCGGAACTACCTGTGGTTAACACCTCCTAGCTCTAATGAGTTCGATTACTATGTTACATTGATCAATTGTATGTCGAAACATTATGCAGCTTTGTCCAAACTTTTGTGTTTAGAGTTTATGGTTGGGATATTTTTTATATAAAAAAAAATAATATTTTACTCAGTCAAAGATCGAACTCCATCAGTTGTTACACTTGCCTCCTGTTCCAAGCATATCCAACATTCAACACAGTTCCACATAGCATTAAATAAATACTGATCAGAGATTGTATCTTGAATTGAGTGTATTGATGTACAGCCAATAAGAAAATCTTCGTTTACTTGAAACTTTTTATAATAGACAGTTTCAATAATTTATATAGATATTATTTTAAATATATTTGGATTTTTATATGTATATACTGTGGGCACACCTGATTTCTGTAGGTGTCGGCGGGCCGCATGTGGCCCGCGGGCTGTAATTTGCCCATCCTGATCTAGATCTATATAACTCTAGGAAGTAGATTTTCAACTATACAGGAGCATCCGAAACGCATAGATCTAGATCTATATAGGTCTGTGATTTAGATCTAAAATTATGGTTAAACGCATGCGCAAAAGCGAGCGGAAATTTTAAAGTGTTATGTTGTTTTGTTAGAAGGTAAACAAGAATGATGTTTGATTAGATAGATCCGATACGGTACGTCCAGTAGATAGATTTAGATTATATATAATATAAGAATAGATTTGTAGTTAATATTGATATATATTCGGTAATCATGAAGATAAGCGTCAAAAATTAACGATTTACTGGTATTTCTACAGAATTTCAAGGCGCAGCCATCTTTGTTATTGTTTAGACTAATCTTATATCTTGGGTTTTCTCTCAGATTTGGGTTTTTGTTTGTTTTTATTTTTGTAGCTAAAAAATATGCTAGATCTAGCTATTCCGGTATCATCTAGTGACTAGTCCTAATACTTTTTAATACTCATTTTTCTATTAACTTGTTTTAAATGTAAATCTAAGCCTATTAATAGAAAAATGAGTATTAAAAAGTACAAACATTTGTTAAAAAACAACAAAGATAACAACATATTAGAATCTATACATATAGATAGGCATAGGTATAGGCTTACTATATTATATAGATTATAGATTTAAATTTATAAATCTAGAATTTTCTAGATCTAAATCATACATTTAGTCTGGGTCATTTCAAAAGGCATATATAAACTTTAAATAAAGGACGATAAAAATACTTAAATACTAATAGTGGTTTTAAAAAATCAGAATAATTCAGAATAGATATAGACAATATTTAACAATTAAAAAGAAGAAAGAACAATAAGAAACGTATTTTATTG
The DNA here is from genome assembly GCA_030265305.1 of Biomphalaria pfeifferi. Classification (NCBI taxonomy): domain Eukaryota; kingdom Metazoa; phylum Mollusca; class Gastropoda; family Planorbidae; genus Biomphalaria; species Biomphalaria pfeifferi. Next base: position 4,346,577 of record JASAOG010000003.1, on the reverse strand, counting down.
ACACCAAGTCAAAATTAAAAGAAAAAATAGCATTGCTTTGAAAACACAGAGAAGTAAATTAGTAATGTTAATTCTTGGTATTTTTAAAGACACTATCTTGGGATTTCTTTGGAACATAAACAATAACAAAATAGTAACAAAGATGACTGCCCCTTGAACTCCTGCAGAATTACCGGCCTACTCTAGCCTAGAGTGAGTGACCAGTCTACAGACTCAACACTGAGTGAATTGAAGTACTGTGAAGTGAATGACTCAAAACTCAGACTGAGTAGCACTGTCTACACCTCTAAGTTAGTCTAAGGCTCTAGTCTATTATATTTATTATATCATAATCCCATATTATATTGGTAATCCTAAATGTAGACCTACTTTACTTTACATGATAATAATCATGATTATATTGAGTTACTGAGTATATGTCATAAGACAATAAGTTAAGTCTGATAGTAGTGATAGAATTATTAAGAATATAAATTATAATAGATCTATTCTAGATCTACTCATCTAGATTAGTAATAGATCTATTCTAGATCTACTCATCTAGATTAGTAATAGATCTAGATCTATATTTGATCTATAGTCTAGTTCTAGATCCAAGTTATTATTAGATTTAAGTAGATCTAGATTATAGAACTAGATCTATTCTATAGTGAGAAATATATATCAAAAGTTTTTTTCTAAGTCTAACTAATAACTAATCATGACTAATGCTTTAAAAGCCCACTGGCAGTGTAGTAGAGATCCACTTCTTGTAAACAACTTGTATCAGATAATCAGCATGAGAAAGAGTCACATTAGAAATATAGAAAGCCTCAATATATGCAGTTTTTGCTAAACATTCTTTTCCTCTAAGCATTGCTCCTCCGGTTGTTCTTGCTTGCCTTGCTTAAGAACTCAGCAGAGATTCAGCAGCTTTCTCTCATTAGCTTTTCAAAGCATTCTTTGGTGAACTTCATGTACAAAACTTAATCAAAATTGAATAATCAGTGAAACAAACAGTAGTGTAGCTCATACTTTTGAAGTATTTCCAAAACTCAAACAATACCAGAGAAGCATTTATCTATTGTAGAATGCTCAGACTGCCTGGACCCAGATATAAAGCATCTACAAAAAAGCTTTCTCTCCTCTCATCTACATGTACAAACATGTGCATGTGTGCAGTAATGCTTACTCATTGTAATGCTTATGTAATACATTATTTAAAGAAAATATTAAATAAAATGATAAATGATCTACATAATTTAAAAAAAAAATTAGCAACATCTTTTTTTTTAAGTTGCAGCAACAGGCTAGTTCAAAAACGGGGGTGTACAAAATTTCCTAAAACTTTTTCAAAGTCTATTTCCATCACTGAAACCATGGTATGATGGATAAAGGTTATTACATTTTTTCAGAAAGTGTGTTGCCTAGTATTACACTGTCTGTAAAAGATCTTTAAAAAGTCTTTTATAAATGCCAGGGCCAGTTGTGTTATTCTAAGGGTAACTTTTATAAATGAAAATTATTTAAAAATTTACTGTTTTAAGAGCTAAATTTAATTTACAAGCAGCACTCTTTGACAGCTGGGTGCCAGCCTACCTGGCATTGGCCCAAATTCTCCTATATATATTCAGTCCAGCCCTGATAGAGAAAGATCAATACACATATTAGAACAGTTATGAGAAATAGTAAAAATAGGGGGGAAAAAAAAAAAAGAATACATTTACTGATAATAAAAGACATGCTCAAAGAGAAAAAAAAACCTATTATAATTCAGATCTATACTTTTGCTACATAAGCCTAAAAAAAAAATGTATAAAAAAATATTGGGTACCCTTTCAATCTATTAATAATGCATATATGTGGGTTCTAACATGCATATTATTTTTCTTCTCTTTCTCGTTGATAAAATACTAAATCATGAATAGTTTTGCTTTTTTTTTTTAAGTGCATAAAATTTAATAAAAGGTTAAAAAAAAATTAAAAATTTGCACTTTTGTTTAGCTACTTCAGGATGTGTCAACTGTGATGTTTTTAAACCGACAACTTTCTATAGAGTTAAAGTATGCTTTCTTAAACCATTATGTGACTATTGACAAAAATAGGTATAAAATGATTTTTTGTTCTTATTAATGAATGTAAACTTTCACATACAATTCATTTTAATGTTTTTAATGCCTGTACATATATCACATACAATTTCAACTCACGCTGTCTGGTAAAAAGCTTGTAAATGTTATTTCTCCCACACCCTGTCTCGAATCAAGCTGAAATTTCGCACAATTATTTCTTTTACCTGACAACACAAGAATCAATAAAAAAAAATAAACCAATTAGTTAATTAATTATTGGTAATTAATTATTTTGTTTGGTATGTCAAACAACAGAACACAACATGAAAAACAGGATAAGACTATAGAAACAATAGATAACTATACAATCTTCCATATTTATAGACTCTTCACTAGCAGAGTGGTTACCATGTAAGCTTGAAAAGGCTTGAGCCATTAGTTCAAATTCAGGTCGTTCCCTCTTTTTGAAAAAAATGTATAAATGCTTTTTTATTGTTAGTCCAGATCTATTACAAATTTAATTACATGACTGGTCCAAACTAATTGATTTAAGTATGCATAATATAAGCTTTGTTAAGTGCTTTATGTTTAATTACTACTCTACTTTTTAGTCTGCTGTTCTAATGAGTCGCTAAATTTAGTGATTTTTTGGTGTTACTCTAATGAATTTTTGTTCTAAATCTCACAGCTCTATTTGGCTTCTGTTCTTCTTCTTCTAGCCAGCTTTTTTTGCTGCTGAGCTGTGAGCTCTTTTGCAGACTGTGCCAAGGAAAAATAGTGTGCTGTTTTCTACAGTTGTTCAGCACTGCCGTACAGTGTGTTGGTTATGTTGGGTTGGAGTGGTAATAGGGTCTGCCTAAGGTGGACTAGGAAAGGGTATTCAAAAAGGATATGGTTTACAGTTTCATAAGGGTGGGTGCAATGTCTACAAAGGGGGAGTTGTGTGGGATTTATTTTATTGAGATGGTAATTTAACAGAGGTGTGTGTCCTGTCCTTAGTTGGAAGATTGTAGATTGCTCTTTGCAGGGGAGGAAGTTAATACTGTCCAGTTTGTTAGGCATGTTCATTTCTTTGTACATGGCTCTGCCTGTGTTTCCTGTTGCCCATTGGTTGAGCCACTCCTGAGTCCTCTTAGTGGTTGTTGATTAACATTGACCAGGTCTATCTGGATGTTCCATAGTTGATCCTGCCTTTGAAAGCTTATCTGCCCTTTCATTTCCGATGATGCCAATATGTCCAGGGATCCACTGTAATTTGATGTTGATGTTTAATTTTGTCATCATCTGGTGTATTATCACTATTAGTTTTGTCAACTCTCTTGGGCTTTTTGAGGTGCTGCTCTTAAGTGCTTGAAGAGTGGATTGGGAGTCTGTAAAGACAACAATATCTGATGGTGATTGTATCGCTTCATTTAATAAAATAAAATAAAAACAAAAGAGGTGGTCTTCTGTTCTACTTGCTTTCCTGAAGCCAGCTTGTGCATTGTGGAGTGAGTAATTGCTTTCTAGCCACCAATAAAGTCAGTTATTGATCATTTTTTCTGCCATTTTGCCAATGTTTGATGTTATAGATATTGATCTATAACTTTTAGGGTCTCCTGGTGGTTTATTTTTCTTCAAAATGGGTATTATGTTTGCAGTTCTCCATGTATGGTTGATAAAGCTAAGTATACAGTTTTGGGCCTGTGATCCTAGTCCCCAGATCATTTTATTTGTTATTTTATCCATTCCAGGAGATTTTCTTAACTTAAGGTTTTTCTGGGCAGTATTGAGCTCATATAAAGAGAAGGGAGTGTCAAAGATCTGACAGTTGACTGTTGGAGCTTTTTCTTCTCTCTTTAGGATATTACTAAATGCCTGGTTTAGTTGTTTTCTTGGTTGTGACTTATTGATACTAGCAAAGTATTTATTGAAGGTTTCAGCCTTTTTAAGTTTTCTGATAAACCCCAACCATAAACTCTAAACAGGAAAGTTTGCACAAAGCTGCATAAAATATCATCATATCATTGGCCCATACATTCCAGTGAACAAAGTTATCAGAGCTAGGGGTCTTAACTACAGGCAGTATGGAAAAGTACTTGAAGATTTAGAAACAAAATTTGTATGTTTATTGAAGGACATTGACTGTGAATTTTTTAATAATATTTCTAACGAAGAGTGGAAGACAGATTTCATGTTTTTCATGGCAGATATTGCAATTGTTGTTTGCATATGAAATATAAGTGCAAGTATTTTTTTGTGTGGAAACTAAACAAATGTAATCAAAGGTCGATGTTGACTGACTGTAATTTAACAGAAGTCAAAAGGATAACAACTAGTAAGCTAGTTCCACAGTTCCAGAACACACCAGTGTAAACAGTTAAATACTGCACATTAAATACAACTGTACATTTGTAGTGAATTTTTGTGATTTAAAAAGATAATAGCAAAATTTTAAAAAAATCTTAAAATTGGTTTCAGAAATTGTTAGCTCCTTTTGTAAATTCTCAATGGGAGTATGAAAAAATGAAAAGTGAATGTATAATACAGTATAAATGTGAATTAAAAGACATTATACAGTTAGCTAGCGTATTTTTCTAAGTTGTAAGTACACACACGCACACACTCTCTCACACACATACATATATCTAAATATATATATATATATATATATATCATATGCAGCCCCCCGTACCAAAAATTTTTTTTAATGGGCCCTTGATACAAAATGGTTGCCCGCCCCTGATTTAGTCAATAGGTTGTGTAATACTTTCAGCTTATTTTAATATTTAGACCCATAATTTTTTATACCTATGTCTAATCAATCTTATCACATATTCAACAGCTTGACAGTAGTTTTATCGGACAGATTGATATGCCAGAAGATAAGCATGACAGCATCCTTGGTTCCTAATGCTTATCCTTATAGACCATTAAATTGGATCAATACACCATTAATAGGTCATGCATCGTAAGTTGTTTTTTCTTTTATAGTAACTAGCTGCAGCAATGAAAAATGTTCCTGTATATTTTTTAAAAATAACTTTTTTGCATACAGTAGGAAATGGAGTGTTTTATTATCAATCTTCTTTAGAGAGGAAATGTAACATGTAAGTTGTTGATAAGAAAGTATTCTCATATCATAGTTCTTTAATATATATTTTTTTCAATTCAAACTAATGTTCTTACATTCTTACATTTCTCAGATTGGAAGCTGCTCATAAAGCCATTGAAAGTACACCTGGAGGAGATCAGTATTTCACTCAGCTCCTAACAGCAGTACAACTCTGTATGACTACATCTTAGGCACAGCAATAGCAGGATTCATATTTTATTGTCAGCAGCATAAATGTGCAAATGTCAATGTGCTTTTGATGTCATGAAATAGTTGTTGTTTTTTTATGTGTGAAAAACTTTAGGGGATAAAAGGGGAAAAAAACTAATTTGTTATTATCTATCATAAAAGCACTTTGGAGTTATTATTTTGGAATCCATCTCATTGAAAAGTTATTTTTCAATAAGTCTTTCTAAAACAAAACTGCACTCTTACACTTTTCAGGTTGCTCTCTAGACTGAGAGTGTTATTTAAATGTCACAGACAAAATATTTCATCCATCAATTTAAAAAAGTTACTTTATAATTTTTTGTTTAAGCTTCTTCAGATTTTATTTTGTAACTAGAACCTCTCTTTTTATCATTGCACTGTTTTAAATGAGAATCTGTCAGATAGTAACTAAAATCTAGGGAAAATTGATTTTCAAATATTCATTTTGCCTTTTTTGAGTGGTACTCAGTTGAATGTCTTGATTTTGATACAGAAATTCATTACAATAATGATTGTAACATTTCAATGCACATAAAACCATGGATTCTATATTATTGACACACAGTGAAACTGGCAAAGCTTCCCTCTCTCGTCAGTGTCCCACTGAACTCTTTTGATTCTATCAGTATTACTGATGAATAGCCAAGTAACTGTGCTATTGGTTTGATTGCCCTATCACTTGATCCTCAGATAGATGTAAAATACACATTATGAAATACATTTTTATATTTATGATTTGAATACACATTTTCTCTTGACAATGTTTATGAATGCAATATGCTAACATTAAACATGTGTATTATGTACATTATCACCTTTGAATATAAAATCTATTACTTCATGAATGTACAGAGATATTGAATTCGGTAATAGACAAATAGGCTTGCCTTGTAAAATGTGTTAGTATTTTTGTATTTTAAAAACATGACACTGTTTATAATTTTTTCTCTATGTAAATATTCAAATGGTTAAAATAAAACAATTTTTAACTCTTCAGTTAATATGCCTTTTCTGAATTTTATGCACAATGTCTAAAATATTTGCTCTTAGAAAAATTTCAGGCACCAAAATTATCATTCACATTCACCTATCCCTTAGTCTGTTGGGGCACAACACAAGATATGTTCACCATCTTTCTCCATTCCTCTGTCTATTGTCTTTGATAGAATCTCTTTCAGTGGCCCATTCATTCTGTTATGTTGTTGCACATCGCTTTCTCTCTCTGCCTCTTATTTTTCCTGGTACTGTTCCTTAAAGAAAGGTTTTTGTTAGCCAAAAAGACCATGTGATATGGCCATAGTTCTATTTTGCGTTTATGATAGTAGTTAGCAGGTAGTCATGGGGTCCAATCACTGTATCAGTCCTTTTTCTAATCTCTTTTGTGATGCGGTCTTTGTATGTGATACATAGTAAATTTCTGTAACATCCAATTCTACTGCTAGAATACTCTTCTCTAGTTCTGCAGTTAGATTCGCAAGCATGGCAAGGGAGCGCATCATTCCGATTTTTAGATTTTAGTGTCGAGGGCTATACCTTTTATCTTTCCAGATTGTTTTGCAAGTGCTGCTGTGGACTAAGCAATTCATGTTTGGTTCTTTATCTAAGAGACAACACTGTTTGTAACTTCGTTTTGTTGCACAACGATCATTCAAAGTTATGAAAGAAACAAAAAAACTGAGCAGAAATGTAGGGGACCAAGTCGATTCTACTCTTGTTTTGTAGTTGTAGGAGTCAAGAATCAATTGGGAGTTATAGTCCCAGAATTCATTATATAATACAAAAATCTTAGATTTAATTAAAGGTTGGGAAAAGGCGACTAGGAAAAAAATATTTGGTTTCAGAACTCAACTCATTTGTTACTCTTTTACTTATAAATTTCTAATGAATTCTAAATTTTCCAAAGCAAAGTCTTTCTTTAAATAATCATTTTCAATTCATGCGCAATTACATTTAGTGTCGCCATATTGGACTATTCGGTCTTAAAACGCGTCACGTTTTCGTTTGGGGTGGTAGAGTGGAAACGATTATCATGTAAAGAGACCTGTCTCAGTAGGCTTCTTTTATTTCCTTTGAAATCCGTTTGTTGACGCTTTTGTATTCGTGGACATTTTTTGGGTCGGACAACTTTTTCCCTTTAAGCTCCCGTCACTTGTCACAGAGTTGGAGCATATCCACTGTTACTCACGGTTTTTTGGGCGGGCGAAGCTTCCCTAGTAGGCCTATTTCAAGGGCTGTGTCTGTGACTGCTGTGTTTAACATATTGACTTGTGTGTCGCTATCCTGGTCATTGGAGTCCTCCTACGTGTGCCTCGAATATAGCAGCTACTTGGGGGTCTTTCAGAATATCCAGGTCAGATTTTATCCTAGAAGGTCCTTGTTCTGTCACCTTTTTTAGGTGTAATTTGAAGGTCATCATAACAAGGTCATGGTCGCTTCTAATGTCAGTTCCATTTTGGACGTATGGATGCTTGCCATGATATAGTCAATCTGGTTGTGGTGTTATCCATTAGGACTGTGCGTATGGCTATACGCGATTTTTTGTGGCATCCTAGTGTGTAAGCCAGTAAGAGATTGTTGTATTTCGCAAATTCTAATAGTCGTTGACCTCTTTAATTACTTGAGAGGTTACTGTATCTTTTACATGTGCCTTTCCAGGTTTGGTAGGAGTTAGTTTTTACTTTGGCATTCTAGTCTCCTCGTACAGCAAGGATGTCCTTTTTCGGGACTTTATTGACCACTTCCTGTAATTGCTCACAAATCTCTTCTACTGCCTCATCGTCATATGTTGATGTAGGGGCATATGCTTGAATGATGGTAATGTTGAAGGTTGATGCCTTTAAACGTATGGAGATGAGTCGATTGGATATAGGATAACAGTTCATAACACAGTTGATGCAGTTCCTGTGTGCAAAAAACCCCACTCCTTGTTCGTGAACATCTTGTAGTCCACTGTAGTACAGTTTATGGCCCTCATCTATTGTTTCGCCTATGTTTTTCCAGCGCATTTCAGAGAGTCCTATGATGCTGAAATGGAGTCGGTTAAGTTCATATGTGAGTTCTTCAACATGTTCTTCGTCTCTCTCTCTCACATTCCATGTTCCTAGAGGGATTTTATTTCTGGCATTTATTTTAGTTTCGCATGGACCAGTAATATACTTTTCACCTCCGCCCTGCTTTGTGACGGTAGGCGCTTCCGTTGGTAACCAGGGCGACGGTCGAGCCGGTATGGATTTATTTACTGTCATGATCTCATTTGTTGTAACGAGGGCTAAATACTTGTATGTTTGACCACAGCCGAGTGGTTCAGGGAAGCTCAGAACAAGAGCAAACACAGCCTAGCACAGTGAGCTACCACAGTTATGCTCTAGCGAGTGTACTTGCATGGGGTGAGGAAAGCTTGCTAACCAGTCCGCATTTATTGCACCGTTCCCCAGCGGGGTCCATACAAGCGGTGATGCCCCCCCCCCCCTCGCAATCGGAACGCATGGTAGGCCTACATTATGCATATTGGATTTTCCCGATAAACTAAACAATGTCAAGAAGGCTAAAACTTAAAAAATAATTTGAACAAAATCTCAGTACGTGGCAGTTGCTCTTCGTCAGGATACACCAAAAAGCTATTTATAGGTTTTCCCACCAAATCTGAAAAATCTCCTCTAAGAATATGAACACTAAATTTTGCGCACTCGATTCTATTTATAACCTCAAACATACGTACGCCATGTTCAATGATTTTAACAAAGTTTAAGTAGGCCTACATCTTTTAGATGTAATGTCTAACTGGTTATTGATCACTTTTCTAAAGATGATACACTCACAGCGCCAGCTACTAAAAGTAAAGATGTTTATAAGTCTTTTTTAAAAACACTTTTTAAATTTGTTAACTCTTATATAGATTCTAGATTTAAATATATTCTTGAATAGAAACAACAGCCTACATTACGTAACATTAAGTAAGATAGTTTAAATAGAGCTAGAGATCTAAATAGATATCTATAGCCTAAATTTAAGCGAATGAGTATGTAATTTATTTTTAAACTATCTGGATTCTAGATCTAGTGATCTAAGAAAAGTAACCAATAGTTAGCGTAGTAGTAAAGTTAGTAGTTTATGTATATATATATATATGATTTGTAATTATTTTCTTTTTCTGAAGGAACCTCGGGGGCGGGGGGTCGATTTTTATTTTAAATCCTAGCCCAAGTTAACTCTAACTTTATCGATATTTATATCTTTTATCTGGGTACGCGTCGTTTTGGCACGAGCCGTTTTAATGTTAAAAGTTTTGTGTCACTATACAAACTATAGTAGAAATAGTACACCCCCCCCCCCCCCCCTTTTACCAAAAAAAAAATAATTTTGACTATTTCATGAATGCATATTCCGAACTATGTTTGGCTGCCTGGTCATGTGATATGTGCTCGGAACTGCTGTGTGAATGGTCCGGGTTCAAACCATGCACGCCATTCTCCGCGGTCCTGTTTGAGCTAGGAAAAATCATCTTCCAAACTTACAAACTATTCTAGGTCTTCTTCTTACCTGATACCAGGATGTAATCATCTTCCAAACAAACTATTCTAGGTCTTCTTCTTACCTGAGACCAGGACATGCTTCTTCAGTTGTCACTTTTCCCTATTCGACTTTCATGATAAGACTGACTTTTGTCTAATGTTATTTCCACGATTCTCAGGCGACGTTTGGTCACCACTTCCCAGATTCATGTTTTTTATCGACAACGTCGATGGCTAGCAGTAAGAGAAATGGACATGGGATACACTTTTGTCTCACACCCGTTAAAGAGCTCCGTTATTCCATTGTCTGATCTAATACAGCAGTTACAAATATTGCATAGATTGCGCAGAATCTCGACAAATTGTTGCGGGATGTCACTTGCTATTTTCCAGAGTAATTCACGATGGACGCTATCCAATACTTTTGTTCAATTCCACAAAATTGATCACCAGCCTTTGTTTGTATTATAGGCTTTGCTTGATGATGTCTCGCAGGACGAAAATCTGATCAGTGCATGATTTTACTTTTCAGAAGCAGATGAGAAATACGAGTTTAAAGTAAAACCGTTTCCATAAGAAGCATTTTAATAACAATTCGTTCAATAAATTAACTTTTTAGCGGCCCCCGGAAGGGGAAAAGACGCTATAAGTTCTCTGTGGTCTGTATGTCCGTCTGTCCCGTTTCGATCTCAGAAACTAGAAGAAAAAATGAAAGTCGGACATCTTGATATTTTAGATCATTCAAAGTTCTGATGCAACGGCTACTTTTTTTTCCGAAAGTGAACCATTTAATTTTTAAAATTATCTATGCAAGCAGATTTTTCCAAAAAAATAAAGAACTTTTCAGTGAAAAACTTAAGGGGAGGTAAGTCTTTTAAAAAGCTCACAGATTTCTTCATTAATAAATCAAGCTTCATTCATAGATTCGCGCATTGGTACAAAAAATTGCATTTAATGTCACAATGGAAAAAGTATCAACGGATCATTATGAAATATATTTTCCATTTATTACCTAACTCATGGAATAAAGTACAGATTCAAGTGTTGTTTAAAAAAAAAAAGAATTTTGATACGAACTTCGTTTTAGTTATAAGTTTCAAAAATAAAGAAGTACTTTTATAGCAAGCAATTTTGACATATCCTCATTATATGGGCCTACACTTGACAGTCTAAATAGAACTAAAGTCATACGAGTTCTAGTCTAGATATATTAGATTCTATATCAAGATTCTATATCTATTTCAGATCTAGATCTAGAATTAGATCTTGAATCTATATTTAGATCTATAACTAGATCTAGGTCAAGTCATTTGTACACAAATGCAGCTCACTACCTAAAGTAATCTAGGTCAAGAATTATTTTGTTTCGTGTTACCAGTTTATCTAATTTTGTAAGAAGAATAAATCTTTTTTAGTTTCTCTTTATTATTGTAACATGTTATTAGTTTTGAATGTATCGATAAGGTTAATAATTATTATTTTAAAAAATATAAGTGTACGCTAATTTAATATATGGAGATGCTGTGGCTGAGGGATAAAGCACTTGGAACCGGAAGTCCCTTGTTCGAATCCTGGTGAAGACTTGGTTGACTTCGGGGGCCGATCTTGCGTTAGTGTTTACACACAAACTGTCTGTGTAGCCTTGTTTTTTTTTTAAATTGTTTCTTTCTTGTTCTTCCTCCCTAGAGTTAAGTCCTACCATTAACAGAACGTAGTAAAATGTCGAGACCTGCAAAGTTCCAAACGTATGACATGAAAGTGGGAGAGCACAACATCAAGTTACAAACTATCGCCAGACAAGTTTTGAATCGAGAGTTACCTATCCGCTATAAGATTGGACTTCGAGATGCTATACTTGCCATGAAAGAGAAAGAAAGACTGGGCTTTAATTTTAATAGGTAGGCCTACAATAATATGTAAATACTTATATTAACTCACTCTGAATCTTTCTTGTATGTTTGTACCTTTCTTATACATGTGTATCTTTCTTGTATGTTTGTACCTTTCTTATACATGTGTATCTTTCTTGTATGTTTGTATCTTTCATGTACGTTATAATTAGGAGGGCACCGGATAGTACTTTTTGATATTCGGCCGGAGCCGAATATGGCCGGATAATGAAATTCGATATTCGGTCAGAGCCGAATACCTACATGACCTTTACATAGCTAGTTTTACTGAAGTTTTTGTAAATCTTCTAAATAACAAACCAATATTCATATTAATCTTTTTTTTTTCTTTTATTTACCTTCTTGTTTTAAACTTTATTACTGGTTGATAATTTAAAGTTAACAGAATTTATTAGCAGATAGGTTGATAGGCCTATCATAAATTATTCTGTGTCATATATTAGATGGTGAGTGATTATTTATGAGGCCACCAATTATAAAGACGTACGTGGGATGGCCAATATAGAATTTATAAACGTATTTTCAACTAATGTAAATCTTTCAAAAGTAAAGTGCAATATGAGTTGTATAGTGTGTAGATGTTTGTGTTCATGTATTTCAGACCATAAACTGGTCATTAGGCTTGTGTTTTAAAAGTTATATACCGCTTCTGATCTGAGCCTGATACTCATAGTCATGGACGTAGCCAGGGGTGGTTGGGTTCAACCCCCCCCCCCCCCCGCAATGAAATCTCCCCTTAGGGAGGGGGGATCGGAATTTAGTGACTGATTTTTTGCTTTGATTTTGTTTATTTTAGGTGAGATTTTAATACTAAACCATCTTTTGCCTCAGCACAGCCAAGGGGGGTTTTGAATTTAAAACCAGGGGGTTTTGATTTTAAAACCCCCTACCAGGATGTTTTGAGTTTAAAACCCATACCAGCGCTTTTTGCCGTTAAATCTCCTTCTTCTATAAAACAAAACAAAAAAAATGCAAACAACAATCCCCAATTTCCAAGAGCACAGTTAAGGAAGATTTTCATTTTAAAACCTCCTCCAAAATTTACGATAAACCCCCTCTTCAATATAAAAAAAGCAAATTACACGCTCAAAATTCTATGAGCGTAGCCAAAGAAGTTTTGAGTTTATCCCCCCCCCCCCCCTTTTTTTTCAGTAGGTTTTGAAGCTAAAAAATACCTCTTCAATATGAAAAAAAAAAAAAAAAAGAAAATTACGCACTCAAAATGTTATGAGCTTAGCTAAATTGGTTTTGACTCAGTTTAAACCCCCCTTCAGCGATGTTTGAAGGTAAAAAATATCTCTTTAATATCAAAAACAAAGCAAACTAAAAATTCTATGAGTGTAGTCAAAGGTGTTTTGAGTTTAAACTCCATTCCAATGGAGTTTGAAGCTTAAAAAATACCTCTTCAATATAAAAAAAAGCAAATTACACACTCTAAAATCATTGTGCGTAGCCAAAGGGGTTTTGAGTTTAAACCCCCCTTCAGCGGGGTTTGATGCTAAAAAGTACCTCTTAAATATAAAAAAAAAGCAAATTACACACTAAAATTATTTGAGCGTAGCCAAGCCAATTGGGTTTTTTTTAGTTAAACCCCTCTCCTACAGCTTTTTAAAACCCTTCTAGATGGCTTTTAGTTTTAAAATCCCCTACAGATCGTTTTGAGTTTGAAAACCTCTATCTTCATTATTATTCTAAAGCAAACTACAGTTACCAAATTCTATGACCGTAGCTAAATGGGGTTTTGAGTTTAAAACCCTCAACAGATGATTTTGACGATAAAACTTTCGATTTTCGATACAAAATCTAAAGCAAATTGCAGTCACCTGATTTCAAGAGCGTATCAAGAGAGGTTACAAATTTCTACCAGTGGCGGGTCTCCATTACTAAAGTGCAGTGAATAGTCATCTGCCGAAATTGAAAAACACTAAATGTAGCTTAACAAAGATGACTAAGACAGATTTTAGGAGTCAGTTATAGAGATCGGGTCTAAATCAAGGAAATCGTCTGCTGAAGTGGGAAACGACCCCTTAGTAAGATTGTGACAGAGCGTCGCACGAGAGACATGTTCTCCGACAAAATGAATTATGCATAATAAGAGTTGCGATGACATCCTAGTAAAAAGTCTCAAGGATCTTCTTGTTTAGTTTAAAGCTATTGATTTTTTATAGAAAAAAGAGTCGCTGGGCTGTTTCCTTGTCAGAGTTCCAAGGTGGTCTTCCCATGAAAGCTTGTTGTTGATGATAACGCCTAGATATTTAAATGCCTTTACTTGTTCTATAGATGTAGTGTATATTTGCAGTTCACGTATAGTTTGTTTTTTCTTTCTAATATCTATTATAAGTTCTTTAGTTTTTGTGACATTCAGTTCTAGAAAGTTGTCGGTGCACCAGTTTGTAAACTCTTCTATTGAGCTTCGATACTGAGTTTCGTCTCCTGAAATAAGACCGACTAAGGCAGTATCATCAGCGAATTCAATGAGTTTAACTGAGTCATAGATCCTTTTATGTCATTAGTGTAAAGAGTGTACAGTACAGGAGAAAGTACACAGCCTTGTGGAGCACCCGTACATAGTACCTGAGTTGACGATTTGGTGTTGTTGACTTTAACATACTGGGGGCGTTGGGTTAAAAAGTTTAGAACCCATGCTTGTAAGTAAGGGCTTACATTTAAGTTACTCAGTTTGTTTATCATTAGATGTGGCTGTATGCTATTGAAAGCCGAGGAGAAATCTACGAAGAGGACTCGTGCATATGTTTTAGATATATCGAGATGCTTATAAAGCTGGTCCAAAGCAATAGAATGGCATCCTCAGTTCCTCTAGCTGCTTTGTATGCAAATTGGTCAGGGTCTAGGCTGTTATTGACTTTTGCTACAAGTTGTTTAAGCATATATTTTTGAAAACATTTCAAACTCATGCTCAATGACAACACACGAATCAATGAAAGAATCATTCAATTAGTAAATCAATTAGTCGTCATTAATTAATTTTGTTTTAATATAGAAAATGTATAAAAAGCTAAGAGAAGATAAGCCATGATGAGATAAGGCGATAGGAATCGAAAGATATCTAGAACAAAATAAAATATTCAAATATAAATGTAAAGATTATACCAATGATTGTGTGTATATTAATCATTACAAAGAAAACTTGCAATGGGTTTGGTAATTAATATTGTCTTAATTTTTCCTTGAACAAAAATACTAATAAGTACAGAAGTCGGTAAAAATGATTGTAAAAGTGTAAACTGGATATTAATTGGAGGAGGCGAAATCTTAACAATAAACTCCTTTACCGCTTTTTCTTTCAAATGCATAAAAAACAACTATAATAATAAATATTTAAAACAATAAACAACACGCTACAAGGTAGAAGAAAAAAAAAAAGACAAAAAAAAGGTCAAAACGTTGGGTTTAGATGTCACTGTGACACAAACACATCGAGATGTCAGCGTTGTTGTTGTTCTTGTTTTACATTTAATATTTTATGTTGACTTATAATTGTAGAGTATATTATTCATAATTAGCAATTGAAATCTTGAAAGATTAAAGTGAGTAAATTGATTTACGAATTCTAGTTTATTGTTTCACAAGTGTGTTTTTGTGAAGATTCTGCTTGTACTATATTTCAAGCGTCCATGTCAGTTGATATTTTCAAAGTGTAACTCTATTTAAAAGATATCATTTTAATCCTACTGTATTTCACAGGTCTCTGACAGCATCTCTTAGATCTAGATGGGATGTCGTGGAAAATGCAACACTTAATTTTTTGCAAGAAATCGTGGACATGAATGACCAAATAGAAGAGGACAGTAAGAAAAATGAAAGACAACTTTTAAGTCTCATATTTACACGATCAACAAATATTAGTTTGGAAGCCAGGTACAATTAGTATAATCTTTAGAATAAAATACTTGGCAGCACCTTAGTAATGAGAGACAAGGAAACAAACAAATTACTTATTTAAACTAAGTTCCTCCCGTGCAGTTCGCCGGTTATTACTGAAGAAGCTCTCTCTTTCCACATTCTATTCAAAGTTTGTGCCTACAGATTTTAGATCTTCTAGAAAGATCCGACGCGATGTTAGACATGGACGACCTTTTTTTTTTTCATCTTTTCGACTTCCATGTAAAGGCTAACTTTGGTAAACATGTTTCTTCTTGTCTAAGGATATGTCTCGCTAATCTCAAATGATGTTTGATCACCATTTTACTTAGGAGGCGAATGTGTTGGAGGGAAAGGATTTCTCTATTAATCGCATTATCTGGATATGTTAATCATAGAATCCTTTTCACGTTTAATCTCTTTTTGACTTGTTTACATGACTTCCACCTCCACGGCCGTAGGGACTATGACTCTATTGAGAAGTTGAATCTTACTCTAAGGCTAATTGATTTGTTTGACCAGATAGGCCGTAGTTTTTGAAAGATGGTTCCTGCTTTCCCTATCTGACAATCTAAAAATAGGTTAAAATATAAATAATTAGTAAATATTATTAACATAAGTAAATAATTCGTATACAAATTGGGTGATTCTTATACTAATATTCGCCCGCCCTCCTCTTCGAGTTTGGGGGGGGGGGGGCGATTGCGCCTACCGCCCCGCTTCATGGATCCGCAGTGGGTGTATGGGAGGGGGGCGAATGATTTTTTATTAGTCTTGAAGGCGTCATGATAAATACTTAGTTACGTTGTTCTAAACGGCATGACCTATGTTCCTCAGAGTGGAACAAATGAGTGGCCTCTACATGAGGATGAACTTTTACAAAAAAGTCTTGGAGGAAAGAATCAAACAATACGATCCATGTCGTAACTTTCTACTTCAGTGTTGTGAATTGATGGGCTACTTACAGCCTGGTCAGCTTCTCGACAGATACGCAGCACTCATTCACGTATTTAAGGTAAACACTAGGTATTTGTCGGACCAGGACACTGATACAAATATTAAGACGATTTTTAGGAATCAGAGAAATACACAATATCGTTGAATTCAATTAATAAATCCATACAATGAACAATATAACAATTAAACGATTGAACTAAAATCAACAGAACTAGTTCAATTTATAGGCCTACTTAAACTTAACTCCTTGAAACATCAAGAAACACAAAACCTTTCCTAGTCTGAAGTAAAATAAATTTTAACTATCTCCCTTAACTTATTTTGCTTTCTTAGTCATGACCAAAATGGTCTGGAAAATGGCATCATGATTCCCAGTTTGTTCTGCTACATCACAATGCAACTAAATACGTTCTTTTGTTGACAACTTTAAAGAGTCGCGGGGGATTACGTAAAACAATCCTTAATTATATTAATTGATTTTATGAGATTAACACAGAAACGAAACTAAAAGGACTCTTGCTGTACTTTATGAGCTAATTTGTTGAATCAACTGTACAACATTTTAAATGTTTTCATGTAAAAACTTCATTGTTCTATCTACTAATTCACATGAAAAGTGACTAACATTTCATTGTTCTATCTAGTAATTCAAATGAGAAGTGACTAACATTTCATTATTCTATCTACTAATTCATATGAGAAGTGATTAACATTTCATTGTTCTATCTACTAATTCAAATGAGAAGTGACTAACATTTCATTGTTCTATCTACTAATTCAAATGAGAAGTGACTAACATTTCATTGTTCTATCTACTATTTCATATAAGAAGTGACTAACATTTCACTGTTCTATCTACTAATTCATATAAGAAATGACAAACTTTTCATTGATCCATCTACTAATTTATATGAGAAGTGACTTACGTTTTATTGTTCTATCTTGTAATTCAAATGAGAAGTGACTAACATTTCATTGTTCTATCTACTAATTCAAATGAGAAGTGACTAATATTTCATTGTTCTATCTACTATTTCATATAAGAAAAGACTAACATTTCATTGTTCTATCTACTAATTCATATAAGAAGTGACTAACGTTTTATTATTCTATCTTGTAATTCATGTGAGACGTGACTAGCACTTCATTGTTCTATCTACTAATTCAAATGAGAAGTGACTAACATTTCATTGTTCTATCTACTAATTCAAATGAGAAGTGACTAACATTTCATTTTTCTATCTACTAATTAAATAAGAACTGACTAACATTTCATTGTTCTATATACTAATTCATATGACAAGTGACTAACGTTTTGTTGTTCTATCTTGTAATTCAAATGACAAGTGACTAACATTTCTTTGTTCTATCTACTTATTCTAATGAAAAGTGACTAACAATTCTTTGTTCTATCTACTAATTCAAATGAGAAATGATTAGCACTTCATTGTTCTATCTACTAATTCATATGAGAAGTGACTAACATTTCATTGTTTTATCTACTAATTCAAATGAGAAGTGACTAGCATTTCATTGTTCTATCTAGTAATTCATTTGAGAAGTGACTAGCACTTCATTGTTCTATCTACTAATTCATTTGAAAAGTGACTTACCTTTCATTGTTCTATCTAGTAATTCAAATGAGAAGTGACTAAAATTTCATTTTTTTATCTACTAATTCAAACGAGATGTGACTAACAATTCATTGTTCTATCTACTAATTCAAATGAGAAGTGACTAACATTTCATTGTTCTATCTACTAATTCATTTGAAAAGTGACTAACATTTCATTGTTCTATCTACTAATTTAAATGAGAAGTGACTAACATTTCATTGTTCTATCTACTAATTCAAATGAGAAGGGACTAACATTTCACTGTTCTATCTACTATTTCATATAAGAAATGACAAACTTTTCATTGATCCATCTACTAATTTATATGAGAAGTGACTAACGTTTTATTGTTCTATCTACTAATTCAAATGAGAAGTGACTAATATTTCATTGTTCTATCTACTATTTCATATAAGAAAAGACTAACATTTCATTGTTCTATCTACTAATTCATATAAGAAGTGACTAACGTTTTATTATTCTATCTTGTAATTCATGTGAGACGTGACTAGCACTTCATTGTTCTATCTACTAATTCAAATGAGAAGTGATTAGCACTTCATTGCTCTATCTACTAATTCATATGAGAAGTGACTAACATTTCATTGTTTTATCTACTAATTCAAATGAGAAGTGACTAGCATTTCATTGTTCTATCTAGTAATTCATTGAGAAGTTACTAGCACTTCATTGTTCTATCTACTAATTCAAATGAGAAGTGACTAATATTTCATTGTTCTATCTACTATTTCATATAAGAAAAGACTAACATTTCATTGTTCTATCTACTAATTCATATAAGAAGTGACTAACGTTTTATTATTCTATCTTGTAATTCATGTGAGACGTGACTAGCACTTCATTGTTCTATCTACTAATTCATTTGAAAAGTGACTAACATTTCATTGTTCTATCTACTAATTCAAATGAGAAGTGACTAACATTTCATTGTTCTATCTACTAATTCAAATGAGAAAAGACTAACATTTCACTGTTCTATCTACTAATTCATATAAGAAATGACAAACTTTTCATTGATCCATCTACTAATTTATATGAGAAGTGACTAACGTTTTATTGTTCTATCTTGTAATTCAAATGAGAAGTGACTAACATTTCATTGTTCTATCTACTAATTCAAATGAGAAGTGACTAATATTTCATTGTTCTATCTACTATTTCATATAAGAAAAGACTAACATTTCACTGTTCTATCTACTAATTCATATAAGAAATGACAAACTTTTCATTGATCCATCTACTAATTTATATGAGAAGTGACTAACGTTTTATTATTCTATCTTGTAATTCATGTGAGACGTGACTAGCATTTCATTGTTCTATCTACTAATTCAAATGAGAAGTGACTAACATTTCATTGTTCTATCTACTAATTCAAATGAGAAGTGACTAACATTTCTATTTTCTATCTACTAATTAAATAAGAACTGACTAACATTTCATTGTTCTATATACTAATTCATATGACAAGTGACTAACGTTTTGTTGTTCTATCTTGTAATTCAAATGACAAGTGACTAACATTTCATTGTTCTATCTACTTATTCTAATGAAAAGTGACTAACAATTCTTTGTTCTATCTACTAATTCAAATGAGAAGTGATTAGCACTTCATTGTTCTATCTACTAATTCATATGAGAAGTGACTAACATTTCATTGTTTTATCTACTAATTCAAATGAGAAGTGACTAGCATTTCATTGTTCTATCTAGTAATTCATTTGAGAAGTGACTAGCACTTCATTGTTCTATCTACTAATTCATTTGAAAAGTGACTTACCTTTCATTGTTCTATCTAGTAATTCAAATGAGAAGTGACTAACATTTCATTTTTTTATCTACTAATTCAAACGAGATGTGACTAACAATTCATTGTTCTATCTACTAATTCAAATGAGAATTGACTAACATTTCATTGTTCTATCTACTAATTCATTTGAAAAGTGACTAACATTTCATTGTTCTATCTACTAATTCAAATGAGAAGTGACTAACATTTCATTGTTCTATCTACTAATTCAAATGAGAAGTGACTAACATTTCATTGTTCTATCTACTATTTCATATAAGAAGGGACTAACATTTCACTGTTCTATCTACTAATTCATATAAGAAATGACAAACTTTTCATTGATCCATCTACTAATTTATATGAGAAGTGACTAACGTTTTATTGTTCTATCTACTAATTTAAATGAGAAGTGACTAATATTTCATTGTTCTATCTACTATTTCATATAAGAAAAGACTAACATTTCATTGTTCTATCTACTAATTCATATAAGAAGTGACTAACGTTTTATTATTCTATCTTGTAATTCATGTGAGACGTGACTAGCACTTCATTGTTCTATCTACTAATTCAAATGAGAAGTGACTAACATTTCATTGTTTTATCTACTAATTCAAATGAGAAGTGACTAGCATTTCATTGTTCTATCTAGTAATTCATTTGAGAAGTGACTAGCACTTCATTGTTCTATCTACTAATTCAAATGAGAAGTGACTAATATTTCATTGTTCTATCTACTATTTCATATAAGAAAAGATTAACATTTCATTGTTCTATCTACTAATTCATATAAGAAGTGACTAACGTTTTATTATTCTATCTTGTAATTCATGTGAGACGTGACTAGCACTTCATTGTTCTATCTACTAATTCAAATGAGAAGTGACTAACATTTCATTGTTCTATCTACTAATTCAAATGAGAAGTGACTAACATTTCATTTTTCTATCTACTAATTAAATAAGAACTGACTAACATTTCATTGTTCTATATACTAATTCATATGACAAGTGACTAACGTTTTGTTGTTCTATCTTGTAATTCAAATGACAAGTGACTAACATTTCATTGTTCTATCTACTTATTCTAATGAAAAGTGACTAACAATTCTTTGTTCTATCTACTAATTCAAATGAGAAGTGATTAGCACTTCATTGTTCTATCTACTAATTCATATGAGAAGTGACTAACGTTTTATTATTCTATCTTGTAATTCATGTGAGACGTGACTAGCACTTCATTGTTCTATCTACTAATTCAAATGAGAAGTGACTAACATTTCATTGTTCTATCTACTAATTCAAATGAGAAGTGACTAACATTTCATTTTTCTATCTACTAATTAATTAAGAACTGACTAACGTTTCATTGTTCTATCTACTAATTCAAATGAGAAGTGACTAACATTTCATTGTTCTATCTACTGATTCATTTGAAAAGTGACTAACATTTCATTGTTCTATCTACTAATTCAAATGAGAAGTGACTAACATTTCATTGTTCTATCTACTAATTCAAATGAGAAGTGACTAACATTTCACTGTTCTATCTACTAATTCATATAAGAAATGACAAACTTTTCATTGATCCATCTACTAATTTATATGAGAAGTGACTAACGTTTTATTGTTCTATCTTGTAATTCAAATGAGAAGTGACTAACATTTCATTGTTCTATCTACTAATTCAAATGAGAAGTGACTAATATTTCATTGTTCTATCTACTATTTCATATAAGAAAAGACTAACATTTCATTGTTCTATCTACTAATTCAAATGAGAAGTGACTAACATTTCATTGTTCTATCTACTAATTCAAATGAGAAGTGACTAACATTTCATTTTTCTATCTACTAATTAAATGAGAAGTGACTAACATTTCATTGTTCTATCTACTAATTCAAATGAGAAGTGATTAACATTTCATTTTTCTATCTACTAATTAAATAAGAACTGACTAACATTTCATTGTTCTATCTACTTATTCTAATGAAAAGTGACTAACAATTCTTTGTTCTATCTACTAATTCAAATGAGAAGTGATTAGCACTTCATTGTTCTATCTACTAATTCATATGAGAAGTGACTAACATTTCATTGTTTTATCTACTAATTCAAATGAGAAGTGACTAGCATTTCATTGTTCTATCTAGTAATTCATTTGAGAAGTGACTAGCACTTCATTGTTCTATCTACTAATTCAAATGAGAAGTGACTAATATTTCATTGTTCTATCTACTATTTCATATAAGAAAAGATTAACATTTCATTGTTCTATCTACTAATTCATATAAGAAGTGACTAACGTTTTATTATTCTATCTTGTAATTCATGTGAGACGTGACTAGCACTTCATTGTTCTATCTACTAATTCAAATGAGAAGTGACTAACATTTCATTGTTCTATCTACTAATTCAAATGAGAAGTGACTAACATTTCATTTTTCTATCTACTAATTAAATAAGAACTGACTAACATTTCATTGTTCTATATACTAATTCATATGACAAGTGACTAACGTTTTGTTGTTCTATCTTGTAATTCAAATGACAAGTGACTAACATTTCATTGTTCTATCTACTTATTCTAATGAAAAGTGACTAACAATTCTTTGTTCTATCTACTAATTCAAATGAGAAGTGATTAGCACTTCATTGTTCTATCTACTAATTCATATGAGAAGTGACTAACGTTTTATTATTCTATCTTGTAATTCATGTGAGACGTGACTAGCACTTCATTGTTCTATCTACTAATTCAAATGAGAAGTGACTAACATTTCATTGTTCTATCTACTAATTCAAATGAGAAGTGACTAACATTTCATTTTTCTATCTACTAATTAATTAAGAACTGACTAACATTTCATTGTTCTATCTACTAATTCAAATGAGAAGTGACTAACATTTCATTGTTCTATCTACTGATTCATTTGAAAAGTGACTAACATTTCATTGTTCTATCTACTAATTCAAATGAGAAGTGACTAACATTTCATTGTTCTATCTACTAATTCAAATGAGAAGTGACTAACATTTCACTGTTCTATCTACTAATTCATATAAGAAATGACAAACTTTTCATTGATCCATCTACTAATTTATATGAGAAGTGACTAACGTTTTATTGTTCTATCTTGTAATTCAAATGAGAAGTGACTAACATTTCATTGTTCTATCTACTAATTCAAATGAGAAGTGACTAATATTTCATTGTTCTATCTACTATTTCATATAAGAAAAGACTAACATTTCATTGTTCTATCTACTAATTCATAAAAGAAGTGACTAACGTTTTATTATTCTATCTTGTAATTCATGTGAGACGTGACTAGCATTTCATTGTTCTATCTACTAATTCAAATGAGAAGTGACTAACATTTCATTGTTCTATCTACTAATTCAAATGAGAAGTGACTAACATTTCATTTTTCTATCTACTAATTAAATAAGAACTGACTAACATTTCATTGTTCTATATACTAATTCATATGACAAGTGACTAACGTTTTGTTGTTCTATCTTGTAATTCAAATGACAAGTGACTAACATTTCATTGTTCTATCTACTTATTCTAATGAGAAGTGACTAACAATTCTTTGTTCTATCTACTAATTCAAATGAGAAGTGATTAGCACTTCATTGTTCTATCTACTAATTCATATGAGAAGTGACTAACATTTCATTGTTTTATCTACTAATTCAAATGAGAAGTGACTAGCATTTCATTGTTCTATCTAGTAATTCATTTGAGAAGTTACTAGCACTTCATTGTTCTATCTACTAATTCAAATGAGAAGTGACTAATATTTCATTGTTCTATCTACTATTTCATATAAGAAAAGACTAACATTTCATTGTTCTATCTACTAATTCATATAAGAAGTGACTAACGTTTTATTATTCTATCTTGTAATTCATGTGAGACGTGACTAGCACTTCATTGTTCTATCTACTAATTCAAATGAGAAGTGACTAACATTTCATTGTTCTATCTACTAATTCAAATGAGAAGTGACTAAAATTTCATTTTTTTATCTACTAATTCAAACGAGATGTGACTAACAATTCATTGTTCTATCTACTAATTCAAATGAGAAGTGACTAACATTTCATTGTTCTATCTACTAATTCATTTGAAAAGTGACTAACATTTCATTGTTCTATCTACTAATTCAAATGAGAAGTGACTAACATTTCATTGTTCTATCTACTAATTCAAATGAGAAGTGACTAACATTTCATTGTTCTATCTACTATTTCATATAAGAAGGGACTAACATTTCACTGTTCTATCTACTAATTCATATAAGAAATGACAAACTTTTCATTGATCCATCTACTAATTTATATGAGAAGTGACTAACGTTTTATTGTTCTATCTTGTAATTCAAATGAGAAGTGACTAACATTTCATTGTTCTATCTACTAATTCAAATGAGAAGTGACTAATATTTCATTGTTCTATCTACTATTTCATATAAGAAAAGACTAACATTTCATTGTTCTATCTACTAATTCATATAAGAAGTGACTAACGTTTTATTATTCTATCTTGTAATTCATGTGAGACGTGACTAGCACTTCATTGTTCTATCTACTAATTCAAATGAGAAGTGACTAACATTTCATTGTTTTATCTACTAATTCAAATGAGAAGTGACTAGCATTTCATTGTTCTATCTAGTAATTCATTTGAGAAGTGACTAGCACTTCATTGTTCTATCTACTAATTCAAATGAGAAGTGACTAATATTTCATTGTTCTATCTACTATTTCATATAAGAAAAGATTAACATTTCATTGTTCTATCTACTAATTCATATAAGAAGTGACTAACGTTTTATTATTCTATCTTGTAATTCATGTGAGACGTGACTAGCACTTCATTGTTCTATCTACTAATTCAAATGAGAAGTGACTAACATTTCATTGTTCTATCTACTAATTCAAATGAGAAGTGACTAACATTTCATTTTTCTATCTACTAATTAAATGAGAAGTGACTAACATTTCATTGTTCTATCTACTAATTCAAATGAGAAGTGATTAACATTTCATTTTTCTATCTACTAATTAAATAAGAACTGACTAACATTTCATTGTTCTATCTACTTATTCTAATGAAAAGTGACTAACAATTCTTTGTTCTATCTACTAATTCAAATGAGAAGTGATTAGCACTTCATTGTTCTATCTACTAATTCATATGAGAAGTGACTAACATTTCATTGTTTTATCTACTAATTCAAATGAGAAGTGACTAGCATTTCATTGTTCTATCTAGTAATTCATTTGAGAAGTGACTAGCACTTCATTGTTCTATCTACTAATTCAAATGAGAAGTGACTAATATTTCATTGTTCTATCTACTATTTCATATAAGAAAAGATTAACATTTCATTGTTCTATCTACTAATTCATATAAGAAGTGACTAACGTTTTATTATTCTATCTTGTAATTCATGTGAGACGTGACTAGCACTTCATTGTTCTATCTACTAATTCAAATGAGAAGTGACTAACATTTCATTGTTCTATCTACTAATTCAAATGAGAAGTGACTAACATTTCATTTTTCTATCTACTAATTAAATAAGAACTGACTAACATTTCATTGTTCTATATACTAATTCATATGACAAGTGACTAACGTTTTGTTGTT
Source organism: Biomphalaria pfeifferi (assembly GCA_030265305.1). Taxonomy (NCBI): domain Eukaryota; kingdom Metazoa; phylum Mollusca; class Gastropoda; family Planorbidae; genus Biomphalaria; species Biomphalaria pfeifferi. The sequence goes on along the minus strand of JASAOG010000003.1, from coordinate 4,320,868 downwards.
CTATCTTGTAATTCAAATGACAAGTGACTAACATTTCATTGTTCTATCTACTTATTCTAATGAAAAGTGACTAACAATTCTTTGTTCTATCTACTAATTCAAATGAGAAGTGATTAGCACTTCATTGTTCTATCTACTAATTCATATGAGAAGTGACTAACATTTCATTGTTTTATCTACTAATTCAAATGAGAAGTGACTAGCATTTCATTGTTCTATCTAGTAATTCATTTGAGAAGTGACTAGCACTTCATTGTTCTATCTACTAATTCATTTGAAAAGTGACTTACCTTTCATTGTTCTATCTAGTAATTCAAATGAGAAGTGACTAACATTTCATTTTTTTATCTACTAATTCAAACGAGATGTGACTAACAATTCATTGTTCTATCTACTAATTCAAATGAGAAGTGACTAACATTTCATTGTTCTATCTACTAATTCATTTGAAAAGTGACTAACATTTCATTGTTCTATCTACTAATTCAAATGAGAAGTGACTAACATTTCATTGTTCTATCTACTAATTCAAATGAGAAGTGACTAACATTTCATTGTTCTATCTACTATTTCATATAAGAAGGGACTAACATTTCACTGTTCTATCTACTAATTCATATAAGAAATGACAAACTTTTCATTGATCCATCTACTAATTTATATGAGAAGTGACTAACGTTTTATTGTTCTATCTACTAATTCAAATGAGAAGTGACTAATATTTCATTGTTCTATCTACTATTTCATATAAGAAAAGACTAACATTTCATTGTTCTATCTACTAATTCATATAAGAAGTGACTAACGTTTTATTATTCTATCTTGTAATTCATGTGAGACGTGACTAGCACTTCATTGTTCTATCTACTAATTCAAATGAGAAGTGACTAACATTTCATTGTTCTATCTACTAATTCAAATGAGAAGTGACTAACATTTCATTTTTCTATCTACTAATTAATTAAGAACTGACTAACATTTCATTGTTCTATCTACTAATTCAAATGAGAAGTGACTAACATTTCATTGTTCTATCTACTGATTCATTTGAAAAGTGACTAACATTTCATTGTTCTATCTACTAATTCAAATGAGAAGTGACTAACATTTCATTGTTCTATCTACTAATTAAAATGAGAAGTGACTAACATTTCACTGTTCTATCTACTAATTCATATAAGAAATGACAAACTTTTCATTGATCCATCTACTAATTTATATGAGAAGTGACTAACGTTTTATTGTTCTATCTTGTAATTCAAATGAGAAGTGACTAACATTTCATTGTTCTATCTACTAATTCAAATGAGAAGTGACTAATATTTCATTGTTCTATCTACTATTTCATATAAGAAAAGACTAACATTTCATTGTTCTATCTACTAATTCATATAAGAAGTGACTAACGTTTTATTATTCTATCTTGTAATTCATGTGAGACGTGACTAGCATTTCATTGTTCTATCTACTAATTCAAATGAGAAGTGACTAACATTTCATTGTTCTATCTACTAATTCAAATGAGAAGTGACTAACATTTCATTTTTCTATCTACTAATTAAATAAGAACTGACTAACATTTCATTGTTCTATATACTAATTCATATGACAAGTGACTAACGTTTTGTTGTTCTATCTTGTAATTCAAATGACAAGTGACTAACATTTCATTGTTCTATCTACTTATTCTAATGAAAAGTGACTAACAATTCTTTGTTCTATCTACTAATTCAAATGAGAAGTGATTAGCACTTCATTGTTCTATCTACTAATTCATATGAGAAGTGACTAACATTTCATTGTTTTATCTACTAATTCAAATGAGAAGTGACTAGCACTTCATTGTTCTATCTACTAATTCATTTGAGAAGTGACTTACCTTTCATTGTTCTATCTAGTAATTCAAATGAGAAGTGACTAAAATTTCATTTTTTTATCTACTAATTCAAACGAGATGTGACTAACAATTCATTGTTCTATCTACTAATTCAAATGAGAAGTGACTAACATTTCATTGTTCTATCTACTAATTCATTTGAAAAGTGACTAACATTTCATTGTTCTATCTACTAATTCAAATGAGAAGTGACTAACATTTCATTGTTCTATCTACTAATTCAAATGAGAAGTGACTAACATTTCATTGTTCTATCTACTATTTCATATAAGAAGGGACTAACATTTCACTGTTCTATCTACTAATTCATATAAGAAATGACAAACTTTTCATTGATCCATCTACTAATTTATATGAGAAGTGACTAACGTTTTATTGTTCTATCTTGTAATTCAAATGAGAATTGACTAACATTTCATTGTTCTATCTACTAATTCAAATGAGAAGTGACTAATATTTCATTGTTCTATCTACTATTTCATATAAGAAAAGACTAACATTTCATTGTTCTATCTACTAATTCATATAAGAAGTGACTAACGTTTTATTATTCTATCTTGTAATTCATGTGAGACGTGACTAGCACTTCATTGTTCTATCTACTAATTCAAATGAGAAGTGACTAACATTTCATTGTTCTATCTACTAATTCAAATGAGAAGTGATTAACATTTCATTTTTCTATCTACTAATTAAATAAGAACTGACTAACATTTCATTGTTCTATCTACTTATTCTAATGAAAAGTGACTAACAATTCTTTGTTCTATCTACTAATTCAAATGAGAAGTGATTAGCACTTCATTGTTCTATCTACTAATTCATATGAGAAGTGACTAACATTTTATTGTTTTATCTACTAATTCAAATGAGAAGTGACTAGCATTTCATTGTTCTATCTAGTAATTCATTTGAGAAGTGACTAGCACTTCATTGTTCTATCTACTAATTCATTTGAAAAGTGACTTACCTTTCATTGTTCTATCTAGTAATTCAAATGAGAAGTGACTAAAATTTCATTTTTTTATCTACTAATTCAAACGAGATGTGACTAACAATTCATTGTTCTATCTACTAATTCAAATGAGAAGTGACTAACATTTCATTGTTCTATCTACTAATTCATTTGAAAAGTGACTAACATTTCATTGTTCTATCTACTAATTCAAATGAGAAGTGACTAACATTTCATTGTTCTATCTACTAATTCAAATGAGAAGTGACTAACATTTCATTGTTCTATCTACTATTTCATATAAGAAGGGACTAACATTTCACTGTTCTATCTACTAATTCATATAAGAAATGACAAACTTTTCATTGATCCATCTACTAATTTATATGAGAAGTGACTAACGTTTTATTGTTCTATCTTGTAATTCAAATGAGAAGTGACTAACATTTCATTGTTCTATCTACTAATTCAAATGAGAAGTGACTAATATTTCATTGTTCTATCTACTATTTCATATAAGAAAAGACTAACATTTCATTGTTCTATCTACTAATTCATATAAGAAGTGACTAACGTTTTATTATTCTATCTTGTAATTCATGTGAGACGTGACTAGCACTTCATTGTTCTATCTACTAATTCAAATGAGAAGTGACTAACATTTCATTGTTCTATCTACTAATTTAAATGAGAAGTGACTAAAATTTCATTTTTCTATCTACTAATTAAATAAGAACTGACTAACATTTCATTGTTCTATCTAGTAATTCATTTGAGAAGTGACTAGCACTTCATTGTTCTATCTACTAATTCATTTGAAAAGTGACTTACCTTTCATTGTTCTATCTAGTAATTCAAATGAGAAGTGACTAAAATTTCATTTTTTTATCTACTAATTCAAACGAGATGTGACTAACATTTCATTTTTCTATCTACTAATTAAATAAGAACTGACTAACATTTCATTGTTCTATATACTAATTCATATGACAAGTGACTAACGTTTTGTTGTTCTATCTTGTAATTCAAATGACAAGTGACTAACATTTCATTGTTCTATCTACTTATTCTAATGAAAAGTGACTAACAATTCTTTGTTCTATCTACTAATTCAAATGAGAAGTGATTAGCACTTCATTGTTCTATCTACTAATTCATATGAGAAGTGACTAACATTTCATTGTTTTATCTACTAATTCAAATGAGAAGTGACTAGCACTTCATTGTTCTATCTAGTAATTCATTTGAGAAGTGACTTACCTTTCATTGTTCTATCTAGTAATTCAAATGAGAAGTGACTAAAATTTCATTTTTTTATCTACTAATTCAAACGAGATGTGACTAACAATTCATTGTTCTATCTACTAATTCAAATGAGAAGTGACTAACATTTCATTGTTCTATCTACTAATTCATTTGAAAAGTGACTAACATTTCATTGTTCTATCTACTAATTCAAATGAGAAGTGACTAACATTTTATTGTTCTATCTTCTAATTCAAATGAGAAGTGACTAACATTTCATTGTTCTATCTACTATTTCATATAAGAAGGGACTAACATTTCACTGTTCTATCTACTAATTCATATAAGAAATGACAAACTTTTCATTGATCCATCTACTAATTTATATGAGAAGTGACTAACGTTTTATTGTTCTATCTTGTAATTCAAATGAGAAGTGACTAACATTTCATTGTTCTATCTACTAATTCAAATGAGAAGTGACTAATATTTCATTGTTCTATCTACTATTTCATATAAGAAAAGACTAACATTTCATTGTTCTATCTACTAATTCATATAAGAAGTGACTAACGTTTTATTATTCTATCTTGTAATTCATGTGAGACGTGACTAGCACTTCATTGTTCTATCTACTAATTCAAATGAGAAGTGACTAACATTTCATTGTTCTATCTACTAATTCAAATGAGAAGTGACTAACATTTCATTTTTCTATCTACTAATTAAATAAGAACTGACTAACATTTCATTGTTCTATCTACTTATTCTAATGAAAAGTGACTAACAATTCTTTGTTCTATCTACTAATTCAAATGAGAAGTGATTAGCACTTCATTGTTCTATCTACTAATTCATATGAGAAGTGACTAACATTTCATTGTTTTATCTACTAATTCAAATGAGAAGTGACTAGCATTTCATTGTTCTATCTAGTAGTTCATTTGAGAAGTGACTAGCACTTCATTGTTCTATCTACTAATTCAAATGAGAAGTGACTAATATTTCATTGTTCTATCTACTATTTCATATAAGAAAAGATTAACATTTCATTGTTCTATCTACTAATTCATATAAGAAGTGACTAACGTTTTATTATTCTATCTTGTAATTCATGTGAGACGTGACTAGCACTTCATTGTTCTATCTACTAATTCAAATGAGAAGTGACTAACATTTCATTGTTCTATCTACTAATTCAAATGAGAAGTGACTAACATTTCATTTTCTATCTATTAATTAAATAAGAACTGACTAACATTTCATTGTTCTATATACTAATTCATATGACAAGTGACTAACGTTTTGTTGTTCTATCTTGTAATTCAAATGACAAGTGACTAACATTTCATTGTTCTATCTACTTATTCTAATGAAAAGTGACTAACAATTCTTTGTTCTATCTACTAATTCAAATGAGAAGTGATTAGCACTTCATTGTTCTATCTACTAATTCATATGAGAAGTGACTAACATTTCATTGTTTTATCTACTAATTCAAATGAGAAGTGACTAGCATTTCATTGTTCTATCTAGTAATTCATTTGAGAAGTGACTAGCACTTCATTGTTCTATCTACTAATTCATTTGAAAAGTGACTTACCTTTCATTGTTCTATCTAGTAATTCAAATGAGAAGTGACTAACATTTCATTTTTTTATCTACTAATTCAAACGAGATGTGACTAACAATTCATTGTTCTATCTACTAATTCAAATGAGAAGTGACTAACATTTCATTGTTCTATCTACTAATTCATTTGAAAAGTGACTAACATTTCATTGTTCTATCTACTAATTCAAATGAGAAGTGACTAACATTTCATTGTTCTATCTACTAATTCAAATGAGAAGTGACTAACATTTCATTGTTCTATCTACTATTTCATATAAGAAGGGACTAACATTTCACTGTTCTATCTACTAATTCATATAAGAAATGACAAACTTTTCATTGATCCATCTACTAATTTATATGAGAAGTGACTAACGTTTTATTGTTCTATCTACTAATTCAAATGAGAAGTGACTAATATTTCATTGTTCTATCTACTATTTCATATAAGAAAAGACTAACATTTCATTGTTCTATCTACTAATTCATATAAGAAGTGACTAACGTTTTATTATTCTATCTTGTAATTCATGTGAGACGTGACTAGCACTTCATTGTTCTAACTTCTAATTCAAATGAGAAGTGACTAACATTTCATTGTTCTATCTACTAATTCAAATGAGAAGTGACTAACATTTCATTTTTCTATCTACTAATTAATTAAGAACTGACTAACATTTCATTGTTCTATCTACTAATTCAAATGAGAAGTGACAAACATTTCATTGTTCTATCTACTGATTCATTTGAAAAGTGACTAACATTTCATTGTTCTTTCTACTAATTCAAATGAGAAGTGACTAATATTTCATTGTTCTATCTACTATTTCATATAAGAAAAGACTAACATTTCTTTGTTCTATCTACTAATTCATATAAGAAGTGACTAACGTTTTATTATTCTATCTTGTAATTCATGTGAGACGTGACTAGCATTTCATTGTTCTATCTACTAATTCAAATGAGAAGTGACTAACATTTCATTGTTCTATCTACTAATTCAAATGAGAAGTGACTAACATTTCATTTTTCTATCTACTAATTAAATAAGAACTGACTAACATTTCATTGTTCTATATACTAATTCATATGACAAGTGACTAACGTTTTGTTGTTCTATCTTGTAATTCAAATGACAAGTGACTAACATTTCATTGTTCTATCTACTTATTCTAATGAAAAGTGACTAACAATTCTTTGTTCTATCTACTAATTCAAATGAGAAGTGATTAGCACTTCATTGTTCTATCTACTAATTCATATGAGAAGTGACTAACATTTCATTGTTTTATCTACTAATTCAAATGAGAAGTGACTAGCACTTCATTGTTCTATCTACTAATTCATTTGAGAAGTGACTTACCTTTCATTGTTCTATCTAGTAATTCAAATGAGAAGTGACTAAATTTTCATTTTTTTATCTACTAATTCAAACGAGATGTGACTAACAATTCATTGTTCTATCTACTAATTCAAATGAGAAGTGACTAACATTTCATTGTTCTATCTACTAATTCATTTGAAAAGTGACTAACATTTCATTGTTCTATCTACTAATTCAAATGAGAAGTGACTAACATTTCATTGTTCTATCTACTAATTCAAATGAGAAGTGACTAACATTTCATTGTTCTATCTACTATTTCATATAAGAAGGGACTAACATTTCACTGTTCTATCTACTAATTCATATAAGAAATGACAAACTTTTCATTGATCCATCTACTAATTTATATGAGAAGTGACTAACGTTTTATTGTTCTATCTTGTAATTCAAATGAGAATTGACTAACATTTCATTGTTCTATCTACTAATTCAAATGAGAAGTGACTAATATTTCATTGTTCTATCTACTATTTCATATAAGAAAAGACTAACATTTCATTGTTCTATCTACTAATTCATATAAGAAGTGACTAACGTTTTATTATTCTATCTTGTAATTCATGTGAGACGTGACTAGCACTTCATTGTTCTATCTACTAATTCAAATGAGAAGTGACTAACATTTCATTGTTCTATCTACTAATTCAAATGAGAAGTGATTAACATTTCATTTTTCTATCTACTAATTAAATAAGAACTGACTAACATTTCATTGTTCTATCTACTTATTCTAATGAAAAGTGACTAACAATTCTTTGTTCTATCTACTAATTCAAATGAGAAGTGATTAGCACTTCATTGTTCTATCTACTAATTCATATGAGAAGTGACTAACATTTTATTGTTTTATCTACTAATTCAAATGAGAAGTGACTAGCATTTCATTGTTCTATCTAGTAATTCATTTGAGAAGTGACTAGCACTTCATTGTTCTATCTACTAATTCATTTGAAAAGTGACTTACCTTTCATTGTTCTATCTAGTAATTCAAATGAGAAGTGACTAAAATTTCATTTTTTTATCTACTAATTCAAACGAGATGTGACTAACAATTCATTGTTCTATCTACTAATTCAAATGAGAAGTGACTAACATTTCATTGTTCTATCTACTAATTCATTTGAAAAGTGACTAACATTTCATTGTTCTATCTACTAATTCAAATGAGAAGTGACTAACATTTCATTGTTCTATCTACTAATTCAAATGAGAAGTGACTAACATTTCATTGTTCTATCTACTATTTCATATAAGAAGGGACTAACATTTCACTGTTCTATCTACTAATTCATATAAGAAATGACAAACTTTTCATTGATCCATCTACTAATTTATATGAGAAGTGACTAACGTTTTATTGTTCTATCTTGTAATTCAAATGAGAAGTGACTAACATTTCATTGTTCTATCTACTAATTCAAATGAGAAGTGACTAATATTTCATTGTTCTATCTACTATTTCATATAAGAAAAGACTAACATTTCATTGTTCTATCTACTAATTCATATAAGAAGTGACTAACGTTTTATTATTCTATCTTGTAATTCATGTGAGACGTGACTAGCACTTCATTGTTCTATCTACTAATTCAAATGAGAAGTGACTAACATTTCATTGTTCTATCTACTAATTCAAATGAGAAGTGACTAACATTTCATTTTTCTATCTACTAATTAAATAAGAACTGACTAACATTTCATTGTTCTATCTAGTAATTCATTTGAGAAGTGACTAGCACTTCATTTTTCTATCTACTAATTCATTTGAAAAGTGACTTACCTTTCATTGTTCTATCTAGTAATTCAAATGAGAAGTGACTAAAATTTCATTTTTTTATCTACTAATTCAAACGAGATGTGACTAACAATTCATTGTTCTATCTACTAATTCAAATGAGAAGTGACTAACATTTCATTGTTCTATCTACTAATTCATTTGAAAAGTGACTAACATTTCATTGTTCTATCTACTAATTCAAATGAGAAGTGACTAACATTTCATTGTTCTATCTACTAATTCAAATGAGAAGTGACTAACATTTCATTGTTCTATCTACTATTTCATATAAGAAGGGACTAACATTTCACTGTTCTATCTACTAATTCATATAAGAAATGACAAACTTTTCATTGATCCATCTACTAATTTATATGAGAAGTGACTAACGTTTTATTGTTCTATCTTGTAATTCAAATGAGAAGTGACTAACATTTCATTGTTCTATCTACTAATTCAAATGAGAAGTGACTAATATTTCATTGTTCTATCTACTATTTCATATAAGAAAAGACTAACATTTCATTGTTCTATCTACTAATTCATATAAGAAGTGACTAACGTTTTATTATTCTATCTTGTAATTCATTTAAGACGTGACTAGCACTTCATTGTTCTATCTACTAATTCAAATGAGAAGTGACTAATATTTCATTGTTCTATCTACTATTTCATATAAGAAAAGACTAACATTTCATTGTTCTATCTACTAATTCATATAAGAAGTGACTAACGTTTTATTATTCTATCTTGTAATTCATTTGAGACGTGACTAGCACTTCATTGTTCTATCTACTAATTCAAATGAGAAGTGACTAACATTTCATTGTTCTATCTACTAATTCAAATGAGAAGTGATTAACATTTCATTTTTCTATCTACTAATTAAATAAGAACTGACTAACATTTCATTGTTCTATCTACTTATTCTAATGAAAAGTGACTAACAATTCTTTGTTCTATCTACTAATTCAAATGAGAAGTGATTAGCACTTCATTGTTCTATCTACTAATTCATATGAGAAGTGACTAACATTTCATTGTTCTATCTACTAATTCATTTGAAAAGTGACTTACCTTTCATTGTTCTATCTAGTAATTCAAATGAGAAGTGACTAAAATTTCATTTTTTTATCTACTAATTCAAACGAGATGTGACTAACAATTCATTGTTCTATCTACTAATTCAAATGAGAAATGACTAACATTTCATTGTTCTATCTACTAATTCATTTGAAAAGTGACTAACATTTCATTGTTCTATCTACTAATTCAAATGAGAAGTGACTAACATTTCATTTTTTTATCTACTAATTCAAACGAGAAGTGACTAACATTTCATTGTTCTATCTACTAATTCAAATGAGAAGTGACTAACAATTCATTGTTCTATCTACTTATTCATATAAGAAGTGACTAACGTCTTAGTATTCTTTCTTGTAATTCAAATGAGAAGTGACTAACATTTCATTGTTCTATCTACTAATTCAAATGAGAAGTGACTAGCATTTCATTGTTCTATCTAGTAATTCATTTGAGAAGTGACTAGCACTTTATAGTTCTATCTACTAATTCAAATGAGAAGTGACTAACATTTTATTGTTCTATCTACTAATTCATATGAGAAGTAACTAACATTTCATTGTTCTATGTAATAATTCCAATGAGAAGTGACTAACATTTAATTGTTCTAATTATTAATTCAAATGAGAAGTGACTAGCACTTCATTGTGCTAACTAGTAATTCCTTTGAGAAGTGACTAGCACTTCATTGTTCTATCTACTAATTCATATGACAAGTGACTAGCACTTCATTGTTCTATCTACTAATTCAAATGAGAAGTGACTAACATTTTTTTGTTCTATCTACTAATTCATATGACAAGTGACTAGCACTTCATTGTTCTATCTACTAATTCAAATGAGAAGTGACTAACATTTTTTTGTTTTATCTACTAATTCATATGAGAAGTGACTAACGTCTTAGTATTGTTATTCAAATGAGAAGTGACTAGCATTTAATTGTTTTATCTACTAATTTAAATAAGAAGTGACTAGCGTTTCATTGTTCTATCTACTAATTCAAATGAGAAGTGACTAACATTTTATTGTTCTCTCTACTAGTTCATATGAGAAGTGACTAACATTTCATTGTTCTATCTACTAATTTAAATGAGAAGTGACTAACATTTCATTGTTCTATCTACTAATTCAAATGAGAAGTGACTAACATTTCATTTTTCTTTCTACTAATTAATATGAGAACGGACTAACATTTCATTTTTTTATCTAATAAATCATATGTGAAGTGACTAACCTTTCACTGTTCTATCTACTATTTCATATGAGAATTGACTAACATTTCATTGTTCTATCTACTAATTCATTTTAGAAGTGACTAGCAATTCATTGTTCTATCTGTTTCAAATGAGAAGTGACTAATATTTCATTGTTCTATCTAGTAATTTATATGAGAAGTGACTAGTACTTCATTGTTTTATCTACTAATTTAAATGAGAAGTGATTAATATTTTATTGTTCTATCTAGTAATTCAAATGAGATGTGACTAACATTTCATTGTTCTATCTACTAATTCAAATTAGAAGTCACTAATATTTCATTGTTCTATCTACTATTTAAATGAGAAGTGACTAGCACTTCATTGTTTTATCTACTAATTCATATGAGAAGTGACTAACATTTCATTGTTCTATCTACTAATTCATATGAAAAGTGACTAACATTTCATTATTCTATATACTTATTCATGTGAGAAGTGACTAACATTTTGTTATTCTATCTACTAATTCATGAGAAGTGACTAACATTTCATTATTCGATCTTCTTATTCATATGAGTAGTGACTAATATTTCATTATTCTATCTACTAATTTATATGAGAAGTGACTAACGTTTTATTATTCTATCTACTAATTTATATGAGAAGTGACTAACGTTTTATTGTTCTATCTACCAATTCATATGAAAATTGACTAACATTTCATTATTCTATCTACTTATTCATATGAAAAGTGACTAACATTTCATTATTCTAGGTAATAATTCATATGAGAAGTGACTAACATTTTATTATTCTATCTACTAATTCATTTGAAAAGTGATTAACGTTTTATTGTTCTAAGAGCTTTCCTCGTTCAACCAGGAATTATACCAAGAGTATGAGGATCGAATGGCTAAATTGAACAAACTGCAGGAAAAACTTTCAGAGATCAAGTCCGAAACTGACCACAGAAACATGCTGCTTCACAATGAAATGTCCGAGCTACACATGAAACTGAAAAATTTAAGTACACGCGTGAGTTGTAGTGGCCCCCGAAAGGGGAATACCCTCTATTAGTTTTGTGTGGTCTGTCTGTCCGTACGTACCGTTTAGATAGCAAAAACTAGAAAAAAAAATTGAAATTAGATATCATGATCTTTTAGATCTTGCAAGGTTTTTGTGCAAAGGCTACTTTAAACAAAATAATTTTTTTAAAACATTCACTATTAACAGTAAAAAAACAACAACAACAACAAAAAAAAAACCGGGGAGACTTTATTACGGAAGGATTTGATTATTCTGTATATTTTTAAAAAACATTTATGCAAATGGTTTTATTTTCTTTTTTAAATAATGTTATGAAGATATTACTAAATTATGTACTTTCTACTATTACTTTATATTTTCAATAAAATGTTGTGGTTTTTTTGGTTTTGTTTGGTTATATGAACTCTAAAAATAAACTTCATAAAATTCTAAATGCTTCTGGTGAAAAGACTAACTCCTTTCAACTAATCCTATAAAGTATAATAAACCAAAGACATTTTCAATATTAGAAAAACATTCCCTGGGTCAGGATTTTGTGATTTTACCATCACAAAGGAGATACAAGACACTGATTACAAAAATAAACAGACATAAAAACTCCTTTTTTCCCCTGGCAATCAAAGCATTAAATATAAATCAATTATAAAATCCATATAAACAATTCACATGTAACTTTTGAGTACATCTGGTATTAATGTATATTCTCTTTTCTATAGTTATGTTGTTGTTTTTTTTGGTGTAATGCACAAATAGTAAGACAAATTTCTTTATGGATAATGAAGATTATTGAGATAAAGAATGCATTTTAAATGTATCTAAGTCAAATATAATTGAAAGCAACAATTGATCAGCAGTGTTCTCTAATATACAAGTGGAATGCAATAAGTCACATATATTATGACACTTAACCTAAGGGAAAAGTTGTGTTGATGAACTTAATGTAACTTAATGTGGTTGGTTGATCAATCCTATAAATCTAGCTGTATGTAGATGTTCAACGCGAGCTCAATACTAATCTACATAAGCTACATCCAATAGAACAAATAATGTGATATATATGGAAGAAATACAGATATCAACTTGAACAACAATTCATTTTCAAATAAGGGCACAGTCGACGTCGTATCTTTACTACAAGTCGGTCTCCGTCGTCGTTCGTCTGTTCATTCCTTTCTATTTTTGTTCTAACTTTTTAAATGATCTGTCATTAAGGAAATATCTGATAAAACCCCAACTTCTACGAGTCTTGCTATAGTGTCATTACAGTTTCTTCCTTGTGGCCTTGAATGAGAGATTTTGTACCTTTATCTGTCCCTTAGTCTGTCTATTGGACCGTTGGCGCACCATGCAAGACTCATCGACCGTTTTTCTCCATTCCCTTCTGTGTCTTGCCTTAGTTAGAACCTTTTTCAATAGCAGGCCCGTCCATTCTTTTATGTTGTCCTCCCATCGCTTTCTCTGTCTGCCTCTTCTTCTTTTTCCTCGTACTATTCCCTGAAAGAATGTCTTTGCGAGCCCCGAAGATCTTGTAATATGGCCATAGACTTTAAGCTTGCGTTTTTTTTATACGAATAAGAGATTAATCCTTTAAGAAGCCATCACGAAATAGTCATTCCATAACAACAGTTAGGCCAGGTTACTGACTTAGATCCTCCAGCCAAGTTCGGCGCATTGGGCGGAAAGCTGCTTCCACAAAAGTCTATCACTGCAATATCTTCTAGCCTTTCCCACCTGCTCTGAGGACCTCTATGAAAGTGTGGCGCCAAGTTATACTAGAATTTCCTTGTTTGCGCTTTCCTCGTAATGGCCTCCATGTCATCGCAGCTCTTAGTATGCGTAATTCATTTTGTCGGAGAACAGGTACCGCAAACCTCATGCAACGCTCTGTCACAACCTTACTAAGGGGTCGACCAATTCGGCATAGGATTTCCATGATTGAGACTCGATCTCTATAACTGACTCCTAAAATCCGTCTTAGCCATCTTTGTTGCGCCACATTTAGTCTTTATCTATTTCGGCAGATGACTATTCACTGCACTTTAGTAATGGACCTCATTCACCAATCGTAAAAAAACAACATTTAGTCACGTCATCTTATTGATAAAACAATGAAAAAAATTGTCACGTGACAACCATCATAAATTAAACATGAGATCGTAAATTATATAGAAGAGATAGAGCACCACGTGGCTAAATGTTGTTTGTTTACGATTGGTGAATGAGGTCCATTTAGCCCAGCCACAGGTAGAAATTAGTAACCTCACTTGTCAACGCTCACGAAACTAGGTGCCTGTAGTTTGCTTTAGATTTTATATCGAAAATGGATGTTTTATCGTCAAAATCATCTGTTGGGGGGGGGGGGGGGGGCGTTAAAGTAAAAAATCTCTGGAGTTTGTTTTTTTTTAATTCAAAATTTAGAATTTGGTGACAGTAGTTTGTTTTAGAATAATATTAAAGAGAGAGGTTTTCAACCTCAAAACTCTCTGTAGGGGGATTTTAAACTAAAAAATTTTTTATATGACCTCTGGAGGAGGGGGTTTAAACTCAACCCCCCCCCCCCCCCTTGGCTAGGCTACGCTCATAGAATTTTTAGTGTGTAATTTGATTTTTTTTTATATTGAAGAGGTGTTTTTAGCATCAAAACCTGCTGAAACGGGGGGAGGGTGGAGGTTAAACTCAAAACCCCGTTTGGCTACGCTCATAGCATTTTGAGTGTGAAACTTGCTATTTTTATATTGAAGAGGTATTTTTTGGTTTTAAGCCCCGCTGAATGGGGTTTAAACTAAAAACAAAACCCTTTTGCTAAGCGTATAGAGTGTTTAATTTGTTTTTTTTTATATTGAAGTGGTATTTTTTTTAGCTTAAAACCCCGCTGAAGGGGGGTTTAAACTCAAAACCCCTTTGGGTACGCTCATAGAATTTTGAGTGTTTAATTTGCTATTTTTTTTATCTCGAGGAGGTATTTTTTTTAGCTGGAAACCCCGCTGGAGGGGGGGGGGGCTTAAACTCAAAACCCCCTTTGGCTACGCTCATAGAATTGTGTGTGTCATTTGCTTTTTTTATATTGAAGATGTATATTTTAGCTGGAAACCCCGCTTCAGGGGGGTTTTAAAACAAAAAAACAACTCTTGGCTACGTTCATAGATTCTGGTGACTGATGAATGGATAGTCTTATATTGAAGAGTTTTATCGGGTTTTATCGTTAATTTCGGATTGGGGTTTAAAATCAAAATCTTCCTTAGGTTTCACTTGGAATATAGGGATTGTCGTTTGCATTATTTTTGTTTTGTTTTGTTTTATGGAAGAGAGCAACCTGGAAGGGGGGTTTAAACCCAAAACCCCATTGGCTGCGCTGGGGCAAGTGATGGTTTAGTATTACCACCTAAAATAAACAAAATCAAAGCAAAAATCAGTCTCTAAACTCTGACCCCCCCCCCCCCCCCGGCTACGCCCATGATACCAACCAATACAATACAATTAGCACAAACTTCTGGGAAATGTATGGTTTCCAAACATATTTTGCTGTAATTTGTAAAAAAAAACCAAACAACAAATCTGACTGTTGTGTCAGATGTTTTGATGTGATGATTTTAATACATTGTAGATGTGCTGAAATAATCTGATCTAGTTTTCATGCAATAATGAAAAAAAAGCTGAAAACTATTGTCTTTTACATTTCTACCATTGAATATTCCATAAAATCGATTTTCTTTCTTAAAGAACAATTTAGGTTTGTTTCGTTAATAGCTTCCATAAAAGTAACGCTGAGAAGTAAACCTTTGAGTGCTCGATGCTAGTGAAATTATTTGCAAGATCTGGCGGTAATCTTTATGTAAGATTTCATATACATATTTCTATGTTTTCTAAAGATAACTTACATGGAATATGAATTGAATGAAAAGATGGATCAATCTACTAATACGGAGATGGACATTTACAGGGTCAAAAATTCTATTCACAGATCATACGTAGCTCTCATGAACTACAGGTAGACCTATCATACTTAAGCTATATTTTAAAAAGCATTGAAATTATATAGCATAATTTCCAGGTATTACACATAATTTTACTGTTATACGAAACGGGATGGTTCTTATCTATTTAATTAGTATTCACAGCTTAACCTTATAGAAAAGTCTTTCCTTTTCTCGCCATTTTGAAACAAGCTTTGTAGAAAATCTTTGTAGATATCTTTCTGAGGTATTTGTAACTTTATCTATATTATTGTTACGAATTTTATATCAACTCACTCTGTCTGTCTGGTAAAAATTTGTACGCCTTATTTCTCCCTCACCAAATCTCGGATTAAGTTAACATTTTATTCTTTTTTTCTTGTGCCTGACAAAGCGAGATTCAATACAAAAATAACTAGTGAGTCAATTAACTACTGATAATTTTTTTTGTTTGGTATGAAACAAAAGAAAGAAATCGAACTTGACAGGTGTAGTGTAGTTGAATTAGTCCCCTTGAGAAGGCTTGATTTATGAGCGAACAAGTTGTTTTTTTTTATGCATTTAAAAAGCTATCACGGTAACATGTACTCAGATACCCCTTTCTCTCCCACCCACCCCTTTTTTTCTTTTTTTTTTCCCAACTGGTCCAGACAAATGATAGCGTATTGAAAAAGATAAAAGCATGAAATTGCCTTAAACAAACACAAGTGGTAAAATATTTATAATCGCAAAGATTTATTACTGTTAGTCTAGATCTGTTACAAATTTAATTACATGACTGATCCAAACTAATTGATACAATTATACTTCATATAAGCTTTGTTTAAAAAAAGTATATATTAATGTTTCTCTTGTTTATCTTTTAAATGAGTTTATTTAAAACTTTGAATCTTACTTGATCCTTGTCTACAGGGGCGTTGAACCAACAGAAACTGACCCATTTCTCCAATTAGAACATATAGAGACTAGAATCCAAAATGCGCAAGACGTGATCAAATACATCCGGGATGAGACAATGAAACAACATTTAAACTTTAGACGTAGACACAGAGAACAGGAAGGAGAAACGGCCAAATCTGAATCTTTCAGTTCCACCAGCGTGGAAACATTTATGACAGAGTATAATGACAATAAGACGATAGCTGGACAAGGCAACTATAACATCAACAACTTGGCCATCAGAAGGAAACAAGGACAAGAGAAACAGGATCATAACAACGCTAGGTCTGGACAGAGTAAGAAGAGTGGTTGGACTTTTCTGAAAGGAAGTTGTGTTGTACGTAACAAGAAATGTGAACAAGACAAAAAGCTGCTAGAGAAAATGTCAAATCATGCAAAAGTGACGAAGTTTCAGAAGTTGCCTGGTATCGGAACAAACCATTGGGAAAACATTCCATCTAATATAAATCGACATAATTTGGACATGTATAATAGAGTACCTAATGAAAATGTGAAGATTTCAGCTAATCGTCAACTGTACACAATTTTAAGTCAGGCAGATTGGTCTAAGCACTCAAGAGAGTCAAATCCTATGAAACTAAACATGGAAACAAAAATCTGTCTAGATAATGAGCGCACTAATAATATGTCAATGCCTTCATGTTGGAAGGCTAAAGCTAATCCTACAAGAAAGACAGTGAACCCCAAAATGTAGTGACAGTGACTTTGGAGTTCACATGAAAGCTATACCACGTGATGGAGGCAATAAGATGTTAAAAGTTAAGACTAAGGTCATCGGAGTCCAGTAGCAAAATTCTTTACTAAGAAAGATTTAAAGACACCCGGAGACAATGTTTAAGTTTGAGCAGCAATGTATAGGACTACAGTCTTGAAACATTTTAACTTATGACGTCCTAAGATCTGTCAATGAGTAACAGTGTTTACAGCTTCATTGGGAACACAAGTTTATATATATATTAGAGGTGTATGTTTGAATGTGATAGTATACGTATAATAATGAAAGAATCATGTGTCAATAAAAGATCCTATACATTTGAAATGAAGGATAATGCTGTAATAAACCAAACTATGGGTAGCAATACGTTTTGCTCGCAATAAAATTTCGGTTTGATTATACGATATACACAATCTTGAAATAGACTTTTTATTTGTTTACTTTCTTCAACTGAGCAGTTAAAGATTTGACTGTAGAACTAAAGATTGGACGAATTATCCTTTGTTTCTTTTTAAAATGTGAATCTTTAAGCCCTAGATCTAAGAAGTTTGAAAAATATTTTACTTCATTCTTAAAGAAGAACATTAACTCTACACATCTATAGTAGAGGTACCACTCACTAACTGACCTATATATAGACAGATCTCTTAAACTATCAAACGGATTCGCATACAATTTCGTACACAGGTTTCTTTGATCTCATAGCTACTTGATAAGGCACGGTTTTGACAGATTTTACATCTTGAACATCGCTATCAGTGAAAAGGTTCACGACAATTCGTTCATGACTTTTTGTTCATCCGACAATTTCTTCACACGACATTTCGTTCACCCAAAAATTCGTTCACACGACTATCCGTTCACCCGACATAGCGATCACCGATAACTTGCTCATAGACAACTCGTTAACCGATAGTTGGTTCACAGACCAATCGTTCACAGACAAATAGTTCACTATAGTAACATATTGTTAATATTTTTATTCTCGTCGTTTGTTTAAATTGTTTGCATTAAAACTTTTGTAGCTATTTTTTTCATACAAAAAATTGATTTCGTATCGAGCTGTCATCCTCCTACATTGCTCTAGACCTCAGAAACGTGGACAATACACAGAAAACGTGCAAAAAAAAAATGAATTACTTCCACATGACCTAAGAAAAATACTGAATGTCAAATGGCAAGAAAAAATACCAGATACTGAAGTCCAAATAGCTAGTCTGCAAAGCATCCCAGTCCCAGCTGCGATGGGCAGGACATGTCTGCAGAATATAAGACCGCTGCATCCCTAAACGACTCCTGTATGACCAATTAAGCAAAGGAAAGCATTCGCAAGGTGGACAAAGAAAACGCATTTAGGGACACCCTCAAAGCTTCTCTGAAAGCGTTCAGCATTAACCCAACCACCCGGGATAAAGGAGCACATGACAGAGCATCATTGCGCACAGACTGCTGAGGAAAAGAGAACAGCGCTGGCAGAAGAAAAACGCCAGAGAAGTATGGCAAGGCCAATGACACTAGCTCCAGCTGGAATAACTTGCTCAGTGTGCAGCCGTACATTCCGGGCTCACAAAGGTCTCACCAGCCACATGAGGAGCCATAAAACCCCAGTGCAAAGCCCTCAGCCGTTTGATGATATAAGTGGTCATCATCGAACCACGATGGACGAATGTATGTTAATATAATTATATTAATTATATATATATAATAAGGCTAGTCTTCGAGTCCGAAGATCAGTGAGGAATGCAGTATTTCCCGTGGCTGCGCAGTCCCTACATATTTTGTCTATTTTTAAATTATGTCGCCCCCCCCCCCCCCCAAGTATACAGGCCGATTCGATGTTTGGGGGGGGGGGGAGGGTTGTAGCATCAATTCCGCCCCCCTCCCCAAACTTTCGAGTGGGGTGAAGGTCCATTTTGTTTGTTTAGAAATCACAGTTTGTTAACAGAATTAGTTACCTATCTATATGATAAAAACTGTTAATTAACATTGTAACACATCTTTATAGG
Source organism: Biomphalaria pfeifferi (assembly GCA_030265305.1). Classification (NCBI taxonomy): domain Eukaryota; kingdom Metazoa; phylum Mollusca; class Gastropoda; family Planorbidae; genus Biomphalaria; species Biomphalaria pfeifferi. Next base: position 4,301,030 of record JASAOG010000003.1, on the reverse strand, counting down.
CCTACTATGTCGCTCTCCTCTGGTATGTTTGGCGGTCCAGTTTTAATGCATAAATTATAGTTTAAGAACAAAATAGCTACTTATTAATATTTGAACTCATGTGTTTATTATGTCGTATCACACTCAAATCTCAAATTAGTTAAATTAAATTATAATTAAATAAATAAATTATTAGTAAATATAAAATGAAAGATGGTGGTACTAGGTGGGAGGGGCGATAGATGCAATCAACCTCCCCCCTTTTCCTCCGGTTAGACCAACAACGTTTTCTTTTGTATTTTAGTGAAGAAATTACAAAAAGTTTTACACACAAATAAATAGTAATAAATCTGTCACTAATATAAGTTAAAAATGCTATAAATTAATTCTTATTTCGAGTCGCCCCACCCCCTAGTCTTTAATGTCAATTGTAATCATTAGCACTAATTCTAAAAAGGAAAGAGGACAGACAATGACATCATGCATCGTTTTACTCTACTGTCTCCTCCTCTGACGTTTTGAAACTAGAATAGAATAGAAAGAGGCTATAGAATTGCACATGAATTTGTCGTAATGGACCTCATTCACCAATCGTAAACAAACAACATTGAGCCACGTGATTCTTGATCTCTTCTACACAAATTACGATCTAATTTTAATCCACAACAGTATCATTTTTTTTTGTTTTATCAATATTATCACGTGACCGTTCGTTTTGGTGCATGAGGTCCATTATTAAAAGAAATACTTTTTCATAATTCATAAAAATTGCTTGTGTTTAGTTCATTCTATCCAACGTAAACTGCAAGTTTTTTTTTTTTATTCAACAGCAGACGAGCTTTTTGGTACAAAGGACTGTAGTTGATACAAATAAAAAACTGTACAGTGGCCGTGAATGTTTGTAGGTCAACAAGGGTCAGAAGTTTAAATAGTCACAGTGAGGGGGAAATCCTCTATTAGTATATTGTATTTTTTACAAGCTCATATCAACTCACCCCTTCTGTCTGTCTGTCTGATTGTTACGTCTCACACACCCATTCTCGGATCAAGTTGAAACATCGCACAATTATTCATTTACATAAACAAGACATGAATCAATTAAAAAATTAACCAATTAGATAATTAATTACAGTTAATTCATTATTTTGTTCAATAGCTACAAAGGAAACTAATACTTAAGTATTTACATATATGGCTAAATGTGTTGGGTTTAGTCCCCTTAAATAATTGTTAACGTTAATTCTCCCTCTCGCATTCTCCGATGAAGTTGATAGTTTAAAAAAAATTATTGTACCTAACATAACATGAATCAATAAGCAAAAATACTCAATTAGTCAATTAATTTTTAATAATTAATTCTTTTTTTTATATCGAATATGGGAAATAACTTGTACATTATTGGTAGATGTAGTTTTAAGGACTGGGTTCATCCCCTTTAGATAACCCCTTATTTTTTTTAAAAGAGAATTTTTTTTGTTATTTTGCTTGTTTGTATTGTGTTGAGCAAAGTGTCTGGCTCCATCTCGAAGCTAGTCACACAGTCAAGAAACTAATCATGAGAATAAAGTAAATATTGCCTTGAAAAAAAAAAGTCTAAATTGTGTCTTTGTGTCAAAGTTGTTTCAACACTTTTCTTACTGTGTAGTGTGTACCGTTTCTTGCTGTGACTTCAGCACGAGTTTGATTGTCAGGTACAGTACCTGCTCTCTAAAACGTAAACATCGTAAACTGATGAATGATGCCAGAGCAGACATAAGTAAGTCTGTAGGATTTGTGCATTGAACTCTAGTTTAATGTCTACAACATTTGATATAATAGGGCATTGATGGGAATGGTTTTCACTTGTATTACAACATTAATTCATTCACAGGACAGAAGAGATGTTTGACAACCTCCTTCCTGAACAATGAAGTTCTTAGATTCACGGCTGTTTAGAGGGAATCTTTTACGCACAAATCTTTCAAAGATCTGTGAATTAGCTGTACCAGATCATGGCCCCAAATCACTTACTTTTGCATTCCAACTCTGGGAACCCAGTCTTTTGATCACCTCTTGTTCTTGTTTCTTTAATTATTTTTTCTTTGTGACCGAAAAAAAAAGTTTCACGCGTAACTTTGCGTCAGTGATGATCAAGCTGAACGAGTTACGTGATCTGATAATGATTGTAGAGTAGTTTTACGGCCAATAATTTACTGACATTTTAATTAATTATAGTGTTGACCTAGTTTTATTAATTATTATCTCTTTAAAGGCGTTATTGTCCTTACTGTCTCTCGTGTTGGTGTCTCTAGACATAGATGAAGCCTTGGTATCTTTTCTCGTCTGAAGCCTCTTCGGGGTTTCCCAGTGTTGACACCATTGAGAAGCACAACGAAGACAATGTCAATTTCAAACTAACATTGTTTTCACTTCGTTTTTAATTCTTTGCCTACATGGTTCTATGAAGGGTTGGTAGGTTGAGGGGAAACTAAGTGTGTTCAATGGAGGGAAAGTGGAACAGAAAATATATACAGGCGGGAGAGGGGAAAATGGTCGGTGGCAGAGCTGGGGAAAGGAAGAGGCTGTGAGAGTCAGATGGTGGATAAGAGTTAAGAGTAGCGGGGCATGGGAAACAAGAGGCGATCAAAAGACAGGGTTACCAGAGTTGGAATGCAAAAGTAAGTGATATTGGGCCATGATCTGGTACAGCTAATTTATTGTAATGTTAATGTATTGTAATGTAAATGTATATCTAGTAAGAATATTCAATAAACATATACTAACACTGTAAAGCCGAATGTTCAACTGATTAGTTGTTATAATGAGTGTGGTCATGTTACGTAGTACTTCTGATGTAGGTGCTGTATGCCTGTCAAGCCTGTTAGCGCGAGTCTTAAGTGTTGGTAGAGGTCATCTTTGACTGGTTACTCAGCTAGACGTAGGGTGTCTCGATAGATCAGCTAATCGATAAATCTTTAAAATGATGAAGAGACTTAAATCGTGGCGTATTGAGAATATCGCCTTGTAATGGGGAGATGATGTGCCAGGTAGGAGTTCACTTAACAGATGTAGCTCCCACCCCCAGGACTATGGTTACTTAGCGAGACGTAGGCTGTCTTGATAACAGTGCAATCGCTAGTCACTAAGTCTTTTATGATAAAAAGACTGCGACTGTGCGTGATGATGACGGGTCCACTTAATGGGTGCATTATGGACCACTAGGATACAGATATAGATGCAGGTCTATAAGATCAGGGTTCACTTGGTACGTGTACATCCAGAAATAGGTTCAGCCAGAAACGATAGGGTCCTTTCGGTCAATGTGTGTTAACATAGGATCCGATAATCAAAGACCCTATTAAAAAAAAAACGTCTAAAAACCAAGTGCTTTTTTAAAGAAGTGCAGTGGCAAACCAGGTAATCTCTTCAGTGAAGCAGTGGTCTGTGTGTGGGGTGGGTGAGGGGGGTTGTATATGGGACTGGGAGAAGGTTTCCATGCTCCCTTTTCAAAAACATTTTTTTTTAAAGTTGCTAGATCGATTAGCTCATTAATCGAGACATCCTAAGTCTCGCTGAGTAACCATTGTCAAAGATGACTCTCGACCCTCCACGGCTCTTTTGTCTGTCTATAAAACACAATTAAATGGGACTAATTGATTCATTTGGTTATTTGTTTTCATTGACTTATGTATTGTCATCGACAATGAATACTTGTGCAAAGTTTCAACTTGATCCGAGAATGGAAAGTGGAAAGAAATATCGTATACAATATTCTACCTAGACAAAATCAGTTAAATTGAGTTGCTCCAAGTTTTGTAAAAAATATTTCCAATCGCATTATCGCACGAATTAATTATTGTTAGTGCATACTCTAGAGCTATTAAAAATCAATTACAAGATTGATTATAGATAATTGATGCATCTTCACTCAATATAAATTTTGTTTTTAAGTAAAGTTTTTTTAGCGGCCCCCGAAAGGGGAAAAAACGCTATTAGTTTTGTGCGAAATGTCTGTCCGTCCGTCCCGTTTAGATCTCGTAAACTAGAAAAGATATTGAAAATCTGACATCACAATATTTTAGACCATTCAAAGTTCTGATGCAACGGCTACTTTTTTTTTCTGAAAGCGAAAAATCTAATTTTTAAAATCAGTTATGCAAGCAGTTTTTTAAAGAGAAAAAGCTAATTAGTATGCATTAGACCTAATTTAAAACGAATGGTAATCTTGTAAACTTTATTTTCTAAACTTTTTATGAGGATGCCCGGTAAAACGAAGCCTTTTCAAAACAATTAGATCAATTATAAGACATCAGTTAGGCCAGGGGAGGCGCTGTGGCTGAGCGGTAAAGCGTTTGGCTTCCGAACTGGGGGTCCCGGGTTCGAATCCTGGTGAAGAATGGGATTTTCAACTGAGTCCCCTCAGCTCTAATGGGTACCTGACATTAGTTGTGGAAAAGTAAAGGCGGTTGGTCTTTGTGCTGGCTACATGACACCCTCGTAAACCGTAGGCCACAAAAACAGATGAACTTTACATCATCTGCCCTATAGACCACAAGGTCTTTAAGGGGAACTAGCTAGGCCAGGTTCACATCTAACTTTACATTCACTTTCACCAATCCTTTGATCTGCTGGACCGTTGGGGCACTACACAAGATCTGTTAACCTTCTTTCTCCATTCTTATCTCTCATTTGTCTTTGATATAATTTCATTCGGATGTTCTTTCTGAAAATATTGAAGCCTGCCTCGGTGGACCACTTCGGGGGCCGATTTTGAGTTTGTGTTTCCACACAAACTGTTTTTTGTAACCTTGTTTATTATTTATTTTACTTGTTAGATCACCATAGGCTTACAATTTGTATATGTCAGCAATGACAGTATGTTCATTAATACAGCTAACATTTATAAGTAATTACTGGAAAATATAGATCACGTGAAACAGAACTATTAGGTGTAATTGATGATTTTTAGCGGCTCCAGCTATTAGTTTAGTGTGGAATGTCTGTCCTTCCGTCCGTCCGTCTGTCCGTCCGTCCGTCCCGTTTAGATCTCGTAAACTAAAAAAAAAAAGTAAAAACCCGACATCATAATATTTTAGACCTTTTAAAGTCCTGATGCAACGGCTACTTTTTTCTTTTCTGAAAGCGAAAAATCTAATTTTTTAAATCACTTATGCACGCAGTTTATCATAAAAATACACCAAACTATTCACTATTAATAGTAACAAACACAGAAAGCTCTTTAGTAGGGGAAATGACAATCTACCATATTTTTTCTACATGGTTTTGCTAGTGCATACTCTAGAGCTATTAAAAATCAATTATGGTTTTAGATTTTTTTGTTAAAAATTTTTTTTAAACATTTGTATTGCTAAGCTAAGTAAGTTCTGTCATACTGCCTACTACATTTACACACACATAAAAAATACTTTTTTTAAAGAGAAAAAATCTATTTAGTATGCATATAAGTTGGACATAATTTAAAACAACAATTAATAAGTAGTTTCTTATTATATCGCGTGAACCGTAATGTGTTAGTAGTATTAATAACATAAAACAGTGATGCCCAAAATACGGCCCGCGGTCCGCGTGCTTCCCTCCGGCCCGCAGAAACGTCGGCTCAAAATATAGAATATACCCCCGCCCAAAAAAAAATTTTACAATGTATCTTTACCTACGTTTGCAACTGTTTTTTAATGGATTGCTGCGATGTCTTTTAACTCTTTTTTTTTGCGTTTATGAAATAGGACTCAGAATGTAGAATCTACCAGGAAAAGTCAACGGATCTTTACTTTTGTGTGGGACATGCTAGGCCATAATGTTTGTTTTATACAGGAAGTGTGGTTGTTTTACAAAACTAACAAAAATATAAACAGAACTTACGCTATTTTCTGACGTGTAAAAAGAAAAGTCCAACATCCCCACAATTAGTACTAGATTAACTAGATCCTTGGGTCTAAAAAAAATAGTTTCAGGTCAAATTCATTAAGTTTTGTATCTTTTTCGATCATGTGGCCCACGACACTAGTGCTGGAAATAAAAATGGCCCGCAGATTGAATTAGGTTGGGCATCACTGACATAGAACATTATTCAAAAGGAATTTTTTTTTAAAGGAAATGTTTTTTTTCTTGAGGATGTGAATGAGATTGACCCTTTTACAAAACAATTAGATCAATTAGATATTCATTATAAGACATCAGTTAGGACAGGTTCACATCACTTCACTTTTACTTTCACCAATCCTTTGGTCTGCTGGACAGCTGGGGCACCACACAAGATCTATTAACTTTCTTTCTCCATTCTTCTTTGTCTTTGATAGAATTTCATTCTGATGTTCTTTCTGATTATACTGAAACCTGCCTTTGTATCTGCCTAGGTGGACAAATTTGTAGGCCGATTTTGAGTTTGTGTTTCCAAGGTAAGGTAAGATAATAAACAAATACATTCTATTTTATTCAACCAGTAACACAGACTAAAAACGGGTGTTATAATAAATGAAAAACTAACTTAGAAAAACTATCATAGAATCCCCTTATTGATGAAACTATTAAAACATCAAACAAAGCATTAGGGTTTAATTTCTAATGTTAAAATGTTATTTAACCCTGGTAAGGCCAATAATAGAATATGCGTCCTCTGTTTGGGACCCCTCAACTCTAGAAAACATTAAGAAACTGGAACAGACACAAAATAGAGCAGTAAGATTCATAACAAACGAATATTCACATTAGATTAGAGTAATACCTTTGGTAAAATCACTAAATATAGAAAGCCATCAGGATAGAATACTTAAAAAGTAAAGTAGCAATCTAATATATAAAGTCGAATGTTTGGCGTATGTATGTATGTATGTCCCCGTATAGAAATAAAAAAACGCTTAACCAATCCTTATAAAACTTGGCAGAAATGTTCCTTGGGTATCAACTTAGACCATAGTGTATGTATTGTAGCCCTAAAACAAACTTAAGACCCTCAAAAAAAAAGACCAACTCTATTACAGCTAAAGTATTTTATGGATCCAGGCCATGTTTACGATGTTGACATGAGAAAAGAAGGAAAGGATTTAGATCTAGATATAATTTTAAGAAATACACTTTGCGCAGATAGTTTTTTACTTTGACACATGAAAATACAAAAGAAGGTCCATTGATTTTATTATATATTAAAATTAACCTTCAAATTTGTGTTTCAAAAACATTTTTTACATACATTTGTTGCTTATATTTGTGACTACAGATTTCCTGACGAACATTCTTTCATTAGACAATACCGTAATGTTACACATCTTTCCATTCCTAGTAAGATGATAAAACTTCTCTTCGCACAGATAGTTTTATACTTTAATACATGAACATACTAATTATCGTCTATTCATTTCATATATTGATCAAATTAACATTCAAATTTGGTTTTCTAAAGCGTTTTTAATACATTCGTTTACGAACAGGAAAACCAATGACTTGACAGTCATTGTTGAACATGCATGACTAAATTGACATAGGAACACGTGTACCGTTTAGGACGTAATCATCTTCTTTTTAGAGGAAACGTCTGTATTTTATAAAATAAGAAGAATATAAGATAAATAAAAAGATGTATTTCTAACAGGTCATACTAGATGAATAGCTTATCAGATTTTGTTAAGTTCTAAATACTGAGTAAAGTAAATCACTGTTCTGATTCATTTCTAGGGACATCTTAGGAGACTTTCGTTTCTCCCGTTATAAATTGAAATGGACATGCGAGTTATTTACAGTTGGCTTTACTCTTGTCCAGTCTGGACTCGACGCTCACACCGTCATGGGCAGCCGGGGGAAGATTGTTTTTGTCAACGCGTGAGAGCGCTACATTGTGTTCTCGTGTGAGCGCTGTATAGTGTTCACGTGTCGATACCCAGCACCCACTTTCTTGTAGGCCTTTAGATCTAACTAGATCTTGGAGGACACTTTATCTAACTAGGTCTAGTTCTTGGAGGACATTGTCTAACTAGGTCTAGTTCCTGGAGGACACTGTCTAACTAAATCTTGGAGGACACTTTATCTAACTAGGTCTATATCTTGGAAGACTCTAATCTATCTAGATCTTGGAGGACAGTTTACCGAGCTTGTTTTTAAGTCAGAATGATATGAAATATATTTCAAAGACACAATAGGCATTAGTTTGTGAATTTTAATAAAAATTTCTAATACTTATTTTAATTGCAGCCATAGAAGTGTCTTAAAAATTACAAAGTACGTCCTGTTTCCTGCAATATTTTAATGTTATATTTTCATTTTATTTCTATATAAAAATTAATAGTTATAATAGGTCTACTCATATTTGTTTTTCTTTCATCTAATTTCACTTTTTGTGTTTAACATTTAACTTACTATGGATCTCTAGTGTACTAAACCGAGGGGGAAAAGCCAATAATTTGACTTGGTGTGTTTTCAAATAAGCTCTTCAGAAACCTTAGTGTTTATTCCTGACAATGGAAGAAAATACCCATGTAACTTCTAATCTACACAAGTGTCTTTTTATAGCTGGATACCTCTGTATGTTTCAAGAGCAGATGTAATCAAGGTCAGTAGTTATAAGAAATCGTTCTTTTCTTCCACTGCATGTCAATGAATGACTGTGTTTGTGCATAAAAACAAGAAAAACATTTCTAGAATACTTTTAAAAAAAAACGTATACAAATTGATATTGTATCAATTAGTTCGGATGAGTGCATGTCATTACATGTGTAATAGTCGATCTAGACCAACAACAATAAATCTGTGGGATTAGAAATATTTTTATAAATTGTTTCTGTTTAGCACTATTTCATTCGTTTAGCTTTCTCAATACGCAATGACCCCCTGGCAATGACAATCTTTGAAACCTGCGGCAGCTACAGAAGAAAACCAGAGAACAAAGTGTTTAGCTTTTATTGACTTTACCAAGGCGTTTGACCTTGTCAGCAGAACCGGCTTGTTTGCCGTATTAAAGAGAATCGGCTGTCCAAACAAGCTACGGAAGTCAGCTTTTCATAAAAATATGCAGGGCACCATACAGTTTGACAGCTCCGCCTCTAATCCGTTCTCCACCAAGAGCGGAGTAAAACAAGGATGTGTTCTGGCTCCAACACTATTCAGCATCTTCTTCTCAGTTGTACTTATAGCGCTTATAAATCCCTGGAAGATGGAGTTTATATCCACAGTAGATCCGATGGAAAGCTATTTAACCTGGCAGGCCTTAAAGCCAAAACAAAGAGACGGCGTATCTTGATAAGGCAACTGCTGTTCGCCGATGATGTCGCACTTATATCGCATTCACAAGAAGGATTGCAGAGGCTTGTGAATACACTGGCATCTGCTTGTCAAGAGTTCAGCCTTACAATAAGCCTCTCCAAGACTGAAATCCTGGCATAAGATGTTGCAGAAATACCAGTGATACATATTGGAAATCACACACTTCCTTGGTGCAGGAATTCCCATACTTGGGAACAACAATAGCCAGCAACCTAAACTTAGACACTGAGCTGACAAAAAAAATAGGAAAGGCTTCTGCAGCAATGGCAAAACTCTCCAAGCGTGTGTGGGAAAATACCACATTGACTACGGCTCCAAAAATCCTGGTCTACAATGCCTGCGTTCTGAGCTCACTTCTTTATGGCAGTGAGAGCATCTATGCTCTCCTTCAACAGAGAAGACTACGCTGGCTCTGTCATGTAACTCACATGCCAAATGGAAGAATCCCTAAAGACATCCTATACGCTGTGCTTGCAGAGAGAGTCAGAGCCAAGGGCCGCCCAAGACTAACTTACTGAGATGTCTGCAAGCGAGACTATAAGCCACGGGCATCGACCAAAGTATGTGGGAGGAGATAGCCCAAGACCGGACAGCATGGAGACAGACTGTACGTACTAATACGACCTTCGCCGAATGCAATAGAAACGAAGATGCGTCAGCCAAGAAAAAGAAAAAGAAATCTGCCCTGTCAGCTAGCCCTAGGACAGAATATACATGCACAAACTGTGCCAAACTCTGCAGCTCCAGAATTGGCTTGATCAGTCGCTCCAGATCCAGACCCAACTCAAGTCGTAACCAGTGCCAGTGACTTATCTGGGTGCATCCATTGCCTTCCGAGACAGAAGAAGCCGTATATACGATCCTATCACTTATCTGGGTGCATCCATTGCCTTCCGAAACAGAAGGAGCCGTATATACGATCCTATCACTTATCTGGGTGCATCCATTGCCTTCCGAGACAGAAGGAGCCGTACGATCCTATCACTTCTCTGGACCAGTTTTTTTTAAAGAAACATAAACATGTTCGTTAAATCATTATAGGCTCGTAGACAACCAAACATTAGTTACACATATATTTGGATTACTCTGGTTTTACTAGTAACATTATCGACTAAACCACAGCTACATAGTCTGACTAATAACATCATTGCATGTATGTTAATGTTATAAAAAAAGCCCCACCCCACCCCTTTTCATATAAACCTGCTTAGTATGACTGATAATCTAACTTTGGCTATTAATTTTGAAAGGATTTATGTTTATGACATAAGAGGTTACATATTTAATTTTAAAAACAAAAAGTTTTGCTTTCAGAAGACAAAATGTTGCCGTTGCACCTAAACTTTGCAAGCTGCAAAATATGAAATTTGATATTTTCAACACCTTTTCCTTTATATATATATCTGACAGATCACATAAAACTTATACCGTTGTTTTTTTTTTGTTTTTTTTTTTTTTTGTCCTTTCGGGGAACACTAAAAAGCAAATCGGTGGATCTAAAATGTAAAAAAAAAAAAAAACTTTATTTTTAACAAGGCTTATATTAAGCTAAGTTGTAGCAATTAGTTTAAATCAGCTGTCATTAAATTTGTAATAGATATAGACTGACATTTGTTCTATTAGAAATATTTTTACCAATTTTTTTTGTTTAGCACAATTTCTTGTTGTCTCAATGCGCTATAATCGTATCACTTGTTGGACCAGTTGGGAAAAGGGGGAGGGGTAGAAGGGGATAACATGTGAATGTTGAAGTGATAGCTTTTTAAATGTATTTTATATAAAAAAAATTGTACAACTTTAGTTCGAACTCGAGGGTTCAAGCCTTCTCAAGCTAATACACTAACTACTGTGCCAGCCAAGTGCTATGTAAAGACAAGGTTTCATGGCTATCTATTGTTAGTTTCAAACTTTTATGCGACGACCTAATTTTCTACACAAAGTATAAAGGGGAGTAATTTAACTATAACGCCAAATCAGTCGAGTATAATCTCTTTCCCTTGTTTGATACCAAACCAAATAATTAATTACCATTAATTAATTATCTAATTGGTTGTTGTTGTTTTTTTCATTGATTCTTAATTGATATTAAATTAATAGAAACAATTTATACAATAAGCATTTAATAGTATTTTTTTAAAACTAAAACTAATGAAGCTTTTAGTTTATCTGGAAAAACACCCGTCGGAGTCCAGTTAAGCCATAGATTTAGACCTTTGATGAAGATTACAAAGAAAGTTTGTTTTGCAGTATGTCTCGAAATTTTCTTCGTCACTTTGCACTGAAATGTGGAAGTTTGAAAGTGGAATTGTATAGGAAGGAGAGAAATAGAGGAGAGAGAGAGGCAGAGAGAGGCTTAGGCAAAAAAAAAAAAGAGAGGGAGACTGCAAATATTTTTTAAAATTTTGTTTAGTAATTGCCTGTGTTTTAAATTGAGCATTTGTTGAGCCTTTGTGTCCTGTGCAAAACAAGAATAGAATGAAATTGAAATGACACCTACCAGAAACTAAACGGACAACCTCTGCTCTCCCTTAATGTAACGAAATTTTAAAGAATTTTCAGATTTTTATTCTTTCTTACATTTTTACTAAACTAATTCTTATAATATTACTTGACAAAATTGCTCAGAGTGTATTGTTACAATTCCAACTATCGTAACAAAAGGTTGAAAGGAGATTGTACAGAATGTCGTTTTGGCATTAATTGTTTTGTACTCCCAACGTTTCACTACAAAGTTTGCTTTACATTTCTTCTATTTTGTCGTTTGTTATCTTAATGTATTGTACGGCCCTAGGATTAAGTTTAATTTGAACGTGACGAGAAAAGACAGCAATACTCGACTCTCATTTGATTGGTGTCTGCCCAGTATGGACAAAACAACATGGTATTCTATAACCTCCCTTGTGTGTGTGTGTGTTCACTGACATTACCTGTCATTTATCAATGCCTGGACATGAAGTTAATAACACCATAGAAAAGTCAGACGGATGTTTTGCTGATGTTTTTTTTACAACTAAAGACAAAAAAAAATATGTTTTCTTCCAATGATGATCGAAATCAAGGGTCAAAACTGTCGTTTCGTTGATGTTATTGACATGTCAATGTTTAGACATTGTAAATATCACTATGTTGATGTTTCTATAGCGTATAGATATGTTAAAGCTAATATTTAAAGGACTTGCTTTTACGTACAGTTCTTGTTAGTTACAAAGTTTTTTTAATACAAAGTATTGATGGGACTAATTCAACTTCGTACAATTTTTCTACTGTTTGAGGTACCAAACAAAATAATTAATTACCAATAACTAATTAACTAATTGTTTTTTTTAATTCTTGTTTTTTCGGGAAAAATAAATAATTGTGCAAATTTCAGCTTGATCCGAGATCAGGTTTGGGAGAAATACCAGCTTTGTAATATATGTCATTCAAGAAATGAAGTTGCAGTAAACTGAATCAAAATTGTTTCAAACATTTTAATTAATGCAGTATAAAAAGTATTCAAAGTTGACTTGAGGTCTATTAGAGATGGTGATTTTAAAGACGAGGTTCTATACACTTACTTCTTGACAAAGTTGATTTATTTCCGGAAAAGTGTAAAATCTTTTGAAAAAAAAAAATACTTGTGATGTCTGTACAGATCCACTGGCGGATCCAGTGGGGGGAAGGGCGATTCAATCCAACTAGGCCGACCTCCCTCCCAAAGGGGGCGGACGAATTTTAGCAGAGAAATCACACAATTTATATACAAATTATATGCGAATTCTATACTTTGTTAAAAATATATACAAAATATTTATAACTTAACCTAGTTTTGGATTATATCGCCCCCTCCCTCTAGTATGATCGCCCCCTGACCCTTAACTTTCGAGTTGGGCGGGGGGGGGGGGCAATCCAATTTTGTTTCAGAAATCACAATTTGTTAACATAATTAGTTACTTATTGTCACGGTCAATGGATCTTTAATACTTGAGTAAAAAATGCAAACTATCAGAATCACTGAAGATCTTTGATGATGATAGATGTCACGATGAATAAGCTCTTGAAGTAGTAATGATCTTGAATGAACTTTTGCCTTTTAGATAAAGATCCTGTAACCGTGATCCCGAGGACTAGAAGATGTCAGCTGTCTAGAAGAATTACTGTGACTTGCTAATAACTATATTATATCTAGATCTAAATGCAATCTAGAAAATGAATAGGCGAAAATCCTTCTCAATTCAAATACAGAAACTTTTAATTTAAAACTTGAAACCGCAAATGTACAAAAATTACATGAATAAACTGTGACTTAGATAAAACATTCAAAAGATTTCTACTGGATTTTTAACGATCTACATCAGTGATGCCCAAAATACGACCCGCGGGACAGATCCGGCCCGCGACGTGGTTCCATCCGGCCAGCCGAAATGTCGGCACAAAGTATATAAAGTCCGCTACCCCCCCCCCCCCCCCCCCCAAAGAAAAGGTTTAAAAATGCTAAGGCCATCAATTCTACTCCGATTTATTGGTACCATGACCAACATTTGTACGTTTATGAGACTCTTAATGTAGAATTTATTAAAAAAAAACAAAAAAAAAAACTTTACTTTTTTGGCAGAACATGATAATAAGCCGATATGTTTAAATTATAAATAAAGTGTGGCTGTTTTTTTTTTATTTAAAAGAAACCAATTATAAAACAAATTTGACGTCATTTGAATAAAAAGATTGTTAAACTACGTCTAGAGACTGGGGGATTAATGTTAATATTTATCAAAAAGTGTCGAGAATATGAGTCGTTTGTAAAGCTAGCTACACTGTTGCTCATATTTTTAGTAGAGAAATGAAGCCGTTTTCTGACGCACGAAAAAAAATGATTACATACAAAATGGAATAACAATTCTGATGTTTAGAGGCTAAACTACCACACGCAGCTTATGGGTTAATGACTGCAAGTGCTAGATCCACGGGTTTCTAATCAAACAGTTTCAGGTCTATTTCATTTCATTTTTGTACATTTCCTTTATGTTGCCAGCGACACCAGTGTCGGAAATTAAAATGGCTCGCAGGTCGATTTATGTTGGGCATCATTGATCTACACAGTATGAGAATCGGCTCGAGACTAGATAACAATAACGTCTTACTGGAATGAAGATCTACCTACGACTGAAGAATTCTAGCTCCCACGCGTCTTTCTGTCCACGTGACTGTCTTGACCTCTAAATTTGCATAATTAGCATAACCAATGAAATCGCTTCTTTGGCTGATCAAATGATTTTCTATCAAGCGCTGCATGCATGATCACAGCGTCATTGGAAAAACCAGACTTGACATAAAAATTTCTTAAATAAAATAATATGTTTGACAAATGATACGTGACACTTATCTATATGATAAAAGCAACTTATTGTTATTTTAACTAATCTTAGTATTATAAAGTTGGTATGCTAGCCGATTTGGCGTGTTGGGGGAGGGCGATTCCGCTCCCCGACCCTTAACTTTCGAGTGGATGGGGCGGTCCAATTTTCGGCAGAAATCACAGGCTGTTAAAATAATTAGTTACATATCTATATGATAAAAGCTAGCATATAACTTAACTGACCTTTATATTATGTCGTTCATCTTCTGGTATCTTGGTCGCTTCTGTGGCTGTGGGTAGGGGGCGGGGGCGATTACAGCTACTGCCCTACTCACTCTTGACTTTTGAGTGAGGGAGCGGTCCAATGTTTAAGCAGAAATCATAGTGTATAAACAAAATTTTTATAATATAAGCTACTTATTGACACGTGAACCCATTTGTATATTATGTCCCATCACACTCTAACCTCAAACTAAATCATTAGTAAATATAAAATGAAAGAGGATTTTACCAGGTGTTAGGGTCGATAAGATCACCTTCTCCCCACCGAGCAAAGCAATACTTTTCTTTTGTACTATTGTTAGAAATTTTTTTTTTTACAAACAAAACCTGCCACTAATTATATATGCTATTAATTACATTCTCATATAGAGTCGGCCTAATCCATATTCTTTAATGCCAAATGCAATCATTAGCAATAATTAGAAAAAGGAGAAAGGACTCTTACATGATAATTGTTTCCACTCTACGGTCCCGACGCAAACATGGCGTTTGAAAATAGAATAGTTAAATATGGCGACATAGTCTTTGTAATTGCGCTTAATTTTAAAATAATATTTGTAAGAATATGTTTTGGTAATTTTAGAATTCATAAGAAATTTTTAAGTATAATATTAACGATTGAAATGAGTTCTGAAACCAAATATTTTTTTCCTAGTCGCCTTTTCTTTCCCAACCTTTTCTCTTAAATTTTGGAACTATAACTCACAAGTTTATACTTGAATCTGAACACTACATATATCCTACAAAATAGGCAACTCTTGGGCTAATTTAAGGGTTTTATTAGCAATAAAAAAACTGCAGCCTCGGAAAACACAATGAACTTATGAAGAACTCAACAGGATTACACAGAGTGGTATAGGAGTAGGTGCGTACCAGCAAGTTTCAATGAAAGACGCTAGCAGGAAAAGGAAATGACCACCTTGGTTGTGCCTTTTAAATCGGTTGTTTTGGCGGTTTTTCTGGGGCAGAGGTCAGCTTGTGTTTGTGGACCATTGTTTGGTCAAGCTTAGCCTACCAGTATATAGTATCATCCCCACTACAGAGCCCCTAGATTGAAACGACCAGTCTCGGGGCGTTCTGTCCTAAAATGACTCTTCAAAATCAAACAACTTATTCGAGTTTGTGTGCACAGCCTTTGGGAGGTGATACATATTATTATGTTGCCCTGCAGTTAGTCATTGGGTCCTGCGGGGTCCCTCTGGTACTTCATTAGACTCCTGGCCTATTTTTGGACTCTTTTCATTACTTTGCCACCAGATAGGTGGTGCTTGGTAGCGCTTGATCTATGTTCTGGGAACACGCCTTGGAGTTCCTTCTTCATCCCTTGGGTTCACCAGGTATGGATCACCATCCTTCCAAGGTAAAGCAATTACCTTGAAATATCTAAGATCCCAGTGGTTCTGTATCTTGTTGCGACACAGCCACCGCTTTCTAATGAGTACAGTATCACCTAGAGATATGATCTCTCCTGTCTGTTTAAAGTCTTGTGCTTCTTTCCCTTTCAATGTCTCTTGTTCTAGCTTAGTATAGGCTCTTCAGTGAGCTTCCTTGAGTCCATCAATGTGAGTGTGGAGCCACTTTATGTCAGGCTCTGTGCCCACGTCATCTGCCTCTGTCCTAATAAGAAAATCAAGTGGAAGCTTGGGTGGTCTGCCAAACATTAGCTCATAGGAGCGAATCCTGTGGTTTATGTGGGGTACAATTGTACATAAAAACTAACTTTGGGATGTGGTCGGGCCACCTTTGTTTTTTTTCGGGTGGCAACGTTCTAAGCAGATCATGCAGGGTTCTGTTGAACCTTTCACACTGTCCATTGGCTTGGAGTTGTAAGGTGTTCTACGAGACTTGTTAATGTCATAGGAGGAACACAGTTCGGCAATTAATTGTGACTCCCCCATAATGTAGGAATCAATGTTGGATAATGACCTTAGCAACAGTACTAGCTCGTTGGTCTTTCGTGGGAATGACGATTGTATAGTTTGTAAATACATCTGTAAGTATGAGGACATCTTCCTTTCCATCCATGGAAGGTTCCAGCCAATGGCTAAGATTTCTAGAGGCTTTGAGGCTAGTATTCTACCGGCAGGCCCTTTTGGTATCCGTGTGGGTAGTTTAGCCTCCTGCCATCGTTCGCACCCCTGTATATAGCCTGTCACATCATGGTACATTTTTGGCCAGTAGCATCTTTGTCTCAATAGTACAATAAACCGCTCCCTTCCTTGATGCCTCAATGAATGTGCTGATGATATTACTTGTTCACGAAGTTGGGCTGGGAGTATCTAGCTGATACTGTCTATATAAAATACCTTCACTTTCTTCCACTGATTTAATAGTGTTTGCATATTGGGGGATAACTTCCTCCGTTCCCCTGACTTGGGTTTGAAGCCAGAGTGCCAAAAAACTGAGAGTGCTGCAATATCTGGGTCTTTTATCTGTAATTCAGCAAATTCTTTCTTGCTATAGGATGGGAACGTTTCAGCAAGATCAGTTGCTTCTACAAAGGCTGTGGCCTTTTCATTACTGTCCCTAGGCCCACAATTCACTATTTCACTAATCTCCTTTGGCACAGTCAAAGATGTTTGATTGCCGCTTATTGCATTTTCCTCGTTATCTTTGCTGTCTTCTCTATTTTCAAAAGGATTCCGTGATAGAATATCTGCATTCACATTAGAACGTCCAGACCGGTAGAATATTTTGTAGTCAAATATTGTCAAATCAGCTGCCCATCGCTGTTCGACTGCTCCCAGTCTACAGGTTAGGTTTTGAGGTGAGACAATGGATTATTGTCAGTATAAACTTGAACTTTTGTTCCAAGTAGGTATTTTCTAAACTTTTCAGTCATTGCCCACTTATGAGACACCACCAGCAGAAACTGTGTGTCCCAAATAGTTAACTTCACTTCTCATAAATTGACATTTCTCTGGGTTCAGCTTCAAACCTATTGTCTTTAGCCGCTCTAATACCTTCCCTAGGCAAACAATGTGGTCTTCAAAGGTAGAACTGTAAACAAGGATGTCATCTAAGTACACCAGCACACTCTGTATGATCAAGCCACTCATTTGAGATTGCATAAGGCGGCTAAAGGTGACATGGGCATTGCACAGGCCAAAAGGCATTCGATTATATTCAACAGTCCAAACGGAGTTGTGAAAGCGGTCTTATGCTTATCCCTCTCATCGACTTAAGTTTGATGGTAACCACAGGCCAGGTTCATAGAGGAGAAAAATTTAGCACCATGCAATGTGTCTAATGCCTCATCAATTCGAGGTAGTGGATAGGCGTCCTTTTTGGTCTTGTTGTTTAGAAGACTCGTCTGTTCTGAAATGGCTGTAATGCAGATCTCTGATGCTGATACCTTGAGGAAGTTGGCAGCCTTTGGCGTTGGCCAGTCAAAGTTTGTAAATGTGCCAAGAACCATGGATTCGGAGAGAACAAGATTTTCCCTTGAGAGGTTGATAATTTCAGCTTGACAGATGCCATTTGTAGACTTAACGATAGCTCCAGAAACAACCATTGCCCTTGGAACAGACTGGGATCGTTCTAGCAGTAGGTCACCACTGTAGTCTCTGGGGCATCCCATCAGTTGGATTACTTTCTTAGATTCTGCTGGAAACAACAATTTACCTTTGACAGCAAGTCGAGCTCTACCCCATAGGCTACTTGCTTTTTGGGTTTGCTTGAAGTTTTAACAGCGATTTTTGAGACAAGCACTCCCAGGCCCTCTGTACGTAACACATACATTCCTTATGTCCAGGTACTTCGTCTTTGTGAAACTTCCATCCCGGGGAGTTTTGATCCTTGGTTACCAAGAAGCCTCAGTTTCTTATAACTTTATCCATGAGCTAAACATCCGCTTCAAAGTAACCAACGTATGATATAGCCAGCCCATTAGCTGCGGTGATTTGGAACCAATTGTCCACACACTGTAGCACATGGCCTTGAGATTGAAAGTGCTCATTAAAAAATGACTCTGTGAGTAGAGACACCTGTGACCCAGTGTCTAGCAAGCATGTGAATCTTACATTTCCGATGACTGCAACTGTAATTGGGCAGGTGCCAATTGCATTCTTCTTGATGTGACTAATTGAGTCATGAACAGCCTCTCCCAGCACTTGACTCCTCATGCCAGGGGGCTGGAGTTTGGGTGGATTTCACAGCGATGAAAAACGTGACCTGTCTCCCAACACTTGGTACAGACTGGAACCCCGTCGGCTGTATATGGGAAAAATCCCCTGTTTGTGTTCAAATAAGTCCTGCGGGACCTGTTGGGCGATTCATTGCCGGTGTTGTGGTACGACTGTTTACAGATGCTATTGGGCTATTAGCTGACCACTGTCCCTGGGTCTTAACTTGCGTATTGCTAATGTAGTCACTGATATAGTGCATTAGAAACAATTAAAGAAAATAATAATGTTATAAGTAAAGCGAATGCATGAATTCATGAATAAAAAAAATATTATGAATGAAGCTAAAAATAGCTAATTGACCTGAATTTAATTTTTTTATGAAAACATTGGCGAACGAATATTGATCTATGTAAAAAATGCTTTAGAAAAACAAATTTGAATGTTATTTTATTCTTACTCTGGAACAAATATAACCTAACACAACTCCGATTCATTTCTTAATGTGATACTTATGTTTACATACTAAAACAATCTGCACCCCTAAGCTGTCAGAAGATATTATTGCCTTAATAATTAAAATTTTGTTCAAATTATTAATGCATTTATTATAAATATATTTAGATCTAGGCTTTATTTAGTCTTATTTAGACTGTCAAGTGTAGGGCCCTATAATGAGGATATGTCAAAACTGCGTGCTATAAAAGTAGTTCGTCATTTTTGAAACTTATAACAAAAAATAAGTTAGTATCAAAATTCTTTTTTAAAACAGCATTTGAATCAGTATTCTATTCAATGGAAAATATATTTTGTAATGAACCATTGACACTTTTACCATTGCGACCTTAGATGCTAATTTTTTGTAACAATGCGCGAATCTATGAATGAAGCTTGAGTTATTAATGAACAAGTCCATGACCTTTTTTTTTAAAAAAAAAATTACCTCTTCAGAAGTTTTTCATTGAAAAGTGGTGTAATTTTTTGAAAAATCTGCTTGCATATATAATTGTAAAAATTACATGGTTCACTTTCAGAAAAGAAAAAAGTTGCCGTAGCATCAGAACCTGGAATGATCTAAAATATTATGATATCCGATTTTCATTCTCTTTTAGTTTCTGAGATATAAACGAATCGGACAGATAGACGGACAGACAGGCCACACTAAACTAATAGCGTCTTTTCCCCTTTTGGGGGCGCTAAAAATGCACAGTTGGTATGAATGAATTTTAAGATCTGTAGGAGTGTTCAATGGCACATAACCTGTTGCTTCCTTTTACATATTTATTTTGAAAACGAGTATATGTATTCTTTGTAAAGGTAAAGACAAAATATATCTATACTATAAAGTAGAATGTAAGTAGTATGTATGTTCCGAATGGAAATCAAAATCGTTTGACCAATCTTAATGAAACTTTGCACACATGTTCCTTTGGTGCTAACTGGAACCGTGACGTATGTACAGTAACCCTAAAACAAACTAAAGACCCTCAAAAAAAGTTGCCCAACTCTATGAAAGTATTAGTATTTGATGAATCAATGCCATGTCTACCATGTTTAGATCGAAAGGATCTAGATCTAATTTTTAAAACTACACTTTGCACAGATAGTTTTTTACTTTGACACATGAAAATATAAAATATAGTCTATTGATTTCATTATTTAATAAAATTAACCTTCAAATTTGTGTTTCAAAAGTATTTTTACATAAATTTGCTCCTTATATCTGCGAATTTAGAAGTCCTCACGTACATTCTTTCATTAGACAAGACCAAATGTTACACATCTCTCTATTCCTAGGTCTAAAACTTTAATTCAACTCTAAGATGATAGAACTTCTCATCGCAAACATTATTTTATACTTTAACACATGAACAACCAATTATAGTCCATTCGTTTCATATTTTAATCAAATTAACATTCAAATTTGATTTCCTAAAGCATTTTTCATACATTCGTTCGCAGTAGCTGCTAAGTCGTATTGACATACATTTTAATATCAAAATAATTCAGTACATCTAACAAGAAAGGTCATGCATGCGCAGAGTGAAGCCTCCACGCACGCGAAGAAAGAACTCTATCCAAGTCAATATTTAACTCTATATTATTCTACATCTAGGCTCTCTCTGACTCAAGATCTAATTCAAATATGATAGATCTACTTTATAATTTAACACATGAACATACAAAATAAAGTCTTTTCATTTCATATTTTAATCAAATATATGTATGCCTACAAATGTTTTTATTTGAAAAAAATGGATTTAGGTCGATTAGCTATTTTGATAGCTCCATTCATACTATTTTTACAATAGTAGACCGGCGGCATAGCATATGCCGCTATTTTGCAGGGCCGGCCTTAGGTGACCGCAATGACTCCGCACTTATGCGACCGCAGTGGGCCCCGCACTTTCTTAGGATCCGCGCTAATTCTAGGTGTATCAATTATTAAATTAAACCATTTTATAACTTATAACAGATTTCCCGTTCAGCTCATTTCCACAAAAATCTGTCGCTTGAAGCCTCTTTCCACCTGCTTTGAGGACCTCTACGAAAGTGTGGTATGAAGTTGTACTGGGATGTTCCTGTTATCGATTTTTTCGTAATGGCCTCCATGTCATTGCAACTCTTATTATGCGTAATTCATTTTGTAGGAGTACATGTCCCGCAAACCTCATGCGACGTTCTGTCACAACCTTACCAAGTGCTCGACTCCCAGTTCGGCATAGCATTTCCTTGATTGAGACCCAATCTCTATAACTGATTATTAAAATCCGTCTTAGCCATCTTTGTTGAGCTACATTTAGTCTTTTTCAATTTAGGCAGA
Source organism: Biomphalaria pfeifferi (assembly GCA_030265305.1). Taxonomy (NCBI): domain Eukaryota; kingdom Metazoa; phylum Mollusca; class Gastropoda; family Planorbidae; genus Biomphalaria; species Biomphalaria pfeifferi. The sequence goes on along the minus strand of JASAOG010000003.1, from coordinate 4,279,237 downwards.
TGACTATCCACTGCACTTTATTAACAGAGCCCAGCTACTGGTAGAAATTTTGTAACCTCTCTTGGCTACGCTCTTGGAATTAGGTGACTGTAGTTTGCTTAAGATTTTATATCGAAAAGGGAAGTTTTATCGTCAAAATCATCTATTGTGGGTTTTAAATTAAAAAAAGTTTTTTTTTAACAACATCAAAACCCCATTTAGCTACGCTAATAGAATTTGGTGAGTGTAGTTTGCTTTAGAATAATATTGAAGAGGGGTTTTCAACCTCAAAACTCTCTGTAGGGGGATTTTAAGCTAAAAAAAATCTGGAGTAGTGTTAAGCTAAAGAAAGCAATCTGGAGGAGGATGTTTAAACTTAAAACTCCCCTTTGGCTTGGCTAAGCTCAAAGAATTTTAGTGTGTAGTTTACTTTTTTTATATTGAAGAGGTATTTTTTAGCATCAAACCCCGATGAGGGGAGGGGTTAAACTCAAAACTCCCTTTGGTTACTCTCAAAGATTTTTGAGTGTGTAATTTGCTTTTTTTTATATTGATGAGGTATTTTTTAGCTTTAAACGCCGATGAAGAAGGGTTTAAATTTAAAACCCTTTGGTTACTCTCAAAGATTTTTGAGTGTGTAATTTGCTTTTTTTATATTGATGTGGTATTTGTTTATCTTCAAACCCCTCTGGTGGGAGGTTTAAATTTAAAACCACTTTGGTTACGCTCAAAGATGTTGAGTGTGTAATTTGCTTTTTTTTTATATTGAAGAGGTATTTTTTTTAGCTTCAAACCCCACTTGAGGGGGTGGGGTTAAACTAAAAACTCAAAACTCCCTTTAGCTACACTCACAGAATTTGGAAAGTGTAATCCCCCCTCCTTTGATATAATTGATTCCCCCCCACACACACCCTTTCAATATAATTGCTCTCCTCAAAGGTAATTATAGCGGCAAAATTCAAAAAATTAAATTCATTTTCTATAGATAGATAGATAGATAGATAGATAGATAGATAGATAGATAGATAGATAGATAGATAGATAGATAGATACATACATACATACATACATACATACATACATACCGGTACATATATACATACATACCGTAACACACATACATACAGTGTTTTTTTTTTGTGACGGTACGCACCGGTACGGCATACCGCATCTTTTTTCGATGTGGGGAAAAAAGTATTACTTTTCTTGTATTTGAACGACGTTTATTGTTAATTTATTCGTAGTTCAAAGTTCATCACAGAGTACCTGCACCTATTTGTTTACAAAAAAGGCACTGCATACATATAGCCTAATCCCCTAAGTTCAGACACTTGTTTAGTGCAGTTGAAATAAATCTAAGTCTCAGCTCTTTTCTCTGTTTGTATATTTACATTTGTCAAAATAGAGCCGCATTACGCTGTCTTAAATCCTTCCCAGTATTCTCATCTTACCCTGTCCACACTGTTTTCGATTTCTCCACAGGGTCGAGGAAACAACAAAACTACTTGACTTACTGTGCAGAGACACTGCGTAATGGCTAAGTTGTACAAAAACCTTTCAACTCTTGTTCAATTATGCATGCATCCACCGGTTCTTAGGAAAACATTTGGCTGGAAACAACGTGTGCACTGTAGGCTGGAGGAGTGAGCCATCCCCTTACTGAAACAACTAAATACACAAGCTAAAAAAAAAGTTACATTTTCCTAAGACCACCTAAGTACACACGACCAATCGCCTTTCTAAACTAATGAACTAATGATGTTTGTTATTGCGGACAGATTGTTAAGGTTGAGATTATATCGACTTTATCGAGTTTATTGATCTCATCTACAACTTTGTGGTCTTGCTTTACTCGGGCTTGTACTTTTTCCAGGCAGACAGTAATTATGCTTTAACACAGTCAGTGTCCGTCAGTATGGGAAGAAAGAATACTTACATCGTACTTTAATACAGTCAGTATGGGAAGAAAGAATACTTACATCATACTTTAACACAGTCAGTGTCCGTCAGTATGGGAAGAAAGAATACTTACATCGTACTTTAATACAGTCAGTGTCCGTCAGTATGGGAAGAAAGAATACTTACATCATACTTTAACACAGTCAGTGTCCGTCAGTATGGGAAGAAAGAATACTTACATAGTACTTTAATACAGTCAGTGTCCGTCAGTATGGGAAGAAAGAATACTTACATCATACTTGCTATTTTGTACATATTCCCTTTGAATTTATCGCCTACCCTCTGGTTGATACTAATGAAGTTTAGGATGTATTAGTTTTATGTGGTCTGTCTTTCCATCACGTTTAGGTCGCAAAAAAACTAGATAAAATTTTGAAAATCAGCACAATTTTGGTGCAACGGTTAGTTTTTATCTTCTGAAAATTAACAGTTTTGGTTTTAAAATGAAGTATTCAAGCAGTTTCCCTAAACCTTTGAAGAAAATAAGACTTCAGGGGAGGTAGGTCTTTAAAGTAGGTCACATACGAAAAAAATATTCGTGGCTCATTATTAACTATTTGCTCCATTTATTAACTAACTTAGTTTTTCCAAATATTTTTTATCCGATAATTTGCTCTAGTTGTAGCTCAAGTAGAGAGCTAACTTTTGTTTTATTACACACTCCAGACCAAACCTCAATCTGAATCACTAGCGGATCCAGAACTTTGAAGGGGGGGGGGGCGATTTTTTTCTAAACCCTAACGCCCAGTAAACCCTAACCCTATGCAGCGTTTCTCAACCTTTGGCGAAAAAAACAAACAAAAAACAGTTATGTTGAGGCCTTTCTCTTGCGCGCTTGGGGGTCTGGGGGAGCGCTGTAAGCTTCCCCAGTTGGGTAAGGGGCAAAGATCCGACGCCAAAAGCGTTTACTTGCATTTTTCACTACAGAAACGCATCCTCCGGACATTTACAGCTCATTATGTATCAGTGGGGTTCGGGGCGAAGCTCTGACGCCAAAAGCGTTTTCTTGCATTCTTCACTGAAGAAACACATTCTGCTGACCTAAAGCTCATTATTCATCCTATTATAAAGGACCTTTTGAATAATGTTGAAAAATATTCTAATATGAATTTATAGGCCCTTAATACATTGCAAATAAAACCGATTTATTTTCTTGAAAAAATAAGAGTACACCACATATTTAGATTAAGGCTTTGAGGATCACCGACGAAAAAAAATTATTTGATAAATAATATTCAGTAAAATTGAATTATAAATTGTGAGTTATAGTCCCAAATTTTTTTAACTAGAAAAATATCAGATTGAGTAAAGGTTGGAAAAGGCGACTTAGAAATAATTTTTTGGGTTTAGAACTCATCTCAATCTCAAATAATTAAGATAAATTCATGTGAAATTACATAAAGTCTGTCTGGAAAGGGGAGAGGCGGTAGAGTGAAAGGATTAATCCTCGCTCCTTTTTATAATATCTGCTAATGATTGCATATGGTATTGAAAAATAGGGGTGGGTCGACTCGATATAAGAATTTTATTTATAGATGTATAAATTATATTAGTGAAAGGTTTTTTTATTTTGTAATTTCTTAACTATAACACAAAAAGAAAAAGTATTGGTTTGTCCGATGGGGCGAAGGGGATTGCATGTATCACCCCTCCCACCTGGTACAATCCTTTTTCATTTAATATTTACTAATCATAAAATTTGAGATTAGAGTGTGGTGCGACACAATATACAATGGGTTCACATATCAATACGTAGTTTATATTATATAGTTAATTCGACTAATTTTGTTCACATATTATGATTTCTCCATAAAAATTTGAAATAAATAAAAAATAAATTGGACCGCCCCCCCCCCCACTCGAAAGTTTATGGGGGATCGGGATTGATGCAATCGCCCCCTCCCGACCCTACCATATCGGCCAACATACTAGAGGGTGGGCGCGAAATAATCTAACATTAGGTTGAAATATAAATAATTAGTAAATATATGATTAACATAAGTAATAAATTCGTATACTAATTGTGTGATCGCCCTTACCCCCCCCCCCCCCCCCCCCGTAGCTGATTGAATAATAGGAAAACATTTTTCAATTATCAAATACTGAGCATTAATACTTTCACTGTGAATGAGTAAATGTGTTACAGGCACTAGAGGATCCAGAACTTTGGAGTGGAGGGGGGCGATTTTTTTTCCAAACCCTAACCTTAAGCATAAACGCGAGTACAGCATATATATATATATATATATTGTTACATTCTCCACTATCAAGGCTCTCTGCCAACTGCACCACACGACACAATGAACTTAAAGAACCTCACAACTCAGGTCTCCAAAGTAACAGTAACAGTTTAATTTCAAATACATAACAGCCAAACTGTACAATTGGCAACAAATCAAATCACTTTTGCATTTTTATAATACTGGTGTACATTGCTAGTTATGGTCCCACATTTTATTATACAAAAAAATATATCTGTATGAGAAAAGGTTGGAAAAAGATGACTAGGAAAATAATATTTGGGTTCAGAACTCTTCTCAATTGTTACTCTTATCTGAACAATTTGGTATGAATTCTAAATTTTCCAAAACAAAGTCTTTCTTAAAATAACAAAGATAAATTCGTGTGCAATTACATGTAAGACTAAGACTAAGACTGCTTTATTTGTTGTGATTACAAGGACTCGTTTCTCATATAAAGACAACACAACAGAAAAATACACATAAATACAACAGACAACATACAGAGTTCATTCAGCGACTACACACAGGTATCTATGGGCATTTCATGTTCCCTGATCAATGAGTGGCGGTGATAGAGCCTGACAGTTTAGATGAGGCGTTGCCTTGCCAACAACTATTTCCGTATGTTAGCAGATTTTGTACAGTTGCGACGTAAAATGTCTCAAGGATCTTCTTGTTTAGTTTAAAGCTATTGAGCTTGTATAGAAAAAAGAGTCGCTGGGCTGTTTTCTTTGTCAGAGTTCCAATGTGGTCTTCCCATGAAAGCTTGTTGTTGATGATAACGCATAGATATTTATATGCCTTTACTTGTTCTATAGATGTAGTGTTTATTTGCAGTTCACGTATAGTTTGTTTTTTCTTTTAAAAATCTATTATAAGTTCTTTAGTTTTTGTTACATTCAGTTCTAGAAAGTTGTCGGTGCACCAGTTTGTAAACTCTTCTATCGAGCTTCGATACTGAGTTTCGTTTCCTGAAATAAGACCGACTATGGCAGTATCATCAGTGAATTTAATGAGTTTAACTGAGTCATAGATGCTTCTTATGTCATTAGTGTAAAGCGTGTATAGTACAGGAGAAAGTACACAACCTTGTGGAGCACCCGTACATAGTACTCGAGTTGACGATTTGGTGTTGTTGACTTTAACATACTGGGGCCGTTGGGTTAAAAAGTTTAGAACCCATGCTTGTAAGTAAGGGGTTACATTTAAGTTACTCAGTTTGTTTATCATTAGATGTGGCTGTATGGTATTGAAAGCTGAGGAGAAATCTACGAAGAGGACTCGTGCATATGTTTTGGGTATATCGAGATGCTTATAAAGCTGGTTCAAAAGCAATAGAATGGCACCCTCAGTTCCTCTAGCTGCTTTTTATGCAAATTGGTGAGGGTCTAGGCTATTATTGACTTTTGTCACAAGTTGTTTAAGCATATATTTTTCAAAACATTTCATAACAATAGGTGTTAGTGCTACTGGGCGGAAATCATTTAAGCATGTATTGGAGTGGATACCTTTTCAGGAAACACCGGCCACCCCGATATCCACGTGACCCTTCCCCCTTGATGGCACCTTCTGTCCGCGCATAAAAAGGCAGACCAACGTGGGCACTGTCCATTCTACTGGCATCTCTTGTCGCTGTAGTGTCCGTATGTTACTGGACCTACGTCGTCTCCACTCCCTGTTTGTGCCTGGTTCTACACCGTGTGTTTACGTATGGCTGCAGGTCTTTAATGTATAATAAACTGATTGAAATCGGCCTACGAGTTGCCTTCGTCATGTCATTTAGTTTGTTCTGTGCCAAACCCACCACAGACCACATACATAAACTCTGTCGAGATATTTGACTTTTCTATTTTAAAACGTCATCTTTTCGTCTAGAACGGGGGGAGGGCGATAGATTGAAAATTTTAATCCTCGCTTCTTTTTATAATTTCTGCTAATGATTGCATTTGGCATTAAAGAATAGGGTGTGGGGCGACTCGATAAAATAATTTAATTTATAGCATATACAAATTATATTAGTGACACTTTTTTTTTAATTTTGTAACTTCTTAACTAAAATACAAAAAGAAAAAAGTATTGGTTTGTCCTATGGGCGGAAGGCGATTGCATGTATCGCCCCTCCCACCTGGTACAATCCTTATCTTATCTTATCTTAAATAATACAGACGTTACTTAAAAAAAGAAGATGATTACGTCCTACGCGTCATGCATTTAGTCATGCATATTAACCAATGACTTAAATTCTGCCAAGTCACTGGTTTTCCTGGCTAGCTCAGGCAACCCATTCCATGCTCTAATAGCACTAGGGAGTATTTGTACACATTTGTCCTAGCATATGGAACGAGGAATATGCCTTTATCTTTGTGTCTTTCAGAGTATTTTATTAAATTTTGTTTTTGTATTTGAAGATTATGGTTCAGTGTTTTATGTATAATTGCTACTTTACTTTTGAGTCTTCTGTCCTGAAGGCTTTCTAAATTTAGTGATTTTACTATAGGTGTTACTCTAGTCAAATGTGAATATTCATTTGTTATGAATCTCACTGCTCTATTTTGTGTTTGTTCCAGTTTCTTAATGTTTTCTTGAGTTGAGGTATCCCAAACGGAGGATGCATATTCTATTATTGGCCTAGCCAAGGTTAAATAACATTTTAGTTTTGTTCTTATTTGATTTATAGAAATTTCTTTTAATAAATCCTAATGCTTTGTTTGATCTTTTTTATAGTTTCATGAATATGTGGATACCATGACAGTTTTTCATTTATTCTAACACCTAGGTATTTTGCGTTTTTAGTCTGTGTTACTGGTTTGCCATGAATAAGATAAGTAAAATTAATTTGTTTTAGTTTTTTTGTTACTCTTAACAACTGACATTTTTCTGGGTGGAAAGACATGCTCCAATTTGATTCCTATTTCTGTAATTCATCTAATTCTCTTTGTAAAATATCTGTGTCTTGTGTTGTTTTTATTGTTCTATATATTATGCAATCGTCTGCAAATAATCTGACTTTTGTTCCTGAAGTAATGCAATTTGGTAAATCATTTATGTAAATTAAAAATAGTAGTGGACCCGAGACTTTTCATTGTAAAACATAAGCGACATAATATAAAAATTCAGCTAATTTTGTTTACAAACTATGATTTCTAATTAAAAGTAGGACCGCCACCCCCCCCTCAAAAGGTTTAGGTGGGAAGGGCAGTAGATGTATTCGGCCACCCCCCGACCCAACCGGCTAACAGGGTAACGACATGATATAATGATCGGTTAAAATATCAATAACAAGTTTTAATTATATAGATATTTAATTGATTCCGATAACAAGCTGTGATTTCTACAAATATATTAGGCCGCCCCCCCCACTCGAAAGTTTATGGTGGAGGGCGGGATTGATGCCATCGCCACCTCCCCATCCCACCAAATTGGCCAACATACTACGTGGGGGGGGGGGACTAAAAAATCTAAAATTAGGTTGAAATATAAATAATTATTAATATAACTAATAAATTCGTATACAAATTATGTGATTTCTTTACTAAAAATCTTCCGACCCCCCCCCCCCCTCGGCCGAGTAAGGGGGAGGGCAATCGCCCATGCCGCACCTCCCCCCCTTGATCCACCAGTGGTTAGAGGCGAGATATGGTGTCATTATGTTATATATCATCTCTACATCTAGATTTAGATAGATAGATTCGACCGTGTTCTATCATCTTCCGAAGTCAAACCCACTTTGAATGGAACCTTTTACGACATATCTAGAGCTCTAGATATGATCTAGATTACATTATGTACATATATAAGCTAATCAATCTACTGAAAACAAGATACAAACAAGATTCTAAAGAGAGTTTGTGTTATCCCACCAGACCCGCCCATAGACAAAGAATATTCCAGCTATGAATTTGTTCTGACTGTATAAAGTAATACAATTTTAAACAATCAATTGACGTTGTGTTTCAATTATAAAAAAACTGTACAATTTATTATCGATAATGAGATTTCTTACTTACATTACATTTTTTTCACAGAATGAGATACTAGCTTTTCAAAAGTTTATCTAGTTGTTCTTGTTGTTGTTTTTTTTCATCTAAACGTCACAGCCCGAAAAACAGACGACACAAAATTCAGCCTTTTGATCATACGGGTGGGGGGTGGAAGTATGAGAATATTTGAGACTTTTCGGGGACAAACACTGTCCCCTGTGTACGCGAAAGACACGCCACTGCACGAACCAATGTATGAAAAATTTAGGACCTAAAAATCTGCGCTTCTACTAGATCTAGTCGCACAATGAAAAATTGTGTGCGTTTTGTTTTTCAATTGCTTTTGTAGAGCGCAACAACCTTTTGGGGGGGGGGGGGGGCGGGATGTGGGGGCGCGGTTTGTCTACATTAGTGGAGTGTTTTGGAGAAGTTTTCTCTATATTTCAATTTCAAAAAGACCTAATAAAAAATGTTAAAATGATGTTTAATATTCACCACGTGAATACATACCATATGACCTAGAACACCTAATTTAAAAAAAAAAATCTTGATATTTTTTAAGGTCTTGCTAAGTTCTGATGCAAAGGTTATTATTTTTTTTCATAGCGAACTGTTTAATATTCAAAGCTATATATGGAAGCAGTTTTTACATAAAATACATTACTTTTTAATCTTCATTCAAAGATTTCTTTATGTTTATGTCTCTTAGGATATAGAGTATGTATGATATAGAGTATGTATTAAATATTGTATAGAGTATGTATGGTATAGAGTGTGTATGGTATAGAGTATGTATGGTATAGAGTATGTATGGTATAAAGTATAGAGTATGCATGGTATAGAGTAAAGAGTATGTATGATATAGTGTATAGTACTATAGAGTATGTACGATATAGAGTATAGAGCATGTATGATATAGAGCAGCGGTTCTCAACATTTTTAGCTCTGCGACCCTTTTTACTATTCCACACTCTGCGGCGCCCCCCCCCTTTTTTTTTTGAAACATCAAACCTATTATCGTCTATAAGTATAACTGTATAAGTAACTGTTATAAAAATGGAAATCTCCTAAAGTATAAGATATGTATTGCCAAAGCTCAATGTTCAATCACGGAACCTTTTGAAATGATATTCTTCAAAGACACATTTCTTCTTATTATTACATCACAAATAAATTAATTTTTAAATCTTTCCTAGGCGCATCTATTTACTTTTCTATTTCTTAGTCACCATATACATGTTGCAGACTTGGATGAAAAATGTGAATAGCATGTCTGAACTCGGGATGTCATCGGGAAAGAAGTAAGCTACATTGATACAATAGTGTTGCGTCTGTCTGAGTTTGTTTTTGCTTTACCATACTAGCGACACTCGAAAGAGTCTTTGCAATTTCACAACTACAGTCATCCACTGGCGGATCAAGGGGGGGGGGCGGTAGGGGCGATCGCCCCCTCCAACTTGGCCGACCCCGAAAGGGGGGGGGGGCGGACGAATTTTAGTATAGCATTTACACAATTTGTATACAAATTTATTACTTATGTTAATAATATATATTAATTATTTATATTTCAACTTATTTTTAGATTATTTCGCCCCCCCCCCCCTCTAGTATGTTCGCCGATTTGGTGGGGTCGAGAGGGGGCGATGGTATCAATCCCGCCCTCCCCCATACACTTTCGAGTGGGGAGGGCGGTCCAATTTATTTGTAGAAATCACAGCCTGCTAACAGAATCAATTAAATATCTATATGATTAAAACTTGTTATTGATATTTTAACCGATCTTTATATTATGCCGTTCCCTGTTTGCCGATTTGGTGGGTGGGGGGGGGGGCGAATACCTCTACTGCCCTTCCCACCTAAACCCTTTGAGTGGGTGGTCGGTCCTATTTTTATTAAGAATCATTGTTTGTGAGCAAAATTAGTTGAGTCGCCCCACCCCTATTCTTTCATGCCAAATGCAATCTTTAGCAGAAATAATTAAAGGAGCGAGGATTAATCGTTTTAACTCTACCGCCCCTCCCATTTCCAGACAGAATTTATGTAATTTCATATGAATTTATCATAATCATTCTAAGAAAGTTAGAATTCAAACGAAATTTTTCAGTATAAAAGTCATGATTGAGATGAGTTCTAAACCCAAATTATACTTTCATAGTCGCCTCTTCCCAACCTTTACTCAATCTGATATTTTTCTAGTTAAAAAAATTTGGGACTATAACTCACAATTTATAGGCTACTTGCATTTTATTAAATATTATTTATCGAATAATTCTTTTTTCGGCGGCGATCCTCAAAGCCAAAATGTAAATATGTGGGGTATCTTATCTTTTCAAGGAACAAATCGGTTTTATTTGCAATGTATTAAGGGCCTATAAATTCATATTAGAATGTTTTTCAAGTACATTATTCGAACGGTCCATTTTTAATAGTATGAATAATGAGCTTTAGGTCAGGAGAATGCGTTTCCTCTGTGAAGTATGCAAGAAAATGTTTTTAGCGTCGGAACCCAACTAAGGAATAATGAGCTGTAGTTGTCAGGAGAATGCGTTTCTGCAGTGAAGAATGAAAAAAAAAACGCTTTTGGCGACGGGGCTTTGCCCCGAACTCCATTGATAAATAATGAGCTGTAGATGTCAGGAGAATGCGTTTCTGAAATGAAGAATGCAAGAATACGCTTTTGGCGTAGGGGCTTCGCCCCGAATTCCACTGATAAATAAATATTGAGCTGTAGTTGTCAGGAGAATGCGTTTCTGCAATGAAGAATTTTAAAAAAAAACGCTTTTGGCGTCGGGGCTCCGCCCCGAACTCTATTGATAAATAACGAGCTGTAGATGTCAGGAGAATGCGTTTCTGCAGTAAAGAATGCAAGAAAACGCTTTCGGCGTCGGGGCTTCGCCCCGAATTCTATTGATAAATAATGAGCTTTAGATTTTAGGAGAATGCGTTTCTGCATTGAAGAATGCAAGAAAATGCTTTTGGCGTCGGGGCTTCTTTCCGAATCCCACTTTGGAACCTTTTAGCGCTGCCCCAGTTGTTTTGTTTTTCGCCGAAGGTTGAGAAATGCTGCTTTTTTATTGTCATATATATATATATATATATTGTTATAAACCTGATAGTGGCACAGATGGGGGTAGTGGTGTGAGTGTAGTCGGCAGACGCAAATCGCCCCAGGCCAGCGCAAGACGAGCGGTCAACCGTGACGAGTTACGACGGTCAGCCGAGTCGAGTGTCAACAGGACGGTTCGGGAAGAATCGCCGTCGTGAACAGAGCTCAGGAGCTTCATGTGACGAAGCTAGAAACGTCGAGACGAGAGACGGTTCACGACAGGGGTTTAGAACACGGTCAACTACAGCACAGTTCAACGGTGTGGTTCTGTACGGAGCATTACGACGGTTCAATGCGGAGTACTGTCAAGTACAGTTGAGACGACTGGCGCCTTGATCTTGGTCTGCGATCGAGTCCGACACAACGAGCCTAGTTTGTGAAGTCAGTCCTGAACTGTTGAACCTAGTGTAAGCCCGGAACGAGACGGAGAGGCCAGTGCAAGAGTTGATACGGCGGTACGGTGTTATCGGAGAGATATTTGTACAGTGTACGTTTTGCCAATTGTACAGTACTGGCTCAGATTTATTCAACTATTAAAGTGTTACGTTATTTTGGAGCCCTGAGTTGTTAAGTTCTTTAAGTTGGTGGTGTATGGTGCAGTTTGCAGATAGTCTGGATAGTGAGATTCGTAACAATATATACACACACACATATATATATATATATGTGCTGTACGCACGTTTATGCATAGGGTTAGGGTTTACTGGACGTTAGGGTTGGGGGTTTGGAAAAAAATCTCTCCCCCACTCCAAAGTTCTGGATCTACTAGTGCTGTCATCTTCTGCATCAAGTCTTATTCTTTATTTAGACTTTATGGCTTAAAAGCTGGAAAACCATGTTTTGCGAAAATAATTATTTAAAATGGAGAAAAAAATCGCTGATACAGACACAAATGGGAATATGACTGTAAAAACTTGATCAAGATTAAAGAAAAGTCATTTTTTACTGCATCGCAATTAATGGGTTCAATACTTTATGATATGTCTCCGGAAAATCTTCAACTTCCACTGTGAATGGACTTCTGGCAAGCCCAAACAGTGTGTCTGGTACATTTTGAAAGTAGGATGAAATTTCTTGCTTTCACAGAAACTTTTCTCTTTGTCAGGTTCATAGTGATTGGATAAGAACGACAACATGTAAATATTGATATTGTTTTCTTCTATTTTCGTTTGCCAATTTGAACTTTCATTTTGAAAGATCAGATTTTTTTAAACGAATTGATCCATGTTACATTTGATCCATGCAGTGACGCTATTAATTACTTGTAAATCTTGTGGCAGTGCCTTTGTTAATATCCTTTGACAAAGCTCGTATGTTGAGTATCAAAATGATGTTGCATTTATTTCGGCTCCATACATTCGACTTCGTTACAAATAACGCACTGGGATTTTTCAAGTTCTGCTTAAACTAGTGAAGTCAAACCATATCCACTTTATATTTTCTTTTCTCAACTTTTTTTTTGTGCGAGAACTTTTGTCATGGCTTGCTCCATAATGAAAACATTACATTCAATAACATGTAATATTAAACTATGGCGTATTATTAATTCAAAGAAATTGCATTTTAATTTCGTCACGACGTCACCATTGAAATAATATCTGTTTCCACAAAAATGTAAGGTAGCAGTATGCATTAGTTTACATGAATTTAAAACTGTTCAAAATAGTTATGCTGCAACTATTTAAATGTATAAGATTATTCTATTTTAGTTGTCTAAAACATCTATTTTGGAATGACAATACTAACTTCAAATGGGAAAAAAAAGTTGGTAAAATATCAACTTTTAAACGTTAGAATACACACACACACACAAAATCCATATTTTCGATGGTCCTAGGCGACCCCTGGCAAATCTTTAATCGACCCCCACAAGTTGAGTACCCTTGATATAGAGTATGTATGATATAGAGTATGTATGATATACAGCAATGATGCCCAAAATACGGCCCGCGGGCCTAATCCCTGCCCGCGACGAGTTTCCCACCCGGCCAGCCAAAATGTTGGCACAAAGTGTAGAAAATCCCCATCGAAAAAAACAAAGGTTGACAAATTTATCTTTACCTACGTTAGGGCCCTCAATTTTTCTTTAGTTAATTGGTACCATGATCTTTAATAATTGTAAGTTTATTAAATGGGACACTGGATGAAGAATCTACCAGAAAAAGTGAATGGATCTTTTTTTTTTTTTGTGGAACATGATAATAAGCAAAGATATTTAATTTGTAAATAATCATAATCTTAATCTGTCATAGAATCCCCATATTGATGAAACTATCAAAAAATCAAACAAAGTATTAGGGTTTATTAAAAGAAATTTCTATAAATCAATTAAGAAACATAGAACTAAAATGTTATTTAACCTTGCTTAGGCCAATAATAGAATATGCATCCTCTGTTTTGGACCCCTAAGTTCATGAAATATTAAGAAGTTCAAGAAACATTAAAAAACTGGAACAGACACAAAATAGAGCAGTGAGATTCATAACAAATGAATATTCACATTTAACTAGAGTAACACCTTTAGAGAGCAGAGCAGAGTAATACTAAATTTAGAAAGCCTTCAGGATAGAAGACTTAAAAGTAGAGTAGCAATTATACATAAAACACTGAATCATAATCTTCAAATACAAAAACAAAATTTAATAAAATACGCACATTCCTCGTTCCATATGCTAGGACAAATGTGTACAAATGCTCCTTGTTCCCTAGTGCTATTAGAGCATGGAATGGATTGCCTGAGCTAGCCAGGAAAACCAGTGACTTGGCAGAATTTAGGTCATTGGTTTATATAGGCATGACTAAATGCATGACGCGTAGGACGTAATCATAATTAATACTCCTACGGATTGCAGGGTCGATGGGAATATTGACTAAAAAGAGACAATGAGTTGTTGTAGCTACAAAGCTGCTCATATTTTAAGGACAGAAATGAGACAATTTTCTGTCTCGTAAAAACAAAAATAAGCTTCAGATATCCAATTCATTAATGTAAGTACTAGATCCAAGGGTTTCAAATAAATTGTTTCAAATTCATGTCAATTTCGATTCGTTTTTCGTTCATGTGGCCCGCGACACGAGTGTCGGAAATTAAAAAGGCTCGCGGGTCAAATTAGGTTGGGCATCACTGATGTAGAGTATAGATGTGAGCCGGCGCTCCTAGATCTAATTTTTTATCTATTTATATCTGTATTTTAATTTTTGTAAACAATCTAGGCTAGTGCTGAGTGCATGCCTGTCTCCCGCCAGCTCTTTAACTTTAAAGTTAGTGTAGACGAGTCATGACCTGGAACGGAGGCTGCCGTGTCTTGTCCCTTTTTTTCGGTGTTGACCGCTGGTCAGTGCTTGATTAGCTGGTCTGTGTGACCAAGCAGTGAGTTAGAAAGTTATTTTTAGTGTTGTTCCTGTGTTTTATTTTTACTTGATATATTTTAATTAGGATTGATTGTTGTTAGATTGTTTTGATGTAAATGGATTAGTGCCGTGCAACACCGGCTTAATTACTCAGCCATTATCAATATACTGAGTATATGACAAAGGCTTGTAACAATTTACTTTAGCTCTGTGATGTAAAAAAATGCTTTGCTCTGCTAGTAGGCCACTCATTCAACCAAAAAAAAAAACACTACAAATGTATCAATTCTTTTTTTGTGTCCCTCCAATTTTCTATTTGATTATTTCAACACATTTTGTCAGCAGCGTTATTTCCACGTTTGTTCCAACGTTCAGATTTGATGTATTCGGAAAATTTTCTCCGACTTAAAGTCTCTCGCACACCAAGCATGGAGGCCGAAACGTGAACAGGGACGTCCTCGAAGAGTGGTCGAGAGGCTAAGTGCGCTTGAACTTGGCTTGGCTTGGCTACCTAGAAGGGGCAGAGTTGTGTTTACTGAGCGCCTAAAGGCAGCACGGAAAACCAACTCCTAGATACCCCATCTGAGCATGCTGTATGCATGAAAGTAGCGCTATATAAAAGCTATAATAATGGCACTTCATGCAGGTTTTCTAAGCAGTTGACATGAGAAGAAGCAGGAAACATTACTGGAGACAGATTTCTACGGAGATCGATTTCTCTGGAGACAGCTTGCAACCTAAGGATATAGTTCTAAGTTATTAACATTAACAATTGTGATCGAACGTTTTAAATCTAAGCTTAGTGAGAAGGGTTTAAAGTGTAATATTCTTTTTTTTTCTCAGTTCATTCTTGAATATTTTCACATTTGTATTTGAAAGTTCATACAGAAACACAAATGATAAATCTGTTTCTTTTCACCAAAATAAAATGGGTACTGTGCAGTTCAAAGGCGCCTGCTCCGAAAGTTTTAGCCTAAACAATGGAGTCCTGGCCCCAAGCCTCTTTAGAATACTCTTTTCACTGCTAATTCACTACACATTTGACAAATCCACTGAAGACATCTATATCCAATCAAGATTTGATGTCAAACTTTTTAATCGTGACAGAATGAGGTCCAAAACGAAAATCAGAAATCAGAACCATTCTTTCAATAGATATTCTATTCACGGATGTCGCAGTGGTAGGGTACACGCACAGGAGGAGATTCAGTCACTAATGTCCCGCTTCACTCAGGCCTGTAAAGGGTATGGGCTAACCATTAGCGCAAACGTTATGACGCCACCTGCTATAACATCACCACCTATCGTCATTGATGAAAAGTTAGAAATCGTACATGAATTCTGCTACATGGGATCCACTGTTCAAAATGACCTGTCCCTAGAAGAGAAGATGTAAAAAGGCATAGGTAAGGCTGAAGCGACCTTCGCTAGACTCGGACCAACAGTTTGGAAAAACCAGAAGCTCACTATAGCGACAAAAATGGAGGTCTTCAAGGCTTGTGTTTTGAGCGCAGGATCCTGCAAATCCCATTTCAAGAAATAGTGTGTAACACTGAGATACTTGATCGACCAGGTCTTTCCAGCATCTCTGAAATCATCAGAAAACGCCTTATGTGCAGGCTTGTTCATGTCCACCGAATGAACGACATTAGCATCCCAAGTCGCCACAGGTTCAAGAAAAACTGGCTGTCCCTACTTCCGATATTTCGACCTCAAAGCAGTGGACTATTGACTACTGGATGGACATAGCCCTAGACCGCACTATGTGGAGAGAGATAGTGACCAAGAAAGCTATGGAGAGCACCTCTGAAAGAATAGCGCGTGAAGCGCAAAATGGCCGGCTCCTCTGTCACCAAGCTAATGGCACCTTAACGTGCGCTATATGTGGACAGAATTAGGAATCCACAGTCATTGGAAACATTGTTCTACGAGATGAACCCTAGTCGTTCTATAACTGAAGGAGGCCAACAAAATATATAAAATGAATGCCAAACAGAAAAGACAGACATACTAGTGACTTAGGGCTGTGACGTGGTCAACTGACCAGCTGGATGGACACAGCAATTTACACAGAGCCACTAACCTAGCTTCCGACTTCTTTTCAGGCTGCATCCGGCCTACTCTAGTAATTCTTGAGATTGACTGTTGCGGACATTGATCATTACCAGAGAGTTTCTAAATGACGTGACAGGAAGCACCTAACTTTTGACCAGTGTCCAGCATTAGGATTCAATTATTAAGATAAATTCTATGTAAAAGTGAATAGCCCTCAAGATATGAAGGCAATGTCTACACATTTACTCTGTACAGTGAGAAACGTTTTAAAAACCATAACTTTTGTAGAATAATAGAAAAGGCGAAGGTAAAAGCTTACTTTCATAAAAGGACGTATGAATATAAGAGTGTATACAATACACAATTCTATCTTTTATGTTATCATAATACATAATACCAAAAGAATCAGGTTGAATAAAAATAAAGTTGATTAGATAATTTTATATTTAAAATGATAGATACTAAGATTAGAAGCTGGTGTACACAATAAAAGAATGTAGTGTCATATCGTACAAACAACAGAGATGTTTTCACATATTACCGCCCTCTTCCAAGGTCGGGGCTTATGGAATTTAGCCCCGGAAAAAAACTTTTAATCAGGTACCACTGTATTTCCCACAAGAATACGCCCGCACACGCACACGCTTTCGAGAAAAGGCAGTTGAGTTGGGAGGTGATTCTACCTCACCCTTTATTTTATCCCCAATGCCTAAGATTTATAGATCTAGTTATAATGGCCGTGGATTTTTTTTTTTAATTTACATTCCATTCCGTTACACGTCATGAGAAAGTAAGTCCTTATTTAGTCATTCGTTTGTCATATAAAAAGAAAATCTTTCTAACAAAACTATCCTTAAAATTTTTACTTAAATAAAAAGTATAGGTCTAGCGTTTATTTGATTATATTTTTTTCCTTCCATATAAAATGTTTCTCAAGGAACTTTAATTTGCATGTTAATGTAACAGCAGAGATTGGAAGCACGTGTCAACAAATTTGTTTCTCTTGAGATACAATGATCTCTGGCACGTACAAGGCTTTTTTAAAAAGAATTCTTGATATTCTTGAAATGTTCTGTCTATTTCTTGATGCTAAATTTTTACTGAGTTTAGGAGTTCTTGTTAAACGTTTGCTAAACAACAATACATTCTGGGGATTGTGTGTGTGTGTGTGTCATGTAATGCACATTACAGAATGAGCCTCGCTCGTTTGAATACTTTGTTTAGGAAATATATTGACTTATTTTGGATCCCAATTAAAAAGTTGATTTCGTGTTCTTTTAGTTCTAAATGTCAATGTACATGGCGATTAGAAAAGAAAGTCTCTTAAGTTCCAAAACAGTAGCCTTGGCGAAAGCATTATTACGTATGGGGGGACGAGGGTTTCCAAAAGGCAGCTTTTTTTTTTTTGTGAGCTGAATGGTGGTACACGTAACAGAGATGTCCCACAGAAACGCCTTAAAGACCAGCTTAGGCATATACTTGCTTTAACTGACATAGAAAAGAGTATCTGACTGCAGAAGGCTTCAGAAAGAGATAGCTGTTGATTTTTTTTTCTAAAGGCCGAGCGATACACAACAGAAAATCCACTGCCAAGGACAGACAAAGACGCCAAAAAGAGAATCTAAATCGACCACAGGCTATCAATGGTTATGTTTTCGTTGGATGTGACAAACTATGTGGGTCGCAGCTGATGCTACGTAGACACGAAAAATACTGAATTCTTCTTTAATCATCCGACTCGAAGACAAGGCTTGTATAAAGGCATCAAGGAAACCTGCTTCCAGATACCCCCTCCCCCCGCCACAGAGACTGGACTGTAGCGCTCTGTTAATGCTATAAGCATGAAAGTTGCACTTTAACAAAAGTTATTCAATTATTGCAATGCAGTTTATAAATATTCATAACTTTTATTTTGCATTTTAATAATAAAATTTGCAGAGGTATGTCTGGTTATTGTGTTTTATGAGTTTTATTAATTGTTTACACTTTAATTGCAGAGAGCCTACAATAAGATGGTGCGCAAATGTTTGACCTCATTCACCAAAACTAACGATCACGTGATAATGTTGATAAAACAACGGAAAAAAAACTGTCACGTGATAACCATTGTTGATTAAAATTAGATCTAATTTGTATAGAAGAGATAGAGAAGCACGTGACTCAATGTTGTTTGTTTACGATTGGTGAATAAGGTCCATTAGTTCTTTTGATTCATTAAAAGTTGTTCATGTTTGCAAAGAAATATTTGAATTTACTGCTGTAAGCGTCATTTTTTTCCGTTGGCTCATGAAAAATTGTCATTCATAAAACATTCGAGCCAAAATTAATTTTGCTATTTTTGAAACCGATGTTACGGTCGACCTCGAGTTTTCCCCTTGTGGCCAGTGAGTTTTCCAGCTTTTAAGCCATAAAGTCTAAATAAAGAATAAGACTTGATGTAGAAGATGACAGCACTAGTGGATCCAGAACTTTGGAGTGGGGGAGAAATTTTTTTCCAAACCCCTAACCCTAACGTCCAGTAAACCCTAACCCTATGCATAAACGTGCTTACAGCACATATATATATATATATATTGTTACGAATCTCACTATCCAGGCTATCTGCAAACTGCACCATACACCACCAACTTAAAGAACTTAACAACTCAGGGCTCCAAAATAACGTAACACTTTAATAGTTGAATAAATCTGAGACAATACTGTACAATTGGCAAAACGTACACTGTACAAATATCTCTCCGATAACACCGTACCGCCGTATCAACTCTTGCACTGGCCTCTCCGTCTCGTTCCGGGCTTACACTAGGTTCAACAGTTCAGGACTGACTTCACACACTAGGCTCGTTGTGTCGGACTCGATCGCAAACCAAGATCAAGACGCCGTTCGTCTCAACTGTACTTGACAATACTCCGCACTGAACCGTCGTAATGCTCCGTACAGAACCACCACCGTTGAACTATGCTGTAGTCGACCGTGTTCTGAACCACTGTCGTGTACCTTCTCTCGTGAACCGTCTTGACTGTGACACCTCCGCTCTTTATATAGGGTCCCTAACTGGCCCTCTAGAACCGGACAGAATGTCGCTGGACCTTTCTGGGTGGTCAGATGACTACATCCCTCGTGACGCTCCTGATCTCTACTCACATCGCCGATCCTTCCCGAACCGTCATGTTGACACTCATCTCGGCTGACCGTCGTAGCTTGTCACGGTTGACCGCTCGTCTAGCGCTGGCCTGGGGCGATTTGCGTCGGCTGACTACACTCACACCACTACCCCCATCTGTGCCGCCACCAGGTTTATAACATTATATACAATTCTTTATATATATAAATACATACATACATACATACATTTCCTGTTCAATATGTATATTTTCTGCATAATATGTGATGTGTGTTATGTTTGCTATGGTATGTAAGTTATTTGTAATATTGTAAATTTTGCATGCTATATTATGTCTTTTTAGCGAAAAAGACGCTATTAGTTTTGTGCGAAATGTCTGTCCGTCCTGTCCCGTTTAGATCTCGTAAACTAGAAAAGATATTGAAAATCCGACATCACAATATTTTAGACCATTCAAAGTTCTGATGCAAACGGCTACTTTTTGTTTTCTGAAAGTGAAAAATCTAATTTTTAAAATCAGTTATACAAGCAGTTTTTTTAAAGAGAAAAAGCTAATTAGTATGCATTATAAGTTAGACCTAATTTAAAACGAATAGTAATCTTGTAAACATCATTTTCCTAGTAAATTTCACGTAGGCTGCTAATGTCCATAGTGAGCTTCTCCAAAACAATTACATCAATTATAAGACATCAGTTAGGCCAGGGGAGTCGCGGTGGCTGAGCAGTAAAGCGCTTGGCTTCCGAACCGGAGGTCCTGGGTTAGAATCCTGGCGAAGACTGGGATTTTCAACTTTGGAATCTTTGAGAGCCTCTGAGTCCACTCAGCTCTAATGGGTACCTGACATTATTTGTGGAAAAGTAAAGGCGAATGGTCGTTGTGCTGGCTACATGACATCCTCGTTAACCGATGAACTTTACATCATCTGCCACAAGGTCTAAAAGGGGAACTAGTTAGGCCAGGTTTACATCTAAATTTACATTCACTTTCACCTATTCTTTGATCCGCGGGTTCGTTGGGGGCACTACTCAAGATCTGTTAACCTTCTTTCTCCATTCTTATCTCTCATTTATCTTTGAAATAATTTCATTTGGATGTTCTTTCTGAAAATATTGAAGCCTGCCTGGGTGGACCACTTCGGGGCCAATTTTGAGTTTGTGTTTTCACACAAACTGTTTTTTGTAACCTTGTTTTGTTATATGTTTTGTAAGCTATATTTTTAATTTGATATTGTGCATGTTCCCTTATGTATGTAATGTTTTTTATGTATATCATAGTTTTGCATTATGTATGTTATATTAGGTGATATATACTTTTGTTATATTTGTTATGATAGGTTATCTGCGTTATGTATGCTATGTTATATATGGTGTGATTGCTATGTTTTCTTATTATGTATATTTTGCTATTTTATGTATATTATGTGTGTTTTATAAGTTATGTCTGCTACATTTGTTATTGTATAATGCTGTGTTGTTTATATGTTATGTTTATGTTATGTATGATATGTATTAATCTTATTCTTACATTATAAGCCTTACAAACCACAAATGGGACACCATGAGCTATTAAAACCTACTCTTAAAACAGAGACTATTGAAAGAACGTAAGGCCTGTTCTAAACCCCAGGGCTAGACCCTAACAGAATGGGATTGTGAGACTCGCTGATAGAATTATATTTCTCGCCTAGACACTGCCAGGAAAGGAAGCCTCGGGTCGAAATCAAGCTAACAGGAAAACTCGATTGACCTTCTTCTGTGACAGTCGGGACACATAACAAACTGTCAGACAAGACACCAGGTCTAATCTCTCATTCAAAGATGCATCTTTTTTTTTCTCTTGTCATTTTCACAAGTTTAAGGGCGTGTACTTCTCTATTGCAGAGGGAAAGTGGCCTCGTTTGTTTTACCGTAAAGTTTAGTAAAAGGATAGAAAGAAATCTTATAGAACTTTTAAAGTTCCACAGTATTAATCTATTAATATCATATTGAAAACTAGAATATATTTCTTTCAATTAAATTATAGACTTATCATGTCCATAGTTGAAAGGGCTTGAGTGACCATGGTAGTTATACAGTGTCCATAATAATAAGATCTATAATAGTTGGTTGGCTGGTATATAGTGCACAAGGAACTCTGTAATTAGGAAAACACACAAAACAGAAAAAACTTATCATATTGGGGAACTTTAACGTCAGAGTGAGATCTGACTGAAAAACCCGAAGAAATGTTTCTGACAGTCAATGCAACAGCAATGGCGCACTGTTCTAAGAAATGTGCACAGCCCACAAGCTGCCAGAGTTGCCACACACAGGCATCGTGGATGCATCCCAGATACAAGCACTGTCATCAAATAGAGTTCCTTATAGTCAGACAGTGTGACAAACAGGATGTCTAAATCACAAAAGCTGTATGCGGAGTGGAATATTGGACCTAATATTATTTAAGTTGAAAATATGCATCAAACCACCCCAAGAAAGTAAGTAGGCCTATGCAAATCGCCTAGATGTCGGCAAGCTCTCAAACCCAGATACCAAGCAAGAGCTTATCAATAAACTAGACAGTGAAACACAACTCTTGCACGTGAACAAGGACGTGGCTGGAATAAACTGAAAGACTCTGGTGTACTTTATGACTAAGTGTTCTCGGTCAGACACAACGGAAGCACCAAGACTGGTTCCACGTAAACAATACACAAATCGAAAATCTCTTAAAACTCAAGCAACACTTTTATAAGGCCCATCGGTGCAATCCACCTTAACCCCAAATCAGAGAACGCTACACTTATGCCAAAAGGGAGGTCCAGAGAAACTACAGACTCGTGAAGGATTCCTAGTTTAGCACAAAAAAGCGGAGAAAATCCAGGCTGACGTGGACTCAAAAAAACGCCAAAACATTAATTCAATCAAAACTTTGTATGGTTCATAACGCTGATGGAAACAAATTTCTCACAGACAAAGAGGAAATACTTGTTCGTTGGGCAGAACTTTTCAACACCGTCCTCAACTTTCGTTCAAGTCCCAATCAACTATATCCAAGCTGATGCTCCCCCGGCTCAATGAATAGACTCCATCCTGATGAATGAAATATACTCACTTGGCAGTTCAGAGCTGACAGCTAAACTAACAGAAATCTACCAGATAATGTGGGAACAAAAGAAACTACCTCAAGTGTTCAAAGATATCTCCATTATTCATCTCTACAATAGGAAGGGAAATCCTGCACGCAACTCCCCTTATAGAAGTCGTTTGGGAAGGCGATTGTTTGGCATGCGGACTACATGTCCCGCCCATCGAAGTTGGGACCTTTTTACTGTCGCATTCATACTGCACCTGTGTGCAGGAAAGCGCTTTCAGAGAGGTCAATACAAGTGCTACAAAGACACTCTAAAGAGCTCATTCAACGAGTGCGATATCGACATTGAAGACTGGGAAGCACTAGCTCTCTATCGCTCCTCATGGCGTGAAGCTGTGGGTCTCGGAGTCTCGAGATTTGAAGCAAGGGTGGCCAGGGTGAAAGAGCGCCGAACCAACAGAAAACTGGGAAAAGAAGATGCTTATCTGCAACTGACCAAACTTACCCATGCCACGTAAGCGATCGGCTTTTTAAAGCGAGGATTGGACTTTGCAGTCATCTTTGAGTCCATAGGATTTGAGAAATGTGCTCATCTTCGACCACAAAGGAGGAGCTATAAATGCTTCTTATGAAGAGGACCTTCAAAAGAGCTCGTCCCTATTCATCAAAAATTTGGTCTCAATTTCAATGTAAACAAGGTTACAAAGACAGTTTGTGTGGAAACACAAACTTAAAATCGGCCATATTAACAAATGCCAATCTAGATGTCGAAGTAGACTTCCGTGTGGCACGTATCAGTGCTGCCTTTGGCAGACCTCAAGAATAAGTATGTATATATCTACAAAAAACTGAAAGTGCTTTAGTCCTCCCTTTACTTTTATATGTCCGCCATATCAAAATGCTTCACTCCGTCCACCTATGCTGTATACAAAAAGAAAGCATCAGATGAACAGGTTTGTCCTCATACTAAATGTTGAGATCCTACAGTTGTCACATATGAACAAGTAGCCACGCCAAAGAAAAAAAGGTCCCAAATATTGATGAGCGGGACATGTAGTTCGTATGCCAGAAAATCGCATTCCAAAACAACTTCTTTATGTGTGAAAGAAAGCTCTCTCAGGGATGTCAACACAAGCGATGCAAAGGCACTCTTAAAAGTTCTCTTCGGGAGTTTGATATTGACATTCACGGCTGGGAAACATTAGCTCTAGGTCGCTGGAACCTATCAATGACATGTGTGTGACCTGCTTCTTAAAGGGAGTATTGAACATTATAGCCATCTTTGAATTCATTGGAAATAAGTAATATGCTCATCTTCGACCTTAAAGGATGAGCTTTATATTGTAATAACTAAAGGGAGGAAACTCAACGAGACATAGATGTTTATTTACACGGAGACATCACAAACACAGGACATCTGCCCTGAGCACAGCATATTCATCTCGGCTCTAGACTTGGGCGGAAATCGTTCTTCTTACTCCTAATAATGTCAACATCCTTCCTAGTCTAGTCACAAATAGTGCGGACTTTCTTTCTGTACTATCTTGGATGGCGGTGTGCATGGCAAGGTTATAACAATATGGTTTATATAATCTGTAGGCCTATAATGTGTCCCTAGGTGGTAAGACTACAGTATCAATGTTGGTAAGTATATAGTTGCCATAGTTTAAGGTTAAAAGTGCCCATTGTTGGTCGGATCCAGAATATTACTTAACTAGTCGACCATACGGCGCTGTTTTGCAGGGTCATTACCTTAGGCCACTGTAAAATATACGAAAAAGTCCTGGAAATATCCGGAAATTATTAAAGTCTTTTGAAAACTCATACAAATCTCGTACAATTCTTTTAGATAGATTGAAACATTTGGTAATTCTTGCTATTGAGCGTGATCTATGTAGGAAACAGAATTTGTATGATATACTGTATGACTTCGCTACACGCAAGGCTCGTAAAGTATTTCTGTGCGTAGTAAAGAATGAATAGAATGCAGAGACGAATTATTTTCTAATACAAACTTTTAATTTTCACTTATTATCCGTATCACTACCCAAACTTGGCCCCGCGAAATCCGTTTCTCATAGGGCTCTACAATGGTTAAGTCCGGTTCTGCTATTTAGTGATGGATGAATACTACTTCCCACCTTTCTTTTTTTTTTTTTTTTTTTTCGCCTCTTAAATTACCTAGGATAGCTGCTCCGTCCGAGTTGCTAAAATAAAAGAGTGATCTTTTCATGGTGTCCAAACTCTTGAGCGTGCTCTGTGTCGCCTCGATAGTTACTACAGAGTAGATAACTCCCCCCCCCCCTTTTTTTTTTTAACGTGAGGTAGAAATAAAAAAAAAGTGATATTTCTTGGTTACAACGGTCCGGTCCTGCTATTTTGTGACTACCTTTTCTCCCCCCCCCCCCCTTGTTTTCTCGTGGACTATCCGCTGAAATAAGAGTGATCTTTCCTTTACTTCTCGTTTAAACTGTTGAGGGAAGAAGAGAATTATGTTCATAGATTATTTTCTGGCGTATAATTAACAATGTATTGTGTCTGTTCTTATTGTGGAGTGTTGTTGTTGTTTTATGATTGAAAAAAGAGCCATTATTATTGCAACGAATTTACAGTAAGGATCAACAAAGCAGTCTTTATCTTAGTCTATGCGCACACTTTTTAAAACAATTTAAATTGTTATGGGTTATAAGCAGTGTGTGTTGTCAATAGAAATTAAATGAAAAAGCAGATCCATGGGACCCTACCCCAACACAAAATCATCGCCAAACCTTCAAACCTTCGCCGAACCTTCACACCTAAGCCAAACCATCACGCCTTCGCCAAACCTTCACACCTAAGCCAAACCTTCAAACCTTCACACCTTCAAGCGGATCAGTGTGAAGATCTGTTGGGGGCCGCCTCTGAGTTTGTTTAAAACGAAATGTGTAAAGAATAGGCTAAATTGTGATCAGTGGTAGAGAAAAGTAATACAAGAATTCACGGGCTAAATTAGGCGTGCGTGTGTTGTCATTTGGGGGAGGGGCATTATAAAGCGTGTCGTTCTAATATGTAGTAGAGCATTACTATGTGAAGTGGGAAAAAAACATGGAGATAAAGAGAGAGAAAGAGAAGGAAAGAGAGCGTGTCGTTTTAGTTCAATGTAACAGATACTAGAATTCAAGGGCTTAAAACTATAAGGCCGAAAGTTGAAATGCAGAGCCGTTTTATTGGAAGTGCCAAGAAAAGTAGGGCCAAAATCTACAACATATAGACTGGGAACTATTCAACAGGCAAAGCCGGTGGGTAATGCTGGTTAATATATACGGAGGAATTCCAGCTACCGTCGTCTCAGCGAGGCGCCTCCGTGGAAACGTCCGCCAAGGGAGTCGGATAGGCTAAGAATGGTAACGAACATAGGTCTCAGTGGGCTACCACAAGTATGGTCGAGAGATTGTACACTGCACGTGGTAGAAATGTAACAAAGGCTCGCTAACCCGTCCAACCCCCCCCCCCCATTGATTCGTTCCCTAACGGGGGCCATACGCGCTGTGATGGACCCTCGCACGGGTTCGGTGGGACATTATAGGCATAAGAAGGGCCGCCACGCGGCTCGGCCTCCGGCCTCGCACGGGATAGCGAACTCGTGCGGGGCTCAAGGGGGCCGTAACTAGCGACACACCGGGTGTGAATACATGATCACTTCGGATAAGGCGGGACTTCGAACAGAGGGATTGGTGAAGAGCCGATGCCTCATTCTGTCCATGGATAAAAGCCTTTCCTTGGTCAAGAGGTCCATAATAGGGAACGGGACATTCTCGGACCTTAAGGACATCTGAATCAGGTTAATATATATATATATAGGCAGATATCCTATATGTTTGTCATGTCCTCTTGTAAATAAACACATATATCTCGTTGAGTTGCCTTCCTTCAGTTATTACATTGGTGTCAGAAGTGGGATTATAGGCGAGAGGAGGTAGGATTTCATCACAATGGCATCTTTGAAACAATTAGACAAACACTCAATTAAATAGCTTATGCAGGAACTTCGTTACCGATTTTAAAAGCATAGTGGTACCAAGGAGGTGCTTACAGCTCGTCTCTGGCAAGCCCTGATTGATGAAGACGAAGATCCGGATACCTTACTTCGACTTAAACTTAGGTCCTTCCGCGCCGTTCGGCGCATTGGGCGGCAAGCTGTCTCCATAAAGATCTGTCACTGGCAATGTCTGAAGCCTCCGGATACCTACCTATTTGAAATTAAACCAAAGATTTATGAGCTCATTGGCAAGATACATGAAGGTATTGATGCAATGTGTGAACAAATTAACATTATGAGGAACAAGGTAGATGAAATGGTATCTCAAGCAAAAGAAGGAATAGACTCGTTGGTGAAGAAGCAGTTGCCCGTAGACTTGTTGGTGAAGAAGTTGCATTGTCAGGACTGTGGCTGCACAAACAGTGGTGACAGAGATTGGAGCGCGTCTGTGGCTGTGTTGTGGGCAAATCTTGTGGCGTGACTTTCTAGACGAGAAACGAGACGATCTCAACGGAATGTACCGAATTGAAAGAAAAGAGACAAATGCAGAAACTGAAGTCTGTTATGTGCCTGAAGCGTTTGTTCCTGTTGTACCTGTTACGAGTACCTTAATGAGCTGGACAGATCAAGACAACGTTTGGTCTGCGTCCAAGCCTGTTGCTATGGACCTAAAAGACCTCTGCCTATCTGCCGGTGCTCATTAGAGAAGTTTGAAGCTCGATAGCTGCATCCAGAAGTTTAGCATTAACTGTACTTGCGTAACTTCACACAGAGAATATGGATGTCAAGAAAACAACTAACAAAGCATTTGTACTTCTGCCATCATCATCGACATTGGCATAGACGAATGTCAGTCAATCCAGGCTTAATCAGAGCTGTCAAGAGGAACACATCTTCAACTTGAACTTGAAGAGACCTCTCTCCTGGACGTGAGACTGTTAGCCGAGGATAACCGCGGTGCATTGGACTTCGTTTGCATCGTGGCTGCATGGGAACCTGAAGCTCCCTTGAGAGAAGTCTGTCGGGAGGGTCTACTTATACAGTGTATCCGATCAACATCTATGTAGAAGAAAACAGTGCTCAACGCTATCTCTTTGTGTGCCAAACGGCCATGTTATCGTCCCAAGAACAGCCTGGTCAACTGAAAGAAAAGAAAGTGACGGCCGCAGAAACAAGTGCAGATGACTTCGTGAGGAACACACTCCCTGCTGCCTGTGGCTCCCACAGATCGACCTCCACATGAACTGTCAAAGAGGAAAACTGCTCAGATGGCTTCGTGGGCAACAGGCACCTTAACGTCTGTAGCTTCCACCGATCGACCTCCACCTCAACTGTCAAAGAGGAAAACTGCTCAGATGGCTTCGTGGGCAACAGGCACCCTACCGTCTGTGGCTCCCACCGATCGACCTCCACCTCAACTGTCAAAGAGGAAAACTGCTCAGATGGCTTCGTGGGCAACAGGCACCCTACCGTCTGTGGCTCCCACCGATCGACCTCCACTTGCACTGTCAAAGAGGAAAACTGCTCAGATGGCTTCGTGGGCAACAGACACCCTACCGTCTGTGGCTCCCACCGATCGACCTCCACCTGAACAGTCAAACGTTCAAGGCACTGTTTCTTTTCGGGACGAAAAGCGCTAAGAAGGGGGCAATGTTATAACTCTGACATACGCATCGCCATACAGGCTAGTGCCGAAGGTGCGCACTTCTAGAAACCAGAGTAGGAAGGATGTTTACATTAGGAAGGTGAACAATTTCCGCCTAAATCTATAGCCGATTTGAAGATGCTGTGCTCAAGGCAGATAACCTACGTGTTTGTCATGTCCTCTTGTAAATAAACACATATATCTCGCTGAGCTGCCTTCCTTCTGTTATTACAATATATTCCTTTTCCATTCTTGAATCAAGAAATAGTTTTCAAATTTTGTAGAATTTAAGCTTTGGAATAAAATATTTTTCTCTATCAAATCAAATCTTTAGTCGGACTAACTAAAGTCTAGAAGGACCAATAACTAACAGGTAATCTTGCAGGACCAATGTAAGTAAGTGCAATATCTGGCAGGGCCAAATCTATTGTAGGCAGAACAATCATTTACACTGGTACCTGGTCGTTTGCTATGCACTTTACTCTCGATAACCTTGGTACCTTAGTGCTGCTAGATTTCTGGTAGTGCCTCAATAAATTGATATTCTAGTAGTGTCTCAATAAATTGATATTCTAGTAGTGACTTCATAAATAAGATTTCTGGTAGTGCCTCAATAAATTGATATTCTAGTAGTGACTTCATAAATAAGATTTCTGGTAGTGCCTCAATAAATTGATATTCTAGTAGTGACTTCATAAATAAGATTTCTTGTAGTGTCTCAATAAATTGATATTCTAGTAGTGACTTCATAAATAAGATTTCTTGTAGTGCCTCAATAAATTGATATTCTAGTTGTGACTTCATAAATTAGATTTCTGGTAGTGGCTCAATAAATTGATATTCTAGTAGTGCCTCAATAAATTGATATTCTGGTAGTGACTTAATAAATGGATTTTGTAGTAGTACCTATATAAATTGACTTTGTTGTAGAACCTTAATAAACTGACCTTCTAGTAGTACCTTAATAAATTGACTTTGTAGAAGTACCTTAAAAACTGTGCCCTGTCTAATCTCCTTCTTTGTGTGAGTATTGATTACTTCTTGACATGTTGGCCAGTTTTTAATAACAGCGTGTGCTCCTCACATCGAGATTGAGCTATTTGATATTTCATTTCAATTATAATGACACGACTAAAAGAACAGGCAATATCGTGTTATATCATCATTGTTTTTTTTCTTTTCTTTTGTTTTGTTTGTAATATTATATTAATATTATCCAAAGGCATAGTTTTGTGTAGCAGTCTAATGGAGATACATTCTTGGTATTTCCATTACAAGAGCAGATGGTTTTCAGATTTTTTTCATTACGGAAAAATTATGTGAACCTCTGATACATTGAGATATGAAGCCTGAAAATACTATTTGCTACATAGAAATATAAAAATCCCTGATACTCTGTACAATACCTCATATATTCATGGAATCTAATGCTCTAATTTCACCCATATATGAATTTTTGAAATTTGAAATTAAATAAATTTAAATTTTGGCTAGAGAACTAGAAAATATTTATATTTTATATGTGTCTTCGGGTATTTCAGCATTTATTGAAGAATTTAATAATTTAATGTTCAGGAACATTCTGCACATTGTCTTCTAGGCACTGGCAGATCCAGGGGGGCAGTAGGGGCGATCGCTCCCTCATTCGGCCGACCCCCCCCCCCCCGAAGGGGAAGGGGAGGACGAATTTTAGTATAGAATTCACACAATTTGTATACGAATTTATTATTTATATTAATAATATATACTAATTATTTAAATTTCAACCTATTTTTAGATTATTTCTCCCCCCCCCCCCTAGTATGTTGGCCAATATGAAGGATTCGGGAGGGGGTGATAGCATCAATTTCGCCTCCCCCCTCCATAAACTTTCGATTGGGAGGGGGCGGTCCAATTTATTTGTAGAAATCATAGCTTGCTAACAGAATCAATTAAATAAATATATGATTAAAACTTGTTATTGGTATTTTAACCGATCTTTACCCTATTAGCTGATTGGGTAGGGGGGGTGAATACCTCTATAGCCCTTGCCACCTAGACCCTTTGAGTGGGGGGGGGGGCGGTCCTACTTTTATGGAGAAATCATAGTTTGTGAACAAAATTAGTTGAATTAATATATACATTTTATATTATGTCGCTCCAATTCTGGTATTTTGGCCGGCTCGGTGGGGGGGGGGGGGGGGGGGCGATTGCATATACTGCCCTCCAATTCTAGCCCTCTGAGTGGAGGGGGGGTCCTATTTTTATGGAGAAATCAACAGTATGTGAACAAAAGTAGTCGAATATCTATATAATATAAACTACATATTGATATTTGAACCCATTGTATATTATTTCGCACACACACTCTAATCTCAAATTTTATGATTAGTAAATATAAAATGAGAAGGGTTGTACCAGGTGGGAGGGGTGATACATGCAATCACCTTCCCCCCATCGGACAAGCCAATACTTTATATTTTAGTATTATAGTTAAGAAATTACAAAATAATAAAAAACTGTCACTAATATAATTTATATATGCTATAAATTAAATTCAAATATCGAGCTGCCCCACCCGTATTTTTTAATGCCAAATGCAATCTAAATACTAAACCATCGCTTGCCCCAGCGCAGCCAATGGGATTTTGAGCTTAAAACCCCTACCAGTGGGTTTTGCAGTAAAATTCCTCTCTTCTTCAAAACAAACAAAAAATAATGCAAACGACAATCCCTAAATTCCAAGAGCATAACTAAGAAAAATTTTGATTTTAAAACCCCCTCCTAAATTTATTATAAAACACCACTCAATATAAAAAAGCAGATTACACACTGAAAATGCTATGAGCGTAGCAAAAGGGATTTTGAGTTTAAATTCAGCGGGGTTTAAAGCTAAAAAATACCTCTTCAATATAAAAAAGCAATCAATTAAATTGAAGGGAGCATTAAGTATACAGAACAAAAAATTTTAAATAAATTTAAATTTGTATTAACTATATTTCAATCCTTTAATAATTCATTAAAATAAATGAACGAATGGATTATCTCCAAATTTCAACTGTTCATTTCATATATTCAACAGCAAAGTCAGAATGAGCAGACATTCCAAATAACAGCTGAACAAGATGGCTTCCAAAGAACATTCATTAGTTATTTTATACAACGTCAGTCATCTTAACACTAGCATTCTGGATGCCAATAGTTCTACACCAAAGTATAACGTCTACGAGGTCAGTTGACAACAATTGTATTTTTTAAATTATTCATGAATAGAAGATGTTTGTTTATGGTTTATATTGCATTTAGCAATAATGTGTATCCAATGTATAACTAACTATAAGAGGCTTCAATTTCCTGCCTTTTTGCTCGAGTCTAGGTTAGGACATAATAGTCTTCATATCTGAAGGCACCATAAAACGTTAAAAAATATTAATAATATAAGCTGATTATTTGAAACGTGTTAACCACCAATTCAAAAAGTACATTAACATAATTGTTTCTGGACGATGAACCAGCGCAACAATCTTACTATCCCCTACTTTTGAATTTCGGAATTGAGAACATTTATAGTTGCACGTATTTGAACCAACTGAAATGTTTTAGGATGATCTTGTAATGAACGGAAAAGCAATGAGGAGGAATTTAAAAGCTGGCTGTTGTTTCGTAGTTTTTATTTTGTGTGTCTGTGTTGGTTTTTTTTTGTTTTTTTTTTGTTTTGTTTTTAGGTAATAGTCTGAGACAGAATGTAGTTACGAATGAATGTTATTAATAAAGACAGAACAGCTAATGTCAGAATTGACTATGTAACTCTTGGATGTATCTTGCTTCTGTTAACTGTAAAAGTGATAATAATAATAGCTTTTATATAGCTCTATTTTCATGCTTATAGCATGCTCAAAGCGCTATGGTCCAATCTCATTTGTGGACCAGTGGCAATGAGAGGGTATCCGGGAAAAGGTTTTCCGTGCTGCCTTTAGGCGCTCAGTAAACATATCTTTGCTTGAGTCGGATGTCGAACCTCGAGCCCCCTTCATAGGTAGCCAAGCCAAGCCATGTTCAAGCGACTTAACCCCTCGATCTTGCTTCCCACTAAATGCAGCAATGCTGGCTTTTTAAAGATAAAATGTACTAATGTAGCAATTGGAATCGTATGAGTGTGACGTCTATCCTGAGAACGAATATTTTAGTTCAGAATATTTCTTAAGAAGTTTGTCGAAAAGTTTGTGATCAACGTGAATCAAAATATAAATCTGAGCACCAGTGGCGTCACTAAAGAGGGTGTCACCTGGTGCGGTCAGCTCAGGGTGTCACCCCAACCCCCATATTCCCGTTTTTTTCGATAAACCATAGAACATATACTTAATAATTACAACATTAATTAATTGTTAAATAACTATAAAAGGAGTGTTGATTTTATTTTAGAATTTTGTTGTTTATTATAGTGTATCTATAGTTTAATTTTACAACAACGCGGCCTTAAGTAAATTACAATGTTGGTGTTTTTTCTTTTCTGGATTTAAAACTTGAAAACAATTCAACAAAAGTTAAAGTCGATCTTAAATATTTCTTAACTTAAATTTAGTTAAAAAATCATTTTCACATGACGCCACATATATTGGCATCTTTCAGTCTTAGAACGACTATGGTTAATCTCAGAGCACACTACCTCATGTGACTATGACTTTGGAGGTTAAGGTGACTTTTGCTTCGGTGGCAGATGAGCTGGCCATTTTTCGGATTGTACGTTTTTCTTTCTGAGCTGAGACCCATGTACTTTCACTGTCCATAGCTTTCTTGGTCACTGTCTCTTTCCACCTGTTGCGGTCTAGAGCTATGTCTTCCCAATTGTCAGTATTGATGTTCACTGATTTGAGGTCCCATTTTATTACATCTATGTAACGGAGTTGGGGGCGATTATTTTCTTTGTGCTAGTCGCGAGTTGTCCATAGAGGATAACTTTCGGGGTGCGCTTGTCCTCCATCCGCGAACATATCCAAGCCAGCGCAAACGGCGTTGTCTGAGAGCTGAAAAATGCTGGGAATACCTGGTAAGACTTAACGGAGAAGCTGGTGCTTAATGCTAGCATTGTAATAATTAAATTAATCTAAATATCAGAATGTTTATATGATTGGCATTTGACTGACATAGTTTACTAATTAAAAATTATTTAATTTATTAGCACAAAAAATGATTACGCAGGTACAACTCTCAGAGTGGATGCTTCATCTAAAAACGGTTAGTTGGCCTCCTTCAGTCGTAGAACGACTATGGTTCATCTCACACACTTCCTCATGTGGCTGTGGAGCCCTATTTTGGAGAGACAACCCGTTCACAAATATCGCAAGTTAAGTTGGTTTTCACTTCGGTGGTATAGGAGCTGGCCATTTTTCGCAATGTACGTTTTTCTTCCAGAGCTGAGACCCATGTTCTTTCGCTGTCCATAGCTTTCTTGTTCACTGCCTCTCTCCATCTGGTGCGGTCTAGAGCTATGTCTTCCCAATGGTCAGTATTGATGTTCACTGATTTGAGGTCCCGTTTTATTACATCTATGTAACGGAGGTGGGGGCGACCCGTTTTTCTTGAGCCAGTCGGAGTCGGGAGTTGTCCGTAGAGGATGACTTTCGGGATGCGATTGTCCTCCATCCGTCGAACATGTCCAAGAAAGCGCAACCGGCGTTGTCTGAGGGCTGTAAAGATGCTGGGAATACTTGAGATTGCAAGGATCTCATTATTGCACACTTTTTCTTTCCATGTGATTTTCAAGATCCTACGGAGACATCGCAAATGGAATGAGTTTAGTTTTCTCTCTTGCTTTGCGTAGGTGGTCCATGATTCACTGCCATACAGTAGTGTACTCATAACGCATGCTTTGTAGACTTCCATTTTGGTCACCGAAGTTAGCCTTTGGTTTTCCCAAACTCTTGGCCTGAGTCTAGCGAAGGTCGAGGCAGCCTTCCCTATGCGTTTTTTTTATCTCCTCTTCTAGAGACAGGTCATCTTTAATTGTGGATCCCAGGTAGCAGAATTCGTTTACGGCGTCCAGCTTGTTACCGTCTATGAGGATGGAGGGTGGTGTTGTAGTAGGTGGTCCCATAACATTTGTTTTCTTCGTGCTAATAGTCAAGCCATATTCTTTACAGGCCTAAGAGAAGTGGGACATTAGTGACTGAAGTTCCTCTTGCGTGTGTGTCTCTACCGTTGCGTCATCCACGAATAACATATCTCTTACGAGGGTGGTTCTGATTTTAGTTTTGGCCCTCAGTCTGGCAATATTTAGGAGTTTGCCATCAAACCTGGAATGGAGATAGATGCCTTCGGTGTATTTGTCAAACGCGTTATGGATTAGCAGTGAAAATAGTATTCCAAAGAGGGTTGGGGCCAGGACACATCCTTGTTTAACTCCGCTGTTTATACTGAAATTTTCGGAGCTGGCACCGTTGGGTGGACAGACTATTATCTGTAAAATTTTAAAGAGGCCATCTCTGCTGACTAGATCGAAGGCCTTTGTCAGGTCAATGAACGCAATATACAAAGGCATCCTTGTTCTCTGCTCTTTCCCTGGAGTTGGCGGAGGGAGAAACTCATGTCAATCGTGAATCTCCTTGAGCGAAAGCCGCACTGTGATTCTGGATAGACCCGATCAGCGAGTTTTTGTAGCCTGGGAAGTATCACTCGAGCAAACACTTTGTCTACAATACTTAGGAGGGAGATTCCCCTGTAATTGTTGCAATCCCTTCTGGCACATTTGTTCTTATACAGTGTAACGATTTGAGCATCCCACAGGTCTTGTGGCACAGCACCTTCTAGCCAACATTTGCAAAGCAGTTCGTGTAGAGTTTGGATTAGAGTAGTTTTGCATTGTTTTAGAAGATCTGGGGGGATACCATCGCATCCGGGTGCTTTGCGTGCAACAATGTTGTTAATGGCTTTGATGAGCTCTGACAGGGTGGGTGTTTCGTCTAGCTCTTTCATTGTGGCCTTAAGGGCTGTATGATAGCCTTAAGGGCTGAGTCAGAGACTGGGCTTGTTGTGGCATAGAGCTCAGAGTAATGTTCATGTGCATTTGTTGGGACT
Source organism: Biomphalaria pfeifferi (assembly GCA_030265305.1). Taxonomy (NCBI): domain Eukaryota; kingdom Metazoa; phylum Mollusca; class Gastropoda; family Planorbidae; genus Biomphalaria; species Biomphalaria pfeifferi. The sequence continues at coordinate 4,243,650 of JASAOG010000003.1, read as the reverse complement.
TGTCTGTGATAATTTCCCAGTGGTTGATTTAAGAGGTGCTGTCTTGTTTTGGAAGGGTCCGAGAGCCTTTTATTCCTTTGTACTTCCCTATTATGTTGCCCACTTGAACTACGAGCTGATTATTCTCACTGAGCTCTACCCAGTATTCATTGGCACAGATCCTTGCTGTCCTCTAGCTTCTTTCAGATTTAGCATGTTGCGTTGGTTAGGTTTTGCATTGTATGTAGCGAGTGCATCTCTCCTTGCTCTGATGACAGGTGTTAAAATAGCTGATTCAGAGTCGAACCAATCATTTTGTTTTGTATTTTTTTTTCCAAAGATTTCCAGGGAAGTCTTTTGTATGGTGGACCTGTGCTGAACCACTGAAGAAAACAGCACACTTTTTTCCCTTGGCACAGTCTGCAAAAGAGCTCACAGCTCAGCAGCAATAAAGCTGGCTAGAAGAAGAAGAAGAAGTATGGTGGACTTGTGGTGTTCCCATTTTTTCTGTTGCTGTATTTCCAGAGACATTTTTATACTCGCGTTCAAAAGATTCCGCAAACTATATCTGGAGATCAGGTGGCATATCTTGCTTACATCCGATTGGGGTATTTCAATCTGCTTGGTGTGGTAGATTTTTGGGGGGAGAAGATTGATCTTACAACATACCAAGGAGTGATCTGTGTCACAGTCTGCACTGTGATAGGACCTGGTAAGCTTGACAAATTTTAAGCACTTTTGTCTTACCATGATTAGCTCTAGTTGGTGCCAGTGTTTGGAGCAAGGGTGCCCAGTTTAGGAGTGGAGCTCCTCTTTTTTTCTTCATGTCGACTGGTTCATTGGCTTTGTGCCTGCTTTTCAGATTTTGTCCTATCCTCGTGTACCCAAACGAGGAAGACATGCATGTCGGGACAGCACCTTATTGGCTGGGGGCTGCCCAGCTTGAGGCGGGTGGTAGCTGTCTATTGGAATCCTAGGACCCCTCCCACCGACTAAAGTGGCCCCTGGCGCCCTGCTCTACGCCAATTGAGCATTTGAGCTTATAACCGTTGACTGCCACTTCCCGTGTTTGGCTGACGCCAAAGATGAAGCTGGAGTGTCCTCTCCTGTTTTTTGGGGTTAGGGCTTTGAATAAGTGAGATGAAAGCCTGGGCATTGTTTATGGTCGGAACGATGTCACCCACACAGCAGTTCCCCCAAGGCTAACGAGCCCCTCCTGATCGAAGCTTACTGGTATAGGCGCCAGTTGCTCGCCTTTGCCCCTTCTCTTGTCTGTGGTAACGGTTCCGCCAGGCTCAGTGACTGAACTACACTTCCAGGCCAGGAGTTGGACTGGTTGTCAGAGGCTATATGAGACGCATGCCATTGGAGGCATTTTATAGGTAACGATGGGCTTAAGACCATTACCACTTCCGGCGTTAACAACCTTGCGGAACGCCACATATACGAAGGTAATAAGAAATAGTGGAAGGCTTTGTTAAATGATTCGGAAATATTCTTTAAGGTCTTAGTGACATATGCATCGTGCACTGTCAATTTATATTTTCAAAGACGCGAATAATTTTGAAACTTACATCTACAATACTTCGTTGGTTATTGAAATAAAGACCGGGTTCGAATCCTGGTGAAGGCTGTGATTTTTGTATTTTGGGATCTTTAGTCGCCTCAAGTCCATCCAGCTCTAATGTGTACCTGACATTAATTGGGCAAAAGTGAAGGTGGTTGGTCGTTGTGCTGGCCACAAGAAAACCTCGTTAACCGTAGGCCACAGAAACACATGACCTTGGCATCATTTACATTATAGACCGCAAGATTTGAAAGAGAAACTTGCTTCTAAATAGCAAGTCCGGCACCTTAAGAGGCTCCTCTCACATTTTCTTCTTGTTTTTTTTTTTATTGAATCCCAATTCTTTTTTTTTGAAGAGCATTATCAATAGCGCTTTCCGCTAACTTGTTATGCTTCAATTCACTCTGACTTAAATGTTGTTTGCTAAAACGTCCATAAACTTTTCAACGTTATAGATGTTCTTTCAGTCATGGACTTTGTTCACATTTCCATCATATCAAGGAAATTCTTTATTCAATTAAGACACGTCATTAATATGGTCAAACCATGTCAATTATTCTGCGTTTATAAAATCAATCTGTGCAATATATCCTTCCATTTTTTTAAAATCTTTCAAAACAAAGAGTTCCCTTGTATTTGTTTGTGTAACCGGATGCCTTTATTTTCTAATCCAGAGGAATTTTTTTCATGTCTTTTAATATTCCAATTTCAGACTTTATTTCCGCCACCCATTAAATTAAGTAACACATTTCTATTTCATTTCTATAAAATTGAAACAAAAGCAAAATTTTATGCTATTAAGTGACTAATTAAATGCAGTGAATAAGTCTCTGATAGAACTAATCTTTCGACAACTGGTGTACTTTTCCTTTTGCTCTGGATAATTTCCTTCGTAACTCATGTGAATGAGGCCCATGTCAAGAAGAAAAATACCCTAAAATATTGCAGTTTTTATCAATTGACTGACTTAATATAACAGTTCCTTCATCTTGACCAAAGCTTCTTTTAGTCAACTTCTGAAATTACATCATCATCTTTAGAAATCTCAATTACCACTTAGTTACTTTCCAATTCTGCGGAATTTACATCAATGGCATATAAGTTTTTGTAATACTTTATGCCTTAAGAATGTCGGCATTTGATAAACAGTGATTATTGGTTTACATCCTGAAACAAGTAAGTAGCTTCTTCTTCAATAGATTCAATAAAAATATTTTTAAAATCAAAGCAGTATACAGCTGAAAGTAAGCTTTCACGTTTTGTGTGTGATGTAATGTTTTGGACATTTTGTTAGCTCATCAAGACTTTATATATTCTGTTCACCAGAAATATAAAAAAGCGAACTATTTATTAGTGCTGCCTTTATATATGTGATATGTCTTCATCATTGTTTCAGCACTTAACTTCACATTGCTATCTAGAGTCTATTAATAAATAGAATTCAAAGCTTCAATGATTATGTCGGATAGCCCATGTATATGTTAATTATCCATATTGATGCCTCATTGTATGATTACCGTCTTCAGGAATACACATTGTTGAAAGATTCACTGATCACTTCACATGACAACCCGTTCAATATTTTTCTTATCGTGTTGTATATAGGCGCATTCGCTATTGGATTTATAGGTCAGTATAAAAAGTGTAAAATTGTTTTGTTCATTGGTTGACCTAGATTTAAAAACTAGTATGTTGTTAAAATGGAACAATATGATGCAATCATTACATTTTTTAAATTGCTAACCTCATAATTGTTACTTAATTAATCTATATCTTAAGGAGACAAATATACATTTAGTTTGGAATATCTCTATATTGGCTAATTAAAATAGCATTTAAAACAACGTTTACATTGATTGATATTTCGTATTATCAAATTACATGGCTGGATTATATCTAACCAAATACATGGAAATGTTTATAAAATGTATGACTAAACGCCTGACGCATAATATCTTATAATTAATTTTACTATGATGTAATTTTAAAGAATTATTTTTCCATTTTTATCTGGTTTTCTCTACACTTTCTCAAGATTTGTTTTGCTACACAAGTCTTAAATCATTTCTGAAATGTTTTAATGTCTAGACTAGCCAGAAATTTATTTTGTCTAGATATTTAAATTTTTTGCTCATTATAATCATTTATAAATGAAGTTTTTTTATCGAGGCCCCCAAATATAAAAGGCATATGTAGGTTGACTTGATTAAGGTGAAGTGCAGTCCAGCAATCCGACGCGGGACGATGTAGCCTGTACATCAGCTGAAGATGAAATGTTTTGAAAGATTCCATCAGATTGTTTACGTAGAATGAAACGTTATTAGAGACTTTAACAATAGAATCAAAGGTCTAGGCTACTGTGGTACGTCATATTTCTAGGATGTGGATTGTACACTTGATGGGAGTTGAAATCATGTTTTGTATTTTCTAGATACTTGTAATATAATTTAACTAGTCGACCGGCTTTTATAAATTACAACAGATTTACCGCGACCTACTGATTTACGAGGAGCTCCTGGAAATCTCCTGAAATTGCAAAATATACGAAAAAGTAATGGAAATCTCCGGATATTATTAACAATCTTTTGAAAACTCATACAAATCTCCTGAAATATATAGACAAAAATTGACATTTTGGGGTGTCATTCAATATGGAAAACGCCAATCCTACGCGCGATAAATAAAAACGGCATTATGCATTAACTAATGAAGAATTACTTTAGTTTAACAAATCTCTTAGATAGATTGAAATATTCATTAATTGTTGCTATTGAGCGTTATCTATGTAGGAAATAAAATTTTCATGATACACTGTAAGACTTCGCTACACGCAAGGCTCGTAAAGTTCGTGGGATAACTCTATCCGCAGAAATAAAAAGTGATCTTTCCTTTACTTCTTCTTCTCGACCAAACTCTTGAGCGAAGAAGAGAATTATATACATGGATTCATAGGACTCGCACTTTCATAGAACTCGCTCTAATTCAATGTGTATACATTATTAAATTAAACCATTGTATAAATTAAGAGATTTCCAGCGCCCTTCTGTCGATTTAGCAGGAGCTCCTGGAAATCTCCCGAAATCGCAAAATATACAAAAAAAAGTCCTTAAAATATACGGAAATATATAGACAAAAATTGTCATTTTGGGGTGTCATTCAATATGGAAAACGCCAATCTTTCGCGCGCATTATGCATCAGCCATAATTGTGTCACTTGGTGAAAGAAGCTTTTCGCGCCTCAAACTTATGAAGAATTACTTGAGGTCAACAATTCTTTAAGATAGATTGTAATATTTGGTAATTCATGCTATTGAGCGTGATCTATGTAGGAAACAGAATTATTATGATATACTCTATGACTTTGCTACACGCAAGGTTCGTAAAGTAATTGTGTACGTAGTTAAGAATGGATAAAATGCATAGACGAATTTACTTTTAATACAAACTCTTTTAAATTTCACTTATTGTCCGCTTCCCTACCCAAACTTAGCCACTAGGACTTTTGTTGACAATGTACCGTAAGTTGAAATTAAACCGATTTATTTCCAGAAATTAGAAGGAAGAAAACGAATGTACGAATGAAAAGAACGAAAGTCAATTCTTACTTATCGTTCAATTACTTCCGTATTGAAATGAACCACACATAGGATTTACCGTCAGTGACTTTGATTTTTGAGTTGGCAATACAATGACAAAGTCTTGTGAAAGGGAGAGAACAAAACAGTTCGTCAAACAATGCTAACTATTTTTTCCCTCATTGAAGTACGTAATACACCAGTAAACAAACTAGTTGATTTTAAGTCTAAGCTCAATTTACACAGCATTTATTTTTTCTTATCAGTCTTGCGATGACAATAGGTTCTTGATAATTGGGAAGGGGGGGGAGGGATGATTCTCAATATCTAGTAACTAATAAATATGGAAAGAAAATATTTGTTTCATCTCTGTATGGGTCACGAGACAATGTCAATGATTACAATGAGTGTTCAGTCCAGTAGACAACTGGACATCCACCTATTAAGTACGACAATTACAATAAAATAAAATGATGCCAAATAATTACTTTGTCTCCTGTTCAACAAATTGTAAGCTGGTTATTAGGCCTAAGTCTTTAGTCTTAGGTAGACAACACCTTTGTCTACATCTAATGATGATAAAATATGTAGGTCACAAATAAGTCTACGTAGCAACGTTCGATACCTGAACACTTGAGTGATTTTCGGACTTGAGGAAACCAAGACTTTTCCTATTATGAATCTGCTAGTCAAGTCAAGGCTATTTTCTAGTTGAAAGAAGTAGAACACGCAACTCTTGCCTTTACGACCAGAGACAAATATTTTCAGCTACGTAGTCATCTATCACTCTTCATCAGTGATTCCCTAACTTTTGGTCTCGTAGGCCCCTTGCCATGTTTTTTTTTCGTTTTCGGTAAACACCCTACTTTAGTAATATTTCATTTTTGAAAATTCATTAACTTCAAATTTCACGTTTTTTTAAACTAATTTATAATCAGTGGGTCGAATAGTAAAAAAAAAGTAATTTAAAGACACATTTCAAGTTATATCATTTATTAATAAAATTCAAGTTCAAACCAAAATGCTAGTTACTATGTAGTATATACAATCTTGAAACACACTGGAAACGTTTTCGTTGTTAAAGGTTTGCAAGCTAACCATTTGTGGCTACGGAGATTATGTTTCATTTAATGGTTTGTTCAGGGTTTTTATTTTTCGTGGATTTTTTTTTATATCTATAATAGGTCGAGCATATGCCAATAACAAGCAATATAAAAAAGAATACTTTTTAAAAACAAAGCTTATCTAAGGAAAAGAACCGCTAATTACTGCCATTTATCTGAAAACTGCAACGTTTAGCTCTCATTCTGCTATCTAAAACAAAATTAATTAATTAGTACTAAGTACTAAATGATTGAATCGTGTCTTGACATCGACTATGAATAGTTATGGCAAAATTTCCACTTGATCCGAAAATGGAAAGTGGAATAAAAAAACGTGTCAAAGAGTGTAATAAGGAGATTAAATCCATATATGCATCCACATATTTCATTAAATAGCATTTATTCCCCTTTTTTTTCGATATCCAACAAAATAATTAATCAATAACAATTAATTAACTAATTGGTTAATTTTATAAAATTAATTCGTGTCTTGTCTGGTTCAATGAATAATTGTGCAAAGCTTTCACTTGATCCGAGAATGAAAAATGGGAGAAAAAACATGTTCAAACTCTGTACTAGACAAACAGATAGACAGACAGATAGAGTTGATGTAAACTTTGTAAAATACTGCATTACCAGACACAGATGTCTCAGTCAACTGTATAGAGAAATATGTCATTTGAAGAAATATGTTGTGTGCAAAAAAAATAAATAAAAAGAAAGAAAACTTTGATTTAAATCCTAAAGAGTTCAAGAATTTAGTGAACTCTCTTCTACAAATGCATTACCCTAACAACCATAGGGTCAGAGTTTATCTCAAGAAGCCACCGCAATCGGAGGAGCTGGAATACTAAACGAATGGCCCAATGGAGAAAAATTAATTAATAAATCATGTCCATTGCAACTGGTGAGCTCTCTGATTCTCACTGAGCAGAAAGGGGAGCACCTGAACTAGCAGCTATCATGCTAGCAAATCACTAAAGTCTTCCTGACCGATGCAAAAGAAGTCCTCCAAAACTTGAAAAACTCAAATTCCTCCTATGAGAAACGACTCAGGACAGCACTTTTAAAGCTCAACAAGAACAGCGAGAAAACTGTTCTCCAATGGACGCTAGCGCATATTGAAATAAAAGAAAATGAGAAGGTTGACACACTTGCCAAGTGTGGGAGAACAAATACAAATGTAGAAACTAATAGTGAATAGTAAAAAAAAACAACTACTAGTCGACCCCCGGCGTAACATACGCCATTATTTTACAGGGCCGGCCTTAGGCCAATGCAACCTATGCGACCGCAGAGGGCCCTGCACTTTTAAAGGACCCGCGCTAATTCTAGGTGTAAATTATTAAATTAAATCATTTTATAAATTACAACAGATTTACCGCGACCTCCTGATTTACGAGGAGCTCCTGGAAATCTCCTGAAATTGCAAAATATACGAAAAAGTAATGAAAATCTCCGGAAATTTTTAACAAATCTTTTGAAAACTCATACGAATCTCCTTAAATATATAGACAAAAAATTGTCATTTTGGGGTGTCATTCAATATGGAAAACGCCAATCTTACGCGCGATGAAAAAAAACAGCATTATGCAATACCCGTAATTGTGCAATCTGGTGAAATAAGCTTCTCGCGCCTCAAACTAATGAAGAATTACTTGATGTCAACAATTCTCGTAGATAGATTGAAACATTTGGTAATTCTCGCTATTGAGCGTGATCTATGTAGGAAATAAAATTTTTATGATATACTGTATGACTTCGCTACACGCAGGTCTCTAAAGTAGTTCAATACGTAGTAAAAATGAATAAAATGCAAAGACGAATGTATTTTCTAATAGAAATTTTTAAATTTCACATTTTATCCGTATCCCTACCCAACTGGGCCCCGCGAAATCCGTTACACATATGGACCCACAACGGCCCTTCTATTTAGTGACGGTGAATACAGAGTAGATTACTTGTTCTCCTGCCCCCTCTTGAAAACTACGTGGGGTAGAAATAAAAAAGATAGATCTAGCCATGACTTCTTGGTCACAACGGTTAAGTTCGGCCCTGCTGTGATGGGTGAATACTACGTGTTTCCCCCCCCCCCCCCCCATCTTTTTTTTTCGTAAGGTTTGGCTTGCAGAAATAAAAGAGTGATCTTTCCTTTACTTCTTGTCTAAACTCTTTAGCCATGAAGAGATTTATATTTATAGATTCCGATTAGACCAACCTCTAATTTTCACATGAGAACCAGAACAACAGAATGAGACAAAACATGCTCCGGAAGTTGAAATTTGGGACCAGTGAAATTTGCCCTTGTGGAGTGTCACCTGAGTCGAATATGTCCTTCAAAACTGCATTCTTCAACAAAAAGCCCGAACAAGTCACTAGGGTCTGCTAAAATCGTATGGCTTGAAAAAGTTTGTGAACCTCTGTCAAAGAATAAGTTTTTTTTCTACAGTTAGTGGAAGGACAGTAGATTACCCTTCCTTGTCAGCCACTGGGTCACATCGCTCTCCCAGTGGAGTGCGGAGCGTATCCCTGGCGCCAAGCATTATTTCCTATATTTGAAGCTAAAAATGCATATTCTGAGGTGTCTACAGAGCAATATCCTGCTACTCTTCTTTTGAAAAATTGTATGCATTCGCTGCACTTCATTAATGGAGCGCAATGACCGATAGAAAACAAATCAATGTGTGAAAAGGGGGAAGTTAAGAGAAAAACCCTTTTCCTTACGCTCATGAAATTTGGTGATTGTAGCGTTGCTTTTATTTTATCGTGAAAGGTTATTTCCCCCCCCCCCTTTTTTTTGAACAACTCTCAGGGTATTTGTTGACGGTAGTTTTCCTTTAGATTTGTTTTATTGGATGGGGGTTTTAATCTGAAATAACTCTTGGCTTCGCTCATGGAATGTTCATGCTGTAGCTTTGCCTTTTTTTTAAATAGGAAGAAATATCTGTTCTGCTTTCATTTCTACCATAACCGTTTTGACATGATTTTCTCCATCCGCCAAATTCAAGAAAATGCAGAGAACAAAGGATGCCTCTGTATATTGCATTCATTGACCTGACAAACGCCTTCGACCTAGTCAGCAGAGATGGTCTCTTTAAAAATTTACACATAATAGGCTGTCCACCCAAGCTACTAAATGTAATCTTATCTTTCCACCAAAATATGATAGATACAGTGCAATTCAACGGTGCCTGCTCCGAAAGTTTCATTATAAACAGCGTAGTTAAACAAGGATGTGTCCTTGCCCCAACCCTCTTTGGAATCCACAAATCACAGGGAAAAAGAAAATCACGCCTGAATACCACTAGCACAAAAAATCCTGATCTTTGCACCGAATTAGAGAACAAATTAGAGGAAGCTTTTAAAAACTTCTCTGCGACTGAGGTAGATAAAAAGCTGGATGTTTATGCGTGATACAATCTACCAAACATCATCTGTAATCTTTGGAAACAAAACCAAGAAAAGCGAAGACTGGTTTGGAGCTAGCTTACCAGAGATGGAGACTGCCACTACGAACAAGAGAGCAGCCATGCTAATCTACAAGAAGGATCCCACCCCAAGCAACTTAAAAAGGCTCAGAGCTGCACGTAATGAGAGAGCAGGCAGGAGCTATGCGAAGATATTCAATCTTGTGCCGACTGTGATAACATACGAGGGCATGAGAAAAGCCTTTGGACCCCACACCAGCAAGTGTGCTCCGCTCAAGTCAAAAGATGGCTTAATCATCAGTGATCGTACGCTGCAAATGGAGCGATGGGTAGAACACTATGCAAAACTTTACCAGATTGAAAACGCCATCTCAACCAAATGCTGTTTCCAACTTCCCATCACTTCCAGTTTTGACGGAATTAGACGAAACGCCTTCAGTAAAGGAGCTGAGTATAGCCATTGATATGCTTGCACATGGGAAAGCACCAGGAGGAGATGGCATTCCTGCTGAAAACATGCCCTAACCAAACCACTCCATGAACTGCTAAGCTTGTGCTGGGAACAAGGAATGGTCCCCCAGGAATTGAAAGACTCCAATATAGTTACCATTTATAAAAATAAAGGCGACCGCTCTGATTGTAACAATTATAGAGGCACCTCACATCTTAGCATAGTCGGAAAGTATTACTTAAGCGATTACAGATCCTGGCAGAACGTGTTTATCCAGAGTCGAAGTGTGGCTTTAGGGCAGGTAGATCTACAACAGATATGATTTTCTCTCTGCTACAGGAGAAGAGCAGTGAACAAAAGCAGCCCCTTTTTATTAGCATTTATTGATTTGACCAAGGCCTTTGACCTTGTTAGCAGAAGCGGTCTGTTTGCTGTACTAGAGAGAATCGGCTGCCCAAATAAGTTAAGAAAACTAGTGTCAGCTTTTCACAAAATATGCAGGGCACTGTTTAGTTTGAAAGTTCTTCCGCCAGGCCATTCTCCATCAAGAGCGGTGTAAAACAAGGATGTGTACTGGCCCCTATACTATTTGGCATCTTCTTCTCAGTCGTACTAACCAGGGCTTTTTAATCCCTGGAAGACTGAATATATATTCATACCAGATCCGATGGAAGGCTCTTTAACCTGGCACGTCTTAAAGCCAAAATGAAAAGACGTCGTATCTTGATAAGGAAGCTGCTGTTTGCAGATGACGCGGCACTCGTATCTCACTCACAAGGAGGTCAACAGAAGCTAGTGAACGCCTTAGCAGCTGCTTGTCAAGAGTTTAGCCTTACCATAGTCTCTCCAAGACCAAAATCCTGGCACAAGACGTCGCAGAAATACCTATAATACATATTGGGAACCACACCCTTTCAGTGGTGCAGGAATTTACCTACTTGGGTTCAACAATTGTCAGTAACCTAGATTTAGACATCGAGCTGACAAAAAGGATAGGAAAAGCTACCACAGCATTGGCAAAACTCTCCAAGCGCGTCTGGGAAAATGATAAATTGACCACAGCGACCAAAATCCTAGTCTACAACGCCTGTGTTGTGAGCACTCTCCTTTATGGCAGTAAAAGCTGGTCAACATACATGTACCAAGAGCACAGATTGAATAGTTTCCACTTGCGCTGCCTGAGGCGCATAATGGGCATATCTTGGAGGGACCATGTCTCCAATCAGGAAGTTTTGAGATTGGCCAATATGAACAGCATGTATGCTCTCCTGACATAAAGAAGATTACGCTGGCTCTGACTTGTCACCCGCATGCCAGATGGTAGAATCCCGAAAGATATCTTATATGCTGAGCTTGTGGAAGGAGTCAGACCCAAGGGCCGCCCAAGACTAACATATAGAGATGTCTGCAAGCGATACATGAGAGCCACAGGCATCAGCGAAAGTATGTGGGAAAACATAGCCAAAGACCGGAGTGCATGGAGGCCTGATAGCTAACAGGCAAGAGAAAACTTTTTTTACGCAAATATATGTTGTTGGACACGGAAGATAAAATTTCAACTAATTTCAACCCTCTCATGGCTCTTATCCTTAGATTTATGCCCGTTTGGGGTTTTCATCTAAACTTGTACCTATGGCTTGACAATGCTATATATCGTTAAGCATATGGAATAGATGTAAGAAAATACATTTTATCCTTTCTTTACTTTCACCTTCACCTATCCTTTAATCTGTTGTACTATCCCCTGTCTTTCGCCTTGAATAGAATCTTTCTCAGTGGCAGGCCCTTCCATTATTTATGTTGTCTTTCTATCGCTTTTTCTGTCTGCCTCTTCTTCATTTTTCTGGTACTGTTCCCTAAAGGAAGGTTTTTGTGAGCCCTGACTTGTTAAAAACGTTTGTTTCTTTGGTAATCACTATCACCTCACTTTCTTTCTCTTCATTTCTCCTTTCACATTCCCTCTTGTAACATTTTCTTACTCTTTCCTGCCCTCTCGCTCAATCTTTTTTTCCCTTCATACACTCCCACATTTGAATAGTACGTCTCTGGTTACTGGAATAAAACACTTGCAAGGTTTCAGTTCATGTCTTCAGAAACTTGATACTTTTGCTTCATTTATTCAACTTGTTTTGCTTCTTCCATCAGATATTGAATACATTTTAATCTGATTATAAAGAAAATGTTTTTCATTTCCTTTTAAAATACTGTAACATTAACGAGAACATTGTTTACGATATTCAGATAAAGTTTAACAAGTTTATATCAGATACAAAATTATTTCAGGAATAAATTTATATCGGAATAAATTGATATAAGATTATATATATATATAAATATATAACAACAAAGTTTATATGAGATAAAGTTTAAGTTAGTGTCTTAATTTTAAATTCATTAATAAAAATAGACATACGGGCCTACATTTTCAATATTCAATAAGCGTAAGATACTGACCACAAGTGCGAAACATTGACTCTAGTTGTAAATCAACAGTGTGATACATTGACTAAGAATGTGAAACATTGACCAGGTATATAAGACATTGACCAGTGATGCGATCCATCGACCAGAATATTAGACATTGACCGAAAGTGAGACATTGACCAGAACTAATACTAAGTTGGAACTTAATGCATTGTAAATAGGATTGAATGAGTTTCCAGCCTGCTCTACGTGTGAATTCCTTTTCTCTAATAAATTTCTTTCATGACCACTTTTGTCATCCAGGGGCCTGAGGGCTTTGCACTGGGGTTTTGTGCCTCCTCAAATGGCTGGTAAGACCTACGTGAGCCCAGTATGTTTGGCTGCATACTGGGCAGGTTATTCCAGCTGGAGTGTCATTGGCCTTACTTTTCGTCTCTGGCGTTTTTCTTCCGCCAGCGCTTTTCTCTTTTCCAAGGCAATTTGTAGCGTTGTGAATCCATTTTCTCTAGTAAGTCAATTTAAGTATATCTCTGTAGCTAGATTAAAGTGTCTTCTTACTTTGTTGGCTTACGTCATAACGACATAAATACACCATTTATTAGTGCACTATGATACGATATCGAGGCATTACACTTCTGTCAGTAGCAGGAAAGATCTTTGCTCGAGTGTTGCTCGACCGACTAAACCAGTCTTTAGTGGACGAGGTCTTTTCTGAAAGCCAATGTGGTTTCAGAGCCGGTAGAGGTACATCTGACATGATATTTGTTCTGCGACAACTACAAGAAAAATGCAAAGAGCAGAACCTAAACCTGCACGCTGCCTTTGTGGACCTCAACAAGGCTTTCAACATGGTCAGTCGCGATGGTTTGTGGAGGATTTCGGCTAGGCTGGGATGCCCACCTACGTTCCTATCCAAGGCCAGATCAGACTTAATGGTGCCTTTCTGATCGCTTCCCAATAAAAAATGGCGTGAAGCAGGGCTGTGTACTTGCTCTTATTCCATTTGCTATCTTCTTTGGTGTAATGCTGGGTCAAATGAGGCAGCGAAGGCATGAGGGAATCTACATCCGGTTTCGTTCTGACGGCAATGTGTTCATTGTTCGGCGTCTACTATCCCATACAAGAACAAAGGAGATGGTCATAACGGAGCTTCTCTATGCCGATGATTGCGCCCTGCTAGTTCACAATGAACATGATCTCCAGAACGCGGTAAACGAATTTGCAAACGCTGCCGCCTCTTTCTGTCTATCTATAAACCTCGCGTAAACAGAAGTCATGTTTCAAAAGTCACCCAATGAAACATACTCAGCCCCAAGGATCACAGTAAACGGACAGCCCCTTAACGTGGTAGACCACTTCACATATCTAGGTGGACATACGGTGGCAGGACCGCACTACAAACAGCGATGTCCTTGCGAACGCCGGTATGGACAGTATAGAGGGACTTCTTATGGTCCGACAGCTACGCTGGGCAGGGCACGTATCCCGTATGGGAGACGAACGTATGGAAAAGGCAGTCTTTTTTGGTGAGCTGAAAGGTGGTCGACGTAACAGAGACGTCAACATTAGGCGTCAACTTTCCTTGGCTAACATAGAAGAGAGCACATGGCTGCATGCGGCGTCGGAACGAGACAGCTGGAGGTCATTCGCAAAGGCCGCGGGATACACATTTGAGACCAAAATAAAAATCTGCTGCCGAGGACAAACGCAGACGACGAAAAGAAAATCTAAATCGACCACCTGCGGACAATGGTTATGCTTGCCCTGGATGTGGCAAAATATGTAGGTCACAGCTGGGGCTGCGCAGCCACAGGAAATACTGTATTCCTCACTAATCTTCGGACTCGAAGACAAGACTTATATATGATACACTAAACAAACTCAGTAAACTCAGTACCATGATACACTAAACAAACTCAGCACTATGTTACAGTAAACAAACTCAGCACTATGAAACAGTAAGCAAACTCAGTGCCATGATACAGTAAAGAATCTCGCACTATGTTAGAGTAAAAAAACTCAGCACTCCGATACACCAAACAAACTCAGTACCATGATACAGTTAACACACTCAGCACTATGTTACAGTAAACAAACTCAGTACCATGATACAGTAAACAAACTCAGCACTATGTTACAGCAAACAAGCTCAGCACTACGATACACTAAACAAACTCAGTACCATGATACCGTAATGAAACTCAGCACTGAGCTCACTACTATGACACACTAAACAAGCTCACTACTATGACACACTAAAGAAGCTCACTGCTATGACACACTAAACAAGCTCACTACTATGACACACTAAAGAAGCTCACTACTATGACACACTAAAGAAGCTCACTACTATGACACACTAAAGAAGCTCACTACTATGACACACTAAACAAGCTCACTACTATGACATACTAAACAAGCTCACTACTATGACACACTAAAGAAGCTCACTACTATGACACACTAAAGAAGCTCACTACTATGACACACTAAACAAGCTCACTACTATGACACACTAAACAAGCTCACTACTATGACACACTAAACAAGCTCACTACTATGACACACTAAACAAGCTCACTACTATGACACACTAAACAAGCTCACTACTATGACACACTAAACAAGCTCACTACTATGACACACTAAACAAGCTCACTGTTAGGTGGGTTTGCTACTTACTTAACTAGGGGTGGATATACTTGCATTGAGTTCCCGGGTTCTTTCCCACCGGAACATTACAAACCAAAGCAAAGAGTACAAGCATATAAACTTCGAAAAAATGAACAACGAATAAAAGTCATCGAACTGAAACGTTATCAATTAAACAATAATTGTTCAAATTTAACAATATTTCATAATACATAATTGTAAACTAATAAGATATTTCCATGTGTATCAATTTCATGATGGTTAACATTTACATTAATAATTGTTCAAATAACACACCTTTCACACGCACACTCTATCTCGACGCCCTATTGAACAGCAGCGCCATACACCACAAACAACGCTAGCTAAAGATACAGTTACAATGGCGAGAAGGCGACACTCTTCCCATAGCCCCAAGCCTAACATTGTACCGTTAAAACAGAAAACCAGCTAGCAAAAATAAAACTCTCTCCACTGCGGGAACTAAGGGTAACGTAAACATACACATACATAATATTCTAGACAACAAAACGCGCCTAATACAAACTACTTCCTATACAATAAAACACAAAAAGAAAACTTCACGCGCGCACGACACTCATTACTATGACACACTAATTAAGCTCACTACTATGATACGCTAAACAAGCTCACTACTATGCTTCTGTTTTACAATACCTATTTTCAAGTCACAACTTCATGGAACCTGGATGGGAGTGAAACCTGGACATGGATCTACATAAAGATTTCCTAGAAATTGAACAGTTGATGTATAGGGCTGATAACAGAATGACTAACTCGTTGGCCACACGGGAGAAAATCTAATTAGAACGTCATTGTTATACTTTTTTAAATAAAAAATAGAAAAAAATTTGAATTTGGCTAAAAAAAAACATAGCGTAGTCAGCCGAAATGAACAGAAAACTTATTTTTTAAAATTAAATTTAATGTTGTTTTCAGTTTATTGGTAGATTATCTTAGATTTTCTTATATTTCTACGTAAATCAAATCTAGATTACATCTAAATTCTAGATCTATAATAGAATTTTACAATAGAATAATTACATATTTGTAGCTATGGCTCAGTTGGGACATAGAGCTGACATTGCCAAAGTACAAGCTCGATACCCACAGTGTTTGTATTTTTTATAAAAATTGATTAATTTTTTATATATTTTATTTTATGTTGCCTAATGTAGGTATTTCTTATTTAAATGTTCTAAATTAGTTATTAAAATCTAAATAACCGTTCTATAACTTGTATAAAGGAGATATTGTCTTCAAAGTTGTTTGTTATTTGTTGTTGAAAGTCTAAAGCTAGAAAACTTCAAATTGATATTTAACATTTGTAACTTTTAAAACATTTTCATTCTTTCTGACACTGACATTTAACACTTGTGTAGTTTTATAAAGAAGGAGGGGGGGAGTCCCGGCAAAAGTAAACAACAATATATAGCCTAGAAATAAATCAACGGACGTAGCCGGTGGGTAATTTTAGTGTTTTAGTCTACATGGCATAAAATTCAATGAGTTTGTAAGTTCATATTTTTTGTATTATCTCCATTTTGTGCACATCCCATTTCGTAAGCTTTACGTATTTCTTTGGCAGCTCTTTAATGATAATCATGTCGAGTGGGTTTTTTTATTCCCGTCTTTGGGGAGCACTTATCTAATGTTTATCTGTTTCTTGAAAGAAATTAATCGAATCAATAGTCGATAAGCCCGTGTAACATGTATGTTTCTTTAAGATTAGGAGTGAATGCTGATGATAGGAAAGAAAATGATCCAATAAATATTTTTAGGAATGATTCTCAATTATGTATTGCTTTACATATTAAAAACATATATAGTAGACATTGTGGTCACAAAAATATTTAGAAGACATTGTGTTCACAAAAACTTTCAGTAGAAACTGTTCACAAAAAAATCATTTAATAGACATCGTGTTCATAAAAACATTTACTAGACATTGTGTTCACAAAAAGAAAACATTTAGTAGACACTGTGTTCACAAAAACATTTATTAGAAATTGTGTTCACAAAAACATTTACTAGACATTGTGTTCACAAAAAAAATTTACTAGACTTTGTGTTCACAAAAAGAAAACATTTAGTAGACATTGTGTTCACAAAAACATTTACTAGACATTGTGTTCACAAAACATTTAGTAGACATTGTGTTCACAAAAACATTTATTAGACATTGTGTTCACAAAAAAAATTTACTAGACATTGTGTTCACAAAAAGAAAACATTTAGTAGACATTGTGTTCACAAAAAGAAAACATTTAGTAGACATTGTGTTCACAAAAACATTTATTAGACATTGTGTTAACAAAAACATTTACTAGACATTGTGTTCACAAAAACATTTAGTAGGCATTGTGTTCACAAAAACATTTAGTAGACATTGTGTTCACAAAAACATTTAGTAGACATTGTGTTCACAAAAACATTTATTAGACATTGTGTTCACAAAAAAAATTTACTAGACATTGTGTTCACAAAAAAAATTTACTAAACACTGTGTTCACAAAAAGAAAACATTTAGTAGACATTGTGTTCACAAAAAGAAAACATTTAGTAGACATTAGGTTCACAAAAACATTTACTAGACATTGTGTTCACAAAAACATTTAGTAGACATTGTGTTCACAAAAACATTTATTAGACATTGTGTTCACAAAAACATTTAGTAGACATTGTGTTCACAAAAACATTTAGTAGACATTGTGTTCACAAAAACATTTACTAGACATTGTGTTCACAAAAACATTTAGTAGGCATTGTGTTCACAAAAACATTTAGTAGACAATGTGTTCACAAAAACATGTAGTAGACATTGTGTTCACAAAAACATTTATTAGACATTGTGTTCACAAAAAAAATTTACTAGACATTGTGTTCACAAAAAAAATTTACTAAACATTGTGTTCACAAAAAGAAAACATTTAGTAGACATTGTGTTCACAAAAACATTTACTAGACATTGTGTTCACAAAAACATTTAGTAGACATTGTGTTCACAAAAACATTTATTAGACATTGTGTTCACAAAAACATTTACTAGACATTGTGTTCACAAAAACATTTAGTAGACATTGTGTTCACAAAAACATTTATTAGACATTGTGTTCACAAAAAAAATTTACTAGACATTGTGTTCACAAAAAGAAAACATTTAGTAGACATTGTGTTCACAAAAAGAAAACATTTAGTAGACATTGTGTTCACAAAAACATTTATTAGACATTGTGTTCACAAAAACATTTACTAGACATTGTGTTCACAAAAACATTTAGTAGGCATTGTGTTCACAAAAACATTTAGTAGACATTGTGTTCACAAAAACATTTAGTAGACATTGTGTTCACAAAAACATTTATTAGACATTGTGTTCACACAAAAAATTTACTAGACATTGTGTTCACAAAAAAAATTTACTAAACATTGTGTTCACAAAAAGAAAACATTTAGTAGACATTGTGTTCACAAAAAGAAAACATTTAGTAGACATTGTGTTCACAAAAACATTTACTAGACATTGTGTTCACAAAAACATTTAGTAGACATTGTGTTCACAAAAACATTTATTAGACATTGTGTTCACAAAAACATTTACTAGACATTGTGTTCACAAAAACATTTAGTAGGCATTGTGTTCACAAAAACATTTAGTAGACATTGTGTTCACAAAAACATTTAGTAGACATTGTGTTCACAAAAACATTTATTAGACATTGTGTTCACAAAAAAAATTTACTAGACATTGTGTTCACAAAAAAAATTTACTAAACATTGTGTTCACAAAAAGAAAACATTTAGTAGACATTGTGTTCACAAAAACATTTAGTAGACATTGTGTTCACAAAAACATTTAGTAGACATTGTGTTCACAAAAACATTTATTAGACATTGTGTTCACAAAAACATTTACTAGACATTGTGTTCACAAAAAACATTTAGTAGACATTGTGTTCACAAAAACATTTATTAGACATTGTGTTCACAAAAAAAATTTACTAGACTATGTGTTCACAAAAAGAAAACATTTAGTAGACATTGTGTTCACAAAAACATTTATTAGACATTGTGTTCACAAAAAAAACATTTAGTAGACAATGTGCTCACAAAAACAAAGAACAGACTCACTTATAAAACATAAAAGACTGACTGGTCTACTAGATTTAGTAGACAATGTGCTCACAAAAACAAAGAACAGACTCACTTATAAAACATAAAAGACTGACTGATCTACTAGATTTAGTAGACAATGTGCTATAGTATAGTATAATATTATAATGACAACGTGTCACTTTTTAAGCATTAGCAGGTTTCAGGCCTAGAAAAAATAATACATTTTCCTATGGTCCCAATGGAATGCTACATTCCCGTTCCCCACTCTACATTTATTCGGATGTTGTGTTCCGTAAATAAAAAGAAATATCAATTTCATTTTATGTGTTGTTGTTTTTTTTACCCCATTTGAATGTAACGAAATGACAATAGCTCTTTTTTATGATATTAGGATTATTATTTTCTTTTATTTGATTTAGTCAGCGTCTAAAGGGAGTGATATAAGGCAAGCTAAAAAGTTCCAATTAGGGAAAAGAAATATTATACAGGAAGTTTTATTTTTTAAATGCTTTATTATCTATATGGACTGTGGCCTTTAGGACTTACTTACTTAGACTTAGGTCCTCCCGCGCCCTTCGGCGCATTGGGCGGCAAGCTGTCTCCATAAAGATCTGTCATTGGCAATGTCTAAAGCCTCCTCCCACCTGGAATCCACTGTTCTGAGGTCCTCTTTGAAGGTGTGTCGCCAAGTAATACGAGGACGTCCCTGTTTGCGCTTTCCTCGTATTGGCTTCCATGTTATTGCCACTCTTTGTGTGCGTAATTCATTTTGACGTAGAACATGTCCCGCAAACCTCATGCGACGCTCTGTCACAACCTCACTAAGTGTTCGACTCCCAGTTCGGCATAGTATTTCCTTGTTTGAGACCCAATCTGTGAAACTGACTCCCAAAATCCGTCTTAGCCATTTTTGTTGAGCCACATTTAGTCTTTTCTCAATTTTGACTGATGACTTCCACGTCTCACATGCATATGTAGAAGTTGGAATGACGATTGCGTTGAGAAGGTGTATTTTTGTCTCGAGTCCAATGGCTTGGCAAGTCCAAATAGGCTGCAGCCTTTGGAAAATGCCCCCTGCCTTTCCTATTCGGCACGCTACACCATGGTAGGCATCTCCATCATTTGTTATGATGCTGCCAAGGTACGTGAACTTGTCCAGCCTTTAGGAAAAATACCGAAAATAAAATACCATGATTTGATAGTAAGCCTGCGATTTTTCCCAAATAACAGTCGCCAGGTTGTGTATCTGCCAAAAACCAATCTTAGTGACCAGTGAGTGATATTTTACACACATATAATAGATTATATTTTCGAAAGCTTCTAGTTTTTTAGATCTAAAAATGGCAGGAAGAATGCACAAAACTACTACCGGCTTCTTCTATTCTCTTGTCTCCCTTGACGTGACTGTGCCATCAGGAAACATACAAACTGTATCGGCGAGTGTAATGGCTTTGGGCGGTTCCAGTGCTACGTGACCACTAGATCTAAAGGAACGCATGGGAGAGCTGGTAACTTGATCGATCGGATAATGTATTTCTTTTTAGTGGAAAGATTTATTTTGTTTGATTCAAGTCAATAACGTAACGGAACATTAGAATTTAGTGGTCTATAATTTGATACGGGGTTATATTGATGACTGCAATAAAAGAAAAAAATGGCTGATAACTAAGCTATACTGGTGTACATGTTGCTCACAGTGCCAAGATACAAGAAATATTTTTTGAAACAAAAGTCTTTTTAGAACTTAAATAGAATTTTTGTTTCTCTTAGTAACTATTGAATGTTAGATGTAAAGAAATGTAACTTTTTTACCTCGCAACTACCTCACTTTATAATACTTTATAATATTCCACTAGTAATTAATATGCCTTTAGAAGACGTTCAAGAGAAATAGTTGAACACAAAAAAAAAAACATCTTATACTCTTTAAAGTCTAATACTAATCTAAAGCATTGTCGTAAATACCCTACATCGGTATATAGTGCTTCTAGTTGACTTCAATTCCATACTAATATATGTAACGATAAACAAGAAACTTAAGGCCTTTATGTCTTATATATATATATATATATAAAGTGAATATATTCGGATGAATCTATAAATGGACCAACAACAATGTTCTAACTCCTAGAGATGACATATCCAGTCAGATACGAATTCTTATTGGATTGGTCTCATGATCTCGAGTTAGCCCCGCTACGAAATAACAAATCCTAATTATTCTCTTGAACTGTGACGTCATGCGTTGATTTGAATCACAAGGAAAAAGAATCGAAAAAAAAGAAGGAGCAGAAAGAAGATAACAAGCAACTAGTGCTGTCATTGTGGGCACACAAAATGTAGTCAATTCTGAATGTTTCCTCGTAAGCACCTGAGATTCACCAACCTAAAGATGACAATATTAATGAATGAACAGGCTCAATGCAATAAGAACTACTAAACCGAAGACAACAAAGATATAGACTTCAATCGAAATACAAAGAGTTTTTCTATAGACTTCAATCGAAATACAAAGAGGCTTTCTATAGACTTCAATCGAAATACAAAGAGGCTTTCTATAGACTTCAATCGAAATACAAAGAGGCTTTCTATAGACTTCAATCGAAATACAAAGAGGCTTTCTATAGACTTCAATCGAAATACAAAGAGGCTTTCTATAGACTTAAATCTGAAATACAACGAGTCTTTGCTAAACTTTGAAGATGCAGACAAACTAAATTTCCAAGTTATTGAGAAAGCAGTATATGACCTTGTGAGCAAAGTCCCCCTTTCAGAAATCCAGACCTTGTTAAGGTCGTCTGTTTCTTTGGCTAACGGTTAACGAGCACGGTGTATTGTGGCCAGCACAACGACCTTGACTTTCCCCAACTATAGATCAGGTACGCGTTAGAGTCTTAACCAGGGGCGGACTGAATATCAAAATCGGCCCGGGCATTACCTTTTAAACCGGCCCACAAATGGGATGTCATATATTTTCGGTGGCGGGGGGGATTTTTACCCCACTCCGCAATTTATATAAATATATATATATATATATATATATATATATATATATATATATATATTAGTGTGTGTGTATATGTAATTAATCTTCATTACATTCTGATCTTTCATTCTTTCAAATTTTTTTCTACCCTAGAATACTCTCTTCCGATAATTAGTGGAAAGACAGTACACACCGCCAAAGGGCAGCTAGGGAGTCTGGGGGAGCGCTGAGTGCTCCCCCAAGTCGGGTCCGGGGCGAAGGCCCGGAACCAAGCATTATTTCCGTTATTTTAAGCTTTAAAAACGCAGATTCTGATGTATCTACAGTGCAATTAGCCTGCTACTCTTCCGCTAAAAAAATTCAAAAAACAAATCTGCTTTTCAATAGAGTCCAGCGGCTGATAGAAAATGGTGAAATGCTTTAGTTTTTGTATTTGAAGGGGAAGGGAAACCACAAAAACCCTTTTAGCTACGCTCATGAAATTTGGTGCCTGTAGTTTGCTTAAGTTGGCTGCACTGGGGCAGTAAGTAAAGTTTCCATTTCAGACAATGAGATCTGAGGCAAGTGATGGTTTGAAGACCCTCCCCTCCCGGCTACGCCCATATTATAGGTGTAAGCCTAATTCTCTACAAATATATAAAGTTTGATAACGCATCGAAAACTGGATGAATGCATTCGTAGGATTACATAATGTATTCTATTTAAACATACATGTAGTCTGAAAACTATAAAAGTATAAACAATACAATAGCAACCTAATGAGTTTGAAGCTTTTTGGTATTACTTATAGATTACAGACGTTTCTTCAAAAAATAAGTCAATCTAGTCATGCTTGTTGATCTGTGACTTAAAATATACTAAATCATTGGTTTTCCTGGCTGACTTAGGCAACCCATTCCATTAAAAGATAAGAGAAAGCAGAACGGTTAGAGAGGCACTTACTTAATTAATGTGAAAAGCTCTGGCTTCCTCCTAGTACATTCTGTAAAACGCGATTTGTATATGAATATACAATGACCCATTATATAAAACTAGTTGACCGGTGGCGTAGCATACGCCGCTATTTTGCATGGCCGCTCTTAGGCCACTGCAACCTAAGCGACCGCAGTGGGCCCCCACTTTCAAAGGATCCGCACTTTCATAGGACCCGCGCTAATTCAAGGTGTATACATTATTAAATTAAACCATTTTATAACTTAAAACAGATTTCCCGCGCCCTCCTGTCGATTTACCATGAGCTTCTGGAAATCTCCCGAAATTGCAAAATATACGAAAAAGTCCTTAAAATATACGGAAATATATAGACAAAAAATTGTCATTTTGGGGTGTCATTCAATATGGAAAACGCCAATCCTACGCGCGATAAATAAAAAGGACATTATGCATTAGCCGGAATTGTGTAGTCTGGTGAAAGAAGCTTCTCGCGCCTCAAACTAATGAAGAGTTACTTGAGGTCAACAATTCTCAAAGATAGATAGAAACATTTGGTAATTCTTGCTATTGACCGTGATCTATCTAAGAAACAGAATTATGATGATATTCTCTATGACTTTGCAATACGCAAGGCTCGTATTGTAATTCTGTACGTAGTAAAGAATGAATAAAATACATAGATAAATTTATTTTCTAGTACAAACTCTTAAATCTCACAAATTATCCGCTTGCCTACCCAAAATTGGCCCAGCGAAATCCGTTTCGCATAGGGCCCCACAATGGTTAAGTCCGGCCCTGCTATTTAGTGTTTGTAAAATGTTTGTTTGTAAAATGTTTGACATGTTTCGGATGTTCCTTCAGAGTTAAAGATAGTTTACTTTTTAGTCCAAACCTCCCGCAAGACGAAAGGGGGGGAGGGCGGAACGGGCAGGGTTCGACAGTCCAGCGCGCAGCCAACCGTAGGGACCCACGTGATCTCTCCCCCCCCCTCTTGTTTTCTCGTGGACTATCCGCAGAAATAAGAGAGTGATCTTTCTTTTACTTCTTCTTCTCGTTTAAACTGATGATAAATTTGATCAGATAATCTCGAACGGTGAGGTGTTTTTGTAGCTTTCATTATGGAAAAGAACTGCTCACAGAGATAAGGGCTTGCAAACATAGCAAGAATTCTGGCCGGAGTTGTAACAGCTTTGTCTTTACCTTGAAGTTTCAAATTCAAGTTTTGCAGGTGACCTGTGTGATCAACTGCAAATGCCAAATCCTTAACCCATTTGTCAATTTGGAAATTTTAAACAGGTTCATTATTTATGTTCAGAAACAATACAATTTCCTCACGCAGTCCAAAAATCTCTTCAAAACTTTATGACAGGAGAGTCAGCGGACTTCTGTGTAGTAGGGAACACAATCGAATTCGTGTCCAATGTCATACAGAAGCATTGAAAATTGGCGAGGATTGAAGCCACGGGCACGAATACAATTGATAACGACTAAAACTGGTCTTAGCACAAATGGGTACTGTCATTGCTTTGCGCATAATGCTACTTGGTGAATGATGCACTGAGAATGAGCAAATGTAAAATTAGCATCAGTCTCTTACTTTTGCAAGCAGCTTTGCACCAACACAATTTCTACACCCCCCCTCCAATTATGGTTGGTACACCATCCGTTGCTAGACTAGCTAGCAATGTAAATTAAATTATACTGTAATTTCTATAATTTCTGTAATTTCTAAAAAAAAAACAATTTCCTCGCTTGTTGTGGAGTTATGCATAGAACAGAGCTCATGTATCTCATAATTCCTGTTACAAGCCCTGTTACGGTTTTTTTTTTTTTTTTTTTTTTTGTTGTTTTTTTTTTGCAGTAAATATTTTACCTGAAAATTAGTGGTGACTAGTGAAAAACTTAATAATTTAAAATTATTTTGATAATACTTAAGGTGGCCTAGTGGGCCACATGCGAAGTGGAACGGCCCGCGAACGCAATGTTTGACATGGCTGATGTATATGGTAGCAGGAATTTTTTCACATTACGGGATTCCCCATTCCAAATGTTACACTTTATTCATTTATTATTAAAGCTTATCATCTAATACATTATACACGTAGCTAACTATGCACCCACTAAGGAAAAGATTCGCAGTGAAATCAAGCAATTATAAATGGGCAAATCTGTAGGACCTGACTGCATCCCAGTTGAAGCGCTAAAGATAGACATTGATAGCAGTGTGAAGTTACTCTACCTTCTCTTCTGCAAGACATGAGAAAAAGAAGAAGTGCCACCAGGGCGGAAGGAGGGTTATCTCATCAAACTCCACAAGAAAGGCGATTATAGATAATCTATCGATAAATTTAATAAACATTTTTTTTCTTGAATTCCAATTCCTTGAAATCCTGAACATTTAACTCTTGAATCAATAATGCTTTGGGTATATTTATATGGCTGTAGGCCTACATTCGGAAATTCCCGAACGCGAGAGTCCTTTCAAAAACGCGATAGTCCTTTCAAAATGGATGTCGGCGCTATATCTAAGTCTAGTACTCAAGCCAAATTTACATTTATTTATTTTTTACTTTGAAAAGTTATAGCGGTCAAACTAGTTTCCCCCATGTGGTCAATGAGCTAGTAATTGATTTCTCAGGTTCAACCCACGCGACTTCCATGAAGTTCTGACTTGAACTTGAATAGAGGTACAGTAAAAAGCATTTGACCAATCTTTATGAATGTTCCTGAGATCATTGCTGAGGCCGTAGTATGTATATGCTCGATCCCTTAAAGTGGCTTAAAGATCAAGAACTTTTCAAAGGGGGGCGGGCGTTTTTTCCAAATCCCAACCCTAACGCCCATAAAAACCTAACCCTATGTGTAAATGCACACACCCTGCACACACACACACACAAATATATAGCCTATATATCAGGGGCGGACTGGCTATATCGGCATTCGGGCAAATGCGCGGTGGTCCGGTACCCAATTGGGCCGATAGGGTCACATGAATACCAGTAAATTGTTTTAAGATTTTATCATACTCTCTTTAAAAGCAACACTTTCAGCATAGTGGTAAAAAAAAAACACAACTTCTTATATACTTTAAAGTCTAATAATAATCTAAAGCTTAGTCTTAAATACCCTATATCCGTATACAGTGCTTCTAGTAGACGTCATTCAATTATACGTACTAAACGATAAACAGGAAACCTTTATTTCTTATAGAGATCGACGTTAATGTGAATATATTCGGATAAATCTATAAAGGGACCAACAATAACGTTCAAAGTGCTATAGATAACATCTCCAGTCACATACGAACTCTTATTGGTTTGGTGGAGTTTTCGCATGATCTCGAGTTGGCTACGAAGTCCTTCATAAATCACAATTATCATCTTGAACATTTTAGCAATGCGGTAATTGGAATCGAAATGCAAAAGAATCCAAAAAGATCGAGCAGAAAAATAGTAAGATTAAAAAAAAAACTATTGCTGGAATCCTGTGCAAAATAATGTAATGTTATTTAACAGTTTCGTAAAATGTTCAACAATACAAGCTATTTACAAGACACTTAGGTATTCTGCTCCGGCTCCGGCCGAATATCAAATTTTACTATCCGTTTATATCCGGCTCCGGATATATATATATAGTCCCTCCCACTGTTTCACCTGGTACAGACCACCCTCTTTCATTTAATATTTACTAATGACTTAATTTGAGATTAGAGTGTTTTACGTCATAATATACAAATAGTTTCAATGAGTAGCTTATAATAATAATAAGGCTTGTCTTCAAGTCTGAAGATTAGTGAGGAATATAGTATTTCCCATGGCTACGCAGATCAGCTGTGACCTACATATTTTGTCACATCCTAGGCAAGCATAACCATTGTCCGCAGGTGGTTGATTTAGATTTTCTTTTCGCCGTCTGCATCTGTCCTCGGCAGCGGATTTTCTTTTGGTCTCAAATGTGTATCCCGTGGCCTTTGTGAGTGACCTCCAGCTGTCTCGTTCTGAAGCCGCATTAGGTGCTCTCTTTTATGTCAGCTAAGGCAATTTGGCGCTTAAGCTGGTCTTTAAAGCGTTTCCGTGGGGCACCTCTGTTACGTTGACCACCTTTTAGCTCACCAAAAATGACTGCATTTGGCATACGTTCGTCTCCCATACAGGACACGTGCCCTGCCCAATGTAATTGTGTAACCATAAATCCCTCTATACTGTCTATACCGGCGTTAGCAAGGACGGTCTTTCCACAGTATGTCCATGATTGAGCGCAAGCATCTTTTGTGAAAGTGCTCAAGTAGTCTTAGTTTCTTTCTGTATAGTACCCATGTCTCAGCTCCATATAGAAGGTTTGACAATGATTTTATAGTAGCTTATATTACATAGGTATTCAACTAATTTTGTTCAAAAAGTATTATTTCTGCATAAAATAGCCCCCCCCCCCCAACTCAAAAGATTAGGATGAGGAGGGGAGTAGATGCAATAGCCCCCACCCAACAAACCTGAATTATATTATACTAGTCGACCCACGGAGTAGCATACGCGTTATTTTGCAGGGCCGGCTTTAGGCCAATGCAATCCGCGCTAATTCTAGGTGTAAATTATTAAAATAATACATTTATAACTTATAACAGGATTCCCGTAGCCTCCAGTTTACCAGGAGCTCCTTGAAATCTCATGAAATTGCAAAATATACGAAAAAGTCATGGAAATCTCCGGAAATTATTAAAATCTTTTGAAAACTCAAAACAAAAATTTCCTGCAATATATAGACACAAATTGTAATTTTGGGGTGTCATGCTTATTGAAGAGAATAAAGGGAGCATGCGATGAACACCTAAGGGAAGAATAGGCCGGATTCAGAAAAGGGAGATCTTGTGCTGACCAAATAGCAACACTCAGAATAATTATAGAACAATGTGTCGAATGGTAATCTCCTCTCTATGCAATATTTGTAGACTTTGAAAAAACTTTGATAGTATCGATAGAGAATATACCTGGACTGTAATGAGACATTACGTGATCCCCAATAAAATAATAACCATAATCAAGAACCTTTATGAGGGTTTCACCTGCCAAGTAACCCAATGTGGCAAGCTGTCAGAGGAATTTCAGTCACAACAGGAGTCAAACAGGGATGTCTTCTTTCACCACTCCTGTTCCTTCTAGTATTGGATTGGGTCACAAAAGAAGCCTACTCTAATTCAGGGAAAGGAATCCAATGGACTCTCACACAAAAGCTGGAAGATCTGGAATTCCCTGATGACATAGCCCTATTATCACACAGGCTACAGGATATGCAAGAAAAGGTCACAGCTTTATGCGAAGTAGGTAAAAGAGTAGGCCTCAAAATAAACCACCAAAAACAAAAAGTACTTAAAGTAAACAACAAACAGAGTTGGAGACATAGAACTGGATTCTCAGACAATAGACCAAGTAGACAATTTTATATACCTTGGAAGTGTAGTCAGTGTATCAGGTGGAACAGATGAAGACATTAAACGTCGTATAAATCTAGCGCGTCAGACATTGACACAGCTCAAACCAACCTGGAAATCTCCCCACATCTCAAACAAGACTAAAATAAGAATCTTTAACTCTAATGTCAAGGCTGTCCTACTGAATGGTTCTGAAACATGGAGAACAACTGAAGCGACAACAAAAAAAGTACAGACCTTCAACAACAGATGCCTGAGAAATATCCTAAAAATGCACTGGAACAACAAAGTAGAAAACACCAAACTGTAGAGGTACAGATCCTAACTGGAGATAGATTGGTCACACCCTTAGAAATGATACCAGCAACAGAGCTAGACAGGCCTTAGAGTGGAACCCCCAGGAACAGGACGTAGAGGAAGACCAAAAAAGAACATGGCGACGCAGTATATTGGAGGAAGCCGAGAGGACCGAAAAGAGCTGGGAAACCATAAAAAAAACTAGCAAGAGACCGTGGAGAGTGGCGTGTTTTTGTTGAGGTCCTATGTTCCATGAGAAACCCAAAAGAATAATGAAGATGATGATTCATAATGGAAAACGCCAATCCTACGCGCGATGAAAAAAAAACAGCATTATGCAATACCCGTAATTGTGGAATCTGGTGAAAGAAGCTTCTCGCGCCTTAAACTAATGAAGAATTACTTGAGATCAACAATTCTCGAAGATTGATTGAAACATTTGGTAATTCTTGATACTGAGCGTGATCAATGTAGGAAATGGAATTTTTATGATATACTGTATAGCCTCGCTACACGCAAGACTCGTAAAGTAATTCTGTACTATTTCCGGTATTGAAAGACTAAAAAATGCATATTCTGAGGTATCTACAATGCATTGTTCTGCTATTAAAAAGTTTTATATCAAAACCTAATGTGCTATTCTTACTGACTTAGATCCTCACGCGCCGTTCGGCTCATTGGGCGGCAAGCTGTTTCCACAAAAATCTGTCAATGGCAATGTCTGAAGCCTCTTCCCACATGCTCTGAGGACCTCTAGGTTGTACTAGGATGTTCCTGTTTGCAATGTCCTCGTAATGGCCTCCATGCCATTGCAACTCTTATTATGCGTAATTCATTTGGTCGGAATACATGTCACGCAAACCTCATGCGATGCTCTGTCACAACCTTACCAAGGGGTCGACTCCCAGTTCGGCATAGGATTTCCTTGATTGAGACCCGATCTCATAACTGACTAAAAAATCCGTCTTAGCCATCTTAGCTTAGCCACATTTAGTCTTTTTCAATTTCGGCAGATGACTTTCTACTGCACTTTATTAATGGAGTCCAGCCACTGGTAGAAATTTTGTAACTTCTCTGGGCTACGCTCTTGGAATTAGGTGACTGTAGTTTGCTTTAGATTTTATATCGAAAAGGGAAGTTTTATCGTCAGAATCATCTGTTGTGGTGTTTAAACTAAAAAATCTCTGGGTTTTTTTTAACAAATTCAAACATCCCATTTAGCTACGCTCACTGAATTTGCCAATTTGGTGAGAGTAGTTTGCTTTAGAATAATATTGAAAAGGGGACTTTCAACCTTAAAATTCTCTGTAGGAGGATTTTAAACTTAAAACCATCTGGAGTGGTTTTAAACTAAAAAAAAAAGCCATCTGGAGGAGGGGGTGTTTAAACTCAAAACCCCCTTTGGCTTGGCTAAGCTCAAAGAATTTTAGTGTGTAATTTACATTTTTTTTATATTGAAAAGGTATTTTTTAGCATCAAACCCGATGAAGGGGGTTTAATCTCAAAACCCTCTTTAGCTACGCTCATAGCATTTTGAGTGTGTAATTTACATTTTTTTTTATATTGAAGAGGTATTTTTTAACTTGAAAAAATGATGAAGGGCTACGCTCGTAGCATTTTGAGTGTGTAATTTGCTTTTTTTTTTTTTTTTAGAATAGGTATTTTTTAGTTTCAAACTTCGCTGAAGGGGGGTTTAAACTTAAAACCGCTTTGGTTACTCTAAAAAATGTTTGAGTAAGTAATTTGCTTTTTTTATATTGAAGAGGTATTTTTTTAACTTCAAACCCCACTGGAAGGGGGTTTAAATTTAAAACCCCTTTGGTTACGCTCATAGAATTTGTGTAATTTGCTTTTTTATTTTGAAGAGGGGGTTTTATAGTAAATTTCGAAGGGGGTTTTAAAATCAAAATCTTCCTTAACTATGCTCTTGGAATTTGGGGATTGTCGTTTGCATTATTTTTTTTTTTAAAAAGAGGGGAATTTAACATCGAAACCCCTTGGTAGGGGTTTTAAACTCAAAACCCCATGGCTGCGCTGGGGCAAGTGATGGTTTAGTATTAATATCTTACCTAAAATAAACAAAATCAAAACAAAAAATCATTTCGTGGGGAGGGGGGGGGGGGTTGAAGCCCAACCCTCCCTGGCTACGCCCATGTATATATAGATAACAGTCAACCCACGGCGTAAGATACGCCGCTTTTTTTTTAACCATTTTTAAACTTTTAACAGATTTCCTGCGGGCGCCTGATTTACCAGGAGCTCCTGGAAATCTCCTGAAATTGCAAAATATACGAAAAAGTCATGGAAATCTATGGAAATTAATAAAATCTTTTGAAAACATATAAATCTCATGAAATATATAGACAAAAACTGTTATTTTAGGGTGTCATTCAATATGAAAACGCCAATCATACGCGCGATAAATAAAAACGGCATTATGCATTACCCGTAATTGTGTAATCTGGTGAAAGAAGCTTCT
Organism: Biomphalaria pfeifferi; assembly: GCA_030265305.1. Classification (NCBI taxonomy): domain Eukaryota; kingdom Metazoa; phylum Mollusca; class Gastropoda; family Planorbidae; genus Biomphalaria; species Biomphalaria pfeifferi. The sequence continues at coordinate 4,212,214 of JASAOG010000003.1, read as the reverse complement.
CGCGTCTCAAACTAATGAAGAATTACTTTAGGTCAACAATTCTCGTAGATAGATTGAAACATTTGGTAATTCTTGATATTGAGCGTGATCTATGTAGGAAATAGAATTTAATTTTTATGATGTACTGCATGACTTCGCTACGCGCAAGGCTCGTATTGTAATTCTGTACGTAGTAAAGAATGAACATAAATGCAAAGACAAATGTATTTTCTAATATAACTCTTAATTTTCACTTATATTCCGTATCCCTACCCAAACTGGGCCCCGCGAATTTCGTTTCGCATAGGGCCCCACAATAGTTAAGTCCGTCCCTGCAATTTAGTGTCGGGTGAATACAGAGTAGATTATCTGTTCTCCGCCTCACCCCTCTTTTTTTTCGTAGACCGCTAAAACTACGTGGGGTAGAAATAGAAATAGTGATCTTTCCATGATTTCTTAGTCACAACGGTTAAATCCGGCCCTGCTATATGAATACTACTTGTTCTTCCCCCCCGCCCTCTTTTTTTTCGTAAGGTAACTCTAGTCCGTCCGACTTGAAGAAATAAAAGAGTGATCTTTCCTTTACTTCTTCTTGCGTGTCCAAACTCTTGAGCCATGAAGATAATTATATATATAGATAGATATTCACAAACATGATTTCTTAATTGATATTGCGATTTTACACAAAAAAGACCATTGATGCAATCGCCCCCCACTCACTAAAGTGGCCAAGTAACTAGGGGGGTGCGACTTAATCTAGAAATATTAATTAATAAAAGTATTAATATTAAATATTATTATATATTATTAACATAAGTGAAGAATTCATAAACAAATGGTGTGATTTCTCTTCTAAAATTCGAGTTGGCCGAGTAAGGGGGGGTCGATCGCCTCTACCCCCCCCCCCCCCGATCCGCCACTGGTTTGAACCTTTACCACCCCGCCACTACGGGCTACGTCTTGTATTCCTGCTAGTAAAAACATAAAGCTGATATCTAAATTCTGGACAGACTGCATCAGACAGAGAGACATAGAAATCAGCCGATATTGTGAACGCGTTCTTCCCTAGTCTCGTGTCTCACATTCACGCGAATCTTTCCATCTTAATTGAGACTTGTCAGTCGAGAGTCTAATTCGACCGGAAGCTAATCGCACTTGATGACATGGACTTAGGAGGTCTGAGGTCACCCATGTCAATGGGATTCCCATGGCTCGGTGCTTGAATCGAATCTAAAGGGTTGTCATATGTTAGTCTATCATTCTAAGATTTTTTTATTCCGAGTTTGCGGTTCAGAAAGATTAACACTAATTCTTTTTTAATGATTGTGCAGCCATTTTGTGTTAGATATAAAACTTCTAGGAAATCGACCTTCATTTTTTAGACTTGTTCAATGTGTCTCCCCTGCTTTAAGCGAAGTTGACCTGAGAGAATGATAACACATTCTATTTAAACACAAAAATGTGGCGTATTTGTTGCATTGATATCATGAACTAAAAGAAACAAGATTACAAAGAGAGTTTGTTTTCACCCAAACTCAGAAGGGGTTCCCGATGGGTTCAGCCATGTTTGATAAGAAATGCGGTATAAATAGCAGGTCTTGTAGTTGTTGTTTTTTTTCATTTTATTATTACTAATGTAATACACACACACACACACACATATATATATATATATATATATATATATATTGCGGGGAGGGGCGAAAAAAATCCCCCCAAACTCCCCCCCCCCGAAAAAAAATCCTGGCTACGCCCATGATATATATATATCATGGGCGTAGCCAGGATTTTTTTCGTTCGTTTATCGTTCGTTTTTTCTGTGCATTGTGCGTATAAATTTCAATAGGTATGTCCGTCATAGGAATCTTCTTGAGCCTAATAATGAGAGAAACGTTCCTTGCCAAATCTTCATTTTGTAAGGTGGGTTGCTACCTGATCTCTTAGCTTCTGATATTCGTGCTGAAAATACAGAAATCGGCCTTTTTAATTGCATCGCTTTATCAAAGAGCGGAGTAATGGAAGGACTCGGTGGACCTATTGAGTGATCGCTTCTGATTTCTTGTGAAAACACAAACTCTCTTTGTAATCTTGTCAGTTGATTCTACAGGTACTCTAATATGTATTTCAACAAATTCAACAGATTATGTGTAAAAAGAAAGACTTCTTTGTCAGCACGTTGCACTCCAAGAGGGAGTCTAGGGGAAGGGGTGAGCTCAAAGTTTGAGAAACGCTGGTGAAGAGGTTTTATTTTCCAAGTGGAAGAAAAAAAATACTGCTTAAGTGACGGTTGAGATGACTGCTAGAGTGGTCGTCCTTCCCAAATCTCTTTAGTGGGAGTTTCAGAAGGTGGGGAGGGAGGTCAACGTGGTCTTGACTGATGTAAATAGAAGAGAATTCAATTTTTCTTACTAGCAGTGGCGTAGCAAGGTGCTCGTGTGAATCCAGGCTCAGTAATTGGATGGTGGTTCCTCTTCCTAGATTGTGTACAACAAATACATAGTCATCATACCATCATTCATGCTTTAGTAAAATGTTCAAACGGCATTCCACTGTAAGTACTAAGGTAGTACGGTAATTATACTACGATTTAGAAAATAAAGTCTTGATACAGAATGCTTATTCTACTTCTCAAAAGTAAATATCGGATCACAAACAAATGTTTTCTTAGTTATTTCCTTATGATATAAATGTACATTTCAAAAACATTCTTTTTGAACAACTGTTGAAGATGGACAACATTTTAAACAATCCAGGCTAGTGCAGAGATGCGCACCTCTAGTAACCAGACTAGAAAAGGATGTTGACATTAGAAGAGAACGATTTCCGCCCAAGAAGAGAGCCAATATGGAGATGCTGTACTCAAAGCAGATGCCCCTTTGTGTTTGTCATGTCTCCGTGTAAATAAACGTCTTTGTCTCGTTGAGTTGCCCCCCTTAAGTTATTACAATATATAACTTAATTTTGATAGCTAGGAAGCACTTTGCTAGCACAATGGTTAGTGTATTGGCTTGAGAAAGCTTGAGTCCTCGAGTTTGAATTCAAGTCGTACAACTTTTTTTAAAATGCATTTAAAAAGCAATGACGATACCATTTACACAGCTACCTTCTTCTTTCCCCCAACCTACCTCCCCTTTCCAACTGGAAATGCATAAGGTGAGTAGTGCATACTCACTGTTCTGATTAGTTCTGAACGTACTGTCAATACGTTTAGAAAGAAGCAAGGCGATACTATAAGTACTGAGCAGACGAAATATGAGAAAATATGTAGAAATATAAACATTGGAATGGATTGTCAAATGGTCAATGATACAGGTGATAAGATTGTCTATGTTAAATCGAAAAATATAAAATGATAGTAATGTCAACACATGGCACATATAGTTACAAAGTGAAGAAATAAAATAAAGAAAAAAGTAGAAATCTTAATGATGACATACATAAGAAAAAAAACAACCACATATACAGTGGCGTCACAAGGGTGGGTGTCACCCGGTGCGATCAGCTCAGGGGTGTCACCTCTCCCCCCCCCCCCATCAGATTTTTTTTTGTGTTTCGTGAGCCATAATACACATAGAGTACTTTATAATTAATTACATTAATAGATTGTTAAACAACTATAAAATGAGTTTCGATTAAGTTTTAAAATTCATTTCTTAAAATGTATCGATAGTTCAATTTTACAACCATGCAACCTTAAGTAAATTACACTGTTTTTTTTTCTTTTCTGGATTTTGAAATTTTAAAACGCATTAATAGTCTAAAATTAATGTCTTTACGATTTCTTTTTTTGGGTGGCTGAGCGGGTTAAAATTCTGGTGTACAATGGAATTTTTAATTTCGGGATCCTTGGGCGTCCCTGAGTCCACCCATCTCTAATAGCTACCTGACATTAGTTGGGGAAAAGTAAAGGCGGCAGGTCGTTGTGCTGGACACATGACACCCTCGTTAACTGTGGGTCACAGAAACAGATGGCATTTACATTATCTGCCCTATGGACCATAAGGTCTGAAAGGGGAACTTTACTTTACTTTTACGATTTCATTTTTATTCAATTGTGAAAGTGTCGTCTGTTCCATTGTCGAAAGTGTTTTGCTTTTGGTAAAGAAAAAGTTGGATTAGCCACCAATTTGTCAATAGTTTAAAGGTAGGCCTACTATTATGTCTCTTTGGCCTTCTAGTACATTTACTACAAGTAGTAAATCAAAGATAATTAAAATAAAAGACATCTGGCAATAGATCTTCAGCTGCGCCTATGGAGGCTATAATTTTATAACGAAAAAATGATTTACATTGTATCAAAAATTTTAAACAAAAGCTTTTTCTGAAAAAGAATATTATACACTTTTATTAAATAGCTTCTCTGTTGGTTTCTTACATTTCTCGTACTCCTTTATGTACTCCATACATCGAGCTGCATTTTGTATATTCCTGTTCTCGACACATCATAAATTCAAGCTCACTCCTTTCTAGAAATTTTAAGGTGTTAAGTAGATCTCACCAGCTTTTTTCCCCCTTAAAATTTTGTTGTTCCAATTTCGGACTTTATTTCCACCACTAACTAGATTAAGTTACTTATATGTATTTAATTTCTGTAGAATTAGTTGAAAATAGTTGACAACAAAAAACTTACAATCGCTTGCTATTAAGTTCGCAATTCTGGTGACAATAAGAAATTATCCCCTAAAATATTCAACTGATTCATAGTAACATTTCCTTCATCTTGGCTACAGTTTCTTTTACATTCAACTTCTGAAATTACATCATCATCTTCAGAAATCTCAATTGTCACTTATTTACTTTCCAATTTTACAATTACATGTGAGATTTCAATAATATTTTATGCCTGAAGAATGGTCATTTGTTAAACAGTGACTAATGGTTGACATCCTGATCTTACGGTGCTAGCTAGTATTCCAATAAATTTGATAAAAAAAGCAGTGTTTATATACATGCAGCTAATATTAATGGGTGTCACATGCAGCTAATATTAATATTATAGCTTTTATATAGCGCTACTTTCATGCTTATAGCATGCTCAGAGCGCTTTTGGTCCAATCTCATTTGTGGACCAGTGGGAGGGGAGGGGGTATCTAGGAGTTGGTTTTCTGTGCTGCCTTTAGGCGCTCAGTAAACACAACTCTGCCCAAATCGGGTGTCGAACCTCGAGCCCCCTTCTAGGTAGCCAAGCCAAGTTCAAGCGCAATTGGTCTCTCAACCACGCTTCCCACCGCTGAAAGTAAGGTTTCACATCTGCTTTTGATATAAAGTATGCTGTAACGTTTTGGACATATGTTTAGCCAAAATATTTTTTAAAATATATATATAGATCTATTTATCAATTGTGAATAACATGTTCCAATATCTAGCAACTAACACATACTTTTTTAAAATTGTCAGTTATTCCAAAAGTGCATTTTTTTTCACTTGGGTGTCACCCCCTTAATGGGTGTCACCCGGTGCGGACCGCAACCCCTAGTGACGCCACTGCACATATACATATATATATATATATATATGTGTATAGAAAGAGCTTCCGATACCATTATGGAGAAAAATATACTGTCTGTGAATAACCACCTGGATCAAGGCTCCATGAGTCAATTAACAGTCTGTGAATAACCACCTGGACCAAGGCTCCTTGAGTCAATTAACAGTCTGTGAATAACCACCTGGATCAAGGCTCCATGAGTCAATTAACAGTCTGTGAATAACCACCTGGACCAAGGCTCCTTGAGTCAATTAACAGTCTGTGAATAACCACCTGGATCAAGGCTCTTTGATTCATTGCCCGGCTGCCATGGCGAATCCGAGGCATAGTTCCACATGGTAGTCCGTGTGATATTTCTTTAAAAGTGACTTATGTTAGATTCAAACGGATCTATAGGTGGACACATTGGGGACCGTCTCTGGGTTTATTTGAAACACAAACTATCTTTGTAAGCTTGTTATTTCAAAGAATCTTAATATTGAAATAAATGTTGTTTCTTTCATCCATGTTAGGCGTCATCTTGAGACTAGTTCTTAGCTGCTAACAAAACACTTGGTTGCTTTAGTTGAGAAGCCATCTTTGAGACTAGTTTGTACCTGCTATCAAAACACTTTGGTGCTTTAGTTTAAGAGCCATCTTTGAGACTAGTTCTTACCTGCTATCAAAACACTTTGGTGCTTTAGTTTAAGAGCCATCTTTGAGACTAGTTCTTACCTGCTAACAAACACTTTGGTGCTTTAGTTTAGGAGCCATCTTTGAGACTAGTTCTTACCTGCTAACGAAACACTTTGGTGTTTAGGAGCCATCTTTTAGACTAGTTCTTACCTGCTAACAAAACACTTGGTTGCTGTAGTTTGTATAAAGTACTAGAAAGAAAAACTTAGTTTGACACGTCAACACCTTTTATTCTTTACTGTGTTATCTAGAACTTAGTGTATGGTTTCAATTTGAACAAGGTTACAAAGACAGTTTGTTTAAAACACAAACTCAAAATCGGCCCTGAAGTGGTTCACCTAGAGTCTTCACCAGGATTCGAACACGGGACTTCCAGTTCCAAGTGCTTTATCCCTAAGCTACAGCATCTTCGTATGTTCATTTAGCATACACTTAGCGTGCAGCTCCAGGAAAAATGCCAAGAACAAAATGCTGACCTCTTTTTAATATATGTCGACCTAACAAAAGGCATTCGACACTGTTAGCAGAGAAGGACTCTGGAAGATTATGTCAAAGTATGGCTGTCCACGAAAATTCATAACCATGGTGAGACTATTTCATGATGGCATGAAGGCTCGTGTCCAAGAAAGTGGAGAACCATCATAGCCCATCGAATTATCTAATGGGGTAAAACAAGGCTGCACTGTTCAGTATCATGTTCTCTGCTATGCTGACAGATGCATTTACAGATAGAGAAAACATCGGGATAAATTTAACATACAGATTTGATGGTGGCCTATTCAACCCGTGGCGGCTCAAAGCAAAATCATAAACAAATTCAGCAGTAATCAGGGACTTGCTATTTGCTGACGACTGTGCCCTAAATGCCTACTCTGAAAATGATCAGCAGAGCATTGTCAGTGACTTCTCAAGAGCATGCTCAGACTTTGGCCTTACCATTAACACAAATAAGACTGAAGTCTGGAGTCCTGCTCCTGGGTAAGCCTACTCGGATCCAGGCATCAAGATAAATGGACATGATATAAACGCAGTGGACAGATTCACATATCTTGGCAGTACACTCTCCAGAAACGGAAAGATTGATAATGAAATCGACCTGCGTATCGCCAAAGCCAGTGCATCCTATGGAGACTGTCTTAAAATGTCTGGAACAGACGTAGTATCACCACAAATACAAAGCTAGGGATTTGTCGAGACGTCATCCTCGCTACATTGCTCTATGCCTCAGAAACGTGGACAGAATACAGAAACCATGAAAAGAAATTGAATCACTTTCACATGACAAGTCTAAGAAAAATACTGAATGTCAAATGGCAAGTCAAAATACCAGATACTAAAGTCTTTAAAGAACGGGTCTGCAAAGCATCCATACAATCCTGATACAGTCCCAGTCTTGTATGGCCAACTAAGCGAAGGAAAGCGCTCGCAAGGTGGTCAAAGAAAGCGCTTCAGGGACACCCTCAAAGCTTCTCTGAAGGCGTTCAGCATAGAACCAGCCACCTGGGAGATAAGAGGCACATGACAGAGCATCATGGCGTCGCGCTGTAAAAACTGGCGCATAGTTTGCTGAGGAAAAGAGAACAACGCTGGCAGAAGAAAAAAGCCAGAGAAGAAAAGCAAGGACCATGACACTAGCTCCAGCTGGAATAACCTGCCCAGTGTGCAGCCGAACATTCCTGGCTCACATAGGTCTCAACAGCCACACGAGGAGGCATAGAACCCCAGTGCAAAGCCCTCAGCCCCCTGGATGACAAGTGGTTATCATCGAACCACGATGGACGAACTATATATATATATATGAGCAGGTCAGGAGGCGCTTAAAGACCTTTTCTGTGCTCAACATTACATTATTAACAGTTGGCAGATGTTAGCGCTACTGGGTGGGTTTCATCTGTGACAACTCAGTCTACGACCAAGGGGATAGATTCACCTAAGTAACCAGATACTAACTGTGAGCTGGCGCTCCTAGATCTAATTTTAACCTAATTTTATCTAATTTATATTATTTATATAGGCCAGGGCTATGATGTTTGTAATTTAGTGTCCTTTTTAATTTTTATAGTTCAGTGCTGAGTATTTTGTAGTTTCCGCTATTTATAACTTTCTGCTAGTTTTAGTCTTTTTCTGTTATTTGTGTTTTACTCGTAGAGAAAAAGTAGTTTTTAAAATAGTTAACTAGCCTTGGAGCTGTGGATGTTCTTTCCTATTTTTTGTCCCTGGTTAGTTCTGCTTATTTTTGTCTTTGGCATTAGCGTTGGAGTGGTTGTTATTTTTTAATATCAGTTTATGTGCAGGTCTGTAAACGGTATAGAGCCCCCATATGAGTTTAGAATAGAAATAACTTTTTATCTTCCTTTTTGTATTTTTGTAGATTTAAATTTTAAGATTCTCTTTTTAATGCTGTTTAATTTGGTATATAATGTTGTGTAGTCCGTGTCTTTAGTAATTTGCTAGATTTTATTGTGTACGGCTAGGTACAAATTAGGTAAATCAGTAGTCCAGTTTAGTTATAGATAATTAGCGTGACGTCATGCTCTCCGATATGTTCGCGCTGACCAGTTATAGCTAGCTCCGGAACCACGTTGAGCTCTCTTTTGTCTTGACCAGTGGTCAGTGCTGACAGTGGTGCCTGTATAAAGTTATTTTTGTGTAGTGTAATTTCAGCTGGGACCGCCTTTATTACTGCCTTACGGCCTAACTGCCTTACGGCCAAACTGTCTGCCGCAGTTATTACTGCCTAAGTATATATAGTTTTTGTTTATTTCTAAGTTTATTTTCATTGTCGTATTCACCTATATTTTTATTGCTTTGTAAGTTGGTTGTAAATAAAGTGTATATAAGTTTGTTTTATAATTGTAGTTGGTTATTTTATCTTTATTTAGCTAGTTTAGTTTAGCTTAGTTTAATTGTGCTGTCTGGTAGCTTAGGCTACTCTAGCCCCTTGGTCGCAGACCGAGGTGCACAGATTAGGCCCACCCAGTAGAGCTACTACCTGCCTACTGTTTTTAAATAAACAAATGTTGAGCAGCAGATAACAGAATAGGGCCTCACTCAGTAGCGCCACCCTGACCTGCTCACATAACCTAAACTAAATGAAAGCACCAACGAAACTTTACTTTAGGATAAATAAAACACTCTATTTACATGAAAATAAATCAATAATAAAATATAATATATACACTACAATGAAAACAACTAATACTAACCCCCCCCCCCCCCCATCTAGTCTATGCTACAAAAGTCTAAATCTCCAAACACTAATAAACTAACCAAACCAACTAACACAAACTGATAAAACCAACTATCTAACTAAATCACTACAACTACTACACTAGACCTAAATCTACACAAACACACTACAATAAACTAGTCTAGATCTACAATATTCTACTGCTACAACCAACCCATAACTAAAACTAAAACAAGAACACCAAGTACCATGGGCGTAGCCAGGGGGGGTTGGAGTTCAACCCCTCCCCTTTCCAAAATGAAATCCCGGAATTTAGTGACTGATTTTTGCTTTGATTTTGGTTATTTTAGGTGAGATTTTAATACTAAGCCATCATTTGCCCCAGCACAAACAAAGGGGTTTTGAGTTTAAAGCCCCTACCAGGGGGTTTTGAGTTTTCAACCCCCTACCTGGCGTATTTGCAGTTAACTCCCCCTCTTCTATAAAACAAAACAAAAAAAATGCAAACGAAAATCCCCTAATTCCAAGAGCACAGAGGTAAAAAATACCTCTTTAATAATAAAAAACAAAGCAAATTATACACTCAAAATGTTATGAGTGTAGTCAAAGGGGTTTTGAGTTTTAACTCCCCTCCAGTGGAGTTTGAAGCTAAAAAGTACCTCTTTAATATAAATAAAAGCAATTACTCACTCTAAAATCTATGAGAGTAGCCAAAGGGGTTTTGAGTTTTAACCCCTCCCCCCCCCCCCCGCCAGGCGGGTTTGAGGCTAAAAAATACATCTTCAGTGTAAGAAAAAAAGCAAATTACGCACTCAAAATGCTATGAGAGTTGCCAAAAGGGGTTTTGAGTTTAAACCTCCATTCAGAGGGGTTAGATGCTAAAAATACCTTTTCAATATATAAAAAAGCAAATTACACACTAAAATTATTTGAGCGTAGCCAATCCAATCGGGGGTTTTGAGTTTAAACCCCTCTTCTACAGATGGCTTTTTTTTTAAAGTTTAAAACCCCTCCAAATGGTTTTGAGTTTAAATCCCCCTACAGAGAATTTTGAGGTGGAAAACCCACAATAGATGATTTTGACGATAAAACTTATCTTTTCGATATAAAATCTAAAGCAAACTACAATCACTTAATTCCAAGAGCTTATTCAAGAGACGTTCCACATTTTTACCAGTGGCAGGGCTCCATTAATAAACTGCATTGAATAGTCATCTGCCGAAATTGAAAAACACTAAATGGGTCTCAACAAAGATGGCTAAGATAGATTTTAGGAGTCAGTTATAGAGATCGGGTCTAAATCAAGGAAATCCTATGCCGAACTGGGAGTCGACCCCTTATTAAGATTGTGAGAGAGCGACGCATGAGGTTTGCAGGACATATTCTCCGACAAAATGAATTACGCATAAGAAGAGTTGCAATGATATCCTAGTACAACTTGACGCCACTCATTCATGGAGTCCTCATGGCAGGTGGGAAGAGGCTTCAGAGGATACCAGTGACAGATTGTTATGGAAACAGCTTGACGGCAAATGCGCCGATCGTCAGTAAGAATAGCACATTAGGTTTTTGAAATAAAAAATTTTAATAGCAGGAAAATGCAGTGTAGATACCTCAGAATATGCATTTTGTTGGCTTTCAATACCAGAAATAGTGCTTGGCTAGACCCCCTTGCTGGCAATTGCGGAGAGTCTACAATTTTTCCACTAACTCCAGAAAGAAAGAAATTCTAGGGCACAATAAACGTCTTATGAAAGAATGAAGGGTCAGAATGTAATAAAGATTATTTTCACACACACATACATACATATATATATATTTTTTGCAGGGTGGAGGGAAAAAAAAATCCCCTCCCCCAAAAAAATAAAATCTTGGCTACGCCCATGGTTGCCAGTCACACCTATGTGACTCGGTACCCACTGCATTATTACAGGGGGGCCATAGCGCTGCTTTATGTTGTGTGAGGCCATGATGACAGTGTCAATATTGGGGGGCATGGTCCAGGGCTCCTAGCGCTCCACAAGACCCCCTTGCTAGTAATGTCGGGGAGTCTACAATTTTATGGAAACAGCTTGACGGCAAATGCGCCGAACGGCGCGGGAGGATCTAAGTCAGTAAGAATAGCACATTAGGTTTTTGAAATAGAACTTTTTTATAGCAGAAAAATGTATTGTAGATACCTCAGAATCTGCATTTTTTTGGCTTTCAATATCAGAAATAGTGCTTGGCGGCGGGGCTTCGCCCCGCGCTGGGGGAGCTCCAAGCGCTCCCCCACACCCCACTACTAGTATTGGCAGGGAATCTACAATTTTTCCACTAACTCATGGAAGAATCTATTCTAGGGCACAATAAACGTCTTCCGAAAGAATGAAGGGTCAGAGTGTTGTAAAGATTATGTACACGCACATAAATACATATAAATTTTTTTTGCGGGATAAGAAAAATCCCCCCCAACCCTCCCCCCCCCCACACCCCGAAAAAAATTCTGGCTACACCCATGTACCTTACTATTAGTATTACTTCACTAAGAACAGACTAAGCCACTAAGGCGTCTAAGGCAACTCTACAGAAACAATATAACACTAGATGACTAGATCAACAGCACAATTATAGCAGGGCAGCAATAACAATAGCAGTTAAAACAGCAGTTATATTCAGTAGCTTAAATCAGCAATAACACAGCAGTTATATTCAGCAGTAATAATAGCCTGCAATACATTAATGCAAAACTATAAAGACAAAATCATATATAATGTATATTCTATTAGATCTAGAACACTCATAGTGGGACCAATGGGAGCCGCCATCTTTAATACAGCATGTTGACAGTGGAAATAAAATAACTACTTTAAAATGTAAAGTATATTTACACATAGCTAAATGAATAATATAGGCCTAAAATATTTCTACGACTTACAGGCCGTCCCAGGTACAGAATAATAAAATAATTACACGACAGACCACAAAGATCTTTAGCTGTCACAAAGACAGAGATACTGCACTGACCACTGGTCAAATGTACACTCAACTGTTTTAAGACAGCATGTAGTACTTTTTATACTATCCCGCACTAACCTATATAAAAATATGCGGAAGTACAATTATAAAATCTTACACTAACCTATAAAAATAAAATATATAAAAATAGCTCAAAAATACATATAAAAATAGCTCTGGGAGCGCAAGCACATAATATATATATATATATATATATATATATATATATATATATATAATTATACACCTTGTTCATACATTCAAAATTAATAACATGTTACATTGTAAACTAAAAAAAAAGATTTATTCTTCTACCAAATTAGATAAATTGGCAACACGAAAAAAAAAAGTTCTTGACCTGATTTAAGCTACAATTGTGTACAAATGACAACAAGACTTTCCCCTCGCAAATAAAAATTAATATCTCCATGACCATTGCCATTTGTCATACAAACTAGACATAGATCTAGCTAGATCTAGACATAGTTTTAGATCTAAATCTAGATTCAAGATCTAAGTCAAGGTCTAAAACTAGATCTAAGCCTAGAATGCCCTAGATCTAGAAATAGATCGATATTTTTTTATTCTATGTTCTAAGTCTCTATGTCTAGATCTAGAATTAGATCTATATCTATATATGAATCTAGATCTAGAACTAGATATAGAATCTTGATATAAAATCAACTTTATCTAGACTAGAACTCGTTTTAATAAATATATGTAGATCTGGACGCTATTTAGTCTTATTTAGGCTGTCAAGTGTAGGCCCTATAATGAGGATATATCAAAACTGCGCTCTATAAAAGTAGTTAGTTATTTTTGAAACTTATAGGCCATGGGCGTAGCCAGGGGGTGGGGGTTCAAGCAACACCCCCCGAAATGAAATCTCTCCCCCGCAGGGGGGGATTCGGAATTTAGTGACTGATTTTTTGCTTTGATTTTGGTTATTTTAGGTGAGATTTTAATACTAAACCATCACTTGCCCCAGCACAGCTAAGGGGGTTTTGAGTTTTAAAAAACACCTACCAGGGGTATTGAGTTAAAAACCCTCTACCAGAGGTTTTTGCAGTTATATCCACCTCTTCTATAAAATGAAAGCAAAAAAAAAAAAAAATGCAAACGACAATCCCCAAATTCCAAGAGCACAGTTAAGGAAGATTTTCATTTTAAAACCCCCTCCAAAATTTACAATAAACCCCCTCTTCAATATAAAAAAAAAGCAAATTACACACTCAAAATTCTATGAGCGTAGCCAAAGGGGTTTTGAGTTTTTTTTAGTCATTTTTTAGCTTAAAAATCCCCTACAGATGATTTTGACGATAAAACTTCCCTTTTCGATATAAAATCTAAAGCAAACGACAGTCACCTAATTCCAAGAGCGTATTCAAGAGAGGTTACACATTTCTACCAGTGGCGGGTCTCCATTAATAAAGTGCAGTGAATAGTCATCTGACGAAATTGAAAAACACTAAGACAGATTTTATGAGTCAGTTATAAAGATTGGGTCTAAATCAAGGAAATCCTATGCCGAACTGGGAGTCGACCCCTTAGTAAGATTGTGACAGAGCGTCGCATGAGGTTTGCGACACATGTTCTCCGACAAAATGAATTACGCATAATAAGAGTTGCGATGATATGCTAGTACAACTTGGCGCCACACATTCATGGAGGTTTTCAGAGCAGGTAAGAAGAGGCTTCAGACATTACCAGAGACAGATTTTTGTGAAAACAACTTCACGGCAAATGCGCCAATCGGCGCCGGAGGGTCTAAGTCAGTAAGAATTAGGTTTTTGAAATACAATTTTTTAATAGCAGGAAAATGCACTGTAGAAACCTCAAAATATGCATTTTGTTGGTTTTCAATACCAGAAATAGAGCTTGGCGGCGGGGCTCCGCTACGCGATGGGGGAGCTCACAGCGCTATCCGAGACCCCTAGCTGGCAATGGCGGGAAGTCTACAACTTTTCCACTAACTTTTTTTGCAAGGGGGGGGGGGAGGGGATGGAAAGAAATCTTTTTTAAAAATAATATTGGAATTCAATGAGTTAGTTAATAAATGGAAAATATATTTTATCCTTAGATGCAAATGTTTTGTACCAATGCTCGAATCTATGAATGAAGCTTGATTTGATAATGAAGAAGTCCATGACCTTTTTTAAAAAGTTACCTCCCCTGAAGTTGAAATTGAAAAATCTGCTTGCAACTATAATTTTTAAAATTAGATGGTTCACTTTCGGAAAAGAAAAAAATTAGCCGTTGCATCAGAACTTTTAATGATCTAAAATATCATGATGTCCGATTTTCATTTTCTCTTCTACTTTCTGAGATCCAAACGGGACGAACATACAGGCCACACAGAACTAATAGCGTCTTTTCCCCTTTCGGGGGCCGCTTAAAAAGCACACAAAGAAAAAAAAAATTCCAAAACGTTCAATCTGAAAAGAAACAACAGTTTGTCGTTTCATTGAAACTCTCGAAGCCAGGGGAAACAAAAAACTGCAATGTGATATTTGCTTTTGTTTGTAAGGCTTCAAAGAAATCGGTTAGCACATTTTGCAGGCTGCATTGTTGACTTATATGTAGGGAAGACAAATACTGTCAGAGCAAAGAGAAATTCAATCAAAAGGAAAACCATCATGTTATCAGATCACGATTCGCAACAAATGTTGTAGTGACAGTTCTAAAGAGTACAAGGTTGAATATGTAGCTTACAAATGCAAAAAATACAACCTAATGAAAATAAAGGTTTAAAGATAAAGGCGAATTTCTTATTTCATATGTTAGGACAAATTAATACAAGTGTTCCTTAGTAACAATAGAGCCCGAAACGGCTAACCTGAATCAGCCAGAAAAGTTTAAGTCTCTAATTAACATGCATGAATATATTAACACATGGATACAAGAAGGGTTGCAATTATCTTTTAAAATTATAAGATAAGATCTATATCTAATATCATGAACAAGATTACAAGTGGAGTTTGTTTAAACAAAATAAGAGGCGGCCCCTTAATGGCGTGTGATCGCACGGTAAGCTCCTTTAATTAATGTTATTATGTCTGCTGGCTGCTATTCAAAATGTTCTAATTGATTCAGTGATGATGAAATTATTGCCGCCAGCAATGCAGTCCATCCGATGAATGCTTGAAAATTCGGATGAAAAATTTAGCTTTATTGATTCGTGTTTAGCATCTTTCAATTGTATGTTGTAACGTCTGATATGTTGTCTTATATGTTGAGTTATCATTCCATTATTAGAGATTTTAAAAGAATTTCATGCTAGTTTTTTTTTAGTGTGGTATTTTTTTTGTACAAATACCTCTATTCAAGTCATATTTTCGTGGAACCTTCATGGACACGAATCTCGAAAACGGCTTTAAAAATTTCCTAAATATTTAACAGTTGATGTATATCACTGAAAATAGAATTACGAGCTCCTTGAGCACATGGGGGAAAAACTAGTTTGACCGTTAAAATTTTTCAAAGTAAAAAAAATAAAACAAGAAAATTATTTTTTTTAAAAGCCTTTTTTATGTCAGCAGGTCAGGCGCTAGAAGACTTTTTCTCTGCTAAACATTAAATTTTATACAGTATGCAGATGTTAGCGCTACTGGGTGGGCTCTATCTGTGCACCTCGGTCTGCGACCAAGGGGCTAAAGTCGCATAAGCAACCAGACAACTAGACTATACTAACTTAAACTAAATGAAAGCACCAACGAAACTTTACTTGAAATTAAATAATACAAAATGAAACTTTATTTACATATACAAAAAAAAATTCAATAATAAAATATAATATATAAAATACACTAACCACTACAACTGAATCCAGCAACTAATTAAAACCCTCTAAATCTACGCCACTACAAACACCAACAAACTAACCAAACCAACTAACACAAACTGATAAAACCAACTATCTAACTAAATCACTACAACTACTACACTAGACCTAAATCTACACAAACACACTACAATAAACTAGTCTAGATCTACAATATTCTACTACTACAACCAACCCATAACTAAAACTAAAACAAGAACACCTTAGTTAGTACCTTACTATTGGTATTCACTAAGACTAAGAACAGACTATGGTACACGTTCTACAGCCTGGCAGATCCTGCGGCGCTACTGATCCCAAACTGTATTGGATACTCCGTTCCTTTGGTCGCATCAGCTGCGCGGAGAGGGGGGAACTGCTGTGTGGGCGACATCGTTCCGACCATAAACAATGCGCAGGCTTTCATCTCACTTATTCAAAGCCCTAACCCCAAAAAACTGGAGAGGACACTCCAGCTTCGCCTTTGGCGTCGGCCAAACAGGGGAAGTGGCAGTTACCGGTTATAAGCTCAAATGCTCAATTGACGTAGAGCAGGGCGCCAGGGGCCACTTTCGTCGGTGAGCGGGATCCTAGGATTCCAATGGACAGCTACCGCCCGCCTCAAGCTGGGCAGCCCCCAGCCAATAAGGTGCTGTCCCGTCATGCCTGTCTTCCTCGTTTGGGTACACGAGGATAGGACAAAATCTGAAAAGCAGACACAAAGCCAATGTACCAGTGTCGACATGAAGAAAAAAAAGAGGAGCTCCACTCTTAAACTGGGCACATGGAACTACAAACTCTACAAACTGGACTTAATGAAAACCTACCAGACATAGAAGATGTCAGAAAATCTGCAATAATAAACGATGAACTGTCCAGGCTCAAAGTAAACATTGCCGCCCTTCAGGAAACTCGATTAGCTGACTCTGGATCAATCAAAGAAAAAGACTACTACTTCTTCTGGCAAGGCAAAGCCGTAAGTGAAGTAAGGGAACATGGCGTTGGTTTTACAGTTAAGAACACACTGCTGAACACAGTAGAGCTTAAGTGCAACGGTTCAGAAAGACTCCTATCACTACGCCTTAACACATCTATTGCACATGTGACTTTGATATGTGCCTACGCTCCTACTCTGAATTCCACACCAGAGGCCAAAGATATGTTTTATGACAACCTTTCGTCTGCTCTTAGCGAGATCCCAACTACGGAACAGGTTATCATCCTCGGCGACCTCAATGCACGCGTTGGATCTGACAACTCTGCATGGGACAGCTGTATTGGGCGTTTTGGTGTCGGAAAAGTAAATGAAAATGGACAAAGGCTCCTCGAGGTTTGCTCACTACACTCCCTCTGCGTCATAAATACCTATTTCAAAACTAAATCACAGCACAGAGTATCTTGGCGGCACCCTTGCTCCAAACACTGGCACCAACTAGACCTAACCATGGTAAGACAAAAGGGCTTAAAATTTGTCAAGCTTACCAGGTCCTACCACAGTGCAGACTGCGACACAGATCACTCCTTGATATGTTGTAAGATCAATCTTCTCCCCAAAAAAATCCACCATACCAAGCAGATTGGAAGACCCCAATCGGATGTAAGCAAGATGTGTCACCCTGATCTCCAGATACAGTTTGCGGAATCTTTTGAACGCGAGTATAAAAATACCTCTGAAATCACAGCAACTGAAAAATGGGAACACCTCAAGTCCACCATACAAAAGACTTCCCTGGAAATCTTTAGAAGAAAAATTACAAAACAAAATGATTGGTTCGACTCTAAAGCAGTTATTTTAGCACCTGTCATCAGAGCAAAGAGAGATGCACTCGCTACATACAATGCAAAACCTAACCAACGCAACATGCTAAATCTGAAAGAAGCTAGAGCCAATGCACAGAGGACAGCAAGGATCTGTGCCAATGAATACTGGGTAGAGCTCAGTGAGAATAATCAGCTCGTAGTTCAAGTGGGCAACATAAGAGGGATGTACAAAGGAATAAAAGGCTCTCGGACCCTTCCAAAACAAGACAGCACCTCTTAAATCAACCACTGGGAAATCATCACAGACAAGTCCCAACAAATGCACATGAGCATTACTCTGAGCTCTATGCCACAACAAGCCCAGTCTCTGACTCAGCCCTTAAGGCTATCATACAGCCCTTAAGGCCACAATGAAAGAGCTAGACGAAACACCCACCCTGTCAGAGCTCATCAAAGCCATTAACAACATTGTTGCACGCAAAGCACCCGGATGCGATGGTATCCCCCCCCCCCCCCCCAACAATGCAAAACTACTCTAATCCAACCTCTACACGAACTGCTTTGCAAGAGTTGACAAGAATGTGCTGTGCCACAAGACCTGCGGGATGCTAAAATCATTACACTGTATAAGAACAAAGAAGCGATTGCAGCAATTACAGGGGAATCTCCCTCTTAAGTATTGTAGGCAAAGTGTTTGCTCGAGTGATACTTCCCAGGCTACAAAAACTCGCTGATCGGGTCTATCCAGAATCACAATGAGGCTTTCGCTCAGGGAGTTTCACGATTGACATGATTTTCTTCATCCGCCAACTCCAGAAAAAGTGCAGAGAACAAAGGATCCCTTTGTACATTGCGTTTATTGGCCTGACAAAGGCCTTCGATCTAGTCAGCAGAGATGACCTCTTTAAAATTTTACAGTTAATAGGATGTCCACCCAAGCTACTAAATGTACATATCTTTCCACCAGTGCAATTCAACGGTGCCAGCTCTGAAAGTTTCAGTATAAACAGCGGAGTTAAACAAGGATGTGTCCTGGTCCCAACCCTCTTTGGAATACTATTTTCACTGCTAATCCACAACGCGTTTGACAAATCCACTGAAGGCATCTATCTCCATTCCAGAGTTGATGGCAAACTCCTAAATATTGCCAGACTCAGGGCCAAAACTAAAATCAGAGCCAGCCTCGTAAGAGATATGCTTTTCGCGGATGACGCAGCGGTAGTGGCACACACACAAGAGGAACTTCAGTCACTAATGTCCTTTTTTTTCTTTCTCTCAAGCATGTAAAGAATATGGCTTGACTATTAGCACGAAGAAAACAAATGTTATTTGACCACCTACTACAGCACCACCCTCCATCCTCATAGACGATAACAAGCTGGACGCCGTAAACGAATTCTGCTATCTGGGATCCACAATTACAGATGACCTGTCCCTAGAAGAGGAGATGAAAAAACGCAAAGGGAAGGCTGCCTCGACATTCGCTAGACTCAGACCAAGAGTTTGGGAAAACCATAAGCTAACTACGGTGACCAAAATGGAAGTCTACAAGGCATGCGTTATGAGTACACTGCTGTATGGCAGTGAATCATGGACCACCTACGCAAAGCAAGAGAGAAAACTAAACTCATTCCATTTGAGATGTCTTCGTAGGATCTTGAATGTCACATGGAAAGAAAAAGTGTGCAATACTGAGATCCTTGCGCGATCAGGTATTCCCAGCATCTTTACAGCCCTCAGACAAAGCCATTTGCGCTGGCTTGGACATGTTCGCCGGATGGAGGAAGTCATCCTCTATGGTCAACTCGCGACTGGCACAAGAAAAACTGGTCGCCCCCACCTCCGTTACATAGATGTAATAAAACGGGACCTCAAATCAGTGAACATCAATACTGACAATTGGGAAGACATAGCTCTAGACCGCAACAGGTGGAGAGAGACAGTGACCAAGAAAGCTATGGACAGTGAAAGTACATGGGTCTCAGCCCAGGAAGAAAAACGCACAATCCGAAAAACGGCCAGCTCCTCTACCACTGAAGCAAAAGCCACCTTAACCTGCGCTATCTGTGGACGGGAGTGTCTCTCCAAAATAGGGCTCCACAGCCACATGAGGAAGTGTGCTCTGAGATGAATACCTGAAGGACTGGAGGAGGCCAATGAAGAACAGACTAAACCACTAGTCTAAGACTAAGTCACTATCACTAAGGCGTCTAAGGCAACACTACACTCTACAGAAACAAAATAACACTAGTCTAGATCTATAACAGCAATTATAGCAGGGCAGCAATATTAGATACAGCAGCTTGTATTTCAGCAGCGCAATAGCCGCGTGTATTTCAGCAGTAACAATAGCCTGCAATACATAAATGCAAAACTATAAATACAAAATCATATATTCTACAAGATCTAGAGCATGAACAACATATTCATATCAGGCTAAGCTGGGCGCCGCCATTTTTAATACAGCAATGTTGGGAACAACTGCCAACTAGAAAATAAAACTAAATTAAAATATATCTAGCATAGTTACACACAGTGTGACATAGATCTAGTAAAAAAAAAAAAAAATATTTCTACACTTACAGGCCGTCCCAGGTACAGAAATATAGAAATGATTAAATAAGTATATGCCAGATCACTAAGATCATCAACTGTCACACAGACAGTGATATACTTTACTGACCGCTGGTCAACTGTACTTTTATACTATCCCGCACTAACCCATGTAACAATAGGGGGAAGTACAAATAATAAATTTGGCACTAGCCTATAAAAAAAAAAGAAGAAATAAAAAAAATAGCTCTGGGAGCGCAAGCTCACACTAAAAAAAAAAACAAAGCGTAGTTGTATTAATTAGTTTGGACCAGACATGTAGTTAAATTTGTAATAGAAATCGAACAAACTATACGTCTCCGCATGTAGACCCCATTCATTCTACAGTTTGATAAATTAGTGTTCAGAAACATTTTGTGCCCCATCTACTAAGTCTAAATCAAAAGACCAGTTTGCCACAAGGATACTTACTAAATAATGTAAACTTTATATACAAAGACTGGATGTATGCTTAGTATGGATACTTGGATAGTATTAATCTAGACGTTTCAGATCAGTTCTAGGTTAAATTGTGGAATATGCATACTGTGTACGTATATATCACGTTTTTCTCTTGATATCAAAATCAAAATCATTGTTGCGAGGTTCATTAGAATGGTTTTAGATTTTATGCATAATACTTTCACTAAGTTTTCGAGACAGTTTTATTTATCATTTAAATTTTTGGTTCTTTTCATTCTCCGACTAGTCTAAATGTTTTTCAGGTAATGTATTCGTCATCCTGGTTGTGTTACGTCACAGACACATGAGAACCCTTACCAACGTGTTTTTCTTCAATCTGACCATCGGTGACTTTATGGTAAACTGTATATGTATACCTACAACGCTTTTCTTTTACATTTACAGGTAACAGTATAGGAATCTACCAACTTTTTTTTTTTACTTATTTAGTTGTGTTGCGTGACTAAGTCAACGCTTTGTGCATGACAGGGACTTAAATTTATTTAAATATATCTAGGTTCAAATTAGAGATGGGAAACGAACCAAACCCGAATCGAACGAACCGAACTTGAACCTCACTTAAGACCGAACCGAACCCGAACTTTAAAACTGATCGGTACGGAACCGAACAAACTGTCCTTACCTGAACCGAATTGAATTAAGGTTTGCAATATTTTTTACTAAGAGAAAATAAAAACTTACTTTCATTGAGATGATTGACAGTTATTTTTTATTTTTGGAAACCTCAGCTGGATCATTTTGGTCGTCTTCTTTTGATTCACCGCGAGTAGTACCGTCACATTGACTATTTGTGCGTTCATGAAATGGGAGAGTCGAAGACACGAAAAGTAGACTCTGACTGTAGAAACTACCAGAAAAAGTTGGACAGATCTTTGCCCTTTATGGAGCACGAAAATAAGCTAATATTTTGTATTGTTATAGAAATGTTTGTGGCTGTTTTCAAAGAACGTAACTTAAATAAACAGCATTAAGAAATCAAAAACATAAACAAATATTGCGACATTCTTAGTTTGAGCCACCAAGAAAAAATCGCTAAGAAATGCTTAGAGATTAAAGGTTTGACGAGAATATTTACCAAGAAGGGACAAGATAATGAGTCGGCGGTAAGGGCCTGGTACAGAATGCGGAAACATTTATAATCGAAATATTTTAAGAAAATTAACAATGGAGTCCACACACACACACACAAAATGACGCGTCATTCAAACTCTCCTGCCTTGATTACTACATTGCCTTGATAGCGGGTTTTACACGATGATAAAGTTGTGTGGATAGGTCTACTCAAAACAAGACGCGATTCTGCATTTCCTCCATTCTGTTCCATTGCCTAATTGTGAGTACAAGAATTGACTAAAAGGTCATCAATGCATCCATTACCGGTACCGCAAAAGATTACCTAAATAATCTGCAAATTAACTAATTTGCTCCGTTAAGGCGCGAAATTCGCATTTTACCTTTCCTTACCGTTAAAGTTGAGGTTAAGGTTAATTTGGGGTTTGGGTTTAGTGTTAGAGTTAAGAGCTTAATTAGGGTTGGGATTAGGGTTAGCTCTGTTGTAACTGTATTGGCAGAGTGATAGAGTTAATTTTGTGTGTGACCAACTGACACACGTAACCCAATCACGTGTTGGACAAGGGACAGTGCTAGTATGAGCAAAATTCCCCTTTGATTGGTCATGAGATCGAGGGCCTTCATGAGAAACTGAGACGGAGTATGTGGGACAGTTCTCTTCAGACAGCGAGGAAACCATGAAGTCAGTTCGGGTGGAGTGAGTCCTCGAGTGAAACAGTACGAGTTCAGTATGAGAGACAGTAGAGTTTAGTACGGCAGTACGGTAATGAACATTATTGTCAGTTTATTGTCTTGCCAATTGTGTCGTATTGGCTGTTATTTATTTACTACTTGAAGTGCCACATTATTTTGGAACTCTTGTCAAGTTGTTGAGTTAGATCTGTTTTGTTGAGTAATGGTTACAGAAAGCCTGATTAGGAGAAAGAAAATCGTAATTTAATTTACTAGGTATCATTAAAAACAAGCTTCAGATGATGATCAACAAAAAAGGTCCCGGTTCAAGGGGAAAAAAAGAAACTTTCTAAAGTATGACAAAATAGATGGCAAAAAAGTTTGGATAAAAACACAGTACATTGGCCAGTGTGGTTGACGTGAAACTATCTGGTTTAGAAGAGAGTTCCGGTTGCTAATGAGGGAAACTGAGACTTCTGAAGTCCATAATTTTATCCCACAGATGAGGACAATGTGTCTCCTACACTTGACAAGTATTTCTTAAGGAGCTAAAAGGCACTTTGCCAAACAGTTTGGTAGCTTGCTGGAGGAAGAATAGAGATACAAAATACCTAGGTGTTATTATAAATGAAAAAAAATGTAATGGAATCCACATATTGACGAAACTATCAAAAAATAAAACAATTTTGTTTTAGGGTTTATTCAAAGAAATTTCTATAAATAAAATGGTTAGGCCAATAATAGAATATGCATCCTCTGTTTGGGACCCCTCAACTCAAGAAAACATAAAGAAACTGGAAGAGACACAACATAGAGAAGTGAGATTCATAAGTCACAGTTGATTAGAGTAACACCTTTAGTAAAATTACTAAATTTAGAAAGCTTTCAGGCGAGAAGACTCAAAAGTAAAGTAGCAATTATAAACAAAACACTGAGCCATAATCTTCAATTATAAAAACAAAATTTAATAACATACTCAGAAAGACACAAAGATAAAGGCACATTCCTCGTTTAATATGCTAGGACAAATTTGTACTTCTTATCCTTTTTCCCTAGAGCATGGAATGGGTTGCCTGAGCCAGCCAGGAAAACCAGTGACTTGGCAGAATTTAGGTCATTGGTTAACATGCATGACGCGTAGGACGAAATCATCTTTTTTTTTTTTTTTTGAAGTAGCGTCTGTATTATATGATTCTAGACCTTCCTTTCTTTACCCACAAACCAAGTTCATCTCAGTTTTTTTTTTATAGTTTTCAATTTGTAAGAATGAATGAGCTTTTTGTTGGTACTACTAATTATTTCTGATCTTTTTTTTTAATGAGTAAGGATAGCTTCATGGTCGTGCGGGTTCATATCCTACCCACAGCCCCGGTCGTCCTGCTGGAGATTTGAACTAGAAGTAGATTATCTTCAACTTTATAAGATCACCCGAAACATGTCAAACATTTTTACAATCATCCCCTAATTAGAAGCCATAGTTCAGCTCGGCATAAAATTAATATCGAGCCTTATTAAGTATAGGCTATCTATAATATCAATATTATTTGTTCTAGTCATGTTCTCCCCAGTTATGTGTAGAAATAGTTGCATGAATTAAATAAAAATAATTTGACGTTGTCTCGTTTCAGGGACTGGATATTTGGTGAAACGTTATGTCGACTGACGCCATTTTTTCAAAGCACAGCTGTGTCAGTCAGTGTGTTGTCTATGCTGTCTATATCAGTTAACAGATACTTTGCTATTCATATTCCACTTCGAGCCAAGATACTGTTTTCAAGAAATCGTGTCCACGTAATGTTGGCTTCAATTTGGGGAATAAGTTTAGGAGCTTTCAGTCCGATGTTATATATCAACAAAGTGACTACCTACGGCTTGCCAGACATCTTTACTGTCAGAGCGTGCCACGAAGTTTGGACGATTGCAGAATTAAAGCACGGGTACAATTTGATCATATTTCTGCTCTTGTTTCTTTTGCCGCTCACCGTTATGAGCGCACTTTACCTAAAGATATCTATGGCTCTCTGGTCAAAGAACAGACAACTCTTTTCTAATTCCAGAAAACAGGCTTTTATGTCCACTCAAGTAGATCGCTTACTCTTACAACGTCGAAAGACAGTCCGTACGCTTGTACTTTTAGTCGTTCTGTTTGCCGGCTCCTGGTTTCCCTATTATGTTGTGTACTTCTGGTTAGAATTTAACAGCAGGAGTCTGTACGTGAGCGTCGTCAACACTTTTGTATATCCGCTAGCGCAGTTAGTCGGGCTGTCCAACTCCAGTATTAATCCCATACTGTACTGTTTCCTTAGCAACGGATTCCGACGTGCTCTATTGAACATGTGCTGTAGACGTTCCAAAAGAACTAGGAATGGACTGGTTATGACTGTTCGCTATAGATGTTCTGATGACAGTGGAGTTGGCAGTGTAGAGACAGTATTATCTTAGGCATGAATAAATTCAAGTCATGCCATTATAAAGACATAATGATAAAGGGACGATGTGAGACTCAATGATAACCACATGGCCATTAAGAAGATGTAATAAAAAGTCGGAAGACATAGTGACGATGAAGTAATACAGATTTGGACATTCAGAAGATCTAATGATAAAATCATGGATATCGTGAAAATTTAATGATAAAGTAGTGATAATGCAATAATCCATAAAGCTTAGCTGGTTCGATCATATTGTATAACATCAAGACATGAAATACAGTCAAAGATCATCCTACAAGGTACATTGGAGGGAACATGCAGAAAGGGTTGTCTAAAGAAAAGCTGGCTGAACAACGTAACAAAAATTGGATCGGCCTTTCTTCCTATTCCGACCGGGAAACGTTGTGAGATTTGGTAACGCGAACTGTCACAAAACCCCTACCACGAAAGTCAAGGGGCAGATGAATGATGATGACAAGATGTAATTACGCAGCCTCGGATTTTTTTTTATTAAACTCATTTCATATTGTACCAGCAACTCATTATTTTTTCTTATCCAAGCAATCTACAATAATTATAATACATTCACTTTTATACTACTTGACTAGCGACTGCTAAAGACTGCTACTAGCAACTCCTAAAGACTGCTACTAACAACTCCATCCTCTACTTCTTGTTGCTTTTTCAAGATTTGACATAAAGTAAAGAGAGAATAACTCAGTAGCAAACAGATGAAGCTTTTTGTTTTCTACTGACACATGCACACAGATAGTCATATAAAATTAATCATTTCAATTGGAAGTTTAAAACTCTATAAATCATCAATAGGGCTGAGTCTATTTATGACTCTTTCCCATTAGTTTCAGGACAAATTTCATTAAATGGCTGGCTCAGTCTCAAGAGATTTACATTCAGTGTCCAAACTTCACAGAAAAATAACAACATTGACAATACTTTATACTGTATCATACACTTTTTAACTTGCTAAAGGCTGTAAGCTTTTTTTTAATCAGTTTTTGGCAAGGCTGGAAGTGTAGGGTGTAAAAGTGACTTTTCATTGTTCTAATTATTGGTTATACAAGATATTTTATAGACCAACAATGTTGTTTTTTTTGTTGTTTTTTTTAATACCAAATAGATTTTAAATCATTTTCATCACAATTCAAAAGGTTAAAAGTATTTCCCTTTATAATGTAACATATTTATACAAATTCAAAATATAGTTATAACAATATGCCTCTACAAGGATCCTCAAAAAGAATGTATGTAAACAATAACCAAAGACCCTAAACCATTTTGTGGACTGAAACACAAATGTATTAGCTCCATAGTATTGAAATGAAATCAACAATCTCCATCCACTAGAAATAAAAACAAACAGTAATTAACTCTATGGCTATGTCTTTGATCCATTTTTGTTCCTGTTTCACAAGACCGCAGCATTCAACTGGCATACAGCTATTGCATTCACGCAAATATCTAAGTTACTGGATATCTTTTAAATATATATATGTATAATTATATTCAGTAGCTGAATAGTTGAGTTTTAGCTTCAAGTTGACATTAGATTTTTCTAGAACATTTCATGTCCAAACACTTTAAGACTTAAACATTTTTCTTTTATTTTGGGAGAAAAAAAAAAGAAATATCAGGTTTTCTAAAAAAGTCTAAATGCTGAGTTATCTGTCAGGATAATAAAAGCAGTTCAATATTCTGACAACAGAACAAAAACCATTCCCATTGTCATATACTTTAGGTCTTTAAGATTTAAATTAATATATTAAACAAAACAAAATATAAAATAAAAACCAGTCATTGGATTGAAAATGAAATCTACATCACTCAAGAAAGATAAATATCATGTTCTACTCTATTTTTCATAATATTCTGAATATATATAAAAAAGCTTATACAAGACCATAAAACACTGTTATTGTTGCTTCTCTCACTAAATCTTGCACTAATAAATATTGCTCTCAACTCTCAATATTAATGACTAGGATTTTTTGCTTTAGCTGATTTTATGATGTTCAATAATAATGAAAAAAAAAGAACAAATGATCAAAACAATGTAACTTAACAAATGTAACACATGATAAAGTAAAACATTTCAAACTTTTTTTTGAAGAAGGGATAACAACAAACCTGTCTTTCAATCTGATCTCATCAACTATTTTAAAAATAATTACTCCATATTACAGTCAATGATACAAACAGGATTTATTGCTCAATTAAAATATGTTAAGCAAGAAATATATGTTTCAATAATTGATATAGGCCAGTGCTATAACACAACAAGAATAGAACTTAAATTGAGAATAATTCTG
This sequence comes from Biomphalaria pfeifferi, assembly GCA_030265305.1. Lineage (NCBI taxonomy): Eukaryota > Metazoa > Mollusca > Gastropoda > Planorbidae > Biomphalaria > Biomphalaria pfeifferi. The sequence continues at coordinate 4,184,727 of JASAOG010000003.1, read as the reverse complement.
AAATATTGAAAAATTACATATAAAATGGATCAATATAAATCCATCAATCTTGTTTCTTAATTTTTTTTGAAAATTATAGTTGCTGACTATTTATTTCTATTTTTTTATTTTTAGTCTGATTCAACATTGTAAGAGATTTATTTCCAAATTCAACTTAAAAAGCTATATTTTTACTTTCATTGTATTTGTATGTTTTCAGTTATAGATTGGCTAAACAATTAAGACTTCATCTTTATTTTTGGTAATTCTGTTTGCATAAATTCTTTTTTTTTTTAATGCAATATACATACTACAACTTAGCAAGTTAATGGTTATAAATAATTTCAAATACAGACAGTCAGTATAAAGGTAATCAGACATTGCATTTCTTAGCAGGTCAGGGATTTGTAACTCACTAACCCAAATACCAGGCAAAAAGGTTCACAAGGTTTAAGAAGAAATGATTCAATATCATCAAATATGGTGTTCATAAGGACATAAAAAAAATATTTATTTTTATACAAACATCTATCACAATAGGACCAATATTTTTCAATGCTTTCTGAAGAAAATAGTCTACATAGTTCACATAATTTAGCTTTACCCAATAGCTACATTTGTTGATGTGTGTGCTCCGATTTATCACAGAATATTCTTGCTTGAAACTTCTAAGATGTCCAAACACCAATTCTTAAATATTCAAACATGAGCCAATCTCTGAGATAGGTCACGTGAAAATATTTGACCTAGTTAAAACCTATTTTATAATACTTCCCTAACATATTCTAGTCCCAGTGAAATCTAGTATTCCTGAAATGTATGCTTTGCTGTGTTGAAATAGTTCATACAGGCTATAGTTTATTTGGTCAGAAAGCTTATCCCCTCCTTTTATGCACAACCAATGGACTGGCCCCCAATATAACACTCTCCAACCCATACTTTTGACTTGCGTTTTAATTGGGCCAGAACCTCACGAGGAGGGGAGAGGGTACTAGCAATGAATAGCCCACATTATTTACAAATAAACAATATTACAAACTGGTTCCTTCTCTCCATTTGTAGTTCTGTGTAATTATCAATAATTTTTACTTTTTGAAAATCATTAGAAATATTGGATATAAACATAGCAGCTTATTTAATTATCGAGAAAAAAAAATTAAGTTTATATTTAAATACTGTTGTTTGTTTTTGCACATGGATGTAATACTTGTGATTGGAACTAAATCTAAAACAGAACTTTGTATTCCTAAAGAGGATAGACTAAAAAAACAAAGGGAAACTGATCTGGTGATATAATTATTTAGAGAATAAACATTGCTTGAGAAAACTGTGAGATTGCAATAGCTTCTTTACAAGATCATTCATTGTCAACACAAGCCTCTCATACAGTTTGTACAACATCCAGTTCTAAGTCAAAGCCTTCTTGTTCCTCTTGAGTCATATAAAATGATGCATGGAGCATGATGACAAAGAAAGAGGCACCTACATTTTTTAAAAAATGTGTTAATAATTATACAAGAGAATATAATCATAAAAGATAAAGAATTTTTTTTATTGACAATAACTTAATAGCATAATGCATTATTCAGTTTCTTGAATTTTAAAAAAAAAAAGGAAATCACTTGGGAAATAGCAAGATAATATGGCCTAACTTAACAATTGGTCCAGATTCTGATCTGATCTCTAGAGCAAATCCAGCTGCTGCATCAGAACAGATGAAGGAATAACAAAATTCTCACAGACTAGGCACTTTTTAGTATGTCTGATACCCAATCCAAGAATACACTGACTAGATATATCAAGTATATCAACCATAAAACTTTTCTAGAATAAGAGTTGACCCCCCACCCCCAAACCTTCCCTTTATTATTATATCTCAATGTTGGATCAAAGTCAAATTAAAGTGATTAGCTGACACAATTATGTTGGTAATGATTTGTCTGGAGGTCAAACCTCAAGTGAACAAATACAGAAGCCCATTATTTAAGCAGTGCCATTACAAGCAATGAGGATGCATATCACAATGTAGCATGCTAAACAGGGAAAACAGGAGCTGTCTTTCAAAAACCATAGCATATCTGGGCAATCAAATCAATAAGCCCAGAGCTCTACCAAGATTCACCTCAATACAACCATTATCCTATTAAAACATCAAAAATGTTTATTAAATGAAATTGTTCACAAATCAAACAAGAACAGAAAACTAAAATGTTATTTAACCTTGGTTAGGCCAATATTAGAATATGCGTCCACTGTTTGGGATGGCTCAACACAAGAAAACATACAGAAACCAGTAATAGAGCAGAGAGATTTTTAACAAATGAATATTCACAAAATAATCTTCTCTTTTGAAGTAACATCTGTAAATTATAAGATAAGATAAGATAAGATAAAGGTTGAAAAGAGGCTAAACATGGGTCAACAACAATGACTGAGATTAGCATTTCTAGATCGCTAGAGAAATCCTCTACTAAAGAGACATTTGTCCCCTGCCGGGGAATTGATAACAAAGTGTCATTCACAGGACACAGATGAAATATGTTTACTAAAGACAGTCATAAGATGGAAGACAAACAAGAGAAAATGAAAGAGTGCCTGTCCCCATCTAGCATGGTGTCACACCTTATTCAAAACCTTAAATCTGTAGGCGCTAGCTGGCAAGAGGATATGAATGTCACTTGTTGAGTGATCCCTGAGGAGTGAGCTTGCAGACATATGTAATGAATAGTAAGTAATTTTAGTCTAAGTAACATACTTTAAGTTTTTGGCTAAATTGTGATTTTTTTTTTAAACTTAGGAACTGTTGAAACACATGACCCCACCATCCCGCAAGTGGTTAAGGCTAGGATGTAATAACCTTCATTTTAATCTTCAACTTATTTAATGAAAAAATTTCTTAAAACAAAAAAAAAAAAAAAGTACAAATTTTGTACAATTCTTGAAACATTTTAATCTCACCTATTACCCAGAAGACAGCAGAACCAGCGCCAGCTAACCAGAAGAGAGGAAAGGAAAGAGCACCAACAGCAGCATATTGTTGGGCTAGAGTTACTTCTCTTCCTACAATACAAAGAAAATGACAACATTTATATATACCTGATCTAGCAGAAAATAAAAATGTGAAAAATAAATGTACATACTTAGACTTTCATTGCACTAATTGATGGGATATGCCTAAATGTTACCTGGTAAAGGCTAGAATTATTTATTACAAAGCTTATTATCAACTCTCTCTGTCTGTCTGGTCAAATGTTTGTACACATTATTTCTCCCACACCCTATCTCTGATCAAGCTGAAATTTTGTACAATTCTTTCTTTTACCTGACAAACAAAAATCAATAAAATAAATTAACCAATTAACTATTGGTAATTAATTATTTTGTTTGGTATCTCAAACAAGGGAAAGAGTTTTTACTAGACTGAAGTAGTTGTATAAGTTGAATTAGTCCCCTTTATAGGTTGTTGTCTGAGTCTTAGTGAACACACACATGAAATAGGACAAGACTATAGAAACAATACATAACTATACAACCATAATCAGATTATCTCTTCACTAGCAAAGTGGTTACTCTTTTGGCTTGAGAAGCCTGAGAAAGCTTTGGCCCACAAGTTCAAATTCAGGTCATTCCCCCTTTTTAATTTTTATAAATGCTTTTTTATTTTCAGTCTAGATCTACTGCAAATTTAATGACATTACTGATCCAAACTAATTGATGCAACTATGCTTAATACAACCTTTGTTTTTTTTTGTTTTTTTTAAAGTAGTTTTTTTTCCTTGTTAAGGAGTTTTGGGTCAATCTACATAACTGTTAAGCTAGTATAGAGTACAATTCAATACATGTGGTAGTGTTTGCAGTTTTGATGCAGAGGCCATGGCAGTCTGTGAAGCCTTAAAAGTCATTGACTCTCAACTCGGCGAGGGACATTTGTGGGGAACAAAGCTTGTTGTGGTCACTGACTCAAAACCTGTATATGGCCCCCTTATTGACACTGTCATCATGACTTAGACTTAGTTCTTCCCGCGCCATTTGGCGCGTTGGGTAGCAAACTGTCTCCATAAAGATCTTTCTTTATGTGTCAAGTTTGTTGTTTCTGTAGCAATTCAGTCATCATGGCCTCACACAAAATAAAGCAACGCTATTGCAGACTCCTTGGCCCACCAGGGAGGGCAAACACCACCCACCGAACAGTCTACGAGTCTTCATCATGCTCTGGCTATAATAAAAAAAAAAACAGAATTGGAAAAGTGGTTTGAGTGCTAGACAAGTCCCAAAAAAGCCTGTGGAGTCTGGAGCACATGTGGCACCCTGACCGCACTTCCCTGTGGTGGAGGCTGTCCAGGCCTGAGCAAGCTATTACAGCACAGTGCAGGACAGGCCATTGTCCTGTTGGCTCATATTTCCAAATTTTGATTCACTGTGCCCCTGCCTCCAAAGCTGCGGGGAAGAAGAGGAAACTATGTTCATCTTCTTTTTGACTGCCCCAGACTTGCTGATCTTCGTCTCGACAGGTCTGGGAAACCAAAAATTCTCGACATGTATGGTGACGTATACACTATGTAAGACAGAAGGCTTTCTGCAAAAGAGAATTTGTGCCTCTCTCAAGACCTCATAAATGGAGTTTGATGATGATGATACTGTTAGACATAAAGTCAGATTACTCAATTACTCAACATAGAGTAGGGTATTAGAATACGTAAAAAAGTAACAGAAAGCCTTTCGAAAGAATTGAATAGTTTACTAATTAAAATTGAAATTAAAAAATTGAATAACACTCACAATATTCCATGATAAAAAATTAATATTGATAACAAGTCCATGGAAATAAATTCAATATCAATCTTAAATACAGACTCCCAAAACAAGCTAGTCTCTATTTATACTTTCCCCAACTTAAAGGATCCAGAATAAAGTGTGCAGAAAATCATGTCTACATTCTCTGGCAACACATTTTATTACATTTACATTTATTTATTTAAGTTTTTTTTAGAAAGTAATGGTAATCATAATGGCAAACATAATAAATAAATAGGTGGACACTAAGTACCGTTAGTTAGCTTCATCACCAATAGAATCTGCACCAGCAAAGAAATTTCATTTTTATGAAAAGCCCATGAACTAAACTAGTCCCCCACCACAGAGGATTAGAATGTAGGTGATTTATTGTCCAAGCAATAGTGTAACAAAGAAACAAATAGCATAAACTACAACAGAAACAAAAAATGTCAATTGTTGTTTGTCACGAATGAATGTGTGTATGTATGTATAATCTATTTTTACAATCTGCGTGAATGACCGGAAGTGTGTTTTGTTGTCAGACAGAGTCCAGCGTGTGTGATATGCAGTAAAGCTGATTAAAGTTTATGTGTTTGATCTAGTGGTTTCATTATTTTATTTCGTTAACTAGAACTGAACCAGGGACACCTAGACGTATCGAGACCTAAGGTAGATTTTTATTATAGTTATAGTTATTATTATAAATATAATAAGGAATCTGTGACATTGTTAAACTTTGAATGCACATATTTATGTAGATCTAATATAAATTAATTACAACAAGAGTAAGTTTATGTTAAAACTACATGTACTAAAAATGTATAGTCAAAATGTAATTCAAATCTAATAGTTATCTTTACAAAGCTTATATGAACTCACTCTGTCTGTCAATCTCTTTATCTGGTTAAAAGTTTGTAAACTTTATTTCTCCCATGCCCATTCTCAGCTCAAGTCGCACAATTATTTATTGGCATAGACAAGGCATGAATCAATAAAATAATTTACCTATTAGTCAATTAATTACTGGTGATTTATCATTTTGTTTGATACAAACAAGGGAAATTAATCCTTCAGTATTCACACATACAGCTAAATATGTAGGGTTTAGTCTTTTTAGATAATTGCATAGGTTATTTCTCCAACACTCATTCTTAGATCAAATTGAAACTTAAAAAATTATTTATTGTACCAAACAAAACATGAATCAATTAAAAAAATAACCAATTAGTCAATTAATTATTGGTAATTAATTTTTGTGTTTGATATCCACTAAGGGTAATAACTTCTACACTACTGATAGGTATAGTTGTACATGAGGAATTTTTTCCCAAAGATGAGCTTTAGTTTTAAAAAGGATTTTTAAAAAAAAAAATATTGCTTGTTTCTAAGAAATATGGCGATCCATCATTTGTGTGGGATTCGATCCAAACTCAAAAAAGAGTGAATTTCTTGAGTGAATGTATTCAAATAAAAGACCACTTTTCTAAAAGGAAATAAAAATTATTATAATGAGCTGGGAAGCCATTAAAAACTAGCAAAATGACAGAAGAGAGTGGCATGTTTTTACTGAGTTCCAAGAGGAACGCAAAGGAAAGATGATGATGATAATGGGTTTATGAGATGTAGAACTAAGGTATGAAAAAAAACAACACTATACATTATCCATCTATTAATTTTTACCCTGACAAAAGTGATAGATTTTTAACTATAAGTGTTATGTGAATTATTATAAACATTTTTGTCAAATAAAGAGAAAAAAATATCATCTGAAATGTATGAATAATACAAGAATTTCTATTTAACTTGAAGCATCAAGGAGCCATGAAATGTGATTATTTAATAATAATACTAATCTATTCTTAGTCTCCTTCACAGCTTACTATTCATGAGTACCTGTACATATTTATAATTGGAATCTAATACTTATTAAGTTAAAAATAAAAATACAGAGGATTTGTGTAAAAAAAGTAAAGTTTCCCTTTCAGACCTTACGATCTATAGGGCAGATGATGTAAAGGTCATCTGTTTCTGTGGTCCACGGTTAACGAGGGTGTCATGTGGCCAGCACAAGGACCAACCGTCTTTACTTTTCCCCAACTAATGTCAGGTACCCATTAGAACTGGGTGGACTCAGGGGTGCCCTAAAGATTCCAAAATTTAAAATCCCAGTCTTAGCCAGTATTTGAGCCCGGGGACCCCAAGTGCTTAATCACTCAGCCACTGTGCCTCCCAAAAATATTTGTGCAAGTATTTATAAAAGTATATTTTTGAAACATACACAAGAAACTATCAATTACTAAAATCTTATCTTTCCCCATATCAAATGTACATTCAAATCATGATTGCCTGTGATTACAACTAATGCAGGCTCAATAAAAATAATGAAAGATGTCCTGCATGTGGCCAAGTTCAATGTGACTATAGTGAACAATGTAGCATTTCTTTGAATAGAAAAACGGACAAACAGATCTGTCCATCACAACACAATTGGATTACAGATACTTAAGTGTATTAAATAGAACGAACTGCCTATTAAATCTTGTTTTTAAAAATGTGTACGTGTATGTACATACTATTTTTTTCAAAACAATACGTTCAACTTTTCATATACAACAAACAGCAAAAGATTAAAGTTGACATTGCACTATTTTGAGCACAATAAAAAAAATATTGAACTGATTTGTCAGAAGCATTTTTTAGTTTTTGAGATCTAAAAAAAATATGATTTATTAAAATTCTATAATAATAAAAATAAATGCTTACCCATAATTGTAATTTTTTGTTCCTGATTTTTAAGGCTGATGATATAACAAGCACCAAGACAAGCTGCAATAGCAACCAGCAACAAAGGAGATGTGATGCTGAAATTCAAGGGCAACATCATATATTGTAATCAGCTTAGTCTCTAAGTAGTAGCAAAATAAAACCTGTTTTAAATTGTGAACAAAATTATAATAAGCAGAAACAACTCCCTAAAGTTTTTTATCAGTAGGTATTGCCAGTTTCTTACAAACTGCAATGAAGTATCAATGATCATCTCTATTAAAAAACTGCCTTTTTTTTTTAACTTACTAGGAAGATTTATAAACAAAGTGACAGAAAATGTTTAGTCAAGTTCCAGATTAAAAAAAAAATATATAACTGTAAACTTACATGCAAACAACAACAAGGCCCAAAAAAACAAACAAGTAGTTGCCTTGAAATGCTTCAATATTTTTAAATATTCTTTTGGGAAGTGGTGCCACTGTTTTTGGGATAGCAAATTTTTTAGAATTCAAGAATTCTGTCCAGGGCTTGACACTCTCCCTAGTTTTGTGGAACCATTCTCTAGCAGATACATTTGACAGCGTCAATGACATGATTCTAGATAAGAATAAAAGAACATATGATTGTTGGAAAAAAAAATCTTAAAACTGCATTTGTGCATATGTAATATTTAATAAATGTGAATAAATTAGACATGCCTTATGTCACTATTGTACGGTTTGTACTAGTTATTCTTTATAATACAAGAATAATAAGAAAAAAAAAGTAAACTTATGTCACAGAGCAGAAGTGAGCAAGGCCAGTTAGAATTTATATATAAAGAATTATTAATTATTTTACATCGCATCTTGGTGGTATGTTGTTAAAAATAACTTAGAAGGAGTATTTGGAAAATTCCAAGTGCTACAGAAGCTTGGATAGTTCAAAAAAGGTGGGAAAAGAGAGATGGTAAAAGGTATTTAAATTTGGGGGACTGAGATGACGGTAGTAATGTGTTTAAATTGAATTGTATTGTACATTTTATATATCCTAGTTGCAGAATAAAAGTTTTGTATTTATTGTTAAATTATCTTAGTTTTGAATTTATACCTACAATTTGTATCTCTTGAGTTGTGTTCAGTAATTGTTTAGAAGGAGAGCACTATACAAAATTGAACATCAGAAACGCATTGTCTGATCAACACAATCTCATTGTGACATCAAGTAAACATTGTGACATCAAACACCAAATGTATCATCTCTACTTACAATGCTTGCATAAAACTAAAATGTTATTTAAACTTAGTTAGGCCAATAATAGAATATGCATCCTCTGTTTGGGACCACTCAACTCAAGAAAACATTAAGAAACTGGAACAGACATAAAATAGAACATTTGACTACAGTAACACATTTAATAAAATCACTAAATTTAGAAAGCCTTCAGGAGAGAAGACGTAAAAGTAAAGTAGCAATTATACATAAAACACTGAACCATAATCTTCAAATACAAAAACAAAATTTCATCAAATTTGTACAAATGCTCTTTCTTCCCTAGTGCTTTTAGAGCATGGAATGGGTTGCCTGAGCTAGCCAGGAAAACCAGTGACTTTGCGGAGTTTAGGTCATTGGTTAATATGCATGACTAAATGCAAGACGCGTAGAAGGTAATCTTTTTTGAAATAACGTCTGTATCATATAAGATAAGACGTAAATATAGATTCTAGATCTAAATCTGTCTTGATCTCTTAAAAAAGTAAATCTAAAAGGCAGATGTGAATGTTTATCAGCTTTTTGTTGGAAAACTATACCTTCTATTGTAGATACCTCGTAATTTAATTTGACCGTGATTTTATACTTAGTAAAATATGAATAAAATGCAATGACAAATTTATTTTATTACAAAAATTCTTAATTTTCACTTATTATCCTCACCCAGACTAGGCCCGTGCTATCCGTTTTGCATAGGGCCCCGCAATCTGTAGGACCGGCCCTGCTCATGACAGACAAACTAGAGGAGAAGATTTAGCGAATGCCATGCAAAAATACCTTGAAGACAATAAAATCGATTTAAATAAACTAGTTTCAATAGCAACTGATGGAGCCAGAAGTATGACAGGAATTAATAAAGGAGCAACGACGATTCTCCACAAATTTCTTACGTTTCACCGCTTAATACACCAAGAAGTGCTTGTCAAAAGCACTCTACCATCGTCAGTTTAAAAAATTCTTAGACGAAATGGAGACTCAGTATTCCAACCTTCTTCTTCCCAATAAAGTGCGATAGCTTTCTACAGGTATGGTGTTGAAGCTTCCAGCTTTGTGATTGAATGAAATAAATACATTCCTAAATGAGAAAGGTATTAATCACCCTGAATTAGAGAACGACAAATGGTTTCAAAAATGTTACTTTACGATGGATATATCAGCAAAAGCCAATGAGATGAATCTTAAACTATGAGAAAATGAAAACCCAGCTGATGTTTTGATAGAAGATAAGAGCAGTGGCTGAGCAGTAAAGAGCTTGGCTTCGAACCGGGTCCCGAGTTAGAATCTTGGTTAAGACTGGAATTTTTAATCTCTGGATATTTTTTAAGCGCTTCTAAATCCACCCAGCTCTAATAGGTACCTGACATTAGTTGGGGAAAGTAAAGGCGGTTAGTCATTGTGCTGGCCACATGACACGCTCAACCGTGGGCCTCAGAAAGAGATGATCTTTACATCATCTACCCTATAGATTGCAAGGTCTGAAAGAGAAACATTACTTTACTTATTCAGAGTGATAAATGACTTCATTTTCACTTTTCAAAGCAATATCATGATAAAACCAGTGCAACTGTTGACAGGAATTACTTCAGCACAGTTATATTATTTTAAAAATTACAGATGAATTTGCTGAGAGATTAGAGCAATTCAAAACCATCAAAACTAATATTGAAGATAGAGGTTTTCCACCTCAAAACACTTTGTAAGGGAATTTTAAACTCAAAACCATCTGGAGGAGGTTTTAAACTTTTAAAAAAGCCATCTGTAGGAGAGGGGTTTAAACCTAAAACCCCAGTAGGATTGGCTACGCTTAAATAGTTTTAGTGTGTAATTTGCTTTTTTTTATATTGAAGAGGTATTTTTTTAGCATCAAACCCCTCTGAAGGGGGGTTTAAACTCAAAACCCCTTTTGGCAATGCTAGTAGCATTTTGAGTGCTTAATTTGCTTTTTTCTTACACTGAAGATGTATTTTTTAGCTTCAAACCCCGCTGGCAGGGGGTTTAAACTCAAAACCCCTTTGGCTCGCTCATAGATTTTAGAGTGAGCTATTTGCCTTTTTTTATATAATGAAGAGGTATTTTTTAGCTTCAAACTCCACTGGAGGGAAGTTTAAACTCAAATCCCCTTTGACTACACTCATAACATTTTGAGTGTATAATTTGCATTGTTTTTATTATTAAAGAGGTATTTTTTACTTTCAAACCCCGCTGAAGGGGGGTTTAAACTCAAAACTGAGTCAAAACCCATTAAGCTACGCTCATAACATTTTGAGTGCGTAATTAGCTTTTTTTTTTATATTGAAGAGGTATTTTTTAGCTTCAAACCCTGCTGAAGAGAGGTGGGGGGAACTCAAAACCCCTTTGGTTACGCTCATAGAATTTTGAGTGTGTAGTTTGCTTTTTTTTTATATTGAAAAGGGATTTTATCGTAAATTGTGCTCTTGGAATTTGGGGATTGCCGTTTGCATTTTTGTTTGTTTTGTTTTATACAAGAGTGGGGCTGAACTGCAAAAACCCCTGGTAGGGGGTTTTAAACTCAAAACCACCTGGTAGGGGGTTATAAACTCGACCCTCTGGTAAGGGGTTTTAAACTCAAAATCCCCTTGGTTGTGCTGGGGCAAGTGATGGTTTAGTATTAAAATCTCACCTAAAATAAACAAAATAAAAGCCAAAAATCAGTCACTAAATTCTGATTCCGAGTTTTCTTTTTGTTTTTGCAAAGTACACCTTTCATGCTCACAGCTTGCTTAGTGTGCTATGGTCCAATCTCTTTGGTAATAGAGGATATATGGAAGAAGGTTTCCATGCTACATTAGGTGCTTAGCAAACACCACTCAGCTCAAGTCAGGTTCTGAATTTTAGCCCCCTTGATAGGTAACCAAGCATTTTAAGCCTCTCAATCATACATTCCACAAAGCTGCCTTTGAATGCCCATCAAACACAACTCAGCTAGAGTCAACACTTTTTTTAAAATTCCTGGTGTACATTGAGTTTTTAACTCCAGAGCTCTATTCCTATATACTTTCTATTATAATTAATTTCCTAATAACTCCTCTTAAATGTCATTTCTCAAAGAACTAAACACTTCAGTAATTATCACCATTATTTTAGACTTCAATTCCTTCCCTTGTCTCTTTCCTTTCGATTCGGTACATCTCATTGAGATCATCACAGCAATCGTTGTCACGTTTCTCGTCTTGAAATTCACACCCACAAGACTTGCCCACAGCAGTCACAGCTGGCACTTCTTTCGCTTGCGACACCATTTGATCACTTTGGTGTATTTGGCCTTCTACTTGCAATACACTTTCATCTACCTTGTTCCACATAAAGTTCCTACTCATGTTTCCCATCACGTTCCTAATCATGTTCATTTGTTCATGAAATGCATCCCTACAGTCCTGGATCTTGACAATGACCTCAACAATCCCGGGTTCAATTTCAAATTGGTAGGTCTCTGGATTCTTCTTCATCGATCAGGGTTTGCCGGATACAAGCTGTGAGCATTTCTCTGCTACCAACGGGTTTTAAACTTCGGTACCGAAGCTCATATCTTAGCTCTTTAATTAAGAGTTGATGTAATAGCTTCAAAGATGCCATTGAGATCGAATCCTACCTCCTCTCGTTGAGTTGCCTATAATCCCACTTCGACACCAATGTAATAACTTAAGGGAGGCAACTCAGTGAGATATAGATGTTTATTTACACGGAGACATGACAAACACATAAAACATCTGCCTTGAACACAGCATCTTCATTTCGGCTCTAGACTTGGGCGGAAGTCATTATTCTTCCTAATGTCAACATCCTTTTCTGTCTAGTTTCTGGCAGTGCGCACCTTCTGCACTATCTTGAATGGCGGTGCGCATGGCGGGTTTATAACAAAATAATATTATATTACTAGCCATATATTACCTGCAGCCCGCTGGGCTTAATTTGCGTATCACTGAAATAGTTAGTGATATAGTGTATTCATAACAATTAAAGAAAATAATAATGTTATAAGTAAAGCGAATGCATGAATTCAAGAATATAAAAATATTAGGAATGGAGCTAAAAATAGCTATTTGATTATCCAATTATTGAATGAAAACATTTGCTTGTAGTGTATTTAGAAGTGCACGATATCAAGATGTTGAATATATTTTATAACAGTAAAAGTAAAAAATATGTTTTCTTGAATTAGGGCTACTTTAGATCTAGAGATTTTCATTTCTCTGTCTTGTCTCATCATGTAGACATGGTAAACATTTCTGCCAAGTTTTATCAAGATTGGTCAAACAGTTTTGATTTCAATTAGTAACATACATACTCCTCACATTCTATTTTATAGTATAGATAATGGTATTAGTTTAGATGCCCAGATACCTTTACTGACCACCATGTTGTTTTTATAAATTTTTAAGCAAATTTATCTCCCTAACCTATATTAAACTTTTTTTAAAGAGAGTTTTTTGTTCTTAAGCTGTCAACTTATGACTTTTTAAGTGTATTTACTGAAATGAAGGTCCAAATAAAATGTTAATAATAAATTGATGAACTTGTTGTTTCTTTCTTTTTTTTTTTTTTTCAATAAATTTGTTTAAAGAGAGTTTTTTGTTCTTATGCTATCATTTTAAAGGAATTTTAATATTAGATCTAATAACTGCTAGAAAGAAAGACAAAACAGCAACAGAAAAACGTTGGAAAGTATTTCAAGGGAGATAGTCTAGTATTAAGCCTTAAAACCAAAATGGTGTATTTCCAATGACAATATTTGAATATATGGTAATAAGAAATAAAACTTTAAAATATATATTTTAAAAACTATTTATCTCTGAGGAAATCAAATTACATATTTGTAATCTGCATTTTTTTTCTGCATATTTTATTCTTAAAATATAAGAGAAACCTGATTTATATATTATAGTTCATCATCATGATCAATGATCACTAATCAGTGAATAAGCTCTAGATTTAGATCTAGTTACTAAGTTAGTAGTTAGATCTAGATCTAGTAGCTTACTACTTACTTACTCTAGTTACCCTAGTTAGTATAATACTTAGTCTTAATAGTTACTTTAGTTTAACTTTAACTAGTTCTAGGTCTAGTGATAGTCTGATATTTCAACTGATAGTCATACAGTCATAGTGTCTAAGTCTAGTCTAATTTAAATCTGGGACTAGGGTCAGTAGGGAAAAATCAAACTTTTAAAATAAAATAATCATAATGAAATGTACCTGCTTTTGAAACTATTCTTTTCGGAAGGCACGTAATCTAGTTGGCCTTCTAAAAGACCTTCTTTATCTGCCATGACAGTTTGGACGTGGATAGGCCGTTCAGTCCGCCTGAAAAATCGTCCGTATTTTTTTTGTCCCACTTCGCCGCGAAACGAGGTTAGGGTATCCCATTTTTTCTATTTAAAAGCCTCTTGTAAATATAAGTCGTATATAGTCATGTGATACACCGTTGTACGCCGAAATGGATGACGTTTCCATTACTGTTGAAATATTAAGATAGCTTAAGCGTGTACGAAACTGTTGCATATTGAAGTTTACTCTTTGAAATATCTTCGTATTCTATTGACCCTTAAGAAAATTTCAAACATCGTTTTAAAGCTCATTTCTTGCCGATTCTATGTGTGTAATTAGTTTTTTTTTTTTTTTTAAGTATTGACAATTCCAGCGGCTTTTGATTGAAAGTAATATTTTATTTTGGTCCAATCAAATCACTTGCGCAGCCCTCTTTTTTTCCCTTCGCGTCATTCGCGATGTCAAAAGTAGGTCATGTGACAGGGCCCAGCCAATCCCCTTGTGCTTACCGGCAGTATAAATGGGTCAAATGAATTTTTCCTTTATTATGTTTATCAATGTATTTAGCCGTAAAAACAAACATTTTAGTTGATTTTGTATTTATTTAATTATACATTTGATTTTAGGCCATCTTGTTATGACATGGTCATAACTCCAATAAGTCAGATCATGTACATTAGAACTAGATCTAGACATCGCCGGGGGGGGGGGGGGGGGGGAGTGGCCATGAATGAATGCCATGTCAGATGAACGTATTTTCTCACTTTAAATATTATTTCATAATGTTAATTAAAAGTTAAATAACATTAAAAAATCACAGGAATATTAATTTTAATGTATCTTAAAATATAAATTGAAAAGCTAAATAATAATTAGATCTATATAGATTAAAAAATAATTCAAAAGTGACAATGTAAGACAAGACAACCAAAGTGGGACAAACAAATAAGTAAAATACAAAGGCAAAGAAGAGGTCAAAATAATTAACTAAAAAAAATATAACTTTTGAACTAATTATCCGATTTTCAAAATTCTTTTTGTTTCATTTATATCTCAAAATTATCCATCTAGCTATAGTGGTTTCATTGCATATTAGTTAATAACTATTTTATCACTGAACGTGGAGATCTTGAGTCATTAAATAATGTGAAACTAAGCATAACGAAAACACAAAACAAAACAAATGTAGCCAAATAATTATAATGGAACCTAGATCTAGGTCTATATTCTAGACCTACTCGTGACATTGATCTATATTATTTAAAATATGATAGGTCTAGAATCTTTCATGCATCTAGATTTTAATATAATAATAATATAATCTAGATCTACTAATATATAGATCTAGATCTAATAACCAAAAAAATCTAGTTTTTCTAGCTCTCGATCAGTGTTTTAAAAAATACCAAACAGGCAGTCAGAATAGAGCTCTTCTTACAAAAAGAGTAGATTTCAGTCAATGTAGTCAACAATCAATGATAGAAATATTTTCAAGATCTAGAATACTAGACCTAGATTTATATATTAATATATCTAGATCATCTATATTTAGGTAATGATCTACACACAGATCTACTTAGTGTATCTTCATAGATCTATCTACTGTCTTTTTTTATGTCTAGATACTAGATCTAGAAGTTACTGGTCTGACTCTGAGACATGAGTCCTGCGTAAAAAATTAAAAAATTATATTTAATATTATAAATAGATCTAGATATACATCTACTTACTATCTTAGACTGAGACTCTAGTTAGGTACTTTGATAAAAAAAAACCAAATAATTGAATCTAAATGAAACCAGTATAGTTAGTTAGATCTTTTTGAATGGAGTTCAGTGATACTAGATATCTATACTATACCTCATTTATTATGATAATTTATGCTTCTAAGTTAATTACTACATTAGAGTTAGAGCATGAGATGATGAGTTATGACATGATCATTTTAGTGTCGGAAAATTAGTCTATTAAAAAATTTAAAGGTAATAGTTTAGATGCCCAGATACCTTTACTGACCACCATGATGTTTTTAATCTATATTAAACTTTTAATAACATTTTAAAAAGAGATTTTTGTTCTTATGCTGTCAACTTATGAATTTTTAAGTGTATTTACTGAAATGAAAGTCTAAAAAAATGTTAATAATAAATTGATGAAGTTATTTCTTCTTTTTTTCAATAACTTTTTTAAAGAGAGTTTTTTGTTCTTATGCTATAATTTTAAATGAATTTTAATATTAGATCTAATAGTATCTAGTCGCGTAAACTAATACCAAATCAAATTTTGTGACCTAAAGAAGGAGTTTGTACACTAAAATTGCTATAACTTTTTATCTCTTGAAGATAACTTAATGAAATTTTTAACAGATATGCACAATCATGTTCTGATAATTATTTAAATTTTAAACCATCTATGTCTATTAACACTTTTTTGTTTAAAGCCGTTAATGTGGGGTAGGTATTGAAAAATGATAGAAACAAAATACATTTCTGTACATAAATGTTTATAACTTTTAAACCAATAGAGTTATTTGGTTGAAAATTTTAACAAAAATGTTTGATTATTTGTTATTTATTGATTACATATATATAGATATAATCCTGAGCTAGTAGTTAAATCAATTTTTTTTACTTAGATAAATGTTGGATGGCATGTCAAAAAACGACAAAAAAATATGTTGACTCTTGAAGTGCTCATAAATTTATAACCATTAGAGATGGGTCTACTGTCTTTTTTTGTCTGGAGTCTATATTCTAGATCTATTATTTTATTCTAGAATAAATCTAGATCTAGAGTAGTTTATGCTATTCGGACACCTATAGGCCAAAATTTCAAAGTTTGACTTTGACAGCGCATTATTTGATAATGGTTTGACATCGAGAAACAAAAATGAAGTACCAAAATGTTTTTTAGTTTTAGAAGAAAAGGATGTCTACTTATTTTTGTACCCCTAGCCTATATTTTTTATTATATTTAAGGTCAAGGAGACCATGTGTCATTATTTAATTCGGACAGATTTGTCATAGTTTATTTGATTTCGGAAACCATAATTTATTTCGGACAGTCATTATATTTTGGCTTCAATAAACTCTGATTTTAATTCTATATTAATATTATCTAAATTTTAAGATACTCCATGTATTTTCCAATAAGACAGTATAGATTTATTTTTAATTTCAAAGTAGTTTTGTCATACTAAAATCAGTTTATATTGTATGACTGAATAGAGTTAAATGATGAAGATTGTAGCCTATATTCATTTGTAGTTTATTTTATGTTTGCATGTTTTATGGAGAATTTATTTTATGTTGTGTGTATTAATTTTTCACTATTTTTATTAATCATCATCATCAAACTCCATTTGAGTGAGGGCTTGAGAGGCTTAAGTCCTCTCTTACAAAAGCCCTGGTCAGAAACCCTGCTGTCTTGCGTAATGCGTGCACGTCACCATACAGGTCAAGAATTTTTGGTTTCCCAAGGCAGAGATTATAAGTATGGGGCAAACAGAATATGAGGCATGGTTTCCTCTTCTTCCCCACGGCGGGGGAACCGTGAATCGAAATTTGGCCATAGACGTGAGAAATAGGAGCCAACAGGACAGTGGCCTGTCCTGCACTGTGCTATAATAGCTTGTTCAGGCCTGGACAGCCTCCACCACAGGGAAGTGCGGTCAGACGCTTCATGCGATCCCAGACTCAATGGGCTTTTTTAGATTTGTCCCAGCACTCAAACCACTTTTCAATTTCTGTTTTTTGAATTATAGCCAGGGCATGATGAAAACATACAGCCTGTTCAGTTGGTGGAATTTGCCCTCCCTGGTGGGCCAAGGAGTCTGCAATAGTGTTGCCAGCATGGGCGTAGCCAGGGCAGGGAAGATCAGAATTTAGTGACTATTTGCTTTGATTTTGTTTATTTTAGGTGAGATTTTAATACTAAACCATCACTTGCCACAGCACAGCCAAGGGTTTTTGAGTTTAAAATCCCTTACCAGGTGGTTTTGTGTTTAAAACCCCTACCAGAGGGTTTTGAGTTTAATATCCCATACCAGGGGGTTTTGTGTTTAAAATCCCAACCAGGGGTTTTAGCAGTTAAATCCCCCTCTTCTATAAAACAAAAATGCAAATGACAGTCCCCAAATTCCAAGAGTTTAGGAAGATTTTGATTTTAAAACCCTTCCGAAATTTACGATAAACCCCCTCTTCAATATAAAAAAAAAGCAAATTAAACACTCAAAAATTAGAAGGGTTTTGAGTTTAACCCCCCCCCCCCCCCCTCCTCTTCAGTAGGGTTTGAAGCTAAAAAATACCTCTTCGATATGTAAAATAGCTAATTACGCACTCAAAATGTTATGAGTGTAGTTAAATGGGATTTGACTCAGTTTTGAGTTTAAACCCCCCTTCAATGGCGTTTGAAGCTAAAAAATACTTCTTTAATATATTAAAAAAAACTAATTACGCTCTCAAAATGTTATGAGTGTAGCTTAATGGGTTTTGACTAAGTTTTGAGTTTAAATTTTCAATATAAAAAAAAAGCAAACTATACACTTTAAAATTTATGAGCGTAGCCAAAAGGGTTTTGAGTTTAAACCCCCTGCCAGCGGGGTTTGAAGCTAAAAAATACATCTTCAATGTAAAAAAAAAGCAAATTACGCACTCATAATGCTATGAGCCATGCCAAAAGGGGTTTGAGTTTAAACCTACCTTCAAAGCGGTTTGATGCTAAAAAAAATACCTTTTCAATATAAAAAAAGCAAATAACACACTAAAATTATTTAAGCGTAGCCAAGCCCATTGGGGGTTTTGATTTTAAGCCCCACTCCTACAGATGGCTTTTTTTTTTAAGTTTAAAACCCCTCCAGATAGTTTTGAGTTTAAAATTCCCCTACAGAGTGTTTTGAGGTGGAAAACCTCTATCTTCAATATTATTCTAAAGCAAACTACAGATTTTTTAGTTTAAAACCCCCAACAGATGATTTTGATGATAAAACTTCCCTTTTCGATATAAAATCTAAAGCAAACTAAAGTCACCTAATTCCAAGAGCATATTCAAGAGAGGTTACACATTTCTACCAGTGGTGGGGTTCCAATAATAAAGTGTAGTAAATAGTCATCTGAGAAATTGAAAAACACTAAATGTGACTCAACAAATATGGCTAAGATATATTTTAGGAGTCAGTTATAGAGATCGGGTCTAAATCAAGGAAATCCTATGCCGAACTGGGAGTCGACCCCTTAGTAAGATTGTGACAGAGCGTCGCATGAGGTTTGCGACACATGTTCTCCGACAAAATGAATTACGCATAATAAGAGTTGCGATGATATGCTAGTACAACTTGGCGCCACACATTCATGGAGGTCCTCAGAGCAGGTAAGAAGAGGCTTCAGACATTACCAGAGACAGATTTTTGTGAAAACAACTTCACGGCAAATGCGCCAATCGGCGCCGGAGGGTCTAAGTCAGTAAGCACATTAGGTTTTTGAAGTAAAACTTTTTAATAGCAGGCAAATGCACTGTAGATACCTCAGAATATGCATTTTGTTGGCTTTCAATACCAGAAATAGCGCTTGGCTAGACCCCCTTGCTGGCAATTGCGGAGAGTCTACAACTTTTCCACTAATTCCAGAAAGAAATTCTAGGGCACAATAAACGTCTTCTGAAAGAATGAAGGGTCAGAATGTAATAAAGATTATGTTCACACACACACATACATACATATAAATATATTTTTTGCAGGGTGGAGGGAGAAAAAAATCCCCCCCAAAAAATCCTGGCTACGCCCATGGATGCCAGTCACACCTATGTGACTTGGTACCCACTGCATTATTACAGGGGGCCATAGTGCTGCTTTATGTTGTGTGAGGCCATGATGACAGTGTCAATATTGGGGGGCCATGGTCCAGGGCTTTGCAAAGCCTGTAGTACTGAGTTTGAGTCAGTGACCACAACAATCTGTGTTGCCCTCAAATGTTCCTCGCCGAGTTGAGATTCAATGACCTTTAAGGCTTCACAGACTGCCATGCTCTCCGCATCAAAACTGCAAAAACTACCACATGGTCCAAAGATTTTTACTGATTAAGAGCCAAGAAAGTCGATGTAGGCTCCATAGCCTGCTCTTCCATAATCTATCATACAGACCCATCAGTATATGCAAAAAATAGCACTGGGCTTGAAGGCATTAATGGTCTCCAGTGCTAGAATTTGAAGGTCGTTAGATGAACGACTTAGCTTAGTTGCATTAGTGTCTACTAGTTTCAATCGTATGTCAGATAGTCCAGTGGCATGATGCATAAAAGACTGCATCAGGATACACGTCTTCTGCATTTCCAACCATCCACTAATTTTCTAGCTGGGAGGTATTCATCCAGCTTTTTATACCGCTCAAAGCAGGTCAGTACTGACCTTTCCCTCCTAAGGTTTAGTGGACCTACATTAGCCATTATTTTAGCCGCATTTACTGAGCTTGTCCTAAAGGTTCCACAGACAAATCTTATTGCTTGGGACTGTATTTTGTCAAGTTGTTCAAGAGCTGTCCTAGAGCCATAAATTTGCACAGGTAGGCTGTAGTCCATCTGTGATCGGACTCCTCCTAAATACAGTGATTGGAGCATGTTTGCTCGGGCTCCCCACTTCATGGATGCCAGCTTCCGCACAATGCAAAGTTTCCCTGAAGTCTTTCTTGCAACTTCCTGGATGTGCTCAAACATTTTTAGTTTGCGATCTAAAGTTACACCAAGGTACTTGGGTAGCTCTTCCATGCTGAGAGCCACTCCGTTAATGGAGAGCCAGAAAGGTTGCATGAGAATGCCAGTCCAGAGTGTGAACAGAGAATAGACCGTCTTGTCTGTACATCCTTGTTCTTATTGTACGCTCTTGTAGGAAGTCTCTGATCCAGTAATATATCCGTCCCCGCACCCTCACGGCTCTTATCTTATGAAGCAAACCAGGCCGCCGTAATTTATCATATGCCTGTTTGAAGTCAATGAAGACTTTCAGTCTTTTGGAATCCATCTGCTACGCTCTGCACAAAGATGTTGACTTGGTCTATAGCAGACATTCCAGCCTTGAAACCAGCCTGTTCTGGAGCTATAAGACGGGCACTCTCAAGGTACCAAACCAGACGCTCATTTACCATTTTAGATGTGAGTGAGATGGGCTTGTAGCCCTCAGCAGCCCTCAGCCCTTTTTTGGTATAGGAATAATGGTGGCATGTTTTCAGGCCCTAAGCAGATGACCATCAGCCCAGGTTCTATTTACAAATGCCAAGAGCACGGCCCTTCCTTTCCCCCCCTACATGCTTGAGCATTTCGGGGGTGATACCATCCAGCCCAGGAGCCTTTTTGAGCTGGCATTTCCTTATGGCAGCATTAAGCTCGCCTATCGAGAAGGGGGAGTTTATCATTCCATTAGCACTTTCTGTTGTGGTTCCTTTCTGTCTTTTTTTTATTAATATATAATTTCAAATTAGGTTGTTTTGTTTTTTTTTGTTGTTTTTTTGTGGTTTCTGAGAATGAACATGTTATTAATATTATTTAGATTATTTACATTCATCAATAAGTAAAAAAAAAATATAAAAAAAAAAACAATTAATTTTGGCTTTTTTTTTTGGTTATATTTATTTTTGGAGAGTTGTCCGAAATAAATTTTCCAATTTGAAACCCAACACCCCTTTAAGATTTTAATGGCACATCTTTGAAGCACAGTCAATGTAACTAGTGATGCTCTGTTTATAAATGAATGTAATTATCAATTTTGAAACTGCACAACATTTAACAGGAACCAAAACAAATCTTAACCCAAAAGCTAGCTAAGTTTATCCAGGTGACATAGAAATAAAAAATGGCTTATCATGCAACTTTAAAAACGTTGTATCCTGTCTGGAAAATGTTGAAAAAGAACAAAAGTGACATAGAAATGATCGAAAATGCACAAACCCTCCCTTTTGCAAATAAATCGCGTTAAAACGAGGTAAAATCAACAACACAGCAAGTTAGTTAGTATTTAGAACCTACAATTTACTTTAAATTTACTATTAGTATAATTCAATTATATTATCATAATCATGACATCGATTTGATCGATCTATTTTAGTTTTAGTCTAAGTAATACTTACTAATAGTATAGACAGTATAGAGTCTAGTCTATCATATGTCATATGATATTCATATGGTTGAGAGTTGAGGTAGTCTTTAAACTTTAGTTTAAGTCTACATTTCTAGATTCATGAGACGAGTAGATCGTCTACTATCTAGATTCTAGATCTAGACTTAAATTGACTTAATAATTATTAAGTCAGTTAATAATCATAAATAATCCATGTCTTAATCTATTCTTATCTTCTATATAATTGAGCATAGTGAGTCTAGATCTATATTCTATATGTACATCTGCTGAGTATGATTTAATTTATTATTTAATTTAATAATTATTTTAATATTATTTAAATTATTCATATTTTAAACATTCTCTCTACTGAGTCTGCCGTATCTAGATCTAATAATACTCGACCAGCGGCATAGCATACGCTGCTATTTTGCAGGGCCAGCCTTTTGTGACTGCAGTGGGCCCTGCACTTTCATAGGATCCACGCTTATTCTAGATGTATAAATTATTAAATTAAACCATTATATAACTTAAAACAGATTTCCAGCACCCTCCTGTTGATTTACCAGGAGCTGGAAATCTCCCGAAATTGCAAAAGATACTACAAAGTTCTTAAAATATACGGAATATATAGACAAAAATCGTCATTTTGCGGTGTCATTCAATATGGAAAGCGCCAATCCTAAGGGCCTAAAGTTACAAAAAGTCAGGCCAGCAAGCTGAGATGCAGTGTGCTCTGTGTGGGTTTTCTGATCAGGAAGGTATCTCAGAAACAGTGGAATGGCCATTGAGTGGAAGACATTTCTGGTAGTGTGTTTATTTGGCTTTTGAACTGAGAGGATATTTTCAAATCCAGGTGAAGACTGAGATTTTGAACTTCTGTATTCTTAGGATGCCCCTTGGTTCACCCAATTCTAATGGGTACCTGACATTGGTTTGGGAAAGTAAATGTGGTTGGTCAATGTGCTTGTCTCATAACACCTGTGACACAGTTCTAGTGCAATATGGGTGGTCAACCATGACATGGTCAAGAGAAGTGTTGCTGTGTGTTCTGATGAAATTATAGAGTACCTGTCCCATTGTTTGACTGGACAGTTAGTCACGTGGATGTGTTTGTTGACAAATAGCCTGTAGGAGCTAGGATTGGAAGAACATTATGTAGAGTCGGAAGTAAGGGATGCTGTTACTAGAAAGACTTTGGATGTAAACTTAGACTTGTGTAAATAAACATTTGTATTACTATTGGAATTGTCTAATTGTTTGACAAAAGTACTTTGAGAAATATTAGCACAATTCAAACCCTCACTTTAAGAGAACTTGCATCACTACAACTGGTGACCTTCGGCGAGACACAAGTATAAGATCCAACAAGTAAGTAATAACTATAGACCTACCAGAACATGGCTCTATATAAAACATTTAGAGAAGGGGGCAAAGAAAACAGCCTACAAGGGGAAGAACTAGAAACATTTTTAACACTGAAAATAACACAAGAAGAAGAAAATAGAAAAGAAGCTAAAAAAAAAAAAGAATTTATTGGAAGGAAATATTACAGCTGGAATTAAAACCAAAAGAGACGAAAGTCAAAGAACATCAAAATGAAAAGGAAAACTTTGACAAATATAAGCAATGGACAGAATGTCTTCATTTGATGAAAGTCATAATGAATGCATTGACACATATTTACTAAGATTTGAAGATATTGCAACAGCCTGCAACATCCCACAGATAGAATGGGCAAGAAGCCTCATGGGGCACTTGAAAGGAAGAGCTATGAACATATGCATTCAACTGATAGAAGAAGAAAGAAAAGATTACGCCACTGTGAAAAAGGCTTTTCTTAGACAGTAGGTTCCACAAATTATGAATACCGAAAGAACTGACACCTCTGCCATACGATGATGCACAAGTATTTCGGGATCTTTGGGCGCCTCTGAGTTCACCCAGCCCTAATGGGTACCTGACATTAGTTGGGTAAAGGTAAAGGTGGTTGGTCATTGTGCTTTCCACTTGACACCCTTAACCGTAAGCCACAGAAAGATATGACCTTTACATCATCTGCCAATAAGGTCTGAAAGAGGAACTTTACTTTAACTATAGATAAAGATGAGTTCTACATCATCTACCTTATGGATCACAAGGTCTGAAAGGGAAATTTTCTAACTTACAGAATGGATTTAGCACAGTTCTAATGGATGCATCTACATTCATTGAAGGTTGTAACTGGTCATTTTATAGACCTTGTTTACCCAGAGCAATAAAAGGATTACCTCTTTATCAACCTTCCTCTAAACCTACTAGTATCTAAAGGGAACTTAAGATTAATTATTCACTAACACATTACCAGAAAAGTATTTGCAATGTTGTCATCTGTAATCTATAAAACATTTGAATTGATTTTAAGACAACATATGTGACCCACTTCTTAAAAACTATCAGTACATGAAATGATCAAGACTTCATTGTGAAGTAAGGAGAACAGATGTGTGTTCATTAGCATTTGTGTGGTTGTATCATAGACTCCTAGACCTAGTTCATGTGTGTTTAGGCATTCATGTAATTGCATAATTTTTTCATTGATTTAGCAACTAAAATGTGTCTTAGCCTATTTTATATATATGTGTACATGTGCTCTAAATTTTTTTTTAATAGTCAATAAATATGAAAGTTCTTTTATTTTACAATCAATATTTTTGACAGTCAATTTTTTTAATAGTTTTTTTTTTTTGTTTTTTTTTAAATAATTGTTGCTTTTATTAACAAAACAGACCTTACTTAACTTTGTAATTCTCACATATTGTTGAAGTATTGCCTATATGTGTATAAACCCTTTTTTTTAAATTCAAATACAAATTCATAACTCAAAAGTTTACAGACTATTGAGCCATATTTCTGAAATTTATTTTTATTTTCATATTTCTAAAATTTAAAAAATTTGTAATGAGAGTCAACTTTTTATTTTCCGTTTTAACAATGAGAGTTGCCTTATTTTTCTATTTAAAAAAATGAGAGTTGCCTTATTTTTCTATTTAAAAAAATGACAATGAATCAACTAAAGCAAAATGCAGTTAACTAAGGCTGGATGTAAAGGAGGGTGGGCAGGGGCACTGCCCCAGGGACTCCACAAGAAAGGGACCCCACTACAGAGATTTTAAAAATTCCAATGTGTAACAAAACTTTTATGTTTTTGTTTTTTTTTATTTTCAAACATTTTTTTTTCCTCATTTTTTACAGGCAGTACTTTAAATCTTACATTTAGCAACACTGTCATGATTAAGAAGTGTCCACTGGTAGTGTGCTCAGAATATATAAATTCAGCTCAGTATTTACTGTAGTGCGTCAGTCCACACTCTTATCTCCAGAAAACTAAAAATAACATTTTTTTAACAAAAATATGCATATTAAATGTAAAAAAAAATGAATGAAAATGACATGAAATGTACAATATTTCTTTCTTCCAAAATATGGCATGCTTTTAGATTGAAATATTATTATTCATAAGTGGATTTTTATTAAAGCTTTTGAAAAAGTGAAAGGGCCTCCATAAAAATGCCTCCACTTACATGAATCTGGCCCTGTAGTTAACAGTAAAACTTTTCTTTGGTTTTGTTTCAGTTTAAATGACAGTTTCAGTTTAAATGACAATGACTGAAACAAAATGTCACCAGGCTTTTTATTTACTGTCAGTGCCATTGTCAGTACTTTTATTGTACTGACATGTTCTTTCCCCCTTCGCCAAGTTGGAGTCAAGAAAAACATTGTGCGACATATGTATGAAGGTCGTGACCCTGTTCTGTGTTGGACTGTACAGATCAATACTTTAAAATCTTGTAAATGTTTGGAAGATAATATAGAGTCCTCTGATTGCTGTCGGGGACAAAATTATATACTGGAACATTTACTAGGTAGGCTACATGAAATTTTATTTTGTTTAGATTTAATGTATTTTAAATTGAATAGAATTGAAAGCAATTATCTGTTCAATACAAAATAAAGAACAACACATTTTTGTGTTTACCATACTGTTGACTGTATATCATATTTTATTATTAAGCCATTAGTTTTCTACATTTATTATTGTTTCCCTTGAAGAGATTACAATATAATTCTTTCAGTTAAGATTCTGATTGGTACCATGTTGCCTCTTTAATTTTGTGTCATTATTATGTTACATATATTGCTTGTTGGGAGACTTTACTGTGTGAAGTTCAGGATATTTGTTAGTGAAGAGTCAGAGCTGCTTTCATTATTAATTTATCAAGGATGTTTTTTCTCTGCAACCATCTTTATTAATTCTGTGAGAGCCAATGTTTGAATGAAAGTAGTTACCTAGTTACCCTTTGACAAAATGTCAGGTGTCCTTTAGACATTTGCCCTGTGACAAAATGTTACGTATCCTTTAGACTCTACCCTGCCTCAGGAGTCCTTTGTACAAATTATTTTTAAACACAATTTAATAGGTGGTGATTCATATTATTTAATAATGAAACACTTGGTGTTAACCTGTATACCAGTGAAATCTTTCCAAAGGGAAGGTCTTCTTCTAAAAGTCAGGTATTTGTAGATTGGCTCTTTGCCAAACTCCCTGTCCAAAGGTCCTGAGATAACTAGATAATCATTTAATCAGATTGATTTTGTAGGGTCATCTTTCAATTTACCCATTTGCCAAGGTGAGGCTGAGTCTAAAATGGGAGTCCATTTTATTCCTACAATGTATAGCCACCACAGAGTGTTCAATGCCTGTTATAAATGGTATTGTAGAAGAGACATGGGCAAGTGAAACCTTCCTTATTGAGTGGTAATGCACTCAGTGCTGTTGAAGCCCAAAGGAGATTATGGTTCCTTTTCCCTAATCACTAACATTTTTTCATTTTCTCTTATAAACGTTTCCAAGTGGTGCTGCATTGAGGCTGGGAAAAGAGTGCATACACTAGATATTGCAATCAATTTGATTTAACATGAAACAAGATTTCATTGACAGTGGTAGTACAGGAGTCCAATGTTGCCATTCATTTCTCAGTTCTTTGTCTACTTGTTCATACTGGCCATATTCAGGCAGTGACAAGAAGGACCTTGTGCGTTGGGTCTTGGTGATCACTGGCAAGCATGCTTTAAATGAACATTTTGTGTGGAGGGAGGCAAGCTTGTGGTAGTTTGTAGTTCAAAGCTTCTGATTTTTGTGCCCATCTACCTGCATTGTTTACCTAACAATTGACCATAGGAGAACCAATTTGAGGGCCACCTTAGTTTGTGTGAAATGTTTTTTTTAATTAATTTAATTAATTTAATAGCTTTAATTAATTTTGTAAACAAATTGTTAAAATTAAAACTATAATGCATTTTCTGTCCATTTCTACTTTTAGCTTTAACTGAAGAACTCAATCTAGAGATACATCATACTTTTGGAACTTTCCATGACCACTTTGTTTTATGTCACAGAATTCTTAATCAGAAGAAGATTCAATGGAATTGGAAAACAAGCTCTGAGCTTTTGAAGCAAATACACAGTGAACATTCCAAGTTGAGGACAACTGATCAAATACTTTTTGAGAAATACAAAACTAAAGTAGAAGAGAACTTGAGTGAGCATGAAGAAATACTTTGGTTTAGCTCAGAATATGTTCATTGGAGACGAAGTCGAAGTGTCTCCCCAAAACATGGCTTACAGCACAGGCCAGTTAATTTACATCATCTAGATACTTTTGCTGAAAAAATAAGTAGTTACAATATCCTGGGTGTTAGGCTTGAAGAGAAATATAATGTTTTGTCCAATAAAAGTTCATCTAATGAAACTATTCAGCCATACTTATCAGATGATTCAGAAACAATCAGGTTAGTTCATAGCAGCCAAAAGTCAGTAGTTCCCCATTTACATTACACTCATTTAGGAGATCAGTTTAATAATTCTACAGCATCGCTGCGACACATGCGATCAGTGAATCCTAATTTTAATGACCCAGCATATCCCAAACAGTGGCATTTGAAAAACAATGCTGAAAAAGGAATGGACATCAATGTGACTGGACTATGGCTTCTCAACTACACTGGTACTGGAGTTACAGTGGCTGTTGTGGATGATGGAGTGGAGTGGACCAATCCTGATCTAAATGTAAGTCCTAGTTTGCTAAAAAAAAAACAACACATAAATTCATATGTTGCTATTGAAAGATTAAATCTAAACTAAATTTACAATAATAGAATATGACCTCTTCTATTGTGAAAAGGTCATGTATCCTCTATAAAATAATGCACTTACTAGAGTCCCTCAAATATACACAATTCTTTAGCCCAGTAGAATAGACGCCCCTGCTTTGCTTCTTTCAATGTCCCTTTTATGCACACGCTTACATCTTATACCAGTGATCATCAGTGTTAATCCTTTCACATATAACACAAACCAACACAAACACATAGTGATATTTTTCTTTGGTTGGTCTACATTCTACATTCTCAATCTATCCCTTAAGAATAAATCTTTTGATGGAATAGACATTCTCTTTCACAATTTTGTTCCCTCAACCCACTCTCTCATACCCAAACAATCCCATGACTAACAGTGCAATTCTATTTTCTCATTACTTTTTTAAAATATTTATTGTTTAATTCAATCATTCCTTTGCCATAATAAAGATAAAGCAGGGATTCTCAACCTGTGGGATGCTAACCTCTTGGAGGTCGAATGATGATTTGCCAGGGGGTCGTCTGGGACCATAAAAAATATGAATTTTTTGTCTATATCATTTGAATTACGATTCTCTATAAACCCTTACAAAACAATGTGGCTAAGTCAAGAACCAGACAACTTGGGCTCTAATATAATGAGACACTTTAATGAGTGTAATAAATAATGAAGAGAAAACTATCAAATACTTTAAAAATGGGCAGAAGTTAATGTCTGAAAAAACAGCTATACACAAACTTGTACTTGATTCTCTTTCTTGCCTTAACTCTCTCCAACTGACTTGACCCAACCTTTTTGAAAACAACACACAGTTCATAGTCAGATAAGCATAACACCGTTGACCTTGTTGCACTTATTGAATTAGTTGTATAGTTAAAATGTTCTCTATTTAATAGCACCGCTTTCGTCTATTTTGATGACGTCATTTATATTGGTTTTATTTGTGTGCAGTAGGTGATCTCCCCTGTTGCTTTGTCATAATTTTTTTTATGACGTAGTAGACTTTTGTCGTAGATCGTTTGGTTATTTTCTCTCCATTTTGGGCTGTAGAGCTAAGATGTAATGAACATTTATCTTGGTTAGAAGATAGATCTACTTGTGTGTCACTGGTGTATGAACTTTGTCTTAAATTGGAGTATTGATGAGGTCAATATTGTTTTTCTT
This sequence comes from Biomphalaria pfeifferi, assembly GCA_030265305.1. Lineage (NCBI taxonomy): Eukaryota > Metazoa > Mollusca > Gastropoda > Planorbidae > Biomphalaria > Biomphalaria pfeifferi. The sequence goes on along the minus strand of JASAOG010000003.1, from coordinate 4,155,224 downwards.
ATAAATACTATTTTAGTATTGGAATGAAATATATATTACTATATCATATATATACTTGTATTCATATCATTATCATTATTCATATATCCTATCATTGTATAAATATCATTGTATTAAATTCAAAATTTTTATTTAAATCATCATACACATTGTTCATTAGTTTATGCACAACTGGGTGTGTATGGTGTGGCTGTCAGGCTGAACTTTGGGACCAAAAATAACATGATATAAAATAAAAATAATACTTACACATATGGTAATTTAAATAAATTATTTTTAATAATTTACATACATTAATACATTTGTAATATGTAATAATTTCATTCATCTTAAACCCTGACAGACCTACACGGAGAATGTTTGCATCAGTCCTTTTTAAGTACACTGGCCTGTGTCACATGTGTTGGTTGATTACCCATAGGGCTGCACTGACCAGCATCAAAGTTCAGTTACAACAATATTGTTATTCAGAGATAACTGAATCAGAACTATTTCCTTTTAATATTATTGCAGCATAAATATTTTTAACAGTTTAAATTAATTAAAATTAATGCATAACACGACATTATGCCATGCGGAATCATATATATTATATTATTATAATATGCAGTTGACCAGCTATTTTGTTAATAATTAATAATACCAGCTATTTTGTTAATAATTAATAATACGCTATCATTTTATAGGCCATATTATTGGAGATAATATTTTTGCTATTAAAATACCCATGAAAATGGATCTCAAAAAAAATAATGGTGAGAAAAGAGAATATAATTTTACGGTAAGGTGGTAGTTTGAGCAGTTATCGCAAAACCCCAGTGCGTCATTAGTGTGTCGAGTCGAGTCTGTGACCTATTTCGACCAGTTTCTAGAAGCGAGTTCAAACCAGTGCAAGTGTCCAGCGTAAACAAGTTAATTTTAGATGTCCAATCAAAAAAAGAGGTTAAGGGGAAAAAATAGCACACGTCAGCTTCTAGAAGGTCAAAGTTACTAAAATAATTATCTGAGAAGGTTCCATGATTCTGGAACGTACCATCAAAAAAAGTATAAATTAGGGGAAAGTCAGTTAGACGGGGTCCTCGCATAGTAGTAGTTCTTGTAGAGCGATGGTCTTCGCTCAGTCCTCGATTAGTAATAAGTTTTGTGATATTAGCGGGTCCATTAATTAAAGTTTTATTAGTTGAAGTTGAAGTTATACTAAGTGAAGTTTCATGCATCATTTAAGTTTTATTGATGAAGTATCAAGTCAAGTTGTTATTGGATTGAGAAGTCATTTTATGTGAAAGTTGAAGAAGTATCATTAAAGAAGTTTTAAGAAAATACAGAGAGATGTTTCTTTCTTCACTTCATATGAATTCATCAACTTATTAATACAATCCTTCAGCCAGTTCATCACAATTAGTAACGAGTCTATGAAGCCAAAATAAAATTCTAACGCCATTTTGATAACAAGCCTCCAATGTTAGCCCCTAGCATACCAAGTGTTTTAGAGGTAACTTTTGTTTCTCTTTTGCAAACTTATGGAAACAAATGCAGCAGCACGTGATTTATAAGAGAAAGCTGGTTCAATTTTGTAAAAATATAAAATCTCTTACAAATAGAAATGTTGGGGGTGTCTGTACATATGGTGCTCTAAGTTTGCTATTGGGTTGGTCTGGATCATAACGTTTGGTACTGAATGAGTCACAAGAAGTCAGTTGTAAGAATTCAAGAAGCAATAAAATCGTCATTGCAAGAATGAAATGCAACATGCCTTGATTTGTCTGACACAATCGACCCTTCTAAATGAAACTTTAGATTGGGAAAAAAAATTGGAGGAAATTAATATTTACATCTTACCAATCTTATCTGATCTCTATGAGGAAAATGAAATTGAACATGACAAATGAATAAAATGATAATTTCTGTGAAAAAAAATATCTGGAGTAAAAAAAAAAAAAGGGCTTAGTTATTCCAAATTCCAAGGACATGATAAGGAATAAAATAGTGATGAGAAAGTTTGATGGCAAATTAGGAAACAGCTAAATTATTTGATAGAAATAAAATGACTAATAATTCTGATTGAACAAAAAGATGTGATTAAGATGTTTTTAACTATTTGTCACTAGGCCTACACTGAACAAATTTGCTGTTGAATTTTTATAAGTGTGTATAATATAATTACTCTAGATCCGCTCAACAAAAAACTAAAAGTGACCCCGCTAACCAAATACACTCACTAATTTTAGGCCTACATGCACACACTGAAAATTCTTCAGCTACTGTATTCTAGATCTAAATGTAAATCTTGGCCTTATTAAATGCACTTTCACACTTAAAGAAAGTAATTTTACATAGTCACACACACACACATCGGTCTAGGATTTATACAGCAAGAGCTTGAGCATAAAGAAATACTACACCAACTGCCTGCTGCCAGACACTTTGAGAAGGTCACTTGATCATAATGGATGTTTATAACAGCAGTAAAGTTACTATAGGTGGTGTGGTCCGCACTGGATAACACCCATTTGGGGGGGGGGGGGGGGGGGGGGTTGACACAAAAAATTGCATCTTGGCAAAAGCCAGCAAACGAATAAAAAATATATATATATATACCCACACATGCCTATGCAAATCTGCTGCACTTATCTTGATCTATATATTTTATTTTAGCCATTATTATATTTATTTTATTTTCTGTGGTACAAATGTACATAAACTTACATTATAACAAGGTGCAAAGGCTGTCTTTGTTTTAATTAAAACAAATAGGTTGTATATGCTTTTTAGTTATTTTAAATTTTAGTATTAATCAGGTAAAAGCGACTTTATTACCAAATTCAAGAAATAAAATTATTAATTTAAGTGATATCATTTCATCTTTGAACCTTTCTACATTAACAGCAAGATCAATTCAAAAGATTCTTTTTAAAGAAAACATCTTAAAGCCTCTTAATCAACGTTATTCTAGAGTCTACCTCGTTTTTATGGTAGTAAGGATCAAGAATTAATAAGCTCAGAACGAAGGAAAACATTTGGTGGAGCTAACTGTTCTTTCCCAGGCCACCTTTCTGGGTGGATACTATCCCCAGAAAGAACTTTTTTGGCTATACAAAACACTATAAAATGATCTACAAAACACTTTTTCTGAAAAAAAAAAATTTTAACAATTAACGGGGGTGGGGGCGCAATTGCAAAAGTTTTAATCTTAAATGTCCTTTATACTTCCAGCCCATCACAACCTTTCTTAATTTCATTTAGTTTGATTTGCAATTTTCATTCTAGGAAAAATAGTACAAGCTAGACTTTGAGAAAGTGTTTCTGAAATTCAGAAATGCTGAAATAGGGCTTTAAGCGTTCCCCAAGACCAATTCCTGTCTAAGGAAGCAGCAAAGTTACATTTTCTAGTCTAGTGGTAGTCAAAGGTTGAATAACACAAAATAATATTATACCGTTTCTGTCTAAAAGTTTAACAAAGGAAACATGTACAGGTGATGTTAAGTCTGTTTCTAATTTTAATTAACTTGCATTGTAAAATAAGCAGTTAATATTGAAAAAATGTCATAAACAATGGGATTTTAAAATAGAATTGACTCTCATTTTACATTTGTGTAACAATCAATGAAAGTAGGTAATCAGTTCACTGTATTGGTTGACAAGTTTATATTGGAAAATATTTGAGAACTTTGATGGCATGCAGGGGGGTGTGATACCATGAGCTAACTGCACCAGCTGACACTGACCTTATTGATGCCACTGGATAACAGTGCTCTCTTTAGCAATTCCTCATCATGTATGACCGCTTGCAGTATTTTTACTCACACACATGGCCACCGCTACCCACACCACCAGTTCATTTATATCTTGACAGTACAATTGTGTTTGCCAATTAGGAAATACTTTTATTTTTATAAATAATTTCATGATTTTTTTCATGAACATATCAAATAGCTTTGAAAACAAAAACTGAAAACTTTGTCTTACTTTCTTACTTACTGTTTTACTGATTACATTTCCAGACCAATTATAACTACAAAGGGAGCTGGGATCTCAACAGTGATGATCCTGACCCATCACCTAGTTCTTCTAAAACATCCAACCATCATGGGACAAGATGTGCAGGAGAGATTGCTGCAACAGCTAATAATAGAATCTGTGGAGTAGGAGTGGCTTATGGTGCCCAGTTCTCTGGTATATATTTGCATTGTGCATTGGAGCAACTATTATACATTTTTTCAATGGAAAAAATTAACATTTAAAAACAAATTTTTCAAAATATTTACATTATATATATAGATATAGATGTATAGATATTGCTATAGATATACACATAGATATAAAATGTTGTTATTTTTATTAATTTTAAACAATATAATTCTTCCAGAAAAATAAAATTTAATACATAGGAAGTTGAAAATTAGATAATATTTATTTACTTAAAAAAAAATAATTTTTAGATTGCTCTGATTACAATACTGTTGTTGCTAAATAAAAATATTTTCATAGTTTCTCTCTACTTGTCAGGTTTGAGAGTGCTTGATGGAGCCATGACAGACAGTATGGAGGCTGAAGCTTTTAATAAGAAGATGGATGTGAATGATATATACAGCTGTAGCTGGGGACCTGATGATGATGGTAAAACAGTGGATGGGCCGCATCTTATGGCTGCTAAGGCTATGAAATATGGTGTGGACTTTGGACGTCAAGGTTATGGAAGTATCTATGTTGTGGCCAGTGGAAACGGAGGAGAACATATGGACAATTGTAACTTTGATGGCTATGCTAACTCTATCTACACTCTGACTGTTGGTGCTGTAGATGAAAATGGAAAGATGCCTTATTATGCTGAGGAATGTGCTTCCATGTTGGGCGTAACCTTTAGCAGTGGGACACAGAGAGATATAGTGACTACAGATTGGACAGTGGGAAAAGCTAATGGTTGTACAGATAGTCATACAGGCACAAGTGCAGCTGCTCCATTAGCTGCTGGAATGATTGCTTTGATGTTACAGGCCAGATATTGTCTGACATGGCGAGATGTCCAGTATATTATTATTCTTACCAGTCAAAAAGTGGATACAGATTCAGCTCATTTTGATGAAAATGGAGCTGGACTCTCTCACAGCCATAAACATGGCTTTGGGTTACTGAACTCATGGACACTAGTGAATGCTGCTAGAGTCTGGGAAACTGTCCCTTGGTTAACTTCCTATTCACATGCAGATCCTAGGCTTTCTCTCACTATTCCTAAATCTTTACAGCTAAATATCACATATTCTGTTAGTGATGAGAATATTCAAGGTCTTGGACTATTTACACTAGAAAGTGTCCAGTTAACTGTAAGCCTGAGTCATCCATTTCGTGGAATGTTAGAAATACAGTTAATTAGTCCAGCCTCTACTCGCTCTGTGCTTGCAGCACCAAGGTATGTCTACCAAGTCTTTGTCTTTAAGAAAGCGAGTATCAAAATAAATGTTACAAATAAATCATAAAATAATATCTAGACGTATTTAGGCTTAAGTTAATCTTCAGTAATATTATTCATTCTTTTTTTCTAATAGAGTGTTCTTCAGTTTCTTGTTTGTGATTTTAATTAAAGGTGGAAGGTATTTTTAAAAAATTGAAATTGAAACTAAAAATGATTATGTACATATTACTAAAGATGTACATTAGCACACTAATGCAGAGTTGAATGCAAATTCGCATTTCCTTCAGTAAAGCAAAAAAAAAAAATTTAAATAAAAAAAAAAGTAGTTCTTGCTAATCATATAGATCTAGATCTATATAGATAAGTTCACCAATGCCTGGAATGTTCATATTTGATCTACCATGAAATATATCTAGTATCTTTTTTTTTTAATTTATTGATTAGTTCTGGTTCATCTAGACTGGATCTAAACAACATGAAAAAAAAAACATTCAATCATTCACTGAACTTACTGGCAGCTTAACTGTTGAGACTTAGGCACAAACAATACGTTTAAGAATAATATGCTAATATCAGTGTCCTTTATTCCAATATAAGCTTTTAATAAACTTATTTGTTGTATTTTTGTAGGCCCTTAGATAATTCATCATCAGGTTTTACTGACTGGACTTTTACCACTGTGCGATGTTGGGGTGAACAACCTCAAGGCAACTGGACTGTCATTTTTATAGATAAAGATTCAACATCCTCATATGGTTGGACATTTGTATTTTTATTTAATACATACATATATATTCATATATATACATATATTCAAACCTTTTTTCTCTCAGACTTTATTGCAAATAATTCTTCTCTTAGTTGAGGAGCATTGTAGCTCCTAAAAACTTGATGCATAATAATTAAGTCTCAAATACAATCCATCAGGACATGGTACAGTCAGTAAGCTGAGACTAACTTTGTTTGGAACACCAATGACATCTAATGAGTTTGCAGAACGTCGCCTTCGAGTAGAAGCTGCAATGAGTGGACAATTTTTGCAACCAAATTACAGTCTTCCTTGTTCTGTCCCACAAATGCTGGATGACTCTTATGTTCCTGTGAGTGACAAAGTACTCAAGGTAAGTGTTATTTTATATGTGACCAGCTTACACTTACATTTTTTATGTCACAGGCTTACACTTAACATTTTATTGATTACAAAGCTTATATCGATTCTGTCTGTGTGTTGTACACATTGTTTCTCCAACACCAACTCTTGGATCAAGTTGAATTTTTGCACAATAATATATTGCACATGACACAAGAATCAATTTTAAAAAATTAATCAAATAGTTAATTGACTATTGGTAATTAATTATTTTATTTGGTACAGTATTCAACAAGGGAAAGAAATGATATGACAGCGTAAGTGGAACTAGTCCCCTTTATGTTTTGGGTAGAGTTAGTTAAAAACTAACAATAGATTACTATAAAACCTTCTCTTTTCATAAGAACTTTGCTGGTACAGTGGTTAGTGTGTTAGATGGAGGAGGCTTGTGCCCTCGAGTTTAATTCAAGTCATTAAACTTTTTTATAAATGCATTTAAAAAGTGATCATGGTAACACTCATCCAGATTCATCTCCATTCTCCCCCCCACACCCTTTGCCCAACTGGTCCAGACAAGTGATAGGATCATACCGCGTTGACAAAGCTAAAAGAAAGAAACTATTGAAAAAAATATTTCTAATTGCACAAATTTATTATTGTTAGTCTAGATCTATTACAGATTTAATTACATGACTGATCCAAACTCATCGATACAATTACACCTAATATAAAAGCTTTGTTTTTTTTTTATATTTTTGAAAATATTTTTAAAAATATTTTTCTTGTTTTACTCTCAGAATAATTTTCTAAATATTTGTGTAATTTATTATCTGATTTTTTAGATGTCTGATTAATTTTTTAAAAAGTTATTTGTTTTGATTCTATTCTTTTCATCTTGTCCTACATTTTGACTTGTTTTACAGTTTATTCTATTATCTGGTGCCTTCTGTTTTCTGATGGCTCTGTATGAAACATTTGAATACTTAATGTGTTACAATGATGAAAAGAAGGAAGCAGCTCATAATAGACAACTTACTCATCAAGCCCAGCCTCTTATTGACTCTACAGTTTGTTCTACCAACAGTGCCAGCCCTGCTGCTACTAGTCTTTCTAATGGTGCTACAGTTTTTAATTCCTCCAATATTTCTAGTTTGAATGTGCTTGATGTCGAAGATGAGGATGATGTATTTGAAATGGATGAAACATCAACTTTAATCAGACCAAATCATAGAAATCAATTAACTACAGGTAATATTGACATACAGGAATGTATACCATTGTCTACTTTTAGTTTTAATACACCAGAGGATATAGAAACAGTGACTGACAGTTTACTAACTCAGCAATCTCATAAGTAATAAAAATACATTCCATTTGGATTTTATTTCCTTGTAAATGAACATTTTTGCATTACTGTGTTGCCATTCTTAATTAAGTCACATTGAATGGTATTCACTTACTGTACAAAATATATATATATATATTCGTATATATACTGTGCTTTTTTTCTGACGGTTTGCACTGGTACGGTGTAGCTGCACCTTTTTCAATGCGGGGAAAAAATTATTACTTTTCTTGTATTGTAACGTCTATATTAAAAAAATTATTACTTTTCTTGTATTGTAACGTCTATATTATTAATTTATTAGTAGTTAAAAGTTAGGCAGTCCATCGCTGAGTGCCAGCAGCTATTTCTTTACAGAAAAAGTAATATATTGTAATATATATATATACTGATTGTAACAATGTGTTGAAACAATCCAAGAATTAAATGAATAAAGTTATTTTATACCTTTTTATAGTCATCATTGTCCTATTGGTAGAATACCTGATATTTTTTTTAAGCTTTTTTGTTTTCTCCCTTTATCATAAGTATAATTTAATGCTGTACAAGCTTCTGTTTTCATTTTATATATATATATAGTCTTACTACATCTATTTACTACTAGATAATGACATCACATTAAGATCCATTACTTGTCATTTTATTTTGCTGTCATAGATCTTTCCAATTTTTATTTCTACAAAATTGCATAATAGTTTGATAAACATTTTAATTATTATATTGGTACTGAATGCTTACATGATAAATTCACTAGTTGTCTTTGATTATATATTATCTTTTTGACTTTCTTGTACATAATATGTATTCACCGTCAAGAATTTGATATCACTATTTTTTTAAGGGTTTGTATTCTAAATGTATTGACATTAAATAATCCCAAAGCTCATTCCTATATGGAAATGGCATAATTAGTTCTAATCTACTTCTCTTGATTTGCTGAAAAGACATAAAAAAAAACAAGTCAATTTCCTAAATATGATTTCAATCAGCATGTGTATAATGAAAGGATCTTATAGTTGAGCACTATTATAGCCTCTATCAAAAGATCGTTTATTAATTCAAGTTATTTAACTTGTACTTGTTTTTGTTTTTTTTTTTAAATTTCCAAAGAGGTAAATGCGAATTTTTAAAAAATCTGAAAAAAACATTTTATGTTTTAATTTCACTAACTGTTCTCTCCAGCCTGTATTTATATTTTGCATATTTTTGATCTATCAATCTTCAAACTGAAAGTCTAAAAAGTAATATTTAGAAGTATGTAGAAAGTTTACTAATTAGTTAAATAATATTGATCCTAAGTGCTCCCCACCTTTACACAATGTCTTCCAATTTTTTGTCTCTTTTTCAAGATAACTTTGACAACTCTAGAATTGATTCACTATTTGTTAATGTTTTATTATAAAACACATTTATTATACATTCAATCGAAATGATTTAAAGCTTTCAAATCATCTATGTCTCTTTTTTTTTTTTTTTTTTTTTTTTTTACATCTGTGACATTTATTTTTGATTTCCTGACTTTGTTTTTGAAAACATTGATAAAAGAAAATCTATCAGTTTTATGTTTGTTTTTTCTTGTTGACTTGTAATTACATAATGAATTGTAGTAAAATTAGTATCTATGTAAAGATTTATTTAAAATGTCTCTAGGATGCAGTCTTTATGAAGGAGCATATCTATATCAGAAGCTCTAGGTGGGCTCTGTGTGCACATATTTCTTTTGTTTATGTTTACATCTAAATGTGGTATGGATTTCATGGTTTTTAAAAACTTCATGACATACATAAATTGTTATACTTATAGTCTAATACAAGAAAACACTAGAAACATAGACATTTGATTTGTCTAATACAAGAAAACACTAGAAACATAGACATTTGCCTTGTCTAATACATGAAAACACTAGAAATATAGACATTTGTTTTGTCTAATACAAGAAAACGCTAGAAACATAGACATTTGTCTTGTCTAATACAAGAAAACACTAGACACAGACATTTGTCATTTGGGAGTGAAGAAAACAAAATGAAGTGAAGCAAGCAGTAACAAATTTTCTGACAACATTTTGTTATACTTAAGAGTTGAATCCTATTTCTCAATGTTTTGACATCTCAAGTGTTACTGTTTGTTTAGTTTCATGTGGAACAGAATTTCCTTTGGATGGACAGCGGCTGTCCCAAAAGTAGCTGAATATCTGTGTAGTCATTTATATGAATTCTTCTCATTGAACTAGACATCTTTGAACTATCATTGTGGTGTGACAATATAATGTTTATGTAGCCACATTCTCAGTTATATTATATCATAAATTCTATAGATATTTATAGCATGAGGTTACATTGTCTAACAATTTGGAGCTGAATGAAATCCTTTCATAAATCATTAACACATTGGTTCTCAATTTGTGCAAGTGCAACTTGCTCACAGCAGGTTGTAAAGGTGTTTTTTTTTGAAGGACTAAAACTCTGTTGTATTAACACTGTAGTCGCAAATCTAAAGTTTTGTATTAAGTTAAAATGAAACTACTTCCGATGTTTTACTAATCAAATTTTTCAGTCTAGTGATATTATGTCCTTTTCCAATGCCCTTTAACCTCCTAGCTGGCTAAGAGGAGGGGGCTTGAACATGGTATCATTAGTAAAAAGTATGGGAAACATTGCACTAAAGAATGATTCCATCTGCATGAGACTGTACCAGAATTGTGTTATATATTATGTCATGAATAATTGCTTAGCCTTTACAACATTCAGTTGTATCTGAAGTGTGGTCCATTTCATGTTCTAGTGTTATCCTCCCCTTGTTCATATTTATTAGCCCCCTTTTTATTCAACAAATTTACAGCTGTTGCTTACAATGCATATTGACTAATGCTTTATCTTTTTTAACCTATTTATTCTGTGTTCTCATCATGTTATAAGAATTCAAATTTGCAAGGCAGATTTAATTAATTGTAATGAATTGTATTTCAAACATATTTTTTATGTATCAGTCATGTGTATGTACATTTTTATGTTCAACATGTTATTTTTAATACAAGCATGTAGCAATGTGACATAACCTATGTGCCTTGGGTTCTAGAAGCATTTGAAAAGTTGATCGAATATGTTGACTATAGAGAGCATTCGTTGTGATCTTTCTAGTGCTCATATGTACATTTCTGTTGAATACATTGGGGACATTGAATGCGTTTTTTTTTCAGTTCTTTTTTACTGTATATCATTTTCATTTATGTTGCTGTGGGAACATTCGAATGTGTTATACACTATTGTTACTAGCAGATGAGACTCTTAATCATACACCAAACAGACTCGTATATATAGTATTTAATGAGTACTTAAATCTTGATACAACAAATAATAATATGTCTATTAGATCTTCGTTTACATTACTCCATTTCTAAATCCTCTCTCTCTTCCCCTTTCAACACGCATTCGCACCATCGCACATTCACACTATGCTGGCATGTGACAACTATAGAAGCCACTAGATCTCAATATAGTACACAACTCAGTACACATTTTACAGTCATACTCAAAGTAATATAATTCATTACACTATACGCTAAATACAGTCAGTAATTATATTATCTTATCTTTAGCATAAAAAGAAAAGAGTTATATTAATAATTAGTGGCGTCACTAGGGGGGTGCGGTCCGCACCGGGTGACACCCGTTAGGGGGGTGACACCCAAGTAAAAAATGCTCTTTGTAAATAGCTGACAATAAAAAAAAAATTGTATCAAAAGGTTTAAAATGTTATTTCATACTTAATATCACAAGCAAAACGTTAAACCTTACTTTCCATTGTTTACCAGCTGTCTGTAGGTATATGCACAATGCTTTGATTAAAAAAAATGTTTTAATCGAATCTACTGAATTGTTAGCACCCAAAGAGCAGAATGCCAAACAATAGTCACTGTTCAACAAATGACGACATTCTTCAGGCTTACAATATTATTGAAATTCCACATGTAATTGTAAATTTTGTAGAATTGGAAGGAAATAGGTGGCCATTGAGATTTCTGAAAATGTTTTTTATTGTTCTGTAAAAGATGCTGTAGCCAAGATAAAGGAATTGTTACAATGTGTCAGTCGAATGATATACTTGAATATTTTAGTGGATTTCCCTCTTGGCTTAACTTGGCTAGTGCCAAGAATGGTTTTGATGCTTCCTAATGGGGACAATTTATTCACTTAATAGCAAAAAAACTGTAAATGTTGTCGACTATTTTCTACTAATTGTATAGAAATAAAATTTAGATTTGCAATTTCATTTTATGTGTGGTTGTAAGTTTTGAAGTTTGAAATCCATAAAAAAAACAGTTATTGTTGCATGGTTACAAAATTGAACTAAAGATTAATGGCAATGTCTTCAATTGCAAAGATTAAGGATGAGTGCAGAGTTTCACATGACTACGCAAACCCAGTGAACTGTAGATAAATTGTAATAAACAAGTGAATTTTAAAATTTCATTAACACTCATGTTACAGTTATTGAACAATCAAATAACGTAGGAGGTAATTGTAAACTAGATGTTGCAATAAACAAACAAAACGAAAATGTTAATGGGGAGGGGGGACACCCTGAGCTGACCGCACCGAGTGACACCCACCCTAGTGACGCCACTGTTAATAATAACTAGTGGACCGGCGGCGTAGCATACGCCGCTATTTTGCAGGGCCGGCCTTAGGTCACTGCAACCTATGCGACCGCAGTGGGCCCCGCACTTTCATAGGACTTGCGCTAATTGAAGGTGTATAAATTATTAAATTAAACCATTTTATAACTTGAAACAGATTTCCAGCGCCCTTCTGTGGATTTACCAGGAGCTCCTGAAATTGCAAAATATACGAAATAGTCCTTAAAATATACGGAAATATATAGACAAAAAATTGTCATTTTGGGTGTCATTCAATATGGAAAACGCCAATCCTACGCGCGGCATTATGCATCATCCGTAATTGTGTAAAATGGTAAAAGAAGCTTCTCGTGCCTCAAACTAATGAAGAGTTACTTGAGGTCAACAATTCTCAAAGATAGATTGAAACATTTGGTAATTCTTGCTATTGATCGTGATCTATGTAGGAAACAGAATTATTATGATATACTGTATGACATTGCTACACGCAAGGCTCGTAAAGTAATTCTGTACGTAGTAAAGAATGAATAAAATGCATAGACAAATTTATTTTCTAATACAAATTTCACTTATTATCCGCTTCCCTACCCAAATTTGGTCCCCGCGAAATCCGTTTCGCTGAGGGCCCCACAATGGTTAAGCCCGGCCCTGCTATTTAGTGACCTTTAAATATACATAGTAGATTACTTATTCTCTTTCCATGACTTCTTGGTCACAATGGTTAAGTCCGGCGCTGCTATTTAGTGTTTGTAAAATGCTTTACATGTTTCTGATGTTCCTTCAGAGTTGACGATAGTTTACTTCCTAATCCAAACCTCCCGCAGGACAAAGGGGGATGGGACAGTCCATCGCGTAAACCGCTCGACCAGGCAGCCATCCGTAGCGAAGAGTGAAAAAATACTAGTCCCCCCCCCCCCCCCCCCCGTCTTTTTTTTCCTGAGCCATGCTCTCTGTCGCCTCGATAGTTCCTACAGAGTAGATTACTTGTCCCCCCCCCCCCCCCTCTTTTTTTTACGTGAGCTGGAAATTTAAAAAAAAGAGTGATCTTTCTTGATTACAACGGTCCGGCCCTGCTATTTTGTGAATACCACTTCTCCCCCACCCCTCTTGTTTTTTCGTGGGGTGACTATCCGCTGAAATAAGAGAGTGATTTTTCCTTTACTTCTTGCTCGTCCAAACTGTTGAGCAAAAAAGAGAATTATATATATATATATATATATATATATATATATATATATATGTATATAGATAGATACCAGGACAAATAATACAATCGCGCAAGTAACACTTACACACGTCTTTTTATTTGTAGGTACGCTTGTTAACTGTAAGAGTTGAGTCGAAGGCTCTTGGAACATTTGAATCCCCGCTTCATTGGCCTGTCTGAACTACTGGTTTGTCTGGGATGGATTCACCCAGGTGAGCTGTTCTGCCTCATCGTGGCACCTGGGTGGAAACGGCTACTTGAGGGGGTAGCTAGGCGAAACGAATGGCAAAACATAACCCCCGTGGGGATGCCTACGGGTAGACGAGAATCAGCCCCTTGCACGGGCGGGGTTGTAAAAAAGTCCCCACAAAACTGTCACACATCCATGCGCCGTTCCTCAAAGGACCGTTACATAAATGGCGAGTCCCCCACGGTTAGCTTGGTATAGTGAAGGAAAATGACGGAGGCTCCCGGTGTCCTCGGCCTTCGGCCACGAGTCGGGGGCCAAAGGCAATGGAAACAGCAATGCTTTAAATAGGCATTGACTCGGGTCGCTCTCAAACAGAACTGTGTGTTCACACAGGTTTTTTTTTTTTTTTACTGTTCAGGCTGGACGACCTAACAGGTTTTTTTTTTCAAACTTTGACTCGAAGAGCCTTGACTCAGCTCAGACGACAATCAAACGGGATGGATTCAAGCAGATATATTCTAATTTCGTACATCCTTAGTACCTGGCACCGATGGCCAAGGCGCACACTGGTTAGAGCCGAACACAACAAGGAAACCCCGATCCCTTTCATTTTGCTACTCTGAACCACATCAGCCATGCGAGTGACCGTCATAAAACGACCCCCTCAGGCAACGGTGTGGCAGTGGCGTAGCTAGCCGTGTGCGGATGGTGCGGGCGCACTGGGCATCAAGTGATGAGGGGTGTCGTGCGCATCCAGAGTTGCTTCTTGTGTGATGTCTCTTTTGTGCACCATGATTTGTGCGCTCTAGTTCCTAAGGTCGCGCTTTGTTGATGTCATTGCCTCTTTGCCTCTGTTGTGGTTGTGCTGATGGCGGATCTTTTGTTGGAGTTTTCTTTTGCTGTTTTCTTCCCCAGTATTGGGTAAGTTAGTTTATTTTACGTTATTCTTCGTGGTGTAGCTCTAAATTCGTGGTCCTATGATTTGTCAATGGCGATCTCAAGGAATGCGTATTTTTCTTGTTTAGGGACGCAGGCTTTGGGACTGACGGAGTCAAGTCCGTTGGGGTCTGGGCGTTGCGAGCTCTGATTGACTGTGACACTGAGAGTAAGGTGTGCTATAGTTCTTTTGCATAGAATGTATAACTTGTAATTGTCTTTGTAAATGCTACCAATATTTATTCGTCATTTATGCTTCATCACATCATTACTTCATTAAACCTTTGTTTTGTTACATGCAACCTCGTTATTCACGAGTATTTGTTACTATTTGCATTATTCTTTCTTTTGATACTTATTTCATAAATTGATTGTTATATTGTTAGGGGTGCCCAGGCAGACGAGCCACGGCTAAATTACAACCCCGATAGAAATTTAATAAACACTGTTCAGGTGGGGAGCCCGGGCAAATACATCATACCCTAGATGAACCCTGTAAAACTCACCCTGAGAAGGGGCATCAAACTGAGCACATAATTTCTCAGTAAAACCTGCCCACATTGTACATACGGAACATAAACAAACAAACTGTATTTGGTTTAAAAAATGTATTTATTTTGCCACTCTATGGGCGCTGCTTAAGATTGATAAGTCTAGCTGGCACTCATAGTGCTAGCTTAGATGGAGAAATTGTCTTCTCTGGTTAAAATGGTTGACGGCAGTGATCAAAGGGTCCTAAAGGTAAAAATCTAGTAATGAAATGAATCTTGGATATCACTCCTTTTCTCTCAAAGCAGAATCTGGCTCTCAATGGGAATTACGAGCGAGTTGAAGAAGAATTGTAAAGACAAAAATCTATTAAGTAGGCGGATTGCTAGTTGCCATGCAGTCTTAATTTTCTCACCTATTTTGGATTCTTGGCCCCTGAATTAACTGAAATAAACGACGGGTAATTCTACCTTCAAAAACAATGATCGTCAATTCGATACTGCGCACTTTAATGGAAAACATTAAAAACATCAATAACTAACTACTAGTCGGAAGGGCAACGTTGAAGTCATTATTACCTTCGGCGAAAGTATGTGCTCTGATCTGAGGATTAGTGCGAATATCAAAAACGTATTGGCTACAATAAAAAGAAGCCAAGCGAAAATGTGAAGATTCTGTATAAACACAGAAGAAAGATCTACGGATTGAGATTTATTCTTCCTAATCACCCAATATGATCATATCATGATGTGGTAGGTGAATATGACTTTTGTCGCTATCCAAACTATTCAATCTACAGATTGAAATCAATCTCGATGGTGCTCATAGCTCATTGACAAAAACAAATTTCTTCTGGAGTGAAAGAGGCGTCAACAGTTTGTCGCAATTCAGAAGCCTTTGAACTTCTCAAACAAGGGCCTGTTTGAAATTAAAATTTAAAAAATAAATTAATTAAAAGATATTAGCTAGAATGCCACTAGACAGGGGCGGACTGGCTATATGGGTGGCCCAATAGGACCGGTAGGGCCACCGAAAGGACGGCATGAATGCCAGTAAAAAAAAATTGTAGATTTATAATATTTTCTTTAAGAGTAAAAAAAATTGAACATCGTGATTTAAAATAAACATCTTTGACGCTTTTAAGTCTAATACTAATCTAAAGCATTGCATATGCGTACATAGTGCTTCTTGAAGACCTCAATTCCGTATATAAACTAAACTTATCTAAACGATAAACAAGAAACTTAAGGCCATTATTTCTAATAGAGATCGACGTTAGTGTAAATATATTCGGATGAATCTATAAAGGGACCAACAACAATGTTCCAAGTCTTATATGTGACATGTCCAGTCGCATGCGAGTTCTTATTTCTTTAATGGAGTTGTCGCACGATCTCGAGTTGGCCTCGCTACGAAGTCCTTCACAAATCCCAACAATTACAGTGCAGCGATGTGTTGACTGGAATCAAAATGCAAAAGAATCGAAAAAGCAAGAGCAGACAAGAAGTACGATGGAGCCCTGTACACACAAAAAAATGTATTAAAATTATGCATGTTTTCTCGCAAGCACTAGAGATTCATCAGCCTTATGATGCCACATTTATGAATAAACATGATCAACACCATAAAAAGATAAAGATAAAAGTCGAAATACAAAGAGGCTTTGGTAAAATATGAAACAATCGACATAGAATTTGTTGAACGTAAACTTGTAGACTTTAATTTTTTATTGTGTGTATAGCCAGCTTTAAGATGCAGTCAAACTAGGTTTCCAAGTTATTGAGAAAGCAGTCAGTATATAACCTTGTGAGTAAAGCTCCCCTTCCAGACCTAACGTCATCTGTTTCTTTGGCCAATGTGTAACAAGCAGGGTGTCATGTGGCCAGCATAACGACCAACCGCATTTACTTTCTCCAACTCAAGTCAAGTACCCGTTAGAGATGGGTGGAGCGCCCAAAAAATCCAGAAATTCAAAATCCCAGTTTTCATCTAGATTAGAACCCAGGACCTCAGATTCTTAAGCGCTTAACCACTCAGCCACCGCGCTCCCATGACCTTGTGAGATTGGTAGTTAAATAATGGAGGATGAAGAGTTGTATTTGTAAATTGAACTCCATTATGTCTGATAAAATTGCAAGGAGTGAATCTGAAGCATATGTTCGTTGATGGAGGATCTTCAGATGCCTTGAAAGTGAATGCCAAGTACAGGTGCATGCTAATGTATAGGTACTAGGAATTTTTTTCCATTAAGAGATTTCCCGTTTCAAGTATTATACTTTATTCATTTAGTAATAGCGCTTATCTGATAGTTTTAAAATAGTCTAATACATTTTTCATATATATATGAAACTTTACACCGATGATTTTGAGGAAACGTATGATTATATGACCATCATATGGCATACAATTTGTGGTCCGGATAGTATAGAAATGCCCGGGCCGATTTTGACACCCAGTCCGCCCCTGCCACTAGATGATTCTATTCTAAATATTGTCTAAATATTCGTGATGCCTCAGATTCTGTTTTGAGAGAAAAAGAATGATGTCGAAGATTCTCTTCAGGTAGCATTATCATATTTTTACATATTTCTGACAATGTGTGGCTTTATGCGAGCTAAGCTTTTCAGACTTAATTAAGTTGATCAAGAATTAATACCAATCAGCGATGCGTTTTACTAATTAGGCCATTGGTGGAAAACAGATTTCGATAAAATTATTGATAGTTTTGCGACCAAGAAAGCTCGTAATATTTATTTGTAGTATATTTTGTTAACGTATAATAATGTATTTTCGCCATTTTTCGCTGTTTTGTATATATGGGGGGGGGGGGGTCATCATGAGGAGATGTCGCACTGGGCATCAAACACCCTAGCTACGCCACTGGGTGTGTGGATAGTGACATGTTTGTAAAGGCAATAGACTCCCATCGGAGGTTCTGTTTTGATTTTTCTCTATTGGGTAATCGTTTCCTCTAACGAATGTTTTCACCTGGGCATCATATGGAGGCATTTTCAAAGTCGGAACCACAAATGAGTTTGGGTGAAAACACATGCTTTCTTTGTGATCTTGTTTCTTTACTGGAATAGTGCTCTTAGTTTAATGCGACCCCCCATACCCTTGCGAGTTAAATATCATGCTACAGAACAAAAAGAATAGACTAATAAGTAATTTTCATAGGCCCCTAATAGTTATAATATATTTTAATGAGTGAGTCCTACCAAGATTACAAAACATAAATAATTGAATACATCTTTCATTGAGTCTTTCTTTGATTGAGGAACATTTCTGACACATCACAGCTATTTCTATTTGTATAAACATTTCTGACACTTCACAGCTGTTTCTATTTGTAGGAACATTTCTGACACTTCACAGCTGCCTCTATTTGAAGCAGACATAAACAAAATATACAAATATTTTTTTAAAATACTTATATATTGGGAATAACTCCACACTTCCAACTATGTCACTAATATGAGTAATGTAGAATTGGTTAGTGTTTTAATGTTTTGTTAGGTACAATAAATAGTTTTGGAAAGTTTCAACTTGATCAGAGAAAGGGTTCGTGAGAAATTTATCTAAGGGTCCAAAACCCCACATGTTTAGTCATAACTCTTAATATTTAAGTAATTAATTGAATAAGTGTTTAATTTTTTTGACGATGTCTGAACTTAAAATAACATATTTTACCAGACACAGAGTGAGTTGACATAAGCTTTGTAATAATAGCCTTCCAACACGCAATGAACTGATCGGTCTCTGTCGGTATGCTAGTCACGGGAAAATATGTTATAACCCTGATATTGCGCACCGCAATCCAGGCTAGTGCAGAAAGAATTTTCGCACTATTAGTGATAAGACTAAGTCGGATGTGACATTAGAGAGAGAACGATTTCCGCCCAAGTGAGAGCTGATGTAAAGATGCTGTGATCAAGACATGTTGTTCTAGATGTATTTGTGATGTCCTATAAATAAACGTCTATGTCTCGTTGAGTTTGCCTCCCTACAGTTATTACATTGGTGTCGAAGTGGGATTTAGGTAGCTCAACGAAAGGAAAGAATGACAACGCCGAGGAAGCTAGATGAACTGAGCTACAAACAGTTAAAGGAGGAGCTCCGAGCCAGAGAGCTAAGATCGTTGGGGCCAAAAAAAAGATAGGAGCCAGACAGGACTTGGTTGATGAGGGTGAGGATCCCGAGACCTACCTGTTTGATGTAGAAACAGATATTGGTGAGGTGCTGAACGCCATGCAGAACGGGTTACGTGAACTTTGTACCTTCCAGGATTCGATGAATCAGGACAACCTGATACGCAACGTGCAAGGTCAGATCAATCCTGTAAGAGAGAGGAGTCATTCAACAACAATGAACCGTTACTCATTCAAGACTGTGGCTGTACTGATAGTTACAAAGAATGCGTCAATCTTAACAAGAAGCATACAGATGAACAGAAAGAGACAGTCGAAGCAATAGAAGAAGCCAGCTTTTGTGCTGCCTGAAGGTTGTAGAAGGGATCTGGAGCGAAGTGGGGAAGGCTGTCGTTGGTCCACATTCGGGTTAAGTAGCAAAAGACTGGTATAGTTAGAACCAAGATTCTGAGGAAGCTGAAGGATGTTATGTGTTTTTCCTAGTGAATAAACACCTGTATTTATTTCCTGTTAAACTGTGTTGAGTTGCCTGCCTTTACGTTGAGTGCCTACCAATTGGTATCAGAAGTGGGATCATAGGCGACTCAACGAGAAGAGGTAGGATTCATTCACAATGGCATCGTTGAAACAACTAGACCAGCTTTTAGTTAAAGAGCTAAAGCAGGAACTTCGGTGCAGACGCCTGAAGCTTGGGGGTAGCAAGGAGGTGCTTGCAGCTCGTCTCCGGCAAGCCCTGATAGATGAAGAAGATCCGGAAACCTACCTATTTGAAATAGAACAGGAGATTTATGAGCTCATTGGCAAGATACATAAAGGTATTGATGCAATGTGTGAACAGTATGGGGAACAAGGTAGATAAAATGGTGTCTCAAGCGAAAGAAGGAGTAGACTCGTTGGTAAAGGAGCAGTTGTGGACTCGTTGGTAAAGAAGTTGCGTGATCAAGACTGTGGCTGCACAAACAGTGGTGACGGAGACGCTGGGGATTGGAGCGCTGTCTGTGTTGTGGGCAAGTCTTGTGGTTGCGACTTTCAAGACGAGAAACGTGACAACGATTGCTGTGACGATCTCAACGGGATTTACCGAATCAAACGGAAAGAGACAAATGAAGAAACGAAGTCTGTTATGTGTTTGAAGCGTTTGTTCCAGTTGTACCTGATACTTGTATCGAAATGAGCCGGACAGATGAAGACAACGTTGGGTCTGCGTCTAAGCCTGTTGCTGTAAACCTGAAGGTGCTCACGAGGTAAATTCAAAGCTTGAGAATCGCATCCAGAAGTTACGCATGAACTGTACGTGCGGCGCATCACACAGAGAATTTAGATGCCAAAAAAAAACACCAACAAAGTATGTGTACTGCCATCGTTATCGACATTGGCATAGACGAATGTCAATCAACCCAGGCTAAATCTGAGCTGGCAAGAGGAAGACATCTTGAACTTGAGACCTATCTCCTGAGGACTGTTAGCTGTGGGTGACTGCTGCGCATTGAACTTCGTTTGCAACTTGGCTGCATGTGAACCTGAAACTTTCTTGAGAGGCGTCTGTCGAGAAGGTCTGCTGAACACGGCTGTGTTGAAGAAAACAGTGCTCGACACTATCTCCTTGTGTGTTGAAAGGCCACGTCATCGTCTTAACAACAACCTGGTCAACTGGAGAAAGAGAAAGCGGCTGCCGGAGAAAAGTGTGCGGATGGCTTCGTGGGGAACACGCTTCCTGCCGTCTGTGACTCCCACCGATCGACCTCCACCTGAACTGTCAAACCTCTTCTGCACTGTTTCTTTTCGGGACGAAAAGTGCTAAGGAGGGGGCAATGTTATAACCCTGACATTGTGCACCGCAATCCAGGCTAGTGCAGAAAGAAGGTTCGCATTATTAGTGATAAGACTAAGCCGGATGTTGACGTTAGAGAGAGAATGATTTCCGCCCAAGTGAGAGCTGAAGATGTAAAGATGCTGTGCTAAAGACATGTTGTTTTACGTGTATTTTTGATGTCCTGTAAATAAACATCTATGTCTCGTTGAGTTTGCCTCCCTTCAGTTATTACAATATTTTGAGATGCTCATCAAACCATGGAACTATAAAGGAACTACGACTTCGAGTTTGTTTTTTTTACAAAGCCGTATAGAAAACAGGTTCTTTGCGCATGCTCTCGCGCATCCTGCAATGCCTGCAAAAAAAAAAATGTTTGAGACAAAGAATGATTTTACTCCTCGAACGCGCGCGATTTCTTCTTCTTATATAATACAGACGTTACTTCAAAAAAGAAGATGATTACGTCCTACGCGTCATGCATATTTATTTATGCAGATTTACCCGTGTTTATTTTAATATTTTTTTTCATGCATTTTTTACTCATGCAAGCTGCGGGCGATATGAATGGAGCTATCGATGTCAAGTGGAGCATTCGGCTATATCCAATATTGTGTCCACAGAGTTGGGCAATTTTTAATATTATTTTTAGGATCTTCACTTTATGGTAGGGCTACTTAACATATTTTAGGTTTACCGCTTGTATATAAGGAGCGTTTATCCTAAGTTTCATCAAGATTGGTCAACTGGTTTTATTTTCTATCATAGACATACATAGATAGTTACATACATACTGCTTACATTCAATTATATATATTTGAATGTAGGCTACTCTTAAAAGGACGAACATAGCTCTAGATCTTATGCCTTTGTAATTTTCAGTCACCGTATAAGGGCTTATCTACCATTTTTTAAACTAGAAAAGTAAACATACACATCATATACTAATTTAAACTTCTAGGCCTACGTGGATCTAACGTTGTCATTATAGATCTAGATTCTAGATTTACACTACAAATTATAGACATAGATCTAGAATTTAAATCCAGACGTATATAAATTTAAAATATATTTTAGATGTGAAATCTAAGATTTAGCCTCTTAGTAGGCCTAAATATTCTAATTCAAATAGATTTTAGATCTTATTAAACTTCTAGGCCTATAGGGATCTAACGTTGTCATTATAGATCTAGATTTACATTACAAATTACAGAAATAGATTTAGAATTTCAACCCAGACGTATAATAATTTAAAATATATTTTACCTGTAAAATCTTAGCTTATTTAGTAGGCCTAAATATTTGAATTCAAATAGATTTTTTACCTTATTAACTGTCTTAACTCAGCCTGTAGTACTACAAGATCTACTTGTCTAGATATAGAATAAATCTATATATAGGCTAGATTATCTATCAGAGAGATAGAGAGAGAAAGAGAAAAAGAGACACTTTAGGACTCTATATCTACTGTAGATTTTCTATAAATATAATTTAGATAATAATCTTATATCTAGATTCAGCCTAAATCTACTAGTTACAGGATCTCGTGTAGATTTAGATGTAAATCTGATCTAGAATAGATTTAAATTTATAGATAGATCTAGATCAAGATTTAAGTCAAGGTTAGAGTTAGACTACAACTTGAATCTAGATCTAGACTTGGAAGATCAAATAGGCAGTAGATCTGGATCTACATTCAAGACAAAGTTTTCAAATAAGTCTGTACTATAATTTAGACATAGTCTAGAATCCTTGTCCTTATTAATTTCTATTCTTTTCTTAGAAATCAGTGCGTTAGAGACATATCATAAAAATGTTTTGGCCTGATTATAAATGACCCTTGTCGTTGAATAAACGAAGCATTAACACATAGCTTAACCAAATGTAGGCCACAATAGGACGAAATGTAAACAATAAATGAATTTTGTAATCAATATTTTCTTTTTATATTAATAAAAAAATAATGACTGTTTATTTTGTCGGAATTCGGACTTTGCGGAATAAAATAAAAGTGCCAATGAGGAACGGCGTAGCATTTGAGTTTTATTTTTTTAAATGTTTTAGCGGGACGGTTCCGCTTAATGCGGAATGGTATTCTCATCTGAAAGTAGCACATAAAACTGTACCAGATCTAGTAGAAAAAACCCAACGTTGGAATCCCTGAGAACATCGAATTTTGAGTAGGATGATCAAAAATAAAATAATTTTGTGATGATCTCTTACTGTAAAAAAATTATATCTTCAGAATAATTCAGTATCACTGTGACTGTCACTAATTTGACTAATTTAATATTGATAGATCTAAATCTAATAAATATGACTAATATCTGTAATAACTAGGTCTAATACTTTTCATACTTTTTACTACTAACTATTAAACTAATTATCTATGCATGCAGACTATAGACTAGATCTAGATTATAATTATAGATCTAATCTAGTGACAATCTTAAATCTAGATCTAGATTATAATCATAGATCTTATCTAGTCAAATCTAGTGACAATCTTAAATCTAGTCCTAGACTATTTAGATCTATATACTAACTATAGACTAGACTATACAGATTACAATTATAGTTATAAGAATCTACAATATAATTATTTTAATTATGTAAATTTAATAGTAAAAAAAATATGGCATAAAGTAGAGTCACTATTGTGGAACAGTTTGCAGCTACTTTTAGTTTTCAATTTTTTGCTCCATAATGGTTAGACCTATGGAAAAACTAAAAGTATCTAGGCATTGCCCATCCATTTTCCGATAAAAAATAGACGCATTGTTTAGTTTTTCAACAGATAATTAAATTTTACATTCAAATCAACTGAGATATAGTCAGTCACAATTACGGAACAGGATTTTTTAAGAAGTCACAATTGCGGAACACGGTAAAAATGTCGGAACAAAGCCTATATAAAGCATATATTTATTAGTTTTATATAATACTTGAACTCCTTATCCTTTACATTAATTTTTTTTTAAATAAAGCTAAAGACAACACATTGTCACTTTTTGATTCTCTACCTCTTTAATTTAATTGACGTCACACTACCCTGATTTTCCTTACAAGGTTTTATTTTCCATTATTCTTTTGTGTTATGTTAATATTATTTGATGTTATGATTTGTCCTCTTTTTGCTGAACGTCTGGTAATCATAAATTTTATATTATATGTAATATTATTCTCTAAATGTTTTTAAATTGTGTATACTGATACAAACTCATATTTAAATTCCAATAAATCACTATGTAAATGCGCATTGATTATTTCAACAGAACAATTGAAATTGCCTTATTATATCTGTAATTGTATTTCTTTTTCTTTCATTTATTAGGGAAACTAAATTCAATTCTACTAGGGCCTCCAATTACGTGATATTGATGTAGCTTATATGAAACCCATCTAATAGGTCTGATTGAATCAAAGAGCTTAGATCATAATGAGCAAATAAATGTGTTTTTTTTTTATATTTCTTTAAAGCATTACTGAAGTTCATTACCATACCTTGCTATAAAAAAAAATATGTTGGTCTTACCGGTCCAATGTATCTTTATAGTGAGAGAAAAAAAAAATTTTTGTTATGTTCACATGAACTTTCAAAGTTTGGGTCATAGAAACAAATGATTATACCCCATTTATCTTATATTTATGCACAAAAGTTGTGTAATAGTAAATATTACTTGTCTTTAATTTATCTATTTAAAAAAAATGTGTAGTATTTTTTGACTATTCTACAAAACATTAAAAAGGTATATGTATAGAGCATGCTTAGATATGTAAATCATTAACATATTATTTTAGCAAAAAATATTGATCTATGGTGTGCACTTTTTATTCCGACTAGCCCAGATTGATGCCTCTTCAGAAATCCACAAAGACATGATGAAAGCATGGTAAAACATAGTGACAATCCACAGATGTATTCTTACGTGGCTTGAATGTTATTCATGTCAAGAAAGCAAATTAGATAAAAACTATACATTTTATTGACAAGCTTATGTTAGACTTAGAAAATATATTTTTTTAATTGCTTATTCTTTAGAATGGGAGAATACTTCAATATAGGGACTCAAACATTATGAGTAGCTGATAGTTTTTAATTATGCTTATGAAAGGAATGGGAATGACAGAGAGACAGTGTGAGCTAATACAAATGGTGCTCAGGTGTATTGTTTTGTAATAAATTGTCGTTTAATAGCTTTTCAGGCACTGCTAGTTAGAATGCCATGTAATATTATAATGCAGTTTGTAATAATTATAATTCAGTGTGTTATATGTTTGTATTTATATTTATTTGTAAAGAATTCAGTTACTCTGTAATATAAGACATCATTTTAGGTCTTTCTGTGTAGCAAATATATTGCATTATTATTTCATTCCTAGCAGTAGATTATGTAATTTATTGAATGATATTAAAGAGCTTTCATATTAATGCTTCTGTACTTATTATTTCATAATAATAATAATAATCTTTATTTTCCAGGAGGAAAAGCATTTACATTTACAATGTGAGAAAAGTATATATTTTTAGTAGCATGATAAAAGAGCTGTTAACATTATATTCTAAAAAAATGTATTTGCAGAAAATAATTTTAAGACAAAACTTGATATTCTGTAAATCACTAAGGGCAAAATATTACACAATTACATTAAAGAGATTGTAATGTAGGCTTATATACTTGAATAGGACTGTTGCAGTTCAGCATGTTTGCTACTAATAGTGTCTGGTCAGCTGATGTGAAGGATTTTAAAAATTAAAAAAAAGTGCTTTTCTTCTTCGCTCTCATTTTACATGTTGGATGGTTCAAATCAGTAATCCTATATCTGAGATGAACTGCGCAGTGGTTTCCAGATTAGCAGTTCTCCATGTAGTTGCTTTGAAGGACATGCTCAGTATTCTCAGGTGAAAAAAAGCCTTTTATTTTTGGCTGACAAATCTCTTGAAATATATGGAGTAGACTCTTGCTTAGTTTATTATTGCTTTGACACAGTTTTTATTTATGATACTTCTTATGTTGGTTACTTTCTATAAGAACCAGTCATCCAATATTTGTGTGCTAGTAATTTTGTTATTATAATCTTATTTAGTAGCCTACTAGCCCGATTTTGCATGTAGTGTGATGTCACAGGCCAAATTCAAGTTAAAGCTGAATACATCTATTAACGGATTTTTTTTCAGCAGAAGACCCGAATAAGCTAAAATGAAAACATTTTATAAAAAAGATAATCAGAATGCTCGCCTGACATAGATTTTGTAGGCACGATTAGAGATATAATAATACAGAAGGGGTTCTATCAATTATATAGGTTATGGCTGAAAAAAACAAAACTATAAATACTTTTAATTTTACACTGCTCATAACTGCTGTATAACTCATACAAGCTTATCTTTTCCCAAATGTTTGCCATATAATATTTACTTTATCGTCCAGTCTATATATATATGTCTATGGGCGACTCCCATTAAAGCTTTAAAAAAAAAGAGTTTACGTACATAAAAATCTATATATATAGGTCTGTGAATCGATCAAATCGCGGATAAGAGTTTATTTACGGTTTCCAGTCTAGTATAACCATAGACTATATATATATGGACTGCCAACACTAAGGTAATTAAGCATAAGTCCCGTTCACCGAGGCGTCCTTGGTTGCATGACAAATTTACTTCCGGTAAATTTTTTTTACTATATAAAGAAACCATTCCCGAATATTTTTACCACCACATTTACAGCAAATCGTGAATGGAAACTTAATTGTCATAGAAGATGTTACAGATGTAAGTGTGCACAAACCAATTTGTGACTTAGATCTATAACTGTAAAGCTTTATAACTGATTTTCTTAGCCAACATAGACTAATTAGCCAAGCCTGTGTTTCGTGTATTTTCTTGTTTACGACATTAATCGAATTGTAATGCCAGTTTGGATTTTTTTTTAAATCACATAGACAATTTACACATATCTCGTATGGTGAATGAACATATGCCAAAATAAGTCTTTTTTTTTTTTTTTTGTTAGCTAAAAAGTGGTCGACGTAACAAAGATGATCCATGGAGATTCTTTCAAGACCAGCTTAGGCGCCAACTTGCCTTAGCTGAAACAGAAGACTGCATCTTGGTTACATGCGGCTTTTGAATGATAAAATAGAAAAAGGATGAATCACACATTTCATTTATGACAAGCTATTATAACACAGTGCAGGACAGGCCACTGTCCTGTTGGCTCATATTTCACACGGCTATGGCCAAATTTCGATTCACAGTGCCCCCGTTCCTCCATTTTCTGTTTGACTGCCCCAGACTAGCTGATCTTCGTCTCAACGGGTCAGAAAAACAAAAATTCTCGACCTGTATAGTGACATGTATGCACTATGCAATACAGAAGGTTTTCTGTCCAGGGCTTTCGCAAGAGAGTATTTGAGCCTCTCAAGCCCTCACTCAAATGGAGTTTGATGATGTTGACTTCTTATGCCCTATTTTCTGTCTTGGTGAGAGTTATTGTAAGACTGAATTATTAACCTGCAGATGTCGAAGTATTGACTAGCCTTTGTAATCATTATTGCGGACAGTAGTGAGAGATGCATCGTCGTCAAACATCAGTTCCCTAATCAGGCTATGTCGTCTTCTCGTTTTGGTCAAGCCAGTTTAAGAAGACTTCCATCCGATCTACTGTGGATATATACATCTTCCAGGTTTTTATAGGCGCTATGACGAAACAATTCCGAAGTGTTAATGGCCAAAACCCAACCTTGTTTTATCCTGCTCTTGATAGATAATACCTAAAAGTCTAAGAGGAAGAACTGTAAAACTTTACAGTTCCTATCATGTGAAGCTGACAGTAGTTTCAATAGCTTATTTGGACAGATAATTTTCACTAGTAAAAACCACTTCTGCTTAGTGTGAGCATATTGCTAAATGAAGTTCATATTTCTATTACTTTCTACTCAAGTCACCCAAGAAAAATTTTATTTAAAACAATTTTTATAATGCATGTATCTTTTTTACTACCGGTACTTCCAAAACCTGATTTGATTGTCACTAACTTTCAAATTGAAGGGGATGTACTACAAGTGAGATTTTTTTACTTTCTCCAATAACATTGTGTGTTGTATTTTTTAAAAACATAAAGGTATCACTTTAAATTACTTGTCATTGTGAAATAATAGGAAAAAATCAACTAAAGTACATGCTATATTTAATCCTTCGAATAAATTTTATTTAAATTAAAAAGATAAACAGAAAAGCAGGCCTAACTTGTTAAGGCTTCCGCGCGGTGTTGATTCTTTGAAATATAACTAGTGTAGATCTACGTCTGACTGGAAGTAACACTGAACTCGAACTACTGCAGTAACACCGGCGAAAGGCCGAAACAATCGAAATATGTAGTCGACGCTGATGTTGTTCTACAAATATATATTTAATAATCAAGAAGGAAATCGTCCAATGTTAGCTATGTCCGTAAATCCGTATATCTATTGTACTGCTCTACACGAAGCGTCTTCTTTGTAGCGTCCCTTAGAGCGTTCTTGTTTTTTAACCAACTTTACGTCATCGTCGCTAAGTAAAACTTTACCCTATTCCCGAAACAAATAACTAATTCCTAATCATGTCATAACAACTCCTCCCCCTCCCGCTAAAAAAAATTGCCTGTCTATTTTTTAATCTACAATGTGCAAGGGCCAAAATGTAGGGAAACATAAAAGACAACACAACTTGAGTCTTGATTGCGATTTCAACTTCTCTTCCTGTATCCACAATTAAGTTCCTCTGAATACAAATTTCCCTCAAGTGTCACTAAGTGATACTGTCCAATGTGATGTGCCATAGGTGACCGCAGACATAGTTCGTTTGCGCTGACACTATAGGTGTGCCTATCTATACTTCATCACATCACGTTCCAGAAGTTACACCGCTTTCCCTCACACGTCAGGACAGACATTTTACCTAATATGACAAATTGACATTTATCAATACTCGTTCTCCCACTATACACCTAACGTTCTTTCGGGCATTTACAAGTGTATTTATTTCCTCTCTCCACTTACTTGTCCCCACACGACCTAACTCTTTACTGATGTATGATCATGATCAACAACAAAGAATAAATTATAAAACTTACTTTTCCTTGATGTCAATACATCGTTGCCGTATAAATGCCCTATCTATTCATACATACAATTCATACATACTACCCGAAATAAATAACCAAAATGAGTGAATCTAATAATAACCCAATTGAATATATATTATAACATAAATATACTATTCCAAGATACCTTAAAACAACCTAATACCGGTCTAGTTATGCCTACTAATTAAGTCAATTAATTAAGAATAAGCAATTTAAATAAAATCCAACTTATTTACACACTACGATCGCATAGTGCTATGTTTCACAGGCTATCTACACGACCCATACATTTGTTCTCTCCAACTGGAGTTAACATCTCTTCTTACTCCACTATAGCCCGCGTGTGACCTACTACCTCGGTATGACTTGCGATTACCTCTACCACAGGCCTCTCTTCTATCGTCACTGTCGGGTACAGACCTGTGCCTCCTATCCGAACTCGCAATCTTCTGTTCAGACTGTTCTGCCCTACTCCAACAGTCTTTAGCGATGTGCCCATGTTTATGGCAGTTAAAACAAATTCTGTCCTTTCTAGGTTTGTGTGTGTCGCACAGCGTATTCAGTCGGGTCAAAGGGTAGCCTACACACTGGTACCAAGGATACTAAGTATATCTTGGAAAGTACAAAGTTATTATAAGTCGAAGTTGGTAGTCTAGACGCCAAAGGTAGAGTGACGAATTTAATTCATTTGAATCAAGAGATATTAGGCAGCCGCGAAGCGAGGTTACGCTCAAAAGGTAATTTGATTTATAGAACATAGGTAATTGAAGCTATTAGGCCTTTGTGTAAGATAATTTAAATAAAAAGCGAGGTAAAGTAACATAAAGGTAATATGGCAACTACTTTAAGAATGCGTACCCAAACAACCCACTTTCAGTTAGAGACCACAAAAAAGTTATTGACCTGGTAAATTATGTAAAGGGAAATGATAGCAATGGGAGGGATTATGGTAGAAGGAATGATGTTAGTGATAGGGACACCTAGGGTAGGAGAAATGATAGGTCCAGGGAACGTGGGAACAATAGTCGGGATAGTTATGATGGCTTAAATGATAGATCCTGGGAAAATGAAAACAATGGCAGGGAAAGTTATGATAGGAGAATAGATAGACCTAAAGCGGGTGATAGAAACCTTAGGGAGGTTACATGTTTTAACTGTCAGGAAGAGGGACACATGGCATACCAGTGTAGGAAACATAGAGGGAATGGAGCTGGCAATGGGAATACACAGGGTAATAGTGGCACTAGTGATAGGAGAGGTAATCAGAGAAATCATAGACAAGAAAGGGATAATCGACCACCAGATAGGGTTAATGTTGTAAGGAGCATCCAAGACAGGGATCGTGATAGTAGGGATAGTGAACCAGATGAAGAAATTAACTACGTT
This sequence comes from Biomphalaria pfeifferi, assembly GCA_030265305.1. NCBI lineage: Eukaryota > Metazoa > Mollusca > Gastropoda > Planorbidae > Biomphalaria > Biomphalaria pfeifferi. Next base: position 4,124,445 of record JASAOG010000003.1, on the reverse strand, counting down.
GATTGTGGGGAAGATAGATTTAAATCATATCCGGGCATGATAAATAATAAACAGGTAAATGTGATCCGGGACACAGCTAGCAGTACACTCGCGGTTCGAGGGGGATTAGTTAAATTTAAGGATTATTTAGGCTATACCAAATCAGTCAGTTTGGCAGACGGCGCAGTGAAGAGGTTCGAAGCATGCAAAGTGTTCCTTCGATCTCCATTGTACACAGGGTATTGCGAAGGGGTAGCCTGCCGAGGTTATCTAGAGATGTTTTACTTGGAAATGTAGCACACGCACACTCAACCGACTACGTGTTACTTAACACGAGTGGCCGGTAAATAGACCAACCTGTCTTTTTACAAATACTAAAATTACAAATGGGCAATCAGGCTTTACCTCGATTGTTTCCCAGATATAGGCTAGATTTTAGTTAGTTCCTTCTTACCTGCTTTCACAGCCAGGAGTGTATATAACTTACAACTCATACAAATAAACTATGAAAATACTTAAATGCGATAAACACCAAACTATACATCTAGTTCTAATGAATGAGACTTTCGTCTGACAGTATGACTTAGGACGGGAGTATTGCAAATAATTAATACATGACGTTACTAAAAAAATGCTTAACTCAATGATTCATACTCACATACAGGACGCATTAACAGCTAAACGTATATATGGACCTCTTGCTAGATTACATCTAATTTTAAGGATGTCCCCCAATCTACCACGATTTAACCTGGTAGTGATAATCTAGCGAGTGGTCACCTCCCTACAGACTCTAATTATTCTAAGGAGAAAGTAGTTAAATAACACTTATCTGTCCAAGAAGCGACGATAACTCTACAATCAGTCTCGGGTCCACTCTTCCTACGCTAATGTCTGTCCCGGTGGCAAGGCTCACGGCGATGTCTTCCCTAGCGATGAGATAAGGACAGCGAACGTTTCGGCTCTCCAAGGTCCTTCGGTACTGGTCTGCAACGGCTCCGGTTCTTCGGTGGTACGGCGTCTGGTTCTGGTACACGGTGATCTGTCGTCTGGCTCCGGTTCGTCGGTGGCGTAGAGTCTGGTTCCGGTTGCTGGTTCCGACGCAGGTACGGTGGTTCCAGGTGGTCGTCTGTACAAAGCGAAACTGGAACGGTTCAACAGTCGATACAGCGACAAAGTCAGAGTCCAGTGATAAAATACCGGTTATCTGGTTATCTAACGTGTAGCACAGATTCAGCCGAGCCGTAGAGCAATATAGCACTGCTGCACTTAAGTGTCGTAGGCAGTACGATGGCTCCTACGTCAAAAGTTCTTTGGCGTGACCTCAACGGTCGATCTTGGCCTTGCAGAGGTGACCTTCACGTTCGTTCTCAAGATGCCGAGAAGGCGATATCTCTTCAGTACGGCTTCAACAGGACGGTTTTCTTCCCTTTCAACAAAACTGTAGCCTTCTCGATACACAACTAAAGGCTTCAATACGATGCCCCAACGTTTGGGCGTTTACAAATAACAAATGTCTCGTTACCTCCTAGGTCTACGAGTCCAGGACCTCTCTGGCTTTCCTTCGCCGACGTGGATGTATAATCAGGGTCTAGCTGCAGACTAGGCCGATGACGTTAACTTCTGCCTCCTGATAACAGAGGGCTTCTATCCTTCTGGATGTTGATGCCAGTGAGCTCCGAGTCTGGGGTTGCCACGTTGTTAAGGCTTCCGCGCGGTGTTGATTCTTTGAAATATAACTAGTGTAGATCTACGTCTGACTGGAAGTAACACTGAACTCGAACTACTTCAGTAACACCGGCGAAAGGCCGAAACAATCAAAATATGTAGTCGTCGCTGATGTTGTTCTACAAATATATTTAATAATCAAGAAGGAAATCGTCCAATGTTAGCTATGTCCGTAAATCCGTATATCTATTGTACTGCTCTACACGAAGCGTCTTCTTTGTAGCGTCACTTAGAGCGTTCTTGTTTTTTAACCAACTTTACGTCATCGTCGCTAAGCAAAACTTTACCCTATTCCGGAAAGTGTAGAGTAAAAATTATTTCTTGTGATTGCATTGAAATCAGCTTTAAAGATGCTGTCCATTGCTGTAACATAAAGTAGTCTTACATTTGTTATTAGCAAATATATATATTTATAACATGTCTAAACTAGTTTGAATTTCTTTTCTTTTTTTTCTCAGCTGGTCATGAATTTTGAGATACTACAGCTAATATTTTAATAAGTCAATAAGCCCTAAGTCTCATGTTAGTTAAAGCATACAGTATTTTTTTTAAAATCTTTTTAGTGTGCTAGTTAACTTGATTCAGCTTACATTCACAGTTTAAAAAAACAAACAAACAAAATGTTTAATAATTGAGAATTCAATTTTTCCAAGTTGGACAACTATTTATTAAATGTATATTGTACAATGAACAAAATATGTTTAAGATTATTTTCAAATAACTTTGCTAAAATATTAATATTAGTGAGAACAATATTATCTTCAATGTCTTATGATTATAAAGACAATATTTCCTGAAGAGATTTTTCTCAAATTATAGAAATAATGCTAAAGTCTTCAGAAATGGTAGTTTTCAAAATCATCAAATAAAGGACAACATAATATTCATGAACTTCCAGATATCAGCAAGATATTGGGAGGTATTATGTAGCACATTCTCCTTCAAATCAGAGGATCACAGGCATTGGACAAATTCTAGAATTGTTGATGGAATAGAAACAACATATTTTAAATTCATAACAAGTCACCAATTCAATCTTAGTTTCATATAGTACCAAACTTCCATATGTTCAAGTCTTTTACGGATAAAATCAATTCTGAAAACATCTAACAAAACAGTTCTTTCTTCCTCTTTTTCTTCAACTGAGCCCTAATAAATATTTCAATTACTAAGCCATTGGGGCCAGCATCGGCATGATATTGGCTCAATAAGGGTTACCCCCCAATTGAGCCCTAATGAATATTTCATTTACTAAACCACTGGGTCCGGTATCGGAATGATATTGGCACAATAAGGGTTATCCCCAATTGAGCCCTAAAAATATTTCAGTTACTAAACCATTAGGGCCAGCATCGGACCGATAATGGCACAATAAGGGTTATCCCTAATTGAACCCTAATAAATATTTCAGATACTAAACCATTAGGGCCAGCATCGGATTGATAATGGCACGATAAGGGTTATCCCTTATTGAGCCCCAATAAAAATGTCAGTTACTAAACCATTGGGGCTAGTATCGGCTTGATTACGGCGCGATTCTGTAAATCCCTAATGAATCCGGAAGTGGTTTTACCCATTCAGGGCACGATTAGGGTTGCCCCTATTGGCCCCTAATGACGCCAATGTGCAAACGGTACCCGCTCCCATTAGGGCCCAGATGGGGCTATTTAGGGCTGCAATTAGGGCAATGGGGGATAACCCTAATCAAAACTGATATTGGGCCATAATGGGCATGTTTATAGGGTATTTTTATTTTATAGAGACCGACTCACTCGCAGACTTAACTTATATCACCCATTATAAACAAAGTTAGTAAATGACACTCTCAAAAATGTATTGAATCTTTCAGTAAATCTCTTATTTAACTCACATTTAGAATATACACTGAAAAAAAATAATTGTCTAATGTGATGAAAAAAAATCACTTTCTATTGTGAGAGTAAGAGTCTTCTATGTCAGCTAAGGCAAATTGGCGATTAAACTGGTCTTGAAATCAAAGGCGCGGCGGCAACGTGCACCTTTTATGATGAACCGTGCACCCTCGCGAGTGTTCGATCCCTAGCCGACACCCGTTTATTGGCACGTTGGTACGATAGTTGGGACGCTTCCGACAAGGGCCGAGAGCTACACAGACAGATGAGTAGACCAGACCGAAAGGACGTGTGGTGTGAGGTCTGCCGTGCGGAGCAGGCAGTCCTAGCCCAGTTCCGAGTCGTACTTTGGATGGTGGAAGGAGAACAACAACACGGTGCCGCCAATGCGTCGAGGACGACGAGACAATAGAGCACATTCTTTATGAATGCCGAATGGGGGACGATCGGGACAAGGAATTGAGAAAGAGAATACTGGTTCATTTGCAGCAAGAGGCCTGTCCTTGTACGGGGATAAGGCGACTTTACAACTCATTGCCCGCTTCCTCTTTCGTGCTCTAAGGGAGTAATTCTCAGCATTGTTCGTTACTAATGGGGTTTCTGATTCGATCTTGAAAGAATCTCCATGGGTCATCTTTGTTACGTCGACCACTTTTTAGCTAACAAAAAAAAAAAAAAAGACTTATTTTGGCATATGTTCATTCACCATACGAGATATGTGTAAATTGTCTATGTGATTAAAAAAACAAAACAAACTGGCATTACAATTCGATTAATGTAAACAAGAAAATACACGAAATATAGGCTTGGCTAATTAGTCTATGTTGGCTAAGAAAATCAGTTATAAAGCTTTACAGTTATAGATCTAAGTCACAAATTGGTTTGTGCACACTTACACCTGTAACATCTTCTATGACAATCAAATTTCCATTCATGATTTGCTGTAAATGTGGTGGTAAAAATCTTCGGAATGTTTTTTTTATATAGTAAAAAAATCTACCGGAAATCAATTTGTCATGCAACTAAGGACACCTCGGTGAACGGGACTTATTTATTGAAAAATATATAGGCTTGGTGCTTAGTGTTGGCAGTCCATGTAATATATAGTCTATGGTATAACCTACTTGCTGCTTCTAACTTTTTGAACCCACGAAGAGAGTAGATCTATTATAAGAAAAGACTAGTTATAGAATGAATTGAACAAAAAATGTTTTGTTTTATTTTTATGAACTAAAAGGATTTAGAAAACTGCTTTTCTTTTTCTCTCAGACTTGAATACGAGTTATTCTTGTAAATTTAGTTAGGATAGTTCAAGTAAATGTTTTTCGTTTCAAATAAAATTCTATACTTTTTAGACCCCACTGTTCTTGAAGTATTTGTTTCATATAGGTTAATCAAAACTAAACAATTAGGCCCTCGACTTCCAGATTGTCTAACAGATACGCCCTGTTATTTTAAAAGACACAATCATAGTTTGAGATAAATGATGTTATCAACAAGTTATTTAAAAAAAAAAATAACACAGTTAAAAGATAAATGAACACTTATCAAATCTAACACACTAGTCCCAGAAGATAGTTTTGTTTGTTTTATATAAACACCTAGCCTACTATACACACATTATTTTATATACAAATGTTTTCTATACACATAGAGATCTGATTTATTTTGGATTCATGGAAGCAGGTAAATGATCACAAATTAAGTTGAATTAATAGCCTACAGCTTCTTGGTATCAAATATGCGAACCTTTCTAATCGCTTCAATAGTTAGGCTTCAAAGAAGAACTTTACTTAGGCATCTAATGAATAGAAAATACATTGTAGCTACATTGAAACACTTTAACCAACAAATAAACAACATATTTATATTCATTCTATCGGCTAAAGTTTCAAGTATGATAGAACATTTCTTGATGATTTCTTTGAATGCACTTTATTTCAAGCTTATCATATGTTTTATATATAATAAGTAATTTAATTCTAATCATATGACTAGTGCTAAAGGATATAATAGCATTGATAGAACACAAAAGTAGAAAATACTTCTCCGTGCTAAGTCGGTGTGCTTCGTAGATCAGAAGGAAGATTCCTGTGCTACTTTTTATAAAGTACTAGTCGACCGGCAGCGTAGCATACGCCGCTATTTTGCTGGGGCGGCCTTAGGACACTGCAACCTATGCGACCGCAGTGGGCCCCGCACTTTCATAGAACCCGCACTTTCATAGGACCCGCACATTCATAGGACCCGCGCTAATTCAAGGTGTATAGATTATTAAATTAAACCATTTAATAACTTAAAACAGATTTCCCGCGCCCTCCTGTCGATTTACCAGGAGCTCCTGGAAATCTTCCGAAATTGCAAAATATACGAAATAGTCCTTAAAATATACGGAAATATATAGGCAAAAAATTGTCATTTTGGGGTGTCATTCAATATGGAAAACGCCAATCCTACTCGCGATAAATAAAAACGGCATTATGCATTAGCCGTAACTGTGTAATCTTGTGAAAGAAGCTTCTCGCGCCTCTAACTAAGAAGAATTACTTGAGGTCAACAATTCTCGTAGATAGATTGAAACATTTGGTAGTTCTTGCTATTGAGCGTGATCTATGTAGGAAACAGAATTATTATGATATACTGTATGTCTTTGCTACACGCAAGGCTCGTAAAGTAATTCTGTACCTAGTAAAGAATGAATAAAATGCATAGACGAATTTATTTTCTAATACAAACACTTTAAATTTCACTTATGGTCCGGTTCCCTACCCAAACTTGGTCCCGCGAAATCCGTTTAGCATAGGACCCCAAAATGGTTAAGTCTGGCCCGGCTATTTTTTGGTGGCCTCCTTCAGTTGCGAAGCGACTATGGATCATCTCATGGAAATGAGATGAATGCCTGGGCATTAGTTGTGGTCGGAACGATGTCGCCCACACATCAGTTCCCTCCACTCCACGCAGCTGATGTATCCAAAGGAACGGCAGTGCCGATACAGTTTGGGGTCAGCGGCGTCGCAGTTTCTGCCAGGGTGTAGCACTGGGTGCTGCAAACTGCTTTAGGGTCGCCAACTCCTGATTTTTCCGCAGGGTTGACTCCCGAAGCCTTTCCCATGATTGGGTATAGCTGCAAGGCAACAGAGGTTTGAATTCAGAGTTTTCCTTCTCCTTCTCCTAGGTGGGTAGCCAGCCACGGCTAACGAGCCCCTCCCTCCCGAAGCTTCTGGTTAAGGCGCCAGTTACTCGCCTTTGCCCCTTCTCCTGTTAGTGAGAACAGTTCCGCCGGACTCAATAACTGAGCCACACGTGAAGGCCAGGAGTTGGACTGGTTGTCAGAGGCTATTTGAGACGCATGCCATTAGGAAGGTAGTGGAGTGCTTACATCCATTACCACTTCCGGTAATGACAAACCTTGCGGAACCTCACGGCTATTTATTGACATGTAAATATACACAGTAGACTTCTTGGTCACAACGGTTATTAAGTCCGGCGCTGCTATTTAGTGTTTGTAAAATGTTAGCATACGCCGTTATTTTGCTGGGCCTACCTTAGGTCAATGCAACCTATGCGACCGCAGTGGGCCCCCGAACTTTCATAGGACCCGCGCTAAGTCTAGGTGTATAAATAATTAAATTAAACCCTTTTATAACTTATAACAAATTTACAGCGGCCTCCTGTCAATTTACCAGGAGCTCCTGGAATTCTCCTGAAATTGCTAAATATGCGAAATAGTCTTGGAAATATCCGGAAATTATTAAAATCTTTAGAAAACGCATACCAATCTCCTGAAATTTAAATTGTCATTTTGGGAAATATGGAAAACGCCAATCCTACGCGCGGCATTATGCATCAGCCGTAATTGTGTAATCTGGTAAAAGAAGCTTCTCGTGCCTCAAACTAATGAAGAGTTACTTGAGGTCAACAATTCTCGTAGATAGATTGAAACATTTGGTAATTCTTGCTATTGAGAGTGATCTATATTGGAAATAGAATTTTTAGCGGCCCCCGTAAGGGGGAAAAGCCGCTATAAGGTTTGTGCAAAATGTCCGTCTGTCCGTCCGTCACACTCAGATCTCGAAAACTAGAAGAGATATGAAAAATACTATTTCATCATTAAATGCGGCTTGAAAAGTTTAGGTACAACGGCTACTATTGGTTTTCTAAAAGCAAACCATTTAATTTATAAAATTAATTATGCAAGCGATTTTTTCATAAAAATACACCAATCCTAAAACAATTACGTAAATGTAAGGGAGGCAATGTTACAATATGCTAACAAAGATGGACCAATTTTGCGTATTTTCAGTATCACTAAGTCAAATATATTTATAAAATGTACAGGAAATGTTTACATCAAATATAAATAATAGTTAAAAATGTTTTTTCTGGTCAACTAGCTGCTAAAATTAATAGAAAACATTTCTGTTTGTTTATAAAGGCTAATAATCACATTTTTTAAAATGGACTTTTTATGCAGCGACTTTCGTGCAGTGGCGTAACGTCACAACATGTTGTGGTGCTAAACCAATTCCTTAAACTTTTTAAAAAAATCAGATTTTGTTTATTTTTTGTTTAGTGCCCCCATCCGAATAAAAGAAGATTATTTTTGTGCGTTTTGTCTGTTGGTCGGTCTGTCCATCACGATTAGATTAACAAATAACTCTATTTCATTCAGAAATATTGCAATAGTTTTAAGTATCTAGAATAGATTGTTCCGGATGTTTTGTAAAAAACAAATCAATGCCAATGAATATTTGTTTGCTCTTCTAACTTATATTAGATTTTATTTCCATGCTTAAACGTTGCAAGAAACACATGATCTTTAATATATTGTTCCGGTTTTTTAATGTAAATAAAATGCTAAATAAAAATATCTATACTGATTTATATTTCATTAACTATAAAAAAATAAAAATGATCCGAATTTTTATATGAAAAATCTAATAACGCTAATAAATGTTTGAAATACCTCTTGTAATAAATAAAACAAATAATTTTCTCATTTACGAAAATTTGGTTGTTCCGGATTTTTTATGAAAAATAGTTTAACTCTATTTATGTAAAATTGCACTTCTCTCTTACACTACATTTAACTTTTTTTCTTAAACGTTAGAAAATCTAATTATCGTTAATATTATGCTCCGATTTTTAAGGAAAACAACTTCCTAACACCAGCGCTCCCCCAGACCCCCTTACAAGTAATGGCGGGGAATCTACGATTTTTCCATTAACTCGTGAAAGAACCTATTCTAGGGCACAATCTTCCGAAAGAATGAAGGGTCAGAATGTAATAAAGATTATGTACACACACACACACACACACATAAATACATATTAATTTTTTTTCGCGGGTGGGGGGAGGGGTCGGGAGGGTGGAGAAAACAAAATCCCCCCCCCCCCCCCCCCCCCCCCCAGAAAACAATCCTGGCTACGCCCATAATATATATATATAAAGTCTAATTAGCCCATCAAATGAAATGCTAAAAGAGCAAACTCGGTGCACCAATGTCTATGATCCCTCGAGAAGCTGCTCGTATAGATGACATTTTTTAGTCTAACTAGGACGTGTGACGTAATGGATTTTTTTCCTTTGACGTCATATGGAAGTAATTCTTTAAATGAAATGCTAAAAGATATCACTCGGTGCACCATTGTCTATGAACCCTCAACAAGCTGCTCGTATAGAAGACATTTTTTAGTCTAACTTGGACGTGTGACGTAGTGGATTTTTTTTCCTTTGACGTCATATGGAATAAATTATTTAAATGCTAAAACAAATCGGAATAGTAATGTTTATTAAACCTCGTAATGTGACTCGCATTTTAAAAAGACATAATAGCTAGATTTAGATCTAATCTAGATTTTTTTACACTAGATCTAGATTGTTTTTTACACTAGAGCTAGATTGTTTTTTACACCCGAGCTAGATTTTTTACACTAGATCTACATTTTTTTTCTTACACTAGAGCTAGTTTTTATAAACTAGATTTAGATTTAAGTTCTAATTAAAATCATTATAGAATCTAAATCTAGAATTTCTTAATCTAGTTTAGAATGTTTGTTGTTTTACATGTTTGGGATGTTCCTTCAGAGTTGTAGTCCAAACTACCCGTAGGACGACGGGGGGTGGGAGAGGGCTGGGTTTGAACCTGGGACCATCGATGAATCCAAACGACAGTCCAGCGCGCAAACCGCACTACCAGACAGCCATGATTTAGACTAGATCAAGATCTATAATTATTTCTAGGCTTAAAGTGTAGATTTTTATTTCTAAAGTCTAGATTGTCAATATGTCAATATTGAAATGTTATAAAATACTAAAACTAATCTACTATTTTAATATTTCATATTGCAATTAGTCTATTAATTGATTATCTAGAGTGTTTTTTATATAAATGTTATCTAAATTACATCTACATTATCCCAAATATATATTTTAGATCTAGATCTAGTAAATATAGATATTGAGAGGGCTAAATTAGTAGTTTAATTAAGGTAGATCTACATCCTCATTCTAGTTCCATTTAAATGAAAATGCTCAATACCAAAAGATTATCTAAAATCGCTCTTCAGACATATTGTACATATCCGGTAGTTGTCATTCCGTAATGTGTAGGTATATTATCAATAATATGCTATTAGTTTGTAACCAGTTTGTCATTAGATTAAGAACAATGCCTGGTCGTGCGGTTATCGCGCAGGACTGATTATCTCTACGGTCTCGGTTTCATACCCTGCCCGATGCCATCCTCAGTCGACCAGCGAATATGCGGATCCGACAGGGATCCGTCTCCCACGGGGGCCGGCTCTGAGTTTGTGTGGCAACACAAACTCTCTTTGTAATCTTGTTATGATAGACTTCGCTACGGGCAAGGCTCGTAAAGTAGTTCTGTACATAGTAGAGAATGAAAAAAATGCAAAGACTAATTTATTTTTTAATACAAACTCTTAAATTTCACTTATTATCCGTATCCCTACCCAAAAGTTGGCCCCGCGAAATCCGTTTCGCATAAGGCCCCCGAACGGTTGAGGCCTGCTTTTTAGTGACGGGTGAATACAGAGTAGATTATTTGTTTCCCCCCCCCCCCCCCGCCCTCTTTTTTTCGTCGCTAAAACTACGTCGGGTAGAAATAAAAAAGAGTGATCTTTCCATGACTTCTCGGTCACAACGGTTATTAAGTCTAGCCCTGCTTTATTGTGTCTTGTGAATACTATTTGTTCTCCCCGCCCCCTTTTTTTTTCACTACGCAGAAATAAGAGAGTGATCTTTTTTTCTCGTCCAAACTCTTGAGGGAAGAAGAGAATTATATATATATATATATACTCTAGATGTTATATTTCCCTAAAGACATTGTCTATTCAATCCATGATTCAATCTAAATACATACGCATATTAATTGAAAATATTAAGGATTTCTTTTCGCTGTTAAAATGATGCAAAACTACCTCTACAAAGTATGGAAACACAAACTCAGAATCGAGCCAGAAGTGGTCCACTAAGGCAGGTAAAAAGCAAAGTGTCAAATTTTCAGAGAGAATATTAGAAGCTATGAATTAAAAACTATAAACAACCACAACCCTATCTCCGACTATACAAAAATAAGACAAATGTTCGTATTGAAAGTTTCGATACTTTTATACTGTTAGGCCGACTGACGACATGATACCGCATAATACGAAGATACGAACGTATTTTTATTCTTATTATTATTACATGGTTAATATTCTTGTGTATTCATTGAACATTGAGAAGATATGGTTCAATATGAATATGGCTTATTTAATCACTATCTCATTGATAGTTAGTATTCCTTACTACAGGGCCAATCTCTTCTTTTTTAAAGCAAATTCACAGACTCCTTTGTGGTTTTCCCTGTTGATTTAGACAGCATATTAAATGGAAGTAAACGTTTAGACTTGTCTTTTTGGCTAAACTATGTATTTCAATGTCTATAGATTTTTTTTTTCAACTTCTTCACCCCCACAGACTGCCAATCACTGTACTCAACAGCCAGCAGAAGTGGGTTACTTCTCAGTTCTAACCTGACATTGAATGGTACTGTGGTATGGTTAGCGTGTGATCATACTGACCAACGAATTGATGGACACTCACGGTTAACCTGTAGAAATGGGACCTGGTCCAGTGGTTTACCGAAGTGTGCAGGTGAGCTGTGGTTCCTGAAATGAAAATACTTGTAGAATAACTAGCCTACATCTAGTTCGGACTCGTCATTACACCATTATCATCATAATCAGACCATTCAGTTCGGGCTGCGAGGTGCCAATGACGGTTTTCCATTCATCATTGATCAGATCATCAGACTATCTGCATTAAGAGGCAGACATGTTCACAACAAATTATGTATGTAATTGTAGCGTGTGTTACTATTACCAGAGACTTTCTAGTTAATAAAAACAATAAGACAATAGACAACGTCATAGAATGAGCCGGCCTCTGTCTTGATATTCTGCTGCTAAGAACAGCCTGAAAAAAGTGGAGGCTTTGATTACCAGCCATACGACGAGAATAAAAGGACAGATGAGATGATGCGAAGAGTTAATATTACCAGAGTTTTATTCTAGTTTGTGTTACCAAGGCTACACTCATTAGTATTGTTACAGGCTTATTCTAGTAGGCTAAATGCTACTGATTGTAGTCAGCAGTCTTATTATCAGTATTAAAGGTGAACTGGTTAGTAACACGAGGATACAAAAAAAGACAACTAATAAATTATACTTTATCATGATTATCCATAAAAAGTTAAACAAATTCTTTGGTATAACTAAAATAATGGATGGTTCGCGACCCACGTCGTAACATTTCTATTACAATTAAGAGCTTTTAACTTTAAAAAATCATTTTTAAAAAGCGACAGTAACTCATTATTAAGCTTTACGAAAGAGAAGCAACATTGATATTACTCTGTTGATTCATCAGTTAGTGCTGTCTGTTGATTCATCAGTTAGTGCTGTCTGTTGATTCATCAGTTAGTGCTGTCTGTTGATTCATCAGTTAGTGCTGTCTGTTGATTCATCAGTTAGTGCTGTCTGTTGATTCATCAGTTAGTGCTGTCTGTTGATTCATCAGTTAGTGCTGTCTGTTGATTCATCAGTTAGTGCTGTCTGTTGATTCATCAGTTAGTGCTGTCTGTTGATTCATCAGTTAGTGCTGCCTATAGAGTTGAAGTTTTACGTGTGGCAAATTATGCAAATGAGATGACGACATAAACTTACATAAATAAATAGTAGGGCCCTACAATAATGACTTGAGCGTGTCTTGAATCAAAATTTAAGAAGATGCAACCGTGGTCCATTATTTATTTTACTAAAATCGTTTAAATCATTTCAACCCGTTGACTGATCTAGATATTCGAGATTTCATTGTGACTCTAACCGAACGGGGCAGTGAGCAAAACGTGCGCCCGAGGCAAGGTACTTTATTGACACACCGCCCCTTTTTAATGAACATCGCATAGAAATATAAGCTGCGAGGCATTGTGCCCCCAGTGCCTCCCCTCTCACTACGTCTCTTATCTAACCATATCGTTTTTTTTATTACAGATAATAAGTTGCTGACAGAAAGGGAAGTAATAATCATAGCATCCAGTTCTGTTGCAGGTGCTGCTCTCTTGATACTATCATTGGCGCTCACTATTTATTTAATCTGTGCAAAACGGAAACAATTGTATCGAAGGTAAATATTTATTTAAAATTCTAGAGACAAGATGAGAGATATAGAGCAGTAAGAAAAAGAAAGCTAAGTTTTTAACCAGCACCCAATAATCAGTTTTAGCATTAGCCTACTATTACTGCCTTTTCAACCCGGATCATTTTTTTAAACTAAAGTTATGCGTGAACAAGTACCCCAGTCCCTAGTCAACAATTACCCCAGTTAATAAGTACCCCAGGCAATAACTACCTCCTCTTACAAGATATGAAAGTCATCCATAAAGGTTGAAAAGACACTGAACGTGGCTTAACAGCGATAGCTGGGATTTACATACCGTACCAAGAAGTTTGTCTCTTAAGTAAAGTGGTGGTCAAATGTCGCATGAGATTCCCGGGAAATTTCCTTAAACAAGACGAAATAATTTTATCAAAGTCAGACAGAACATGGAAGTAGAAATGAGGAAAACGAAAACAAGGCCGTCTATGTCTAACATGGCGACTTAATCAAGGCAGATGTTGTTCTATGTAATTGTGATGTCCCGTGAATAAACATCGTTGCCTCGTTATTAAATTAGTTTATTACAATATATATATATACATATATACTAGACAGATATTACCCGCGGGTCTTAAATTGCGTATTGCTGATATAGTCATTGAAACATTAACATCAATATTAGAAACAATTAAAGAAAATAATAATGTTATAAGTAAAGCGAATGCATGAATAAAAAAATATTATGAATGGAGCTAAAAATAGCTAATAGACTTGAATTCAATCTTTTATGAAAACATTGGCGAACGAATGTAGACCTATGTAAAAATGCTTTAGAAAAACAAATCCGAATGTTAATTTGATTAAAATATGAAATGAATGGGCTATAATTAATATGTTCATGTGTTTAATTATAAAACTATCTTTGCGAAGAGAAGTTCTATCATCTCAGAGTTGAAATAGAGGTTAAGACCTAGGAATAGAGAGATGTGTAACTTTTCGCGTAATGTCTAATGAAAGAATGTACGTCAGCAATTCTAAATTCTTAAATATAAGGAACGAATTTATGTAAAAATGCTTTTGAAACACAAATTTGAAGGTTAGTTTTATTAAATAGCGAAAATAATAGACTATATTTTGTATTATCATAATATCATGTGTCAAAGTAAAAAACTGTCTGCGTAAAGTGTAGTTTCTAAAATTAGATCTAGATCCTTTCGATCTTTTCAACTTTTCTTTTTTTTTTTAAGGTCTTAAGTTTGTTTTAGGTCTACAATACATACACTACGGTCTAAGTTAGTACCCAAGGAACATTTATGCCAAGTTTTATCAAGATTGGGCAAACGGTTTTGATTTATATTCGTAACATACATACATACATACGCCTTATTTTCTACTTTATAATATAGATATACTTGACATATATTATCCGCGGCCCGCGGGTCTTAATTTGCGTATCACTGTCCATATATCAAACAGGCAAATTCAGGACAGTCACTGAGAGTATTTTGTGATCAATTAAACGAAATAATAATGTTATAAGCAAAGCGAATGCATGAATGTAAAAATAGTATGAATGAAGCAAAATAGCTAATCGACCTAACTCCATTTTTTTTTTAAAACATCTGCTTGTAGGTCTATATATATTTGATTAAAAGCTGGGGAAACACTAAAAAATGATGCTTTGGGGGTAAAAAATCGATTTTTTGTTTTTACATGTTTCAAATAGTTCATCATGTTTTGCGCATATTTTACTTCGTGGTAACATTAAAAAAAAAAAATTATTATGTAAAAAATGCATTTAATAATGGTCACCTTGTCATAAGAGCTGAAAATGACCAAAATACACATTGTTTTTACTTAATTTTCGTAAACAATAATTAAAGGGAGCCCACCATGCTTGGCCTCATTGGAAAGCTCGTCCTTTTTTCTCTCAGGTCAGACTATAAAAAGACATCCAATTGTGAGCAGGTCAGGAGGCGCTGAGTGAGACCTTTTCTCTGCTTAACATTTATTTATTATAACAGCAGGCAGATGTTAGCGCTACTGGATGGACTCAGTCTGTGACACCTCGGTCTACGACCAAGGGGCTAGAGGCGCCTAAGTAACCAGACATACTTACCTAAACTAAATGAAAGCACAAACGAAACTTTACTTGAAATTAAATAAGACAAAATGAAACTTTATTTACATAAAAATAAATCAATAATAAAATATAATATATACACTAACCCTAACCACTACAACTGAACCCAGCAACTAACTAAAACCCTCTAAATCTACGCCACTACAAACACCAACAAACTAACCAAACCAACTAACACAAACTGATAAAACCAACTATCTAACTAAATCACTACAACTACTACACTAGACCTAGATCTACACAAACACACTACAATAAACTATTCTAAATCTACAATATTCTACTACTACAACCAACCCATAACACTAAAACAAGAACATCTTAGTACCTTACTATTCACTAAGAACAGACTAAGCCACTAGGTCTAAGCCGACTAAGGCAACAGTACAAAAACAAAATAACACTAGATTCCCTAGAAAAATCTAGATCTACAGAAGCGATAACAATTATAACAATAGTAGTAATAAATGCAATAGATGTTACAGCAGTTCTAGCAGCATGTATTCCAGCAGCTATATTCAGCAGCTATATCCAGCAGTTATGTTCAGCAGTGTAATAGCAGCTCCAGGTACATAAATATAGCAATAATTAAATAATCATACGCCAGATCACTAAGATCATCAACTGTCACATAGACTTTAGACTATACTAGGACTATACTGAGCATGGGCGTTGCCAGGATTTTTTTTCGGGGGGGTGGGCGTTTGGCGGGGGGCGATTTTTCTGTGAGCGTGTGTATAATATTTATTACATTCTGACCCATCATTCTTTCGGAAGACGCTTATTGTGCCCTAAAATAGGTTCTTCCTGGAGTTAGTGGGAAAATTTTAGCTCCCCGCCACTGCCAGCAAGGGGGCGGAGCCCCGCCGCGAAGCACTATTTCTGATATTGAAAGCCAACAAAATGCATATTCTGAGGTATCTACAGTGCATCTTACTGCTTTTAAAAATTTTTATTTTAAAAACCTAATGTGCTATTCTTACTGACTTGACCCTCCCGCGCCGTTCTGCTCATTTGCCGTCAAGCTGTTTCCATAAAAATCTGTCACTGGTAATGTCTGAAGCTCTTCCCACCTGCTATGAAAGTCTGGCGCCAAGTTGTACTAGGATGTCATCGCAACTCTTATTATGCGTAATTCATTTTGTCGTAGAACATGTCCCGCAAATCCCATACGACGCTCTGTCACAATCTTACTAAGGGGTTGACTCCCAGTTCGGCATAGGATTTCCTTGATTTACACCCGATCTCTATAACTGACTCCTAAAATCTGTCTTAGCCATCTTTGTTGAGCCACGTTTAGTGTTTTTCAATTTCGGCAGATGACTATTCACTTTACTTTATTAATTGAGCCCCGCCACTGGTAGAAATGTGAAACCTCTCTTGAATACGCTCTTGGAATTAGGTAACTGTAGTTTGCTTTAGATTTTATATCGAAAATGGAAGTTTATCGTCAAAATCATCTGTTGGGGGATTTAAACTAAAAAATCTCTGGAGTTATGTTTTTTTTTTAAATTCAAAACCCCATTTAGCTACGTCATAGAATTTAGTAACTGTAGTTTGCTTTACAATAATATTGAAGATAGATGTTTTCCACCTAAAAACGCTCTGTAGGGGGATTTTAAACTCAAAACTATCTAGAGGGGTTTTAAACTGTAGGAGAGGGATTTAAACTCAAAACCTCCAATTGTCGGCTACGCTCAAATAATTTTATTGTGTAATTTGCTTTTTTTTATATTGAAGAGGTATATTTTAGCATCAAACCACTCTGAAGGGGGGTTTAAACTCAAAACTCCTTTTGGCAAAGCTCATAGCATTTTGAGTGCATAATTTGCTTTTTTCTTACATTGAAGATGTATTTTTTAGCTTCAAACCCCGCTTGCGGGGGGGGGGGGGGGGGTTAAACTCAAAACCCTTTTGGCTACGCTCATAGATTTCTTAGTGTGTAACTTTCTTTTTTTATATTGAAGATGTATTATTTAGCTTTAAACTCCACTGGAGGTGAGTTTAAACTCAAAACCCTTTTGAATACACTCATAACATGTTGAGTGCATAATTTGCTTTTTTTTTTTCTTATTGAAGAGGTATTTTTACGTTCAAACCCAGCTGAAAAGGGGGGGGGGGGGTTAAATTCAAAACTGAGTCAAAACCCATTTAGCTACGCTCATAACATTTTGAATGCGTTATTTGGGTTTTTTTATATCGGGTATCAAAGAGGTATTTTTTAGCTTCAAACCCCTTTGGCTAAGGGGATAGAATTTTGAGTGAGTAATTTTCTTTTTTCATATTGAAGAGAGGTGGTTTATCGTAAATTTCGGAGGGGGTTTAAAAATCAAAATCTTCTTTAACAGTGCTCGTGACATTTGGGGGATTGTCGTTTGCATTTTCTTATGTTTTGTTTTATAGAAGAGGAGAACTGCGAAAACCCCTTGTAGGGCGGTATTATACTCAAACCCTCCTTGTAGGGGGTTTCAAACTCGAACCCCCAGGTAGGGGTTTTAAACTCAAAAACCTTCTTTGCTGTGCTGGGGCAAGTGATAGTTATGTATTAAAATCTCACCTAAAATAAACAAAATCAAGCGAAAAATCAGTCACTAAATTCCGTCCCCCCCCCCCTCCCTGCGGGGCATTTCATTTCAGGGGGGGGGGGGGTGATCTAGACAACCTAATCTAGTTATAATAAATAAATCTATAAAGATATCTATTAAGTTGTTGCACACAAAGATAAATGACATAAATTAAAAAAAAAATTTGATGTAGATGTAAATAATGAGGCACAAAACTAACTAAATTCAGTTCTTTTTTTTTAAAGCTTCACATTTCTTTTGACTTCATCAGTCAATAGGGTTTGTTGCTGAACATAAAAATTGTATATGTGTCAGACTGCGAATAGCCCAATTTTCAGTAAAAGAAATTACAAAAAAAGTCATTTCTCTATAGAAGAAGTTACGAAGGCTATATAAAATACAACCACAGACCTATATATATACTACAATAAATATAGGTTTTTGATTGCTAGTTACGATTTATTTAGGTAGGTGCTGTTTTACTATTACATACCAAGTATTAGAGCTTAGAAAAACCCAGGTTTGTTTCTTGTGCAACGCTATTAGCTAACACCTCATATCATCTCTCCATTAGTATATTTAGATCTATAATCTAATTCTAGTCTAGATATATATATAACAATCGAATAGATCTAGATAGTAATAGTATAGATTCTATCTTGAGACTAGATTGCCGAGTCTAGCCTATGCTATGCCTATAGTCAGTTTTTATTAGAATATATTAGAAAAAAGTCTAGATATTAATAAAGACTAAATTTTTTAAATTATTAGATAAGACATATAAAATACATAAGACATAGATCTAATAATACTGTAATACGTTTACTATACTCTATACTTAATCTACTAAACTAGAGATCTATCTATAATCTAGTCAATCTAGATCTATACAATATTCATTATAATACTTCTACTTATAATGACTTATTTAATAAGTTAGTACTTAGACTTAGATCTATTATAGTTTATTAATAGATTTACTTTTCAATGCCTAGACCTAACAATAAAATTTGGAATGATGTCTATAATGATGAATATTATTTTTTTTTATAATAATAGGCCTACTAAATCTAGGTTTAGACTCTACTTAAATCTAGTCTAAAATAATGACTGTCTAAGACTCTAGATGATTGAGAAGTTCACATAAAGGTGTTTTTAATAATACGGCATGTCGGCTGAAAGTATATAAAGGGCTTTTTTTTTTTTTTTTTGTAAAAATAAAAAAGAGGCTCCTGTACTCAGTGATAGATTGCCTAACTTTCAACTATTAATAAATTAACAATTAACGTTGAATTACAAGAAAAGTAATTATTTTTCCCGTACCGGTGCGTACCGTCACAAAAATATATGTATATCTCAATCTTCTTTCATTTAATTTTTTTGCGGGGTTATTGCTACTTAATACATTGATACCGGATCGATTTAAATAGGGCCTAAGTATACAGGCATTGGATAAATTTATTTTTTAAGTACAAAGTTTTATGGAAGAGACAATGTATTAGTTGTTTGAAGTTTGTAACTTCTTAAATTCAGGCTAAAAATATCGAAGCCTACATTTTTACACTCATTTCTAAACAATAAGAAGAGGTGGATTGACTCATAGTGTAGCTTGTGTACATCTGCAAAAACACAAACTCTCTTTGTAATCTTATCAGTTAGACTTTCAAAACTATTAAAAGAAAAACTTAGTGATTATTTTTATTGTATAATTCTATTATTATTCCTTTTTAGAATTAGGATATAAACAAAAATTTGCCATATGACTTTATCTAACAGAAAAAAATTAAACTTACGTCTATTTATGTGGTTATTTATAGTTACCTAGTAATATAAAATATATTGAACTAACACGTACATTCATCATAATGCAGCCATGCGATTTTTCGTTTATAAACATAGCATTATTTAGGACCAATATTTTACAAAGGCTGCTTGGAGAAATCAGGTATACCCATTAGGAGTAAAACGACCCCTTTACTTAAGAAAAATTTAAGAAACTAGAACAGACACAAAATAAACAGTGACATTCTTAAGAAAATAATATTCAAAATTGATTAGAGTAACACCTTTTTAAGTAATCATTTAAAGTTTAAAATCACTACAATTTTTTTCAACAATTATTTTGTGTATGAAATTGTGTATCGAAAAATGCCAGGTACATGAAATAATCTAGTCCTAAAAAAACAACACAGATCTTGGGTAAAATACTCATCAAATAAAGTACTGTAAATGTGTAGTTTCACGCGCTTGTTTGAGGTCTTTTCTTTTTATAGTCTCTATCGGGATATATCCCAACTACCCGTATTTTTGTGCAGAATTTTTTTCTCTATCAGGTACACTTAAAATTATAGCATAATAATGTCAGTTTAATTTAAAGAGAGAACTGAAAAATACAAAGATATACAGGGAAAAAGCGACTTCCGGCCCACTACTTTTGAATCAAAGAAACGACACGGACTAGTCCAACAAACCCGAGTGTTAATTTAGTGTTCTACTGATACTGTGGATATAATTTTTTTTCCTTTTATATACCTTATTGTTTTAAACTCTGTTACTAGTTGATTTATTAGATTAACAGTATTTACAAACAGAAATTAATCTGTGTAGCATGAGTGTGTGTATGTACGAGGTCACCAACCATAAAGACTGTTTGTTGGAGGGTCAATGTAAAATATATTAGTATATATTTAATTAGTTACTAATATAAATCTCTCATCTGGCTTGTATAGTGGTTGGATGTATGTGTTCAAGAATTTCTGACCAAGAACTGATCATCAACAACTGGTCATCTAAGTCCAAAGACCGCTTCTGATTCTGGCTTCAAAGGCTTAATACTGATAGCTCTTAGTTAATAGTTGGAATATGAAGCATAGTAGGTTATATATTTATTAATCCATTTGCGGCAAACGATATTTTATTAACAGCGGGAACATCCATTATACCTACTTATAGCCTGAACCTTAAATGTTGCGAAGCATAGATTTAATTGTAGTCTGTAGGCCTATTATTGATATCTATGTTTAGATCTACTGTTATATAGATCTCAAGAGCATTAGGAAAACCAACTTTAGAAGAAAAATACTCATCCACACCCTCCTTACCAAAAAAAACCAACATAAATAGACTTAGTGTTCGACTGATTGTAACAACCTGGTCAGATAGACGTAGTGAGCCTACACATGTAGTCCTGGTGCAGTGTGTATAGTTGATGGTGTTGACCTTCACGTGTTTTTTTTTCCTTGGGCATACGCAATAGTGTTAAGTGTGAAGGCAAAAAAAAAAAAAGATACATTGGCATGGTCAGTCAAGCATATAGATAAATTATATCCGTACACTAGTTACAGAGGTCAAGTGTTTCTTAAAATTCCAGCATATATTTTCTTTTTTTTTTTTGCTAGATCTAATTGTGGTGCTTTAGATCAATTTATTTTCTGATCTGTTAAACTTTACTGTTAGGTTTTCCTTTATATAATCAAGTCAATAGAATTAAACAATGAAATTAGCTTTTTTTTCTAAAGGTTTTAATACAAGGGAAAAAATGCATACACGCACACATGCACATATTTGTTTTATTTTATTGTGCAACGAACGTGTATTCAACGCCCTAAATGACATTTCTCTCCAATTAAACTAACTTAGTGTCACCATCTAGTGACCTCTAGACAGTGTCAAAATTTTTCAACAATCTGCGTTAATCCATTCTGGCTTAAGAATGGTCAATGGGGTGTTGAGTCTGTTGAGCCCTCCCTTTAAAGATACCCCTGGTCAGTGTCTTCTATGCTAATAAACACAGATCCTTTCTATTTGTATCTACATTAAAATTAGTTTCTAGATTACTAAGCTATTAAATATAATAATTATTAATAATATAATCTTGGTTTTAGGTTGCAAAAAATCACTCTTGTTTGTGTGTTTATTTCCAACCTCCTAATTGACATTTATCTCTAAGTTAGCAATCTTGGTAGCAGCGTAGATGTTTGGCTTGTAGTCCAGTCCCCTAATTGACACTTAACTCAAAGTAAACAAACTTATTACCTTGTCAACAGTGTAAAAGGTGTGGCTTGTGGTCCAGACCCTTGATTGACAACCTATCTCATCATAAACAAACTCATACAAGATTAACCTTATAGAGATATGGCTTGTAGTCCCGCCCCCTATTAAAAATTATTCTCCAAGTAAACAAACTCAGTTCCCTCATAAGATGTGACCTCTAGACGTTGACATCTGGCTTAATGTGGTCAGCTGCCTATCTGTGAACTCAAAACAAAAGGAGCTGGGGGTTGGTCATCTCTACCTCTGGAGATATACCCGCACATCTAGACAGATTATCAGCGTGACGTAATTAAGGAATATTACATGTTTACTAGACCACTCAAAGGTCAAGACAAGCTTTTAAAATGTGCAAGACATCGCTGCTACGTATGTAATGCGAATTTATAATGTAGAGTTTTATTTCTATTTAGATTAACACGCCTTGTCTTTGTACTAAAAAATATTTGGTGCATAGTTTATAGTTTTAAAAACAAATTCTTTTATTTGAAACAAAAAAAAACGTTAATGTATTTCAGAACTGGCATTATTGAATCATGTCCACTTTATGAGTATTGGTATGTTTTTATTAACATTGAGATTTAGTTTAAACTTCTTGTTGGACATCGTTTATCAGCGTCGACTACCTTTATATTGTTTGCCTTTCGCCTGTGTTGTTTCGATATTTAAGTGTTACCTCCGTTTGGCGTATCTGGAAAAGACTTAGCGCGGAGGCGCCTAACAATATTAATAGAAATATAGGTACTACGCTGTAGTTTTTACTATCCGGTAGTGATATTCGACCGGAGCCGGTTATTGCCGAATAGTGAAAAAGTCGGACCCTGAGTGATTATCCGGTGGTCCACCCCTAGTCTAAGTTAATACCCAAGGAACATTTCTGCCAAGTTTTATCAAGATTGGTTAAACGGTTTTGATTTCTATTCGGCACATACATACATATACGTATACATATACATACATACGCCTTACATTCTACTTTATAGTATAGATATATACATATATATACTACGCTAGATGGAGAGGGACGTTGACCAAGAAACTTGGGCCTTAGCTCTGGAGGAAAAGCGTGTCATACAAGAAATGGCTGGCTCCTCTGCCACCGAGGCGAAAGCCACGTTAACTTGATATCTGTGGATATTTGTCTCTCCAAAATAGGGCTCCACAGTCACAAGAAAAAGTGTTCGAGATGAATCATAGTCGCTCTATGACTAAAGGAGGCCAACTAAAATATAATCTGCTACGCCCTTGAACTTGTTACATGATATATCTTAACATAAGATACTCATGTTTCAATGTTTTAAGATGTCCATAACTCTTTCACGATTACTCTGCGCGCGTTAATTCAAGTATACATTACACACTTTGAGCCCGTGAATTCAAGCATCATTGATCTCCTTCTCCACCCACCATCAAACAAACAAAAAATCGTACAAACAATCTCTGACTATCAAGTTATTTATCCAGATATTTGCCATGCTCTTTGTCGTTGTTTTTTCCTCCTGCGCATTGTAACGCTTTCCCGCATATTATATTTACTTCCAATAGAACGACCCGAACGCTCCAAAACATACTTTTGAGCGTGTGAATTCTAGTAGTTAGTACATTGAATTGCAACGGCCCACTTTATAACACCCCCGTCCACACATGCACATACTTTAGCTTTTCAATTCTAGTTTACACATCCCCTTACATAATATCTCTGACTATTCTATTGCTTCTAATTTCTGTATCGAAATATATCTTTTATTGGCACTTATGTTGCTTTTGGCCTCCCCTCCCCCCCCCCTTTTTTTTCATGTATTTTTAATCGATATCCTCCGGATAATTCTATTGACGTCATCTTCAATATCCTGTGGTATAGTTTAAACAACTGAAACTACTAGTAAATGACGTCATATTGGTTAAATAATTGCACCGTTTATAAAATGTCATAGTTGTTACTAACACCTGACCGAACACACTGGCTGTCTTGATAGTTTACTTGGTTTTATCTCACTTTGAAGTCGCCCACACTTAATGATAGAGACTGTTCTCTCCAGATCTCAGAGATTACAACAGAAGCTGAAGACATGGTCAATGAGAGACCCACTGGAGGAATTTGTCCAAAGAGAGTCTGTAAATCAAGTGACCGACGTCTCGTACAAACCAACAGCACTGGTCAGGATGTCCACTAGAAGAGAAAGGTCAGAACATATTTGTGTGATACGAGCTAACTTTGATGGTCCCAACACATTGCAATGTTATTCTTGCATGCTATTCAGTATTTTCTTTACGCTCAGTGTATCTTAGCAAGGAATTAACAGATACTATGAACAATAATATATTATCTTTATCTCTCCCTATTTATATTTGCAGCCATTTATTTAAAATTTGGAACCAAAGCAGGACGATAAAGAAATTAGTTTTTGCTGGCTCCATGATGGAATTGATACAAGCAGGTATAACAGTAGAATAGTGGCAATGTCTTCAGAGTCCGAAGATGACAGCAGTATTTCATGTGACTACGCAAACCCAGTTGCGACCCATGGGCGTAGCCAGGATATTTTTCTTTTTTTGGGGTGGGTGTGGCGCACTGGCGGATCCGGGGGGGAGGCGATTGTCCCCCCCCCCCGCCGCTCGATCGACTCCTCTCCCCCCCCCCCCCCCAGGACGATTTTTAGTAAAGAAATCACACAATTTGTATACGAATTTAGTAGTTATGTTAATAATTTACACTAATTATTTATATTTCAAAAGTTTTTAGATTATTTAGCCCCCCCCCCCCCCCCCCCCCAGTATGTTGGCCGATTTGGTGGGATGGGGAGGTGACGATGGCATCAATACCGCCCCCCCCCCCACCATAAACTTTCTTTATATTAGGTCGTTCCCCTGTTAGCCGATTGGGGGGGGGGGCAAATACATCTACTGCCCTTCCAACCTAAACCCTTTCAGTGTGTGTGTGGGGTCCTACTTCGAATTAGAAATCATAGTTTGTGAACAAAATTAGTTGAATTACAATAAAAAATTTATATTATGTCGCTACACTTGCCATCACTGTGGAGAGAAGGTCGAAACAGTGTCGCATGTCTTTTACGAGTGTACCCAGCTCCGCGAGCTAAGGGGGGGGGGGGGGGGAGGAACTGTCTGTGCAGTCACTCGACTTGTATGGTAGCTGTGAGGCACTACGCCGGACGGCTAAGTTTCTTGCCAGAGCACTACGGGAGGACTAGTCCTTCCTGCTTTGATTTTTCAATAGGAGTTCATCTCAGGTATCTTAGCCGATCTGGTGTGGTGGAAGGGGGGGGGGGGTATTGTTTCTACTGCCCTCCCTATTCTAGCCCTCTGAATGGGGGGCGGACCTATTTTTTGGATATTTTTTTAGTTAGTGAATAAAATTAGTTAAATATCTATATAATATATAAGCTACATATTGATGTCTTAATCATTATTATGTCGCATGTACACTCTGATCTCAAATTGGATCAATAGTAAATATAAAATGAAAAAGGATTGCACCAGGTGGGAGGGGCGATACATTCAATCGTCTTTCGCCCATCGGACAAACCAATACTTTTTTCTTTTTGTATTTTATTTAGGAAATTACAAAATTAAAAAGAAATATCACATTATATAATTTGTATATACTATAAATTAAATTCTTTTATCGAGTCGCCCCACCCCCTATTCTTTGTAATGTAATCATTTTTGGTACTATAACTCACAATATAAACTTGAATCCTAAAAATGCAAGAAAATTGTAGAATCTAATTGGTTCATTTCATTTTTCCTCCCACTTCCGAATTTTTTTTTAGAGCTTTGAATTATAGTTCTGTAACAAAACAAATATGCCTATTGAACAAAATTAATCAATTACAAGTTAGCTTTTTTTAAAATATTATTTTTCGAATTTTTTTTAGGCGTCGATCCTCAAAGTCTTAATTTAAATATGTTGGGTCTTTTCAAGAACAAATTGGCTGTATTTGAAATGCAGTAAGGGCCTGTAAATTCATATTAGAATATTATTCAAGTAAAACATTATTCAAAAGGTCTTTTTTTAGTAGGATAAAGAATGAGCTATAGATGTCAGGAGAATGCGTTTCTGCAGTAAAGAATAAAAAAAAATCTTTTGGCGCTTTAGCCTACATTTTTTGGACTTTTTTTTTTTTGTACTCTAAAATAGGTTCTTACTAGAGTTAGTGGAAAGATAGACATTCCACCATAGCCGACTAGGGGGTCTGGGGAAAATCCGTGAGCCCCTGCGCCAAGCATTATTTCCAGTATTTAAAACCCCCCAAAAAAGCATATTCTGAGGTATCTACAGTGCATTGTCCTGCTACCCTTCTATTTAAAAAGTATAGGTCATAAACCAATTCTGCTATTCACTGAATTTATTAATGGAGTCTAGTGCTTGAGATTGGCTGCCTGGTCGTGAGGTTTGCGCGCTGGACTGTCGTTCGGATTTATCGATGGTCCCGGGTTCAAACCCTGCCCGCTCCCATCCCCATCGTCCTACGGGAGGTTTGGACTAGGAAGTAAACTATCTTTAACTCTGAAGGAACATCCGAAATATGTAAAACATTTTACAATTGGTACCTAGAGTTTTGCTTTAGTTTTTATTCGAAAAAAAGGGGGGGGGGGGTAACAACAAAATCTTTTTGGCCGCGCTCATGAAAATTGAGTAACTATCGCTTTGCTTTTCTAGGAAGAAGGGAGAGTTTAATCTAAAGACACCTCTTGGCTACTTCCTGAAATTTGGGGACTAGCTCGCTTTTGTTTTAATTGAAAAGGGGAGTTTTATCGTCAAACCCATCTGTGGGGGGGGGGGGGGGACTCAAAACCATCTGGAGTTTTTTTTCTTAGCTACGGTTTAATAATTAGGTGACTGTGGTTAACTGCTTTAGTTTAATATTAAAGAGGGGGTTTTTAACCTCTCATTTTTCAACAATTTAAAGCTATCTAGAGGGGTTTTAAACTACCACAATTTTGGCTTCACTTATATAATTTGTTGATTGTAATTTCCTTTAGTTTTAAACTGAAGAGGGTTTTTTTCAACCTCAAAACCCACAGGAGGGGATTTTAAATTCAAAACTCTTCATGGTTACGCTCACGGAATTTGGTGACTGTCTTTTGCTTAATTTTTTGTTTTATACCCCCATTCCATTTTAGACTACGCTGGCGCAAGTGACGACAACACTAAAATCTCACCTACAATAAAAAAAAAGAAAAAAAAGAAAGAAAAAAAAAGTCATAAAATTCCTTTTATTTTTTTTTTTGGGGGGGGGGGGGGAAGGTTGAACCCATTCCCGGCTACGCCCATGATGCATTATTTTGTCACATTTGGCGCCGTTGTCCACCGAGGTTTAAGTTTTCTTTTCATCCTCTGCACCTGTCTTCTGTGAGGGTTTCTCTTTGTTTCTCACACCGCGACCTTCTTGACAGCTCTTAAATTAAAAAACAAACTAAACTAAATGTCGTTAAATATGCAGATAACAATTGCGAATAGAAGCAGCAAATGTACAAACACTAGAAATTAGACTTGTTTCTTTTAAGCAAGTTGTGTTTAACATTTAACTAATGTAGTCCACTGCTCTTTCAGCAAATCGTATTTAACATTTAATCGGTGTAGCACACTGCTCTTTCAGCAAATCGTGTTTAACATTTAACGAGTGTAGCCCACTGTACCGTAGTCTTGAACCATGAAGGCAATGGCGTATTATTTTTCAACTCCTACTATTAGTCTCTTCATAGGTAGGAGGAAAAATTGTGTCCAAACTGAAAGCGAACTGTAGTGGGTTCGATCCCATACTGATGATACTGGTATTTTTTTTTCAATGATGATCCGATCTGATCCATCCAATTTGTCATATTTGAACCTACATAACTACTTTTGATTGTATTAAGATGTATTCTGTTTGTCCACGAACTTTCAGCTTCTGAACGTCTGAAATTACCTCATCCTGACAAAATAGTGTTAGAAGAAGATGGAACAGAAGTGACATCAGATGAAATACTTTTAGCATGTGCTGGTTCTATCTTGTTAGTCTTACAGCCTGGCGAGGAATGGGAACCAAGTCTGACATTAGATGTGAACCAGTTACCTCCGACATTCAACAATCTTCACAGACACAGTACCATAAGTATTATCAAAAGCCTGCAGAACATTGGCGCAGAAATGAAAACTGTAAGACCAGAGGCAGGCGGAGCTGTTGTTAATGAAGGTTATGACAGTTTGTCCGATGAAGACAAAATAAGTCAATAGTTTAGAGTTACAAGATTAGTTGCTGTATAAAATCGACTTTAAAAAAAGGCATTGTATATTATACAAGTGGTCAAAATACTCAAAATGATGTTTAAATGACCGAAATTGTTTATAATAGTACGCATGCTAAACTATACACATATGTAGTACTGTCATTGTAAATAAACATATTATGGCTTGACTCCCTTTTCTAACTACTCATGTCAGCTAAATATTTAGAACTGGTATGAAAGCTTCATTCTAAGCAATAAATAGGCTAGCTGAAGCATAGCTAGTGTGTGAGTGAGACAAACTGTACCTAAACTTTGTTTCAAAGTGACCCTAATCCCTTAAATGTGGAAAGCATTAAAGTATCTTTTTTTTTAAAACTTACCAGCAATTAAAAGATAACAATGACACCCTGATAAAAAAGAAAAAATATTAGCAGTGTATGTTACTAAATGGTATTTCAACTATGTTGTTGGCATTTAAATGTTGTTTCTAAATGGTATTCGAATTATGTTAGTATTCAAATGGTGTTACTATATGGTATTTGAACTATGTTAGTTGGCATCTGAATGATGTTACTATATAGTATTTGAACTATGTTAGTATTTGAATGATGTTACTATATAGTATTTGAACTATGTTAGTATTGGGATGATGTTAGTATATGGTATTTGAATAAGGGTAAAAAAAAAAGAACATCACCAAAGAATGTGTAGTTTATTATGACATCACAGAGAGCAAATGTTTGTCAACTAAAGCTTACATTGAAATACAGCTTGATGGCTATGAGTACAAAGTTCAATGTAAGAGAAGATATTTAAAAACCATATGGAAAGTTTTAATTTAATAAATACTTTATAGCACCAGCAGTTCATAAGGGATGTAAAAAAATACTCATAAATTGTAGACTTCAATTTGCTTTAGATTTGTTCAAAACAAAATAAATGACATTCAAAATAGAAGTCCAATGTGGCCAACTTATTTCTCCTGTGTAACAAACTCATTTCACCTGGAGTGTCCAGTGTGACAAACTCATTACACCTGGAGTCTAGTGTGACGAACTAATTTCACCTGGAATCCAGTGTAACGAACTAATTTTACCTGGAGTTCAGTGTAACCAACTAATTTCACCTGGAGTCCAGACATTCATAACCAACTAGTATGTATCTCTAATGTTTCAATCAAATTCCAGTACTGTTGTGTGTTCAAATCTAAAGTAAGGAATCACTGAGGAAATGGACTAGTACTTTTATGAAGTGTTCATTGATGTACTTTTTTTAAGACAACATTTAGAATACATACAACAATAGAATAAACCAATGCATATTTCTAATACATTGCTAGATACAAAAGCCAAATGTAGTAAAACAAACGCTAAATCTAACAATGATGTATTTTCAATTCACTAAGAGACATTGTCTCGTCACATAGGTGCATCAGTTCAATTAACATAGTCCAATACAGGACACTTTGAACATTATAAAGTGAAAAAAAGAGTTTCCGAAATATTGGAAAATATATTTCTTATTCAATCCTATTTTACCTTTTTTAATAAAAAAAACCCATTGAAATTGAGGGAATTAAAAAAAAACTTTGTCATAACAGGCAGGCCTGACATCAATGCTTCAGTCAATAAATAAAACTTCTTTGTTCTATTATGTTAGACCACATACATATTTATTTTACAGACCAAATACTTAATTATGTTTCATTTTGTAATGGCTCAACAACAAAGTCAACCTAACAACACAGAAGTCATTTCAGAGTACATTAACAAATGTGTTCAAAAGATTGTCTACATTGAACTAAATGTCTCAAATGAGTGTTTGCAAGTAGATCTGTTATTATCATTAGAAATATATCCATAAAATTGTGTAACTATTATTACAGTATACAGTCTAAGTAATTCTATTACTTTCATCAGAAATAAAACATTATATGTTACTTATTTTTACTTTAACTGAATTATGTTAGTATTCAAATGGTGTTACTATATGGTATTTGAACTATGTTAGTTGGTATCTTTGAATATAAAATGTACATCGAAATAGCCGAAAGATAAAGCACAATGAAGCAGACATGATTTAAATTTAAATGAGGTCAACTAATAGAATATAATTATTTTGATATACAAACTTGCTTTACCAACCAACTTTACCCATTGTTATGTTCCCTACAAATCACAGAATACTCTTGTCTGAAGATTTCAAGATGTCCCAAACCAGTTCTGTAAAGATTCCAACATGAGCCCATCTCTTACATACCATGCTAATTAAGCCTAGTTTTAAACACTTCCGCTAGGCTTCAAAGGTTGTCAGATAGCCTCTGACAACTAAGACCAGCACCTGGCCTGCTCGTGTGACTTAGATACTAAGCCCGGAGAAGCCAGAAGCTTCAGGCAGATGGGGCTCGTCAGCCTAGCAGAGGGGTACTCAAACCCCCGCTGTCTTGCGTTAATAAGGCTTCAGGAGACACCCTCGAGGAAAAATCAGGAGTGAAGCCCCTTAGACGTTGGGAGTATCAGCTATGAAATTCCCTCCGGCAGTTTCTGCAACTGAGTTGATGCCAAATGTAACGCAATGTGTTCCTTTGAATCACATCAGCAAGGTCGAGAGAGGGATCAGGTTTGGTTTGGTTTTGGGCACAACTTAGGCCATGTCGTGCCTGCAGTCCCTTAAGGACTACTCTCTCTCTAAACAACAAGGGCCAAATTCTATACAGTCATATCATTAAAATCAAGGTCTATTCACAGTTAAAATAGTAAAGGTAGTAAAAATTTAATTATTTGGTAAAAATCTAATGTAAATAGTACATGTTCACAAATTCATAAATCAGATCTTCGTAGGTAACCCCACTTCCCGGGTAAAGCCCAGTACCTTCCCAGGGTCGACATTATCAAATAGTGTTTTTTTAAGTAAGTGGCTCTAAAATATTTCTCCCTGACATCCTGGTATCTGGGGCAATCAACGAGGATATGTTCCACGGTGAGGCGAGAGTCACAGTACTCACAAAGTGGGGGCTCTTCTCTCTTCAGCACAAAAGAGTGCGTGATGTAGGTGTGGCCAATCCTAAGTCTTGACATGGTCGTGCTACCACGCCTTGTCAGACCCTTAGATGTGGGCGGCCAACTGACATCCGCCACAATCTGCCTGAGTTTATTGTGAGTCTCAGCCTCCCATCGGTTCTGCCACTCTCGATAGGTGGCAGAGGTAATACTTTGTCTCAGGTCAGAGGAGGGAATTTGGGTGCCTGACACCGCATGATTTAGGGCTCTCTTTGCTTCTCTGTCTGCGGCTTCATTTCCCTCAATGCCAACATGGGAGGGGACCCAGATGATGGTGACATCCCTACGGTCGGCTTTTATTTGGTCCAACAGCTTCAGGCTCTTATGTACCAATGGGATGTCAGTCTTCATCCGCCCCAAAGCTTGCAATGCAGATTTGGAGTCAGAAGAATACAGCTACTAGATGTTCTCTTCTGAGTAATGCATTTCTAATATAAGCTTCCAGCCTTACCAGGTGGTCAGTTGTTGTCCGCCCCTGCCGGAATCAGCACTGGTAGTTGGAGATCACTTTATTCTTCTCCTGGTACCAGACCAGCCTACTGTTAATCATTCTTTCCATGGTTTTGCAGATGCAGCTTGTTAGTGCTATTGGTCGATAGTTAGCTGGGTCAGAGCCGTCTCTTCCCGGTTTTGGTATCGGTATAACTGTGACTTTCCTCCAGCTGTTTGGGAAAGCGCCTGTTTGCCACACACAGTTATAGACCCCTAGCAGGACTGCCAATGAGGGTTCGGGAAGGTGCTTGAGGAACTGGTAATGAATTTCGTCTTCTCCAGGCGCTGTGTCATGTGACTTGTCCAGCGATTCCCTCAGTTCCTCCAGCGAGAACGGTTTGTTGTAGTCTTCATTGTTCTCTGACCTGAAATCAATGGGGTGTCTTTCCTCCCTGGTTTTGACTTTTTGGAACTCTGGCGTGTAGTATGCAGTGGATGACTTTTCTGCTATTGAGGATGCAAGGCAGTCAGCTATTTCTCTGGGGGACGTGACAATTCGTCCTTGGTTTTTCAAATGCCCTATTGCATTTGATTCTTTCCCTTTGATTCGCCTTACTGCCTTCCAAAGCGCTCTAGCAGAAGTTTTGGCATCCAGACTGCCGACAAAACTTCTCCAGGAATTCCTTTTGGCTGACCGTATGGTTTGTCTAGCCTTTGCTCTAGCTATCCTAAATAGCTTTAGGTTTTCCTGGGAAGGATTCTTTATAAATGCAGCCAGTCGTTTTTTCCTATCGCCAATAGCACTTTTGCAAGCTGTATCAAACCATGGTTTGCTAGGCCGTTTTGGATTTGCGGAGGTTAGGGGGACAACTTTCCTGGCTATACTAAGTAGCTTGCTAGTAAAGGTATCAGCTGGGTTCTGTTCATCGAGGATATTTTCTGTGATATCCTCGGAGCATCTTTTTTGGAATTGTTCCCAATCGGCCTTATTCAGTTTCCACCGCTGAGGTAGTCCCAATGAGGGGAGATTGTTAGTAATGATGATTGGGAAGTGATAACTTCCCCGTAGATCATTGCTAACTGACCATATAAAGTCGTCCAGAAGTCCAGGGACTTGTGAGAGATCCAGTTCCTGGGTGCAAGTAGGTCGGTGATGCATCATAAATCATGTTGGAGGAAGATATCCTCCAGCATACGACCTCTTGTGTCGGTATTGTTGAATCCTCACATGGTGTTATGGGCATTGAAATCCCCAAGGATTATATAAGGCGGGGGAGTTGTTTCAATAGGTCCTACATGTCTGTTGGGTTTAATGGAGCGCCTGGTGGTAGATACAGGCTGCAGCAAGTGATAACCTTGTGAAGGGTTATCCTAGCTGCTACGGCCTGTAGTGTGGTCTGTAGTTCTACCCTCTCATGGGGGATGCTGTCCTTCACAAGGATACAGACTCCACCTGATGCTCTCTCTGCATCCTCAACATTCTTGCTGTAAGCACTGTAGCTTCAGAAACTGATGCTATCTTTCAGAAATGTTTCCTGTAAGCAGACAGCTACAGGAGTCTCAGAGTCCATCAGTGGCTGCATTTCCTCATAATTAGCCTTGAGGCCTCTACAATTCCACTGTACAATTCTGGAATCCATGACTTATTCTAAATGACCTACTTGGAGCTATTTGGCCTTGGGAGGCCCCGGAGGGGTTTCCTTTGCGAGAGAGGGATCATGACGCATGGGCCACCCATAACCCCTTTATCTAAGGCCCAGGAATCCGCCCGGAGAGGAAACTCTGGTGCTGCTGCAAAGCGGCTAAAACAACACGGGAGACAGCAGTTACGGGTTTTAAGTCCAACTTGATTGGCGTAATGTATGGACGCAACGGGTTGTCTCTGACGGGGGGAGAGGTCTTAGCGCTTCACTGATCAGCTACCACCCGCCTCAACCTGGGCAGCCCCCAGACAATTAGGTGCTGAACCGCCACAGCCTGCCTGCTCTAATGGGTGCTTAGAGCTTAGTTTAAAACGACAAGTAGGCTGAAAACTTGCACCAAGCAACAAAAGAAGAAAAATGAAAAAGAAAAATCCTATCATGTGACTGGCCAAATGGAACGTCAGGACAATGTGTCCTGGTCTCACAAATGACCTACGGCAGGTTGACGATGCAAGGAAGACGGCAGTCATAAACAACGAGCTGAAAAGACTACGCATTAACATTGCAGCTCTCCAAGAAACCCGACTGGTCAAAGAAGGCTCCGCGAGGCTGATTACACTTTCTTTTGGAAAGGAAAAGCACAGGATGAAACGCGAATGCATGTAGGCTTTGCTGTCAAGAACAGTCTACTTCCCACAATAGTCCCTCAAGTTGGTGGCTCGGAAAGGCTACTAAACATAAGTATGATGAATGCCTATGCCCCTACACTATGTTCACTTAAAAAGGACAAAGACAAGTTCTACGAAGACCTCAAGGAAGCATTGAGATTATTCCTTAAAAAGAGCACATGGTCATTCTAGGTGACTTCAATGCAAGAGTAGGAGCAGACTACCGTACCTGACCAGACTGCCTTGGGCTTTTTGGGATCGGCAGGATGAATGAGAACGGACAAAGACTTCTTGAATTCTGCGCATACCATAAGCTCTGCATTACCAACACATACTTCAGGAAAAAACCACAGCATTGTGTCTCATGGAGGCATCCTAGGTCTGGGCACTGGCACCAGCTGGATATGATACTGACACGGAAAAGGTACATTGGAAACATACTGCTGACGCGAAGTTTTAAAGTGCGGACTGTGATACTGATCAGACAAGACTGCTGCCTACTAAGATCTACACATCACAGGGAAAAAGAAAAGCACGCCTGAATACTGCAAACACAAACAATCCTGAACTTCGCATTAAATTTACAAAGAAATTAGAGTAAGCTTTTAAAAATTCTCAGTGACTGAGGTATAAAAACCTGGACGTTCATAAGTGATGCTATGTGCCAAACATCATCACTGTTCTTTGGGAACAAAACAAAGAAAAATGAAGACTGATTTGAAGCTAGTCTGCCAGAAATGGAAACTACCACTAAAAACAAGAGAGTAACCATGCTAAAATACAAGAAGAAGCCCACCCAAAGCAACTTACAAGCGCTCAGATCTACTCGAAACGATGCCCAAAGATAGTGCGCTAACAAATACTGGCATGACCTATGTGAAAACACCCAATCTTGTGCCGACTGTGGTAACATCAGAGGACTATACCAGGGCATGAAAAAAGCCTTTGGACCTCACACCAGCAAGTGTGCCCCGCTCAAGTCAAAAGATGGTTCAATCATCAGTGATCGTGCAATGCAAATGGAGCGATGGGTAGAGCACTATGGTGAACTTTATCAGATTAAAATTCCATTTCGCCAACTGCTTTATCTAACTTTTAGTTTTGAGCGAATTAGACGAAACATCCTCTGTAAAGGAACTGAGCACCGCCATTGACATGCTTTAACATGAGAAAGCACCCGGAGGAGATGGTATTCCTGCAGAAGCATTCAGGCTGAAAAGCATGCCCTAATCAAGCCACTCCATAAACTAAGTTTGTGCTGGGAGCAAGGATTAGTCCCCCGGGAATTGAAGGATTCCAACATAGTAACAATTTACAAAAATAAGGGCGACCGCTCCGATTGTAACAGTTATAGAGGCATTTCCCTTCTTAGCATAGTTGGGAAGACTTATGCCAAAGTAATACTGAAGCGGCTGCAGATCTTGGCAGAACGAGTTTACCCAGCATCGCAGCTTGGCTTTAGGGCCAGTAGATCTACAACAGATAATATCTTCTCCCTGCGGCAGCTAGAGGAGAAAAGCAGAGAACAAAGGCAGTCCCTCTTTAAAGCTTTTATTGACTTTGACCAAGGCGTTTGACCTTGTCAGCAGAACCAGCTTGTTTGCCGTATTTGAGAGAATCGGCTGTCCAAACAAGCTAGGAAAACTTGTGTCAGCTTTTCATGAAAATATGCAGGGCACCGTATAATTTGACAGTTCCGCTTCTAGGTCTTTCTCCATCAAGAGCGGAGTAAAACAAGGATGTGTTCTGGCTCTAACACTATTCGGCATCTTCTTTTCAGTTGTACTCACCAGCGCTTTTTAATCCCTAGAAGATGGCAGTAAAGTGCGAAGTTCGAAAGTATTAAGCCCGCTGGCAGCAGTTTTCAAGTTTGGATTTTTATAGCACCGTAACGGTCTGACCTATGAAAAAACTCCTCCTTAAACTCCTCGTCCTTTTTTTCTATAAAAATAGATCAGATTTAATGTATCACTAGGCTTAGTTAAAATTAAATATGAGGTCAAAGAGGTGTAGGCAGCGTAATTTACCTCGATCGGATTTTTTCCCCAGCTCGAATGGGTTGATGGAAGGTTCGAACAGATCAAAGAAAATATATCTTAAAATATGTTTTAAGATTTAATTTTCACTATCAAGTCATTTTCTTTTAATTCCAGCGCAAGAACACCATCCATTGCACCATTTCCCACCCTCCACAACTTCAAATAGTCTCTGTAAGCTGAAGAGCTATCAGACTTAAAAATAGCCTTAAGCCCATGACCCATTGCCTTCACTACCGGGTAGTAAAAAAGAATAATTCCACACCTCCTGAGTTTGACCTCACCATGAACTTAGCCTTTACAAGGAAAAGGAAATAGTATGTGTCGGAAGTGAAGAAAAAAGGTGCATGCGCAGTAGCAATATAGTAGTAATTTGGTAAATATTCAAATAAAAAAAGTTTCAGCAATAAAAAGTGAACTGATCGAGCCTCTATACAAATCGGGGCTTTTCGAACTTAGCACTTCACTCTATATCCACAGTAGTTCCGATGGAAAGCTATTTAATCTAGCACTCCTTAAAGATAAAACAAAGAGACGGCGTATCTTGATAAGGCAATTGCTGTTCGCCGATGATGTCGCACTCATATCTCAATTCACAAGAAGGATTGCAGAGGCTTGTAAATGCTCTGGCATCTTGTCAAGAGTTTAGTTTTACAATAAGCCTCTCCAAGACTGAAATCCTAGCACAAGATCATGAAGATGTCGCAGAAATACATATTGGAAATCACACACTTAAGGTGGTGCAGGAATTCATATATTTGGGAACAACAATAGCCAGCAACCTAGATTTAGACACTGAGCTGACAAAAAGAATAAGAAAGGCTTCTGCAGCAATGGCAAAACTCTTCAAGCGTGTGTGGGAAAATACCAAATTAACTACGGCAACAAAAATCTTGTCTACAATGCCTGCGTTCTGACCACACTTCTTTATGGCAGTGAGAGCTGGGCAACTTACATGCGCCAAGAACACAGATTAAATAGCTTCCACCTACGCTGCCTGCGATGCATAATGTGCATCTCCTGGAGGGATCGTGTCACCAACCAGGAAGTTTTGACACGGGCTAACATGCACAGCATCTATGCTCTCCTTCAATAGAGAAGACTACGCTAGCTCGATCATGTCAACCCTAAAGACATCAGACCCAAGGGCCGCCCAAGAGACATGAGAGCCACGGTCATCGACCAAAGTATGTGGGAGGAGATAGCCCAAGACCGTACAGCATGGAGATAGACTACGTGCCGGTACGACCTTCGCCGAATGCAAGAAAAACGAAGCTGCGTCATCCAAGAGAAAGAAACAGAAATCTGCCCTGTCAGCTGGCCCTAGGACAGATGAATACACATGCTCGAACTGTGGCAAACTCTGCCGCTCCAGAATGGACCTCATTCACCAATCGTAAATAAACACATTTAGCCACGTCATAATATTGATAAAACAATGAAAAATACGCATCACGTGACAGCCACTATGGATTACATAATTTGTATTGAAGATATTTAGAATCACGTGGCTAAATGTTGTTTGTTTACAATTGGTGAATGAGGTCCAATAGCTTGATCAGTCACTCCAGATTCTGCCCCATCTCAAGGTAACCAAAGCCAGAGACTCATTAGAGCGCATCCATTGTCTTCCGAGACAGAAAAGGCCATATATAAACACTTCCCCATACATACTGGTGGCCCGTGAATTCAAAATCACTGAAATGTATGCTTGAAAAATTGAAATAATCAATAAAAGCCTAAAAGTTTATTTTTATTTGCAGTCCCACATATACTTCTTGTATACCGTACCTTACCTTGCCCAAATGCAAAAACAAAAAAAAACCCGGTACATTCATTTCATTGTGTTTTTATAATTTTGTAAAAAAAAAAACACAAGCAGTGAAAAAAAGGAGATATTGTTTACACATTATGTTATGCTCCTAAATAGTGTTAAGAGTTTTAAAAAAGAAAGGAAGAATCAAACATTTTATGCTGACTTTTTGACAATGCACAAGGATAAATAAACAAACCAATAATTCATTTGTGAAAATAGAGCACTTATTGATATAAAAAAAAAAGAGTAATTGTTCTGAGTATATGGTAAGTAATAATGTTACATTTTCTTATTTTCTCATTCACCCAAAACTTCATACAGTTAGACAGTGAATTGTGTAATAAGAAACAATATACTCTAGAAGCGTAGCATTGAGGTTGAGTTCTGGACAAACTCCACCAACTTGGTCTTTTGTATAATACATTATCAGGAATGAAGATTTGGATACAATGGTGCAATCATCAAGTGGTACAGTCAGAGTAAACATGAAGCAAACAAAAATCTCATGATTAACACATTAAAGAATGGTACAATGTTAAATATAAATCAGGACAAAGTCTCACTGGTTTCTACACATTTTGTTCATCCAATGATATTGCAATAAAAAAAAAAAGAATTAATTTAAGGGCATAAGTGACATGAAAAAATAAATTCTAATATTCCTCTTTTTGGATTCATTAGACCAATATTGTTAGACTAAACTTGTGACATGCAGCTGCCAAAGCATGTCTCTTACTAATTAACCCTTCTTGGATTTTTTGGGAAGTAAGAGAAAGCAGTTTGCAAGATGGCATTTTAAATGATGATTAAGCCATCTTTTGACTTAAGCAGGGCACACTGCTGGTGTTTTTTTTCATACCCTCATATAATCCTATGATGTTGCCCCAATGGAACAAGATTTGCAAAACTCTAAGCATGTCCGGTAAAATAGCAAATTGGTGATGCAAACAATGCTAACCTTCAACCCCTGCATAACATACATGAACTGCCCTGCCTGCAGCACATTATGTACATCACTTGGAGAGTTTGAAACTGGCCTATACAAACAGTATCTATGCTCTTTTGTCACACAAGAATTGAATGTGTCACCTGCATGTCAGATGGAAGAATTCCTAAGGACATCCTTTATGCTGAGCTTGAAGAAGGGAGTCAGACCCAAGGAAAGCCCAAGACTAACCTACAGAGATGTTAGTGACATCTGAGGACTATAAGCATCAATGAAAGTATGTTGGAGAAAACTGGGCAAGATTGGACAGTTGCTTCTTAGCCCTAAATCGGGTGCATTCACATGCATGAACTGTGGCAAATTTTGCTGTACTAGATTTGACTTGTTTAGTCAAATCAGAAGAAACCAAAAGTACTGATTCATTTGAGCACATAATGAGCATCCATTGTCTTTTTAGACAAAGAGCCATATTACAATTAGTAACTCTGTCCTGGTTAAGAAGAGGAGTCCACAGTCCAGAGCCTTAGCCTACACAAACTCGGATATATATACATTTTTTTTTTACTAAAATATGAAAATTAAATAATTTTATCTTTTTTTTAACCCTCTTAAAATGGAGTATTTTAGTCGAAGCACTATTTCCAGACTAAGCACTTCTCTTTCAAAAAAAATTCTTAACAAATAAAATAATTACTTAACATACACAAAACTATATATATTATTGAAGAGAAAAGAATGAACTAATACAAACTTATGGAATCAATCTGAAATATTAACATTTATTAAAATAAACCAATCTAATTTGCATAATTTATGCACAAATTTCTAAAAATGTTTTTATCCAAACAGAACAGAATTTAAAAAGTAAGAGTTTTACACCTGAATAAGCCCTAATACATGTGTTTAGGGAAACTTCTATCACATTATTTTACTACTTTCCTCCCCACCCCCAGGTACCATGGAAACAAACACAATTTTTGCCAGAGGGATCTTTATTTTTTGAGCTGTGTTTTGTTCAGAAGGTTGGCATCAAATTTATTAATCTCCCTGACAAACATTGAACTGAATTGGTAGTAAAAAGAGCATAAAACAGTCTATGGGGTGCTAATCCCTTGGCACTCAAATAGGTCTTCTCTATTCCTCACCCTTACCTCTGAACCATGTTACCATAAATAGACATAGTCATATTTAGATCTAGTACTAGTGTAAACTTAGTTCTAAAGCTTTCCTCATTACTGCCCTGATTTTTATTAGGGCTATCATAGTTTAAATAAAATCAGAGTCAGTGAGTTTGCTTTCATCATCAATATCACCAGCTGACATGTTAAAATTTTCATCTGTCAATAGCTAACTTCAAAAAGTCAATACAAACAAATTATTGTATAAAAATAGCAAAGGAAGCCGCCATTTAAGTCTACTAATGTATTAAAGTAGTAAAAACTAATAAGATTGGCTGATACAAACACTGGCTAGCCAATCTTGTGTTGGAAACATTGTGGCCGATAGATAATCCGCTTCATACTTTTCGCCAAATAGCTTTGAGCCAATAGATCGGCCGCTAAGAAATAAAATTTAATTTACAAGTATTCTCATTCTTCAAAAAATGGCATGCTTTTAGATATTAGTATTATTATTATTAAGTGAATTTTAATTAAAGCTTTTTGTAAAAGTGTAGGGGCCTCTACATACTTAAATTTGGCCATGAATATATGTATGTTCTAACATAAAAAATTTACCCACTGCAAATCTACCCATATATAAATAAGCTCTGAATAAGTTCAATGAATAGCAAATGATAAATAGCCAAGCTCAACATGTGATAGATAAACCGGTACCAACAAAGAATCAAATTTTGTCATTTTTAACATGAAAGGGTCAATTCAATTTAGTGTTTCAATGTTTGTTTGATGAATTAGGCTTCAGCATTCCTAATTCAAGTGTAATTACAGTCATACCCTGTCTAGCAAATATTTTTGAAACCATATTTGCAATTTAACCAATATGCTACAGAGTTGACTAAATGCCTAGAGATAAAATAAACTAGATAATACACAAAACATACAAACTATTGTATATATGTAGAAAAAAATAATGTTTCTGAGCTAAATAGATTGCTAGAAACATATTGCACTGTAAACACAGGTTGAGACATAAATATGTACACAATTAATGAATTACAAATATACAGACATATACTAAATACTTAAATGCACTATATCAGTTTCTTCTAAAGGTTTCTATACCGATACCTCAACAAATCAGGAAAATAGTCATTGCTTCATTAATAATTTTATTTGTGCTTTAATAATAAAAGAAAGGAACCTATAAAGTAATAATATAGCATTATTTCAACTTGAAAAGACAAAGCTGTGTAGATGAGTTTTCCATTGTTGACACTATCAATAGCTGAAAGGATTATAAACAACTAAAGTAGCAAGATTAAAGTGAGGTTTCATTGGGCTGTGGTCTTGCCTCTACTTTC
Organism: Biomphalaria pfeifferi; assembly: GCA_030265305.1. NCBI lineage: Eukaryota > Metazoa > Mollusca > Gastropoda > Planorbidae > Biomphalaria > Biomphalaria pfeifferi. The sequence goes on along the minus strand of JASAOG010000003.1, from coordinate 4,083,133 downwards.
AACCTTTGTCTCAAGGCTGAAGTCTCACTTTCATATTTATCACATACACTCTTCAACTGGACTTCCATTTTCTTCAGTCTGCCTTGGTATTTCTTCTTGGCTTTATCAAATGCAGCAATTAGAGCTGAGTTAGCTCTCTTCAAATCATTTACAAACTCTGCTGATTGTTTATGCCGACTTTCAGAATTTCTAGAAATTTTCTCCAGTGTGGACATTAGTTCAGAGATTCTATTCTTCAAAGTGCGCTCTCTGTCCAGTGACAGATTGAGTTCTTGTAACAGTTCACAAGAATTACGTGATTTAAGTTCTGTGATGTAAGGATGATCAGGTACAGTGGTTGAAGGGCAGGTTAATGTAGGATCATGATAAGATAACTCTCCTTTCAGATAGTCAATCTGGACTCTGTAGGCTTGTTCTTGAGTTTCTTTACCACTCAGTCGTAGTTCTAAAGCTTTCTTCTCTTTCTCTAGTAAGTAGCTTCTGGCCTTGAGTTCCGCCTATAAAGAAAATTCATAGTTTTAGAGAATTCAGTAAACAGCATATGACAATTATATGTATGAAGGTCTCAAATTTATACACATTAGTAGTAATGATTTCCTATTTGTATTAAGTAACTGTATTTGTAACTATTAACATTTGTTTTGAATTCTAATATGTTTATAAATTTTTTTTTTAGAAATATTTAGTTGTTTTTTTGTGAAGGGATCAATTATTTCTTTATTATATTCTGGTAAAAGTAACACATTTTATTAAGAAATACTGTTAGAAAAAATGTAATATCTACTTTGTTCCAAGCTACTTGCATACTAAATACAATGCTCCTTTATTTTAAGTTACTTAATTTTGTTTGTTTGCTTGTAAGTAATTAAGGATAAAAATTCATTAATATTTTCCATAAATACAAAGACAAAGTGGGTAGTGCTGCGAAGAGCAGGGTGCCAGGACATCTGTGCTGTTATCAGCAGCAGACACGTCACAAGGTCAACTTGCACAAGACATTCTGTATGGTGATGTAACAAGGCAGGAGAGCTGCTGGTCATCCACTTTTAAGGTACTGGTATATTGAAGCTCTTCAAAAAGACACTAACAGCTGAGAAAAAGTGGCACTGGATAGATCCACATGGAAAGGGTGAAAGTTCAACAGCCCCTGGTGATTACAGATGCCCAACCTGTAACTGCAGCTTTGTATCAAGGAATGGCCTCTTTAGTCACACAAGAAATTGCAAAGGGAAAAGATTGTCTCTTGGAGACCACAGATATTGGGTAGCATCAACAGCTAATGTACAAGAAAAACAGAGAAGAAAGAAAAATGTGTTTGCTCTAATCAGCTCCTGATTGTTTCATTGTTTCAAACAAGAAATTTTTATTGAGCACTACTCTAGCCAACAACAAATAAACTGCAAGACTGTTTCAATGAATGAAGCTCCAGCAAGTAACAAGTCAGTTTCAATGTATGAAATTCTAGCAAGTAACAGGACAGTTTAAATGTAAGGCATTCTAGCAAGTAACAAGACAGTTCCTTTTCCTCCTAGCCATCGACTACATAATGAGGAGAGCAATGAACCAGACTGCCTTTGGTATTCCATGGCGTGAACAAAACCGAAAGATTGACTTGGACTTTGCCGATGACATTACACTACTTGGGGCTACAAATAAATGCATACAAGAAATGATGGAGAGCCTAGATAGAGATGCACCCAAAATTGGCCTCCGCATAAACTTGGATAAGACTAAAATTTTGCGAGTGGGATATAAGGCAAAGAGCGCCCCCAACTGAGATGAACTCCTATTGAAAAACATAGCAGAAAGGACTAGTCCTCCCATAGTGCTCTGGCAAGAAACTAAGCCGTACAAGACATGCAACACTGTTTCGACGCTCTCTCGACGCCCCATCAGACTTGGCGAGTCAAAGCTTGAAGAGTTGAACAAGTTCACTTACCTTAGCAGCACCATAACAAATGATGGCGATGCCTACCATGATGTAGCATGTCGAATAGGAAAGGCAGGGAGCATTTTCCAAAGGCTGCAGCCTATTTGGACACGCAAAGCCATTGGACTCAAAACAAAAAATACACCTTCTCAACACAATCGTCATTCCAACTGCAAGATATGCATGTGAGACATAGAAGTCATCTGTCAAAATTGAGAAGAGACTAAATGAGGCTAAACAAAAATGGCTGAGACGGACTTTGGGAGTCAGTTACACAGATCGGGTCTCAAACAAGGAAATCCTATGCCGAAATGGGAGTCAAACACTTAGTGAGGTTGTGACAGAACATCGAATGAAGTTTGTGGGGCATGTTCTACGACAAAATAAACTACACATACCAAGAATTGCAATGACATGGAGGCCAATATGAGGAAAGCGCAAACAGGGATGTCCTCGTATAATTTGGCATCATACCTTCATGGAGGACCTCAGAATAGTGGACATCAGGTGGGAGGAGGCTTCAGACATTGCCAATGACAGATCTTTATAGAGACAGCTTGCTGCCCAATGCACCGAACGGAGCGGGAGGACCTTAGTCTAAGTAGGTAAGTCTAGCAAGTAATAGGACAGTTTAAATGTATGGGATTCTAGCAAGTAACAGGACAGTTTAAATGTATGGGATTCTAGCAAGTAACAGTACACTTTAAATGTATGGGATTCTAGTAAGTAACAAGACAGTTTCTTCTTCTTCTTCTAGCCAGCTTTATTGCTGCTGAGCTGTGAGCTCTTTTGCAGACTGTGCAAAGGATAAAAAAGTGTGCTGTTCTGTTCAGTTGTTCAGCATTGCTGTACAGGGTGTTGGTTATGTTGGGCTGTAGTGGAAGTAGGGTCTGCCTAAGGTGGATTAGGAAGGGGCATTCAAAGAGGATATGGTTTACGGTTTCAAAGGGGTGGGCGCAGTGTCTGCAAAGGGGGAGTTGTGTGGAGTTTATTTTGTTCAGGTGGTAATTTAATAGTGGTGTGTGTCCTGTTCTTAGTTGGAAAATTGTAGATTGTTCTTTGTGGGGGAGGAAGATAATACTGTCCAGTTTGTTGGACATAGTCATTTCTTTGTACATGGCTCTGCCTGTGTTTCCAGATGCCAATTGGTTGAGCCATTCCTCTTTGTGATTGTTGACTAACATTGACCTCAGGGTGAGGTAGTTAACAGGTTGTTCCGTAGATGAACCTGCCTTTGATAGCTTATCTTCCTTTTCATTTCCCATGATGCCAATGTGTCCAGGGATCCACTGTAGTGTGATATTGATATTTAATTTTGATATCATCTGATGGATTATCACAATTAGTGTTGTCAACTCTCTTGGGCTGTTTGAGGTGCTGCTGTTAAGTGCTTGCAGAGTAGATTGGGAGTCTGTAAAGACAACAATATCTGATGGTGGTTGCACTCCTTCATATATTTGTTTTCCACTGTCTGTAGTGCTATGGTGATTGCCTCAATTTTGGCTTGGAAGTTTTGAGCAGTAATCACCACAGGGTGTGCTTATCTCAAAAGTGTTTATTTTTAGGGAAGACCAGGAAGGCACCAAGACCAGCATTGATGGTAGCTTTGAAAGCTGATCCGTCTGTATATATATGGATAGCTGTTTTTTGATAGCTTTCAATTGTTTCAAGCGTGCCTACTTTGAGCTCCAGTGGATTTGATTCTTTTGTTAAGGTGTTATTTAGTAAATGTGTTTTGACGGTTGGTTGTTTGTAGTTTAGTCCGGGTGTAATGTTTGAAAACCTGGTAATTTTTTCTCTGTTATAGGGTAGGTGTGTGTTTTAGGGCTAGTTCGTCAGTAAGTTGGATCAGAGTCCTTTGCTTTTTTCTGTTGTTTTTCCTATTCCTCTGTGTTAGTAATTTATTAGGATGATCGTCCTCCAACCTTCTGTATCTCTCAATAGCTTCTAATGCTGCTCTGTTGCGCCTTAACTTAAGAGGTTTAATATTGGAGTCTATTTCACAGGCTGCTGTGGGAATAGTTCTCATACCTGCAGTAATTAGCCGCAAGGCTTGGTTTTGGATTGTGTCTAATGATGATTGATAGGTTTTGTTGGCAGCTACTTGTATGGAGAGACAGTTATCCATTACAGATCTGACGTATCCAGTGTACAACTGTCTTAAGGTTTTCTTTTCAGCTCCCCAGGATGTTCCTGTTAGGTGTTTTATTATGTTTAATCTTTGTGATGCCTTTTCTTTTAAATCTGCCACAAAGTGTTTTAGAGACAGCCTTTGGTCTAGTTTTACACAAGACAGTTTAAATATATAGGATTCTTAACCAAAGTAACTAGCAAGTAAAGATTCATGAGGTAACCTTTTCTTCCTTGACAGCCATTAGTTCCTGTACCAGGACTGCATTTTCCAGGTCCAGTCTCTGAGCTTCAATTCTTTTTCTAGGCTCACTGGTGATAGGATCAACATGAATACTCTGTAGTTCCATCACTGTAGTGGAGACATAAAATAATAAAGTTAATTTTTGCATTGAAACTGCTCATGGCATTATCTCAAACATTTTAAGCTTTTAACCATCAAATAGCTCATTTTCAAGATATTAACTAACATATAAACAAACTAGCTTGCCTTCAGGTCTTAGTTTTGGTAATACTAATCTAGTGGATTGGATATAGATCTATGTCAAACATGGCCAATGTTCTCTCAACATTTGTTTTTAATTTTTCCATGAAAATAGACTTTGAAAACAGATTTACCAGTTTAGCAGAAATATTTATATCTAATATATGAAATCCAGAGAAAACAGATAAAATGAAAGCTCTACAATCATTTCTGCTTAATACAACTGGCTCAATCTGGAAGTTTTTGTTTTTTTTTGTTTTCATATCTTAAATGTATTTTAGTTTGCCAAGAATACAACTAAAGAAATAGTCACTTCAATAAATTCATTCATTTCATTGAACTCTAGATGCTCATTATTTAGTGTAGAATTGAAACCATTGCTTTGTACCTGTAGTTCTCACTGCAGCTCTCTCAGACTTGAGTTGCTGGATATGATCTCTAAGTTTAACTTCATCAGCTTTACTAAAGTCTGCATCATTTGAACTGCTGGTGCTGCTGGTGCTGTCAGAAGAAAATGACAGATTGGTCAAATTTGATATGAAAGATTTACTTAACCCATATTTTTTTTTTACTGTCACTGGTACATGTCTTTTTCAGATTCCTATGCAAAAAAATCTTAATGCATATTTTCCATCAGGTGCCCTGCTATGTGTAGAAAAAAAAAAGTAAATCATTATAGCTGTTAGTATGATGAGATAAAATATGTAGATATATATAATATATATATATTAAACTATATTTATATATCCAGGTCATTCAACACTAATAAATCACCCTTCACAATTCCATAAGTAAGCATTAATGGCCAACCACTAGAAACTGTTGATCACTTTTGTTACCTTGGCTCCATCATATCACTCTACTGGATAAAGACATAAATAACAGGATAGCCAAGGCAATGGCCACCATGTCACGGCTGCAGAAAAGAGTCTGGGACAATATATTGCTGACTAGCAGTACTAAAGCCCTAGTCTACCGGACCTGTGTGTTGAGCACCTTGCTGTACGGAAGTGAAACATGGTCAACCTACTCATGGCAGGAAAAAAAGCTGAATGTTTTCCACCTCCGATGTCTAAGGTGGATCTTTAAAATAAGGTGGCAAGATAAGATAACCAATGAGGAAGTGCTACAAAGAGCAGGGTGCCAGGACATCCGCTCTGTTATCAGCAGCAGACGCCTTGGCTGGCTTGGCCACGTTCCTAGAATGCCAGTAGGTCGACTTCCACAGGAAGGCAGGAGAGCCGCTGGTCGCCCACTTTTACGTTATACGGATGTATGCAAACGCGACATAAAGCTCTTCAAAATTGACACTGGCAACTGGGAAGAGGTGGCACTGGACAGATCCTCATGGAGAGAGAGCATAAAGGAAGGGTCAAAGATTGCAGATGTCATACACAACAGAAGCAGAAAGAAGGGTGAAAATGCAACGAGGCCTGGTGATTATATATGCCAAACCTGCGATTGCAGCTGTGTATCAAGGATTGGCCTCTTTAGTCACACAAGAAGTTGCAAAGGGAAAAGATCGTCTCTCAAGACATAAAATACCACAAACACTTCCATAATACTTTTTTTTAAGTATTTTTTTTTTTTTGTGATTCTTCTTTTATAAGTTAAAAGATTTAAAGCAATTTTTTATTTATGCAAAATGTTTGTTTTCATAAACACTAAATAGCACTGTAGCCCTGCCATACATGTAGAGTGTAGTGTATATGTGTTATTGCATTCCTCTTTAATCTTCTGACTCGAAGACAAGCCTTATTATTATTATATGTGTGTGTGTAGTAACTTAGGAAAGCAAAAGTCTAATCTATTGGAAAATAAAGAAGAAAATGAAGTTTATCCAATCTACATCTGGAATTGAGATGCCAAACATTTGTGGTGTGTATGCATGTGTGTCCAGAGAGTGTTTCGTACTTTGTGAGAAGATCATAGAAGAGATAAAGCAAAGCTAAAATGGAAAAATGACATATCAAAGAGTTTCAGCGTCTGGCTCTGGAAAGTAAATTTCCAACTGATAAAACAAAAAATGTTAGAGTGTTTATGTGTCAGTAAGTTTGAGAAACTGGATATTTCTTTTCAACTGACCCTTAAAAAAAGACAGTTTAAATCAAAGAAATATCTGTGTGTTGGTTCCCACAAGAACATATTAGAAAAATAAAAGGATAGAAATTTTACCCAAAGAGCAGTAACAGAGAAGTCAAAGAAGTTATTGTGTCACAACAAAGTAGGTTGCATTGTGAGCTTAACCATGAACTTTACTACCAATAACAGCAATTAGAACATTAGTGCAGTGCTTAAAAAGGAAAGAAATTAGCTTGTTACAGCAAATCTGTACCTTTACTGGCTGCTAGTCTCTTGGAAATAGTAGCTAAAGGTAAGCAGTCTATCAAAGTTATTGATTCAATTGGTTTGTTTAACTTTTATTACAATTATGGCTTAATAAATCTATTTTACTGTCATTTCAATTTTTATTCTTGTTAGGTTAAAGTATTCCTATTTCAACTCATGTGTGCGTTATCCCTTTTGGAGTTGGGATATGTTTATGTGAGTACAATGGATCTGCTACTTGAGACAAAGTACATTTATTTGATCACAACTAACAGGTAAAAGAACAGTGTATATGTAAGGAATGAAAGAAGTGTTCCTTTAAGACTGTTTCAAAGTAAAAGTTTTCATCTTGAAAAGCTACTAGCATTCATAGGTCATAAAGTGTGTGCAGTTAAGAGTATTATAATGCAGATCAAAGTTCAGTGGTCTTCAGCCTTTTTTTGGCCTACCGCCCCCTTTTCGTATTTTTTCTTTTAAAAAATCCGCCAGCACCCCCTCTAAGAAAAACACTTATAAAGAAGCGCGAGAAGGCAAATTTGAACAAAATATCATCTATTTATTCATTTTCATGCTGTCAATAACACTTAATCCTGCATGGGAGACGACTGCATGCCAAAGGCGACCTTCTTTGGGAAGTTCAGAGTAGGACGGAGTTACAGAGGTGCACCCTGTAAGCACCATTAAGATCCACTCAGGCGCCATTTCGACCTCACTGGCATAGAGGAAAGTACCTGGCAGCAGATGGCCCATTAGAGAGAAAGTTGGAGAGCTCTCACAAAAGCTTCAGGACAAACATTTGAGACTCAAAGAAAAGCCATTATTGAAGACAGGCACAAAAGACAGAAAGAAAACTTAAATAGACCGCCAGCAGACAACGGCTTTGTATGCACGATATTCAGAAAAATTTGCAGGTCGCAACTGGGTTGCGCAGTTATGTGAAACACTGCACTCTTCGGAATCAAAGGCAAAAACAGCCAATATTATCATTATACAAAAATTATGTCAAATAATTTACAGTGATTACACACAAAAATTAATCTCATTGTTATGACTTTCTTTCAAATCCTAAGAATAGTCCCCTTTAAAATTTTTGAATACTAGGGCCTACTGCTTTTAGGTAAATTTATTTTTATTTTTTAATATAAACAGTATTATTGCTGAATTCACTACAAAAAGAAATTAAACTAATGGGAACCTGCAGTCTGACAATATGAGAAATTTCAAGCTTTAAATTAAACAAAGCAAGGCGAAGGTCTCCTCTAGTTGCTACATCCAGTCTATTTCTTTGCTTATTCATTAAGTTTGTTACGCACTAAATCTAGGCAAGTAAGTTTACCGTATTTTTCACCGTATAAGACGCACTTTTTCTTCTCCAAAACTGGGTGGGGGGGGGGGGGGGGGGGGGGAGTTGGTGCGTCTTATACGGCAAATACACATTTTACATGCATTAAAACTGCCCCCAACTTTGTGTGGCGCTTACTCGCAGTCCTTTCCTTATGCAGTGTGTGCTGCGGGCTGGATTTGGGGCACGTACTGCGGGCTGTGGTGACTTCTGTGACCCTCCCTGCACGGCCAGGCTGTGTGTGTTCGGGCTTCCCTCTCCCTCCTATAGCGCGCCATGCCCCCCTCCCGACAGTCTAACCATGTGCTGCACGGGCATCATGCTGAGCTTACTGCCGGTACCTCCATCCATCAGCGCAGGCTGCGTCTCCTCATGTCTCCCGGAGCAGTCTCACTCCTTGCTGGGCAGTGTGGGCACAATTTCGCCGCTTCTCTGCATATCTCCCGGGCACCCGATCAATCCATGCTGCCCTGAAATGTCCGCATGTCTGCCTCCTGGTTCCGCCTCCTCCAGCCAATGCTTACTGATGTCCGTACTCTGCCCCGCCCCGCTGATTGGATGCCCGTGATTGATGGGCAGAAGGATTGCTGGGCGGATATGTTACATGGTTGACATAAAATTGTTCTTAAACTGCTGTTTACTTTATACAGTTGATATAAAATATTTTAGTACAGTATTTGGTTCAGAATCTTTTTTTTCTAGATTTTCCTCATTTAAAATTGGGTGCGTCTTATATGCCGGAGCGTCTTATACGGCGAAAAATACGGTATGTAAAAGCTAAAACATAAATGATAACTCCACTTTCAACCACAGTTTTGGAATTTTACTGAAACATTTAAATGCAGCCACATCTCTGTTGTGCCTCTAGGGGCATAGCTAGTAATTTTCCATCATCGTTTTGGGGGGGGGGGGGGGGGGGGGAGCTTAACCTCTTGGTGGACCCCTGCATTTTGCATATTATTTAATTTAATTAATTAAAAAACAGTCCCGGGGGGATTTTCAAATTTCCCCCTTCCTCTCCCTCACCCTAGCTACGCCACTATGTTTACATTTCCTGCAACTCAATTTGAACTTCAGTAACAGATGTTTAATAACTGTCATTTATATTTAATTTTTTTTTTTATTATAGATGCGAATCGTAATTTCTTCATACAGCATTGTTATATGAATTGCATAGATATCAGTGTCCTTAGGGAGTAATTCATTTGTCAACAAACAAAATATGTGAGATTGTAAAACTCTTTAAAATAGATTTAATTTCTCGATAAAAGAAAAAATGATATAATCAATAAAAGTACATTTCTTTCCTAGCATACAGAGGTTCGTTTGATTTATTTGTGTTAGATGCCTACCATGTATAACAATTTTTTTTAGCCTGCTTTAAGTCATCGTCAACTGTTGAATCTTCCTGTTTCTCAAAAAAAATAAATCAAAATTGCTTAACAAAACAAGCAATACCAAACCCCTTTTAAAATCCAGCGAACTTAAGTTTACAACAAGAGTTTAACATCTTTTTCATTATTTGTTTCACAAAACTGTAGAAAGATGAGATTATTTTCAGCATGGGTTTGTATTTAATTTACAATTTTATAATTAAAATAGAAATGAAATTGCAGGCTAAACTTTTCTTGTGTATCAGAACTCACAAGGTGAATAGTGAATAGATCTGTTCTTTATTCTATATTACTTATGAATTCATTGTAGCTTCCAACCACTGATGGTTCCCTATATGTCCTCATAAGCTACATAACTAGACAGTTCTGAAATGATATTTCATCACTAGCAAGAAAGTCTTTATGTGTAACATGTTTTAAAAAAAAATTATTCTAGTTTTCATCAATTTTCAAACAATATCATAAGACTTTTAAAAAAAGCTATGCATTTTTCTAAGAGGCCACTAAAACATATCCTACTTTGCATTTTTTTTGTTTTTAATATTGTTTTAATAGTAGATCTTTATAAATGTTCACAAATATTCTTTAATTATTTTTAGATATTGCTCTATGTTCGTGAAGCTGACTTCATAACCTCATCTGAAAATGCAGTCATCCAAAGTAGAACATACTTTTTATCTAGTGACAATTTACTAAAACTCTTAGTAATATTCCATTACATACCAGTGAGTTTTCATACCAACACTTTATCAATGTATAAAATAAACAATAATATAAAAGACGCATTACCTGGTTTGTTTATCAAATCTTAAACGTTTATGCGTGCAAGATCTAAGGACACTAGATACCATCCGATTACAACAAAAGATTAAGAATTTAAAAATAGAAAATGGGATTCCCGACTCAATTTCTAATGCTGTTTCTGTTTTTAAATTAGAAGCAAGCTAATAATAATTTGTCTATATTTAGTTTGCCAGCTTTAATTTTTAGATTTGTTTTGTTTGAGTGAACCTTTAGTTTCTTCTTTCCCTTTTATACTCAGTGCCCCCTTACTGTCCCTTTTTTGCCCAACGCCCCCTACTGCCCCCCAAAATATTGCAAACGCACCCCCCCAAGGGGTGATAGCACCCCTGTTGAAGACCGCTGCTTTACATGATGTCCATAGGCAACTATTTTTTTTCAATATAAAGCTACAATTCCAGTGTGCTTTACATACATTTATATCAAACTAATATGCTAATACTAAAACTATACATAAAGCATTTTTTAAAGTCCTAATTATCACCAAATGATAAAAATGTCAACATAACACAATAAATCTTATCATATCTTCTCTATTCATATACTAGCATAATGAAAATGCAAACATACATTTTAGCAGTCTGATAATGAACATACTCAGACTTGAACAAACCATCTTGTGAATATATAAAATAGATAATAAGGGCAGCCCTTGACAGTCAGTTGTACTTTTACATTACATTGTATGTGTCTATATTGATGTCACATGAAAATTACTGATTAACACAATCTTGTTTTAAAGATAAAAAAGGTTTACGTGCTACTGCATACAATATAGCAGGCTTTCTAAGTTACCTGGCAGTTCTGCTATTGGTTGACACATCTTCCCAGGGATGACATGCCGCCAGTGTTACATGGTTACTATTGTTTCTGTCAAGACGTGTCAGTAAATGACGAGCAACACCTTCTGCTCGTCTCCGGGCATGATGAGCACGTTGTAAAATAGCAGTTACCTCTTCCTGGTCATCATCAGTTTCAACTGAAATACAATGTAACGATGTTATAATAAGCCTATGATACTTCCTCAAGTTGATTCTGCCTTTATTTTGAACAAATTTTTTTTTCAATTACAAATTATAGCCAACATTTTTTTTTAATGATAGATATTAACGGTTTAAATACATATGCCTGTCTGTGGCATTTTATGTCTTGAGAGACGATCTCTTCCCTTTGCAACTTCTTGTGTGACTAAAGAGGCCAATCCTTGATACACAGCTGCGATCGCAGGTTTGGCATGTATAATCGCCAGGCGACGTTGCATTTTCACCCTTCTTTCTGCTTCTGTTGTGTATGACATCTGCAATCCGTGACCCTTCCTTTATACTCTCTCTCCATGTGGATCTATCCAGTGCCACCAGAGCTTCATGTCGCGTTTGCATACATCCGTATAATGTACAGAGGGCGACCAGTGGCTCTCCTGCCTTCTATTAGATCGCCATATAGGATGTCCTGTGGAAGTCGACCTACTGGCATTCTCTGATAACAGAGCGGATGTCCTGGCACCATGCTCTTTGTAGCACTTCCTCATTTGTTATCTTATCCTGCCACCTTATTTTAAAGATCCGCCTTAGGCATCGGTGGAAGACATTCAGCTTTTTTTCCTGCCATGAGTAGGTTGACCATGTTTCACTTCCGTACAGCTCAACACACAGGTCCGGTAGACTAGGGCTTTAGTACTGTTTCTGACAGGTTAGCGAAAGTGACGTGTGTTTGGCTTGTTTAATATCTAGGGGATGATTATTTTTGAAAGCTATCTCACACCGACCTATCAGCTTATAAATTGGGAGCAGGCACGCAACGAGACAAGCAATGAAAGAGAGATACAAAAGTTAAAATTGAAGAATATTTATTTACATAAATATTTACATAGAAGAATAAAAGGGGGAGGGTTTGCATCCATCTCTAATCAATATTATATTATATCATCACTCTTCCACTTAATAAGAGAGTATGTCACTTTGTCTTCTAAACTTAGCTGGTTGTGTCCTGGCTTGAGGTTCTGCAGCTGGAGGTGGCGCTCTAGCGGATAGAGGGACGCCGGTGATACAGTTCTTGTGTAGTCTCAATCCAAAGTTCTGATATATGTAGTGGGCACAGTAGGGCGGGTGGCCGGCAACCGTGGGCACAAGGGTACTGTGGGCACAAGGGTACTGCGGGCAGAGCTGATCTGCCATGGGCAGCGTAGTTTAACAGGATAAGTCCAGTGAGTTGCGGAGTTCGGGCGGAGCTATGACGTCTCGCACAGACTCTGGGTCTATTGGGACGTCGTGCCTAATGGGTTGACAAGAGGACTGTCAAATAGGCAGGCAAGTAGAGCCCATAGCACCCAGTAAATCATTGAGTAGATCCAAGTAGGCAGTTGATGATATTCAATAACAAGTAGGCAGTAGTGCAGTGCTGAATAGCACTAAGTACGAAGGCAATAGGCAGACACATGAGGGAGGCTGCGGATAAATAAAGACAAGTTAGGACATGTCTCTCATGCATCTTATTGATGCCCTCGACTGGGGAGATGATGACAAATGGCATTTGGAAAATAGATGGCTGATAGCAGCATTATAAAATATACATAAAGGGGAAATAATAATCTCTAATAAACAACACAAGGGGGGGGGGGCAGACGCTGGTCAGCGATCATGGCGCTATTGTTTACACACGGCCATAAACAAAGGAGCGAGCTTGAATGGGGAGAGCGTCCGTTCAAGGGGCGCAACTCTCGTCAAAGTAGAATGACTACAGGGGAGATAATTCATATCTCTTTTCTAAGCGCAGTATTAGTGCGCTAGTAAAATTATCATGGCGGTCAGCCGAGATAAAGGAAATAAAATAAGATATACATGGTTGCACCAACGATCAATTGAGCAACGTAGCATTAATAGATTAATGCAATACATAAATATATACACATATGCCATGTTTATGTTTTCTACTTACGACAGTGAGAAATGCACAATGCACCAATTAAATATAAATGAAATAATAAAATGCACATGATAATATCCCGTGAGAAATAGGCACAAAGTAATTAAGTGGAACTGTGATTAAGTTCGGCTTACCACCAGGTATTCCTCTAAGAGTAAGAATAAATGAAGTAGTCCAGACTCGATTGCAAGCGATAGAGAAATGAGCAGGTCTGGTTTGAATTAGTCTACCTTATAAAGGTCCTAAAGAGATGGGGGGAAACAGGAAATGTCCTAGGATTAAGATTATTTCTCACGTGGGTGAATTTGACTCAAGATGGGAGTCGCACCTTGGAGTGTCGAGGGGCGTGTTGACCCGAGTAATCGCTTTGATCAAAGAGAGACGTAGGAGAGGGGGGAAGAAAGAGTGACCTGCATTCCACCCAAGGTGGTGTCAACTGCGACCGCCAGACATCGGGCGGGTAAGACCAAAGAGACTGTGTGTTTATCTTTCCCCGATGAAGGGGAGATAAGTGAAAAGATGCGGCCTAGCTATCTCCCAGGTGGTGGACTAAGTCTAGCCTGAAGAGGAAAAGGTGGGGCGGGTGAAGAAATTGGGGGTAGAGCGGGGAAATGACTAAAATAAAATGAATAATAATAATAATAATAATAGTTAATGCTGTGACAAAATTAAGTGACTCTGACAGTTAGCTTTTGACTTGTCACACTGTTAATCAGCAATATGTTGTCCCAGACTCTTTTCTGCAACCGTGACATGGTGGCCATTGCTTTGGCTATCCTGTTGATTATGTCTTTATCCAGTAAAGTGTTGTTGGATATGATGGAGCCAAGGTAACAAAAGTGATCAATAATTTTTAGTGGTTGGCCATTAATGCTTATTAAGGTGCAGTGTTTGTGTTTTGGACAAGTATCTTAGTCTTGCTTTGACTGATGTTTAAGCCGAACTTCTGGCAAGCAGCAGATAGTTTGTCAACCAGCGACTGTAGCTAAATATCAGAATCAGCCACAATAGCTGCATCATCAGCATACAGGAGTTCCCTGATGAGTAGCTTCCTAACCTTGGTTTTTGCTCGCAGCCTTGATACATTAAATAGTTTTGCAGAGGATCTTGTATGGAGAAACACACCTTCGTTTATGTCGTTGTACGCATAATGCAGTAGACAGGAGAAGAATATGCCAAACAGAGTAGATACGAGCACACATCCCTGCTTGACACCAGTGCAAACCTCATAAGGTGCTGATTGGGCTCCATTAAATTTGACAGTACATTTGATTTCCTCGTGAAAGCACTCAATGAACTTCAGTAGTTTGGGAGGGCAACCTATTTTCCTCAGGAGTTTGAAAAGGCCACTTCTGCTGACCATGTCAAAGGCTTTAGTCAGATCAACAAAAACGATGTAAAGGGGTCTGTCTCTCTCTCTGAATTTCTCCTGCAGTAGTCGTAGAGAAGATATCATGTCTATAGTGGATCTACCACTCCTGAATCCACACTGAGACTCTTGGTAAATTCTAGAAGCTATCACTTGCAGCCTGGATAGTGCAACTCTAGCAAAGATTTTGCCCACTATACTGAGGAGAGAGATACCCCTATAATTGTTGCAGTCACTCCGATCTCCTTTGTTCTTGTATATTGTGACTATAGTTGCATCACGCATGTCCTGTGGGACATGACCTGTATCCCAACACCGGCAGAGGAGAATATAGAGTTCAGGGAGCAGGAATTATTTGTTGACTTTCACTACTTCCACTGGGATACCATCACTCCCTGGAGATTTTCTATTTTTCATGCAGTTAATTGCTTTTTTGAGGTCACTAAGGCTCGGAAGCTCATCTAGGCATTCCAGTACTGGAAGATCAGGTAGAGAAGCAAATAATTACAAATTATAGCCAACATTTTTTTCAATGATAGATATTAACGGTTTAAATACATATGCATACTAATGTTTTCCATCAAATATAAGTTAAAACCAAAATATTTTAACATTTAATATAATATATTTTGAGATTCAAGTACCCTCTAAATTATTCACGTAAGCCTAAACCAGCAGCATCATAGTTAGCCAAAATACTCCACTCTCAGTGACAAGTTGTCAACTAAGTGACATATCTATACCTAATTCACCAAAACCATTAACTCCACAGTTAGCTAACACAATACTTTGAATTCCAAATACAAAGTTGTCCACAGTAAGTGAGAACTCCTTACCTAATCTATATAAACCAGCAATTCCAGTTAGCTAACACAATACTTTTAAATCTCAATATAAAGTTGTCCACAATAAGTGACAAACCCTTACCTAATCCACCTAAACCAGCAGCTCTACAATTAGCCAACAATACTCCCATCTCAGTATCCAACAGTGCTGTGAGCACATCTTGTGCCTCCATGCAGTGATCTGAGAAGACTGCAGCAAGCTGTAATGCTGTGTTGTTGGATTCGTATTTCCCTATCAATACACTCAGTCTCTCAGCATGCGATTTACTTTCTTCAAGTGTAGCTGTCAGTACATCATTCTGAGCCTGCATAAACAATGGAACATATTTTACTGCAAAATTTCAAAATATTCTTCAAGTTCCAGAGAAGTTATTGGTCTTTGTTAAACAAATTGTAAAGCAAAGCTGGTATTATGAGATGTTCGAGACATATTTGTTTAATATAATTGGAATAACTTTAATTTGAACTGAAGGTGGAGTGGACATTAGAAGGTAAACAATATTTTACAATTGAAAAATAACCATAACCATTTTAACCATAATAATCAAAAGGAAATCACTCAGATTTGATTATTATAAAACATATATAAATTATATGAAAAGAATATGGGGCTTTAATATGAAAAGGAAATGGTGGACCTTAGCAGATAGTGCTTTGATTGAGTTGTATGATCATGTCTGAAGGTAAATGTAAAAAAAAGTCATTCTATTCTTCATGTCATTGATAATAAAAGTAGTTAGTAGATATATTTATCATCATATTCAGTAGAATATATTGATGTATTATACTTGTGTAAAATTTAAACAGACCTTCAAGTGATCTATCTTTGCTTGTCGTCTCTCTAGCTCTACTTCAAACTCTTTGACCACAGCCTCACCAACATTAGTAGACCCTCCCCTGGACATTGTCTTCAATAGCTCTGCAACACTGGAACCATCATTTAGAGACTGAACAAGATGTTCAGCTGTTGGTGTGCTCTGTACCTAATCAATGCACAAGTAAGTAGTGATTACACTATATTAAAGGTACAAAACAAATACCACCAGATAGTAGAAGAAAATGTTACCCCTAATGTAGTCACTTCAGAACCTAACACTTGCATGTCACTAACACAAGTCTTGAGTTTCTTGAGTTCTGCCATCTTAGCTACTGGGTAAACATCAGGCTCAACACTTCTTCTAAAGATGTACATGCACAAAGAATTTAAAAAGTTAAGAAGGCATTGATATTCATTCATTTCTAAAGATGAAAGAGTTGGATGTTGGTGAGAGTTTTCAATGACATCAAATTCCTATTACTACTAAAAAGTGGAGAGATATTGAGTTGGTTAAAACTTGTTCTTACCTATCAATAAGTGGTGGAGGTGTACAAGACTGTTTAGTAGGTGTTACCACTCGGCTGTGACTTGGACTAGAAGTTGTGTAGGCCTGCAGTTTATGTTGAAGCTCAAGCACCTAAAGTGGTGAAATAGCAAACAATACATCTTCTCCCCAAATACCACAGACAACTTATATATCTATATATATAAAACATAGAAGAATAGACTCAAGAAAACATTCTTAAACTCCCGGAATGTTGGGACTGCACCAAATAGATTCTAATAAATGAAAACACCTCCAGCCTTGAAATATTTCTGATGTTAACTTAATAGGTTAGGTTTAAGTAAAACTGTCACGTAAATGTATATTTCATTTGCTTTCATATATTTTGTTTTTTAAGGCTATTGCTTTGTGTATATATTTCCTCAAGATAATAAAGATTATCATTAGTAGTGGTACATTGTCAAACTGATCATGATGACCACATCATCAAACATGGCTTTCATCTATGTAACAAGTTTTGTTCATATTTATTGCAAATAAAGTTATACCAGATATTTCAAAAGACCAAGTGAATTCAACTTTGTCATATTGAACAAAAAACATGACTTCCTTGCTTACTCAAAGTAACATCTATGTAACTACCTTCTTCATCAGGTTCTCCTTCTCTTTCATGCATGTTCCCATTTGTTCAGACATTTGCCCAAGCTCAATTTCTAGATTACATGTTTGTCTTCGAAGCTCTTCATTATCTGTCCTCAGGACTGACAACTCTGCTTTCAACTGTGGGTCTAAAACCATGGAAGTACTTTTGGTCAGAGAGTTGGGACGCATCATACGAGGAGGAAGTTTGGGAGGAGAGTCAACATTGTTTCCATCTTCCTCTAATTGTAGCTTATCTTCCTATCAAAGGAAAGGCAAAACATATATAGGGATAAAAACAACAGTGGCTTGAAATAAAAATATATTTGTTATCTTAACTATTTAAATTTTTTAGGTACAAAAGACGAACTAGATATGAATCATACAGAACTTAATTTACTATTTCATCAAGTGGAACAGTACAAAGAAAAATCAAATGAAGCCAATAATCAAACAGTACAGAACTTTTGAGAACTTTTATCTTAAATATATATAAGAGTTAAGTATCTAACAAGAGAAATGTATTAAAAATATTTTGCAATTAGCAAATTAAGTATTTCTCTGTTATTTTAAGCAGTGCAATATTGTTTAGCATGTGCTGATCTGTGAAATCTTTGGTGTCCCATTCTTCTTCTTCTGCATTATCATTACTATGTTGGAGGGTTCTGATGATTAGTCATATATCTGAGATTAACTGAGTAGTAGTTTCCAAATCAAGCAGCTGCACATTAAGTTTTTTTGTTCTTGGGGATTTGATTTGATTTTAGGCACATAGGCACAACTTAGGCCATGTCGTGCCTGCAGTCCCTTAAGGACTACTCTCTCTCTAAACAACAAGGGCCAAATTCTATACAGTCATATCATTAAAATCAAGGTCTATTCACAGTTAAAATAGTAAAGGTAGTAAAAATTTAATTATTTGGTAAAAATCTAATGTAAATAGTACATGTTCACAAATTCATAAATCAGATCTTCGTAGGTAACCCCACTTCCCGGGTAAAGCCCAGTACCTTCCCAGGGTCGACATTATCAAATAGTGTTTTTTTAAGTAAGTGGCTCTAAAATATTTCTCCCTGACATCCTGGTATCTGGGGCAATCAACGAGGATATGTTCCACGGTGAGGCGAGAGTCACAGTACTCACAAAGTGGGGGCTCTTCTCTCTTCAGCACAAAAGAGTGCGTGATGTAGGTGTGGCCAATCCTAAGTCTTGACATGGTCGTGCTACCACGCCTTGTCAGACCCTTAGATGTGGGCGGCCAACTGACATCCGCCACAATCTGCCTGAGTTTATTGTGAGTCTCAGCCTCCCATCGGTTCTGCCACTCTCGATAGGTGGCAGAGGTAATACTTTGTCTCAGGTCAGAGGAGGGAATTTGGGTGCCTGACACCGCATGATTTAGGGCTCTCTTTGCTTCTCTGTCTGCGGCTTCATTTCCCTCAATGCCAACATGGGAGGGGACCCAGATGAAGGTGACATCCCTACGGTCGGCTTTTATTTGGTCCAACAGCTTCAGGCTCTTATGTACCAATGGGATGTCAGTCTTCATCCGCCCCAAAGCTTGCAATGCAGATTTGGAGTCAGAAGAATACAGCTACTAGATGTTCTCTTCTGAGTAATGCATTTCTAATATAAGCTTCCAGCCTTACCAGGTGGTCAGTTGTTGTCCGCCCCTGCCGGAATCAGCACTGGTAGTTGGAGATCACTTTATTCTTCTCCTGGTACCAGACCAGCCTACTGTTAATCATTCTTTCCATGGTTTTGCAGATGCAGCTTGTTAGTGCTATTGGTCGATAGTTAGCTGGGTCAGAGCCGTCTCTTCCCGGTTTTGGTATCGGTATAACTGTGACTTTCCTCCAGCTGTTTGGGAAAGCGCCTGTTTGCCACACACAGTTATAGACCCCTAGCAGGACTGCCAATGAGGGTTCGGGAAGGTGCTTGAGGAACTGGTAATGAATTTCGTCTTCTCCAGGCGCTGTGTCATGTGACTTGTCCAGCGATTCCCTCAGTTCCTCCAGCGAGAACGGTTTGTTGTAGTCTTCATTGTTCTCTGACCTGAAATCAATGGGGTGTCTTTCCTCCCTGGTTTTGACTTTTTGGAACTCTGGCGTGTAGTGTGCAGTGGATGACTTTTCTGCTATTGAGGATGCAAGGCAGTCGGCTATTTCTCTGGGGGACGTGACAAGTCATCCTTGGTTTTTCAAATGCCCTATTGCATTTGTTTCTTTCCCTTTGATTCGCCTTACTGCCTTCCAAAGCGCTCTAGCAGAAGTTTTGGCATTCAGACTGCCGACAAAACTTCTCCAGGAATTCCTTTTGGCTGACCGTATGGTTTGTCTAGCCTTTGCTCTAGCTATCCTAAATAGCTTTAGGTTTTCCTGGGAAGGATTCTTTATAAATGCAGCCAGTTGTTTTTTCCTATCGCCAATAGCACTTTTGCAAGCTGTATCAAACCATTTATTCTAAATGACCTACTTGGAGCTATTTGGCCTTGGCAGGCAACTGGAGGGGTTTCCCTTTATTCCAGTGACCTTGGTATTTTTATTCTTGGGTTTGGATGGAGAGGAGGACAACCCCCCTTTGGGGGAAGTCTTTCTCTCTGGAGAGGGGAGATCCCTCTGGTTAGAGTGGAGGTTATTTCCTTCTCGCTCACCTCGGGCATACTCTCCCTTAGGGAGTTGGTCAACCTCTAATTCGGTAGAGGTTGGGGTGTCTGACTGGGTTCTCTGAGGAGGACCTGTGTCAGACATGATGTCTCCGGGTTCTCCCCGAGTGTTGGTTTTGACATGCTGCTCAGTCTCCATGCTCTCATAAGCGAGCACAGAGAACCTGTTCTTTAACATGACAACAGGGCTTTCTTGTTTCTTCGGAGGTGTGTTCTTTGGCGGTGTTTTCTTCTGAGTTGGAGGAGGAGGAGGCGGTGGTGGGGTCAATGTGTCTGTCTGTGTGGCTATGGATCTTCCTATCTTAGCAACAGCCTGGGCGTAGATCTTTGTCAAGCAAAATTGGCCCTTGGGTAGGGCCAATACAGCCGATTTCGCCTGGCTGAAGGTACATCCATTTCTAGCCTTGTACTCCTGCACGGCAACCTCCTGTTTCCACACAGGGCAGTCCTTGGAGTAGGCTGAATGGCCAGCGTGACAGTTTGGGAATTTGAACTGGGCTGTGTGGGAAAGATGGTTAAAAAAATGGTAAATGAGAGTCTGGTTTGGTACCTTGAGAGTGCCCGTCTTATAGCTCCAGAACAGGCTGGTTGGAGGGCTGGAATGTCCGCTATAGACCAAATGAACAGCTTTGTGCAGAGCGTAGCAGATGGATTGCAAAGGACCAAAAGCACATACGCAGTCATCATTGACTTAAAACAGGCATATGGAAGTATGGTGACCTGGTTTGCTTCTTAAGATAAGAGGATCAGTGCGAGGATCAGAGACTTCCTACAAGAGCGTACAATAAGAACCAGGATGTACGGAGAAGTCTAAGGGGAAATGACCCTCGAGCATGGCCTCCCCCAGGGCTCTGTCCTGTCATGCATCCTTTTCACGCCCTACATAAATGATCTACCAACTCAACTAAAATGCCAAAAGCAGCTATATGCTGATGAAATTGTCCTTAGGAAATCTGGAAGGAGCGCAACCACTATACAAAAAGTGTTGCAAGAAGATCTCCATATGCTCTGCTCATGCACACAAAAATAGAGGCTAGAAATAAACACCTCCAAGACAGTCTATTCTCTGTTCACGCTCGGGACTGGCATTCTGGCTCTTAGCATGGACCCAAGTTCCTTGGCGTAACTTTAGATTGCAAACTTAAAATGTGTGAGCACATCCAGGAAGTTGCATGAAAGGCTTCAGGGAAACTTTGCATTGTGCTGAAGCTGGCATCCACAAAGTGGGTAGCCCAAGCAGACATGCTCCAATCACTGTATTTAGGAGCAGTCCGATCACAGATAGACTACAGTCTACCTGTGCAAATCTATGGCTCTAGGACAGCTCTTGAACAATTAGATAAAATACAGTCCCAAGCACAAAGATTTGTTTGTGGAACCTTTAGGATTTTGTGATTTGTGATTTTGGGCACATCGGCACAATTTAGGCCATGTCGTGCCTGCAGTCCCTCAAGGGCCACTCTCCCTCCACACAGCAAAGGCCAAATTCCATACAGTCAAATCATTAAAATCAAGGTCTATTCACAGTTAAAATAGTAGAGGTAGTAAAAATTTAATAATTTGGTAAAAATCTAATGTAAATAGTACATGTCTACAGAATTCATAAGTCAGATCTTCGTAGACAACCCCACTTCCCGGATAAAGCCCAGTACCTTCCCAGGGTCGACATTATTGAATAGTGTTTTTAAATTAGTGGCTCTAAAATATTTTTCCCTGACATCCTGGTATCTGGGGCAGTCGATGAGGATATGTTCCACGGTGAGGCGAGAGTCACAATACTCACAAAGTGGGGGCTCTTCTTTCTTCAGCACAAAAGAGTGCGTGATGTAGGTGTGGCCAATCCTAAGTCTGGACATGGTCGTGCTACCACGCCTTGTCAGACCCTTAGATGTGGACCGCCACCTGACATCCGCCACAATCTGCCTGAGTTTATTGTGAGTCTCAGCCTCCCATCGGTCCTGCCACTCTCGGTAGATGGCAGAGGCAATACTTTGTCTCAGGTCTGAGCAGGGAATTTGAGTTCCTGACACCGCATGATTTAGGGCTCTCTTTGCTTCTCTGTCTGCGGCTTCGTTTCCCTCAATGCCCACATGGGAGGGGACCCAGATGAAGGTGACATCCGTATGGTCGGCTGTTATTTGGTCCAACAGCTTCAGGCTCTTATGTACCAGTGGAATGTCAGTCTTCATCCGCCCCAAAGCTTGCAATGCAGATTTGGAGTCGGAGCAGATTATAAATTTCCTCCTTTCTGATGCTTTGACGGCCATAAGTGCAAGCGATATTGCATGCAATTCGGCCGTAAAGATGGAGCAGCCATCGGGGAGTCTACGGGAGATTGTTTTGTTCCGAAAGGAGCAGGCACACGCGACCTTTCCATCCATTTTGGATCCGTCTGTGTAGATGGTGCCACAATCTCCGTAGCTCTCTTGCAGTTCCCTAAAGTGGACTTGTAGTATGCTTGGGTCTGTATTTTCTTTTTTGAAATTAAGGAGGGATAAATTTAATTTGGGTTTATTCATTAGCCAAGGAGGATTCTGAGGGATTTCTATTTTAGAGATTTGGTTAATGGGTGGAGTTAAATTTTGGATGGGTTCTCTCATTCGAAGGCCTAACGGCTGTATGACGTTAGGCCTTCGATTGTATAATTCTACCTCTGTGGGGTTAAATATGCAATCGAAAGCAGGGTTCGTAGGGTTGGATTTTAGCTTAACTATATACTGCATTGCAAGCTTTTTCATTCTTATATCCATGGGGAGTTCTCCAGCCTCCACATGGAGGCTTGGGATAGGTGATGTACGAAACGCGCCGAGACAGAGACGCAGGGCAGCATTTTGTATTGGTTCCAGTATTTTTAGGTACGACTTCCTTGCTGCTCCATATATTATGGATCCGTAGTCTAGCTTGGATCGAATTAGACTCCGATATAGCAGCAGCAAAGTATCTCTGTCAGCTCCCCAGTCCGTATGGCTGAGCACTCTAAGTATGTTTAATGACTTTTGGCATTTTCTCTTAAGTTCCTTAATGTGGGGGAGAAAATTAAATTTGGAATCTAGAGTGAGGCCTAAAAATTTTGTAGTTTTCACGACAGGGATTTTCTTTTTGTGTATAGATAGTTCAGGGTCTGGGTGGAGTCCCCTTAAATTACAAAAATGCATACTAACTGTTTTGGAGTCCGAAAATTTAAAACCATTATCGTTTGCCCAATTTTGAATTTTGTTTAAACATAACTGTAATTTTCTTTCTAGGGTGTTCATGTTTTTCCCATAAGTGAAAATGACAAAGTCATCAACATACAAAGAGCACTCTATGCCAGGGGACAGAGCATTTATGATGCTATTTATTTTAATGATGAACAGGGTGACTGACAGAATGCTGCCCTGGGGTACACCCATTTCCTGGTCATGAGTGTCAGAAGTGGTGTTGCCCACTCGAACCTGAAATTTTCGGTCTTTCAGGAATTCCCCCACAAAACGGGGAAGATGTCCCTTAAGCCCCATAAGCTCCAGGTCACGTAGAATGCCATGTTTCCAGGTTGTGTCATAGGCCTTTTCTATATCGAAGAATACAGCTACTAGATGTTCTCTTCTGAGTAATGCATTTCTGATACAAGCTTCCAGCCTTACCAGGTGGTCAGTTGTTGTCCGCCCTTGCCGGAATCCGCACTGGTATTTAGAGATCACTTTGTTCCTCTCCAGGTACCAGACCAGCCTACTGTTAATCATTCTTTCCATGGTTTTGCAGATGCAGCTTGTTAGTGCTATTGGTCGATAGTTAGCTGGGTCAGAGCCGTCTCTTCCCGGTTTAGATATCGGTATAACTGTGGCTTTCCTCCAGCTGTTTGGGAAAGCGCCTGTTTGCCACACACAGTTATAGACCCCTAGCAGGACTGCCAATGAGGGTTCGGGGAGGTGCTTGAGGAACTGGTAATGGATTTCATCTTCTCCAGGCGCTGTGTCATGTGACTTGTCTAGCGATTCCCTCAGTTCCTCAAGCGAGAACGGTTTGTTGTAGTCTTCATTGTTTTCTGATCTGAAATCAATGGAGTGTCTTTCCTCCCTGGTTTTGACTTTTTGAAACTCTGGCGTGTAATGTGCAGTGGATGACTTTTCTGCTATTGAGGATGCAAGGCAGTCAGCTATTTCTCTGGGGGACGTGACAGTTCGTCCTTGGTTTTTCAGATGCCCTATTGCATTTGATTCTTTCCCTTTGATTCGCCTTACTGCCTTCCAGACCGCTCTAGCAGAAGTTTTGGCATCCAGACTGCCGACAAAACTTCTCCAAGAATTCCTTTTGGCTGACCGTATGGTTTGTCTAGCCTTTGCTCTAGCTATTCTGAATAGCTTTAGGTTTTCCTGGGATGGATTTTTTATAAATGCAGCCAGTCGTTTTTTCCTATCGCCAATAGCACTTTTGCAGGCTGTATCAAACCATGGTTTGCTAGGCCGTTTAGGATTTGCGGAGGTTAGGGGGACAACTTTCCTGGCTATACTAAGTAGCTTGCTAGCAAAGGTATCAGCTGGGTTCTGTTCATCGAGGATATTTTCTGTAATATCCTCTGAGCATCTTTTTTGGAATTGTTCCCAATCGGCCTTATTCAGTTTCCACCGCTGAGGTCGTCCCAATGAGGGGAGATTGTTAGCAATGATGATTGGGAAGTGATCACTTCCCCGTAGATCATTGCTAACTGACCATTTAAAGTCGTCCAGAAGTCCAGGGACGCATACGGTGAGGTCAATGCATGTGAGAGATCCAGTTCCTGGGTGCAAGTAGGTCGGTGATGCATCATTAAGTATGCATAAATCATGTTGGAGGAAGATATCCTCCAGCATACGGCCTCTTGTGTCGGTATTGTTGGATCCCCACATGGTGTTATGGGCATTGAAATCCCCAAGGATTATGTAAGGCCGGGGGAGTTGTTTCAATAGGTCCTCCATGTCTGTTTGGTTTAATGGAGCGCCTGGTGGTAGATACAGGCTGCAGCAAGTGATAACCTTGTGAAGGGTTATCCTAGCTGCTACGGCCTGTAGTGTGGTCTGTAGTTCTACCCTCTCATGGGGGATGCTATCCTTCACAAGGATACAGACTCCACCTGATGCTCTCTCTGCATCCTCAACATTCTTGCTGTAAGCACTGTAGCTTCGGAAGCTGATGCTATCTTTCAGAAATGTTTCCTGTAGGCAGACAGCTACAGGAGTCTCAGAGTCCATCAGTAGCTGCATTTCCTCATAATTGGCCTTGAGGCCTCTGCAATTCCACTGTACAATTCTGGAATCCATGGCTTATTCTAGATGGCCTACTTGGAGCTATTTGGCTTTGGGAGGCCCCCGGAGGGGTTTCCCTTAATTCCAGTGACCTTGGTATTTTTATTCTTGGGTTTGGATGGAGAGGAGGACAACCCCCTTTTGGGGGAAGTCTTTCTCTCTGGAGAGGGGAGATCCCTTTGGTTAGAGCGGAGGTTATTTCCCCCTCGCTCACCTCGGGCATCCTCTCCGCTTTGATTTCTCCCCTTAGGGAGTTGGTCAACCTCTAATTCGGTAGAGGTTGGGGTGTCTGACTGGTTTCTCTGAGGAGAACCTGTGTCAGACATGATGTCTCCAGGTTCTCCCGGAGTATTGGTTTTGACTAGCTGCTCAGTCTCCATGCTCTCATCAGCGAGCACAGAGAACCTGTTCTTTAGCATGACAACAGGGCTTTCTTGTTTCTTCCGAGGTGTGTTCTTTGGCGGTGTTTTCTTCTGAGTTGGAGGAGGAGGAGGGGGTGGTGGGGTCAATGTGTCCGTCTGTGTGGCTATGGATCTTCCTATCTTAGCAACAGCCTGGGCATAGGTCTTTGTCAAGCCGAATTGGCCCTTGGGTAGGGCCAATACAGCCGATTTCGCCTGGCTGAAGGTACATCCATTTCTCGCCTTGTACTCCTGCACGGCAACCTCCTGTTTCCACACAGGGCAGTCCTTGGAGTAGGCTGAGTGGCCAGCGTGACAGTTTGGGCATTTGAACTGGGCTGTGCAGCCCTTGTCCTCATGACCTTCTCCAGCACATCTGGCACACACAGTGTTCCTCTTGCAGACTGCCGCGCCGTGTCCATAACCCTGGCACTTGAAGCACCTCATGGGGTTAGGTATGTAGGGCCTCACTGGAACTCGTAGGTATCCTGCCTTCACATACTCTGGCGGTGTCCTAGTTCCAAATGTGAGGATAATAGTGGCGGTTTTGACCTCCTCACCATCCCTGCGCCTGGTAATGCGCCGGGCATGGGTGACTCCTTCAATGCCCTCCACTACTTCCTTCTCGGAACATTCCAGTAGGTCCCTAGAGCTGATTACACCTCTGCTGGTGTTCAGACTCTTGTGTGGCATGACTTCCACTTGGAGATCACAGAGTCTTCTGCATCTTAAAAGCCCATCAGAGTGTATCTTGCTATCAACTTCTACTAGAAGTTCCAAAGACTTGTGTAGCTTAGACACACTCTTGGGCTCTCCCACTACTGACTTAAGTCCCTTGTAGATGACAAAAGGGCTCATCTTTGTCAGACTTTTCCCCTCCTCTGTGCACCTAACCACCAGAAATGATGGCCAGGTAGCACAGCTTTTTGTGGCCTCCTCCTTTCTGTCCTCCATACGGCGTCTCTTGCCCAGACATAGGTCTGGGGCAAGTAGTTTTTTTGAAGTTTTTTTTTTCCATAGGTGTTATTTATTAGTTCGGCACATGTGCTCCCCACCCGCCATCGAGTCCAACAAGGGGACGGGCCATTCGGAAGTCCAGAATGAGCCCGCCAGGGCTACACATGTGCTATACTCAGTCAGCTACTGCATCGGACATGTGCCCGATACAGTAGCTCCCTGATTGACCCTCCAGCCACCGCCCTCCAGCATAGGTCGAAGACCTATGCTGGTAGCTCGGCATGACCAGCCGGTTGACCCAGAGCGGGCCATCTGGGCCTCAGGTCTAGGGGAACTTGGAGCCAAAGTATTGTGTTGTGGTGGTTTATCCTCAGATAGCCACCACTCAAACACCAGGATCTCTTTATCCCCCCTTACCCGTCGCAGTCCACGGCAAACGGACTGGTCTAGGACGTAGTGAGATATTTAGAGATAAGGAGACAGAGTGATGATCAATGAAGGCAGACTGAGGAAAGGAGGAGGCAGACACAATGATAGAAAAGAAGTAGAGCACTTTTGAGCTCCGAAAGTGCTAAGGAAAGAGGAGCGCAGTTTAACGTCATGTCTCGGGACGCGAACCTTTAGGACAAGTCCAGTAAATGCGGTGAAATAATGGCTAATGTAGGTTCACCTAAACCTTAGGAGGGAAAGGTCAATACTTATTTGCTTTGAGCGGTATTAAAGGCTGGATGAATACCTCCCAGCTAGAAAACCAGTGGATGGTTGGAGATGCAGAAGACGTATTAAGACGCAGTCTTTTATGCATCATGCCACTAGACTATCTGATAAAGCTGGCCTCTCCACCAACCAACAAAACATTCAATGTTTTCATCCCCTTTCCCCTTGGTGTCACCCAACGACCCCAGACATATGCTTGAAACTAGTAGACCCTAATGCAACTAAGCTCTAGACCCTAATGCAACTAAGCTGAGTCGTTTAGCTAACGACCTTCAAATTCTAGCATTGAGATCATTAATGCTATTTTTTCATATACTGATGGGTCGGCATCAATAGATTCTGGAAGTGCAGGCTATGGAGCCTACATTGAGTTGCTTGACTCTGACTCAGTCAAAATCATTGGACCATGTAAATTGTTTGCAGTTTTGATGCGGAGGTCATGGCAGTCTGTGAAGCCTTATAAAGTTATTGACTCTCAACTTGGCGAGGGACATTTGAGGGCAATACAGATTGTTGTGGTCATTGTACTACAGGCTTTGCAAAACCCTGGACCATGGCCCCCCAATATTGACACTGTCATCAAGGCCTCACACAACATAAAGCAACGCTATGGCACTCCTATAACAATGCACATAGGTGTGATTGGCAACACTATTGCAGACTCGTTGGCCCACCAAAAAGGGCAAACACCCCCCACCAAACAGACTGCGAGTCTTCATCATGCTCTGGCTATAATTCAAAAAACAGAAATGGAAAAGTTGAGTGCCAAAAAGCCAGTGGAGTCTGGGAGCGCATGAGGCGCCGTGACCACACTTTCCAGTCGTGGAGGCTATCCAGGCCTGAGCAAGCTATAATAGCAGGACAGGCTACTGTCCTGTTAACTCATTTTTCTCATGGCTATGGCCAAATTTTGATTTAAGGTGCACCCTCTGCAGGGAAGGTGAAAAGTTTGCACTAGGCAAAACAGCAGGGTCTCTGTCCAGGGCTTTTGTTTTGCAAGAGAGGATTCGAGCCTCTCAAGCCCTCACTCAAATGGAGTTTGATGATGATGATGATGATGAGGCAAAAATCATCCATTGGTTATGTTGGGGATAACTTGTAAAGGGCATTGTCTTTCTTGAAACTTGGATGAGAGCTTTCTTTTTTTTTTTTAAATCACTACTGTTATTTTATTCATTTTTTCTTTTGAAAGAATGAAATTTTTGATGCTTATTCGTGCATAATGCTCTCTATTAATCTTATTAGAAAGAAGTACACAAGTACAAGTAAAATATGTTAGTACATGGACTCGGCAATGTTTTGAACCATGAAGTAGTGGAATTATTTACATTAGTGATGTCGATGGACCATATCCAGACCAAGACATGCAAACAAGTTGTAGACCCCGTAGAATGACATTGGTTAGTGAAATATGTTTTTTTTTTAAAGATGTTCCCAATATGCAGTAAATCATTTCAACTTAAAAACTTGGATCAAAAGTGAGATACCTTTTTGTCCTCAGTCTCCTCCGCTGTATAACTTATTCCCAACAATCCATCAGAACACTGACCTGTTGGTAGGGGTTTGTTGGCCATGGTGCTTTGTATCTCTGACACAACACGACTGAACTCTTGGTTGATTTCATGGTTTTCATCTAGAATGTATACATTTGAAACATTTGTTGTCTATAATTTGTCTTCACAATTAATAATTTCTAAAGAGTCACAATTATTTTTTTTGTTGCTTCAGTTGTTTTCCATGTTTCAGAATCGTACAGTAGGACTGATATTAGAGTTAAAGATTTTTATTTTAGTCTTGTTTGAGATGTGAGGAAATTTCCAGGTTGGTTTTAGCTAGATTTATATGACGTTTAATGTCTTCATCTGTTCTACCTGATACACTGACTACATTCCCAAGGTATATACAACTATCTACTTGGTCTATGGTCTGAGAATCCAGTTATATGTCTCAAATTTGTTTGTTGTTTACTTTAAGGTATTAAAGATTAGAGCAAGAACATCAAGAACATTACTTCTATCTCACACACAGGCAAAGGTAAAAAGAAAATAAATATTTGCTTTAGAAATATTTTCTTTGACCCAACAAACCAGGCTTATTAATAGAGATTTTTCATATAAGAACTAAGAGTTTAAGAGTAACTAAGTTTGTTCGTAATGATTATTGTTAAGTTTTGCTGTATCACCTAAAGTCTGAAACTTGGAGAACAATGGAAGCAACACTGGTACGACAAAGTAGAAAAGAAAAACTGTGGGAGATGAGTGGACAGAAAAATATAGAGATGCAGATGTTAGAGAGGAAGTAGAGATGGATTGGTCACACCATTAGAAAAGATACCAACAACAGAGCTAGACAGGCCTTGGAGTGGAACCCCCAGGGAACAAGACATGCAAACAAGTTGTAGACCCCGTAGAATAACATTGGTTAGTGAAATATGTTTTTTTTTTAAAGATGTTCCCAATATAAAGTAAATCATTTCAACTTCTATCTCACACACAGGCAAAGGTAAAAAGAAAATAAATATTTGCTTTAGAAATATTTTCTTTGACCCAACAAACCAGGCTTATTAATAGAGATTTTTCATATAAGAACTAAGAGTTTAAGAGTAACTAAGTTTGTTCGTAATGATTATTGTTAAGTTTTGCTGTATCACCTAAAGTCTGAAACTTGGAGAACAATGGAAGCAACACTGGTACGACAAAGTAGAAAAGAAAAACTGTGGGAGATGAGTGGACAGAAAAATATAGAGATGCAGATGTTAGAGAGGAAGTAGAGATGGATTGGTCACACCATTAGAAAAGATACCAACAACAGAGCTAGACAGGCCTTGGAGTGGAACCCCCAGGGAACAAGACATGCAAACAAGTTGTAGACCCCGTAGAATAACATTGGTTAGTGAAATATGTTTTTTTTTTAAAGATGTTCCCAATATAAAGTAAATCATTTCAACTTCTATCTCACACACAGGCAAAGGTAAAAAGAAAATAAATATTTGCTTTAGAAATATTTTCTTTGACCCAACAAACCAGGCTTATTAATAGAGATTTTTCATATAAGAACTAAGAGTTTAAGAGTAACTAAGTTTGTTCGTAATGATTATTGTTAAGTTTTGCTGTATCACCTAAAGTCTGAAACTTGGAGAACAATGGAAGCAACACTGGTACGACAAAGTAGAAAAGAAAAACTGTGGGAGATGAGTGGACAGAAAAATATAGAGATGCAGATGTTAGAGAGGAAGTAGAGATGGATTGGTCACACCATTAGAAAAGATACCAACAACAGAGCTAGACAGGCCTTGGAGTGGAACCCCCAGGGAACAAGACGTAGAGGAATACCAAAAAGAACATGGCGATGCAGTATACTAGATGAAGCTGAGAGGACAGGAAAAAGCTGGGAAGCCATTAAAAAATTTGCAAGAGACTGTGAGAAAGGCATGTTTTTACTGAGGTCCTATGTTCCATGAGGAACTCAAAGGAAAGATGAGTCACATCAAATCACAACATTTAAGCTTAGAGTTTCAACACTTTTTAATATATTAATGTGTTTTGAAAATATTAACACACATTATGTTAATGGAGGCTTTTCTGGTTTTGTTTTCTACACTGATATATCAAATTTAAAAATATTTTAAACTTGAGTTTTTGCCACAATTTAAATAACATGTAAGAATTGTAAAAAAATATGTTTCTATTTGTCTAGCTTTTCAATATTTCATAATTTTTTTTATCAAGAGAAAAATAATGACAATATGTTAAAAAACCTTCCCCTTTTAAGAATTATGCAACTGTGTATGTCAAACTTCAAGAATAAATTAATGTTTTACTCGTAATACAATGATGACAACTTTTGCCAACTAAGGGGCTGAAGTTTTTGTGCCTCAGCTACAGACTGGTCAAGCTATTCAAGCTGGAGCTAGTGTGAATTTGCCTAAATTTTCATTTCTGACACTTTACTTGTGTCAAGGCTGTTTAAGAAAACCATTAACAAGGAAGTCTTGCAATGAACTAGATGCCAAGATAGCCATACTATTATCAGCCATAGCTGCCTTGACTGGCCTGGCCAAATGAGATAGGGTCGACTACCACAAAATATATTGTATAGTGAACTGCAGGATGTCAACTCTTAAGATACACTGATTTATATAAGCATAACATGAATGTCTTTAAGACTGATGCCGACAAGACAGACCCACAAGGAGGGCTAAGGAGGGGTCATATAACCCAGTTAGTGAACACACCAGAAGATGGCTGTTAAGTCTAATCCTCGCTGTAAAAAGCCGGCCACATATGTGGCATAGGTGGGTTATGTCAGTTGCAGATAGGCCTGCTTCTTCTCTCAGCTTTTTGTTGATATGGCACTCTTTCGCCCTGGCCTCTCTTTTTGCTTCAAGCGATCGAGAGCTAGTGCTTCAAGCCGTGGATGTCAATATCATATTCCTTGAAGGAGCCCTTGAGAGTGTGTCTGTAGAGCTTATATTGGCCTTCTTGGGAGCGCTTTCCTGCACACAACTCTCCGTACAGAAGTCGCATGGGAAGGCGATTGTCTGGCATGCGGACTACGTGTCCCGCCCATCGAAGTTGGGACCTTTTTACTGTAGCATTGATACTGTGCATGTTGGACAGCTTTAAAATTTCTGTGTCTGCTATGTGGTCAGACCAACGCATCTTATGGATACTCCTTAAACAGAGTAGATGGAAGGAGTTTAGCCTTTTGGTGTGGTGGGAGTTTAGGGTCCAGGACTTTGACGCAT
Source organism: Biomphalaria pfeifferi (assembly GCA_030265305.1). Classification (NCBI taxonomy): domain Eukaryota; kingdom Metazoa; phylum Mollusca; class Gastropoda; family Planorbidae; genus Biomphalaria; species Biomphalaria pfeifferi. Next base: position 4,050,879 of record JASAOG010000003.1, on the reverse strand, counting down.
ATAGGAGTGACGGGAAAACTACAGTACTGTAGACTTTCAGTTTTGTGGATATGCTGAGTCCTCTCTGTTGCCACACTTGTTCTTGAAGACTGCCAAAAGCAGCACTGGCACGAACAATACGGAAGTCGACCTCATCATCTAGGTTGGCGTTTGCTGATATAGTGCTTCCAAGATGGACCAAACTAATAATGATTAGGGGAGCACCAGATAGTACTTTTTATATTCGGCCGGAGCCGGTTATGACATTTGATATTCGACCGGAGCTGAATACCTAAGTGTCTTGTAAATAGCTTGTGTTGCTGAACATTTTACGAAACTGTTAAATAACATACCTATATTGGTTGGTATTAATTTTTTTCCTTTTATATACCTTATTGTTTTAAACTCTGTTACTGATTGATTTATTCAAGCTTAACAGTATTTATAAACAGATAGGCCTATCACAAATTAAGATGCCACCAACTGTAATGGATGTGTGTGGGAGGGTCAATATAAAATATGTTAGTATATATTTAACTGGTTACTAATGTAAATCTCTCATAAGTAAAGTGCAATCTGCCTTGTATGGTGGTTGGATGTATGTGTTCATAAATTTCAGACCAACAACCTGGTCAGATATACGTAGTGAGCCTACACATGTAGTCCTAGTGTAGTGCGTATAGTTGTTTGTGTAATTGCTTTTTCCTTGGGCATTTAAAATTTAAAGATAGCCGTGGTCATGTCTTTTACCCTAATATAGATTTTTTTTTTCTACAAAATAATTAGTTACTGGCTTACTGGGCTATGAAATTTTGCGGTTTGTGTTCTGTGTAGCTAAAGGTCACTCGTTTAGGTGTGTGATCTTTAGTCCAGCTTACTAATTGAGATTTATATTCAAATAACTCAAACACACTTGAAAAGGTGTGGCCTCTAGTCCAGCCATGTGATTCAGATTTTTCTCCAAATAAGCAAACTCTTTGTCCAGTTACCCGTGTAGATGGTGGCTCGAAGTCCACCCCCCCCCAATTAAGATTTACTACTAAGTTAACAAACCTAGTTCCCTCGTGTGACCTCTAGAGAGTGCTTATGTCCATTGTATCTGACTTGGGGTCACCTGTCAATCAATGAAATCAATGTGATGGACTAAACAAATAAAAGGGAGTGGGAGTTGTTCATCTATACCTCTGGAAATATACCTGGTTACCCTATTAGAGGTGTGGCTCTTGTAGTCCAGCCCCCTTAATAAAGATTTTCTACCAAGTAAACAAACTCAGTTCCCTCGAAAGGTGTGACCTCTAGAGAGTGTCAATACCCTGACATTAAACCTACGTCCATCGTATTTAACTTGTGGTCACCTATCTATAAATAAACTCAATGTGATGGTCTAAACTAATAAAAGGGGGTGGGAGTTGTTCATCTCTACCTCTGGAGATATACCCGCACAGCTAGACAGACGTCTGGTCAGCATGACATAATCAAGGAATGTAACATTTTAACATGTTAACTATTCAACTCAAAGGTCAATACAAATAGAAAAAAATGTTCCAGCCATTGCTGCTCTGTATATAAAGCGCATTTATGATGTAAAGTTTCATTTCTATTTATATTAACACGCCTTATCTTTATAATAAACGATGTAGGTGCATATTCATAAAGGCTATATTTTTAAGTACAATATTTTGTTTTAATATAAACATTAACACATTCTACAACAGACATTAATGGAACAAGGTGCACTTTATGCATATTAAATATGTGTACTTTTTTACTATCTGGTTTACTATCTGGTAGTGATATTCGGCTGGAGCCGAATATTGCCAAATAGTGAAAAAATGTCGAATATTCGGCAGAAGCCGCAGCGACTATCCGGTGCACCCCTAATAATCAAAATCAGCATTAGTCTACCATAACATTGAACACATCTAAAATGCATCATTGTTTAGCTACCAACCTTTACTGCTCTCTCCATCCACACTTTGCCCTTGATCTGATTCTTCATATTCATCTTCCTCTCTATCAGGGGAAATACATGGATAAAATATGAATTTAAATTAGATGTAAGTGTAGTGGATGATTACAAATACTTTACAAACAAGACATTTTTAAAAATGCAAATATTGTCTGAATTTATTTATATAATAGCTATTTTAATTTTGATAATAAAGGTATTTTCAGATGATAAGAAAAATATTTACAAAAAGTAATACATTTATTGTCTTTGAAAGTTTAGAACATGTTGTGTCAATAACAAATAAAAATATGAAATTCTATCATCAATCATAATATTTATTATAGTCGACAACTGTGCTTCACTACATTGAAATAGTTTGTACATGTTGATTTGTTTTTCAAACCAGAGCACTGTTGTTGTTTTTTTGGTATCCTTCAAAGAATTCCCCCACACACACACATTTTTGTCTCATGAATTCTAGTAGCCCTTATTTTCATTGTTCCTCCCATGAAACAAGCTTCTAGGGACAGCCATTATTACTAATTAGTTATCCTGTCCTAAATAATAATAATAATAATCTTTATTATCCGTGTGGAAATTTGTCTTACAATTTGTGCATTACACCAAACAAAAAACATTATAACTATAAGAAACCAAAGTGTACATTCACACCAGACTCACTCATAATTTACATGTGACAAAGTTTATACCAGATTGTTCTTATTTAATGATTTGATTGCCAGGGGAACAAAAGAGTGTTTGTGTCTGTTTGTCTTTGCCTTCCATGTCTTGTATCTCTTTTGTGATGGTAAAATCACAAAATCCTGACACAAAGAGTGATTCTTTATTTCGATCTTGTTAGCTTTTTTATAGATGTTTGTCTCAAACAACTGCCCAAATAATGGGGTTTGTTTTTTGCCAATGATTTTACCAGCAGCATTTAGGATTCTATAAAGTTTATTTTAATTTTTAATGTTAAGATTGCCATACCAGGCAGTGATACTGAAACTTAAAATATTGCAGATGTGAGCATGATAAAACATAGCCAAGGCCTTTTTGCTAACAATAAACGAGGACAGTTTTCTTAGTAATCGTAATCTTTGCTGCCCTTTTTTGCTGATATAATCAGTATTTGCAGTAAAATTTAGTTTATTGTCTAGGATAGTACCAAGGTATTTAAAGGTTTGCACAATTTCAATAGTCTCTCCAGCTACAGAAACAATATCATTTTCCTTCTTGTCCCTATGAAAATCAATTATCATTTCTTTGTTTTTTTTTACATTTCATAATAAAAAAGTATCATTGCAGTATTTTTCAATGTGTTCTATTTCTTTGAAATACTCATTTACCTCTGAGCTCTCTGAGAGCAAGGCAGCCGCATCATCAGCGAATTTTGTGAAGGAGCAACAAAAACTATCGGATTGAAAATCATTGGTCTACAAAATGAACCACAAAGGCGATGTCACAGCCCCTTGGGGCGCCCCTGTGTTAACTATGCGTTCATTTGATATAACATTGTTTACCCTAACCCTCTGAGCTCTCTGGGTCAAAAATTCATTAGCCCATAGTATTATGTATGGACTAATCTGCAACGCTTTCATCTTTTCAATGAGTAAATGAAGTGGTATAGTGTTAAAAGCTGATGAGAAATCAATAAAGAACAATCTTACATAAGTGTTCGATAAGTCCAGATGTTTGTAGACACAATTTAAAATATTTAGGATGGCATCGTCTACACCTTTACCCATTTGGTAAGCAAATTGTAATGGGTCTAACTTATTACAAAGATCATTCAGAAGAAACATTTTAACCAATTTTTTTAAACATTTAGACACAATGAAAGTAAGTGAAACAGGTCTATAGTCATTCATTTCCTTCAGTTTGGAAACCTTTGGCACAGGTACAATTATAGATGACTTCCACACATCTCATGGTTTAGTAATGAAGTAGAAGAAATATCTTGGAAAGGTTCAGCTAGTTGTTCAGCACATTCTTTTAAGATTCGCCCTTTTATTCCATCAGGCCCACCAGCTTTCATTGAGTTGACGTTTTTGAAAATGTTACAAACTTGCTCTGTAGTAATCGCTAATTCTGAACAGTTGTTAACATTGACATCCTCAAGGGCTTTGAGTCTTAGATAATTCAAATCTTTCGTGTCGAAGCGACAATAGAAATCATTTAACTCGTTGGTTAATGTTTTTTCGTCTCTTATAGCAAGATTACTTTTACTTTTGACCTGTGCTCCTGCCTCTCTATCTATCTTTACTTTTTCTCCTCTCATGAAACAGTCTGCTAGGAAGACCTGTTAACACAAATTAGTCTTCTCTCCCACTTAACATGGATGGCTGCCTGGTCGTGCGGTTTGCGCGCTGGACTGTCGTTCGGATTTATCAATGGCCGAGTGTTCAAATCCTGCCAGCTCCCATCCCCCGTCGTCCTGCGGGATGTTAGGACTAGGAAGTAAACTATCTTCAACTCTGAAGGAACATCCAAAACATGTAAAACATTTTACAAACATTTTACATACATACACAGTGACATTTTTTTTTTCATTATCAGTTCTTGGTCTAGTCTCCAGATAGCTAAGATAAATGGGCCTTATATAAAGGGATCATGCATCATGGTTCCTTCTCAGGCTTACTGATGTTATTCAAAGTAATGCTTCACATTGGCAAAAGCCCTCAGAAGGAATCTGTTAATTACAGCAGTTTTGCACAGAAACTACTTATAAAAAAACAATTTCGACTACTGAAGATTGGAAGTTACCATGCACTTATAAGTTACTGGTTAGTGAACTTATACTTAACCAGAAATGTAAAATTACAATTAAAGGTTTATTCAAATAAAAACTTTGATATGATAATTTGAAATTTCGGGTATTTGGCACATCAGCACAATTTAGGCCATGTTTTGCCCATAAAACCTTAAGGGTTACTTCCCCTTTATAGATCAAGATCTAAATGTTATAATAAGGTCCATTCATAGCTCAAAAAGTAAAAATAGTAAAAATTTATATAATTTAATAAAAATCTGTCGTAAATATATATTTATAATTACTTTGCCCAATATCAAATCAAACTTTCATAACTTTGGTTGTCAACCCCATCTCCTGTGTTTTCCCAGGGTCAACATAACCAACAAAAGTTGTCTGCTCCAAAACATTTCCCTCTAATATCTGGGGCAATGAAGGATATGTTCTATGGTGAGATAAGAATGACAGTACTCCCACAGTGAGGGCTCTTCTCTCTTTAACACAAGGAGTGTGTAATGTAGGTATGGCCAATCCTAAGTGTGGACTGGTCGTGCTTCCACGATTTGTCAAACTTTTAGACATGGACTGCCACCTGACATCCGTCACAACTCATCTAAGCTTGTTATGGGTTTCAGCCTCCCACTGATCCTGCCACTCTCTGTAGGTGGTAGAGGCTATATTCTGTCTCAGGTCTGAGCAGGGAATTTGGATTACTGACACAGCTCGATTTAAGGCACTCTTTGCTTCTCTGTTAGCTATTTCATTTCCCTCTATCTCTATGCCCACATGGAAGGGCACCCAGATGAAGGTGACATCTCTATCTTCAGGTGTTGTTTGCTCTAAAAGAGTTAGGCTTTTATGTATCAATGGAATGTCAGTCTTCATCCACCCCAAAGCTTGAAATGCAGAGTCAGAGCATATGAGGAATTTTCTTCTGTCTGATGTTTTTACAGCCATAAGTGCAAGTTAGATTGCATGTAACTCGGCCATAAAGATGTTATATTATGTTATATTATGTTATATTATATAAAACTAAAAAAAACACAAAAAAACAGTTCTTGAATATCACATTGTCATTTATTACAATAATGTCTTTTATTTTGTATTTAACTAAATTACTTTTTTATAAAGCAGTGGGTTAAAATGAAATCAGAAAAAAAAAATCATAGAATAATGAAATTAAATATAAATAAACAAATAACAATCTTACCTGATGACATTGATTTGATGTCTTTCAACTTTTTTCCTCAACTCTGCAATAACACTATGAAGTTCAATAATTCTCTCTTCATACCTAGAGGTCAACTCTTCAAGTCTGTCTTCAAAGTCTGCAGGACCAAGTTTATTGTCAGTTGAGATCTGTAGTTAGAAGGATGTGGATGATTATACATTACAAATTAGACTTGTACTACATTAACCATATGGCTATGACAAGGACATGTAATAATGTTATAACATGCAGACAATTATATGATAAAATTATACATTAATAATTGATATATTTTGCCAAGTCCATCAACAACCAAACAACCAAAGCCTTTATTTCTTTCAACTGATACTAACAAAATTTTGATGGGTAATAATGATTTTGTTCTTCAAAGAAATACAGTGAATGAGTAAGAAATTGTTAGAAAATCAAAATTTTGAGGCAATGAATGCAGCTGTTAGTATTTGGATAGCATTTGGATAGTGTCTCATCATTTGGTTTGGATCAGGAAGGAATTATACTTAAGAGTAAACTGAGGTATTCATCTATCTTACTGATTCTGACAGCTTTTCTAACTTTTATGATTTTAAAAAATCTTAACAAATATGTGAACTGAAAACATTGCACTAATTTTCTGAGCAGGAGATATTAAATTTGGGACACTGGATTACCAAGCCCTAGTAGAGCTCTACTTATTTTAAAGATTTAGAAATAACTGAGACTGGTTTCATTACTTTACAATGTAAGATTAATTTTTAAATTGCTGAAATATTCCCTTGTGTTATCCATATTTTTAGATAGTAGCCTGACAAAGAAAAAAAAAATTAAAAAAAAAAAAAAAATTTGAAGTCCAGTTATTGTCAATAAACTATAGAAAGTTTTCCCCTCAACATTTCATTTGTTCATGTGACGGAGAAAATCAACTGGTATTAAAAGGTTTAACATTTACAATGTAAGTGTAAAAATTAAATTAATTTTTATTAGCGGCCCCCGTAAGGGAAAAAGCCACTATTAGGTTTGTGCAAAATGTCCGTCTGTCACACTCAGATCTCGAAAACTAGAAGAGATATGAAAAATATTATTTCACCATTAAATGCAGCTTGAAAAGTTTAGGTGTAACGGTTACTTTTGGTTCTCTAAAAGCAAATCGTTTAATTTATAAAATTAATTATGCAAGCGATTTTTTTCATAAAATACACCAATTCTAAAACAATTACGTAAATGTAAGGGAGGCAATGTTACAATATGCTAACAAAGACGGACAATTTATGTGTATTTTCAGTATCAGTAAAACAAATATATGTATAAAATGTACAAGAAATGTTTACAACAAATATAAATAATAGTTAAAGGTGTTTTTTCTGGTCAACTAGCTGCTAAAATTAAAAGAAAACATTTCTGTTTGTTTTATAAAGGCTAATAATGCACTTTTTATGTAAATATCACGCACATTTTTTAAACTGGACTTTTTATGCAGCAACTTTCGTGCAGTGGCGTAACGTCACAACATGTTGTGGTGCTAAACCAATTCCTTAAACTTTTTTAAAAAATCAGATTTTGTTTATTTTTTGTTTAGTGCCCCCATCCGAATTAAAAAAGATTATTTTTGTGCGTTTTGTCTGTTGGTCGGTCTGTCCGTCACGATTAGATTAACAAATAACACTAACGGCTATTGTAAATCTGATTTAACCTTCAATTTTTCATTCAGGAATATTGCAATAGTTTTAAGTATCTATAATAGATTGTTCCGGATGTTTTGTGAAAAACAAATGAATGCCAACGAATATTTCTTTGCTCTTCTAACTTATATTACATTTTATTTCCATGCTTAAATGTTGCAATAAATACATGATCTTTAATATATTGTTCCGGTTTTTTAATGTAAATAGCATATAAATGCTAAATAAAAATATCTATACTGATTTATATTTTATTAACTATAAAGTTGTTCCGGATATTGTTTTATAAAAAACAAATTATGTCAAATGATTGTTTGAAATCGTATAATTGACTAATATCACACTTATATTCTTTGACACTTCGTCACTATAATTTATTTATCAGTATCAATTGTTCCGAATTTTAACTTAAAACAAATTTATGCCAAATGACTTTATTTTTTTCAAAAATATCGACATAGGTTGTTCAGGATTTTAAAATAAGAAAGTAATTTACTAGAAACGATTAATGAAAATCACTTTTTAGACTTATTTTACAGTTAATTTTCTTGCTGAAACATAATAAAAGTTGTTTAATCAGTAAAGAATGTTCCGGATTTTGTTTCGAAAAAGAAATCGACCTACATTACCTTAATTTTCTTTCAAATCGTCACCAAAAATGATCCGAATTTTATATGAAAAATCTAAAAGAACTCACTTGGTGCACCAATGTCTATGAACCCTCCAGAAGCTGCTCGTATAGATATTTTTTAGTCTTATTAGGCCGTGTGACGTAGTGGATTTTTTTCCATTGACATCATATGGAATAAATTCTTTAAATGAAATGCTAAAACAACTCGGTATAGTAATGTTTATTAAACCTCGTAATGTGACTCGCATATTAAAAAGACATAATAGCTAGATTTAGATCTAATCTAGATTTTTTACACTAGATCTAGATTTTTTTTTACACTAGAGTCACTAGAGCTAGATTTTTTTTTATACTAGAGCTAGATTTTTAAAACAAGATTTAGATTTAAGTTCTAATTAAAATCATTGTAGAATCTAGATCTAGAATTTCTTGGTCTAGTTTAGAATGTTTGTTGTTTTACATGTTTCGGATGTTTATTCAGAGTTGTAGTCCAAATCTCCCGCAGGACGACGGGGATGGGAGCAGGCAGGATTTGAACCTGGGACCATCGATGAATCCAAACGACAGTCCAGATCGCAAACCGCACTACCAGACAGCCATGATTTAGACTAGATCAAGATCTATAATTATAATTTTTAGACTTAAAATGTAGATTTTTACTTCTAAAGTCTAGATTGTCAATATGTTAATATTGCAATGTTATAAAATACTAAAACTAATCTACTATTTTAAAATTTAATAATGCGATTAGCCTATTAATTGATTATCTAGTGTTTTTTTTTAAAATAAATCTTATCTAAATTACATCTACATTATCCCAAATATATATTTTATATCTAGATCTAGTAGATATAGATATTGAGAGTGCTAAATTAAAAGTTTAATTTAGGTAGATCTACATCCTCATTCTAGTTCCATTTAAATGAAAATGCTCAATACCAAAAGATTATCTAAAATCGCTCTTTTGACATATTGTACATACCCGGTAGTTGTCATTCCGTAATGTGTAGGTATATTATCAATAATAGGCTATTAGTTTGTAACCAGTTTGGCATTAGGTTAAGAGCAATGCCTGGTCATGCTGTTAGCGAGCAGGACTGATTATCTCTACGGTCTCGGTTTCATACCTTCCTCGATGCCATCCTCCTTCGACCAGAGGAAGATTTTACATTTAGAATTATTTTTTTTTACGCTAAATGAATCTTTTAAACATTATTACTTTTAACAATCAAAACAAAATCACGTCTTGAATATTCCTTGCAAATATGCAGATCCGACAGCAATCCATCTCCCACGGGGGCTGCCTCTGAGTTTGTGTGGCAACACAAACTCTCTTTGTAAACTTGTTATAAATTATGTGATGGACAGAAGTTGCCCCAGCACATAATTTGCCATCCATAACTTTGAGCTTTTATTTGTTATAACTAATACATATTTACATTAATTTACTTCTAATTTATCTCTATAAATAAGCCAACGCCCTCATTCTCTAATTCACTCATCACCAGTTCTCCCATTTGGAGTGGACAAAAAAACAAAAAAAAAGCTTAATGTTATTACTTTCCATGAATATGGAACAACTAACGAAAGTGATAGTTAATTTTCCTCAAAACAATTTTCTTGTAATTTCTTATAATACATTTTTTGATATATAATTTTTAAAACCACTCATAAACATTAGTGAAAAGGGGGAGAGTCATTTCAATGGAGGACTCAAAAACATATTGTGTATAGTTAGGGGAGGGGAGGTTTTTTCTTTAGGCAAGGATAACTCTTTTGAGACATGGGATGCAGAGCTTAAGGTATGTGTTCAATTCAAACAATCTTTGGGCTTTTTAATTGTAATTGTTTGTAACTGCAGTTTTCCTTACCTAATCAACCGCGAGACCAGCACTCATAGTTTTCAAATTTCATGTTGCCAGTAGCATGACTGTTTTTTTTTTAAATTATTATTTTGTGTATGTTTTAGTCCACTTGTTGACTTAATGTAAATTTCTAGGCAACCATTAGATATTCTATATTATATATTTATTTTTTTTCCTAGCCCATGCTTTTAATTCTTCTAGCTTATATAACCAAATTTTCTCCCCCCCCCCCCCCCCCCCCCCCCAATGCATTTTATTTTCCATACATAAGTACATTGATGCCAGTAACCAAGTAATATAGAGAACTAAACAAATGACTTACATGTCTATGAGTATGACAACCATCCAACATACTTTGTTCTGTAGCCAGCCTTACTATATGATTCTTCAGTTCAAATATTTCCCCTTTCAATGAAGTCAGTGCAGCAGCATGGAGCTGTGGACCCATCAAATAGTGTGTACATTTTATGCTTCCACTTGAGCACAGATCTCTATTTCAAGAGTAAGGAGCATAGAAGAAGAACAGACAGCAGTGACAGATAAAAATACAATGGAGTGCATCTTAGTATCTTAGGACCATCTAGATTTTGGGAAGAAATGCCTGAGTACACCTTAAATTTCATGGGAACAAAACTTGAGACTTGATGAGACTATGTTTCTTGGTTGGTAGAAAAGTAATGTAATGATACACAAAATTACTTGTTAAAACATGATCTCTGCTTCTGTATACAATCAAAAGCAGATTTATGATGTACTGTTTCTGCTTAGATTTTTAAAAAAAATGATGCCAACATACAGACTTCAATATTATATGGTCTAAAGACTTGTTTAAAAAATTGCTAACTTTCAGTTAGCAGTGCCTCATTTATAATCTCCAGAGAATTGAGCGTACCAAAAGTAGGTTTCAAAATGTAGACAAAGATAATAAATAAACAGTTATTTTAAAATTGTTCAACACTAAGAACAAACAAGGGTTTGAGTATTATAGGGTGAAAGTATGGTAGGGTAACAACAGGGTGGTAGGCTTTCATCTAGGTATTAAGTTTGATAGCTTAACAACTGCATTGGGAGGGGGGGAGAGAGAGACTTTCATCTGGGTAGTAAGGTTGATAGCTTAACAACTGGGGGGGGTAGGCTTTCATCTGGGTAGTAAGGTTGTTTTCATCTGGGTATTAAGGTTGATAGCTTAACAACTAGGGGGTAGGCTTTCATCTGGATAGTAAGGTTTATAGCTTAACAACTGGGTGTTAGGCTTTTATCTGGATCCCATAGAATCTTGATTATTGTCTTTTTATATATGAGTTCATGAGATCATTATGTACAAACATTAAGACTTCCTATTACTATTACTACTATTTTTTGCAACTCTGTGGGGAAAAGCTCCAATTATTTGTATGAGACCTGTCACAATAAGATTTCACAAACAAAAAATGTTTTTGTTAATTTGATTTTACCAATACCTATATAAGGGGCTTAAAATAGGTGAAATAGCTACTTTTGATCTTTCAAAAATTAACCTGGTGTTTCAAAATTATATATATGGAAACTTACACCTGCCATCAATATTTTAAAATCTTGTATATTTTTAGCGGCCACTGAAAGGGGAAAAGACGCTATTAGTTTTGTGTGAAATGTCTGTCCGTCTGTCCCATTTAGATCTCGTAAACTAGAAAAGATATTGAAAATCCGACATCACAATATTTTAGACCATTCAAAGTTCTGATGCAACGGCTAGTTTTTTTTTTCCTGAAAGCGAAAAATCTAATTTTAAAATCAGTTATGCGAGCAGTTTTTTAAAGAGAAAAAGCTAATTAGTATGCATTATAATACAGACCTAATTTAAAACGAATAGCAATCTTATAAACTACATTTTCTTGAACTTTTTTTTTTTCGGAAATGTTTTTTTTTTTTTGTTGTTTTTTTTTGAGTATTTGAATAATAGATTGAGCTTTTTCAAAACAATTACATCAATTATAAGACTTCAGTTAGGTCAGGAGAGGCGCGGTAGCTGAGCGGTAAAGCGCTTGGCTTCCGAACCGAGGGTCCCAGGTTCAAATCCTGAAGAAGACTGAGTTTTTCAACTTTCGAATCCTTGGGCACCTCTGAGTCTACCCAGCTCTAATGGGTACCTGACATTAGTTGGGGAAAAGTAAAGGCGGTTGGTCGTTGTGCTGGCTACAGGACACCCTCGTTAACCGTAGGCCACAAAAACAGATGAACTTTACATCATCTGCTCTACAGACCACAAGGTCTGAAAGGGGAACTAGTTAGGCCAGGTTCACATCTAACTTTGCATTCACTTGCACCTATCCTTTGATCTGCTGCACCATTGGGGCACTAAACAAGATCTGTCAACCTTCTTTCTCCATTCTTATCTCTCATTTATCTTTGATATTATTTCATTTGGATGTTCTTTCTGAATATATTAAAGCCTGCCTGGGTGGACCACTTCGGGGGCCGATTTTGAGTTTGTGTTTCCACACAAACTGTCTTTGTAACCTTGTTTTAAATTTATTTCGTTTGACATAAAAAAAAGGAAAATGCATCTTACAATATTGAGATATATGGATGTAAATGTGCAGTTGCTTTTTTTTTTTTTTTTTACATATTTTTATATTTTGCATGTTAATACTAATTAGTGACAAACTGATACATAATTAACATTTGTCTTCTGTTATTGTCAAATAAATATAGTAACAAAAAATGTTTAAAATGATAAAATATTTTCAGGTGTGACAACTATTCCAAAAGTATGCACTTTATAAACTAACTATGCAGATTGTTTTGACATAATATAAACTTTTATAAGCTAACTATGCATTATAAACTTTTATAAGCTAACTATGCATAAAGAATTACATAATAAAAACTAGGGGTGCACCGGATAGTCCCTCCGGCTCCGGCTTCTGGCGAATATCCGGCATTTTTTACTATCCGGTGCTATCCGGCTCCGGTCGGATATCACTACCGGATAGTAAAAAATACACCTATTTAATATGCATAAAGTGGACCTCGTTCCATTACTGTCTGTTATAGAATGTATTAATGTTTATATGAAAACAAAATAATGTGCTTAAAAATAGAGCCATTATAAATATGCACCAAACATCGTTTATTATAAAGACAAGGCATGTTAATAACTTAATATAAATAGAGATGAAACTTTACATCATAAATGCGCTTTACATACAGAGATGCAATGGCTGGCACTTTTTTCAATTTGTCTTGACCTTTGAGTAAGTTAGTTAACATGTTAAAATGTTACAGTCCTTGACTACGTCATGCTGACCAGACGTCTGTCTAGCTGTGCGGGTATATCTCCAGAGGTAGAGATAAACAACTCCCACCCCATTTTATTAGTTTAGTCCATCACATTGAGTTTTTTATAGGCAGGTAATCACAAGTTAAATACGATGGACGTAGGTTTAATGTCAGCATATAGACACTCTCTAGTGGTCACACCTTTCGAGGGAACTGAGTTTGTTTACTTAGTAGTTAATCTTTATTTGGGGGGGGGGGGGGGCTGGACTACAAGAGCCACACCTCTAAGGAAACCAGGTATATTTCTAGAAGAACAACTCCCTCACCCTTTTATTTGTTTAGCCCATCACATTGAGTTCATTGATTGACAGGTGACCCCAAGTCAGATACGATGGACGTAAGCACTCTCTAGAGGTCACACGAGGGAACTAGGTTTGTTATTGGGGGGGGGGGGGGGGGACTAGACTTTACATTATAAATTCGTATTACATACGTAGCAGCGATGTCTGACACACTGGCTTGTCTTGACCTTTGAGTGGTCTAGTAAACATGTCATATTCCTTAACTACGTCACGCTGATAATCTGTCTAGATGTGCGGGTATATCTCCAGAGGTAGAGATGAGCTACCCCCACCTCCTTTTGTTGGTTTAGTCCATAACATTGAGTTCACAGATAGGCAGCTGACCACATTAAGCCAGATGTCAACGTGTTGACACTGTCTAGAGGTCACATCTTATGAGGTAACTGAGTTTGTTTACTTGGAGTAGAATTTTTATTAGGGGCGGGACTACAAGCCAAATCTCTATAAGGTTAATTTGGTATGAGTTTGTTTATTATGAGATAGGTTGTCAATCAAGGGTCTGGACCACAAACCACACCTTTTATACTATTGGACGGGTAATAAGTTTGTTTACTTTGAGTTAAGTCTCAATTATGGGTCAGGACTACAAGCCAAACAGACACTGACCAAGGGTATCTTTAAAGGGAGGGCTCAAGAGACTCAACACCCCCAACTTCTTATTTGTTTAATCCATGACAATGTATTGAGAGAATATAGACATTGACCATTCTTAAGCCAGATTGGATTAACGCAAATTGTTAAGACATATTGACACTGTCTAGAGGTCACTAGATGATGACACTAAGTTGGTTTACTTGGAGAGAAATGTCAATTAGAGCGCTGAACTTATGGACACACCCCTACAAGTATTTTGTTACACAAGCCACGGGTATAAAAGTGGCTTGCAAGGGCATTTAGTAAATTGAAAAGCAGTAATAATGGCTGATAAAAAGTCATCACTTATATGGCGTTACTTTAATGTCAAAACAATGGACAACTCTAAAGCAGTTTGCAATGCTTGTAAAATAGTTCTGTCACGTGGTAAACTAGGCAAACCTAAAGACTTCTCAACCAGCAATATGATTAGTCATCTACGCTCGAAACACCCAGACTTATTCAACGAAATGACTGCATTGAATTAAGCAAATAAATATTACTGTTGAATTACGTTTTCTAACGTGTTAACTTTAGATCTTACTCTGGTGTTATGTGTGTGTCTTGAATTACAATATTCTTAAAATTTAAGAGTGTCAAGTAACTCCTCGTTATTACTGGAATTACTTAAGATATTTACTAAGCCACTATCCGTATTAGGTACAAACCAGAAGCGGTTTGTGGTCGTTAAAACACGAGCCTAATGACAAGTTGATGGTGTAAAATACATGAACACAAACATCTACCCACTATACAACTTAGATTGTACTTAAGAGAGATTTACGCTATAAAACCAAGATTGAACTTTACCTTTGAAAGATTTACATTAGTTACATATAAGTTTATATTTTCTGCATGAGTTATCCCACATTCTACTTTACAATTAGCGGCCTCATACATACGCACACACCATCTCATGTTACAAAGATTAGTTTATAATAAGCATATCAGTAAAAAAAATGCTGTTGATTTTAATTTATCAGTCAGTGATAGAGTTTAAAGTAAGAAAGTAATAACAAAATAATATGAATATAGGTATGTTATATAGAAGATTTGCAAAAACTTCAGTAAAACGAGCTGTTTGAGTCATGTAGGTATTCGGCTCCGGATCCGGCCGAATATCTAATTTTACTATCCGGTTATATCCGGCTCCGGCCGGATATCAAAAAGTACTATCCCGTGCACCCCTAATAAAAACTTTTACAAACTAACTATGCATACTGTTTTGACATACAAAAATTAATATGCAGTTCATGCTGTATTCTAGTGTAAAACATGTGTGAGTACCCCAGCACACAAAACCACTCATGAGTTTGTACACCAACATACAAACAGCAGTTATTAAATTTTGTTTCATGTTATTGAAAACAAATCAAAAAATAAAGTTAATGACTCAAGAATTGAATCTAGTGGAAAGAAAGAGAGACAGAGTGAGTGGAGAAAAAAAAAGATTTCTGTAAAATGTATAAAACCTTTAAAAAAAAGGTAAAAAAACACGTATCTAAATTTCCACTAACTAGAAATCAGGATAGATGATTTCAATGGATTCAATTATTACCATGTATTCTGGCAGTAAAAAATAAAAACACATAGGCTAAGTCTAGAAGTAGAGAAACAACACAAGACAACTGGCTAGGTCTGTTAGACTCACAAGCTGTACCATCTGTACTTCCCTACAAGTACTTTGTGCCATGTGAAGTGATCACAGAACCTAGGTGGGGATGGGGGGGGGGGGTACACACATGCTTGTAGTACAAGAAGAGGAAAAAAAAGGTGAGGGGGGCACCTTAAACAACTTAGTTGTGGTTTGATAATACAGTTGTAATTGATGTTTGACCTGGAAGAAGTGTGTGGATATGGACTTTTGTTCTGCATAATGTGGAACCCTGCTAGACAGAGATTAGATCAACAGACAATGAAGTTAGTATAGACATACTACAATATCAAGTATTCTTCTTGTATTTTGAGTTCCACTTTCTGTTATGGTAAGCATCATTAACAGAAATAGTTTACAAAAATAAAAGATTACGTTTTATGCTGTACGTGAGAACGGGAGATGTGAGCGCACAGCAATAAAATGTCTATTTTGAATGACGACTCGTCTGCTACGTTCAGGTAAAGACGTGGCTAAGTGTAACATCAAGCACATCCGGTGATTTCAATGTTTAGAAAGAACCTCTTTCAACCGATGAGGCCTACACACATCAGAAAGTCCAATCCAATAGTCCTGTACAGACTGAGAATAACAAGGCAGATAGACGTAACACCGATATCAATAGAGAGAATCACAAATCTTTCTTTCTCTCTCTCTCTCTGTATAATCTAAAGCCCTGGCTACATCCCCGACTCCACACTACTTCTCATACAAAACAATGACATTTATAGGGAGTAATACATAAGATGAAATGAAAAGTTATCATAGAATCCCCATATTGATAAAATTATTCAAAAATCAAGCAAACTAAAATGCTATTTAACTTAAGTTATGCCAATATTAGAATATGCACCCTCTGTTTGGGATCCCTCAACTCAAGAAAACAATTACAAAATAGATCAGTGAGATTTATAACAAACGAATATTCCAATTTGATTTGAGTAACACCATTAGTAAAATCACTTAACTTAGACACACTTCAGTACAGAAGAATATAAAGTAATGTAGCTATATTAAACACTAAACCATAATTTACAAATAGAAAAACAAAACCTAATGAAATATTCAGAAAGACACAAAGATAAAGGTACATTTCTTATTCCACATACTAGAACAAATTCGTACAAGTACTAAAATATTGATATTCGTAATGCCTGTATCTAGGGCGAGGCCGTACGAGTTTACATTTTTATTTTATTTAGGACTACTATAGAAGGACTATAGTTCCCATAGTCCCGATACAGTCTAGAAAAACCGTTGCTCACGCCGAGAAGTAAAATAATGGGCCTATTATTGGATTGGAAGAAATTATTTGCAGTGTAACTTCTCAAATTGTTACGTTCAGACATTTTATAGAGCACATACTGCATGAAATCTAGGAACATTTAAGCAAAACTTGTTAAGTACCTTATTCATTATGGCTTTTTTAAATATTTTTTTTTTACAAAATATCTTATCTTCGTCTAACATCAACTGATGCTAAATTTCTAGTTACATGGATCTTGCAGTAGAGTGAAATGCCGCACTTTTCCTGGATCGACTTGAAATGTTGACTTAATGTTCTAAAGAAGCTTTCACCGAATCTATTTTCGGACATAAAAGTCGGAGCAGTTAAGTTTAAATATAAATGTAAAATTTATTTTAAAGTTTGCATTTAGGCTATTGTAATAATTCAGTACCAAAATAAAATATTACACTGTATAATTTTGGAATACATCTGGATTAAGCCTATGTCAATTGTCTATTGAAATTATCATTATTATATTAACAAAATAGATTTTTTGGTCCATGTATGGCCTATACAGGTGGAATGTTTTAATATTGTGATTAAAACGGGGTGTTCAACTGGAATAATAAAAAAAAAACGGGGTGGTTGTAAAAGATCATTGTTCAAATAAATGTGAAATATTGTCTCTATAAAAGTTTTATTAAACGAGCACCAGGAACAAGAAGAGGTAGACAGAGAAAACGATTGGGAGACAATATAATAGAATGGGTAGGCCTGTAAATGAATGACATTCTATCCAAGGCAAAAGACAGATGAATGGAGAAAGACTGAACAGATCTTGTGTGGTGCCCCAACGGTTTCACAAACTAAGGGATAAGTGAAGGTGGTGAAGCGAGCACCCCTATTACAAATACTTTAATAATAGTAATAACACAAGGCAACAACAAAATTTTTTTTTCTTGTTCCCTACAAGAAATTGTTTTTTTCTTGTTTCTTAGGTTCAGAACCCCTTTTATAATTCATTTATTCAGGCAAAACTTTGGTTTTGTCACTGCTGTCTAACATTTTCTGTTTTGCAGTGTATATGCATTTACATGTATGAATTGATTTTGTACCTTTAAATATATGTCTGAATTTTTTTAGATTTTTCAGATAAAATCATTGTGAATATTGATTGTTGATTGAAATCAGTGACTTCATTGACTTTATGTAAAATATGGCATCTAGAGGTTGCACCTATCCAGCAGATGCCTTCTGTTATGTTTGCGGCGAATTCATAAAGAAACGTGCGAAGAAATTCTTTGACAACATCAGCAACAATGAAGGAAGCATATAAATCCTACTTTGGCATGCCAATTGGAGATCTAGATAAATCTTGGGCTCCACATGTGAGTTGTGACTGCTGCAAGAAGACATTAGAAGGTTGGTTCAGGGGGGAGAAGAGAAGCATGAAGTTTGCGATACCAAGAATTTTGGCGAGAGCCTACAGATCATCTGAACAACTGCTATTTTTGCATGGTAGATCCATCAAAGCGTCGATCTGGCAAAAAATGCAGCTGCTGTGCTCTATCCTGATATCCCTTCTTCGATCGCCCCAGTTCCACATTCCCCTGATCTTCCCATTCCCAAACCACCGCAGAATACACTGCCCTCGGAAGACAGCAGTATCGCTAGTGATGCTGAGGATGTTGATGTTTTTCAAGCGGATGATGAAGGAATACCTCACTTTCTTAACCAAGATGACCTCAATGATTTAGTGAGAGATCTTGGTCTCACCAAAGCTAAAGCTGAGCTTCTGACATCCTGACTGAAACAGTGGAACCTGTTAGATGAGAGTGTTCAAGTTACATGTCAGAGAAAACGTCATCAAAGATTTTCAGTCTTTTTCACCCTTCATGATAACCTTTGCTACTGCCATGATGTGAAAGGTCTGTTCGATGCAATAGGGATACCCTGCAACCCACACAATTGGCGTCTCTTCATCGATAGTTCTTCCCGCAGCCTGAAAGCTGTTTTTCTCCACAATGGCAATCAGCTACCTTCTATCCCAGTGGCTCACTCACCAAAACTTAAGGAGGAGTACAATAGCGTCAGACAGCTTCTGCAGGCTCTAAACTATGAACAGTATGGTTGGGAGGTAATTGGTGATTTTAAGATGGTGGCATTCTTAATGGGTCTTCAGGGTGGTTTTCACCAAGTTTCCATGCTATCTTTGTCATTAGGATAGCAGAGACACCAAGCAACACTACCATCGTCGGGATTGGCCAGAACGGACCAACTTTACCATTGGGAGTAGCAATGTCAAGTGGGAGCCTCTAGTGGATCCTAAAAAAGTTCTAATGCCTCCTTTGCACATCAAGCTGGGGCTCATGAAGCAGTTTGTTACAGCTCTGGGTAAAGAGTCGGCAGCTGTGAAATACCTAGAAGAATTCTTCCCCAAGTTATCAGAGGCCAAAGTGAAAGCTGGGACCTTTGTGGGACCAAAAATAAAGAAAATAATGGAGTCTCAGCAATTTCTTAACAGTCTCACAGACATCCAGAAGGCAGCTTGGGGCAGCTTCATCGCAGTTGTTCAGGGATTCCTTGGAAATCATAAGGCCGAGAATTATGTGGAGCTGGTGGAGACACTTGTGAGAAACTATCATTCTATGGGATGCAGAATGTCGCTAAAGGTTCACATCCTACATGCTCATCTGCGTAATTTCAAGGAGAATATGGGAGCATACTCAGAGGAACAAGGAGAAAGGTTCCATCAAGACCTGAAGGAATTTGAACGTCGATACCAAGGACATTATACCGAGAATATGATGGGGGACTATATCTGGGGCCTAGTCCGTGATAGTGATTTAGTCTATAATCGTCAGTGTAAAAGAACATGCAATTTTTGACTTTTATTCATCTGTATGGACCATGTTTGTGAAGACTTTGTCAAACATCATAAGTGTATTATAAGTCTTACATGTATTTTAAACGTTGTATAATGCTATCCAATACGTGATCTGAACTATCAATGTCCTGACCACAAACCCAAACTTTTGGAAAAACAAAGACTATTTTTGATCATTTAGATGTATAAGCTAACAGGAAATCATAGTTATTTCAGAGACACAAAAATTGTGTTGCCTTGTGTAATCTTTATTACCCATAAGGAGATTTGTCTTACAAACAATTTGTGCATCACACCAAACAAAACATTAAAGATATAGAAAACAAATATACATTCACACCAGACTCATTCATAATAACATGTGAAAAGTTAATATCAGACAGTTGAATTGTATTTAATGATTTGTTTGCCAGGGCCTGAGGGCGACAGAGTTTTTGCGTCTGTTTGTTTTTGCTATCTGTGTCTTCTATCTCTTTGGCGATGGTAAAATCACAAAAATCCTGACCAAAAGGGTGATTTTTTATTTCTAGAATCTTTTTACCTTTCTTATGAATGCTTTTCTCCCAAACAGCTGCACATTTTGATTTATTACTGTCAAAGAAACAAATTTTATTTATTGTCTTATGCATGTTTTTTTTTTTACAACTTATTATTACGCTATTTGCAGTGAGCCGTGTGGGTAACTTTTACTTTTGGTGAAAAGGCTGGGTGAGCTTACATAATATTGATGCGCAAAGGTTTAGTCTAGAGCTGTAAGCCTGTGACGTAAGCGAAAAGACAGTGGAGACAAGTTGTTTTTTTTCCCATTGACGTCATTCAAAGAAGAGATCTGTAGCAAAATTTAATTTACGATAATGAAACATCAAACCTCGCGTTTTACCCATCATGTGTCCAATGAGTTGAGAAATGGACCCGAAGGGGGGGGGGGGGGGGGAGTCAAACACCCCAACCTCAGAAATAAGTTCCCTCCTGCTGGGGGGATTTTAATGATTTTTTCTTTCATTTCTTTTCTGATTATTGTATGTGATATTTTAATTCTTAACCATCACTTGCACCAGCACAGCCAAAGGGGGTTTTGAGGTTAAAACCCTCCTCATCAATAAAACAAAAAAATAAAGCAACAGTCATCAAAAATTCCATGAGCGTAGCTAAGGGGAGCCGCCCCCCCCCCTTTCTTTCTGAAACTTTTGAACATTACAAACCCACTCTTCAATATCATATATCCTTCAGTCGTAACGACTATATGGTTCACCTCATAGAACATTTTTTCGTGTGACTGTGGAGCCCTATTTTGGAGAGACACCCCCTGTTCACACACATCGCAGATTAAGGTGGCTTTCGCTTGGGTGGTAGAGGAGCCGGCCATTTTTTGTAAGGCACGTTTTTCTTCCAGAGCTGAGACCCATGCTTTTTCGCTGTCCAAAGCTTTCTTGGTTACTCTCTCTCCAAGTAGTGCGGTCTAGGACTATGTTTTCCCAGTGGTCAGTATCAATGTTACTGCTTTAAGGTCCCGTTTGATTACATCCACGTAACGGAGGTGGGGCGACCAGTTTTTCTTGAGCCAGACGCGAGTTACCCATAAAGAATGACTTTCGGGATGTGATTGTCCTCCATCCGGAGAACATGACCAAATCAGAGATGGCGGCGTTGCCTGAGGACTGTTCGCGCGAGAATCTCAGTATTGCACACTCTTTCTTTCCATGTTATTTTCAAGATCCTTCGGAGGCAGCGCAAGCGGAATTAGTTTAGTTTTCTCTCTTGCTTTGAGTACGTAGTCCACGACCCACTGCCGTACAGTAGCGTACTAAGAACGCATGCCTGGTAGACCTCCATTATGGTCGCTGTAGACAGCTTCTGGTTTTTCAAAACTCTTGGTCGGACTCTAGCGAAGATCGATGCGGCCTTCTCAATGCGTTTTTTTTTTATCTCCTCTTCTAGGGACAGGTCATCTTGAATGTGGAGCCAAGATAGCAGAATTCATTAACGGCATCCAGCTTGTTATTGTCAATGAGGATGGAGGGTGGTGCTGTAGCAGATGGTCCCATAATATCTGTTTTCTTTGTGCATATGGTTAGGCCATACTCTTTACAAGCCTGAGAGAAGCACTTTTCCTGAAGTTGACGGATGGTGAAAATCATGTCAATTGTGGATCTACCGGAGCGAAAGCCGCACTGTGATTCTGGATATACCCGATCAGCAAGTTTTTGTAGCCTGGGAAGTATCACTGGAGCAAAGACTTTGCCTACAATACTTAGGAGGGAGATTCTCCTGTAATTGTTGCAGTCGCTTCTGTCACTTTAGTTCTTGTACAGGGTGACGATCTTAGCATCCGGCAGATTTTGTGGAACAATA
The DNA here is from genome assembly GCA_030265305.1 of Biomphalaria pfeifferi. Classification (NCBI taxonomy): domain Eukaryota; kingdom Metazoa; phylum Mollusca; class Gastropoda; family Planorbidae; genus Biomphalaria; species Biomphalaria pfeifferi. The sequence goes on along the minus strand of JASAOG010000003.1, from coordinate 4,028,438 downwards.
CTTTCTTGCCAATATTTGCAGAGCAGTTCGTGTAGAGGTTGGCTAAGTGTAGTTTTGCACCGTTTCAGAAGATCTTGGGGGGGGGGGGGGGGGCAGGGTCCCATGAGCTCGTCGCTTTCGGGGGTGCCAGAGAGTCGGTCTACTGCCTCATACCCAGCTTTCACAGTGCACTCGAGCGTCTGCACAGAGCCGTCTGTGTAGATGGTGGTCACTCCGGTTGGATACGATGCAATAGTCTCTCTGGCTGCATGAAGTTAGCTTTGTAGGATCACTCTGCCTTGTTACCACTGGGTCAAGTAGGCACTCCCGTATCGTCGGTATGCCGAGAGCCTCCATCGGGAGGAAGGAACCGGACGGGGAAAGAGCAGCCTGCTCCACCGGCAGATTTATCTCTCTGACCAGCCCACGCGCCACAGCATTAAGCAGGCCGGTTTTTTTGAGACGTCTCCTGCCATCCCAGTTGTCGACCAGACTTCCGAGTGGGCATCCTTCCTCCAGCTGCATATATCTCTCGTGGGCTAGTATGACGGCTCGCTCGATGCACAATTTTATCGGTGGTACGTTCGCCATAATTTCGCCAGCGGCAATTGGCGTTGTCCGAAATGTTCCACAGATTAGTCGTATGGCACAATTCTGAACAGGAACTAGGCTTGCTAGAGTCGTTTGCGAAGCCTAGACTTGAACAGGTAGACTGTACAAGTAGTGAGAGCGTAGCGGGGCTGCAGCCAACGACGTGGTCTTGTTTACCGACTAGATGTCCGGTCTAGAGGCCTTAGAGGGGCTAGAAGAAGGTGTCAGAAGGGTATGGGACCTCCTCATGGTCGGGGAGCGTCTCCTACGATTCGGTGTGAACGTTACCTTACAATGGGGGTTCGCCCAGTTCCGAGTCGGACACAGTCCAATTGGTGTTTACTTCGGACGGTGGAAGAAGAACTACGACACACGGTGCCGCCACTGCATGGAGGACGACGAAACAATAAACACATTCTTTATGAATGCCGAGTTCTGCATGAAAGACTATCGGGACAAGGGTTTAATAGAGAGAAAACTGGTACATGTCCGACATTAGGGCTTTCCTTGTACAGTGAACAAGGCGAGCTTAAAACTCACTGCTCGCTTCCTTTCACGTGCTCTAAGAGAGTAATTCTCAGCCTGGTTCGCTACTAATGGGGTTTCAAATTAAAATGTACCCCTTATCTTACATAGTACAGACGTTTGTTCAAAAGAGAAGATAATTATCGCTTCTAGTTGTTACATATACATTTGAGTCGAAACCTACGTGTAAATTGTAAGAGTGCTCCGCATAGTCTGGTAGTCTCATGACGTGAAACAAACACCACAAAGACTAAGACTTTTATAACAAATGGCTGCATCACTTCAAGACAAACATTGACCGCAACAAAGATAACGGAGATAACTGCAAGACAACATTGACCACAACAAAGATAACGGAGATAACTACAAGACAACATTGAACACAACAAAGATAACGGAGATAACTGCAAGACAACAATGACCACAACAAAGATAACGGAGATAAAATCTACTAAGACAAATAGTCAAAAGTTTCTGAGCTATAAAATTATATAAAGTCGCATTAATTAATCAATCTTTAGGTTATATTTGATTTAGGGTTATAGGACTTGTATTTCAAAAAATGCTATTTGATATAGGGTTCCAAAACTGGCCCATCAGGCTCTTTGTTTAGTTTGTAACTGAAGCTTGTATTTTAACTTTTTTGACATATCGCTTAAATGGATGCTTTTTTTTTCTTTACCAACTGCAAAAAGTAATCTCAATTTTTATTTATAATAATGTTGTAGACATCCATTCATTTTAAATAATAGCAAATGATTGTATTGCAATCTCAACTATTCTCAACACATGAAAAGCCTACTACATTGGAACAAAATCGTTTTTAGAATAAATTAATTTCAGAATTCTAGCATAAAACCAGCATATTCATCTAAGTGGTAGAGTTTCAATAAGTTGAGACCTTACCTGTGTATTCAAAATAAATGAGAGAATACGTTTCTATTTTGGTTTTAAACTCCAGTGATAAATCCATTAAGTATCTAAAATTGTATTTTAGAGTTTGTTTAGCAAAAGTAACATTTATTTAAAACAAAAAAAACGTGTTTCTAATAAGCGAAACAATAGCTCCAACCGCGCCGTATAAATATGTTTTTTTAATAAAAAAAAACAAACAATTCCCGCTCTACTGCTATGTTGTCTGGCATACCAACGCTTCCTTTTAAACGGAAGCAGTAAATTGCCTAGGTACTTCAGTTCCAACATAATTAGTGCGTCACGGTGTTTCACCGGCATCTTAGAGCGAAGGTAATTAGGATGGAATAAAACGGGTTCAAATATATATTATTATGGAGTGCCTAGACCAAGGAATGTTGTGTATGTCATCAAATAAATGTAGATTGTTTTGTGTATAATGTAGAAACTGTGGAGTCGTCATTAAAACAGTATAAAATAATGGAAAAAAAATAGTGTAATAAACTTTGCTTTAGAAAGTCTCGATATGCAACTATTTATTTTAAAATACTAAAACGTAGTGACTAGTTTTTCCACCTTTGTGGGTGCTTTCTAAACGTATTCTATTTTTTTTTTTAAAAGAAATAATCTAAATTATGTAAATGCTATAGTTATTTTAATTTGTATATCCTGTCCCAAGGCGAGCTCAATTTCAACCATTAGTATATTAAAAAAATAATAGATGGTGGGGAGCGGTAACTGGTTAAGCCTTTAATTGACCTCACCCTTTTCCTTTCTAATGCTAAATGTAATCATTAGCAAATATAAAATGGAGAGAGGACGCAGTACCTGAATAAGCTTCCCCACTCTACGTTCTGTCGTAAGCCAGGCTCTTACAAACTATTCAGATTTTATCATTATGACTTGCATTTATATTTCTATTGCTTTTTCACCATTATCATGTTGCATATAAGACAATGTAAAAAGTATGGCAGAGCATGGGCAATAGTTCTAAGCACTAATTACAGTAAACTAAAATGTTACGACAGTAGCTTGATTTTGTTTCATCAGATCAGTAATTGTCATGTCAGCCTTAGCAAAAGCACAACGAATGTCATGATATTGGAAATGAAAGGGAAAAAAAGCGCAAGAAAGCTCATTAGACTGCAAACACATGATCCAGTGTTGTGTAATTGACATTGGAGATAAAAGATAAATGTTAAATGTCAAGCTGAATAGCTATTGATGAATTCAACAAATTCTCCCCATGAAGCCTCTGAAACATCTAATCAGATATTACTAGGTCAATATTCTTTGAGATACTGTAAAGTGTAAAACACCTAAAACTTAGAAAATGTTGCGCGATTGTTAGCATCGGTTTTGGGTTCAAGTTTTAATAGTTTAAAAGAGTGATTTTTTTTTCTAGGGATGATTGATACCTGAACTTTCGCGCCGTTTTACAATCCCAATTCTTTTTTTTTTTTCAGAAGCTCACATGATTACTTCTTTCTTCTTCTTACTAGTCCGTCTAATTTTGTTCAATGTCAAAAAATCTGTTGTATTTCTCATAGTAATTATGAATCCCTATTACAATAATGGTCAAGTAAAAACTATGTTAAAAAGAAATATACAAATTAAGATCGAATTATTTCGAGAGAGCATTTATATTTGTATCAGCCATCGCCTATTTCGTGGTGAAACTCTTGATATTCTACTGTGTGCCGCAGCACGTTTTCTCGGCATCTTCTACTATGTCAGAAAAAAAAAAAGCCTGCTACAAGACTAAACATGAAGATGATTTTATGACGATAACAACGAATTCCAATGTACTAACGCCTTGTGCCTCGATAGTCTCTCCCACTTCATAATAGTACGTACCCCCTCCAAATCTTATTTTATTTGACCTGCCGTTTTTTTTTCTTCTGGTTAGTTAACCAGGGGTAGAAGCTTAGTATACGCTACACAGACCCCCTGGCTGTCTACAGGAGTGCGAACTGCAGCGGTTAAATTTATCCAAAATAATTATCATTCGCAATTTCTACAATCTATGTATTGGACAGACGACATTTTAATAGTGTAAATAGTAATACAAAATAAAAATTCCAGCACTTAAGAACATTTTTTGGTGCGTCCCTTTCTTTCGTTCCATTTACCGGTATGTATATTTCTTCACAGTTAAGATCTTTAATGTAATTCTAATTTAGTAAGTAAAAAAAAAAGTAAAAGTTCCCCTTTCAGACCTTGTAGTCTATAGGGCAGATGATGTAAAGGCCATCTGTTTCTGATCTAGGTGTAGATAATCTTTGGAGTGTGAGGGATTATCATATATATTTTTACATCTCTATGAAAGCATGTGTGTGTAGAACAACTTTAAAATGATTAGATCTAGATCGACAAGTACTCCTGTATTCTAAAGAATAACTAATAAGTCCTAAAAAAAGGGCCTATTAAAAGAGTGTGTACGTGTTTTTTTTGTTTTTTTTTTGGGGGGGGGGGGGGGGGGGAGTAGGTGTATATGATGATTATTCTAGATAAGGTGCCTCTCTACATCTATGACTGACAAAATAAAGATAAATATGTAAATAATGGACTTAGTAGCAAATAGAGATATTATAACGTGCGTAATTCCACACATCTAGAAAACTTGAGAGATCATACTAGACTAGTGCCAAAGAAACCAAAAATAGATAGCTTAAGTGATTTCCGCCCAGTAGCACTAACACCTATTGTTATGAAATGTTTTGAAAAATATATGCTTAAACAACTTGTAGCAAAAGTCAATAACAGCCTAGACCCTTACCAATTTGCATACAAAGCAGCTAGAGGAACTGAGGATGCCATTCTATTGCTTTTGGACCAGCTTTATAAGCATCTCGATATACCCAAAACATATGCACGAGTCCTCTTCGTAGATTTCTCCTCAGCTTTCAATACCATACAGCCACATCTAATGATAAACAAACTGAGTAACTTAAATGTAAGCCCTTGCTTACAAGCATGGGTTCTAAACTTTTTAACCCAACGGCCCCAGTATGTTAAAGTCAACAACACCAAATCGTCAACTCGAGTACTATGTACGGGTGCTCCACAAGGTTGTGTACTTTCTCCTGTACTATACACTCTTTACACTAATGACATAAGAAGCATCTATGACTCAGTTAAACTCATTAAATTCGCTGATGATACTGCCATAGTCGGTCTTATTTCAGGAGACGAAACTCAGTATCGAAGCTCGATAGAAGAGTTTACAAACTGGTGCCGACAACTTTCTAGAACAAAAAACTAACAAACAACTAACTAACAAACTAACAAAAACTAAAGAAGTTATAATAGATTTTAGAAAGAAAAAACAAACTATACGTGAACTGCAAATAAACACTACGTCTATAGAACAAGTAAAGGCATATAAATATCTAGGCGTTATCATCAACAACAACTTTCATGGGAAGACCACCATGGAACTCTGACAAAGAAAACAGCCCAGCGACTCTTTTTTCTATACAAACTCAATAGCTTTAAATTAAACAAGAAGATCCTTGAGACTTTTTACGGCGCTTCTATACAAAATCTGCTAACATACGGAATAACGCTTCATCTAAACTGTTGCGACGTCTAGAAAACATCATAAAAAAGCATCAAAAATTACACTCACAACATTACCACATTTAAAGGAACTTTATGAACAAAAGTGCCTAAGAAAATCGAAAAATTCTTGGAAGACAACGGCCACCCGCTCTATCAGAACTACGTCAGGTCGTCGAGAAGTGGGCGACTGCTGTCAATCAAAACAAGAACGGGGCGGTACAAAAACTCGTTCGTACCTCACTCGGTCAGACTCTATCACCGCCACTCATTGATCAGGGAACATGAAAAGCACCAAGATACCTGTGTGTAGTCGCTGAATGAACTCTTAATGGTGTGTCTGCTGTATTTATGTGTATTTTTCTGTTGTGTTGTCTTTATATGAGAAAAGAGTCCTTGTAATCACAACAAATTTCCGCAGTCTTAGTCTATAAAATGGCTGTTCCACTAAATATACAAGGGACAAAAGTATATTGTTGGGGGAGAGACGTTTCATTAAAAATAGAGAGGGGCATTATTATGCAGGTAGATGGGAAGACTGCAACTGGTGGGCCTAAGAAGTGTTTGGGCATACTCCATAATATGGGTTTGTGGGCAGTTCGATTGAAGGATGAAAGAGACAAAAATAAAAGGTCTTATAGAGCCTGAGGGGTAGAAAATTGAGTTAGCTGTGGGGTAGCATTGTAATGCGCGGCGTTTAATTGGTGGATTTAATAGTGTATATATAAGGATTAAAGACGCATTTTTTTGCGTTTTGTCTGTCTGTCGTGTATATATATCGAAAAAAACAAGACTAAAAGCTATTGATAATCTGACTAAAATTTAATTTCCCTTCCGAAACATCGCAATAGTTTTTTTAAGTTTCTATAATAGATTGTTCCGGATGTATATATATTGTTATAAACCTGGTGGTGACACAGATGGTCGTAGGCTGTGTGTGTTTTTAGCCTACGCAAATCGCCCCAGTCCAGCCCTAGACGAGCGGTCAACCGTGATCAGTGACAGTATACGCCAGTTCGGCACGAACCTGTGTGTTAATATTTCGCACACGGCGAATGTAATCAACTTGAGTGGACAAGCGACGTTCCATCCTGTTCTGGAAGGCCAGTAGAGACCCTATATAAGAGCGAGTGTGTTAGAGTCAAGAGACTTCACGTTACCTCGCAATGTGACCAGTAGGAGGCGAAGTTAGAAACAGCACAGTGTGTGAAGTCAGGCGAAGCAAGGCTAGGTTTTTGGACAGTTAGTGTAATGTTGTTGCCAAAACTGTTACTGATACTTTGGAGCCCTAATTTGTGAGGTACTTTAAGTTCGTTGTGTCGTGTGGTGCAGTTGGAAGAGGGTCTGGGATAGTAGGAGAACGTAACAATATATACAGTGAGAGAAATACGTATTCCAGATAAATCAAATAGCGTTAATTAAATTTTTGGGATGGTCTCGTATGAAAATTAGATGTACCATAGCCTTGTGGAGAGATTTTCAAACCATACTTTGGTGTTAGGAAGTTGTTTTCCTTAAAAATTGGAACATAATATTAACGATAATTAGATTTTCTAACGTTTTAGCTAGAAAATTAAATGTAGTGTAAGAGAAAATTGCGATTTTACATAAATTGGTTGGAATTGATTTTTTTCACAAAAAAATCCGGAAAAATCTTAAAACTTTTGAGATGTTTCGGAAGGAACATCATGGGTTAAATCGGATTTTCAATCGCTTGTTGTTGTTTTTGTTATCTAACCGTGACAGACAGACCAACCAGCAAACAAAACGCACAAAAAAGCGTCTTTTATCCTGATGTGGGCACTAAACAAAAAAAAATTGATTACTTTAAAAAGTTTTGAGAAAACTGATTAGTACCATGTTTTGCCGCTACATGTTACGCTACTGCACGAAAGTCGTTGAATAAAAAGTCCATTTTAAAAAAAATTTGCATTTTATTTACATACAAAGTGCATTCTAAGTCTTTATAACCAAACATAAATGTTAAAAGCTTGTTGACCAGAAAAATACACATTTAACTAATATTTATATGCGTTGTGAACATTTCTTGTACATTTTATAAATATATTCGACTTAGTGATACTGAAAATACACAAAAGAATGTCCCCCTTTGTTATCATATTTGTAACATTACCTCCCTTACATTTATATAATTGTTTTAGAATTGGTGTATTTTTATGAAAAAATTGCATGCATAATTAATTTTATAAATTAAATGGTTTGCTTTTAGAAAACCAAAAGTAACCGTTGCACCTAAACTTTTCAAGCTGCATCGCATGGGGAAAAAATATTTTTCATTTCTCTTTTAGTTTTCGAGATCTGAGTGTGACAGAAAAAAACTAATAGCGTCTTTTCCCCTTACGGGGCCGCTAAAAAGACATAGAATTTAAGGGCTAGAAAATTGTGTTGCAAGCAGGGGAGCATTTTTATAGATTAGTTTGTGTTCAAGGTTAAATAAACACACATGCCAACTATTAAAACCATTGGTAACACAGGTATCTGCTAGTATTATACATAAACACTAGAGACCTAAGAATTAAATTAAATCACACTAGTCGACCGGCGGCGTAGCATACACCGCTATTTTGCAGGGCGGGCCTTAAGCCGCTGCAACCTATACGACCGCAGTAAGCTCGCACTTTTATAGCACCCACGCTTATTCAAAGTGTATAGATTATTAAATTGAATCATTTTATAACTAAAAAGAGATTTCCCGCGCCCTCTTGTCGATTTACCAGGAGCTCCTGGAAATCTCCCGAAATTGCAAAATATACGAAAAAGTTCTAAAAATATACGGAAATATATATACAAAAATGTCATTTTGGGGCGTCATTCAATATGGAAAACACCAATCCAACGCGCGATAAATAAAAACGGCACTATGCATTAGCCGTAATTGTGTAATCCAGTGAATGAAGCTTCTCGCGCCTCAAACTAATGAAGAATTACTTAAGGTCAACAATTCTCAAAGATAGATTGAAACATCTGGCTATTGAGCGTGATCTATGTAGGAAACAGAATTATTATGACATACTGTATGACTTTGCTACACGCAAGGCTCGTAAAGTAATTCTGTACGTAGTAAAGAATGTATAAAATGCATTTACGAATTATTTTTTAATACAAACTCTTAAATTTCACTTATTATCAGCTTATTATTATCAGCTTCCCTACTCAAACTTGGCCCCACGAAATCCGTCTAGCATTGGGCCCCACAATTGTTAATTCCGGCCCTGCTATTTAGTGACCTGTAAATATACATAGTAGATTACTTGTTCTCTTTCCATGACTTCTTGGTCACAATGGTTAAGTCTGGCGCTGCTATTTAGTGTTTGTAAAATGTTTGCTTGTAAAATGTTTTACATGTTTCGGATGTTCCTTCAGAGTTGACGATAGTTAACTTCCTAGTCCAAACCTCCCGCAGGACGAATGGGGATGGGAGCGGGGTATGACAATCCAGAGTGCAGCCATCCGTATCGACCCACTTGTTCTCCCCCCCCCCCCCTCTTGTTGTTTCGTTGGGTGAATTTCCGCAGAAATAAGAGAGTGATCTTTCCTTTACTTCTTCTTCTCGTCCAAACTCTTGAGGGAAGAGGAGAATTATAATATATATATATATATATATATATATATATATATATATATATATTATCACGAAACAAATGTGTTGCTGAACAAAACAAAATTATTTTTTTCAGCACATTTATTCTAAACTAGTCATTATTTAGTGAGGGGTGAACACTTCCTGAAAGACACAGTTGTCCAAAATGGTGTGGGTTTGGGATAACGACTGTGATTGTAAACTTGAGGAGGGTCATGCGAACATTCTTGGAAGTGAATATTGATAGTAGCGGGAAGTATTTGAGACATCTCCACAATTTCAGCCTCAACACCATAAAGGTCGTAAGTATTTATGTAGGCAGCGTATTTTCGAGCAGAGTGTATGACTGTGCTTCTGTGAGTAAGAACAATGGACAGTGGGTCGCCATAGTTATCCCAATGTTCGCATACAAAGCTTACAGCCATCTTGCAAATTTCGAGAGCAACAGTTTCGTCATTGACCTTTTTTTAGAGAAATATGCGACTGATAGAAATAATCAGTTACCTGATGCAGGAATTTAAACTACATTTAAAGACCTGTTGACTCCACGAAATATATGTAAAGCGGTGGCCATGGTTAGGAAACGAAGGTCATTACAAAGGGTTAGAGAGTCGAAGTTGCTTGTGTGCGTGGTGTCCCGTAGAGACTGGTTCCCCCCTCTTTTTTTTTTCTTTTGCAGCTTAAGTTACATGGGGTCTGACTTGCAGAAATACAAAGTTATCTTTCCATGACTTTTTCATCGAGGGTTAGAGCGTCAGCGTGCAAGCATGTTCCACATGGTTGGGCGACGAAGAGAATTATATACAGAGATGCTTCAGTTCTTTTTTTTTTTAATCTTTTACTAATCTCTTAGTCTATTGGACCGTTGGGGCACCATGCAATACTTATCGACCGTCCTTCTACATTCCTCAGTCTTTTGCCTTAGTTAGAACCTCTTTCAATGGCAAGCCCGTCCATTCTTTTATGTTGTCCTCTCTTTGCTTTCTCTGTCTGACACTTCTTTTTCCTGGTACTGTTCCCTTAAGGAAGGTCTTTGAGAGCCCCGAAGATCTTGAAATATGGCCATAGATTTTAAACTTGCATTTTTTTACGATAGCAGGTCATCATGGGGTCTAATCGCTGCATTAACCCTGTCTCTAGTCTATTGGTTTGTGATGCGGTCTTTGAATGTGATACCTAGGAACCTTCTGTAGCATCTCAATTCCATTGCTAGGATACTCCTCTCTAACTCTGCAGTAAGAGTCCAAGACTAACAACCATTTAAAAATGTGGCCATGGAGTGCATCAGTCTTATTTTGGTGCCGAGGGCTAAGCCTTTGTCTTTCCATATTATTTAAAGTTTTGAAAGAGCTGCTGTGGACTGTGCTATTTGGGCCAGTAGTTCAGGTTTCATTTCCGTCCCCAGACATGACGTTAAACTGCGCTCCTCTTTCCTTAGCACTTTTGGAGCTCAAAAGTGCCCTACTTCTTTTCTATCACAGTGGTTTTGGTTTTAGGCACATCGGCACCTGACACCGCATGATTTAGGGCTCCCTTTGCTTGATTTGATTTGATTTTGATTTTAGGCACAGCGGTACAATTTAGGCCATGTCGTGCCTGCACTCCAACAAGAACCACTCTCTCTCCACATAACAAGGGCCAAAGTCCACACAGTTCAATCATTAAAATCAAGGTCTATTCACAGTTAAAATAGTAAAGGTAGTAAAAATTTAATAATTTGGATTTGGATTTTGATTTTAGGCACATTGGCACAATTTAGGCCATGTCGTGCCTGCAGTCCCTTAAGGACTACTCTCTATCTAAACAACAAGGGCCAAATTCTATACAGTCATATCATTAAAATCAAGGTCTATTCACAGTTAAAATAGTAAAGGTAGTAAAAATTTAATAATTTGGTAAAAATCTAATGTAAATAGTACATGTTCACAAATTCATAAATCAGATCTTCGTAGATAACCCCACTTCCCGGATAAAGCCCAGTACCTTCCCAGGGTCGACATTATCAAATAGTGTTTTTAAGTTTGTGGCTCTAAGATATTTCTCCCTGAAATTTTGTCGGCAGTCTGGATGCCAAAACTTCTGCTAGAGCGGTTTGGAAGGCAGTAAGGCGGATCAAAGGGAAAGAATCAAATGCAATAGGGCATTTGAAAAACCAAGGACAAACTGTTACGTCCCCCAGAGATATAGCTGACTGCCTTGCATCCTCAATAGCAGATAAATCCTCCACTGCACACTACACGTCAGAGTTCCAAAAAGTCAGGGAGGTTTTCAGATCTGAGAACAATGAAGATTATAACAAACCGTTCTCGCTTGAGGAACTGAAGGACTCGCTGGCCAAATCACATGACACAGCGCCAGGAGAAGATGAAATCCATTATCAGTTCCTCAAGCACCTTCCCGAACCCTCATTGGCAGTCCTGCTAGGGGTCTATAACTATGTGTGGCAAACAGGTGCTTTCCCAAACGGCTGGAGGAAAGCCACAGTTATACCGATACCCAAGCAGGGAAGAGATAAGTCTGACCCAGCTATCGACCAATAGCACTAACAAGCTGCATCTGCAAAACCATGGAAAGGATAAACAATAGGCTGGTCAGGTACCTTGAGAGAAATAAAGTAATCTCCAACTACCAGTGCGGATTCCAGCTTGGGCGGACAACAACTGACCACTTGGTAAGGCTGGAAGCTTTCATCAGAAATGCACTGCTAAGACGAGAACATCTAGTAGCTGTATTTTTCGACATAGAAAAGGCCTATGATACAACATGGAAACGTGGCATTCTAAGTGACCTGGAGCTTATGGGGCTTAAGGGACACCTTCCCTGCTTTGTAAGGGAATTCCTAAGACCGGAAATTTCAGGTTCGAGTGGGCAACTCCGCTTCTGACACTTATGGCCAGGAAATGGGTGTACCTGAGTGCAGTATTCTTTCAGTCACCCTGTTTAACATTAAAATAAATGGCATTATAAATGCTCTGCTCTCTGTGTGTTGATGATTTTGTCATTTTTACATATGGGAAAAACATGAATACTTTAGAAAGAAAATTACAGTTATGTTTAAACAAAATTCAGGGTTGGGCAAACGATAATGGTTTTAAATTTTTGGACTCCAAAACAGTCAGCATGCATTTTTGTAATTTAAGGGGAATACACCCAGACCCTGAACTATTTATACACAAAAAGAAGTTCCGTGTTGTGAAAACTACAAAAATTTTAGGCCTCACCCTAGATTCCAAATTTACATTTTCTCCCCCATATTAAGGAAAAGAAGAGCTGACAGGGATACCTTCCTGCTGCTATATCGGAGTCTTATCCGATCCAAGTATGACTACGGATCCATAATCTATGGAGCAGCAAGGAAGTCTTATCTAAAAATACTGGAGCCTATACAATATGCTGCCCTGCGACTCTGTCTCGACACGTTTCTACATCACCAATCCCGTCTCCACGTGGACATAACAATGAAAAAGCTTGCAATGCAGTATATAGTCGAGCTAAAATCCAACCCCACGAACCCTGCTTTCGACTCCATATTCAATCCTACAGAAGCAGAACTATACACAAGGCCTAACGTCATAAAGCCGTTGGGGCTTCGAATGAGAGAATCCATCAAAAAATTAACCCCACCCATTGACCAAATCTCTAAAATAGAAACCCACAGAATCCTCCTTGGCCAATGAATAAACCAAAATTAAATTTATCCCTCCTTAATTTCAAAAAAGAAAATACAGACCCAAGCATACTACAAGTCCACTTTAGGGAACTGCAGGAGAGCTACGGAGATTGTGGCACCATCTACACTGATGGATCCAAAATGGATGGAAAGGTCGCATATACCTGCTCCTTTCGGAATAAAACAATCTCCCGTAGACTTAACGATGGCTGCTCCATCTTTACGGCCGAATTACATGCAATATCGCTTGCACTTATGGCTGTCAAAGCATCAGAAAGGAGAAAATGTATAATCTGCTCTGACTCCAAATCTGCATTGCAAGCTTTGGGGCGAATGAAGACTGACATTCCATTGATATATAAGAGCCTGAAGCTGTTGGACCAAATAACAGCAGACCATAAGGATGTCACCTTCATCTGGGTCCCCTCCCATGTGGACATTGAGGGAAACGAAGCCGCAGACAGAGAAGCAAAGAGAGCCCTTAATCACGTGGTGTCAGGAACTCAAATTCCCTGCTTGGACCTGAGACAAAGTATTGCCTCTGCCACCTATCGAGAGTGGCAGGACCGATGGGAAGCTGAGACTCACAACAAACTCAGGCAGATTGTGGCGGATGTCAGGTGGCGGCCCACATCTAAGGGTCTGACAAGGCGTGGTAGCACGACCATGTCAAGACTTACGATTGGCCACACCTACATCACGCACTCTTTTGTGCTGAAGAGAGAGGAGCCCCCACTTTGTGAGTACTGTGACTCTCGCCTCACCGTGGAACATATCCTCATTGATTGCTCCAGATACCTGGATGTCAGGGAGAAATTTTTTAGAGCACACAACTTAAAAATAGAGATGGGAAACGAACCGAACTCGAACCTTACTTATGACCGAACCGAACCAAACCCGAACTTTGAAACTGCTCAATACGAACCGAACGATCCCTCCTTATCTTAACTGAACTATTTTGCAATTTCTACATCCTTTTATTTTTTTATTTTTTTTTTGGTTTAATAATAATAATAATAAAATACTTAAATATTTTATTTTAATTCTAATGATTCCATTATCCAAACTTGGGACAGAAAAGGGGGGAGGGGGTATTTTATAAACTAAAGAAAAATAAAAGCGCGCGCGAATTATTCCCATGGGTTTTTCCATTGGGTGCCGACTCTCCCTGCCAGTGAATTTTCGCGGGCTGTTTGCAATATTTCTTTTGAACCGATTAGATCTCAGTAGATCTAGTAAGTAGAAAGTCAATTTTAAAATATTGTCACTTTTATTGAAATGGCTGTTAGTTGAGAGCAGAATATTTTTGGCCGACAATAGAGTGCAGATATAAATCTTCAATAAGTTCATATGTATTCTAGTTTAAAATATATTTAATTATCTTCTTTTCAGAGTAAAATCAGATAAAAAAGGAATCTCTTTTATAAATATTTAATATTAGAACTACTTAAAAAACTTAATATTTTATTTCTAAATAACGGTATTTACATTTCTTTTTAGTGTTGTATGTTTAAAAATTGTGAAGCATTCCATATAGGAATATTATTACTATTAATCTGGTTTGCATTATTAATCATCAGTATTTTTAATGCACGATTGTGGGGATGGCGAGTACCTCGAATTGGGGGAGGGGGGGGGGGGACGCAACTTCCTGACAAAAAGGGGTGTTATAGAGTACGTGTATGTGTGTTTCCTGGCGGCGGTAAGAAAAGGTTAAGCGATGATTTGTGTATGCATTTATGATGATGATGAAATTAGAGTAATGAAAATGTGAAACAGCAGACAATTTTGAGAAATGAAAGAGTAAAGACGTTGTTTTGTGGTGAGCTAGATTTAAATATCAGTATATTTCATTAATATCTCAATCTCAAGTTAAATATGTGAATATTGTAATAACAGTTAGGCTATATTGAGCTGCTCGCATAAGAAAAATTTATTAAGTAATAATATAAAACGTCTTTATTGGTTTAATTCAGTGGCGTAGCTAGGGTATTTGATGCCTTGTGCGGGAGCTCCTCATGATGCCCTCAAAAAAACAGCAAAATGAAGACTCCCCACCCCCAGAAAATAAGTATTGTTAATTCGCAAAAAAATTAATCTAACAAAGACAAAAAATGCTTCCAATGAATTCTACGTGTTAAATTTGCTGGCGAAATCAATTTTTTCCCCGGAAATTCGTGTATAATAAATAAATTTGGTACTTCTGAAGAAACTTTATAAGTCGTTGAAGCCTCTTTCGCTCCAGAAAAAATTCAGTTTTGTTAATTTCGCTAGGAGTACTCAAGATTTGTTTCAATCTGGGGATCCAAAAATTGGGATAGTGACAAAAAATCCAAATTTTCAGCCACTTTATAAGGTGCTCAAATTTTGTGATAATCTCTTAAACAGTCCAGTACAACAGATAATAAATTTCCCTCGGTATCGTTCTTGTGTGTCAATACAGAATCTTCATTTATTTCGCTAGGCATCTTTTTCTTGTGGCCAATACGAAGAGGTTTTGCACTAATCCCTAGGTCTGAGCATATGCTTTCAGCTAAGGTAATACTGGCTTCAGTGAGGTCCTCTAGAAATGGTAGAGTATATTGAAAAATAGAACTACATCGACTTCAGCTTAAATTCTGCCAGATTTAGAGATTTGGACATCCTAGTGTTGAACTTTCATGAGAACAGCAAATATCAAAGTCTTAACCTCTGCAGTCCATTATTTCTGAGTGCCAGATTCTGATTGGAGAGCAAAACAAATGATGTCCAAGATGTAGGGTTTCCAGTTTTTCCTTCTTGTTTCAATAAATCTTGACCATCGCTGTGAATACCACCCTTTAAAAGTGTTGGTGAGAGTTCTTAAATTTAAAAAAAAAAAAAAATACATAATTCGGGGGAGGTAATTAAAACCTCAATTTTATTTGACTTCAATTTATAGAATTTTTTACCACTGTCTAGTTTTAACTTGCTTAGGGTAAGTATAAATAGAGTCTAGACAAGTTTGACCTTAGAAAGTTTACTAACGTATAATTTTTTCAACTCAGTAGCGGACACAACAGAATGAGACAACATATGTTCAGGAAAAGCTAAAAGTCGGGACTAGAGAAACTTGCCTGTGAATGTCCTTCAAAGCTGCATACTATATCAAGAGGTCCAAACAAGACTCTAGCCCCAAAACCCTATTATAGAAGAAAAACTATACAAAGAACTGCATGACCACTGACCGTATGGGGGACCCTCTAACATGAAAAAATGAGAATTAAGAAGGACAGTCTAGAAGTTTTAACAACTGTCTGGTTTTAATTTGCTTAGGGTAAGTATAAATGGAGTCAAGACAAGTTGGGTCTTGTACATTCTAAAAGTTTTGAAGTGTGGGATGTGTGGCTGAGTGGCAAAAACTGCTTATCATGGGGGCTCAAGTTCTAATCTGACTGGAGCTGAGTTGTACTTGCTAAGCTTCTAAAAGCAGCACAGAAACATTCTCCCAGACACCCCCTCTCCCAAATAATACACAAATGGGATTGGACCATAGTGCTATTAGAATGCTATAAGCATGACACTCAGCAAGCACAACTAGCTTCACAACTATATGGCTCTTTCTGTCTCGGAAGACAATGGATGCACCCAGATGAGTCACTGGTTTTGGTTTTTGTCTTGAAACAGTGCAGAATCTGGAGTGATTGATCAACCCATAACTGTTGTTTCCTGTGTTGTTTTAGCCACTTTGCAGCAGCACCAGAGTTTCCTCTGCAAGGTGCATTCCTTGGTCTTAAATAAAGGGGTTATGGGTGGCCCATGAATCATGATCCCTCTCTTGACCTTGCTGATGTGATCCGAAGGAACGCTTATTACCGGTACATAACAAATCAAAGAAATTTTAATAACATTGAAACATTTATATGATACTCACTCTATTAGCAATATCCAATAATGAGTCTGCTCCAACTTCTCTCAGCTGTTTAAATGAATAAGGATCATGAGTCTCCATCAGCTGTGTTAGACTCATTGTCAATGGTTCAGGACTCATATCCCGAGCTCCACTGTCATAGTCAGCACTCTCTGGCTTGCTATAAGAAAGTGCCCCTAAATGAAAAGAGAGATTTTAGTTTTAAACCAGATCTAAATAGTACAATTTAAACAGATCTAAGTAGTACATTTTATACAGAGGGATTATGAGCCTAAATGTGCCGATATGACCAAAACTCAAACTCATCTATTTAAGTAGTATAATTTATAAGTACACACAATTTATTACAACAATTAAAAAAAAAAAAAAGTCAAAACTTTGTACTATTTTTTTTGTTCTATAAAGTGATATCCAGTACCCAGTAAATAAAAATCAGGGGGATTTAATCAGATTGATAAGTCGATTATGTAATAAAAAATTAGGGTAAAAAAAAAAGATATGTACAGTGAGTAGAACTTGTTTATATTTAATGTTGATAAAAATACCTTAATAAAGATCCTAATAATTAGTTCCAGAAAGTGTACAACACTTACCAAGACTATCACTGCTTAAAGTAGGCCAAGAAGTAAGTTTATTAGCGGAAATATTTCCAACCATGCAACTGGTATCTGACTCAATGCCAGTATCTTCTCCTGATAACACAGCAGGTGAGGATGATGATGCCATCTTGTTAAACACAACATGCTGTGTTTGCTGTATGGTTGATTCAAGCATAACTCTAGTGCGGCAGCGAAGAAAATCATCAAAAGATATTTTTGAGCTATCTGTTAAACCTAATTGTTGTCTCACTTCATCAACTGAATCAGCCATATTTAACATTTGACACATAAATGTTAAGTCTTCTCTGTAAAAAAAAAATGATTTTTTAAATGTATTTATTTCATTTATACTTAAATGTAAATAAAATAACTGGGATTTTTAAAAAATGACAAATTTTAATTCGAACAAGCTTGGAATAAAAAAAAAACAACTATCAGTAATGTTTTTTATGCATTTCTAATAGTGTTGGAACTGCTATAAAATAATGAAAATAATCCTTTCTTGTTGTTGATGCCTATTTATGTATTTTGATAATATTAACAGTTAAACTTAAAATGATATTTTTTCATCTCATAATATTATGAAATTATGATGATGTAGTAAATATTTTACATTAAAAACACTTTTACAGCATACATATCTGATGGAAGCGTAAAATATGAAGAAAGTCATCACTTAGATGAAAAAATGTTAATAAAAAAAAGTTTACTAACCCATCCAAATAGCCATCTCCATCACCATCACAACTATTAAAAAGTCGACGTAAACGCTCTTCTTCACTTGCACTAGAAAGACTTGAAATTCTTGAATCTCCATTTTCACTTCCACTGCTGCTACTCCCTTTGTCTGCCATTTTATAAATATGCAGCAAAGCTCACACTTGAATATTAATATGCACAAAGTTTACAATAGGAGTACAGTATAGATTCTATAATTCTAGATCTATTCTAATATTAATAATTAGGACTAGATCTACATTAATTCTTTCTTGACAAGGTCTTGAGCAGCACACAGCCATCATTATATTACAATCTAATCAAGATTGCAAGAATTGTCTTTAACAGTCTTTATCTAAATAAGACTTTATATATATAAGATGCATTGTACGCATTGTCTAATTTTAGCTCAAGGTTCGCCGGCAAGATTTCAGCTAGCTCGGGAATATCCAAGTATACAGAAACCTTTTATTAGAATAATTGTAATTGGTCAGAAATGTTAACTATTGTATGTTAAGTTGTATTTTATTTTTCAGACTAGTCAGCCATGCAACAAAGAGATATTAGTCACGTGGTTACGCCGAAAAGTCAGCGAAGATTCTAGATTGCCTCCAGTCTCGAGTGGAAAGTGTTAAGATTAAGACGTGTATTATATGAGTCTCGAGTTGAAATCCAAAGGAAGAAGACATAATTTATTATATTGTGTAGATCATCTAACGAAGTAGAAATAAGTTAACCATTGTTATTTAATGACAGTTTACCATTGTAATTATTGTGAATAGCTGTTCCAAGTTTTGAATTAAAGTATTTGTATTTGACGAGGAGAAGTTTCTTCATTGAATATATTAATAATATACTTAGATCGTCTTATTGACTAGTAACTTCTAGAAGATCATCTTATCAACTAGCAACTTCTAAAGAATCATCTTATCAACTGACGATTTCTAGATCCTCAGCAATCATGACCATTGGTTGTGCAGTTCAGATCAAGATAATCTTCAACGTGACATCCAGCACCCCATAAGATCATTTTCATTTTTGAAGTAATGTCTGTATTTTATATATAAATATAAATTTACTGTGTTGTCCATATCCATGAGGCATGAAAATTTACTTTAAAGATTACTGAGACATATTACATTGATCTGATTAAAATTTGTAAATGTTGATTACAAAGTAAAAAAAAACAACTGTCAAGTGACTGATTCAATGATTGCAACAGAAGGGAGTAACTTACTGACTTTCATCTGGCCTCATAACTCTACATCTCTATAATTAATATTATGAATGTTGACAATGTTGTGACATACACTTGTCAGTAATCTAGATTCATGATTCAATTAATTTATTCCACTAACAGATTAACAGATGATGATCTAAATAAAGTGACATTCTAGTCCATGTAGTTATACTTTATAAACTATAGCCATACATGATAATCATCATGATACAACAGGCCTAACAAGGGGTAAAACACACAGGATGATGATACTATTTACAAGACCTAGGCCTGAGAAAAGGTTCACTAGTATATAAATATAGTAACACTGAGACTGAGTAGTGTCAGTAGTGTGTTGTGTAGACTAGAGTCAGTCTTCAGACTAGGCTAGATCTAGAAATAGTATAGTAGAATCTACTATAAACTTTTGTTTAATCTAGTCTAGATGAGAGTTTTTTAAGACATCATAAGATATAGGTCTATCAGTATTCTGTTATTAAAACTTATTAAATCAATAGTGAATAGAATATTGAATATATAAATAAATAGATCTACTCATCTAGATCTATAGACTCTAGTATCAAAATCCTGAAATCAATCTGGAATAGATATAATAATCTATATAATTTATTTATATAATAATTATATAATAGACTATAGACCGACTTGACTAGATAGTAGACATACTAAGATTTAAGATAGATGTAGTAGATCTATATTAGTATATATAGAGAGTCAGTGAGATAGATCTATAACTGAGACACACTTGACATGTTGATTGACACAGGTAACACTAACAGCTTAGACTGGCTTAGACTTAGAGCCTTCTTAGCTCTCAAGACACTCAAAAAGTAGACCTAGAATTTTAATATCAGAATAGCTAGATTAATTAAGAGTCTAGACTCGATCTATATGACTATATCCTAAGTATATAGATCTAGGGATTTCTAGACTCTAGATCTACTCTGTTATACTCTCTATAGTCTATAGAAATTTAGTCAAGACGATCCTTGTTGTGGGGAAACCTCATAATGCCCTGATCTAAATTTAGATTTCAATTAAAATGCAAAATCGGAAATGGAAAGAAACAAAAAAAAAAAAATGGAAAAGAAACAAGAAAACGTGAAAGGAGAAACAGAAATTTTAGGCCACTACTGTTCAGTGGCGTCACTAGGGTCCAGGTGCGTAACTAGGAAATTGGGGGCCCCTTGCATTTTGACATTCGACATATGACATGAGATAATGTACGCAAAAATAAATAAGCCCAAAATCAAATTGGTTCAGTATATGTATATCAGTAAACTTTACAAACAAACAAAAAAAAATATTCTTAAAAACAACATGGTGGTCAGTTAAGGTATCTGGGCATCTAAACTATTACCATTTCGACTCTTTTAACCAATGATACCGTTGTTTTATTAGTTAAATAATGCACAAGTGACAAATCTCAATTGATATCGCTTCCACGTCGTGCATTCTGTGCAGCAAATAAATCTAAAACGTCTACATCGATTCTTTCTAGTATATGTGACCACTGACATTAAAGCCATGATAAGCCTTTCTTGCGTCATTGTGCTCCTGAGATAGTTTTTGATGAACTTGAGCTTTGAGAATGATCTCTCACATGACGTAATTGAAGTGGGTTAGCGGTACTCGGAAAAGGTTGCAAGGTTTGAGCACACGTAATTACCATATGAAGCCTGTTTCCTCAATATGTCTATTGGTGATTGTATTACTGGTTTGTTGATGAAAAGTGCTCGTGCATCAATGACATCATTGAAAAAGCGATTTGAATTTATTTCATCATACAAACAGGAAAAGTAGCACAGTTTGTCATAAGCGTGTCTTCATCTAGGTGTCTTGGTTCAAGAAGAAACCCAAAGGTATCCAATTTCTTTCCAGCCTTTGGAACCTGCCCTTCATCTCCATATGAAATCTGTCCAGCACTTCTGTCGCAACACGTTTGAATTGCAGTTCTATTGACAGTCCTACATTAGAACTCAACTTCAAATTAAGTCTTTTCTTTCTTCTGGTTGTTTTGATTACAGAGAATCCATAGTATTCACTACCTTCTTTTGCTTTTTCGATGGATTGGGTTTTTGTCACTTTCTCATCATTTTGCAGAAAGCATGAAAGGGTACTAATTTCTTCGGCAGCTTCCCGTATATGCAGTCCAGACTTTTGTAGTTTCTTCTGAAATATATTAATTGGGCGCAGGAGCTTTGACCAGAATTCCAGATAGGCAAAAATATTCTTAATTTTCCACTGCATGAAGAAGATTCTGTGCTAATATTATATGATATTACGTCATTGTTGGTAGTTTATTTTTTGTGCGAAAGCAAAAGTATTCAAAGCATACAAAAGTGGGAAAGATCTATATTTCGTTATGCTCGAGTATAGAAATACTCCGATAAGCGGACTGCCGTATTCACCATCACAACTGCAGCCTACCTATGTACACCTCCTACACTCAACATTTATGTACACCTCTCACACCCAACCACTTATGTACACTTCCCACACATAGCAGCCCACTTATGTACACCTCCCACACCTGACGAGTAGAAGACTCAGGGAATCATTCCAACTGATCCCAAGCTATTGAAACCATCGGTAGCTAAAAGTGCAGAGACATTACTCAACGAACGACAGATGAAAAGCAAAGTGAAATACGATGCAAAAGCTCTGTCGGAGAGTTCGTCTAGGACAAACATGGCAGAAAGCAGTTGTCATAAAGACAAACCTTATTCAACTATTCAACAACACAAATAATACACAAATAATTCCTAAACCTAAAATACCTTAGATAAAATCGACAGACATACAACCTCTTTGTGGATATAGTCCCAAATATACACTTGTCCCCTAAGTACGCGGGCATCACATAATTCTATCATGGCGACCCCACACACATGTTGCACAACACATTTTCACTTGCACATAGCTACCCCCCACACACGTACACCTCCCACATCTAGCAGCCCATTGACCCACACCCCACTTAGGTACACCTCCCAAACCTACCAGACCCACTCATGTACACCTCCTACACTCTCCACTTGTGTACACCTCCCACACTCTCCATCTCTCCACTTGTGTACACCTCCCACACTTGTGTACACCTCCCACACTCTCCACTTGTGTACACCTCCCAAAGCTACCAGAACCATTTATGTACACCTCCCACACCTAGCTGCCTGTACACCCCCTACACTCATCACTTATGTACCAGGCCCACTACATCCCACACTTACCAGACCGACACTCACCTAGCAGCCCACTTATGTACACCTCCCAAACCCAAATTATGTACACCTGTCATACCAACCATTTATGTACACCTTCCACACCTAGCAGCCCACTTATGTCCATCACCTAACTTATGTACACCTCCCACACCTAGTAGCCTACTTATGTACACATACTAATCTCTTGAATTATTAGAAATTGTTATTCGCATAATGTATTTTTAATCTGATATCACTATTTATCTTACTTTTTTTCTCTTATTATTATTTCATATTTATTAGAAATTAAATATCAGCCTGCTCGTACCCGTGACCACTAGATTGAAATGCGATTAAGAAGCAAACGTCCAGTGGTTCTGTGGTTCTGCGAGATGGTCGAATACTGAGTGGAAAGTACCCAACCATTCTAGTCATAGACTCTAGTCTAGTATCGCGCAGGTTGTGAAACTGCTAAGATCTAATAGTTTAAAACAATAACCAAGTAACGATACATTTTAAATCAATCTACACGCTCAATGCATCCTGTGTTTTTCATACTTATTTGGCTTTTTTGAGTAATGAACTTAAATGGATTTTCACGTAATGGTAAGTAGTAATTTAAATTACATTTGCCATTTATGATTTTGACCTATATATAAGGAATATCTGGAATATAATACGAAAGATATATAATGTAAAATGTTAGCTTTTTGAAAAAATATTTAGTTATAAATCAAAGCGCTCAAAGTCCAATTTATTTTCAATGGTATATGATTTAATAGACGAATAGGATTCTTCATGTTTATCTACATTGATCCACAGTTAGCTCCAGAAAATTAGACTATGTTATACGGTCTATGCATTCTCTACTAACAAATTGTTTAAAATTTTTACAATATGTGCACGAAAAAAATTTCTCAGGCATAACCTACCAAAAGTAGTTCCAAAAATTTTATAAGATGAAAAAAAAATAAATCAAGAAGTTCTGCAACCAGCCAGACTAATACTAAAAGGCCAAAAGTTGTCCCACAAGGTAGTTCAGAGATGTGCTAAGCAAGATTAAGTCTAATTTAAATGAGAAATATATGAAATATTATATTTAAATATATGTATCAAACATAAAGCCTAAAATATATTCAATATATTTAAAATATAATATTTGTCATTGTAATACAATTAATGTTATTCAAAATTTATAATCAATCTAGCAATCTATTTATCTATCCATCCATCCAACCACCCACCCATCCATCCATCCATCCAAATATATTATCAATCAATCCATCCACCCAAGTATATTATCAATCAATCTATCCACCCACCCATCCATCCATCTCTCCATCCAAATATATTATCAATCAATCTATCCACCCACCCATCCATCCATCTCTCCATCCAAATATATTATCAATCAATCTATCCACCCATCCACCTCTCCATCCAAATATATTATCAATCAATCTATCCACCCACCCATCCATCCATCTCTCCATCCAAATATATTATCAATCAATCTATCCACCCATCCACCTCTCCATCCAAATATATTATCAATCAATCTATCCACCCACCCATCCATCCATCTCTCCATCCAAATATATTATCAATCAATCTATCCACCCATCCATCTCTCCATCCAAATATATTATCAATCAATCTATCCACCCACCCATCCATCCATCTCTCCACCCAAATATATTATCAATCAATCTATCCACCCATCCACCTCTCCATCCAAATATATTATCAATCAATCTATCCACCCACCCATCCATCCATCTCTCCATCCAAATATATTATCAATCAATCTATCCACCCATCCATCTCTCCATCCAAATATATATATATATATTATCAATCACTCTATCCACCCATCCATCTCTCCATCCAAATATATTATCAATCAATCCATCCACCAATCCATCTCACCATCCAAATATTTAAATTATCAATCAATCTATCCACCCATCCGTCCATCCATACCGGCACCTATTTTTTGTTTACAAAAAAGCACTGCTTACATATATATAATAATAATTATAATAATTATAATTTTATTTATAAAGCGCTGTTAACAAACAAAATGTAGGCTCAAGGCGCTGTAATAACAATACAAACACAGACAACACAATTAAAATGATAAACTAATCTAAACAAGTTTTTAACAGATAGGTCTTAATGTTCTTTTTAAAAGTGGTGTAGCATGTTGTCTGTCTGAGATCCATGGGGAGTGAGTTCCAAACCTTTGGTCCGTGCACTGAAAAAGCCCGCAGACCGTAGCTTTTGAGGGAGAAACGTGGCACCACTAAAAGCGTTGAGTCCATTGAGCGCAGGGCTCTCTGGGGGACATATGGAGTGATCAGTTCGCTAAGGTACAAGGGCATCTCATAGTTATATATACACTGATGACAAAGTATGGCCACCTTGTAATCAATTCTCGCTTTCACGCGAAGCCAAAGAAGCGTGCGCAAGAGTGTAGTAGCAGAATCTCGTCTTGTTTTTTTAAGGACTTTTCGTCCGGTGTTGTTCTGAATATATATATATTCATATTCTCATGATGCAATGTCAAGAGAATCTAGTAAGCTTGTAAGAAAAAATATAGTGCATCTTTTCTACCAAGGAGGATCTAATGTAAGTATCTATATATATATAATTCTCCTCTTCCCTCAAGAGTTTGGACGAGAAGAAGTAAAGGAAAGATCACTCTCTTATTTCTGCGGATATTCACCCCACGAAAAAACAAGAGGGGGGGGGGGGAGAACAATGGGTATTCACACGTCGATACGGATGGCTGCGCGCTGGGCTGTCAAACCCTGCCCGCACCCATCCCCCTTCGTCCTGCGGAAGGTTTGGACTAGGAAGTAAACTATCGTCAACTCTGAAGGAACATCCGAAACATGTAAAAAATTTTACAAACATTTTACAAACACTAACTAGCAGCGCCGTTGTGGGGCCCAATGCGAAACGGATTTTGCGGAGACAAGTTTGGGTAAGGAAGCGGACAATAAGTGAAATTTAAGAGTTTGTATTAGAAAATAAATTCGTCTATGCATTTTATTCATTCTTTACTAGGTACAGAATTACAATACGAGCCTTGCGTGTAGCAATGTCATACAGTATATCATAATAATTCTGTTTCCTACATAGATCACGCTCAATAGCATGAATTACCAAATGTTTCAATTTATATATGAGAATTGTTGACCTCAAGTAATTTTTCATTGGTTCGAGGCGCGACAAGCTTCTTTCACCAGATTACACAATTACGGCTTATGCATAATGCTGTTTTTATTTATCGCGCGTTGGATTGGTGTTTTCTATATTGAGTGACACCCCAAAATGACACATTTTGTCTATATATTTCCATATATTTTATGGACTTTTTCGTATATTTTGCAATTTCGGGAGATAGCCAGGAGTTCCTGATAAATCGACAGGAGGGCGCGGGAAATCTGTTTTAAGTTATAAAATGGTTTAATTTAATAATTTATATAATAATAATTTATACACCTTGAATTAGCGCGGGCCCTATGAAAGTGCGGCGCCTACTGCGGTCGCGTAGGTTGCAGTAACCTAATGCCGGTCCTGCAAAATAGCGGCGTGTGCTACGCCGCCGGTCGACTAGTAATACTATGCATCTCCTATTAATATTGTAAAATATATTGATAAAAACTATACAACCATCTCATTATTTTGCTGATGTTTCAAGTTTTATATACAAAGGAAATTGGATGGACATTTTGAAAAGCACAAGTAATCATTCTGTTTCAATGTTCATTGCTAAAACTCACATTCATTTTGTCCTTATTCCACGATCTTTAGATAGCAAATTGTTTGATCATTTTTGTCTTTATAATTTATTTCTGTTAAATATTGGATTCCTGGAAGGATGTAGAAATATCATTGTCAGAATGTAGTTACTATATCTCTGACAGAATGTAGTTAGGTGGGGCTAGTTGTCACAATTTTCAAATTTAAAATTTTGATGTTTTAAACATATTTAGAAATAATTGATTTTCACCAAACTAAGCATGTTGTAACTTAAACATTCAGATAACAATTAGAGCAAATAAAATTAACTTTATCTCTTTATTTATCAGAATTATACAACAGAAACGTGGTTGGGTTAATAATAATAATAATCTTTATTGTCCGTATAAAAATTTGTCTTACAATTTGTGCATTACACCAAACAAAAAACATTATAACTATAAGAAACCAAAGTGTACATTCACGACTCATAATTTACATGTGACAAAGTTTATACCAGATTGCTCTTATTTAATGATTTGATTGCCAGGGGAACAAAAGAGTGTTTGTGTCTGTTTGTCTTTGCCTTCGATGTCTTGTATCTCTTTTGTGATGGTAAAATCACAAAATCCTGACACAAAGGGTAATTCTTTATTTCGATCTTGTTAGCTTTTTTTATAGATGTTTGTCTCAAACAACTGCCCAAATGGGGTTTGTTTTTTGCCAATGATTTTACCAGCAGCATTTAGGATTCTATAAAGTTTATTTTAATTTTTAATGTTAAGATTGCCATACCAGGCAGTGATATTGAAACTTAAAATATTGCAGATATGAGCGTGATAAAAAATAGCCAATGGCTTTTCGCTAACATTAAACGAGGACAGTTTTCTTAGTAATCGTAATCTTTGCTGTCCTTTTTTGCTGATATAATCAGTATTTGCAGCAAAATTTAGTTTATTGTCTAGGATAGTACCAAGGTATTTAAAGGTTTGCACAATTTCAATAGCTACAGAAACAATATCATTTTCCTTCTTGTCCCTACGAAAATCGATTATCATTTCTTTGGGGTTTTACATTTAATAATAAAAATTATCTTTACAGTATTTTTCAATGTGTTCTATTTCTTTGAAATACTCATTTACGTCTGAGCTCTCTGAAAGCAGGGCAAGAAGAGCCGCATCATCAGCGAATTTTGTGAAGGAGCAAAAAGGACTATCGGATTGAAAATCATTGGTCTACAAAATAAACCACAAAGGCGATGTCACAGCCCCTTGGGGCGCCCCTGTGTTAACTATGCGTTCATTTGATATAACATTGTTTACCCTAACCCTCTGAGATCTCTGGGTCAAAAATTCATTAGCTCATAGTATTATGTATGAACTAATCTTCAACGCTTTCATCTTTTCAATGAGTAAATGAAGTTGTATAGTGTTAAAAGCTGATGAGAAATCAATAAAGAACAATCTTACATAAGTGTTCGGTAAGTCCAGATGTTTTTAAACACAATTTAAAATATTTAGGATGGCATCGTCTACGCCTTTACCCTTTTGGTAAGCAAATTGTAAAGGGTCTAACTTATTACAAAGATCATTCAGAAGAAACATTTCAACCAATTTTTCGAAACATTTAGACACAATGGAAGTAAGTGAAACAGATCTAAAGTCATTCATTTCCTTTGGTTTGGAAACCTTTGGCACAGGTACAATTATGGACGACTTTCACACAAGTGGTATCTCATGGTTTAGTAATGAAGTAGAAAAAATATCTTGGAAAGGTTCAGCTAGTTGTTCAGCACATTCTTTTAAGATTCGCCCTTTTATTCCATCAGGCCCACCAGCTTTCATTGAGTTGACGTTTTTGAAAATGTTACAAACTTGCTCTTCAGCAATCGCTAATTTTAAACAGTTGTTAACATTGACATCTTAAAGGGCTTTGAGTCTTAGATAATTAAAATCTTTCGTGTCGAAGCGACAATAGAAATCGTTTAACTCGTTGGTTGATGTTTTTTCGTCTCTTGTAGCAAGATTACTTTTACTTTTGACCTGTGCTCCTGTCTGTCTCATGTCACTTGTCTTAATCGAGTCTTCCAGCGTGTTGCGGTAGTTTCTCCTCTCTTCCTCAAGAACGATGTTGAGATTTCGTTGAGCTATTTTCCTTGTCTGTCCATCGCCACTCATATTTGCTCTTTTCTTTTTGATTATTTCCCGTTTTATTTTTGCAGTGACCCATGGTTTATTGTTGGGGTATATCTTGATGCTCTTAGTACTGACACACATGTTTTCACAGGATTTGATGTAATTTGTTACTGCGTCGACCCATTCTTCCAGATTTGAAGTGGTCTCTTTAAACAAATTCCAGTCAGTGCAGTCTAGACATCCCTGTAGTTTGAGAATATTGTCTTGAGTCCATTCTTGTACGTTTTTTTGAATGATTTTTCCTTCTTTAAGTTTCGTGCGGTAAGTAGGCAGCAGTTGTATTGTTTTGTGGTCCGATGATCTTAGTGGTGGCTTTTCACGAGATGTGAATGCTCCTTTGATGTTACAGTAACATAAGTCGAGAGTTCTGTTCTCTCTTGTCGGACATGAGATGTGTTGATAGAAGGTGGGTAGGTCAACCTTCAAGGTGCATTTATTAAAATCACACAGTATAACTACTGGTGCGTCCGCTGACCTTGTCTGAAACTATGGCACTACGTCAGCGATGATTGTAGCTGCAACTTCCGTCTTGGCTGTAGGCGGAACATAAACCAGGACTATGTAAATAACACCAAAGTCTCGTGGCAAGTAAAAAGGTCTCAATGAGAGCGCCAATAGTTCTAGATCCGGACAGCACATTCTCTTTTTAACCGTGTAGTTGGTACAGTATTTGAGGTTGATGTACACACATAGACCCCACCTTTCTTCTTCTTAGACTCAGCCCTTCTGTAAGATCTCACGCAAGAGAAACCATCAATAGCAATCAGGTTGTCGTTGTCATCCTCCTCTAACCATGTCTCAGAAAAAGCCAATGGACAACTTTCCCTAAAAACGTGGTCGTAGCGTACATGGGCACATATCTCATCCACTTTGTTTCTAATTGAACGGACGTTAGCCAGAATAATCGTAGGAAGTGGTGGGCGAAAACCTCTTCTTCTCAGCCTTTGCTGTAGTCCTCCTTTTTTCCCTCTTTTCCTTGTACTAATAGAGGAAGGGTAGAGACAATTTATATGTGCATAACATGGTGGAAGAGGCTTTCTCTTTGAACGAAATTTGAGGAGTTGATCTTTTTTATAATGAAAAGATCTAGTACTAGATCGGCCGCCATTTTTCTTCTTTTATTTATAACCAAATAACCAAAGTTGAACAAATCTAGATCTAGTACAACGTGTAATGTAAATACTCATTGTGGACCCCACCTTGAAAACAGAAGTCTTCATCTGCATAACTAATGACAAAAGAACATTTAATATACATCCAGCAAAGAAATAATAATGAAAGCACAAATTGCATGTCGCCACAGTGCAGCGCCATTTTGAAAAAAAAATGTCACACATTAAAAACATTGCCATATCTTGCTAAGTCTAAAAGAAATTTTTTTTTCTATATAATTTTTTTAAAATATCTGTTTACTTTTCCCTGCAATACTCCCACCTCCAACCTATCTAAATAATAGGACTAGAGAACTTTTTTCCAAAACTAATTGTTGTGCTCGGAGGACAGATATTGTCTGTATGTTGATGCTGGCATAACCTTTGTAAACAACATTTTTTTCGGAGAAAGTCGCTGAACACTCTTTAGGTAGCATCCATAAAAAAAAAGAATTAAAAAAAAATAATTATTATTAATAAACAAATATTAATATTAAAATTTGTTTCAAAATGCTTATTCTTCATTGCTTATTCACAACTGTGACAATACCACAACCTGTGTGACAACTTGCCCCACAACAATTTTCAGAACATTTATTCTAATAACATTCTATTGTGTCGAGCTTTAAGAAAAATGCCTCTGACAGAATGTAGTCACAATACCACTGACAGAATGTATTCACAATACCTCTGACAGATTGTAGTCACAATACCACTGGCAGAATGTAGTCACAATACCACTGGCAGAATGTCAATATACCACTGGCAGAATGTAGTCACCATACCACAGACAGAATGTAGTCACTATACCACTGACAGAATGTAGCTTCTAACTGCCTCGACGTTACCTTAAAGTTCCAGGACCATAAAAAAGAATTGTATTTTGATGTTATTTATACATAAATAGCCTAATAGTTCTTATTGTCCATCGACATCAAATAGTTTTCAAGTGAAATGCTTGAATGAACCCGATCTCCATATAGATCTCAACACTCATGTATTACCCCCCCCCCCATTACCCCCCACTCCCAGTTGTTGTTTTTGTACGATGATTGATTTTGTTTTGATGATCTAATAATAATATTTTAATCCGCTTTTTAGCTCATGAATCGTGTGAAGACACAAGATCAGAACAAGGAGTTTACTGGTACATTTAGGTCATTTTTTTTTTTACATTTAATGTTTGCCATCTAGAAAAAAAAAAAAACAATTTGGTTCAGTGCAGTGGATGTAGAGGTTATTAGAAATTTTTCAGTGCAAAACATTTGCTAAAGGAATTCTTTCACATTGTCAGTGGTCTATGTTGCCAGGATTTCTCTCCGAGTCTGAAACATCGTTAGTAAGGTTTGTGAGAAGTACCAGAAGACTCGTGATGATCACAAGCTGACCTTCATTGTGTCACACCCACATGGCTTCTCCAAGCAGGTCAGCATAGGTCAGTGGGTGGAGAAACGACAAGATGGTCAAAGCGCATATAACTTTCAGTTCTCCTATACGACGTGCACATGTCCAGGGAGCAGTGGCGCCTCAGTCAATATCTACAGTACTGGCTGGGGGGAACATAGTCACTCAGGCGCGTGTGATACTGAGGATGGTCTCAATTTCTGTGGCTTTGGATATGTTGCTTAAAGATTGTGTTAAGGTGGGCTTTTTCTGGTCTTGATAATGTGTTATCTGATCCCCTCTACTACCAACAGACAAAACAAAGCCGTGTGTTGTCATCGACTATAAATAATTGTGCGAAATTTCAACTTGATCCAAAAATGGGTGGAAAAACGTCATAAAACGTAATAAGGGGAATGAATCCATGTATACATTTAGTAGCATTTATTCCCCTTATTTCAATAGTAAACAAAATAAGTAATTATCAATAATTTATTTAATTTGTATTTATTGATTCATGTTTTGTCAGGTACTAGGAATAATCGTGCAAACTTTCAACTAGTAGGTATCAATACTTTCAGAAAGAACATCAGAATTAAATTCTGTCAAAGACAAATGACAGAGAAAAATGGAGAAAGAAGGTTGACAGATCTTGTGTGGTGCCAGAGCGGTCCAGCAGACCAAAGGATAGGTGAAAGTGAATGTGAAATTAAATGCGAACCTGGCCTATCTGATGTCTTATGGCCTATCTAATGAATATCTAATTGATCTAATTGTTTTGTAAAGGGTCAATCTCTTATTCAAATCCTAAAAAAAAGAGAAAAAAAAAAATTCCGTAGTAAAATAGTACTGCAGTTCACACGATAATATGAAAACCCAGTTATTAATTGTTGTTTTAAATAATGTCCAACTTATATGCATACTAAATATATTTTTTCTCTTTAAAAAAAACAAACATTATTTTTGGGTTAATGTAGTTATTAGTAGGACAGAACTTACATAACGTAGAAATACAAATGTAAAAAAGATTTTTAACAAAAAGTCTAAAATCATTTGCATAAATGTGTTTAAAATATGGTAAATTGTCTTTTCCCCTACTAAAGAGCCTCCCGTGTTTATTAGTATTAATATTAAATAGTTGTAAAATGGTGTATATTTTTGAAAAAACTGCTTGCATTAGTGATTTTAAAAATTAGATTTTTCGCGTTTAGAAAAGAAAAAAGTTGCTGTTGCATCAGAATTTTGAATGGATTAAAATATTATGATGTCGGATTTTCGCTCTTTTCTAGTTTACGAGATATAAACGGGATGGACGGACGGACAGATGGACAGAATTTCACACAAAACTAATAGCGTCTTTACCCCTTTCGGGGGCCGCAAAAAACTAGAGGTCATGCCTTTTGTTGGTGTCAGTCATGGTTGGGCCATGAAAAGAATTATATATATAGAAGATACTTTTAAAAAGCATAGCTAATCTTAAGGAGATAACTCCACATTTACAGCCATACTGTCAGAATAATTCCCCTTGTAATATCAAACAAAATTAATTACCACCATTTGATTAAATATTTGGTCAATTTTTTTATTGATTCATATGTTGTCTTAGTTGTTTCAACTTGATCCGATCATGGAAAGTGGTAGAAATAAGGTGTTCAAAATGTGTATCAGACAGAGCGAGTGGACAAGAGTTTGTAACAATAACTTCGTTTCTAGTATTCAATAAGCCTGGCAGTTCTTTTTTTTTTGTTGTTTTCTTTTCTTTCTGCTTTTGTTGGATGTTGGTGCTAATTGATGCCTGACCATCTGGCTTTAGCTTTATCAACATCTGATAGAGGGCTTAAAATTCCTGCTGGTAAAGTTACTTATGCACCAATATTTTACATAGTGACCTTTGAAGGTTATGACCAAAATTTGTTTAGATTTGTTAACATCAGATGTTTTAAAGGACAGGAAGTCTGGAATAAAAGCTTTCTATCTTTCACGTGTTCTTATTGATTATAACGCTTTCTGTTATTGTTTTTTTTTAGCTTTAATTCATAGGAAATAGGGAGGGGGTCTTTACCTTGAAGATGACCACAAAAGTGTTTTTTGTATACTTATGTCTAACTGAGATGATTATATTGTGCTGTTCTCTCTCCCACAGTGTGTGGTTTTTAACTCATCCTTGGAGCCATGATTGACCATTGGTTAGTTTGAGATTTGCACCTACGTATTTGGAGATACCAGGCCAGAACTGAGTGTGCGTGCTTGAGGTGTGTTAATTTGTACAATAAATAATGCATTAACTTATTATCAGGTGATTAGTACATATTTTAAATATTAAGCATTTGTATTTAGTATCAAATATTGCTATTGTTCAAGGATCGTTGACCTCTTATTTACAGTTCGGTTACTACGCAACATGTTTTGCTGTTGTTCTTTAATTAATACATATCATCCCCTATCTAGGCCAGTAAAACCCACTTTGACAAGTTTATTTTTAAACTATGAATTGATATGCAATAATGTAGTACATTATAATTCTGTTGCAAGTAAAATGTATACGGTTTAAATATAATGTTCAACTATTTATTAATATTTCAAAGATCAGTTTATTTTAAACTATCCTAATTTAAAACATTTCTTGCTTAGTAAAGAGTGACATGTTGAATGTAATTTATGAATAAAATCTTTCACTTTTTCTCTATGTTAGTATCACAATATTCGTGTACAGTGTCTTTTTATACAACTTCTTTAACTATTTACATATGCAATATATTTAAAGGCCATACAACAGATGGATTATTTTTATCAATTTAATATCTCTAAGATTAAATGACACTTTGTATACAATTTCCAAACAACCAAACGTGTAGAGTGTCAGGTGGGTTTTGTCGCTTAGGTATGATATTATGGTCCGTACCCTAACCTGAACAGAGTAACGAAAGAACCTAAAGGCAACAGCAGTGTACATTATCTAACAACAAGATTGTACGTTTAACAATTTAATGGATAGATGATATGATGAAGCATACATTATGAATAATTATCACTAACATTTATAAAGCAATTCAAAGTACATTCAAAGGAACTATAGCACACCTTTATCTCGGTGCCATAGTCGATCAGGCCTCACAACGCCAACCCACCGCCACGAGCAATAGTCAACTACCAAGCCTACAACTCAGACTTGACTCCAGCAGAGTCCCAAGCCTGCGTCCCTAGATAAGAAAAATACACACTCCTTTGAGACCGCCATTCTCACGATTATAAGAGCAACGATTTTAGATCTACGACATTTAGAAGATAGTAAAATAAACTAACTTACCCAATACTGGGGAAGAAAACCAAACAAGAAACTCACAGGAGATCTAGCCTCATCACACAACAGCAGCCAACACAAGTAAACACAAATGACAACAAAAGCGCGTTCCTAGAAACCAAAACTCACAATCTCTTATGGTACACAAAGGAAAACACCAAAAGAAAATGCGCATGAATACCCAGTATTCACATTGTGTTCTCTTGTTATCATGTGGCCTGAGGAAAACAACAACAATTCATTATTTAATCTTATTACAAAATGGTATTTTAGAAATTGTGCCGAATATTGGAATCGATGGTTATTCATGAAAGTCTGTGGCGACTTCAGATCATCGTTAATGAGGCATGTCATTATGTGAGGACTCAATAACAAGCTTTCACCAGTTATCAAAATACTTTTTGAAGTTTCACTTAATTAAAGATGAGTACCAAGTGACTGGAACTGTCACTCCCCTATTTAAAAATGGAGATAGCATTCAATAAACGTTAATACCATAGTGTGTTAAAATTAAAATAAAAAATTAAAATACGTTGGCCTTAGTGGACTCAGGATTTCTTGATAGTGAAAGACAAAAAAAACTGCAATATTAAATAGCTCCAAAGTGTAAAGCTATAATAGTATATAGATACATATTTTGTCTCGTTAACATGTATAAAAGGTATGTAGTAGTGAATATTACTTTTCTATTTAAATACACGATTAAATATTCTGATTATACTACAGGATATTAAGAAGGTATATGTGTTTCCTTTTTTTATTTCATCAGGAGATGACACAAAATGATGCCTCTCCAGGAATCTAACAAGTACATGATGGAAGCATTATAAAAGCTAGTGACAATCCACAAATGTATTCTCAATGGCTTGGATGTTACAAGCTATGTCAAGAAAGCAAATTATTTATGATGTAAAAAGAAAAAAAAGTTTTTTTCCCCTTTCAGACCTTGCGATCAATGGGCAGAAGATGTAAAGGTTATCTTTTTTTTTGTTTTTTTTTTTTTTTGGACACAGGGAGGTCAGCACAATGACCAACTTCCTTTGTTTTTCCCCGACTAATGTCAGGTATCCATTAGAGCTGGGTGGACTCAATCACATCCTAAAGATTCCGGGATTTGAACCCAGGACCCCTGATTAAAAAGCCAAGCGTTTTGTCACTCAGCTACTGCACCTCCTATTTGTGATGCAAAGAACAAAAATTATTGAAGACATTTTGTGAGTGTCTTAGAAAATAATTGCCTATTCTTCAGTAAGGAAGAACACTTCAATAAAAAGACTAAAGCATTTTATGAACAGTTGATAGTGTTAATTTATGCTTACGAAAGGCGTGGAAGTGACAGAGAGAGTGTGTGAGTTAATAAAATGGTGGTCACGTTTGTTGTATTAAATAATTGTTAAATTACTTTTAGGTACAAGTAGCAATAATGCTATGTAATGTTAAAATGTAGAAATCATTGTGTAATATTAAAAAAAAGAAGTTATCTAGTGATTTAAGGTCTTTCTGTATAGTAAATATACTGCACTCTTTTATCATTTCTTCTAGAATATTATGTCATTTATTGAATGATATTAAAGAGCTTCCAAAATAAATATGTCTTAATATGATTCTTTACTTTTTATTTCATAATAGTAATAGTAATAATAATCTTAAGTGTCATGGAGGAAATGCATTTTTACATTTACTAGGCTAGAAAACTATTTTATATGAAAGCCCCATAAAGAAGAGCTGTTACATTATAATCTAAAAATGCATTACATTTGCTTATGCCTCTAAAAATATTTGAAAATATTTTTTTTGCCCTAAACAATTGTTAATATAAAACTTGAAATTCTGCAAATCACTAAAATGCCAAATAATAAACAATATTGTGAGAGACATACTGCAATGTAGGCCTATATTCTTAGATAAGAAGGGTTCAATGCACAATGTTCCTGCTGCTAATGGTGTCTGGACAGAGGATGTGAAGGATTTTACAAGGTAAAAAAAAATTGTATTTTTGTGATGACAGTATGAATTGTTTTCAGCTATATGTTATGAACATAAAGATAAGAGAGTCGAAAACCATGTCTGTCTAGTATGGCTTTAATACACTGAATAACTACACAACACACATTTCGTGAGCATATTCTTACCGACGAGTTACATCCACATGTAAACATAACGATAACCGATACAGAATATAATTTTCATTACATTCACCCCCGGTTCAAATTATGCTAACTAGTATTATAAACAATGAAAGAATTAAATAAGTGTAGAATAATAATAGAGATTCAAGTAAACAAACAATGTAGAATAGCATGACATTATGTAACATGTTGATATCATATGGTAAATCAAATAGCTTATTAAAATATATCATGATAGATCAAATATCACATAAAGTCAAGTCAACAAAGCCAAATGAAAGTAGTAAAATAAACAAAATAATAGTTCTAGTAAGCTGATGAGCTTTTACACTTTGTAGTTGGGCCTAGTTCTCCTTACTCCTTAGATTGTATGCATGTGTAATTTCATCTGCTTGAGTTTTGGACAGTCTGGCTATGTTTTCGGTGGTGCTGGTGGTTTCTTCAGGCATGATAGAATCAGTCGTTTGATTTTTGGGAGGTGAGCTTTGAACGGCGCAGCCAATATCAAGTTCTGTTCTACTCTGATTCTCATTTTCTATAACTTTTTGTTCCTCCCTAGGGGCTAACATTCGTAATGAGACAGTTTCCTCTCGCCGTTTGGTGTACTGAGGGTTGCATGTTACCAAATCAAATTCCTCTGTTATGGGATCATATTTAGATGATCTAACGTTCTTCTTCAGCATGACAGGACCAGAACTGGTTGAACCCAAGAAGTCGTTCATGTGGTGTACTGTTAGTTGCAGTGCATAATAATGACCGGATGGGCTGCAGAGCATCATTTAGTACTAGTTCCCATTTAGCTATGTCCAATTCATTAGAACGTTGAGCCAAGGTGATGGCTTTCCATAAAGTCCCGTTAAGTTTCTCTATTTGTCCGTTCCCTCTCGGGCTGTAAGGGGTCGTTCTACTGGTTGCAATTCCTCTCTCGTGGAGGAAATGCTGCACCTTTGTAGACATAAACGAAGTTCCCCTGTCAGTGTAGACGTACGCTGGAAATCCAAATAGGGCGAATAGTTCATTGAGGCATTTAACGACCGTAGAGGAAGACATATCGGGTGATGCAAATGCAAATGGAAATCTAGAGAATTCATCTATAATGGCAAGTAGATATCTATTTCTTGAAACAGTAGGGAGAGGTCCCTTGAAATCCATACTAATTCTCTCAAAAGGTTGAGTTCTCCGGTCGGCTGTCGGAAAAAACGGGGCTTTAGTTCTGCACAAGTTTGACATTGTTCTATCACAGTTCTGACGTAATCACAGGAAAATTGAAGATTTTTAGTCCTTACGTAGTGCAATAGTCGAGTAATGATCGGGTGGCAATGACTAGTATAATAATAATTTTATTTATAAAGCGCTGTTAACAAACAAAATGTAGGCTGTAACAACTTTACAAACAAAAACACGAGAGCTAAAATGACAGTTAATCTAAAAAAGTTTTAAACAGATAGGTCTTAATGTTCTTCTTAAAAGTGGTGTAGCATGTTGTCTGTCTGAGATCAATGGGGAGTGAGTTCCAAACCTTTGGTCCGTGAACTGAAAAAGCCCGCAGACTGTAGCTTTTGAGGGAGAAACGTGGCACTACTAAAAGCGTTGAGTCCATTGAGCGCAGGGCTCTCTGGGGGACATGGAGTAATCAGTTCGCTAAGGTACAAGGGCATCTCGTTGTTATATATACACTGATGACAAAGTGTGGCGACCTTGTAATCGATTGTGATCGATAGTATGCAGCAATTTAAGGTCATTGCGAGTGATGGCAGATAGATAGTTTCTGGTAAATGTATCAGCTACAGTGTCCTGCTTGCCAGGGCGATAGATGGTGTCATAGTGGAAACACGAGAGTTCTAGTTTCCACCTCTGGATTTTTTCATTTTTTGTTTTTCCTTTGTTTGACCTGTTATACATGAAAGAGACAGATCGCTGATTCGTAACAAGTGTGAACGCTTTACCAACTAAGAAATGTTTCCATTTCCTCAACGACTCAACAATGGCATATGCTTCTTTCTCAACTGAAGAATATTTTCTTTCACTTTTTGTTAATGAGCGAGAGAAGAAAGCAACGCGTCGGCCATCTTGGTTGAGGATAGCTGCAATGGCTATATCAGATGCATCCGTCTCAACGGTTAAAGGGCGATTCGGATCAATAGTATATACGGCGGCTTTTTCAAGCTTATCTTTCAAACTTTTAAATGTTCTTTTGACTTCTCCGGAGACAGGAAATTGTTGATTTCTTGTTAACAGGCTAATTTTTGTTGAAAAGTTAGGTATCCACTGTGAGTAGAAAGCCAGAAGACCCACTACTCGTTTCTGTTCACGCATGTTCACTGGTACGGGTAATTCCCTTAGAGCGCGAAATCTCTCAGGATCCGGCTTAAGTTGCCCTTTGGAAATCTCGTATCCTAACAGTCTCACTTTAGCAGTTCTAATTTCACTTTTTGTTTCATTAAAAGTGATTCCATACTTTTGAGCACTATCAAGAAATCGCTGTAGGTTTCGGTCGTGTGATTCACTCAGAGTCCATACCGCAGATGGTCACATTGTCCACATAAGCAAAAGTGTCAGTGAGTCGTTCGTCTTCGATGATTTTGTCAATCGTACGCTGAAAACAGGCGACTCCATTCGTAACGTCAAACGGAATTGATACAGTTTCCCACATGTTTCGAAGGCTGTGAACAGCCTTTCCTGTTCTTGTACAGGAATCTGATGGTATGCACTTTTCAGGTCTAAAGTGCTATATACAGAGTACTGGAAAATCTTTTCAGCTAGTTAGTCAATTCTGGGCATAGGATAGGCGTCTAGTTGAGTGAACCGGTTTATGGTTTGGCTGTAGTCTATAACCATTCTTTTCTTATGTCTGTCATTTGTTGTGACTAGGACTTGTGCACGCCAGGGAGATTTAGATGGTTCAATAATTTCATCCATTATTAGTTGTTGATTTACCTTCTCTATAAACTTTCTATCTGGAATTGAGTATCTGCGAGACCTTGTAGCCACTGGAGTACAGTTTGATGACATTAATAAATAGGCTAGGAGCTTCTACCCTCGCTGGCTGGAGAGTATTCAGGCACAACGATGGTTTCTGACAGTGGAGTTACATTAGTTTTGAGACTAGTGTTACATTAGTTTAAGACTGGTGTTACATTAGCTTTGAGACTGGTGTTACATACCTACCATGGTCTTGAAACTCTAGCGTTCGGGCGACACACCATTTGTCGGGAAACGTCTGTTCATAGAACACAGTTTGGATCTAGTACTGGAATTTGGAAATCCAACAATAAATTGTAGAAATATAAATATACAATTATTTTACTCTAGCTTAAGTATAAATAATGAAGTAATATAAATTTGACAGAATAAAGACACTTTTTTTTTTCAAAAAGAAAAAAAAAGTTTTCTGTGTCCTTGGTATTGTTACGTATCTAGGTAACAATGCCTAGATACTATTTTTTCTCTTGACCTGTAGGTTGTCTGCCCCTTGTGTAATAAGTTTTTTTTTATTTTATTCTTCAAGAGTCAAGCCACACAGACAGTGACCGGTCCTTGACCTGTGTGTGTACCTCTGGTTGAAAGGAGGGTGTTTTTTTTTCTTTTCTTCTGTCTCTTTGAAGAGCGTTCTAGATCTGGGTGTTGATGACTTTTTGTTCTAGAAATTACTAGATATCGACGCGCGGTAGATTATATAAAGACCGCTCGCGTTACGTTGACGGACAGACATACGGAGACAGCCGTGAGACAGAATAGCGGAGACATTGCGTGACCCGTGCGTGGTATACCAATTGATCGTGTAAGTTAAGATTTTTCTTTTTTTTCAAGGCCTTGCTTGTATTTGTAATTATATTTTCAAACTCTTGTATTGTAATATTTTTACATGCCATTTTTGTAAAAGGGTTTTGGTCAACCCTTCCATTTTGTATTGAGTTATATTATGATTAAACATTAAGTTGATATTTTACCTTCCGATTTCTTGTGTCATTTTTTGTTTGTTATTCATTGTAAGTCTCTGATTAAATTCAGACTTAAGATAAGTGACACAACTACCTTTTTCTATTGTCACGTTCCCCTAGGCAAGCCATTTAAAAGTAGAATTCAATTTGTAATACGTGACAGTATAAAAAAAGGAAAATTTCAGATCTTGTGATCTATGGGGCAATGATGTAAAGGTGATCGGTTGCTATGGCCCACCGTTAACGAGGGTGTCATGTGGCTAGCACAATGATCAACGGTTAAGCAAAGTCAGGTACCTATTAGAGCTGGGTAGACTTAGACTTAGAGGTGCACTAAGATCCCGAAAATAAAAATCCCAGTCTTCACCAGGATTCGAACCCTGGACCTCCGGTTCGGAAGTCAAGAGCTTTACCACTCTGTCACCGCGCCCGCTGTCCTTTTTATAACTTAATAAAAAGTGTGTTTTTTTTAATATGCAAAGTAAACCTAATCTTTTCTTACTTTGATCTTCTGATATAGCTGTTCGTCAAACATGTTGGGAAAAGTAACTGCAACAAATGTTATCACTATTAATATACGCCATTTTCAATCCTTTTGTTTTTAAAAATACAAACATTTGTCATACAAATATAATACAAAATAATACTTCAAATTGCACATGGTGCAGCGAGGGTTGTCCCAGCACACACAGTCTGGCTCCATGCGCTCCGGTCGTTGGCTATGTTTTCCCACATACTTTCGCTGATGCCTGTGGCTCTCATGTATCGCTTGCAGACATCTCTATATGTTAGTCTTGGGCGGCCCTTGGGTCTGACTCCTTCCTCAAGCTCAGCATATAAGATATCTTTCGGGATTCTACCATCTTGCATGCGGGTGACATGTCCGACCAGCGTAGTCTTCTTTGTGTCAGGAGAGCATACATGCTTTCATATTGGCCAATCTCAAAACTTCCTGATTGGAGACATGGTTCCTCCAAGAAATGCCCATTATGCGTCTCAGGCAGCGCAAGTGGAAGCTATTCAATCTGTGCTCTTGGTACATGTATGCTGACCAGCTTTCACTGCCATAAAGAAGAGTGCTCACAACACAGGCGTTGTAGACTAGGATTTTGGTCGCTGTGGTCAATTTAGCATTTCCCAGACGCGCATAAAATTAGTAAATTTTAAAAAAGTAAAGTTTCCCTTTTCTATAGGGCAGATAATGTTAAGGTCACCTGTTTCTTTAGCCAACGGTTAACGAGCAGGGAATTTTGTGGCCAGCACAAGGACCAAACGCCTTTACTTTTTCCTAAATAAAGTCAGGTAATTAGAGTTGGGTGCCCTACAAATCCCGAAATTCAAAATCCTAGACTTATCCGAGACTCGAACCGAGGACCCCTCGAAAGTCAAGCATATGAATTTCTCTTATTTGCTTTGTTTACAATAAATACACATCCTACATAATCCTCAATATAGTCTTACACTAAATCGCTTTTTAAATTGTTATATCTATTTTGTTTCGCTTTTTTTTTTCTAAATATACACATCCTAAAATACAAATTCAAAGATGTATTGAAAAGCCATAGAGTGGAAGTCAAATGCTCATTCCATATTAAAATAGAAATCTAGTAGAAACATAAAGGCAGCGAACAAGAAGTTTACTTTCATTTAAATTACATACGTAATACAGTTCGCCCATCATGGTTCGATGATAGCCCCTTTGCCATCCAGGGGGCTGAGGGCTTTGCACAGAGGTTTTGTGTATACATCTCTAATGAACTAGAATAACAGATTATCCTCCTTCGTGATCCAAGATGAGCACATTCCTCATATCCTATGGACTCGAAGCTTGTAGACAAATGTAGTTTGTTCATTACTCTTCCCCCACATTTCTTTTTTTTTTTGGGGGGGGGGGGGGGATATGGGAAAGATTTTCATTTGGTTCATTTATTTGAACTGTATTTTTTAACCTAGCTACAAACATCTTCATTATTTTTTTTTCCATTACGCTAAATTTCAATAATTAACTCTATCTCACAGTAATTATTTTCCGCGCTCCAAAGGAATTGTTCAATTTTCCCATTTGTATTTCACAAGCCTGTCAGGGTTAAACTTCGAAATGTTCTTTTTTTTATAGAACACAAATCAAAGTTAAGGAACCAAAAGTTAAGTTAATTTAATGAGGTCAAATCAAACAGAAGAGAAAGAGTTTATAATAATCTTTCATTGTGTCATGTTATTTGTGAATGTATCCACTGAGATCATTTTGTTATTTTTTAAAAATTGATTGTACTTTCTATATGTGTGTAATTTTTAAATTTTTTTATTTTTTTTAAACAAGCTACACGTGTTTGCAATATATTTAATTATATAATATAATAAAAATTAATACAATATAATTAAATAACAAACAAAAGACGGATAATTTCATTCATTTAATATCTCATAATTTGTAGACATTTTCAAAACAATAGAACATGAGTGGTCGAGTGTCACGTATTACGAATTGAATTCTATATCTATTCTAATTTTAATTGGCTTGCCTAGGGGAACGTGACAATAGAAAAAGCAGTTGTGTCACTTATCTTAAGTCTGAATTCAACCAAAGACTTACAATGAATAACAAAAAAAATGACACAAGAAATCGGAAGGTAAAATATCAACTTAATGTTTAATAAAATATAAATCAAATAGTACTTTTAAATGAATCACATAAAGTTACAAGCAAGAAAAACAAACATTTACTCAATACAGAATTGATGGGTTGACCAAACCCTTTTACAAAAATGGCATGTAAAAATATTACAATTCAAGAGTTTTAAAATTATAACTACAAATACAAGCAAGGCCTTGAAAAAGAAAAAATCTTAACTTACACTATCATTAGGTATACCACGCAGGGGTCACGCAATGTCTCCGCTATTCTGTCTCACGGCTGTCTCCGTATGTCTTGTCCGTCTCAACGTTACACGGGCGGTCTTTATATAGTCTACCGCGCGTCGAGATCAAGACCAATCTAGTAGTTTCTAGAATACTACTTGAGAACAGAACAAGTGATCAACCAGACAGAGCTAGAACCTTCTCTAAAGAGACGGAAAAATAAACACCCTCTTTTTACCCAGAGGTACACACATAGGTCAAGGACCGGTCACACTGTCCGTGTTGCTTGACTCGCCGCTGCTAATAAAATAAAATTAAAAAAAAAACTTATTACACAAAGGGGCAGACCGCCTCGGGAATTTTCTACCCGTCTCTCGACCGCAACAGGTCAAGAAACAAAAAAGAAAAAAAACAAAAAAACAATAGTAAATAGGTAACAATGCCTAGATATGTAACATCGAGATATTACAATTCATTTAATATCTAATAATTTGTAGACATTTTCAAAACAATAAAATATAAGCGGTCAAGAAATTACAATTCATTTAATATCTAATAATTTGTAGACATTTTCAAAACAATAAAATATAACCGGTCAAGAAATTTACAATTCATTACATATCTAATAATTTGTAGACATTTTCAAAACAATAAAACATTAGTGGTCAAGAATATACAATTCATTTAATATCTAATAATGTGTAGACATTTTCAAAACAATAAAATATAAGCGGTAAAGAAATTACAATTCATTTAATATCTAATAATGTGTAGACATTTTCAAAACAATAGAACATGAGTGGTCCAGATATTACAATTCATTTAATATCTAATAATTTGTAGACATTTTTAAAACAATAAAATATAAGGGGTCAAGAAATTACAATTTATTTAATATCTAATAATTTGTAGACATTTTCAAAACAATTAAACATGTGTGGTCAAGAAATTACAATTCATTTAATATCTAATAATTTGTAGACATTTTCAAAACAATA
Organism: Biomphalaria pfeifferi; assembly: GCA_030265305.1. Classification (NCBI taxonomy): domain Eukaryota; kingdom Metazoa; phylum Mollusca; class Gastropoda; family Planorbidae; genus Biomphalaria; species Biomphalaria pfeifferi. Next base: position 3,984,241 of record JASAOG010000003.1, on the reverse strand, counting down.
AAACATTAGTGGTCAAGAATATACAATTCATTTAATATCTAATAATGTGTAGACATTTTCAAAGCAAAAAAACATGAGTGGTCAATTCATTTAATATCTAATACATTTGTAGACATTTTCAAAGCAATAAAACTTGAGTGGTCAAGAAATTACAATTCATTTCAATGTTAAATTACTGATTTTATTTCTTTCTCTTCCTTGATAACACTATGGCCTGAGGGGGAACAAAAAAAGATGAACTGCAAACTGCTTATGGGTCACCAGCTCCTGATTTTTCCTCAGGGAGGACTCTCAATTCTCATGCTGGAGTATGGTTGTAAGGCAGCAGAGGTTTGAACCCTTCATCTAGTTTGGTAGCCGGTCAAAGCCTTCCTGCATGAAGCTTACTGGTTTAAGTTACTCATGTTAATGACATTAGTTCTGGCAGACCCAATATCTGAGCCGCACATGAAGGCCAGGAGTTGGGCTGATTGTCAAAGGCTATTAGAGATGCATGCCATTAAGAAGCATTTTATATTCTTACCAGTGACAAAAATGAATTGGTATTAAATAAAATAAGGAATTACAGAATTACAAAAATGAAGACAGAATAAAAAAAATTCCTTGATTTAAGCAGAATGCAATGATTAAAATTAGAACAAGCATTACTAACAATGTTTTACCATTGAATTAATCATTAATAATTATTAAAACAATAAAAAGCTGGCATATGTAACACAAGCAATCTAAATTTTTTATAAAAAACAGTGTTCACCAGAAGTGTCAGTCTTTAATTTGTGTCATTTTTCACAAGAAGGAATACTGCACATAACTTGTGAATTCAAAAATTGTGTAACCATACTAAGGTATTTTCTTCTTTTAAACACATAAAAACATAAATCCTTTAAAAAAATGATAGTACATTTGACACTGAAAATTTCGATCAGTAAAAAACAGATTTCACTTATGTATTTAGACAGTTAGCCAAGACTGTTGTCCAGGGTGTGGCACGAGGAGCCATACATGAGCTAGGTAAATGGGAATTTTAAGCTTTTGACTATTCTAAAGAATATTGTTGTCAAGTCACCTTTAAGGCTTCTGACTATTCTAAAGAATATGGCTGTCAATTCACTTTTCCCATCACCCTACACCCCATGTCACAAACAGTCTGTCTCCCTAAATGTTGCGAATGATGCGAGGTCAATATGTGTCACAGAGATCAATATGTGTCACAGAGGTCAACATACACACATACACTAAGTCACCAACAAAACCTTGGATATGTTAACAAACATTAACAGAAAAAGTTGAAGAAGAACAAAACTAGACACAAACAAGATGACATATAACATTAAAATAGGGTCTAATAACTTAAAACTAATTCCACCTTAATCACAGCATCTCAGTGACATGCTGAGTTCTCTATGGACGACTTCATCAATTCTTGCTAAGACTTGAAATGGGAACAACCTCATCTGAAAGTATACTTTCAAACTCAAAGAATAAGAACTATTATCATAGAGATTAAAACCAAAAAACTACAATAGATTATAGAACTAAACTAGAAGAAAAACAACTAAATCCACAAAACATAAACTGGACATGTCTTGGTCAACATACACTAAGTCACGGTGGAAGTGTATTGTCAGATCAAAATTCAGTATGTCACTAGGTCAACATAGAAAAAAGTAATCTAATCTTAATTAAATAGGAAAAAGTAATTTAATCTTAACTAAATAGGAAAAAGTAGTCTAATCTTAATTAAATAGGAAAAAGTTATTTAATCTTAACTAAATAGGAAAAAGTAATCTAATCTTAATTAAATAGGAAAAAGTAATTTAATCTTAACTAAATAGGAAAAAGTAGTCTAATCTTAATTAAATAGGAAAAAGTTATTTAATCTTAACTAAATAGGAAAAAGTAATCTAATCTTAATTAAATAGGAAAAAGTTATTTAATCTTAACTAAATAGGAAAAAGTAATCTAATCTTAACTGAATAGAAAAAAGTAACAGGGAGAAATAGAGTTTAGTTTGAAATCAACAGAAAGATTGGAAAACAGAATGACACACAAATGTTAAGGAAATTGAGAAACACTTAAGAGTTCTTATCTATTCTGTGTTTTTTTCATAACCTTCAGAGGTCCCCATCCAAAATACTGGTGCATAAGTAACTTTACCAGCAGGAATCTTAAACCCTCTATAAGATATTGATAAACCTAAAGCAGTGCTCAGCCAGATGGTCAGGCACCAGCCAATCAATGGTCATCTTCTTGAGAAAGTATAAGTTCATACATCATGCACTACAAACAACACTTACCATGGCCACTGATGGGTGAGGAATGATTACATGCTGAGGACACCCAAATTTTGGACATCTTGAATTGTCACCTGGCACCGAGTATGTGGTGGGCACGTGTCAGGTGAAATATATTTTGTTTTTGTTGTTCAACATTCATGCCCTTTTTTTTTTTATTTTAAATTAAATCACCAAATCCCAAGTCACATTCAAGTCTGTTTCCATTGACAGCCTTTTTAGTTACATTATACCAATAAATAGAAAATAAATATGGAATAAATTAAATGGCTGCTAAAATTAGAATTCTCAAGTTTGAATCCTAATAGTGGTTAGTAATTTTAATTCATGATTGAAGTTAAGATGTTTTTCAAGCATTTAAATTCAGCAGAAAATATTCTCACAAGTTTCCTTTCAACTAAAATGTTAAAGAGCTCCTGTCAGAACTCACATTACAAGCTTGCAGCCCAAAAGAAAAATTCAAATGTAAATGTTTTACAAAAACATGGTCTGGACAATGACAGCAAGCAGTTAGATTTATGTTCTAGAAATTTTATTAAGTCCTTAAAATAAATTTTTGTAATTATGTATTTATTTCTATGATTTAGAATTTAGACTAATCACATTAAATTCTCACTGTAAGAAAAAAAAAATTAGAAGTACAAAATGAGAATGTGAAAAGTTTCCCGATAACAAAGAAAGAAGTATAGAATAGATCATGTTGAAAGGGAATTCCTTGAAAATAACAGAAACAGCAAATCAGAAAAAGTAATCAAGAAAAAAACACTGAGTAAAGTTCTAATATGATGACATGTTTAATATTTATGAATAAATCTAGGAAGTAAATGTCTTTTAGTAGATAGGCTAAAATTTAAAATGCTGAAGACATTCTTTCCTTTGAGAAGTGCTCAGCATGACAAAACTAAAACTAGAGAAAAGAAATTAATGTTGAAAGAAAATGTCATGAAAATAAAAGAAATACTGAAAATCAAAGCAAATCTTTTTAGAAAATCAAACAAGGAGGATATGTAAGGAGGAAATGCTTTAATAAATCAATATATCTAGAAAGTACATGATTCTTATTAGGTGGATAGTAAGGCTAAAATAAAAGTATTTTAGAATTAACTGGCCTTGAACTATTTTTTTATCAGTAAGAACTTTTGATAGTCAAGAAAGTAAGAAAGAACTAAAGTAACAATTCTCTTCAATAGGGTAGTGCAGAATAGCGCAGATAGTCATGAAAGGTGATTAATGGACTTTAGACATTTTCTAATTTAGTTCTAAAAATACCAATAAATGTCCACACCCTAAAGAAAAGCAGAAAATTAATTCAGACATTTTTTATATTTATTGAATAAACTAGTCCTCCAGCTAAGACCTGTGGGTTTTGAAATAAATATTCTGTTTCACAATTTTTTTTCTTTTAGAAAAAAAAAAGAATCACTTGATCTTTGCATAAACTTCATCAGGTCAGCACTTTAAGTGCATAGCTCCTAGCTTTCATAAAGACTTTTTAGTTTTGGCTCTTAATAAATATATTTCAATTGATTTTGTCCATCTTTATTTTAACTTGATTAGCTTCAAATGCATTGAGCCCCAAAAGGACTTGTTCAACTTCTGTAGTTGTTATTATGTATATTTCAATTTATTTTCTCAAGTCTTTATTTTAACTTGATCGGCTTTGTATGCACTGAGCCCTCAAAAGGACCTGTTTAACTTCTGTAGTTGTCTTAATTATTCAAAAGAGATGTACACATCAGTTAAGACAAAACTAACAAAAAACTGTTGTAATGTTATAATGTTGCATTATGATGATAGACTGGATCTTTATCAGTTTTTTCTGTAAGGGTGGGAAGCGTGGTCGAGAGGCTAAGTGTGCTTGAACTTGGCTTGGCTACCTAATAGGGGGCTCAAGGTTCGACACCCAACTCGGGCTGAGTTGTGTTTACTGAGCGCCTAAAGGCAGCACGGAAAACTAACTCCTAGATACCCCCTGCCCCCCACCGATCCACAAATGAGATTGGACCAAAAGCGCTCTGAGCAAGCATGAAAGTAGCGCTATATAAAAGCTATAATAATAATAAGGGAAAGTATGCTCTATATGGGTCACTTAAATAAAATAAATTATGATCCTTATAAGGCCATAGTGTTTAAGTTAGAACTACTCCTCCCCAAGAGAAGAAAAGATCAACAAAGAATCTGTCAAACAGTAAAAAATTTTAAAAATACTGAAGTTAGCAGTTGTAATAAATAGAATAATTAACTCAGATTTGAAATATAGTTTATGGCATAATGATAGAAACAAGGCCATTTCAATCAGCAGAAATGATCCTAAAAAGGCAATATTCTTCTTTTAAAGTCTAAGTTGATCAGAACCACTCCTCCCCAAGAGAAGAAAAGATCAACAAAGAGTCAGTCAAAGAGGACAAATAATAAAAGGATGTAAATAGTAATAATAAATCAAATGATTAGTTTAGTTTTGAAATAAGGCACAGAAACAAATCAGCCAATTCACCTACAAGAAAACATTGAGAAGATTGAATAGATTAAAATTCACATATACAAACAATATATATTATCTAATCTGCATTTAAAGAACTCTTACAGACAAGAGTCAAAACAGATATTGAAATGCTGAAAGGCTTTAATCTATCAAGAACAAAGTTTATCATCAAACATGCAATTCTGACAGCCAAATACTAAAATTCAGAATAAAAGAACAATACTCCATGTTAAACTGTTTTATCATTTTAGAGTTTATAGTTAGATCTGACTGCAAGCAAAAGGACTGAGGCAGTCATAGACAAGAGGAAAGAGGCAATCAGCACAGCAATTATCTGTATGCACCCATTGTTTTTCAAGACACACTAGAGAACTGTTTTAGTTCTGTTAAGAATCCTCAGTAAAAATTTCATTTAACTTTTTTTTGAAAGAACTAAATACAAAAAAATGTAATAGAAAAGTCTAATGACAATGATATAGTAAACCATGTTATTAAATCCACTATATCTAATAAATTAAATGCCTTAAAAACAATAATTTAAGTCTGATTGTTCATTGAATGCTTTCATAAATGTACTCATAAGTTGCCGTTTTGAAAAATAAAATAGCTTGTTCATATAATAAAATAAACCAAACCAAACAATAAAGTAAAACAAACTTCTATTGTCTGATTATGGTTAGAAAAACATCAATTTTGCTGCCTGATGACATTATGATGATTGTCCAATAACTGTATCAGAATTAAGAGACCCTTAGGGCTTGCAAAGATTTTTTTGTAGAGAAAAAGGAGAGGCAATCAGAAGAAGCAATAGACTATTAGACAGGTGAAGGTGAGTTGGTCAGAACACCCTCTGAAATGATGTCCACAGACTAATGGACAGGTGAAGGTGAGTTGGTCAGAACACCCTCTGAAATGATGTCCACAGACTAATGAACAGGTGAAGGTGAGTTGGTCAGAACACCCTCTGAAATGATGTCCACAGACTAATGAACAGGTGAGGGTGAGTTGGTCAGAACACCCTCAGAAATGATGTCCACAAACTAATGGACAGATGAAGGTGAATTGGTCAGAACACCCTCTGAAATGATGTCCACAGACTAATGAACAGGTGAATGTAAGTTGATCAGAACACCCTCTGAAATGATGTCCACCAGACTAATGGACAGGTGAAGGTGAGTTGGTCAGAACACCCTCTGAAATGATGTCCACAGAATAATGGACAGGTATAGCTCATTTCATGCTCTTAAATAATGCTTAAAATAATTCACATTTAAGTTCTTATAGCTAACAATGAAAAAGTATTAGGATTCAAACTTTATTCAGTCTTAAACCTAATGGCTCTACCCTATGAGTAATTATTTTTTGTCATCATTAAGAGCATTTAATTATTAAATTCTAGCTCTTACTTACAAAATACTATTTTAACAAGAAGTTGAATTTTTTTCTCTTTAATAATAAAGCATTTTCTTTGGGTCTAAGGAGGGCAATATTTCCTGTGGCTAGACAGACCCAGTTGTGATCTACATATTTTATTTCACCTCTAATGTAGAAAAGCCATTTCCTACTCATTAATATGCATTTCTCAATTTACAAACATTCACAAAATAGTTTACAAATTCGATTTTGAGACCTGTTGTAAACATCATCTTTTTTTTTCTGTACCTTTCTCACATAACACTGATATTGGAGAATTTTTTTTTTTTTACAGAGGTCAAATTGCTAAATTCTCTATTGAATGGTGTTTCAAATCATTCAATAATTAATGCTTGATTTAGGTTTACAAAATAAAATATAAAAGTTTTATAAATGATTGCAATTTTGACTTGCATAATAAAGTTCAATAATAAAGTTCACAAGTCTTACGGATCAGTTGCTACAGTTCCTACCCCCATTACGTTATCAGGAGAAGAAAACCAGATCATATATATTTCTACTAACTGCAGAGCCTTTTGATAAGGCTCTTGGTTAGCCCACTATTAAATAACTTTAATCTACACTCTACATATTAAAAAAATTAAATAGCCAACAATGAAAATATACATCCTTTCAAAAGTATTCCATGTGGTATAGCAGTAGGACAGATACCATTCAGGCAGGTCTTATCAGCAGCCTTTGTATGAGCATTCACTCAGCTGTGTTATAAAGTCATTAGAACATTTCTTTAAGATCAACTCCTGTCTGTACAATATCTCCTCCTAATGTCTACTAACTGACTGCGCATAGGGTTTCTGACTGATTTGTTTACTACCTCATAACTGTAAGGCCACAAGCATTGTTCAAACACACCATATGCTTTCACCATCTACCTGGAACATTTTTTTTTCTTTTTCATTTTCATGGTGCCGATGAATCATTTCTTCCAACTGTCACTGTTAATGTGAACTTGTAGCATTGACACACTCAATGATATCAAAAATGGATGGCCCAGACACATGTCATCTAACTATTGAGATTTCATTTGCCAAAGCAATGACGAAATGTATATGTTGATTCAAGAATGTTCTTTAAATAATGTACAAGTCACTGGTCTTCCTCCAGTAAAGAATTGTGAAAAAGGAAAAGACTCTAAATGCTTGTGGTTTTAGAGCTTTTTTTCAGTGTGAAACCTGCTCTCTAACATCTCTCATCTTTGAAATCCCTAAGATGTCTTAGCTATTAAGAACTAATAAACTGAGAAACTGGTTTCAGAGGCGTAGCTAGGGTGGGGGAAGGGAGGGGGAGAATTTGAAAATCCCCCTCAGGTCCAAACTTGAAGGGGGCCCCAACCTGGGAGGGGAGGGGGGGGGGGAACTTGAGGGGGGCGCAAACTTAAGGGGGGCTCAAACTTGAGGGGGGCGCAAACTTGAGGAGGCCCCAATTTGAGGGGGGGGGGGGAGCTACCAAACAAGTTTTTTTTTTAAATTAAATATTTAATATTATGCAAAATGCAGGGGCCCCTAAAGAGGTCAAGCTCATGGGCCCCCAAATGATGGCTTATTCCTAGCTACGCCACTGACTGGTTTTCTTCTCCTGAGCTGTTAGACAACAGACCCTAAATACACTTCACCCTATATGTACCCACCACTAGCTCAGCAACAGGTTACAAGACTTGATATCCAAAACAGATGTTGACAGCATGCTCTCAATCCTTATCCAAGAGTTACTATGACAATAGTCACTAAGTACAAAATGTACTACCACCTTCATCAAGAAAAAAATACTGATGATCTTTGAAGGGTTGGCTCCCATCTAGTCTGCCACTACAGGTTCATCAATACCCACAGCGGGTAAAGACCCTTACTGATAAAGCCACTATATGCTACCAGCATTAAAGATGGTTCCCTCATATCAGATTATGAAAAAACACCCAAAAAGATAAGACAAATATTAAGTGAGTCTCTACCTGGGCTGATCAAACTTGATAACAAAGAAAAGGAAAATGACAAGTGATAGAAAAGAATGACTAATGAAGAATTAAATGGAAGATAGTAGTATGTGTTTGTAGTTAGTATAAAATTTAACACTAAAGAAATTAATGTTAACAACCCTAGATGCTATGTGTTAGTACAACAACCCAAGCACTAGAAGTTAGCGAAATGACCCTAAACACTAGAGCAATTAGTATTAACAACCCTAGACACTATGTATTAGTGCAACAATCCTAGACACTATGTGTTAGCGCAACAACCCTAGACACTATGTGTTAATGCAACAAACCTAGACACTTTGTGTTAGTGCAACAAACCTAGACACTATTTGTTAGGGCAACAGCCCTAGACACTATGTGTTAGTGCAACAACACTAGACACCATGTGTTAGTGCAACTACCCTAAACAATAAAAGTTAGCACAATAAACTTTAAGTTACTGCAATAAACTAAAGCACAAGTAATTAACACAATAAAATTAAATTTATGCAACTAACTAAACCTGTGTCAATGTATATGAGAAATAGCAAACAGAAAGAAACAAGTGAAATAGTTTGATCAGCTCGACAAACACTTGTGTGCCAAAATGTAGCAATCTTCAAAGAAGAAAATCAAATAAAGTAGAAAGAATAAAGATAGGAAAAGTGTTCACATTAGTAGAATTTATTCTAAAATTAACTTTAATTTATATAGAAAATGTTTGAACATGGCCTTTTGAAAAGTTCCAAACATCTTGTCATAAAGTTCCTATCAACTTGGGTAGATCATCATCTTGTCATAAAGTTCCTTTCATCTTGGGTAGATCAACATCTTCTCATGAAGTTCCTATCATCTTAGGTAGATCAACATCTTGTCATAAAGTTTCCCAAGGCTTCTGAAATAAGAAATATTAAGATTAATTTTGTGATTTTTTCATGTACCCTTCCAAACACACAGTAATTAAAGAGGTTAACAAATCTGTAAAGTAAGCAAGTTTTTGTGGTAAGCCAATAAAAAATAATTTCAAAACAAAATTTAGATTTGAGTTTATAGAGGCTTGAAATTAAACCACTCCATAATAAAATAAGCACACACCTACACTCAAAATAATGAATTAATAAAACAAAATCCCCTTGATCTAGGAACATAGATGTACTCCTAGATTAAAACATATGAATATGTCTTCTTATTTTAAAAAAAACAGATGCTACTTCAAAAAAGAAAAAGATTACGTCCTATGCAATACCCTAGGCCAATCTAGACATGCATGTTAATCAATGAGTAAAAACTCTGCCAAGTCATTGGTTTTCCTGGCTGACTCATATTAGTACATTAACTTATCCAAATGTACCTCAGTATCTAAATCAGTACTAGAGGATTGTATTAGAATGTTGAAAAATGTTAAAATAACTTCACCTTAATGGTAATGACACAATGACATGTTCAGTCTTTGAGAGTCCACTTCATTTTCTTATTTCTTGATCTGATCTGAACAAGAAAAGAATAGTTATAAATTTTAAGATAATTATAGTTTGAATTCATGTGGCTAACTAGTGTCTACAAATATTTAAATATATTATTTCTAAAAAAAAAAAAAAAAAAAAAAAAAAAAAAGGAAATAAAAAGATAAAGAAGACTGATAACCTCTTTCAAACTAAAAGAAATAGTCGTTTTCTTCAAAAGGTTTAATAAACTAAAAGGATCAAACTAAACTTAACTGAACTATAAGATAGCAAATTCAAAACAATATAAGAGGCAAGCGTTAAATAGATGGTACAAGACGTAAAACAAAATCATTCTTCACAAGGCAGTCTTGACAAAATACTTCACAAACAAAACAAGACATTTTACGAATGTTTAATAATGTTTAAATAACTTCACCTTAATGGTAATGTTGCAGTGACATGTAGAGTTCTGAGGAGCTATCTTCACTTTCTTGTTTCTTGATCTGAAACAGAAAAGACTAGTTTTTGTGACGAAACCAATATAAAGATATTTATTTGCACTTAGAGCATAATTTTATCTCAAAATAATTAATTTAATGAAATTATGGGGCTGACTAAAGACTTAAAATAAAAAGTAAGTTCCCCCTTTCAGACCTTGCAATCTATATAAAGGCAGGTAATATTAAGGTCACCTTTTTAAATTGCCCAACAATTTATGAGCAGGGTATCATGTGGTCACCACAACTACTAACTGCCTTAAATTTTCCAAAATAAAGTCAGGTACCCATTAGAGTTGGGTGGACTTAGGCTTGCACTTCAATATACTGTGATTTTAAATCCCTAGATTTGAACCAAGGACACTAGGTTCTGAAGACATGCAATTAACTACTCAGCCACGACATCCTTAACTAGTGTCTACAAATATTTAACATTTTTCTAGAATAAAAAAGGAAAATAACAAAAAGATCTCACCTGTTCCACTTCCATATAAGAATGTCTTGAACTAAAAACTTCTGAAAAAATACTTTCAAACTAAAAGAATAAGATATTTTCTCCAAAAGATGTAAACATAAACAACTACATTTAGTATTCAATTTTAAATAGTTTACATCTACTTTAAACCTGCACTTATTTACTAGTGTTATATTATGCTAACATTTTAGTTTGAACCTGTATTTTATTTCTACTACATTTAGGTTTAAGTTAATTCTACATTTAGTTTTAAAGTTAAAATAGTTTACATCTTTAAATCTGCACTTATTTAGTAGGTTTATATTATGCTAACATTTAAGTTTAAATCTGTATATTTATTTCTACTTCATTGGTTGAGATTTTACAATCTTTTTTCCTATAAGTTTATGTATTAAATTAGTGCTAGCAATTAGACATTTAAAAAAAAATAACTATAAATTAACTACTGTTTACAGCCAAAGCAAGCAGAGGCATTGTTTACAGCAAACAATCAAAATGTAGCTATGCCTACTAGGTTATTAAGCTTATAATTCTACTACGTTTAAGTTTAAGTTAAAGTACATTTAGTAATAAATTTTAAATAGTTAATGTCTACTTAAAACCTGCACTTATTTACTAGTTTTATATAATGCTTATGACGCACATTTTAGTTTGGATCTCTATTTTTATTTCTACTACAATTAGGTGTAAGGAAATTCTACATTTAGTTTTAAAGTTAATATAGTTAATGTTAACTTTAAACCTACATATATTTACTAGCTAAATATTATGCTACATTTTAGTTAAATAGTATAACATTTATGGAGGAGGCAGACATGATGACAGAAAAGAAGAAATGCACTTTTCAGCTCCAAAAGTGCCAAACAAAGAGGAGCGAAGTTTAACGTCATGTCTCGGGACATTACATTCATTTTTTTATCTCTACTATAGTATTTGTTTTTATTTTGACTATTAGTTTTAATCTACAGTTTTATAAGTCTTTTATGGATATTTTGTTTCTTTTTAATTTTTAATGTAGTATACATTTAGATGAAACTATAGACTACTTTTCAATGCTAAGGGAAATTAGTTTAAACTAAATTAATGCATAATTTTTGTTTTGTTCTAAGTTTATGTTCTAAATTTATATTTGGAAATTTTATGGATGAAATGCCATTGTATTGCTTAGGCTGTCCAACACAATGACATTTCAGATTTAAGGTTTAATACATTTATTAAAAGCATTTAAATCTATTAAATCTACATTATAGTCATTTTAACCCACCTACTAACGCCATCTGTGACCAAGACATAGAAACAGGGTTGTTGCATCATCCAACAGAATGTTGCCAGTGATGGGAAACCTACAGCGATCACGTGCCTGCCCTGACTTGCGCACAAGAGCACTTTTGCGCGCTCAGGTCCCCGTTTTTTGTCATGAAGGAGAAACGTGATTTTTGACAGCAGAAAAGACGTTTCCGCCGTGGCTAATTTCCAGCAGGGCGAATTTTTCTTCATTCCTGGTTAGTATAGAATACTATAGTAGACTTTTTGCGTTGTCAATGTAATTTACTTGGGAACAGTGGACACAAATACCTCGAGCCCCATCTGGGGCTCACGACTGATATCGAGTAGAATCTCACCACATTTTTATATTGTCTTTTGCAGTATATGGCTCGCCAACAAAAGGTTCTTTCTCTAAAGGAAATCGAGGATATTCTCAAGGCCGATGACTTTTTCGATTCTGACAATGAGGACGACAATAATGGTCCTATAGATATTGTTGAACTTCCTCCAGAACTGGTCGATGAAATGTCAGACAATGAAGATTTTGATGACAATATAATTGATGATGAGGAACCATCAGATGTTTCCGGATTTGTTGAAATTCACCATGCGACTGGAAACAATGAACCTGCAATAGGAGTGGACCAGTCTGCGCCGTCAACGAGTACAGCTATGACAGATTCAGGTCCATCACCTTCTAAAAAGAGAATGACGACTTTGACTTCAAATTGGAAGAAGAGACAACCCTGTTACTCCAAAGTGTATCCAAATGCTGATGATGTGCAGAGAAGAAGGAGTGCCCTCATTTGCGAACTACAGGGGAAAAGCCCGGTTGACTGTTTCGAGAACATATTTGATGACACAATTTTGTCTCCAATATTGTCAAACAGACCGTTATATATGCCACGCAGAAAAATGTTCACGACATCCAACTTTCAAACGAGTGCATCAGGAAATTTATTGGAATTCTTCTCTTCACTGGATATCATTCTCTTCCTCAAGAACAATTATACTGGTATGAAGATGAGGACATGGATGTCCAATGCGTGAGACAATGCATGAGTCGGAACAGGTATCTGGAAATCAAGCGATATCTCCATGTCAGCGACAACTCTGAGTTAGAAAGTATTGCACCACAGGAACGTGATAAGCTCTTCAAGATTCGTCCAATAATCGACCAACTGAACGAGAAGTTTCTGCAATATGGCGTGTTCTCGGAAAATGTGAGCATTGATGAACAAATGGTTCGATACTATGGGCACCATTATCTGAAGCAGTTCATACGGGGTAAACCCGTAAGGTTTGGATTCAAACAATGGGCGATTTGCTGCTCAGAAACTGGTGATTGCTATCAAATGCAAGTGTATGAAGGCAAAGCAAGAGACGGAGATGATCCAGCCGTGATGGGACTTGGATCATCTGTTGTCCTGAAGATGATTTCGATTTTGGAAACACCAGAAGCTCACAAGGTTTACTTTGACAATTTCTTCACCGGATTCGCTCTTATGAAACATCTGCAAGATGTTGGTGTCCGAGCAACAGGAACAGCTCGATTCAACAGAATGAACAAATGTCCAATTGCAACAGACAAAGAGATGAAGAAAAAAGATAGAGGGACATATGATTACAGATTTGATATGAAGAATGAAATTTTGGCTGTCACATGGAACGACAACAGCTGTGTGAGGCTGCTGTCGAATCATGAACCCATCGAACCTGTCTCACAGGTAAAACGATGGAGTAGAACTGAGAAGAAGGATGTTCTTGTCCCCCAACCAAGACTGATCACAAAATATAACACGCATATGGGAGGAGTAGACAAGATGGACTGGAACGTCCAAAAATATAGAATCAGGATAAGAGGGAAAAAATGGTACTTTCTTTTGCTTACAAATGCCATTGACATATCAGTGATGAACGCCCACGCTCTATATTGTATCGCAAATGGTCGAATTCCCATGTTGGATTTTAGAAGAATGATTTGCAGAGCTTATCTTGCTCTGTCTTTATCAATATCCGATCCGAAAAAAGCTGGAAGGAAATCTTTCGCTAAGTCTTCAATGAGGCGTGTTCCTGTAGATGTCAGAACATCTGGATATCACTGCATCGACCGCACTGAAATGGGGAAACAGAGGAAATGCGCAGTGTGTAAGAAAAATGCAAGGAAAGAATGCCGTAGATGCAATGTGGGATTACATCTGGAATGCTTTAAAAGTTGGCATCAAGAATAGACGGTATGTGCCATGATCCCCATTTGGGGATCGGGCTAAAATTGCAAATTTTGAGAAAAATATTTATGCTGAAATTCAAAATACGTGTTTTTCTTACTAATGGGATGTAGGAAGACCGAAATAAAGTAAAAAATTCTCAGAAAAAAATTTGTCAGTTAATGGGTTTATGTTCACAATCATGTGTGTTTTTATTTTGACTATTAGTTTTAATCTACAGTTTTTATAAGTCTTTTATAGATATTTTGTTTCTTTTAAATTTTTAATGTAGTATACATTTAGATGAAACTATTCTGTGGCATTTTACGTTTCGAGAGACGATCTTTTCCCTTTGCAACTTCTTGTGTGACTAAAGAGGCCAATCCTTGATACACAGCTGCGATCGCAGCTTGGGCATATATAATCACCAGGCGCCGTTGCATTTTCACCCTTCTTTCTGCTTCTGTTGTGTATGACATCTGCAATCTTTGACCCTTCCTTTATGCTCTCTCTCCATGAGGATCTGTCCAGCGCTACCTCTTCCCAGTTGCCAGTGTCGATTTTGAAGAGCTTCATGTCCCGTTTGCATACATCCGTATAACGTAGAAGTGGGCGACCAGCGGCTCTCCTGCCTTCTATTAGATCGCCATACAGGATGTCCTGTGGAAGTCGACCTTCTGGCATTCTACGAACGTGGCAAAGCAAGCCAAGGCGTCTGCTGCTGATAACAGAGCGGATGTCCTGGCACCCTGCTCTTTGTAGCACTTCCTCATTGGTTATCTTATCTTGCCACCTTATTTTAAAGATCCGCCTTAGGCATCGGAGGTGGAAAACATTCAGCTTTTAATTTCCTGCCATGAGTAGGTTGACCATGTTTCACTTCCGTACAGCAGGGCGCTTAACACACAGGTCCGGTAGACTAGGGCTTTAGTACTATTAGTCAGCAATATGTTGTCCCAGACTCTTTTCTGCAGCCGTGACGTGGCCATTGCCTTGGCTATCCTGTTGTTTATGTCTTTATCCAGTAGAGTGTTGTTGGATATGATGGAGCCAAGGTAACAAAAGTGATCAACAATTTCTAGTGGTTGGCCATTAATGCTTACTTGAGGTGCAGTGTTTGTGTTTTGCACAAGTATCTTAGTCTTGCTTTGACTGATGTTTAAGCCGAACTTCTGGCAAGCAGCAGATAATTTGTCAACCAGACACTGTAGCTGAATATCAGAATCAGCCACAATAGCTGCATCATCAGCATACAGGAGTTCCCTGACGAGTAGCTTCAAAAAGGTGGCACCAGCTTGACCTCTGCATCACCCGAAGGTTGGATCTGAAAAGTGTCATCCACACCCATTCATACCATAATGCGGACTGCAACTCAGACCATTCACTAGTGCTAAGCAAAATCAAACTACTTCTCAAGAAGGCTTATACTTCCACTCAACTCAGAACTAGGCGAATTAACCTCAACCATGTAGGTGACCCAGAGAAGTGTGCACTCTTTGGCGAGCTCCTGAACAGTTCAATCCCCTCGTTAAGTGATGAAGACGACATCTCTATCAGATGGGAGATATAAGGAGATGTAATCTACAGTTCGGCAATCACCGCCTTTGGGCCTCAAAAACACAAAAATGTAGACTGGTTTGAGGCGAATCTAGCACATATGGAACCTTGCAACCTCGCTCACAAGACAAAGGCAAGTCCAAGATCTTTGGAGGCCTTCAAAAGTGCTAATAAAGAGGCGAAACAAATGTCTAGAAAATGTGCTAACAACTTTTGGAGGGATACCTGCAAAAGAATCTAAGACAGTCTCCACTCAGGAAATAGCAAAGCTCTATTTGATGGCAGCAAAGCTCTATTTGATGGCATCAAAGCGGCCCTGGGTCCAACAGTGTCTAAGCCTGGCCCCCTTCTATTCAAATCAGGAGAAAAAATTACAGATCAAGCCAAGCAGCTAGAACGTTGGACAGAACACTACCTCGAAGTCTATGCCACACAAAACACAGTAGACAATGTCGCCCTGGCTTCTCTACCAGATCTTCCAGTACTGGAATGCCTAGATGATCTTCCGAGCCTCAGTGACCTTTAAAAAAGTAATTAACTGCATAAAAAATAGAAAATCTCCTGGGAGTGATGGTATCCCAGTGGAAGTAGTAAAAGTCAACGAATCACTCCTGCTCTCTGAACTCTATATTCTCCTCTGCCGCTGTTGGGAAACTAGTCATGTCCCATAGGACATGCGTGACGCAACTATAGTCACAATATACAAGAATAAAGGGGATCGGAAATTAAAGACTACTTTACAATGTTAAGGGAAATTAGTTTAAACTAAATTTATGCATAATTTTTGTTTTGTTCTAAGTTTATGTTTTAAATTTATATTTAAAAAATTTTGGGGATAAAATGCCATTGTAATGCTAAGGCTGTCCAACACAATGACATTTAAGATTTGATGTTTAATACAGTTATTAAAAGTATTTAATTCTACTACATTTATGTGTATGTTAATATTACTTTTATAGAGGAGGCAGACATGATGGCAGACAAGAAGAAATGAACTTTTCAGCTCCAAAAGAGCCAACAAAGAGGAGCGCAGTTTAACGTCATGTCTTGGGACAATTAGTCATATTAATGTTCACTATCATGTGTGTTTTTATTTTGACTATTAGTTTTAATCTACAGTTTTATAAGTCTTTTATGGATATTTTGTTTTTTTTTAATTTGTAATGTAGTACACATTGAGATGAAACTATAGACTACTTTTGAATGTTAGGGGAAATTAGTTTAAACTAAATTTATGCATAATTTTTGTTTTGTTCTAAGTTTATGTTATAATTTATATTTGGAAATTTTATGGATGAAATGCCATAGTATTGCTTAGGCTGTCCAACACAATGACATTTCAGATTTGAGGTTTAATACATTTATTAAAAGCATTTCATTCTACTACATTTATGTGTACGTTAATATTACTTTTATAGAGGAGGCAGACATGATGACAGACAGGAAGAAATGCACTTTTCAGCTTCAAAAGCGCCAACAAAGAGGAGCGCAGTTTAACGTCATGTCTTGGGACAATTAATCAAATTAATGTTCACTATCATGTGTGTTTTTATTTTGACTATTAGTTTTAATCTACAGTTTTAATAAGTCATTTATGGATATTTTGTTTCTTTTTAATTTTTAATGTAGTATACATTTAGATGAAACTATAGACAAGTTTTAAATGTTAGGGAAAATAAGTTTAAACTAAATTTATGCATAATTTTTGTTTTGTTCTAAGTTTATGTTCTAAATTTATATTTGGAAATTTTATGGATGAAAAGCCATTGTACTGCTTAGGCTGTCCAACACAATGACATTTCAGATTTGAGGTTTAATACATTTATTAAAAGCATTTAATTCTACTACATTTATGTGTACGTTAATATTACTTATATAGAGGAGGCAGACATGATGACAGACAGGAAGAAATGCACTTTTCAGCTCCAAAAGCGCCAACAAAGAGGAGCGCAGTTTAACGTCATGTTTTGGGACAATTAGTCATATTAATGTTCACTATCATGTGTGTTTTTATTTTGACTATTAGTTTTAATCTACAGTTTTATAAGTCTTTTATGGATATTTTGTTTCTTTTTAATTTTTAATGTAGTATACATTTAGATGAAACTATAGACTACTTTTGAATGTTAGGGGAAATTAGTTTAAACTAAATTTATGCATAATTTTTGTTTTGTTCTAAGTTTATGTTCTAAATTTATATTTGGAAATTTTATGGATGAAATACAATTGTACTGCTTAGGCTGTCCAACACAATGACATTTCAGATTTGAGGTTTAATACATTTATTAAAAGCATTTAATTCTACTACATCTATGTATGTTAATATTACATTTATAGAGGAGACAGACATGATGACAGAAATGAAGAAATACACTTTTCAGCTCCAAAAGCGCCAAACAAAGAGGAACGCAGTTTAACGTCATGTGTCGGGACATTACAATCATTTTAATGTACATTATCGTATTTGTTTTTATTTTGACTATTAGTTTTAATCTACAGTTTTTATAAGTCTTTTATGGATATTTTGTTTTTTTTTAATTTTTAATGTAGTATACATTGAGATGAAACTATAGACTACTTTTGAATGTTAGGGGAAATTAGTTTAAACTAAATTTATGCATAATTTTTGTTTTGTTCTAAGTTTATGTTCTAAATTTATATTTGGAAATTTTATGGATGAAAAGCCATTGTACTGCTTAGGCTGTCCAACACAATGACATTTCAAATTTGAGGTTTAATACATTTATTAAAAGCATTTAATTCTACTACATTTATGTGTACGTTAATATTACTTTTATAGAGGAGGCAGACATGATGACAGACAGGAAGAAATGCACTTTTCAGCTCCAAAAGCGCCAACAAAGAGGAGCGCAGTTTAACGTCATGTCTTGGGACATTACAATCATTTTAATGTTCATTAATCTTCAGTTTTTATAAGTCTTTTATGGATATTTTGTTTCTTTTTAATTTTTAATGTAGTATACATTTAGATGAAACTATAGACTACTTTTGAATGTTAGGGGAAATTAGGTTAAACTAAATTTATGCATAATTTTTGTTTTGTTCTAAGTTTATGTTCTAAATTTATATTTGGAAATTTGATGGATGAAATGCCATTGTACTGCTTAGGCTGTCCAACACAATGACATTTCAGATTTGAGGTTTAATACATTTATTAAAAGCATTTAATTCTAATACATTTATGTATGTTAATATTACTTTTATAGAGGAGACAGACATGATGACAGAAATGAAGAAATACACTTTTCAGCTCCAAAAGCGCCAAACAAAGAGGAACGCAGTTTAACGTCATAAGTCGGGACATTACAATCATTTTAATGTTCATTATCGTATTTGTTTTTATTTTGACTATTAGTTTTAATCTACAGTTTTTATAAGTCTTTTATGGATATTTTGTTTTTTTTAAATTTTTAATGTAGTATACATTGAGATGAAACTATAGACTACTTTTGAAGGTTAGGGGAAATTAGTTTAAACTAAATTTATGCATAATTTTTGTTTTGTTCTAAGTTTATGTTCTAAATTTATATTTGGAAATTTTATGGATGAAAAGCCATTGTACTGCTTAGGCTGTCTAACACAATGACATTTCAGATTTGAGGTTTAATACATTTATTAAAAGCATTTAATTCTACTACATTTATGTGTACGTTAATATTACTTTATAGAGGAGGCAGACATGATGACAGAAATGAAGAAATGCACTTTTCAGCTCCAAAAGTGCCAACAAAGAGGAGCGCAGTTTAACGTCATGTCTTGGGACAATTAGTCATATTAATGTTCACTATCATGTGTGTTTTTATTTTGATTATTAGTTTTAATCTACAGTTTTATAAGTCTTTTATGGATATTTTGTTTCTTTTTAATTTTTAATGTAGTATACATTGAGATGAAACTATAGACTACTTTTGAATGTTAGGGGAAATTAGTTTAAACTAAATTTATGCATAATTTTTGTTTTGTTCTAAGTTTATGTTCTAAATTTATATTTGGAAATTTTATGGATGAAATACCATTGTATTGCTTAGGCTGTCCAACACAATGACATTTCAGATTTGAGGTTTAATACATTTATTAAAAGCATTTAATTCTACTACATTTATGTGTACGTTAATATTACTTTATAGAGGAGGCAGACATGATGACAGACAGGAAGAAATGCACTTTTCAGCTCCAAAAGCGCCAAACAAAGAGGAGCGCAGTTTAACGTCATGTCTTGGGACAATTAGTCAAATTAATGTTCACTATCATGTGTGTTTTTATTTTGACTATTAGTTTTTACTCTACCGTTTTTATAAGTCTTTTATGGATATTTTGTTTCTTTTTAATTTTTAATGTAGTATACATTGAGATGAAACTATAGACTACTTTTGAATGTTAGGGGAAATTAGTTTAAACTAAATTTATGCATAATTTTTGTTTTGTTCTAAGTTTATGTTCTAAATTTATATTTTGAAATTTTATGGATGAAATGCGATTGTACTGCTTAGGCTGTCCAACACAATGACATTTCAGATTTAAGGTTTAATACATTTATTAAAAGCAATTAATTCTAATACATTTATGTATGTTAATATTACTTTTATAGAGGAGGCAGACATGATGACAGAAATGAAGAAATACACTTTTCAGCTCCAAAAGTGCCAAACAAAGAGGAACGCAGTTTAACGTCATGTGTCGGGACATTACAATCATTTTAATGTTCATTATCGTATTTGTTTTTTTTTTGACTATTAGTTTTAATCTACAGTTTTTATAAGTCTTTTATGGATATTTTTTTTTTTTTTAATTTTTAATGTAGTATACATTGAGTGGAAACTATAGACTACTTTTGAATGTTAGGGGAAATTAGTTTAAACTAAATTTATGCATAATTTTTGTTTTGTTCTAAGTTTATGTTCTAAATTTATATTTGGAAATTTTATGGATGAAATGCCATTGTACTGCTTAGGCTGTCCAACACAATGACATTTCAGATTTAAGGTTTAATACATTTATTAAAAGCAATTAAATCTAATACATTTATGTATGTTAATATTACTTTTATAGAGGAGACAGACATGATGACAGAAATGAAGAAATACACTTTTCAGCTCCAAAAGCGCCAAACAAAGAGGAGCGCAGTTTAACGTCATTTGTCGGGACATTACAATCATTTTAATGTTCATTATCGTATTTGTTTTTATTTTGACTATTAGTTTTAATCTACAGTTTTTATAAGTCTTTTATGGATATTTTGTTTTTTTTTAATTTTTAATGTAGTATACATTGAGATGAAACTATAGACTACTTTTGAATGTTAGGGGAAATTAGTTTAAACTAAATTTATGCATAATTTTTGTTTTGTTCTAAGTTTATGTTCTAAATTTATATTTAAACATTTTATGGATGAAAAGCCATTGTACTGTTTAGGCTGTCCAACACAATGACATTTCAGATTTGAGGTTTAATACATTTATTAAAAGCATTTAATTCTACTACATTTATGTGTACGTTAATATTACTTTTATAGAGGAGGCAGACATGATGACAGACAGGAAGAAATGCACTTTTCAGCTCCAAAAGTGCCAACAAAGAGGAGCGCAGTTTAACGTCATGTCTTGGGACAATTAATCAAATTAATGTTCACTATCATGTGTGTTTTTATTTTGACTATTAGTTTTACTCTACAGTTTTTATAAGTCTTTTATGGATATTTTGTTTCTTTTTAATTTTTAATGTAGTATACATTTAGATGAAACTATAGACTACTTTTGAATGTTAGGGGAAATTAGTTTAAACTAAATTTATGCATAATTTTTGTTTTGTTCTAAGTTTATGTTCTAAATTTATATTTGGAAATTTGATGGATGAAATGCCATTGTACTGCTTAGGCTGTCCAACACAATGACATTTCAGATTTGAGGTTTAATACATTTATTAAAAGCATTTAATTCTAATACATCTATGTATGTTAATATTACTTTTATAGAGGAGACAGACATGATGACAGAAATGAAGAAATACACTTTTCAGCTCCAAAAGCGCCAAAGAAAGAGGAACGCAGTTTAACGTCATGTGTCGGGACATTACAATCATTTTAATGTTCATTATCGTATTTGTTTTTATTTTGACTATTAGTTTTAATCTACAGTTTTTATAAGTCTTTTATGGATATTTTGTTTTTTTTTAATTTTTAATGTAGTATACATTGAGATGAAACTATAGACTACTTTTGAAGGTTAGGGGAAATTAGTTTAAACTAAATTTATGCATAATTTTTGTTTTGTTCTAAGTTTATGTTCTAAATTTATATTTGGAAATTTGATGGATGAAAAGCCATTGTACTGCTTAGGCTGTCTAACACAATGACATTTCAGATTTGAGGTTTAATACATTTATTAAAAGCATTTAATTCTACTACATTTATGTGTACGTTAATATTACTTTATAGAGGAGGCAGACATGATGACAGAAATGAAGAAATGCACTTTTCAGCTCCAAAAGCGCCAACAAAGAGGAGCGCAGTTTAACGTCATGTCTTGGGACAATTAGTCATATTAATGTTCACTATCATGTGTGTTTTTATTTTGACTATTAGTTTTAATCTACAGTTTTATAAGTCTTTTATGGATATTTTGTTTCTTTTTAATTTTTAATGTAGTATACATTTAGATGAGACTATAGACTACTTTTGAATGTTAGGGGAAATTAGTTTAAACTAAATTTATGCATAATTTTTGTTTTGTTCTAAGTTTATGTTCTAAATTTATATTTGGAAATTTTATGGATGAAATACCATTGTATTGCTTAGGCTGTCCAACACAATGACATTTCAGATTTGAGGTTTAATACATTTATTAAAAGCATTTAATTCTACTACATTTATGTGTACGTTAAAATTACTTTATAGAGGAGGCAGACATGATGACAGACAGGAAG
The DNA here is from genome assembly GCA_030265305.1 of Biomphalaria pfeifferi. Lineage (NCBI taxonomy): Eukaryota > Metazoa > Mollusca > Gastropoda > Planorbidae > Biomphalaria > Biomphalaria pfeifferi. The sequence goes on along the minus strand of JASAOG010000003.1, from coordinate 3,961,691 downwards.
AAATGCACTTTTCAGCTCCAAAAGCGCCAACAAAGAGGAGCGCAGTTTAACGTCATGTCTTGGGACAATTAGTCAAATTAATGTTCACTATCATGTGTGTTTTTATTTTGACTATTAGTTTTTACTCTACCGTTTTTATAAGTCTTTTATGGATATTTTGTTTCTTTTTAATTTTTAATGTAGTATACATTGAGATGAAACTATAGACTACTTTTGAATGTTAGGGGAAATTAGTTTAAACTAAATTTATGCATAATTTTTGTTTTGTTCTAAGTTTATGTTCTAAATTTATATTTGGAAATTTTATGGATGAAATGCGATTGTACTGCTTAGGCTGTCCAACACAATGACATTTCAGATTTAAGGTTTAATACATTTATTAAAAGCAATTAATTCTAATACATTTATGTATGTTAATATTACTTTTATAGAGGAGGCAGACATGATGACAGAAATGAAGAAATACACTTTTCAGCTCCAAAAGTGCCAAACAAAGAGGAACGCAGTTTAACGTCATGTGTTGGGACATTACAATCATTTTAATGTTCATTATCGTATTTGTTTTTTTTTTGACTATTAGTTTTAATCTACAGTTTTTATAAGTCTTTTATGGATATTTTTTTTTTTTTTAATTTTTAATGTAGTATACATTGAGATGAAACTATAGACTACTTTTGAATGTTAGGGGAAATTAGTTTAAACTAAATTTATGCATAATTTTTGTTTTGTTCTAAGTTTATGTTCTAAATTTATATTTGGAAATTTTATGGATGAAATGCCATTGTACTGCTTAGGCTGTCCAACACAATGACATTTCAGATTTAAGGTTTAATACATTTATTAAAAGCATTTAATTCTACTACATTTATGTGTATGTTAATATTACTTTTATAGAGGAGGCAGACATGATGACAGAAATGAAGAAATACACTTTTCAGCTCCAAAAGCGCCAAACAAAGAGGAGCGCAGTTTAACGTCATTTGTCGGGACATTACAATCATTTTAATGTTCATTATCGTATTTGTTTTTATTTTGACTATTAGTTTTAATCTACAGTTTTTATAAGTCTTTTATGGATATTTTGTTTTTTTTTAATTTTTAATGTAGTATTCATTGAGATGAAACTATAGACTACTTTTGAAGGTTAGGGGAAATTAGTTTAAACTTAATTTATGCATAATTTTTGTTTTGTTCTAAGTTTATGTTCTAAATTTATATTTGGAAATTTTATGGATGAAAAGCCATTGTACTGCTTAGGCTGTCTAACACAATGACATTTCAGATTTGAGGTTTAATACATTTATTAAAAGCATTTAATTCTACTACATTTATGTGTACGTTAATATTACTTTATAGAGGAGGCAGACATGATGACAGAAATGAAGAAATGCACTTTTCAGCTCCAAAAGCGCCAACAAAGAGGAGCGCAGTTTAACGTCATGTCTTGGGACAATTAGTCATATTAATGTTCACTATCATGTGTGTTTTTATTTTGACTATTAGTTTTAATCTACAGTTTTATAAGTCTTTTATGGATATTTTGTTTCTTTTTAATTTTTAATGTAGTATACATTTAGATGAAACTATAGACTACTTTTGAATGTTAGGGGAAATTAGTTTAAACTAAATTTATGCATAATTTTTGTTTTGTTCTAAGTTTATGTTATAATTTATATTTGGAAATTTTATGGATGAAATGCCATAGTAATTCTTAGGCTGTCCAACACAATGACATTTCAGATTTGAGGTTTAATACATTTATTAAAAGCATTTCATTCTACTACATTTATGTGTACGTTAATATTACTTTTATAGAGGAGGCAGACATGATGATAGACAGGAAGAAATGCACTTTTCAGCTCCAAAAGCGCTAACAAAGAGGAGCGCAGTTTAACGTCATGTCTCGGGACATTATAGTCATACATATGTTCACTATTATGTGTGTTTTTATTTTGACTATTAGTTTTACTCTACAGTTTTTATAAGTCTTTTATGGATATTTTGTTTCCTTTTAATTTTTAATGTAGTATACATTGAGATGAAACTATAGACTACTTTTGAATGTTAGGGGAAATTAGTTTAAACTAAATTTATGCATAATTTTTGTTTTGTTCTAAGTTTATGTTCTAAATTTATATTTGGAAATTTTATGGATGAAATGCCATTGTACTGCTTAGGCTGTCCAACACAATGACATTTCAGATTTAAGGTTTAATACATTTATTAAAAGCATTTCATTCTACTACATTTATGTGTATGTTAATATTACTTTTATAGAGGAGGCAGACATGATGACAGACAAGAAGAAATGCACTTTTCAGCTCCAAAAGCGCTAACAAAGAGGAGCGCAGTTTAACGTCATGTCTTGTGACAATTAGTCATATTAATGTTCACTATCATGTGTGTTTTTATTTTGACTATTAGTTTTAATCTACAGTTTTATAAGTCTTGTATGGATATTTTGTTTCTTTTTAATTTTTAATGTAGTATACATTTAGATGAAACTATAGACTACTTTTGAATGTTAGGGGAAATTAGTTTAAACTAAATTTATGCATAATTTTTGTTTTGTTCTAAGTTTATGTTCTAAATTTATATTTGGAAATTTTATGGATGAAATACCATTGTATTGCTTAGGCTGTCCAACACAATGACATTTCAGATTTAAGGTTTAATACATTTATTAAAAGCATTTCATTCTACTACATTTATGTGTATGTTAATATTACTTTTATAGAGGAGGCAGACATGATGACAGAAAAGAAGAAATGCACTTTTCAGCTCCAAAAGTGCGAAACAAAGAGGAGCGCAGTTTAACGTCATGTCTCGGGACATTATAGTCATACATATGTTCACTATTATGTGTGTTTTTATTTTGACTATTAGTTTTACTCTACAGTTTTTATAAGTCTTTTATGGATATTTTGTTTCCTTTTAATTTTTAATGTAGTATACATTGAGATGAAACTATAGACTACTTTTGAATGTTAGGGGAAATTAGTTTAAACTAAATTTATGCATAATTTTTGTTTTGTTCTAAGTTTATGTTATAATTTATATTTGGAAATTTTATGGATGAAATGCCATAGTATTGCTTAGGCTGTCTAACACAATGACATTTCAGATTTAAGGTTTAATACATTTATTAAAAGCATTTCATTCTACTACATTTATGTGTATGTTAATATTACTTTTATAGAGGAGGCAGACATGATGACAGAAAAGAAGAAATGCACTTTTCAGCTCCAAAAGTGCCAAACAAAGAGGAGCGCAGTTCAACGTCATGTCTTGGGACAATTAATCAAATTAATGTTCACTATCATGTGTGTTTTTATTTTGACTATTAGTTTTACTCTACAGTTTTTATAAGTCTTTTAAGGATATTTTGTTTCCTTTTAATTTTTAATGTAGTATACATTGAGATGAAACTATAGACTACTTTTGAATGTTAGGGGAAATTAGTTTAAACTAAATTTATGCATAATTTTTGTTTTGTTCTAAGTTTATGTTATAATTTATATTTGGAAATTTTATGGATGAAATACCATTGTATTGCTTAGGCTGTCCAACACAATGACATTTCAGATTTAAGGTTTAATACATTTATTAAAAGCATTTCATTCTACTACATTTATGTGTATGTTAATATTACTTTTATAGAGGAGGCAGACATGATGACAGAAAAGAAGAAATGCACTTTTCAGCTCCAAAAGTGCCAACAAAGAGGAGCGCAGTTTAACGTCATGTCTTGGGACAATTAATCAAATTAATGTTCACTATCATGTGTGTTTTTATTTTGACTATTAGTTTTACTCTACAGTTTTTATAAGTCTTTTATGGATATTTTGTTTCTTTTTAATTTTTAATGTAGTATACATTGAGATGAAACTATAGACTACTTTTGAATGTTAGGGGAAATTAGTTTAAACTAAATTTATGCATAATTTTTGTTTTGTTCTAAGTTTATGTTCTAAATTTATATTTGGAAATTTTATGGATGAAATGCCATTGTACTGCTTAGGCTGTCCAACACAATGACATTTCAGATTTAAGGTTTAATACATTTATTAAAAGCATTTCATTCTACTACATTTATGTGTATGTTAATATTACTTTTATAGAGGAGGCAGACATGATGACAGAAAAGAAGAAATGCACTTTTCAGCTCCAAAAGTGCCAAACAAAGAGGAGCGCAGTTCAACGTCATGTCTTGGGACAATTAATCAAATTAATGTTCACTATCATGTGTGTTTTTATTTTGACTATTAGTTTTACTCTACAGTTTTTATAAGTCTTTTATGGATATTTTGTTTCCTTTTAATTTTTTATGTAGTATACATTGAGATGAAACTATAGACTACTTTTGAATGTTAGGGGAAATTAGTTTAAACTAAATTTATGCATAATTTTTGTTTTGTTCTAAGTTTATGTTATAATTTATATTTGGAAATTTTATGGATGAAATGCCATAAAATTGCTTAGGCTGTCCAACACAATGACATTTCAGATTTGAGGTTTAATACATTTATTAAAAGCATTTCATTCTACTACATTTATGTGTACGTTAATATTACTTTTATAGAGGAGGCAGACATGATGACAGAAAAGAAGAAATGCACTTTTCAGCTCCAAAAGCGCCAACAAAGAGGAGCGCAGTTTAACGTCATGTCTTGGGACAATTAATCAAATTAATGTTCACTATCATGTGTGTTTTTATTTTGACTATTAGTTTTACTCTACAGTTTTTATAAGTCTTTTATGGATATTTTGTTTCTTTTTAATTTTTAATGTAGTATACATTGAGATGAAACTATAGACTACTTTTGAATGTTAGGGGAAATTAGTTTAAACTAAATTTATGCATAATTTTTGTTTTGTTCTAAGTTTATGTTCTAAATTTATATTTGGAAATTTTATGGATGAAATGCCATTGTACTGCTTAGGCTGTCCAACACAATGACATTTCAGATTTAAGGTTTAATACATTTATTAAAAGCATTTCATTCTACTACATTTATGTGTATGTTAATATTACTTTTATAGAGGAGGCAGACATGATGACAGAAATGAAGAAATACACTTTTCAGCTCCAAAAGTGCCAAACAAAGAGGAACGCAGTTTAACGTCATGTGTCGGGACATTACAATCATTTTAATGTTCATTATCGTATTTTTTTTATTTTGACTATTAGTTTTAATCTACAGTTTTTATAAGTCTTTTATGGATATTTTTTTTTTTTTTAATTTTTAATGTAGTATACATTGAGATGAAACTATAGACTACTTTTGAATGTTAGGGGAAATTAGTTTAAACTAAATTTATGCATAATTTTTGTTTTGTTCTAAGTTTATGTTATAATTTATATTTGGAAATTTTATGGATGAAATGCCATAGTATTGCTTAGGCTGTCCAACACAATGACATTTCAGATTTGAGGTTTAATACATTTATTAAAAGCATTTCATTCTACTACATTTATGTGTATGTTAATATTACTTTTATAGAGGAGGCAGACATGATGACAGAAATGAAGAAATACACTTTTCAGCTCCAAAAGTGCCAAACAAAGAGGAACGCAGTTTAACGTCATGTGTCGGGACATTACAATCATTTTATTGTTCATTATCGTATTTTTTTTATTTTGACTATTAGTTTTAATCTACAGTTTTTATAAGTCTTTTATGGATATTTTGTTTTTTTTTAATTTTTAATGTAGTATACATTGAGATGAAACTATAGACTACTTTTGAATGTTAGGGGAAATTAGTTTAAACTAAATTTATGCATAATTTTTGTTTTGTTCTAAGTTTATGTTATAATTTATATTTGGAAATTTTATGGATGAAATGCCATAGTATTGCTTAGGCTGTCCAACACAATGACATTTCAGATTTGAGGTTTAATACATTTATTAAAAGCATTTCATTCTACTACATTTATGTGTATGTTAATATTACTTTTATAGAGGAGGCAGACATGATGACAGACAAGAAGAAATGCTCTTTTAAGCTCCAAAAGCGCCAACAAAGAGGAGCACAGTTTAATGTCATGTCTTGGGACAATTAGTCATATTAATGTTCACTATCATGTGTGTTTTTATTTTGACTATTAGTTTTAATCTACAGTTTTTATAAGTCTTTTATGGATATTTTGTTTCTTTTTAATTTTTAATGTAGTATACATTAAGATGAAACTATAGACAACTTTTAAATGTTAGGGAAAATTAGTTTAAACTAAATTTATGCATAATTTTTGTTTTGTTCTAAGTTTATGTTCTAAATTTATATTTGGAAATTTTATGGATGAAATACCATTGTATTGCTTAGGCTGTCCAACACAATGACATTTCAGATTTGAGGTTTAATACATTTATTAAAAGCATTTCATTCTACTACATTTATGTGTACGTTAATATTACTTTTATAGAGGAGGCAGACATGATGACAGAAATGAAGAAATACACTTTTCAGCTCCAAAAGCGCCAAACAAAGAGGAGCGCAGTTTAACGTCATGTGTCGAGACATTACAATCATTTTAATGTTTATATATAGTATTTGTTTTTATTTTGACAATTAGTTTTAATCTACAGTTTTAATAAGTCTTTTATGGATATTTTGTTTCTTTTTAATTTTTAATGTAGTATACATTTAGATGAAACTATAGACAACTTTTAAATGTTTGGGAAAATTAGTTTAAACTAAATTTATGCATAATTTTTGTTTTGTTCTAAGTTAATGTTCTAAATTTATATTTGGAAATTTTATGGATGAAATGCCATTGTATTGCTTAGGCTGTCCAACACAATGACATTTCAGATTTAAGGTTTAATACATTTATTAAAAGCATTTCATTCTACTACATTTATGTGTATGTTAATATTACTTTTATAGAGGAGGCAGACATGATGACAGAAATGAAGAAATACACTTTTCAGCTCCAAAAGTGCCAAACAAAGAGGAACGCAGTTTAACGTCATGTGTCGGGACATTACAATCATTTTAATGTTCATTATCGTATTTTTTTTATTTTGACTATTAGTTTTAATCTACAGTTTTTATAAGTCTTTTATGGATATTTTTTTTTTTTTTAATTTTTAATGTAGTATACATTGAGATGAAACTATAGACTACTTTTGAATGTTAGGGGAAATTAGTTTAAACTAAATTTATGCATAATTTTTGTTTTGTTCTAAGTTTATGTTCTAAATTTATATTTGGAAATTTTATGGATGAAATACCATTGTATTGCTTAGGCTGTCCAACATAATGACATTTCAGATTTAAGGTTTAATACATTTATTAAAAGCATTTCATTCTACTACATTTATGTGTATGTTAATATTACTTTTATAGAGGAGGCAGACATGATGACAGAAAAGAAGAAATGAACTTTTCAGCTCCAAAAGCGCCAACAAAGAGGAGCGCAGTTTAACGTCATGTCTTGGGACAATTAGTCATATTAATGTTCACTATCATGTGTGTTTTTATTTTGACTATTAGTTTTAATCTACAGTTTTTATAAGTCTTTTATGGATATTTTGTTTCTTTTTAATTTTTAATGTAGTATACATTAAGATGAAACTATAGACAACTTTTAAATGTTAGGGAAAATTAGTTTAAACTAAATTTATGCATAATTTTTGTTTTGTTCTAAGTTTATGTTCTAAATTTATATTTGGAAATTTTATGGATGAAATACCATTGTATTGCTTAGGCTGTCCAACACAATGACATTTCAGATTTGAGGTTTAATACATTTATTAAAAGCATTTCATTCTACTACATTTATGTGTACGTTAATATTACTTTTATAGAGGAGGCAGACATGATGACAGAAATGAAGAAATACACTTTTCAGCTCCAAAAGCGCCAAACAAAGAGGAGCGCAGTTTAACGTCATGTGTCGAGACATTACAATCATTTTAATGTTTATATATAGTATTTGTTTTTATTTTGACAATTAGTTTTAATCTACAGTTTTAATAAGTCTTTTATGGATATTTTGTTTCTTTTTAATTTTTAATGTAGTATACATTTAGATGAAACTATAGACAACTTTTAAATGTTAGGGAAAATTAGTTTAAACTAAATTTATGCATAATTTTTGTTTTGTTCTAAGTTAATGTTCTAAATTTATATTTGGAAATTTTATGGATGAAATGCCATTGTACTGCTTAGGCTGTCCAACACAATGACATTTAAGATTTAAGGTTTAATACATTTATTAAAAGCATTTCATTCTACTACATTTATGTGTATGTTAATATTACTTTTATAGAGGAGGCAGACATGATGACAGACAAGAAGAAATGCACTTTTCAGCTCCAAAAGCGCCAACAAAGAGGAGAGCAGTTTAACGTCATGTCTTGGGACAATTAGTCATATTAATGTTCATTATCGTATTTGTTTTTATTTTGACAATTAGTTTTAATCTACAGTTTTATAAGTCTTTTATGGATATTTTGTTTCTTTTTAATTTTTGATGTAGTATACATTGAGATGAAACTATAGACTACTTTTGAATTTTAGGGGAAATTAGTTTAAACTAAATTTATGCATAATTTTTGTTTTGTTCTAAGTTTATGTTCTAAATTTATATTTGGAAATTTTATGGATGAAATACCATTGTATTGCTTAGGCTGTCCAACACAATGACATTTCAGATTTGAGGTTTAATACATTTATTAAAAGCATTTCATTCTACTACATTTATGTGTACGTTAATATTACTTTTATAGAGGAGGCAGACATGATGACAGAAAAGAAGAAATACACTTTTCAGCTCCAAAAGCGCCAAACAAAGAGGAGCGCAGTTTAACGTCATGTGTCGAGACATTACAATCATTTTAATGTTCATATATAGTATTTGTTTTTATTTTGACAATTAGTTTTAATCTACAATTTTTATAAGTTTTATATGGATATTTTGTTTCTTTTTAATTTTTAATGTAGTATACATTTAGATGAAACTATAGACAACTTTTAAATGTTAGGGAAAATTAGTTTAAACTTTATTTTTTTGCATAATTTTTGTTTTGTTCTAAGTTTAGGTTCTAAATTTATATTTGGAAATTTTATGAATAAAATGCCATTGTATTGCTTAGGCTGTCCAACAGAATGACATTTCAGATTTGAGGTTTAATACATTTATTAAAAGCATTTCATTCTACTACATTTATGTCTAAGTTAATATTACTTTTATAGAGGAGGCAGACATGATGACAGAAATGAAGAAATACACTTTTCAGCTCCAAAAGTGCCAAACAAAGAGGAACGCAGTTTAACGTCATGTGTCGGGACATTACAATCATTTTAATGTTCATTATCGTATTTGTTTTTATTTTGACAATTAGTTTTAATCTACAGATTTTATAAGTCTTTTATGGATATTTTGTTTTTTTTTAATTTTTAATGTAGTATACATTTAGATGAAACTATAGACTACTTTTGAAGGTTAGGGAAAATTAGTTGAAACTAAATTTATGCATAATTTTTGTTTTGTTCTAAGTTTATGTTCTAAATTTATATTTGGAAATTTTATGGATGAAATACCATTGTATTGCTTAGGCTGTCCAACACAATGACATTTCAGATTGAAGGTTTAATACATTTATTTAAAGCATTTCATTACACTACATTTATGTGTATGTTAATATTACTTTTATAGAGGAGGCAGACATGATGACAGACAAGAAGAAATGCACTTTTCAGCTCCAAAAGCGCCAACAAAGAGGAGCGCAGTTTAACGTCATGTCTTGGGACAATTAGTCATATTAATGTTCACTATCATGTGTGTTTTTATTTTGACTATTAGTTTTAATCTACAGTTTTTATAAGTCTTTTATGGATATTTTTTTTTTTTTAATTTGTAATGTAGTACACATTGAGATGAAACTATAGACTACTTTTGAATGTTAGGGGAAATTAGTTTAAACTAAATTTATGCATAATTTTTGTTTTGTTCTAAGTTTATGTTCTAAATTTATATTTGGAAATTTTATGGATGAAATACCATTGTGATGCTTAGGCTGTCCAACACAATGACATTTCAGATTTAAGGTTTAATACATTTATTAAAAGCATTTCATTCCACTACATTTATGTGTATGTTAATATTACTTTTATAGAGGAGGCAGACATGATGACAGACAAGAAGAAATGCACTTTTCAGCTCCAAAAGCGCCAACAAAGAGGAGCGCAGTTTAACGTCATGTCTTGGGACAATTAGTCATATTAATGTTCATTATCGTATTTGTTTTTATTTTGACAATTAGTTTTAATCTACAGTTTTATAAGTCTTTTATGGATATTTTGTTTCTTTTTAATTTTTGATGTAGTATACATTGAGATGAAACTATAGACTACTTTTGAATTTTAGGGGAAATTAGTTTAAACTAAATTTATGCATAATTTTTGTTTTGTTCTAAGTTTATGTTCTAAATTTATATTTGGAAATTTTATGGATGAAATACCATTGTATTGCTTAGGCTGTCCAACACAATGACATTTCAGATTTGAGGTTTAATACATTTATTAAAAGCATTTCATTCTACTACATTTATGTGTACGTTAATATTACTTTTATAGAGGAGGCAGACATGATGACAGAAAAGAAGAAATACACTTTTCAGCTCCAAAAGCGCCAAACAAAGAGGAGCGCAGTTTAACGTCATGTGTCGAGACATTACAATCATTTTAATGTTCATATATAGTATTTGTTTTTATTTTGACAATTAGTTTTAATCTACAATTTTTATAAGTCTTATATGGATATTTTGTTTCTTTTTAATTTTTAATGTAGTATACATTTAGATGAAACTATAGACAACTTTTAAATGTTAGGGAAAATTAGTTTAAACTTTATTTTTTTGCATAATTTTTGTTTTGTTCTAAGTTTAGGTTCTAAATTTATATTTGGAAATTTTATGAATAAAATGCCATTGTATTGCTTAGGCTGTCCAACACAATGACATTTCAGATTTGAGGTTTAATACATTTATTAAAAGCATTTCATTCTACTACATTTATGTCTAAGTTAATATTACTTTTATAGAGGAGGCAGACATGATGACAGAAATGAAGAAATACACTTTTCAGCTCCAAAAGTGCCAAACAAAGAGGAACGCAGTTTAACGTCATGTGTCGGGACATTACAATCATTTTAATGTTCATTATCGTATTTGTTTTTATTTTGACAATTAGTTTTAATCTACAGATTTTATAAGTCTTTTATGGATATTTTGTTTTTTTTTAATTTTTAATGTAGTATACATTTAGATGAAACTATAGACTACTTTTGAAGGTTAGGGAAAATTAGTTGAAACTAAATTTATGCATAATTTTTGTTTTGTTCTAAGTTTATGTTCTAAATTTATATTTGGAAATTTTATGGATGAAATACCATTGTATTGCTTAGGCTGTCCAACACAATGACATTTCAGATTGAAGGTTTAATACATTTATTTAAAGCATTTCATTACACTACATTTATGTGTATGTTAATATTACTTTTATAGAGGAGGCAGACATGATGACAGACAAGAAGAAATGCACTTTTCAGCTCCAAAAGCGCCAACAAAGAGGAGCGCAGTTTAACGTCATGTCTTGGGACAATTAGTCATATTAATGTTCACTATCATGTGTGTTTTTATTTTGACTATTAGTTTTAATCTACAGTTTTTATAAGTCTTTTATGGATATTTTTTTTTTTTTAATTTGTAATGTAGTACACATTGAGATGAAACTATAGACTACTTTTGAATGTTAGGGGAAATTAGTTTAAACTAAATTTATGCATAATTTTTGTTTTGTTCTAAGTTTATGTTCTAAATTTATATTTGGAAATTTTATGGATGAAATACCATTGTATTGCTTAGGCTGTCCAACACAATGACATTTCAGATTTAAGGTTTAATACATTTATTAAAAGCATTTCATTCCACTACATTTATGTGTATGTTAATATTACTTTTATAGAGGAGGCAGACATGATGACAGACAAGAAGAAATGCACTTTTCAGCTCCAAAAGCGCCAACAAAGAGGAGCGCAGTTTAACGTCATGTCTTGGGACAATTAGTCATATTAATGTTCACTATCATGTGTGTTTTTATTTTGACTATTAGTTTTAATCTACAGTTTTATAAGTCTTTTATGGATATTTTGTTTCTTTTTAATTTTTAATGTAGTATACATTTAGATGAAACTATAGACTACTTTTGAATGTTAGGGGAAATTAGTTTAAACTAAATTTATGCATAATTTTTGTTTTGTTCTAAGTTTATGTTCTAAATTTATATTTGGAAATTTTATGGATGAAATGCCATTGTACTGCTTAGGCTGTCCAACACAATGACATTTCAGATTTAAGGTTTAATACATTTATTAAAAGCATTTAATTCTACTACATTTATGTGTATGTTAATATTACTCTATAGAGGAGGCAGACATGATGACAGAAATGAAGAAATACACTTTTCAGCTCCAAAAGTGCCAAACAAAGAGGAACGCAGTTTAACGTCATGTGTCGGGACATTACAATCATTTTAATGTTCATTATCGTATTTGTTTTTATTTTGACTATTAGTTTTAATCTACAGTTTTTATAAGTCTTTTATGGATATTTTTTTTTTTTTAATTTTTAATGTAGTACACATTGAGATGAAACTATAGACTATTTTTGAATGTTAGGGGAAATTAGTTGAAACTAAATTTATGCATAATTTTTGTTTTGTTCTAAGTTTAGGTTCTAAATTTATATTTGGAAATTTTATGGATGAAATGCCATTGTACTGCTTAGGCTGTCCAATACAATGATATTTCAGATTTAAGGTTTAATACATTTATTAAAAGCATTTAATTCTACTACATTTATGTGTACGTTAATATTACTTTTATAGAGGAGGCAGACATGATGACAGAAATAAAGAAATACACTTTTCAGCTCCAAAAGTGCCAAACAAAGAGGAACGCAGTTTAACGTCATGTGTCGGGACATTACAATCATTTTAATGTTCATTATCGTATTTGTTTTTATTTTGACTATTAGTTTTAATCTACAGTTTTTATAAGTCTTTTATGGATATTTTTTTTTTTTTTAATTTGTAATGTAGTACACATTGAGATGAAACTATAGACTACTTTTGAATGTTAGGGGAAATTAGTTTAAACTAAATTTATGCATAATTTTTGTTTTGTTCTAAGTTTATGTTATAATTTATATTTGGAAATTTTATGGATGAAATGCCATAGTATTGCTTAGGCTGTCCAACACAATGACATTTCAGATTTGAGGTTTAATACATTTATTAAAAGCATTTCATTCTACTACATTTATGTGTACGTTAATATTACTTTTATAGAGGAGGCAGACATGATGACAGACAGGAAGAAATGCACTTTTCAGCTTCAAAAGCGCCAACAAAGAGGAGCGCAGTTTAACGTCATGTCTTGGGACAATTAATAAAATTAATGTTCACTATCATGTGTGTTTTTATTTTGACTATTAGTTTTACTCTACAGTTTTATTAAGTCTTTTATGGATATTTTGTTTCTTTTTAATTTTTAATGTAGTATACATTGAGATGAAACTATAGACTACTTTTGAATGTTAGGGGAAATTAGTTGAAACTAAATTTATGCATAATTTTTGTTTTGTTCTAAGTTTATGTTCTAAATTTATATTTGGAAATTTTATGGATGAAATACCATTGTATTGCTTAGGCTGTCCAACACAATGACATTTCAGATTTAAGGTTTAATACATTTATTAAAAGCATTTCATTCTACTACATTTATGTGTATGTTAATATTACTTTATAGAGGAGGCAGACATGATGACAGAAATGAAGAAATACACTTTTCAGCTCCAAAAGCGCCAAACAAAGAGGAGCGCAGTTTAACGTCATGTGTCGAGACATTACAATCATTTTAATGTTTATATATAGTATTTGTTTTTATTTTGACAATTAGTTTTAATCTACAGTTTTAATAAGTCTTTTATGGATATTTTGTTTCTTTTTAATTTTTAATGTAGTATACATTTAGATGAAACTATAGACAACTTTTAAATGTTAGGGAAAATTAGTTTAAACTAAATTTATGCATAATTTTTGTTTTGTTCTAAGTTAATGTTCTAAATTTATATTTGGAAATTTTATGGATGAAATGCCATTGTACTGCTTAGGCTGTCCAACACAATGACATTTAAGATTTAAGGTTTAATACATTTATTAAAAGCATTTCATTCTACTACATTTATGTGTATGTTAATATTACTTTTATAGAGGAGGCAGACATGATGACAGACAAGAAGAAATGCACTTTTCAGCTCCAAAAGCGCCAACAAAGAGGAGAGCAGTTTAACGTCATGTCTTGGGACAATTAGTCATATTAATGTTCATTATCGTATTTGTTTTTATTTTGACAATTAGTTTTAATCTACAGTTTTATAAGTCTTTTATGGATATTTTGTTTCTTTTTAATTTTTGATGTAGAATACATTGAGATGAAACTATAGACTACTTTTGAATTTTAGGGGAAATTAGTTTAAACTAAATTTATGCATAATTTTTGTTTTGTTCTAAGTTTATGTTCTAAATTTATATTTGGAAATTTTATGGATGAAATACCATTGTATTGCTTAGGCTGTCCAACACAATGACATTTCAGATTTGAGGTTTAATACATTTATTAAAAGCATTTCATTCTACTACATTTATGTGTACGTTAATATTACTTTTATAGAGGAGGCAGACATGATGACAGAAAAGAAGAAATACACTTTTCAGCTCCAAAAGCGCCAAACAAAGAGGAGCGCAGTTTAACGTCATGTGTCGAGACATTACAATCATTTTAATGTTCATATATAGTATTTGTTTTTATTTTGACAATTAGTTTTAATCTACAATTTTTATAAGTCTTATATGGATATTTTGTTTCTTTTTAATTTTTAATGTAGTATACATTTAGATGAAACTATAGACAACTTTTAAATGTTAGGGAAAATTAGTTTAAACTTTATTTTTTTGCATAATTTTTGTTTTGTTCTAAGTTTAGGTTCTAAATTTATATTTGGAAATTTTATGAATAAAATGCCATTGTATTGCTTAGGCTGTCCAACACAATGACATTTCAGATTTGAGGTTTAATACATTTATTAAAAGCATTTCATTCTACTACATTTATGTCTAAGTTAATATTACTTTTATAGAGGAGGCAGACATGATGACAGAAATGAAGAAATACACTTTTCAGCTCCAAAAGTGCCAAACAAAGAGGAACGCAGTTTAACGTCATGTGTCGGGACATTACAATCATTTTAATGTTCATTATCGTATTTGTTTTTATTTTGACAATTAGTTTTAATCTACAGATTTTATAAGTCTTTTATGGATATTTTGTTTTTTTTTAATTTTTAATGTAGTATACATTGAGATGAAACTATAGACTACTTTTGAAGGTTAGGGGAAATTAGTTGAAACTAAATTTATGCATAATTTTTGTTTTGTTCTAAGTTTATGTTCTAAATTTATATTTGGAAATTTTATGGATGAAATACCATTGTATTGCTTAGGCTGTCCAACACAATGACATTTCAGATTGAAGGTTTAATACATTTATTTAAAGCATTTCATTACACTACATTTATGTGTATGTTAATATTACTTTTATAGAGGAGGCAGACATGATGACAGACAAGAAGAAATGCACTTTTCAGCTCCAAAAGCGCCAACAAAGAGGAGCGCAGTTTAACGTCATGTCTTGGGACAATTAGTCATATTAATGTTCACTATCATGTGTGTTTTTATTTTGACTATTAGTTTTAATGTACAGTTTTTATAAGTCTTTTATGGATATTTTTTTTTTTTTAATTTGTAATGTAGTACACATTGAGATGAAACTATAGACTACTTTTGAATGTTAGGGGAAATTAGTTTAAACTAAATTTATGCATAATTTTTGTTTTGTTCTAAGTTTATGTTCTAAATTTATATTTGGAAATTTTATGGATGAAATACCATTGTATTGCTTAGGCTGTCCAACACAATGACATTTCAGATTTAAGGTTTAATACATTTATTAAAAGCATTTCATTCCACTACATTTATGTGTATGTTAATATTACTTTTATAGAGGAGGCAGACATGATGACAGACAAGAAGAAATGCACTTTTCAGCTCCAAAAGCGCCAACAAAGAGGAGCGCAGTTTAACGTCATGTCTTGGGACAATTAGTCATATTAATGTTCACTATCATGTGTGTTTTTATTTTGACTATTAGTTTTAATCTACAGTTTTATAAGTCTTTTATGGATATTTTGTTTCTTTTTAATTTTTAATGTAGTATACATTTAGATGAAACTATAGACTACTTTTGAATGTTAGGGGAAATTAGTTTAAACTAAATTTATGCATAATTTTTGTTTTGTTCTAAGTTTATGTTCTAAATTTATATTTGGAAATTTTATGGATGAAATGCCATTGTACTGCTTAGGCTGTCCAACACAATGACATTTCAGATTTAAGGTTTAATACATTTATTAAAAGCATTTAATTCTACTACATTTATGTGTATGTTAATATTACTTTTATAGAGGAGGCAGACATGATGACAGAAATGAAGAAATACACTTTTCAGCTCCAAAAGTGCCAAACAAAGAGGAACGCAGTTTAACGTCATGTGTCGGGACATTACAATCATTTTAATGTTCATTATCGTATTTGTTTTTATTTTGACTATTAGTTTTAATCTACAGTTTTTATAAGTCTTTTATGGATATTTTTTTTTTTTTAATTTTTAATGTAGTACACATTGAGATGAAACTATAGACTATTTTTGAATGTTAGGGGAAATTAGTTGAAACTAAATTTATGCATAATTTTTGTTTTGTTCTAAGTTTAGGTTCTAAATTTATATTTGGAAATTTTATGGATGAAATGCCATTGTACTGCTTAGGCTGTCCAATACAATGATATTTCAGATTTAAGGTTTAATACATTTATTAAAAGCATTTAATTCTACTACATTTATGTGTACGTTAATATTACTTTTATAGAGGAGGCAGACATGATGACAGAAAAGAAGAAATGCTCTTTTCAGCTCCAAAAGCGCCAACAAAGAGGAGCGCAGTTTAACCTCATGTGTCGAGACATTACAATCATTTTAATGTTCATTATCGTATTTGTTTTTATTTAGAAAGTTTTAATCTACAGTTTTTATAAGTCTTTTATGGATATTTTTTTTTTTTTAAATTTTTAATGTCTCGGGACATTATAGTCATATTAATGTTCACTATCATGTGTGTTTTTATTTTGACTATTAGTTTTAATCTACAGTTTTTATAAGTCTTTTATGGATATTTTTTTTTTTTTAATTTTTAATGTAGTATACATTGAGATGAAACTATAGACTACTTTTGAATGTTAGGGGAAATTAGTTTAAACTAAATTTATGCATAATTTTTGTTTTGTTCTAAGTTTATGTTCTAAATTTATATTTGGAAATTTTATAGATGAAATGCCATTGTACTGCTTAGGCTGTCCAACACAATGACATTTCAGATTTAAGGTTTAATACATTTATTAAAAGCATTTAATTCTACTACATTTATGTGTATGTTAATATTACTTTTATAGAGGAGGCAGACATGATGACAGAAATAAAGAAATACACTTTTCAGCTCCAAAAGTGCCAAACAAAGAGGAACGCAGTTTAACGTCATGTGTCGGGACATTACAATCATTTTAATGTTCATTATCGTATTTGTTTTTATTTTGACTATTAGTTTTAATCTACAGTTTTTATAAGTCTTTTATGGATATTTTTTTTTTTTTTAATTTGTAATGTAGTACACATTGAGATGAAACTATAGACTACTTTTGAATGTTAGGGGAAATTAGTTTAAACTAAATTTATGCATAATTTTTGTTTTGTTCTAAGTTTATGTTATAATTTATATTTGGAAATTTTATGGATGAAATGCCATAGTATTGCTTAGGCTGTCCAACACAATGACATTTCAGATTTGAGGTTTAATACATTTATTAAAAGCATTTCATTCTACTACATTTATGTGTACGTTAATATTACTTTTATAGAGGAGGCAGACATGATGACAGACAGGAAGAAATGCACTTTTCAGCTTCAAAAGCGCCAACAAAGAGGAGCGCAGTTTAACGTCATGTCTTGGGACAATTAATAAAATTAATGTTCACTATCATGTGTGTTTTTATTTTGACTATTAGTTTTACTCTACAGTTTTATTAAGTCTTTTATGGATATTTTGTTTCTTTTTAATTTTTAATGTAGTATACATTGAGATGAAACTATAGACTACTTTTGAATGTTAGGGGAAATTAGTTGAAACTAAATTTATGCATAATTTTTGTTTTGTTCTAAGTTTATGTTCTAAATTTATATTTGGAAATTTTATGGATGAAATACCATTGTATTGCTTAGGCTGTCCAACACAATGACATTTCAGATTTAAGGTTTAATACATTTATTAAAAGCATTTCATTCTACTACATTTATGTGTATGTTAATATTACTTTATAGAGGAGGCAGACATGATGACAGAAATGAAGAAATACACTTTTCAGCTCCAAAAGCGCCAAACAAAGAGGAGCGCAGTTTAACGTCATGTGTCGAGACATTACAATCATTTTAATGTTTATATATAGTATTTGTTTTTATTTTGACAATTAGTTTTAATCTACAGTTTTAATAAGTCTTTTATGGATATTTTGTTTCTTTTTAATTTTTAATGTAGTATACATTTAGATGAAACTATAGACAACTTTTAAATGTTAGGGAAAATTAGTTTAAACTAAATTTATGCATAATTTTTGTTTTGTTCTAAGTTAATGTTCTAAATTTATATTTGGAAATTTTATGGATGAAATGCCATTGTACTGCTTAGGCTGTCCAACACAATGACATTTAAGATTTAAGGTTTAATACATTTATTAAAAGCATTTCATTCTACTACATTTATGTGTATGTTAATATTACTTTTATAGAGGAGGCAGACATGATGACAGACAAGAAGAAATGCACTTTTCAGCTCCAAAAGCGCCAACAAAGAGGAGAGCAGTTTAACGTCATGTCTTGGGACAATTAGTCATATTAATGTTCATTATCGTATTTGTTTTTATTTTGACAATTAGTTTTAATCTACAGTTTTATAAGTCTTTTATGGATATTTTGTTTCTTTTTAATTTTTGATGTAGTATACATTGAGATGAAACTATAGACTACTTTTGAATTTTAGGGGAAATTAGTTTAAACTAAATTTATGCATAATTTTTGTTTTGTTCTAAGTTTATGTTCTAAATTTATATTTGGAAATTTTATGGATGAAATACCATTGTATTGCTTAGGCTGTCCAACACAATGACATTTCAGATTTGAGGTTTAATACATTTATTAAAAGCATTTCATTCTACTACATTTATGTGTACGTTAATATTACTTTTATAGAGGAGGCAGACATGATGACAGAAAAGAAGAAATACACTTTTCAGCTCCAAAAGCGCCAAACAAAGAGGAGCGCAGTTTAACGTCATGTGTCGAGACATTACAATCATTTTAATGTTCATATATAGTATTTGTTTTTATTTTGACAATTAGTTTTAATCTACAATTTTTATAAGTCTTATATGGATATTTTGTTTCTTTTTAATTTTTAATGTAGTATACATTTAGATGAAACTATAGACAACTTTTAAATGTTAGGGAAAATTAGTTTAAACTTTATTTTTTTGCATAATTTTTGTTTTGTTCTAAGTTTAGGTTCTAAATTTATATTTGGAAATTTTATGAATAAAATGCCATTGTATTGCTTAGGCTGTCCAACACAATGACATTTCAGATTTGAGGTTTAATACATTTATTAAAAGCATTTCATTCTACTACATTTATGTCTAAGTTAATATTACTTTTATAGAGGAGGCAGACATGATGACAGAAATGAAGAAATACACTTTTCAGCTCCAAAAGTGCCAAACAAAGAGGAACGCAGTTTAACGTCATGTGTCGGGACATTACAATCATTTTAATGTTCATTATCGTATTTGTTTTTATTTTGACAATTAGTTTTAATCTACAGATTTTATAAGTCTTTTATGGATATTTTGTTTTTTTTAAATTTTTAATGTAGTATACATTGAGATGAAACTATAGACTACTTTTGAAGGTTAGGGGAAATTAGTTGAAACTAAATTTATGCATAATTTTTGTTTTGTTCTAAGTTTATGTTCTAAATTTATATTTGGAAATTTTATGGATGAAATACCATTGTATTGCTTAGGCTGTCCAACACAATGACATTTCAGATTGAAGGTTTAATACATTTATTTAAAGCATTTCATTACACTACATTTATGTGTATGTTAATATTACTTTTATAGAGGAGGCAGACATGATGACAGACAAGAAGAAATGCACTTTTCAGCTCCAAAAGCGCCAACAAAGAGGAGCGCAGTTTAACGTCATGTCTTGGGACAATTAATAAAATTAATGTTCACTATCATGTGTGTTTTTATTTTGACTATTAGTTTTACTCTACAGTTTTATTAAGTCTTTTATGGATATTTTGTTTCTTTTTAATTTTTAATGTAGTATACATTGAGATGAAACTATAGACTACTTTTGAATGTTAGGGGAAATTAGTTGAAACTAAATTTATGCATAATTTTTGTTTTGTTCTAAGTTTATGTTCTAAATTTATATTTGGAAATTTTATGGATGAAATACCATTGTATTGCTTAGGCTGTCCAACACAATGACATTTCAGATTTAAGGTTTAATACATTTATTAAAAGCATTTCATTCTACTACATTTATGTGTATGTTAATATTACTTTATAGAGGAGGCAGACATGATGACAGAAATGAAGAAATACACTTTTCAGCTCCAAAAGCGCCAAACAAAGAGGAGCGCAGTTTAACGTCATGTGTCGAGACATTACAATCATTTTAATGTTTATATATAGTATTTGTTTTTATTTTGACAATTAGTTTTAATCTACAGTTTTAATAAGTCTTTTATGGATATTTTGTTTCTTTTTAATTTTTAATGTAGTATACATTTAGATGAAACTATAGACAACTTTTAAATGTTAGGGAAAATTAGTTTAAACTAAATTTATGCATAATTTTTGTTTTGTTCTAAGTTAATGTTCTAAATTTATATTTGGAAATTTTATGGATGAAATGCCATTGTACTGCTTAGGCTGTCCAACACAATGACATTTAAGATTTAAGGTTTAATACATTTATTAAAAGCATTTCATTCTACTACATTTATGTGTATGTTAATATTACTTTTATAGAGGAGGCAGACATGATGACAGACAAGAAGAAATGCACTTTTCAGCTCCAAAAGCGCCAACAAAGAGGAGAGCAGTTTAACGTCATGTCTTGGGACAATTAGTCATATTAATGTTCATTATCGTATTTGTTTTTATTTTGACAATTAGTTTTAATCTACAGTTTTATAAGTCTTTTATGGATATTTTGTTTCTTTTTAATTTTTGATGTAGTATACATTGAGATGAAACTATAGACTACTTTTGAATTTTAGGGGAAATTAGTTTAAACTAAATTTATGCATAATTTTTGTTTTGTTCTAAGTTTATGTTCTAAATTTATATTTGGAAATTTTATGGATGAAATACCATTGTATTGCTTAGGCTGTCCAACACAATGACATTTCAGATTTGAGGTTTAATACATTTATTAAAAGCATTTCATTCTACTACATTTATGTGTACGTTAATATTACTTTTATAGAGGAGGCAGACATGATGACAGAAAAGAAGAAATACACTTTTCAGCTCCAAAAGCGCCAAACAAAGAGGAGCGCAGTTTAACGTCATGTGTCGAGACATTACAATCATTTTAATGTTCATATATAGTATTTGTTTTTATTTTGACAATTAGTTTTAATCTACAATTTTTATAAGTCTTATATGGATATTTTGTTTCTTTTTAATTTTTAATGTAGTATACATTTAGATGAAACTATAGACAACTTTTAAATGTTAGGGAAAATTAGTTTAAACTTTATTTTTTTGCATAATTTTTGTTTTGTTCTAAGTTTAGGTTCTAAATTTATATTTGGAAATTTTATGAATAAAATGCCATTGTATTGCTTAGGCTGTCCAACACAATGACATTTCAGATTTGAGGTTTAATACATTTATTAAAAGCATTTCATTCTACTACATTTATGTCTAAGTTAATATTACTTTTATAGAGGAGGCAGACATGATGACAGACAAGAAGAAATGCACTTTTCAGCTCCAAAAGCGCCAACAAAGAGGAGCGCAGTTTAACGTCATGTCTTGGGACAATTAATAAAATTAATGTTCACTATCATGTGTGTTTTTATTTTGACTATTAGTTTTACTCTACAGTTTTATTAAGTCTTTTATGGATATTTTGTTTCTTTTTAATTTTTAATGTAGTATACATTGAGATGAAACTATAGACTACTTTTGAATGTTAGGGGAAATTAGTTGAAACTAAATTTATGCATAATTTTTGTTTTGTTCTAAGTTTATGTTCTAAATTTATATTTGGAAATTTTATGGATGAAATACCATTGTATTGCTTAGGCTGTCCAACACAATGACATTTCAGATTGAAGGTTTAATACATTTATTTAAAGCATTTCATTACACTACATTTATGTGTATGTTAATATTACTTTTATAGAGGAGGCAGACATGATGACAGACAAGAAGAAATGCACTTTTCAGCTCCAAAAGCGCCAACAAAGAGGAGCGCAGTTTAACGTCATGGCTTGGGACAATTAGTCATATTAATGTTCACTATCATGTGTGTTTTTATTTTGACTATTAGTTTTAATCTACAGTTTTTATAAGTCTTTTATGGATATTTTTTTTTTTTTAATTTGTAATGTAGTACACATTGAGATGAAACTATAGACTACTTTTGAATGTTAGGGGAAATTAGTTTAAACTAAATTTATGCATAATTTTTGTTTTGTTCTAAGTTTATGTTCTAAATTTATATTTGGAAATTTAATGGATGAAATACCATTGTATTGCTTAGGCTGTCCAACACAATGACATTTCAGATTTAAGGTTTAATACATTTATTAAAAGCATTTCATTCCACTACATTTATGTGTATGTTAATATTACTTTTATAGAGGAGGCAGACATGATGACAGACAAGAAGAAATGCACTTTTCAGCTCCAAAAGCGCCAACAAAGAGGAGCGCAGTTTAACGTCATGTCTTGGGACAATTAGTCATATTAATGTTCACTATCATGTGTGTTTTTATTTTGACTATTAGTTTTAATCTACAGTTTTATAAGTCTTTTATGGATATTTTGTTTCTTTTTAATTTTTAATGTAGTATACATTTAGATGAAACTATAGACTACTTTTGAATGTTAGGGGAAATTAGTTTAAACTAAATTTATGCATAATTTTTGTTTTGTTCTAAGTTTATGTTCTAAATTTATATTTGGAAATTTTATGGATGAAATGCCATTGTACTGCTTAGGCTGTCCAACACAATGACATTTCAGATTTAAGGTTTAATACATTTATTAAAAGCATTTAATTCTACTACATTTATGTGTATGTTAATATTACTTTTATAGAGGAGGCAGACATGATGACAGAAATGAAGAAATACACTTTTCAGCTCCAAAAGTGCCAAACAAAGAGGAACGCAGTTTAACGTCATGTGTCGGGACATTACAATCATTTTAATGTTCATTATCGTATTTGTTTTTATTTTGACTATTAGTTTTAATCTACAGTTTTTATAAGTCTTTTATGGATATTTTTTTTTTTTTAATTTTTAATGTAGTACACATTGAGATGAAACTATAGACTATTTTTGAATGTTAGGGGAAATTAGTTGAAACTAAATTTATGCATAATTTTTGTTTTGTTCTAAGTTTAGGTTCTAAATTTATATTTGGAAATTTTATGGATGAAATGCCATTGTACTGCTTAGGCTGTCCAATACAATGATATTTCAGATTTAAGGTTTAATACATTTATTAAAAGCATTTAATTCTACTACATTTATGTGTACGTTAATATTACTTTTATAGAGGAGGCAGACATGATGACAGAAAAGAAGAAATGCTCTTTTCAGCTCCAAAAGCGCCAACAAAGAGGAGCGCAGTTTAACCTCATGTGTCGAGACATTACAATCATTTTAATGTTCATTATCGTATTTGTTTTTATTTAGAAAGTTTTAATCTACAGTTTTTATAAGTCTTTTATGGATATTTTTTTTTTTTTAAATTTTTAATGTCTCGGGACATTATAGTCATATTAATGTTCACTATCATGTGTGTTTTTATTTTGACTATTAGTTTTAATCTACAGTTTTTATAAGTCTTTTATGGATATTTTTTTTTTTTTAATTTTTAATGTAGTATACATTGAGATGAAACTATAGACTACTTTTGAATGTTAGGGGAAATTAGTTTAAACTAAATTTATGCATAATTTTTGTTTTGTTCTAAGTTTATGTTCTAAATTTATATTTGGAAATTTTATAGATGAAATGCCATTGTACTGCTTAGGCTGTCCAACACAATGACATTTCAGATTTAAGGTTTAATACATTTATTAAAAGCATTTAATTCTACTACATTTATGTGTATGTTAATATTACTTTTATAGAGGAGGCAGACATGATGACAGAAATAAAGAAATACACTTTTCAGCTCCAAAAGTGCCAAACAAAGAGGAACGCAGTTTAACGTCATGTGTCGGGATATTACAATCATTTTAATGTTCATTATCGTATTTGTTTTTATTTTGACTATTAGTTTTAATCTACAGTTTTTATAAGTCTTTTATGGATATTTTTTTTTTTTTTAATTTGTAATGTAGTACACATTGAGATGAAACTATAGACTACTTTTGAATGTTAGGGGAAATTAGTTTAAACTAAATTTATGCATAATTTTTGTTTTGTTCTAAGTTTATGTTATAATTTATATTTGGAAATTTTATGGATGAAATGCCATAGTATTGCTTAGGCTGTCCAACACAATGACATTTCAGATTTGAGGTTTAATACATTTATTAAAAGCATTTCATTCTACTACATTTATGTGTACGTTAATATTACTTTTATAGAGGAGGCAGACATGATGACAGACAGGAAGAAATGCACTTTTCAGCATCAAAAGCGCCAACAAAGAGGAGCGCAGTTTAACGTCATGTCTTGGGACAATTAATCAAATTAATGTTCACTATCATGTGTGTTTTTATTTTGACTATTAGTTTTACTCTACAGTTTTATTAAGTCTTTTATGGATATTTTGTATCTTTTTAATTTTTAATGTAGTATACATTGAGATGAAACTATAGACTACTTTTGAATGTTAGGGGAAATTAGTTTAAACTAAATTTATGCATAATTTTTGTTTTGTTCTAAGTTTATGTTCTAAATTTATATTTGGAAATTTTATGGATGAAATGCCATTGTACTGCTTAGGCTGTCCAACACAATGACATTTAAGATTTAAGGTTTAATACATTTATTAAAAGCATTTCATTCTACTACATTTATGTGTATGTTAATATTACTTTTATAGAGGAGGCAGACATGATGACAGACAAGAAGAAATGCACTTTTCAGCTCCAAAAGCGCCAACAAAGAGGAGCGCAGTTTAACGTCATGTCTTGGGACAATTAGTCATATTAATGTTCATTATCGTATTTGTTTTTATTTTGACAATTAGTTTTAATCTACAGTTTTATAAGTCTTTTATGGATATTTTGTTTCTTTTTAATTTTTGATGTAGTATACATTGAGATGAAACTATAGACTACTTTTGAATTTTAGGGGAAATTAGTTTAAACTAAATTTATGCATAATTTTTGTTTTGTTCTAAGTTTATGTTCTAAATTTATATTTGGAAATTTTATGGATGAAATACCATTGTATTGCTTAGGCTGTCCAACATAATGACATTTCAGATTTAAGGTTTAATACATTTATTAAAAGCATTTCATTCTACTACATTTATGTGTATGTTAATATTACTTTTATAGAGGAGGCAGACATGATGACAGAAAAGAAGAAATACACTTTTCAGCTCCAAAAGCGCCAAACAAAGAGGAGCGCAGTTTAACGTCATGTGTCGACACATTACAATCATTTTAATGTTTATATATAGTATTTGTTTTTATTTTGACAATTAGTTTTAATCTACAGTTTTAATAAGTCTTTTATGGATATTTTGTTTCTTTTTAATTTTTAATGTAGTATACATTTAGATGAAACTATAGACAACTTTTAAATGTTAGGGAAAATTAGTTTAAACTAAATTTATGCATAATTTTTGTTTTGTTCTAAGTTAATGTTCTAAATTTATATTTGGAAATTTTATGGATGAAATTCCATTGTACTGCTTAGGCTGTCCAACACAATGACATTTAAGATTTAAGGTTTAATACATTTATTAAAAGCATTTCATTCTACTACATTTATGTGTATGTTAATATTACTTTTATAGAGGAGGCAGACATGATGACAGACAAGAAGAAATGCACTTTTCAGCTCCAAAAGCGCCAACAAAGAGGAGCGCAGTTTAACGTCATGTCTTGGGACAATTAGTCATATTAATGTTCATTATCGTATTTGTTTTTATTTTGACAATTAGTTTTAATCTACAGTTTTATAAGTCTTTTATGGATATTTTGTTTCTTTTTAATTTTTGATGTAGTATACATTGAGATGAAACTATAGACTACTTTTGAATTTTAGGGGAAATTAGTTGAAACTAAATTTATGCATAATTTTTGTTTTGTTCTAAGTTTATGTTCTAAATTTATATTTGGAAATTTTATGGATGAAATGCCATTGTATTGCTTAGGCTGTCCAACATAATGACATTTCAGATTTAAGGTTTAATACATTTATTAAAAGCATTTCATTCTACTACATTTATGTCTAAGTTAATATTACTTTTATAGAGGAGGCAGACATGATGACAGAAATGAAGAAATACACTTTTCAGCTCCAAAAGTGCCAAACAAAGAGGAACGCAGTTTAACGTCATGTGTCGGGACATTACAATCATTTTAATGTTCATTATCGTATTTGTTTTTATTTTGACAATTAGTTTTAATCTACAGATTTTATAAGTCTTTTATGGATATTTTGTTTTTTTTTAATTTTTAATGTAGTATACATTGAGATGAAACTATAGACTACTTTTGAAGGTTAGGGAAAATTAGTTGAAACTAAATTTATGCATAATTTTTGTTTTGTTCTAAGTTTATGTTCTAAATTTATATTTGGAAATTTTATGGATGAAATACCATTGTATTGCTTAGGCTGTCCAACACAATGACATTTCAGATTGAAGGTTTAATACATTTATTTAAAGCATTTCATTACACTACATTTATGTGTATGTTAATATTACTTTTATAGAGGAGGCAGACATGATGACAGACAAGAAGAAATGCACTTTTCAGCTCCAAAAGCGCCAACAAAGAGGAGCGCAGTTTAACGTCATGTCTTGGGACAATTAGTCATATTAATGTTCACTATCATGTGTGTTTTTATTTTGACTATTAGTTTTAATCTACAGTTTTTATAAGTCTTTTATGGATATTTTTTTTTTTTTAATTTTTAATGTAGTACACATTGAGATGAAACTATAGACTACTTTTGAATGTTAGGGGAAATTAGTTTAAACTAAATTTATGCATAATTTTTGTTTTGTTCTAAGTTTATGTTCTAAATTTATATTTGGAAATTTTATGGATGAAATGCCATTGTACTGCTTAGGCTGTCCAACACAATGACATTTAAGATTTAAGGTTTAATACATTTATTAAAAGCATTTAATTCTACTACATTTATGTGTATGTTAATATTACTTTTATAGAGGAGGCAGACATGATGACAGACAAGAAGAAATGCACTTTTCAGCTCCAAAAGCGCCAACAAAGAGGAGCGCAGTTTAACGTCATGTCTTGGGACAATTAGTTATATTAATGTTCATTATCGTATTTGTTTTTATTTTGACAATTAGTTTTAATCTACAGTTTTATAAGTCTTTTATGGATATTTTGTTTCTTTTTAATTTTTGATGTAGTATACATTGAGATGAAACTATAGACTACTTTTGAATTTTAGGGGAAATTAGTTTAAACTAAATTTATGCATAATTTTTGTTTTGTTCTAAGTTTATGTTCTAAATTTATATTTGGAAATTTTATGGATGAAATACCATTGTATTGCTTAGGCTGTCCAACATAATGACATTTCAGATTTAAGGTTTAATACATTTATTAAAAGCATTTCATTCTACTACATTTATGTGTATGTTAATATTACTTTTATAGAGGAGGCAGACATGATGACAGAAAAGAAGAAATACACTTTTCAGCTCCAAAAGCGCCAAACAAAGAGGAGCGCAGTTTAACGTCATGTGTCGAGACATTACAATCATTTTAATGTTTATATATAGTATTTGTTTTTATTTTGACAATTAGTTTTTATCTACAGTTTTAATAAGTCTTTTATGGATATTTTGTTTCTTTTTAATTTTTAATGTAGTATACATTTAGATGAAACTATAGACAACTTTTAAATGTTAGGGAAAATTAGTTTAAACTAAATTTATGCATAATTTTTGTTTTGTTCTAAGTTAATGTTCTAAATTTATATTTGGAAATTTTATGGATGAAATGCCATTGTACTGCTTAGGCTGTCCAACACAATGACATTTAAGATTTAAGGTTTAATACATTTATTAAAAGCATTTCATTCTACTACATTTATGTGTATGTTAATATTACTTTTATAGAGGAGGCAGACATGATGACAGACAAGAAGAAATGCACTTTTCAGCTCCAAAAGCGCCAACAAAGAGGAGCGCAGTTTAACGTCATGTCTTGGGACAATTAGTCATATTAATGTTCATTATCGTATTTGTTTTTATTTTGACAATTAGTTTTAATCTACAGTTTTATAAGTCTTTTATGGATATTTTGTTTCTTTTTAATTTTTGATGTAGTATACATTGAGATGAAACTATAGACTACTTTTGAATTTTAGGGGAAATTAGTTTAAACTAAATTTATGCATAATTTTTGTTTTGTTCTAAGTTTATGTTCTAAATTTATATTTGGAAATTTTATGGATGAAATACCATTGTATTGCTTAGGCTGTCCAACATAATGACATTTCAGATTTAAGGTTTAATACATTTATTAAAAGCATTTCATTCTACTACATTTATGTGTATGTTAATATTACTTTTATAGAGGAGGCAGACATGATGACAGAAAAGAAGAAATGCACTTTTCAGCTCCAAAAGCGCCAACAAAGAGGAGCGCAGTTTAACGTCATGTCTTGGGACAATTAGTCATATTAATGTTCACTATCATGTGTGTTTTTATTTTGACTATTAGTTTTAATCTACAGTTTTTATAAGTCTTTTATGGATATTTTGTTTCTTTTTAATTTTTAATGTAGTATATATTAAGATGAAACTATAGACAACTTTTAAATGTTAGGGAAAATTAGTTTAAACTAAATTTATGCATAATTTTTGTTTTGTTCTAAGTTTATGTTCTAAATTTATATTTGGAAATTTTATGGATGAAATACCATTGTATTGCTTAGGCTGTCCAACACAATGACATTTCAGATTTGAGGTTTAATACATTTATTAAAAGCATTTCATTCTACTACATTTATGTGTACGTTAATATTACTTTTATAGAGGAGGCAGACATGATGACAGAAATGAAGAAATACACTTTTCAGCTCCAAAAGCGCCAAACAAAGAGGAGCGCAGTTTAACGTCATGTGTCGAGACATTACAATCATTTTAATGTTCATATATAGTATTTGTTTTTATTTTGACAATTAGTTTTAATCTACAATTTTTATAAGTCTTATATGGATATTTTGTTTCTTTTTAATTTTTAATGTAGTATACATTTAGATGAAACTATAGACCACTTTTAAATGTTAGGGAAAATTAGTTTAAACTTTATTTTTTTGCATAATTTTTGTTTTGTTCTAAGTTTAGGTTCTAAATTTATATTTGGAAATTTTATGAATAAAATGCCATTGTATTGCTTAGGCTGTCCAACACAATGACATTTCAGATTTGAGGTTTAATACATTTATTAAAAGCATTTCATTCTACTACATTTATGTCTAAGTTAATATTACTTTTATAGAGGAGGCAGACATGATGACAGAAATAAAGAAATACACTTTTCAGCTCCAAAAGGGCCAAACAAAGAGGAACGCAGTTTAACGTCATGTGTCGGGACATTACAATCATTTTAATGTTCATTATCGTATTTGTTTTTATTTTGACAATTAGTTTTAATCTACAGATTTTATAAGTCTTTTATGGATATTTTGTTTTTTTTTAATTTTTAATGTAGTATACATTGAGATGAAACTATAGACTACTTTTGAAGGTTAGGGGAAATTAGTTGAAACTAAATTTATGCATAATTTTTGTTTTGTTCTAAGTTTATGTTCTAAATTTATATTTGGAAATTTTATGGATGAAATACCATTGTATTGCTTAGGCTGTCCAACACAATGACATTTCAGATTGAAGGTTTAATACATTTATTTAAAGCATTTCATTACACTACATTTATGTGTATGTTAATATTACTTTTATAGAGGAGGCAGACATGATGACAGACAAGAAGAAATGCACTTTTTAGCTCCAAAAGAGCCAACAAAGAGGAGCGCAGTTTAACGTCATGTCTTGGGACAATTAGTCATATTAATGTTCACTATCATGTGTGTTTTTATTTTGACTATTAGTTTTAATCTACAGTTTTATAAGTCTTTTATGGATATTTTGTTTCTTTTTAATTTTTAATGTAGTATACATTTAGATGAAACTATAGACTACTTTTGAATGTTAGGGGAAATTAGTTTAAACTAAATTTATGCATAATTTTTGTTTTGTTCTAAGTTTATGTTCTAAATTTATATTTGGAAATTTTATGGATGAAATGCCATTGTACTGCTTAGGCTGTCCAACACAATGACATTTCAGATTTAAGGTTTAATACATTTATTAAAAG
Source organism: Biomphalaria pfeifferi (assembly GCA_030265305.1). Classification (NCBI taxonomy): domain Eukaryota; kingdom Metazoa; phylum Mollusca; class Gastropoda; family Planorbidae; genus Biomphalaria; species Biomphalaria pfeifferi. Next base: position 3,930,593 of record JASAOG010000003.1, on the reverse strand, counting down.
CATTTGATTCTACTACATTTATGTGTATGTTAATATTACTTTTATAGAGGAGGCAGACATGATGACAGAAATAAAGAAATACACTTTTCAGCTCCAAAAGTGCCAAACAAAGAGGAACGCAGTTTAACGTCATGTGTCGGGACATTACAATCATTTTAATGTTCATTATCGTATTTGTTTTTATTTTGACTATTAGTTTTAATCTACAGTTTTTATAAGTCTTTTATGGATATTTTTTTTTTTTTAAATTTTTAATGTAGTACACATTGAGATGAAACTATAGACTACTTTTGAATGTTAGGGGAAATTAGTTTAAACTAAATTTATGCATAATTTTTGTTTTGTTCTAAGTTTATGTTATAATTTATATTTGGAAATTTTATGGATGAAATGCCATAGTATTGCTTAGGCTGTCCAACACAATGACATTTCAGATTTGAGGTTTAATACATTTATTAAAAGCATTTAATTCTACTACATTTATGTTTACGTTAATATTACTTTTATAGAGGAGGCAGACATGATGACAGACAGGAAGAAATGCACTTTTCAGCTTCAAAAGCGCCAACAAAGAGGAGCGCAGTTTAACGTCATGTCTTGGGACAATTAATCAAATTAATGTTCACTATCATGTGTGTTTTTATTTTGACTATTAGTTTTACTCTACAGTTTTATTAAGTCTTTTATGGATATTTTGTTTCTTTTTAATTTTTAATGTAGTATACATTGAGATAAAACTATAGACTACTTTTGAATGTTAGGGGAAATTAGTTGAAACTAAATTTATGCATAATTTTTGTTTTGTTCTAAGTTTATGTTCTAAATTTATATTTGGAAATTTTATGGATGAAATACCATTGTATTGCTTAGGCTGTCCAACACAATGACATTTCAGATTTAAGGTTTAATACATTTATTAAAAGCATTTCATTCTACTACATTTATGTGTATGTTAATATTACTTTTTAGAGGAGGCAGACATGATGACAGAAATAAAGAAATACACTTTTCAGCTCCAAAAGTGCCAAACAAAGAGGAACGCAGTTTAACGTCATGTGTCGGGACATTACAATCATTTTAATGTTCATTATCGTATTTGTTTTTATTTTGACAATTAGTTTTAATCTACAGATTTTATAAGTCTTTTATGGATATTTTGTTTTTTTTTAATTTTTAATGTAGTATACATTGAGATGAAACTATAGACTACTTTTGAAGGTTAGGGGAAATTAGTTGAAACTAAATTTATGCATAATTTTTGTTTTGTTCTAAGTTTATGTTCTAAATTTATATTTGGAAATTTTATGGATGAAATACCATTGTATTGCTTAGGCTGTCCAACACAATGACATTTCAGATTGAAGGTTTAATACATTTATTTAAAGCATTTCATTACACTACATTTATGTGTATGTTAATATTACTTTTATAGAGGAGGCAGACATGATGACAGACAAGAAGAAATGCACTTTTTAGCTCCAAAAGAGCCAACAAAGAGGAGCGCAGTTTAACGTCATGTCTTGGGACAATTAGTCATATTAATGTTCACTATCATGTGTGTTTTTATTTTGACTATTAGTTTTAATCTACAGTTTTATAAGTCTTTTATGGATATTTTGTTTCTTTTTAATTTTTAATGTAGTATACATTTAGATGAAACTATAGACTACTTTTGAATGTTAGGGGAAATTAGTTTAAACTAAATTTATGCATAATTTTTGTTTTGTTCTAAGTTTATGTTCTAAATTTATATTTGGAAATTTTATGGATGAAATGCCATTGTACTGCTTAGGCTGTCCAACACAATGACATTTCAGATTTAAGGTTTAATACATTTATTAAAAGCATTTGATTCTACTACATTTATGTGTATGTTAATATTACTTTTATAGAGGAGGCAGACATGATGACAGAAATAAAGAAATACACTTTTCAGCTCCAAAAGTGCCAAACAAAGAGGAACGCAGTTTAACGTCATGTGTCGGGACATTACAATCATTTTAATGTTCATTATCGTATTTGTTTTTATTTTGACTATTAGTTTTAATCTACAGTTTTTATAAGTCTTTTATGGATATTTTTTTTTTTTTAAATTTTTAATGTAGTACACATTGAGATGAAACTATAGACTACTTTTGAATGTTAGGGGAAATTAGTTTAAACTAAATTTATGCATAATTTTTGTTTTGTTCTAAGTTTATGTTATAATTTATATTTGGAAATTTTATGGATGAAATGCCATAGTATTGCTTAGGCTGTCCAACACAATGACATTTCAGATTTGAGGTTTAATACATTTATTAAAAGCATTTAATTCTACTACATTTATGTTTACGTTAATATTACTTTTATAGAGGAGGCAGACATGATGACAGACAGGAAGAAATGCACTTTTCAGCTTCAAAAGCGCCAACAAAGAGGAGCGCAGTTTAACGTCATGTCTTGGGACAATTAATCAAATTAATGTTCACTATCATGTGTGTTTTTATTTTGACTATTAGTTTTACTCTACAGTTTTATTAAGTCTTTTATGGATATTTTGTTTCTTTTTAATTTTTAATGTAGTATACATTGAGATAAAACTATAGACTACTTTTGAATGTTAGGGGAAATTAGTTGAAACTAAATTTATGCATAATTTTTGTTTTGTTCTAAGTTTATGTTCTAAATTTATATTTGGAAATTTTATGGATGAAATACCATTGTATTGCTTAGGCTGTCCAACACAATGACATTTCAGATTTAAGGTTTAATACATTTATTAAAAGCATTTCATTCTACTACATTTATGTGTATGTTAATATTACTTTTTAGAGGAGGCAGACATGATGACAGAAAAGAAGAAATGCACTTTTCAGCTCCAAAAGTGCCAAACAAAGAGGAGCGCAGTTTAACGTCATGTCTCGGGACATTATAGTCATATTAATGTTAACTATTATGTGTGTTTTTATTTTGACTATTAGTTTTAATCTACAGTTTTTATAAGTCTTTTATGGATATTTTGTTTCTTTTTAATTTTTAATGTAGTATACATTGAGATGAAACTATAGGCAACTTTACAATGTTAAGGGAAATTAGTTTAAACTAAATTTATGCATAATTTTGTTTTGTTCTAAGTTTATGTTCTAAATTTATATTTGGAAATTTTATGGATGAAATACCATTGTATTGCTTAGGCTGTCCAACACAATGACATTTCAGATTTAAGGTTTAATACATTTATTAAAAGCATTTAATTCTACTACATTTATGTGTATGTTAATATTACTTTTATACAGGAGGCAGACATGATGACAGAAATGAAGAAATACACTTTTCAGCTCCAAAAGTGCCAAACAAAGAGGAACGCAGTTTAACGTCATGTGTCGGGACATTACAATCATTTTAATGTTCATTATCGTATTTGTTTTTATTTTGACAATTAGTTTTAATCTACAGATTTTATAAGTCTTTTATGGATATTTTGTTTTTTTTTAATTTTTAATGTAGTATACATTGAGATGAAACTATAGACTACTTTTGAAGGTTAGGGGAAATTAGTTGAAACTAAATTTATGCATAATTTTTGTTTTGTTCTAAGTTTATGTTCTAAATTTATATTTGGAAATTTTATGGATGAAATACCATTGTATTGCTTAGGCTGTCCAACACAATGACATTTCAGATTGAAGGTTTAATACATTTATTTAAAGCATTTCATTACACTACATTTATGTGTATGTTAATATTATTTTTATAGAGGAGGCAGACATGATGACAGACAAGAAGAAATGCACTTTTCAGCTCCAAAAGCGCCAACAAAGAGGAGCGCAGTTTAACGTCATGTCTTGGGACAATTAGTCATATTAATGTTCACTATCATGTGTGTTTTTATTTTGACTATTAGTTTTAATCTACAGTTTTTATAAGTCTTTTATGGATATTTTTTTTTTTTTAATTTGTAATGTAGTACACATTGAGATGAAACTATAGACTACTTTTGAATGTTAGGGGAAATTAGTTTAAACTAAATTTATGCATAATTTTTGTTTTGTTCTAAGTTTATGTTCTAAATTTATATTTGGAAATTTTATGGATGAAATACCATTGTATTGCTTAGGCTGTCCAACACAATGACATTTCAGATTTAAGGTTTAATACATTTATTAAAAGCATTTCATTCCACTACATTTATGTGTATGTTAATATTACTTTTATAGAGGAGGCAGACATGATGACAGACAAGAAGAAATGCACTTTTCAGCTCCAAAAGCGCCAACAAAGAGGAGCGCAGTTTAACGTCATGTCTTGGGACAATTAGTCATATTAATGTTCACTATCATGTGTGTTTTTATTTTGACTATTAGTTTTAATCTACAGTTTTATAAGTCTTTTATGGATATTTTGTTTCTTTTTAATTTTTAATGTAGTATACATTTAGATGAAACTATAGACTACTTTTGAATGTTAGGGGAAATTAGTTTAAACTAAATTTATGCATAATTTTTGTTTTGTTCTAAGTTTATGTTCTAAATTTATATTTGGAAATTTTATGGATGAAATGCCATTGTACTGCTTAGGCTGTCCAACACAATGACATTTCAGATTTAAGGTTTAATACATTTATTAAAAGCATTTAATTCTACTACATTTATGTGTATGTTAATATTACTTTTATAGAGGAGGCAGACATGATGACAGAAATGAAGAAATACACTTTTCAGCTCCAAAAGTGCCAAACAAAGAGGAACGCAGTTTAACGTCATGTGTCGGGACATTACAATCATTTTAATGTTCATTATCGTATTTGTTTTTATTTTGACTATTAGTTTTAATCTACAGTTTTTATAAGTCTTTTATGGATATTTTTTTTTTTTTAATTTTTAATGTAGTACACATTGAGATGAAACTATAGACTATTTTTGAATGTTAGGGGAAATTAGTTGAAACTAAATTTATGCATAATTTTTGTTTTGTTCTAAGTTTAGGTTCTAAATTTATATTTGGAAATTTTATGGATGAAATGCCATTGTACTGCTTAGGCTGTCCAATACAATGATATTTCAGATTTAAGGTTTAATACATTTATTAAAAGCATTTAATTCTACTACATTTATGTGTACGTTAATATTACTTTTATAGAGGAGGCAGACATGATGACAGAAAAGAAGAAATGCTCTTTTCAGCTCCAAAAGCGCCAACAAAGAGGAGCGCAGTTTAACCTCATGTGTCGAGACATTACAATCATTTTAATGTTCATTATCGTATTTGTTTTTATTTTGAAAGTTTTAATCTACAGTTTTTATAAGTCTTTTATGGATATTTTTTTTTTTTTAAATTTTTAATGTCTCGGGACATTATAGTCATATTAATGTTCACTATCATGTGTGTTTTTATTTTGACAATTAGTTTTAATCTACAGTTTTAATAAGTCTTTTATGGATATTTTGTTTCTTTTTAATTTTTAATGTAGTATACATTTAGATGAAACTATAGACAACTTTTGAATGTTAGGGGAAATTAGTTTAAACTAAATTTATGCATAATTTTTGTTTTGTTCTAAGTTTATGTTCTAAATTTATATTTGGAAATTTTATGGATGAAATGCCATTGTATTGCTTAGGCTGTCCAACATAATGACATTTCAGATTTAAGGTTTAATACATTTATTAAAAGCATTTCATTCTACTACATTTATGTCTAAGTTAATATTACTTTTATAGAGGAGGCAGACATGATGACAGAAATGAAGAAATACACTTTTCAGCTCCAAAAGTGCCAAACAAAGAGGAGCGCAGTTTAACGTCATGTCTTCAGACAATTAGTCATATTAATGTTCACTATCATGTGTGTTTTTATTTTGACTATTAGTTTTAATCTACAGTTTTATAAGTCTTTTATGGATATTTTGTTTCTTTTTAATTTTTAATGTAGTATACATTTAGATGAAACTATAGACTACTTTTGAATGTTAGGGGAAATTAGTTTAAACTAAATTTATGCATAATTTTTGTTTTGTTCTAAGTTTATGTTCTAAATTTATATTTGGAAATTTTATGGATGAAATACCATTGTATTGCTTAGGCTGTCAAACACAATGACATTTCAGATTTAAGGTTTAATACATTTATTAAAAGCATTTCATTCTACTACATTTATGTGTATGTTAATATTACTTTTATACAGGAGGCAGACATGATGACAGAAAAGAAGAAATGCACTTTTCAGCTCCAAAAGTGCCAAACAAAGAGGAGCGCAGTTTAACGTCATGTCTCGGGACATTATAGTCATATTAATGTTAACTATTATGTGTGTTTTTATTTTGACTATTAGTTTTAATCTACAGTTTTTATAAGTCTTTTATGGATATTTTGTTTCTTTTTAATTTTTAATGTAGTATACATTGAGATGAAACTATAGGCAACTTTACAATGTTAAGGAAAATTAGTTTAAACTAAATTTATGCATAATTTTTGTTTTGTTCTAAGTTTATGTTCTAAATTTATATTTGGAAATTTTATGGATGAAATACCATTGTATTGCTTAGGCTGTCCAACACAATGACATTTCAGATTGAAGGTTTAATACATTTATTTAAAGCATTTCATTACACTACATTTATGTGTATGTTAATATTACTTTTATAGAGGAGGCAGACATGATGACAGACAAGAAGAAATGCACTTTTCAGCTCCAAAAGCGCCAACAAAGAGGAGCGCAGTTTAACGTCATGTCTTGGGACAATTAGTCATATTAATGTTCACTATCATGTGTGTTTTTATTTTGACTATTAGTTTTAATCTACAGTTTTTATAAGTCTTTTATGGATATTTTTTTTTTTTTAATTTTTAATGTAGTACACATTGAGATGAAACTATAGACTACTTTTGAATGTTAGGGGAAATTAGTTTAAACTAAATTTATGCATAATTTTTGTTTTGTTCTAAGTTTATGTTCTAAATTTATATTTGGAAATTTTATGGATGAAATACCATTGTATTGCTTAGGCTGTCCAACACAATGACATTTCAGATTTAAGGTTTAATACATTTATTAAAAGCATTTCATTCCACTACATTTATGTGTATGTTAATATTACTTTTATAGAGGAGGCAGACATGATGACAGACAAGAAGAAATGCACTTTTCAGCTCCAAAAGCGCCAACAAAGAGGAGCGCAGTTTAACGTCATGTCTTGGGACAATTAGTCATATTAATGTTCACTATCATGTGTGTTTTTATTTTGACTATTAGTTTTAATCTACAGTTTTATAAGTCTTTTATGGATATTTTGTTTCTTTTTAATTTTTAATGTAGTATACATTTAGATGAAACTATAGACTACTTTTGAATGTTAGGGGAAATTAGTTTAAACTAAATTTATGCATAATTTTTGTTTTGTTCTAAGTTTATGTTCTAAATTTATATTTGGAAATTTTATGGATGAAATGCCATTGTACTGCTTAGGCTGTCCAACACAATGGCATTTAAGATTTAAGGTTTAATACATTTATTAAAAGCATTTCATTCTACTACATTTATGTGTATGTTAATATTACTTTTATAGAGGAGGCAGACATGATGACAGACAAGAAGAAATGCACTTTTCAGCTCCAAAAGCGCCAACAAAGAGGAGCGCAGTTTAACGTCATGTCTTGGGACAATTAGTTATATTAATGTTCATTATCGTATTTGTTTTTATTTTGACAATTAGTTTTAATCTACAGTTTTATAAGTCTTTTATGGATATTTTGTTTCTTTTTAATTTTTGATGTAGTATACATTGAGATGAAACTATAGACTACTTTTGAATTTTAGGGGAAATTAGTTTAAACTAAATTTATGCATAATTTTTGTTTTGTTCTAAGTTTATGTTCTAAATTTATATTTGGAAATTTTATGGATGAAATACCATTGTATTGCTTAGGCTGTCCAACATAATGACATTTCAGATTTAAGGTTTAATACATTTATTAAAAGCATTTCATTCTACTACATTTATGTGTATGTTAATATTACTTTTATAGAGGAGGCAGACATGATGACAGAAAAGAAGAAATACACTTTTCAGCTCCAAAAGCGCCAAACAAAGAGGAGCGCAGTTTAACGTCATGTGTCGAGACATTACAATCATTTTAATGTTTATATATAGTATTTGTTTTTATTTTGACAATTAGTTTTTATCTACAGTTTTAATAAGTCTTTTATGGATATTTTGTTTCTTTTTAATTTTTAATGTAGTATACATTTAGATGAAACTATAGACAACTTTTAAATGTTAGGGAAAATTAGTTGAAACTAAATTTATGCATAATTTTTGTTTTGTTCTAAGTTAATGTTCTAAATTTATATTTGGAAATTTTATGGATGAAATGCCATTGTACTGCTTAGGCTGTCCAACACAATGACATTTAAGATTTAAGGTTTAATACATTTATTAAAAGCATTTCATTCTACTACATTTATGTGTATGTTAATATTACTTTTATACAGGAGGCAGACATGATGACAGAAAAGAAGAAATGCACTTTTCAGCTCCAAAAGTGCCAAACAAAGAGGAGCGCAGTTTAACGTCATGTCTCGGGACATTAAAGTCATATTAATGTTAACTATTATGTGTGTTTTTATTTTGACTATTAGTTTTAATCTACAGTTTTTATAAGTCTTTTATGGATATTTTGTTTCTTTTTAATTTTTAATGTAGTATACATTGAGATGAAACTATAGGCAACTTTACAATGTTAAGGAAAATTAGTTTAAACTAAATTTATGCATAACTTTTGTTTTGTTCTAAGTTTATGTTCTAAATTTATATTTGGAAATTTTATGGATGAAATACCATTGTATTGCTTAGGCTGTCCAACACAATGACATTTCAGATTGAAGGTTTAATACATTTATTTAAAGCATTTCATTACACTACATTTATGTGTATGTTAATATTACTTTTATAGAGGAGGCAGACATGATGACAGACAAGAAGAAATGCACTTTTCAGCTCCAAAAGCGCCAACAAAGAGGAGCGCAGTTTAACGTCATGTCTTGGGACAATTAGTCATATTAATGTTCACTATCATGTGTGTTTTTATTTTGACTATTAGTTTTAATCTACAGTTTTTATAAGTCTTTTATGGATATTTTTTTTTTTTTAATTTTTAATGTAGTACACATTGAGATGAAACTATAGACTACTTTTGAATGTTAGGGGAAATTAGTTTAAACTAAATTTATGCATAATTTTTGTTTTGTTCTAAGTTTATGTTCTAAATTTATATTTGGAAATTTTATGGATGAAATACCATTGTATTGCTTAGGCTGTCCAACACAATGACATTTCAGATTTAAGGTTTAATACATTTATTAAAAGCATTTCATTCCACTACATTTATGTGTATGTTAATATTACTTTTATAGAGGAGGCAGACATGATGACAGACAAGAAGAAATGCACTTTTCAGCTCCAAAAGCGCCAACAAAGAGGAGCGCAGTTTAACGTCATGTCTTGGGACAATTAGTCATATTAATGTTCACTATCATGTGTGTTTTTATTTTGACTATTAGTTTTAATCTACAGTTTTATAAGTCTTTTATGGATATTTTGTTTCTTTTTAATTTTTAATGTAGTATACATTTAGATGAAACTATAGACTACTTTTGAATGTTAGGGGAAATTAGTTTAAACTAAATTTATGCATAATTTTTGTTTTGTTCTAAGTTTATGTTCTAAATTTATATTTGGAAATTTTATGGATGAAATGCCATTGTACTGCTTAGGCTGTCCAACACAATGACATTTAAGATTTAAGGTTTAATACATTTATTAAAAGCATTTCATTCTACTACATTTATGTGTATGTTAATATTACTTTTATAGAGGAGGCAGACATGATGACAGACAAGAAGAAATGCACTTTTCAGCTCCAAAAGCGCCAACAAAGAGGAGCGCAGTTTAACGTCATGTCTTGGGACAATTAGTTATATTAATGTTCATTATCGTATTTGTTTTTATTTTGACAATTAGTTTTAATCTACAGTTTTATAAGTCTTTTATGGATATTTTGTTTCTTTTTAATTTTTGATGTAGTATACATTGAGATGAAACTATAGACTACTTTTGAATTTTAGGGGAAATTAGTTTAAACTAAATTTATGCATAACTTTTGTTTTGTTCTAAGTTTATGTTCTAAATTTATATTTGGAAATTTTATGGATGAAATACCATTGTATTGCTTAGGCTGTCCAACACAATGACATTTCAGATTGAAGGTTTAATACATTTATTAAAAGCATTTCATTCTACTACATTTATGTGTATGTTAATATTACTTTTATAGAGGAGGCAGACATGATGACAGACAAGAAGAAATGCACTTTTTAGCTCCAAAAGCGCCAACAAAGAGGAGCGCAGTTTAACGTCATGTCTTGGGACAATTAGTCATATTAATGTTCATTATCGTATTTGTTTTTATTTTGACAATTAGTTTTAATCTACAGTTTTTATAAGTCTTTTATGGATATTTTGTTTCTTTTTAATTTTTAATGTAGTATATATTAAGATGAAACTATAGACAACTTTTAAATGTTAGGGAAAATTAGTTTAAACTAAATTTATGCATAATTTTTGTTTTGTTCTAAGTTTATGTTCTAAATTTATATTTGGAAATTTTATGGATGAAATACCATTGTATTGCTTAGGCTGTCCAACACAATGACATTTCAGATTTGAGGTTTAATACATTTATTAAAAGCATTTCATTCTACTACATTTATGTGTACGTTAATATTACTTTTATAGAGGAGGCAGACATGATGACAGAAATGAAGAAATACACTTTTCAGCTCCAAAAGCGCCAAACAAAGAGGAGCGCAGTTTAACGTCATGTGTCGAGACATTACAATCATTTTAATGTTCATATATAGTATTTGTTTTTATTTTGACAATTAGTTTTAATCTACAATTTTTATAAGTCTTATATGGATATTTTGTTTCTTTTTAATTTTTAATGTAGTATACATTTAGATGAAACTATAGACAACTTTTAAATGTTAGGGAAAATTAGTTTAAACTTTATTTTTTTGCATAATTTTTGTTTTGTTCTAAGTTTAGGTTCTAAATTTATATTTGGAAATTTTATGAATAAAATGCCATTGTATTGCTTAGGCTGTCCAACACAATGACATTTCAGATTTGAGGTTTAATACATTTATTAAAAGCATTTCATTCTACTACATTTATGTCTAAGTTAATATTACTTTTATAGAGGAGGCAGACATGATGACAGAAATGAAGAAATACACTTTTCAGCTCCAAAAGTGCCAAACAAAGAGGAACGCAGTTTAACGTCATGTGTCGGGACATTACAATCATTTTAATGTTCATTATCGTATTTGTTTTTATTTTGACAATTAGTTTTAATCTACAGATTTTATAAGTCTTTTATGGATATTTTGTTTCTTTTTAATTTTTAATGTAGTATACATTGAGATGAAACTATAGGCAACTTTACAATGTTAAGGGAAATTAGTTGAAACTAAATTTATGCATAATTTTTGTTTTGTTCTAAGTTTAGGTTCTAAATTTATATTTGGAAATTTTATGGATGAAATGCCATTGTACTGCTTAGGCTGTCCAATACAATGATATTTCAGATTTAAGGTTTAATACATTTATTAAAAGCATTTAATTCTACTACATTTATGTGTACGTTAATATTACTTTTATAGAGGAGGCAGACATGATGACAGAAAAGAAGAAATGCTCTTTTCAGCTCCAAAAGCGCCAACAAAGAGGAGCGCAGTTTAACCTCATGTGTCGAGACATTACAATCATTTTAATGTTCATTATCGTATTTGTTTTTATTTTGACAGTTTTAATCTACAGTTTTTATAAGTCTTTTATGGATATTTTTTTTTTTTTTAATTTTTAATGTCTCGGGACATTATAGTCATATTAATGTTCACTATCATGTGTGTTTTTATTTTGACTATTAGTTTTAATCTACAGTTTTTATAAGTCTTTTATGGATATTTTTTTTTTTTTAATTTTTAATGTAGTATACATTGAGATGAAACTATAGACTACTTTTGAATGTTAGGGGAAATTAGTTTAAACTAAATTTATGCATAATTTTTGTTTTGTTCTAAGTTTATGTTCTAAATTTATATTTGGAAATTTTATAGATGAAATGCCATTGTACTGCTTAGGCTGTCCAACACAATGACATTTCAGATTTAAGGTTTAATACATTTATTAAAAGCATTTAATTCTACTACATTTATGTGTATGTTAATATTACTTTTATAGAGGAGGCAGACATGATGACAGAAATAAAGAAATACACTTTTCAGCTCCAAAAGTGCCAAACAAAGAGGAACGCAGTTTAACGTCATGTGTCGGGACATTACAATCATTTTAATGTTCATTATCGTATTTGTTTTTATTTTGACTATTAGTTTTAATCTACAGTTTTTATAAGTCTTTTATGGATATTTTTTTTTTTTTAAATTTTTAATGTAGTACACATTGAGATGAAACTATAGACTACTTTTGAATGTTAGGGGAAATTAGTTTAAACTAAATTTATGCATAATTTTTGTTTTGTTCTAAGTTTATGTTCTAAATTTATATTTGGAAATTTTATGGATGAAATACCATTGTATTGCTTAGGCTGTCCAACACAATGACATTTCAGATTTGAGGTTTAATACATTTATTAAAAGCATTTCATTCTACTACATTTATGTGTACGTTAATATTACTTTTATAGAGGAGGCAGACATGATGACAGAAATGAAGAAATACACTTTTCAGCTCCAAAAGCGCCAAACAAAGAGGAGCGCAGTTTAACGTCATGTGTCGAGACATTACAATCATTTTAATGTTCATATATAGTATTTGTTTTTATTTTGACAATTAGTTTTAATCTACAATTTTTATAAGTCTTATATGGATATTTTGTTTCTTTTTAATTTTTAATGTAGTATACATTGAGATGAAACTATAGACTACTTTTGAATGTTAGGGGAAATTAGTTGAAACTAAATTTATGCATAATTTTTGTTTTGTTCTAAGTTTATGTTCTAAATTTATATTTGGAAATTTTATGGATGAAATACCATTGTATTGCTTAGGCTGTCCAACACAATGACATTTCAGATTTAAGGTTTAATACATTTATTAAAAGCATTTCATTCTACTACATTTATGTGTATGTTAATATTACTTTTTAGAGGAGGCAGACATGATGACAGAAAAGAAGAAATGCACTTTTCAGCTCCAAAAGTGCCAAACAAAGAGGAGCGCAGTTTAACGTCATGTCTCGGGACATTATAGTCATATTAATGTTAACTATTAATTTATTTTTTATTTTGACTATTAGTTTTAATCTACAGTTTTTATAAGTCTTTTATGGATATTTTGTTTCTTTTTAATTTTTAATGTAGTATACATTGAGATGAAACTATAGGCAACTTTACAATGTTAAGGGAAATTAGTTGAAACTAAATTTATGCATAATTTTTGTTTTGTTCTAAGTTTAGGTTCTAAATTTATATTTGGAAATTTTATGGATGAAATGCCATTGTACTGCTTAGGCTGTCCAATACAATGATATTTCAGATTTAAGGTTTAATACATTTATTAAAAGCATTTAATTCTACTACATTTATGTGTACGTTAATATTACTTTTATAGAGGAGGCAGACATGATGACAGAAAAGAAGAAATGCTCTTTTCAGCTCCAAAAGCGCCAACAAAGAGGAGCGCAGTTTAACCTCATGTGTCGAGACATTACAATCATTTTAATGTTCATTATCGTATTTGTTTTTATTTTGACAGTTTTAATCTACAGTTTTTATAAGTCTTTTATGGATATTTTTTTTTTTTTTAATTTTTAATGTCTCGGGACATTATAGTCATATTAATGTTCACTATCATGTGTGTTTTTATTTTGACTATTAGTTTTAATCTACAGTTTTTATAAGTCTTTTATGGATATTTTTTTTTTTTTAATTTTTAATGTAGTATACATTGAGATGAAACTATAGACTACTTTTGAATGTTAGGGGAAATTAGTTTAAACTAAATTTATGCATAATTTTTGTTTTGTTCTAAGTTTATGTTCTAAATTTATATTTGGAAATTTTATAGATGAAATGCCATTGTACTGCTTAGGCTGTCCAACACAATGACATTTCAGATTTAAGGTTTAATACATTTATTAAAAGCATTTAATTCTACTACATTTATGTGTATGTTAATATTACTTTTATAGAGGAGGCAGACATGATGACAGAAATAAAGAAATACACTTTTCAGCTCCAAAAGTGCCAAACAAAGAGGAACGCAGTTTAACGTCATGTGTCGGGACATTACAATCATTTTAATGTTCATTATCGTATTTGTTTTTATTTTGACTATTAGTTTTAATCTACAGTTTTTATAAGTCTTTTATGGATATTTTTTTTTTTTTAAATTTTTAATGTAGTACACATTGAGATGAAACTATAGACTACTTTTGAATGTTAGGGGAAATTAGTTTAAACTAAATTTATGCATAATTTTTGTTTTGTTCTAAGTTTATGTTATAATTTATATTTGGAAATTTTATGGATGAAATGCCATAGTATTGCTTAGGCTGTCCAACACAATGACATTTCAGATTTGAGGTTTAATACATTTATTAAAAGCATTTAATTCTACTACATTTATGTTTACGTTAATATTACTTTTATAGAGGAGGCAGACATGATGACAGACAGGAAGAAATGCACTTTTCAGCTTCAAAAGCGCCAACAAAGAGGAGCGCAGTTTAACGTCATGTCTTGGGACAATTAATCAAATTAATGTTCACTATCATGTGTGTTTTTATTTTGACTATTAGTTTTACTCTACAGTTTTATTAAGTCTTTTATGGATATTTTGTTTCTTTTTAATTTTTAATGTAGTATACATTGAGATGAAACTATAGACTACTTTTGAATGTTAGGGGAAATTAGTTGAAACTAAATTTATGCATAATTTTTGTTTTGTTCTAAGTTTATGTTCTAAATTTATATTTGGAAATTTTATGGATGAAATACCATTGTATTGCTTAGGCTGTCCAACACAATGACATTTCAGATTTAAGGTTTAATACATTTATTAAAAGCATTTCATTCTACTACATTTATGTGTATGTTAATATTACTTTTTAGAGGAGGCAGACATGATGACAGAAAAGAAGAAATGCACTTTTCAGCTCCAAAAGTGCCAAACAAAGAGGAACGCAGTTTAACGTCATGTGTCGGGACATTACAATCATTTTAATGTTCATTATCGTATTTGTTTTTATTTTGACAGTTTTAATCTACAGTTTTTATAAGTCTTTTATGGATATTTTTTTTTTTTTAAATTTTTAATGTAGTACACATTGAGATGAAACTATAGACTACTTTTGAATGTTAGGGGAAATTAGTTTAAACTAAATTTATGCATAATTTTTGTTTTGTTCTAAGTTTATGTTATAATTTATATTTGGAAATTTTATGGATGAAATGCCATAGTATTGCTTAGGCTGTCCAACACAATGACATTTCAGATTTGAGGTTTAATACATTTATTAAAAGCATTTAATTCTACTACATTTATGTTTACGTTAATATTACTTTTATAGAGGAGGCAGACATGATGACAGACAGGAAGAAATGCACTTTTCAGCTTCAAAAGCGCCAACAAAGAGGAGCGCAGTTTAACGTCATGTCTTGGGACAATTAATCAAATTAATGTTCACTATCATGTGTGTTTTTATTTTGACTATTAGTTTTACTCTACAGTTTTATTAAGTCTTTTATGGATATTTTGTTTCTTTTTAATTTTTAATGTAGTATACATTGAGATGAAACTATAGACTACTTTTGAATGTTAGGGGAAATTAGTTGAAACTAAATTTATGCATAATTTTTGTTTTGTTCTAAGTTTATGTTCTAAATTTATATTTGGAAATTTTATGGATGAAATACCATTGTATTGCTTAGGCTGTCCAACACAATGACATTTCAGATTTAAGGTTTAATACATTTATTAAAAGCATTTCATTCTACTACATTTATGTGTATGTTAATATTACTTTTTAGAGGAGGCAGACATGATGACAGAAAAGAAGAAATGCACTTTTCAGCTCCAAAAGTGCCAAACAAAGAGGAGCGCAGTTTAACGTCATGTCTCGGGACATTATAGTCATATTAATGTTAACTATTAATTTATTTTTTATTTTGACTATTAGTTTTAATCTACAGTTTTTATAAGTCTTTTATGGATATTTTGTTTCTTTTTAATTTTTAATGTAGTATACATTGAGATGAAACTATAGGCAACTTTACAATGTTAAGGGAAATTAGTTTAAACTAAATTTATGCATAATTTTGTTTTGTTCTAAGTTTATGTTCTAAATTTATATTTGGAAATTTTATGGATGAAATACCATTGTATTGCTTAGGCTGTCCAACACAATGACATTTCAGATTTAAGGTTTAATACATTTATTAAAAGCATTTAATTCTACTACATTTATGTGTATGTTAATATTACTTTTATACAGGAGGCAGACATGATGACAGAAATGAAGAAATACACTTTTCAGCTCCAAAAGTGCCAAACAAAGAGGAACGCAGTTTAACCTCATGTGTCGGGACATTACAATCATTTTAATGTTCATTATCGTATTTGTTTTTATTTTGACTATTAGTTTTAATCTACAGTTTTTATAAGTCTTTTATGGATATTTTTTTTTTTTTAAATTTTTAATGTAGTATACATTGAGATGAAACTATAGACTACTTTTGAAGGTTAGGGGAAATTAGTTGAAACTAAATTTATGCATAATTTTTGTTTTGTTCTAAGTTTATGTTCTAAATTTATATTTGGAAATTTTATGGATGAAAAGCCATTGTACTGCTTAGGCTGTCCAACACAATGACATTTCAGATTTGAGGTTTCATACATTTATTAAAAGCATTTAATTCTACTACATTTATGTGTACGTTAATATTACTTTATAGAGGAGGCAGACATGATGACAGAAAAGAAGAAATGAACTTTTCAGCTCCAAAAGCGCCAACAAAGAGAAGCGCAGTTTAACGTCATGTCTCGGGACATTATAGTCATATTAATGTTAACTATTATGTGTGTTTTTATTTTGACTATTAGTTTTAATCTACAGTTTTTATAAGTCTTTTATGGATATTTTGTTTCTTTTTAATTTTTAATGTAGTATACATTGAGATGAAACTATAGGCAACTTTACAATGTTAAGGGAAATTAGTTTAAACTAAATTTATGCATAATTTTGTTTTGTTCTAAGTTTATGTTCTAAATTTATATTTGGAAATTTTATGGATGAAATACCATTGTATTGCTTAGGCTGTCCAACACAATGACATTTCAGATTTAAGGTTTAATACATTTATTAAAAGCATTTAATTCTACTACATTTATGTGTATGTTAATATTACTTTTATACAGGAGGCAGACATGATGACAGAAATGAAGAAATACACTTTTCAGCTCCAAAAGTGCCAAACAAAGAGGAACGCAGTTTAACGTCATGTGTCGGGACATTACAATCATTTTAATGTTCATTATCGTATTTGTTTTTATTTTGACTATTAGTTTTAATCTACAGTTTTTATAAGTCTTTTATGGATATTTTTTTTTTTTTAAATTTTTAATGTAGTATACATTGAGATGAAACTATAGACTACTTTTGAAGGTTAGGGGAAATTAGTTGAAACTAAATTTATGCATAATTTTTGTTTTGTTCTAAGTTTATGTTCTAAATTTATATTTGGAAATTTTATGGATGAAAAGCCATTGTACTGCTTAGGCTGTCCAACACAATGACATTTCAGATTTGAGGTTTCATACATTTATTAAAAGCATTTCATTCTACTACATTTATGTGTACGTTAATATTACTTTATAGAGGAGGCAGACATGATGACAGAAAAGAAGAAATGAACTTTTCAGCTCCAAAAGCGCCAACAAAGAGGAGCGCAGTTTAACGTCATGTCTTGGGACAATTAGTCATATTAATGTTCACTATCATGTGTGTTTTTATTTTGACTATTAGTTTTAATCTACAGTTTTTATAAGTCTTTTATGGATATTTTTTTTTTTTTAATTTTTAATGTAGTATACATTGAGATGAAACTATAGACTACTTTTGAAGGTTAGGGGAAATTAGTTGAAACTAAATTTATGCATAATTTTTGTTTTGTTCTAAGTTTATGTTCTAAATTTATATTTGGAAATTTTATAGATGAAATGCCATTGTACTGCTTAGGCTGTCCAACACAATGACATTTCAGATTTAAGGTTTAATACATTTATTAAAAGCATTTCATTCCACTACATTTATGTGTATGTTAATATTACTTTTATAGAGGAGGCAGACATGATGACAGACAAGAAGAAATGCACTTTTCAGCTCCAAAAGCGCCAACAAAGAGGAGCGCAGTTTAACGTCATGTCTTGGGACAATTAGTCATATCATGAACATGAACATGAACAATTAGTTCACTATCATGTGTGTTTTTATTTTGACTATTAGTTTTAATCTACAGTTTTATAAGTCTTTTATGGATATTTTGTTTCTTTTTAATTTTTAATGTAGTATACATTTAGATGAAACTATAGACTACTTTTGAATGTTAGGGGAAATTAGTTTAAACTAAATTTATGCATAATTTTTGTTTTGTTCTAAGTTTATGTTCTAAATTTATATTTGGAAATTTTATGGATGAAATGCCATTGTACTGCTTAGGCTGTCCAACACAATGACATTTCAGATTTAAGGTTTAATACATTTATTAAAAGCATTTAATTCTACTACATTTATGTGTATGTTAATATTACTTTTATAGAGGAGGCAGACATGATGACAGAAATGAAGAAATACACTTTTCAGCTCCAAAAGTGCCAAACAAAGAGGAACGCAGTTTAACGTCATGTGTCGGGACATTACAATCATTTTAATGTTCATTATCGTATTTGTTTTTATTTTGACTATTAGTTTTAATCTACAGTTTTTATAAGTCTTTTATGGATATTTTTTTTTTTTTTAATTTTTAATGTAGTACACATTGAGATGAAACTATAGACTATTTTTGAATGTTAGGGGAAATTAGTTGAAACTAAATTTATGCATAATTTTTGTTTTGTTCTAAGTTTAGGTTCTAAATTTATATTTGGAAATTTTATGGATGAAATGCCATTGTACTGCTTAGGCTGTCCAATACAATGATATTTCAGATTTAAGGTTTAATACATTTATTAAAAGCATTTAATTCTACTACATTTATGTGTACGTTAATATTACTTTTATAGAGGAGGCAGACATGATGACAGAAAAGAAGAAATGCTCTTTTCAGCTCCAAAAGCGCCAACAAAGAGGAGCGCAGTTTAACCTCATGTGTCGAGACATTACAATCATTTTAATGTTCATTATCGTATTTGTTTTTATTTTGACAGTTTTAATCTACAGTTTTTATAAGTCTTTTATGGATATTTTTTTTTTTTTTAATTTTTAATGTCTCGGGACATTATAGTCATATTAATGTTCACTATCATGTGTGTTTTTATTTTGACTATTAGTTTTAATCTACAGTTTTTATAAGTCTTTTAAGGATATTTTTTTTTTTTTAATTTTTAATGTAGTATACATTGAGATGAAACTATAGACTACTTTTGAATGTTAGGGGAAATTAGTTTAAACTAAATTTATGCATAATTTTTGTTTTGTTCTAAGTTTATGTTCTAAATTTATATTTGGAAATTTTATAGATGAAATGCCATTGTACTGCTTAGGCTGTCCAACACAATGACATTTCAGATTTAAGGTTTAATACATTTATTAAAAGCATTTAATTCTTCTACATTTATGTGTATGTTAATATTACTTTTATAGAGGAGGCAGACATGATGACAGAAATAAAGAAATACACTTTTCAGCTCCAAAAGTGCCAAACAAAGAGGAACGCAGTTTAACGTCATGTGTCGGGATATTACAATCATTTTAATGTTCATTATCGTATTTGTTTTTATTTTGACTATTAGTTTTAATCTACAGTTTTTATAAGTCTTTTATGGATATTTTTTTTTTTTTTAATTTGTAATGTAGTACACATTGAGATGAAACTATAGACTACTTTTGAATGTTAGGGGAAATTAGTTTAAACTAAATTTATGCATAATTTTTGTTTTGTTCTAAGTTTATGTTATAATTTATATTTGGAAATTTTATGGATGAAATGCCATAGTATTGCTTAGGCTGTCCAACACAATGACATTTCAGATTTGAGGTTTAATACATTTATTAAAAGCATTTCATTCTACTACATTTATGTGTACGTTAATATTACTTTTATAGAGGAGGCAGACATGATGACAGACAGGAAGAAATGCACTTTTCAGCTTCAAAAGCGCCAACAAAGAGGAGCGCAGTTTAACGTCATGTCATGGGACAATTAATCAAATTAATGTTCACTATCATGTGTGTTTTTATTTTGACTATTACTTTTACTCTACAGTTTTATTAAGTCTTTTATGGATATTTTGTTTCTTTTTAATTTTTAATGTAGTATACATTGAGATGAAACTATAGACTACTTTTGAATGTTAGGGGAAATTAGTTGAAACTAAATTTATGCATAATTTTTGTTTTGTTCTAAGTTTATGTTCTAAATTTATATTTGGAAATTTTATGGATGAAATACCATTGTATTGCTTAGGCTGTCCAACACAATGACATTTCAGATTTAAGGTTTAATACATTTATTAAAAGCATTTCATTCTACTACATTTATGTGTATGTTAATATTACTTTATAGAGGAGGCAGACATGATGACAGAAAAGAAGAAATGCACTTTTCAGCTCCAAAAGTGCCAAACAAAGAGGAGCGCAGTTTAACGTCATGTCTCGGGACATTATAGTCATATTAATGTTAACTATTATGTGTGTTTTTATTTTGACTATTAGTTTTAATCTACAGTTTTTATAAGTCTTTTATGGATATTTTGTTTCTTTTTAATTTTTAATGTAGTATACATTGAGATGAAACTATAGGCAACTTTACAATGTTAAGGGAAATTAGTTTAAACTAAATTTATGCATAATTTTGTTTTGTTCTAAGTTTATGTTCTAAATTTATATTTGGAAATTTTATGGATGAAATACCATTGTATTGCTTAGGCTGTCCAACACAATGACATTTCAGATTTAAGGTTTAATACATTTATTAAAAGCATTTAATTCTACTACATTTATGTGTATGTTAATATTACTTTTATAGAGGAGGCAGACATGATGACAGACAGGAAGAAATGCACTTTTCAGCTTCAAAAGCGCCAACAAAGAGGAGCGCAGTTTAACGTCATGTCTTGGGACAATTAATCAAATTAATGTTCACTATCATGTGTGTTTTTATTTTGACTATTAGTTTTACTCTACAGTTTTATTAAGTCTTTTATGGATATTTTGTTTCTTTTTAATTTTTAATGTAGTATACATTGAGATGAAACTATAGACTACTTTTGAATGTTAGGGGAAATTAGTTGAAACTAAATTTATGCATAATTTTTGTTTTGTTCTAAGTTTATGTTCTAAATTTATATTTGGAAATTTTATGGATGAAATACCATTGTATTGCTTAGGCTGTCCAACACAATGACATTTCAGATTTAAGGTTTAATACATTTATTAAAAGCATTTCATTCTACTACATTTATGTGTATGTTAATATTACTTTATAGAGGAGGCAGACATGATGACAGAAAAGAAGAAATGCACTTTTTAGCTCCAAAAGTGCCAAACAAAGAGGAGCGCAGTTTAACGTCATGTCTCGGGACATTATAGTCATATTAATGTTAACTATTATGTGTGTTTTTATTTTGACTATTAGTTTTAATCTACAGTTTTTATAAGTCTTTTATGGATATTTTGTTTCTTTTTAATTTTTAATGTAGTATACATTGAGATGAAACTATAGGCAACTTTACAA
Organism: Biomphalaria pfeifferi; assembly: GCA_030265305.1. Classification (NCBI taxonomy): domain Eukaryota; kingdom Metazoa; phylum Mollusca; class Gastropoda; family Planorbidae; genus Biomphalaria; species Biomphalaria pfeifferi. The sequence goes on along the minus strand of JASAOG010000003.1, from coordinate 3,908,579 downwards.
TGTTAAGGAAAATTAGTTTAAACTAAATTTATGCATAATTTTGTTTTGTTCTAAGTTTATGTTCTAAATTTATATTTGGAAATTTTATGGATGAAATACCATTGTATTGCTTAGGCTGTCCAACACAATGACATTTCAGATTTAAGGTTTAATACATTTATTAAAAGCATTTAATTCTACTACATTTATGTGTATGTTAATATTACTTTTATACAGGAGGCAGACATGATGACAGAAATGAAGAAATACACTTTTCAGCTCCAAAAGTGCCAAACAAAGAGGAACGCAGTTTAACGTCATGTGTCGGGACATTACAATCATTTTAATGTTTATTATCGTATTTGTTTTTATTTTGACTATTAGTTTTAATCTACAGTTTTTATAAGTCTTTTATGGATATTTTTTTTTTTTTAAATTTTTAATGTAGTATACATTGAGATGAAACTATAGACTACTTTTGAAGGTTAGGGGAAATTAGTTGAAACTAAATTTATGCATAATTTTTGTTTTGTTCTAAGTTTATGTTCTAAATTTATATTTGGAAATTTTATGGATGAAAAGCCATTGTACTGCTTAGGCTGTCCAACACAATGACATTTCAGATTTGAGGTTTCATACATTTATTAAAAGCATTTAATTCTACTACATTTATGTGTACGTTAATATTACTTTATAGAGGAGGCAGACATGATGACAGACAGGAAGAAATGAACTTTTCAGCTCCAAAAGCGCCAACAAAGAGGAGCGCAGTTTAACGTCATGTCTTGGGACAATTAATCAAATTAATGTTCACTATCATGTGTATTTTTATTTTGACTATTAGTTTTACTCTACAGTTTTTATAAGTCTTTTATGGATATTTTGTTTCTTTTTAATTTTTAATGTAGTATACATTGAGATGAAACTATAGACTACTTTTGAATGTTAGGGGAAATTAGTTTAAACTAAATTTATGCATAATTTTTGTTTTGTTCTAAGTTTATGTTATAATTTATATTTGGAAATTTTATGGATGAAATGCCATAGTATTGCTTAGGCTGTCCAACACAATGACATTTCAGATTTGAGGTTTAATACTTTTCTTAAAAGCATTTCATTCTACTACATTTATGTGTACGTTAATATTACTTTATAGAGGAGGCAGACATGATGACAGAAAAGAAGAAATGCACTTTTCAGCTCCAAAAGTGCCAAACAAAGAGGAGCGCAGTTTAACGTCATGTCTCGGGACATTATAGTCATATTAATGTTAACTATTATGTGTGTTTTTATTTTGACTATTAGTTTTAATCTACAGTTTTTATAAGTCTTTTATGGATATTTTGTTTCTTTTTAATTTTTAATGTAGTATACATTGAGATGAAACTATAGGCAACTTTACAATGTTAAGGAAAATTAGTTTAAACTAAATTTATGCATAATTTTGTTTTGTTCTAAGTTTATGTTCTAAATTTATATTTGGAAATTTTATGGATGAAATACCATTGTATTGCTTAGGCTGTCCAACACAATGACATTTCAGATTTAAGGTTTAATACATTTATTAAAAGCATTTAATTCTACTACATTTATGTGTATGTTAATATTACTTTTATACAGGAGGCAGACATGATGACAGAAATGAAGAAATACACTTTTCAGCTCCAAAAGTGCCAAACAAAGAGGAACGCAGTTTAACGTCATGTGTCGGGACATTACAATCATTTTAATGTTCATTATCGTATTTGTTTTTATTTTGACTATTAGTTTTAATCTACAGTTTTTATAAATCTTTTATGGATATTTTTTTTTTTTTAAATTTTTAATGTAGTATACATTGAGATGAAACTATAGACTACTTTTGAAGGTTAGGGGAAATTAGTTGAAACTAAATTTATGCATAATTTTTGTTTTGTTCTAAGTTTATGTTCTAAATTTATATTTGGAAATTTTATGGATGAAATACCATTGTATTGCTTAGGCTGTCCAACACAATGACATTTCAGATTTAAGGTTTAATACATTTATTAAAAGCATTTCATTCTACTACATTTATGTGTATGTTAATATTACTTTATAGAGGAGGCAGACATGATGACAGAAAAGAAGAAATGCACTTTTCAGCTCCAAAAGTGCCAAACAAAGAGGAGCGCAGTTTAACGTCATGTCTCGGGACATTATAGTCATATTAATGTTAACTATTATGTGTGTTTTTATTTTGACTATTAGTTTTAATCTACAGTTTTTATAAGTCTTTTATGGATATTTTGTTTCTTTTTAATTTTTAATGTAGTATACATTGAGATGAAACTATAGGCAACTTTACAATGTTAAGGGAAATTAGTTTAAACTAAATTTATGCATAATTTTGTTTTGTTCTAAGTTTATGTTCTAAATTTATATTTGGAAATTTTATGGATGAAATACCATTGTATTGCTTAGGCTGTCCAACACAATGACATTTCAGATTTAAGGTTTAATACATTTATTAAAAGCATTTAATTCTACTACATTTATGTGTATGTTAATATTACTTTTATACAGGAGGCAGACATGATGACAGAAATGAAGAAATACACTTTTCAGCTCCAAAAGTGCCAAACAAAGAGGAACGCAGTTTAACGTCATGTGTCGGGACATTACAATCATTTTAATGTTCATTATCGTATTTGTTTTTATTTTGACTATTAGTTTTAATCTACAGTTTTTATAAGTCTTTTATGGATATTTATTTTTTTTTTAAATTTTTAATGTAGTATACATTGAGATGAAACTATAGACTACTTTTGAAGGTTAGGGGAAATTAGTTGAAACTAAATTTATGCATAATTTTTGTTTTGTTCTAAGTTTATGTTATAATTTATATTTGGAAATTTTATGGATGAAATGCCATAGTATTGCTTAGGCTGTCCAACACAATGACATTTCAGATTTGAGGTTTAATACATTTATTAAAAGCATTTCATTCTACTACATTTATGTGTATGTTAATATTACTTTTATAGAGGAGGCAGACATGATGACAGAAAAGAAGAAATGCACTTTTCAGCTCCAAAAGTGCCAAACAAAGAGGAGCGCAGTTTAACGTCATGTCTCGGGACATTATAGTCATATTAATGTTAACTATTATGTGTGTTTTTATTTTGACTATTAGTTTTAATCTACAGTTTTTATAAGTCTTTTATGGATATTTTGTTTCTTTTTAATTTTTAATGTAGTATACATTGAGATGAAACTATAGGCAACTTTACAATGTTAAGGAAAATTAGTTTAAACTAAATTTATGCATAATTTTGTTTTGTTCTAAGTTTATGTTCTAAATTTATATTTGGAAATTTTATGGATGAAATACCATTGTATTGCTTAGGCTGTCCAACACAATGACATTTCAGATTTAAGGTTTAATACATTTATTAAAAGCATTTAATTCTACTACATTTATGTGTATGTTAATATTACTTTTATACAGGAGGCAGACATGATGACAGAAATGAAGAAATACACTTTTCAGCTCCAAAAGTGCCAAACAAAGAGGAACGCAGTTTAACGTCATGTGTCGGGACATTACAATCATTTTAATGTTCATTATCGTATTTGTTTTTATTTTGACTATTAGTTTTAATCTACAGTTTTTATAAGTCTTTTATGGATATTTTTTTTTTTTTAAATTTTTAATGTAGTATACATTGAGATGAAACTATAGACTACTTTTGAAGGTTAGGGGAAATTAGTTGAAACTAAATTTATGCATAATTTTTGTTTTGTTCTAAGTTTATGTTCTAAATTTATATTTGGAAATTTTATGGATGAAATACCATTGTATTGCTTAGGCTGTCCAACACAATGACATTTCAGATTTAAGGTTTAATACATTTATTAAAAGCATTTCATTCTACTACATTTATGTGTATGTTAATATTACTTTATAGAGGAGGCAGACATGATGACAGAAAAGAAGAAATGCACTTTTCAGCTCCAAAAGTGCCAAACAAAGAGGAGCGCAGTTTAACGTCATGTCTCGGGACATTATAGTCATATTAATGTTAACTATTATGTGTGTTTTTATTTTGACTATTAGTTTTAATCTACAGTTTTTATAAGTCTTTTATGGATATTTTGTTTCTTTTTAATTTTTAATGTAGTATACATTGAGATGAAACTATAGGCAACTTTACAATGTTAAGGGAAATTAGTTTAAACTAAATTTATGCATAATTTTGTTTTGTTCTAAGTTTATGTTCTAAATTTATATTTGGAAATTTTATGGATGAAATACCATTGTATTGCTTAGGCTGTCCAACACAATGACATTTCAGATTTAAGGTTTAATACATTTATTAAAAGCATTTAATTCTACTACATTTATGTGTATGTTAATATTACTTTTATACAGGAGGCAGACATGATGACAGAAATGAAGAAATACACTTTTCAGCTCCAAAAGTGCCAAACAAAGAGGAACGCAGTTTAACGTCATGTGTCGGGACATTACAATCATTTTAATGTTCATTATCGTATTTGTTTTTATTTTGACTATTAGTTTTAATCTACAGTTTTTATAAGTCTTTTATGGATATTTTTTTTTTTTTAAATTTTTAATGTAGTATACATTGAGATGAAACTATAGACTACTTTTGAAGGTTAGGGGAAATTAGTTGAAACTAAATTTATGCATAATTTTTGTTTTGTTCTAAGTTTATGTTCTAAATTTATATTTGGAAATTTTATGGATGAAATACCATTGTATTGCTTAGGCTGTCCAACACAATGACATTTCAGATTTAAGGTTTAATACATTTATTAAAAGCATTTCATTCTACTACATTTATGTGTATGTTAATATTACTTTATAGAGGAGGCAGACATGATGACAGAAAAGAAGAAATGCACTTTTCAGCTCCAAAAGTGCCAAACAAAGAGGAGCGCAGTTTAACGTCATGTCTCGGGACATTATAGTCATATTAATGTTAACTATTATGTGTGTTTTTATTTTGACTATTAGTTTTAATCTACAGTTTTTATAAGTCTTTTATGGATATTTTGTTTCTTTTTAATTTTTAATGTAGTATACATTGAGATGAAACTATAGGCAACTTTACAATGTTAAGGGAAATTAGTTTAAACTAAATTTATGCATAATTTTGTTTTGTTCTAAGTTTATGTTCTAAATTTATATTTGGAAATTTTATGGATGAAATACCATTGTATTGCTTAGGCTGTCCAACACAATGACATTTCAGATTTAAGGTTTAATACATTTATTAAAAGCATTTAATTCTACTACATTTATGTGTATGTTAATATTACTTTTATACAGGAGGCAGACATGATGACAGAAATGAAGAAATACACTTTTCAGCTCCAAAAGTGCCAAACAAAGAGGAACGCAGTTTAACGTCATGTGTCGGGACATTACAATCATTTTAATGTTCATTATCGTATTTGTTTTTATTTTGACTATTAGTTTTAATCTACAGTTTTTATAAGTCTTTTATGGATATTTATTTTTTTTTTAAATTTTTAATGTAGTATACATTGAGATGAAACTATAGACTACTTTTGAAGGTTAGGGGAAATTAGTTGAAACTAAATTTATGCATAATTTTTGTTTTGTTCTAAGTTTATGTTCTAAATTTATATTTGGAAATTTTATGGATGAAAAGCCATTGTACTGCTTAGGCTGTCCAACACAATGACATTTCAGATTTGAGGTTTCATTACCTTATTAAAAGCATTTAATTCTACTACATTTATGTGTACGTTAATATTACTTTATAGAGGAGGCAGACATGATGACAGAAAAGAAGAAATGAACTTTTCAGCTCCAAAAGCGCCAACAAAGAGGAGCGCAGTTTAACGTCATGTCTTGGGACAATTAATCAAATTAATGTTCACTATCCTGTGTATTTTTATTTTGACTATTAGTTTTACTCTACAGTTTTTATAAGTCTTTTATGGATATTTTGTTTCTTTTTAATTTTTAATGTAGTATACATTGAGATGAAACTATAGACTACTTTTGAATGTTAGGGGAAATTAGTTTAAACTAAATTTATGCATAATTTTTGTTTTGTTCTAAGTTTATGTTATAATTTATATTTGGAAATTTTATGGATGAAATGCCATAGTATTGCTTAGGCTGTCCAACACAATGACATTTCAGATTTGAGGTTTAATACATTTATTAAAAGCATTTCATTCTACTACATTTATGTGTATGTTAATATTACTTTTATAGAGGAGGCAGACATGATGACAGAAAAGAAGAAATGCACTTTTCAGCTCCAAAAGTGCCAAACAAAGAGGAGCGCAGTTTAACGTCATGTCTCGGGACATTATAGTCATATTAATGTTAACTATTATGTGTGTTTTTATTTTGACTATTAGTTTTAATCTACAGTTTTTATAAGTCTTTTATGGATATTTTGTTTCTTTTTAATTTTTAATGTAGTATACATTGAGATGAAACTATAGGCAACTTTACAATGTTAAGGAAAATTAGTTTAAACTAAATTTATGCATAATTTTGTTTTGTTCTAAGTTTATGTTCTAAATTTATATTTGGAAATTTTATGGATGAAATACCATTGTATTGCTTAGGCTGTCCAACACAATGACATTTCAGATTTAAGGTTTAATACATTTATTAAAAGCATTTAATTCTACTACATTTATGTGTATGTTAATATTACTTTTATACAGGAGGCAGACATGATGACAGAAATGAAGAAATACACTTTTCAGCTCCAAAAGTGCCAAACAAAGAGGAACGCAGTTTAACGTCATGTGTCGGGACATTACAATCATTTTAATGTTCATTATCGTATTTGTTTTTATTTTGACTATTAGTTTTAATCTACAGTTTTTATAAGTCTTTTATGGATATTTTTTTTTTTTTAAATTTTTAATGTAGTATACATTGAGATGAAACTATAGACTACTTTTGAAGGTTAGGGGAAATTAGTTGAAACTAAATTTATGCATAATTTTTGTTTTGTTCTAAGTTTATGTTCTAAATTTATATTTGGAAATTTTATGGATGAAATACCATTGTATTGCTTAGGCTGTCCAACACAATGACATTTCAGATTTAAGGTTTAATACATTTATTAAAAGCATTTCATTCTACTACATTTATGTGTATGTTAATATTACTTTATAGAGGAGGCAGACATGATGACAGAAAAGAAGAAATGCACTTTTCAGCTCCAAAAGTGCCAAACAAAGAGGAGCGCAGTTTAACGTCATGTCTCGGGACATTATAGTCATATTAATGTTAACTATTATGTGTGTTTTTATTTTGACTATTAGTTTTAATCTACAGTTTTTATAAGTCTTTTATGGATATTTTGTTTCTTTTTAATTTTTAATGTAGTATACATTGAGATGAAACTATAGGCAACTTTACAATGTTAAGGGAAATTAGTTTAAACTAAATTTATGCATAATTTTGTTTTGTTCTAAGTTTATGTTCTAAATTTATATTTGGAAATTTTATGGATGAAATACCATTGTATTGCTTAGGCTGTCCAACACAATGACATTTCAGATTTAAGGTTTAATACATTTATTAAAAGCATTTAATTCTACTACATTTATGTGTATGTTAATATTACTTTTATACAGGAGGCAGACATGATGACAGAAATGAAGAAATACACTTTTCAGCTCCAAAAGTGCCAAACAAAGAGGAACGCAGTTTAACGTCATGTGTCGGGACATTACAATCATTTTAATGTTCATTATCGTATTTGTTTTTATTTTGACTATTAGTTTTAATCTACAGTTTTTATAAGTCTTTTATGGATATTTTTTTTTTTTTAAATTTTTAATGTAGTATACATTGAGATGAAACTATAGACTACTTTTGAATGTTAGGGGAAATTAGTTTAAACTAAATTTATGCATAATTTTTGTTTTGTTCTAAGTTTATGTTATAATTTATATTTGGAAATTTTATGGATGAAATGCCATAGTATTGCTTAGGCTGTCCAACACAATGACATTTCAGATTTGAGGTTTAATACATTTATTAAAAGCATTTCATTCTACTACATTTATGTGTACGTTAATATTACTTTTATAGAGGAGGCAGACATGATGACAGACAGGAAGAAATGCACTTTTCAGCTTCAAAAGCGCCAACAAAGAGGAGCGCAGTTTAACGTCATGTCTTGGGACAATTAATCAAATTAATGTTCACTATCATGTGTGTTTTTATTTTGACTATTAGTTTTACTCTACAGTTTTATTAAGTCTTTTATGGATATTTTGTTTCTTTTTAATTTTTAATGTAGTATACATTGAGATGAAACTATAGACTACTTTTGAATGTTAGGGGAAATTAGTTGAAACTAAATTTATGCATAATTTTTGTTTTGTTCTAAGTTTATGTTCTAAATTTATATTTGGAAATTTTATGGATGAAATACCATTGTATTGCTTAGGCTGTCCAACACAATGACATTTCAGATTTAAGGTTTAATACATTTATTAAAAGCATTTCATTCTACTACATTTATGTGTATGTTAATATTACTTTATAGAGGAGGCAGACATGATGACAGACAAGAAGAAATGCACTTTTCAGCTCCAAAAGTGCCAACAAAGAGGAGCGCAGTTTAACGTCATGTCTCGGGACATTATAGTCATATTAATGTTAACTATTATGTGTGTTTTTATTTTGACTATTAGTTTTAATCTACAGTTTTTATAAGTCTTTTATGGATATTTTGTTTCTTTTTAATTTTTAATGTAGTATACATTGAGATGAAACTATAGGCAACTTTACAATGTTAAGGGAAATTAGTTTAAACTAAATTTATGCATAATTTTGTTTTGTTCTAAGTTTATGTTCTAAATTTATATTTGGAAATTTTATGGATGAAATGCCATTGTACTGCTTAGGCTGTCCAACACAATGACATTTCAGATTTAAGGTTTAATACATTTATTAAAAGCATTTAATTCTACTACATTTATGTGTACGTTAATATTACTTTTATACAGGAGGCAGACATGATGACAGAAATGAAGAAATACACTTTTCAGCTCCAAAAGTGCCAAACAAAGAGGAACGCAGTTTAACCTCATGTGTCGGGACATTACAATCATTTTAATGTTCATTATCGTATTTGTTTTTATTTTGACTATTAGTTTTAATCTACAGTTTTTATAAGTCTTTTATGGATATTTTTTTTTTTTTAAATTTTTAATGTAGTATACATTGAGATGAAACTATAGACTACTTTTGAAGGTTAGGGGAAATTAGTTTAAACTAAATTTATGCATAATTTTGTTTTGTTCTAAGTTTATGTTCTAAATTTATATTTGGAAATTTTATGGATGAAATGCCATTGTACTGCTTAGGCTGTCCAACACAATGACATTTCAGATTTAAGGTTTAATACATTTATTAAAAGCATTTAATTCTACTACATTTATGTGTACGTTAATATTACTTTTATACAGGAGGCAGACATGATGACAGAAATGAAGAAATACACTTTTCAGCTCCAAAAGTGCCAAACAAAGAGGAACGCAGTTTAACCTCATGTGTCGGGACATTACAATCATTTTAATGTTCATTATCGTATTTGTTTTTATTTTGACTATTAGTTTTAATCTACAGTTTTTATAAGTCTTTTATGGATATTTTTTTTTTTTTAAATTTTTAATGTAGTATACATTGAGATGAAACTATAGACTACTTTTGAAGGTTAGGGGAAATTAGTTGAAACTAAATTTATGCATAATTTTTGTTTTGTTCTAAGTTTATGTTCTAAATTTATATTTGGAAATTTTATGGATGAAAAGCCATTGTACTGCTTAGGCTGTCCAACACAATGACATTTCAGATTTGAGGTTTCATTACCTTATTAAAAGCATTTAATTCTACTACATTTATGTGTACGTTAATATTACTTTATAGAGGAGGCAGACATGATGACAGAAAAGAAGAAATGAACTTTTCAGCTCCAAAAGCGCCAACAAAGAGGAGCGCAGTTTAACGTCATGTCTTGGGACAATTAATCAAATTAATGTTCACTATCCTGTGTATTTTTATTTTGACTATTAGTTTTACTCTACAGTTTTTATAAGTCTTTTATGGATATTTTGTTTCTTTTTAATTTTTAATGTAGTATACATTGAGATGAAACTATAGACTACTTTTGAATGTTAGGGGAAATTAGTTTAAACTAAATTTATGCATAATTTTTGTTTTGTTCTAAGTTTATGTTATAATTTATATTTGGAAATTTTATGGATGAAATGCCATAGTATTGCTTAGGCTGTCCAACACAATGACATTTCAGATTTGAGGTTTAATACATTTATTAAAAGCATTTCATTCTACTACATTTATGTGTATGTTAATATTACTTTTATAGAGGAGGCAGACATGATGACAGAAAAGAAGAAATGCACTTTTCAGCTCCAAAAGTGCCAAACAAAGAGGAGCGCAGTTTAACGTCATGTCTCGGGACATTATAGTCATATTAATGTTAACTATTATGTGTGTTTTTATTTTGACTATTAGTTTTAATCTACAGTTTTTATAAGTCTTTTATGGATATTTTGTTTCTTTTTAATTTTTAATGTAGTATACATTGAGATGAAACTATAGGCAACTTTACAATGTTAAGGAAAATTAGTTTAAACTAAATTTATGCATAATTTTGTTTTGTTCTAAGTTTATGTTCTAAATTTATATTTGGAAATTTTATGGATGAAATACCATTGTATTGCTTAGGCTGTCCAACACAATGACATTTCAGATTTAAGGTTTAATACATTTATTAAAAGCATTTAATTCTACTACATTTATGTGTATGTTAATATTACTTTTATACAGGAGGCAGACATGATGACAGAAATGAAGAAATACACTTTTCAGCTCCAAAAGTGCCAAACAAAGAGGAACGCAGTTTAACGTCATGTGTCGGGACATTACAATCATTTTAATGTTCATTATCGTATTTGTTTTTATTTTGACTATTAGTTTTAATCTACAGTTTTTATAAGTCTTTTATGGATATTTTTTTTTTTTTAAATTTTTAATGTAGTATACATTGAGATGAAACTATAGACTACTTTTGAAGGTTAGGGGAAATTAGTTGAAACTAAATTTATGCATAATTTTTGTTTTGTTCTAAGTTTATGTTCTAAATTTATATTTGGAAATTTTATGGATGAAATACCATTGTATTGCTTAGGCTGTCCAACACAATGACATTTCAGATTTAAGGTTTAATACATTTATTAAAAGCATTTCATTCTACTACATTTATGTGTATGTTAATATTACTTTATAGAGGAGGCAGACATGATGACAGAAAAGAAGAAATGCACTTTTCAGCTCCAAAAGTGCCAAACAAAGAGGAGCGCAGTTTAACGTCATGTCTCGGGACATTATAGTCATATTAATGTTAACTATTATGTGTGTTTTTATTTTGACTATTAGTTTTAATCTACAGTTTTTATAAGTCTTTTATGGATATTTTGTTTCTTTTTAATTTTTAATGTAGTATACATTGAGATGAAACTATAGGCAACTTTACAATGTTAAGGGAAATTAGTTTAAACTAAATTTATGCATAATTTTGTTTTGTTCTAAGTTTATGTTCTAAATTTATATTTGGAAATTTTATGGATGAAATACCATTGTATTGCTTAGGCTGTCCAACACAATGACATTTCAGATTTAAGGTTTAATACATTTATTAAAAGCATTTAATTCTACTACATTTATGTGTATGTTAATATTACTTTTATACAGGAGGCAGACATGATGACAGAAATGAAGAAATACACTTTTCAGCTCCAAAAGTGCCAAACAAAGAGGAACGCAGTTTAACGTCATGTGTCGGGACATTACAATCATTTTAATGTTCATTATCGTATTTGTTTTTATTTTGACTATTAGTTTTAATCTACAGTTTTTATAAGTCTTTTATGGATATTTTTTTTTTTTTAAATTTTTAATGTAGTATACATTGAGATGAAACTATAGACTACTTTTGAATGTTAGGGGAAATTAGTTTAAACTAAATTTATGCATAATTTTTGTTTTGTTCTAAGTTTATGTTATAATTTATATTTGGAAATTTTATGGATGAAATGCCATAGTATTGCTTAGGCTGTCCAACACAATGACATTTCAGATTTGAGGTTTAATACATTTATTAAAAGCATTTCATTCTACTACATTTATGTGTACGTTAATATTACTTTTATAGAGGAGGCAGACATGATGACAGACAGGAAGAAATGCACTTTTCAGCTTCAAAAGCGCCAACAAAGAGGAGCGCAGTTTAACGTCATGTCTTGGGACAATTAATCAAATTAATGTTCACTATCATGTGTGTTTTTATTTTGACTATTAGTTTTACTCTACAGTTTTATTAAGTCTTTTATGGATATTTTGTTTCTTTTTAATTTTTAATGTAGTATACATTGAGATGAAACTATAGACTACTTTTGAATGTTAGGGGAAATTAGTTGAAACTAAATTTATGCATAATTTTTGTTTTGTTCTAAGTTTATGTTCTAAATTTATATTTGGAAATTTTATGGATGAAATACCATTGTATTGCTTAGGCTGTCCAACACAATGACATTTCAGATTTAAGGTTTAATACATTTATTAAAAGCATTTCATTCTACTACATTTATGTGTATGTTAATATTACTTTATAGAGGAGGCAGACATGATGACAGACAAGAAGAAATGCACTTTTCAGCTCCAAAAGTGCCAACAAAGAGGAGCGCAGTTTAACGTCATGTCTCGGGACATTATAGTCATATTAATGTTAACTATTATGTGTGTTTTTATTTTGACTATTAGTTTTAATCTACAGTTTTTATAAGTCTTTTATGGATATTTTGTTTCTTTTTAATTTTTAATGTAGTATACATTGAGATGAAACTATAGGCAACTTTACAATGTTAAGGGAAATTAGTTTAAACTAAATTTATGCATAATTTTGTTTTGTTCTAAGTTTATGTTCTAAATTTATATTTGGAAATTTTATGGATGAAATGCCATTGTACTGCTTAGGCTGTCCAACACAATGACATTTCAGATTTAAGGTTTAATACATTTATTAAAAGCATTTAATTCTACTACATTTATGTGTACGTTAATATTACTTTTATACAGGAGGCAGACATGATGACAGAAATGAAGAAATACACTTTTCAGCTCCAAAAGTGCCAAACAAAGAGGAACGCAGTTTAACCTCATGTGTCGGGACATTACAATCATTTTAATGTTCATTATCGTATTTGTTTTTATTTTGACTATTAGTTTTAATCTACAGTTTTTATAAGTCTTTTATGGATATTTTTTTTTTTTTAAATTTTTAATGTAGTATACATTGAGATGAAACTATAGACTACTTTTGAAGGTTAGGGGAAATTAGTTGAAACTAAATTTATGCATAATTTTTGTTTTGTTCTAAGTTTATGTTCTAAATTTATATTTGGAAATTTTATGGATGAAAAGCCATTGTACTGCTTAGGCTGTCCAACACAATGACATTTCAGATTTGAGGTTTCATACATTTATTAAAAGCATTTAATTCTACTACATTTATGTGTACGTTAATATTACTTTATAGAGGAGGCAGACATGATGACAGACAGGAAGAAATGCACTTTTCAGCTCCAAAAGCGCCAACAAAGAGGAGCGCAGTTTAACGTCATGTCTTGGGACAATTAATCAAATTAATGTTCACTATCATGTGTATTTTTATTTTGACTATTAGTTTTACTCTACAGTTTTTATAAGTCTTTTATGGATATTTTGTTTCTTTTTAATTTTTAATGTAGTATACATTGAGATGAAACTATAGACTACTTTTGAATGTTAGGGGAAATTAGTTTAAACTAAATTTATGCATAATTTTTGTTTTGTTCTAAGTTTATGTTATAATTTATATTTGGAAATTTTATGGATGAAATGCCATAGTATTGCTTAGGCTGTCCAACACAATGACATTTCAGATTTAAGGTTTAATACATTTATTAAAAGCATTTCATTCTACTACATTTATGTGTATGTTAATATTACTTTATAGAGGAGGCAGACATGATGACAGAAAAGAAGAAATGCACTTTTCAGCTCCAAAAGTGCCAAACAAAGAGGAGCGCAGTTTAACGTCATGTCTCGGGACATTATAGTCATATTAATGTTAACTATTATGTGTGTTTTTATTTTGACTATTAGTTTTAATCTACAGTTTTTATAAGTCTTTTATGGATATTTTGTTTCTTTTTAATTTTTAATGTAGTATACATTGAGATGAAACTATAGGCAGCTTTACAATGTTAAGGAAAATTAGTTTAAACTAAATTTATGCATAATTTTGTTTTGTTCTAAGTGTATGTTCTAAATTTATATTTGGAAATTTTATGGATGAAATACCATTGTATTGCTTAGGCTGTCCAACACAATGACATTTCAGATTTAAGGTTTAATACATTTATTAAAAGCATTTAATTCTACTACATTTATGTGTATGTTAATATTACTTTTATACAGGAGGCAGACATGATGACAGAAATGAAGAAATACACTTTTCAGCTCCAAAAGTGCCAAACAAAGAGGAACGCAGTTTAACGTCATGTGTCGGGACATTACAATCATTTTAATGTTCATTATCGTATTTGTTTTTATTTTGACTATTAGTTTTAATCTACAGTTTTTATAAGTCTTTTATGGATATTTTTTTTTTTTTAAATTTTTAATGTAGTATACATTGAGATGAAACTATAGACTACTTTTGAAGGTTAGGGGAAATTAGTTGAAACTAAATTTATGCATAATTTTTGTTTTGTTCTAAGTTTATGTTCTAAATTTATATTTGGAAATTTTATGGATGAAAAGCCATTGTACTGCTTAGGCTGTCCAACACAATGACATTTCAGATTTGAGGTTTCATACATTTATTAAAAGCATTTAATTCTACTACATTTATGTGTACGTTAATATTACTTTATAGAGGAGGCAGACATGATGACAGACAGGAAGAAATGCACTTTTCAGCTCCAAAAGCGCCAACAAAGAGGAGCGCAGTTTAACGTCATGTCTTGGGACAATTAATCAAATTAATGTTCACTATCATGTGTATTTTTATTTTGACTATTAGTTTTACTCTACAGTTTTTATAAGTCTTTTATGGATATTTTGTTTCTTTTTAATTTTTAATGTAGTATACATTGAGATGAAACTATAGACTACTTTTGAATGTTAGGGGAAATTAGTTTAAACTAAATTTATGCATAATTTTTGTTTTGTTCTAAGTTTATGTTATAATTTATATTTGGAAATTTTATGGATGAAATGCCATAGTATTGCTTAGGCTGTCCAACACAATGACATTTCAGATTTGAGGTTTAATACATTTATTAAAAGCATTTCATTCTACTACATTTATGTGTACGTTAATATTACTTTTATAGAGGAGGCAGACATGATGACAGACAGGAAGAAATGCACTTTTCAGCTTCAAAAGCGCCAACAAAGAGGAGCGCAGTTTAACGTCATGTCTTGGGACAATTAATCAAATTAATGTTCACTATCATGTGTGTTTTTATTTTGACTATTAGTTTTACTCTACAGTTTTATTAAGTCTTTTATGGATATTTTGTTTCTTTTTAATTTTTAATGTAGTATACATTGAGATGAAACTATAGACTACTTTTGAAGGTTAGGGGAAATTAGTTGAAACTAAATTTATGCATAATTTTTGTTTTGTTCTAAGTTTATGTTCTAAATTTATATTTGGAAATTTTATGGATGAAATACCATTGTATTGCTTAGGCTGTCCAACACAATGACATTTCAGATTTAAGGTTTAATACATTTATTAAAAGCATTTCATTCTACTACATTTATGTGTATGTTAATATTACTTTATAGAGGAGGCAGACATGATGACAGACAAGAAGAAATGCACTTTTCAGCTCCAAAAGTGCCAAACAAAGAGGAGCGCAGTTTAACGTCATGTCTCGGGACATTATAGTCATATTAATGTTAACTATTATGTGTGTTTTTATTTTGACTATTAGTTTTAATCTACAGTTTTTATAAGTCTTTTATGGATATTTTGTTTCTTTTTAATTTTTAATGTAGTATACATTGAGATGAAACTATAGGCAACTTTACAATGTTAAGGGAAATTAGTTTAAACTAAATTTATGCATAATTTTGTTTTGTTCTAAGTTTATGTTCTAAATTTATATTTGGAAATTTTATGGATGAAATACCATTGTACTGCTTAGGCTGTCCAACACAATGACATTTCAGATTTAAGGTTTAATACATTTATTAAAAGCATTTAATTCTACTACATTTATGTGTACGTTAATATTACTTTTATACAGGAGGCAGACATGATGACAGAAATGAAGAAATACACTTTTCAGCTCCAAAAGTGCCAAACAAAGAGGAACGCAGTTTAACGTCATGTGTCGGGACATTACAATCATTTTAATGTTCATTATCGTATTTGTTTTTATTTTGACTATTAGTTTTAATCTACAGTTTTTATAAGTCTTTTATGGATATTTTTTTTTTTTTAAATTTTTAATGTAGTATACATTGAGATGAAACTATAGACTACTTTTGAAGGTTAGGGGAAATTAGTTGAAACTAAATTTATGCATAATTTTTGTTTTGTTCTAAGTTTATGTTCTAAATTTATATTTGGAAATTTTATGGATGAAAAGCCATTGTACTGCTTAGGCTGTCCAACACAATGACATTTCAGATTTGAGGTTTCATACATTTATTAAAAGCATTTAATTCTACTACATTTATGTGTACGTTAATATTACTTTATAGAGGAGGCAGACATGATGACAGACAGGAAGAAATGCACTTTTCAGCTCCAAAAGCGCCAACAAAGAGGAGCGCAGTTTAACGTCATGTCTTGGGACAATTAATCAAATTAATGTTCACTATCATGTGTATTTTTATTTTGACTATTAGTTTTACTCTACAGTTTTTATAAGTCTTTTATGGATATTTTGTTTCTTTTTAATTTTTAATGTAGTATACATTGAGATGAAACTATAGACTACTTTTGAATGTTAGGGGAAATTAGTTGAAACTAAATTTATGCATAATTTTTGTTTTGTTCTAAGTTTATGTTCTAAATTTATATTTGGAAATTTTATGGATGAAAAGCCATTGTACTGCTTAGGCTGTCCAACACAATGACATTTCAGATTTGAGGTTTCATACATTTATTAAAAGCATTTAATTCTACTACATTTATGTGTACGTTAATATTACTTTATAGAGGAGGCAGACATGATGACAGACAGGAAGAAATGCACTTTTCAGCTCCAAAAGCGCCAACAAAGAGGAGCGCAGTTTAACGTCATGTCTTGGGACAATTAATCAAATTAATGTTCACTATCATGTGTATTTTTATTTTGACTATTAGTTTTACTCTACAGTTTTTATAAGTCTTTTATGGATATTTTGTTTCTTTTTAATTTTTAATGTAGTATACATTGAGATGAAACTATAGACTACTTTTGAATGTTAGGGGAAATTAGTTTAAACTAAATTTATGCATAATTTTTGTTTTGTTCTAAGTTTATGTTATAATTTATATTTGGAAATTTTATGGATGAAATGCCATAGTATTGCTTAGGCTGTCCAACACAATGACATTTCAGATTTGAGGTTTAATACATTTATTAAAAGCATTTCATTCTACTACATTTATGTGTACGTTAATATTACTTTTATAGAGGAGGCAGACATGATGACAGACAGGAAGAAATGCACTTTTCAGCTTCAAAAGCGCCAACAAAGAGGAGCGCAGTTTAACGTCATGTCTTGGGACAATTAATCAAATTAATGTTCACTATCATGTGTATTTTTATTTTGACTATTAGTTTTACTCTACAGTTTTTATAAGTCTTTTATGGATATTTTGTTTCTTTTTAATTTTTAATGTAGTATACATTGAGATGAAACTATAGACTACTTTTGAATGTTAGGGGAAATTAGTTTAAACTAAATTTATGCATAATTTTTGTTTTGTTCTAAGTTTATGTTATAATTTATATTTGGAAATTTTATGGATGAAATGCCATAGTATTGCTTAGGCTGTCCAACACAATGACATTTCAGATTTGAGGTTTAATACATTTATTAAAAGCATTTCATTCTACTACATTTATGTGTACGTTAATATTACTTTTATAGAGGAGGCAGACATGATGACAGACAGGAAGAAATGCACTTTTCAGCTTCAAAAGCGCCAACAAAGAGGAGCGCAGTTTAACGTCATGTCTTGGGACAATTAATCAAATTAATGTTCACTATCATGTGTGTTTTTATTTTGACTATTAGTTTTACTCTACAGTTTTATTAAGTCTTTTATGGATATTTTGTTTCTTTTTAATTTTTAATGTAGTATACATTGAGATGAAACTATAGACTACTTTTGAATGTTAGGGGAAATTAGTTGAAACTAAATTTATGCATAATTTTTGTTTTGTTCTAAGTTTATGTTCTAAATTTATATTTGGAAATTTTATGGATGAAATACCATTGTATTGCTTAGGCTGTCCAACACAATGACATTTCAGATTTAAGGTTTAATACATTTATTAAAAGCATTTCATTCTACTACATTTATGTGTATGTTAATATTACTTTATAGAGGAGGCAGACATGATGACAGACAAGAAGAAATGCACTTTTCAGCTCCAAAAGTGCCAAACAAAGAGGAGCGCAGTTTAACGTCATGTCTCGGGACATTATAGTCATATTAATGTTAACTATTATGTGTGTTTTTATTTTGACTATTAGTTTTAATCTACAGTTTTTATAAGTCTTTTATGGATATTTTGTTTCTTTTTAATTTTTAATGTAGTATACATTGAGATGAAACTATAGGCAACTTTACAATGTTAAGGGAAATTAGTTTAAACTAAATTTATGCATAATTTTGTTTTGTTCTAAGTTTATGTTCTAAATTTATATTTGGAAATGTTATGGATGAAATGCCATTGTACTGCTTAGGCTGTCCAACACAATGACATTTCAGATTTAAGGTTTAATACATTTATTAAAAGCATTTAATTCTACTACATTTATGTGTACGTTAATATTACTTTTATACAGGAGGCAGACATGATGACAGAAATGAAGAAATACACTTTTCAGCTCCAAAAGTGCCAAACAAAGAGGAACGCAGTTTAACGTCATGTGTCGGGACATTACAATCATTTTAATGTTCATTATCGTATTTGTTTTTATTTTGACTATTAGTTTTAATCTACAGTTTTTATAAGTCTTTTATGGATATTTTTTTTTTTTTAAATTTTTAATGTAGTATACATTGAGATGAAACTATAGACTACTTTTGAAGGTTAGGGGAAATTAGTTGAAACTAAATTTATGCATAATTTTTGTTTTGTTCTAAGTTTATGTTCTAAATTTATATTTGGAAATTTTATGGATGAAAAGCCATTGTACTGCTTAGGCTGTCCAACACAATGACATTTCAGATTTGAGGTTTCATACATTTATTAAAAGCATTTAATTCTACTACATTTATGTGTACGTTAATATTACTTTATAGAGGAGGCAGACATGATGACAGACAGGAAGAAATGCACTTTTCAGCTCCAAAAGCGCCAACAAAGAGGAGCGCAGTTTAACGTCATGTCTTGGGACAATTAATCAAATTAATGTTCACTATCATGTGTATTTTTATTTTGACTATTAGTTTTACTCTACAGTTTTTATAAGTCTTTTATGGATATTTTGTTTCTTTTTAATTTTTAATGTAGTATACATTGAGATGAAACTATAGACTACTTTTGAATGTTAGGGGAAATTAGTTTAAACTAAATTTATGCATAATTTTTGTTTTGTTCTAAGTTTATGTTATAATTTATATTTGGAAATTTTATGGATGAAATGCCATAGTATTGCTTAGGCTGTCCAACACAATGACATTTCAGATTTGAGGTTTAATACATTTATTAAAAGCATTTCATTCTACTACATTTATGTGTATGTTAATATTACTTTTATAGAGGAGGCAGACATGATGACAGACAGGAAGAAATGCACTTTTCAGCTTCAAAAGCGCCAACAAAGAGGAGCGCAGTTTAACGTCATGTCTTGGGACAATTAATCAAATTAATGTTCACTATCATGTGTGTTTTTATTTTGACTATTAGTTTTACTCTACAGTTTTATTAAGTCTTTTATGGATATTTTGTTTCTTTTTAATTTTTAATGTAGTATACATTGAGATGAAACTATAGACTACTTTTGAATGTTAGGGGAAATTAGTTTAAACTAAATTTATGCATAATTTTTGTTTTGTTCTAAGTTTATGTTCTAAATTTATATTTGGAAATTTTATGGATGAAATGCCATTGTACTGCTTAGGCTGTCCAACACAATGACATTTCAGATTTAAGGTTTAATACATTTATTAAAAGCATTTCATTCTACTACATTTATGTGTATGTTAATATTACTTTTATAGAGGAGGCAGACATGATGACAGACAAGAAGAAATGCACTTTTCAGCTCCAAAAGCGCCAACAAAGAGGAGCGCAGTTTAACGTCATGTCTTGGGACAATTAGTCATATTAATGTTCACTATCATGTGTGTTTTTATTTTGACTATTAGTTTTAATCTACAGTTTTATAAGTCTTTTATGGATATTTTGTTTCTTTTTAATTTTTAATGTAGTATACATTGAGATGAAACTATAGACTACTTTTGAATGTTAGGGGAAATTAGTTGAAACTAAATTTATGCATAATTTTTGTTTTGTTCTAAGTTTATGTTCTAAATTTATATTTGGAAATTTTATGGATGAAATACCATTGTATTGCTTAGGCTGTCCAACACAATGACATTTCAGATTTAAGGTTTAATACATTTATTAAAAGCATTTAATTCTACTACATTTATGTGTATGTTAATATTACTTTTATACAGGAGGCAGACATGATGACAGAAATGAAGAAATACACTTTTCAGCTCCAAAAGTGCCAAACAAAGAGGAACGCAGTTTAACGTCATGTGTCGGGACATTACAATAATTTTAATGTTCATTATCGTATTTGTTTTTATTTTGACTATTAGTTTTAATCTACAGTTTTTATAAGTCTTTTATGGATATTTTTTTTTTTTTAAATTTTTAATGTAGTATACATTGAGATGAAACTATAGACTACTTTTGAATGTTAGGGGAAATTAGTTGAAACTAAATTTATGCATAATTTTTGTTTTGTTCTAAGTTTATGTTCTAAATTTATATTTGGAAATTTTATGGATGAAATACCATTGTATTGCTTAGGCTGTCCAACACAATGACATTTCAGATTTAAGGTTTAATACATTTATTAAAAGCATTTCATTCTACTACATTTATGTGTATGTTAATATTACTTTATAGAGGAGGCAGACATGATGACAGACAAGAAGAAATGCACTTTTCAGCTCCAAAAGTGCCAAACAAAGAGGAGCGCAGTTTAACGTCATGTCTCGGGACATTATAGTCATATTAATGTTAACTATTATGTGTGTTTTTATTTTGACTATTAGTTTTAATCTACAGTTTTTATAAGTCTTTTATGGATATTTTGTTTCTTTTTAATTTTTAATGTAGTATACATTGAGATGAAACTATAGGCAACTTTACAATGTTAAGGGAAATTAGTTTAAACTAAATTTATGCATAATTTTGTTTTGTTCTAAGTTTATGTTCTAAATTTATATTTGGAAATTTTATGGATGAAATACCATTGTATTGCTTAGGCTGTCCAACACAATGACATTTCAGATTTAAGGTTTAATACATTTATTAAAAGCATTTCATTCTACTACATTTATGTGTATGTTAATATTACTTTTATAGAGGAGGCAGACATGATGACAGAAAAGAAGAAATGCACTTTTCAGCTCCAAAAGTGCCAAACAAAGAGGAGCGCAGTTTAACGTCATGTCTTCAGACAATTAGTCATATTAATGTTCACTATCATGTGTGTTTTTATTTTGACTATTAGTTTTAATCTACAGTTTTATAAGTCTTTTATGGATATTTTGTTTCTTTTTAATTTTTAATGTAGTATACATTTAGATGAAACTATAGACTACTTTTGAATGTTAGGGGAAATTAGTTTAAACTAAATTTATGCATAATTTTTGTTTTGTTCTAAGTTTATGTTCTAAATTTATATTTGGAAATTTTATGGATGAAATACCATTGTATTGCTTAGGCTGTCAAACACAATGACATTTCAGATTTAAGGTTTAATACATTTATTAAAAGCATTTCATTCTACTACATTTATGTGTATGTTAATATTACTTTTATACAGGAGGCAGACATGATGACAGAAAAGAAGAAATGCACTTTTCAGCTCCAAAAGTGCCAAACAAAGAGGAGCGCAGTTTAACGTCATGTCTCGGGACATTATAGTCATATTAATGTTAACTATTATGTGTGTTTTTATTTTGACTATTAGTTTTAATCTAGTTTTTATAAGTCTTTTATGGATATTTTGTTTCTTTTTAATTTTTAATGTAGTATACATTGAGATGAAACTATAGGCAACTTTACAATGTTAAGGGAAATTAGTTTAAACTAAATTTATGCATAATTTTGTTTTGTTCTAAGTTTATGTTCTAAATTTATATTTGGAAATTTTATGGATGAAATGCCATTGTATTGCTTAGGCTGTCCAACACAATGACATTTCAGATTTAAGGTTTAATACATTTATTAAAAGCATTTCATTCTACTACATTTATGTGTATGTTAATATTACTTTTATAGAGGAGGCAGACATGATGACAGAAAAGAAGAAATGCACTTTTCAGCTCCAAAAGTGCCAAACAAAGAGGAGCGCAGTTTAACGTCATGTCTTGGGACAATTAGTCATATTAATGTTCACTATCATGTGTGTTTTTATTTTGACTATTAGTTTTAATCTACAGTTTTATAACTCTTTTATGGATATTTTGTTTCTTTTTAATTTTTAATGTAGTATACATTGAGATGAAACTATAGACTACTTTTGAATGTTAGGGGAAATTAGTTTAAACTAAATTTATGCATAATTTTTGTTTTGTTCTAAGTTTATGTTCTAAATTTATATTTGGAAATTTTATGGATGAAATACCATTGTATTGCTTAGGCTGTCAAACACAATGACATTTCAGATTTAAGGTTTAATACATTTATTAAAAGCATTTCATTCTACTACATTTATGTGTATGTTAATATTACTTTTATACAGGAGGCAGACATGATGACAGAAAAGAAGAAATGCACTTTTCAGCTCCAAAAGTGCCAAACAAAGAGGAGCGCAGTTTAACGTCATGTCTCGGGACATTATAGTCATATTAATGTTAACTATTATGTGTGTTTTTATTTTGACTATTAGTTTTAATCTAGTTTTTATAAGTCTTTTATGGATATTTTGTTTCTTTTTAATTTTTAATGTAGTATACATTGAGATGAAACTATAGGCAACTTTACAATGTTAAGGGAAATTAGTTTAAACTAAATTTATGCATAATTTTGTTTTGTTCTAAGTTTATGTTCTAAATTTATATTTGGAAATTTTATGGATGAAATGCCATTGTATTGCTTAGGCTGTCCAACACAATGACATTTCAGATTTAAGGTTTAATACATTTATTAAAAGCATTTCATTCTACTACATTTATGTGTATGTTAATATTACTTTTATAGAGGAGGCAGACATGATGACAGAAAAGAAGAAATGCACTTTTCAGCTCCAAAAGTGCCAAACAAAGAGGAGCGCAGTTTAACGTCATGTCTTGGGACAATTAGTCATATTAATGTTCACTATCATGTGTGTTTTTATTTTGACTATTAGTTTTAATCTACAGTTTTATAACTCTTTTAAAGATATTTTGTTTCTTTTTAATTTTTAATGTAGTATACATTGAGATGAAACTATAGACTACTTTTGAATGTTAGGGGAAATTAGTTTAAACTAAATTTATGCATAATTTTTGTTTTGTCCTAAGTTTATGTTCTAAATTTATATTTGGAAATTTTATAGATGAAATACCATTGTATTGCTTAGGCTGTCCAACATAATGACATTTCAGATTTAAGGTTTAATACATTTATTAAAAGCATTTCATTCTACTACATTTATGTGTATGTTAATATTACTTTTATACAGGAGGCAGACATGATGACAGACAGGAAGAAATGCACTTTTCAGCTCCAAAAGTGCCAAACAAAGAGGAACGCAGTTTAACGTCATGTCTTGGGACAATTAATCAAATTAATGTTCACTATCATGTGTATTTTTATTTTGACTATTAGTTTTACTCTACAGTTTTATAAGTCTTTTATGGATATTTTGTTTCTTTTTAATTTTTAATGTAGTATACATTTAGATGAAACTATAGACAACTTTTAAATGTTAGGGAAAATTAGTTTAAACTTTATTTTTTTGCATAATTTTTGTTTTGTTCTAAGTTTAGGTTCTAAATTTATATTTGGAAATTTTATGGATAAAATGCCATTGTATTGCTTAGGCTTTCCAACACAATGACATTTCAGATTTGAGGTTTAATACATTTATTAAAAGCATTTCATTCTACTACATTTATGTGTACGTTAATATTACTTTTATAGAGGAGGCAGACATGATGACAGAAATGAAGAAATACACTTTTCAGCTCCAAAAGCGCCAAACAAAGAGGAGCGCAGTTTAACGTCATGTGTCGAGACATTACAATCATTTTAATGTTCATTATCGTATTTGTTTTTATTTTGACAATTAGTTTTAATCTACAGTTTTTATAAGTCTTTTATGGATATTTTGTTTCTTTTTAATTTTTAATGTAGTATACATTTAGATGAAACTATAGACTACTTTTCAATGCTAAGGGAAATTAGTTTAAACTAAATTTATGCATAATTTTTGTTTTGTTCTAAGTTTATGTTCTAAATTTATATTTGGAAATTTTATGGATGAAATGCCATAGTATTGCTTAGGCTGTCCAACACAATGACATTTCAGATTTGAGGTTTAATACATTTATTAAAAGCATTTCATTCTACTACATTTATGTGTATGTTAATATTACTTTTATAGAGGAGGCAGACATGATGACAGACAAGAAGAAATGCACTTTTCAGCTACAAAAGCGCCAACAAAGAGGAGCGCAGTTTAACGTCATGTCTCGGGACATTATAGTCATATTAATGTTCACTATCATGTGTGTTTTTATTTTGACTATTAGTTTTAATCTACAGTTTTTATAAGTCTTTTATGGATATTTTGTTTCTTTTTAATTTTTAATGTAGTATACATTGAGATGAAACTATAGACTACTTTTCAATGCTAAGGGAAATTAGTTTAAACTAAATTTATGCATAATTTTTGTTTTGTTCTAAGTTTATGTTCTAAATTTATATTTGGAAATTTTATGGATGAAATGCCATAGTATTGCTTAGGCTGTCCAACACAATGACATTTCAGATTTGAGGTTTAATACATTTATTAAAAGCATTTCATTCTACTACATTTATGTGTATGTTAATATTACTTTTATAGAGGAGGCAGACATGATGACAGAAAAGAAGAAATGCACTTTTCAGCTCCAAAAGTGCCAAACAAAGAGGAGCGCAGTTTAACGTCATGTCTTGGGACAATTAGTCATATTAATGTTCACTATCATGTGTGTTTTTATTTTGACTATTAGTTTTAATCTACAGTTTTATAACTCTTTTATGGATATTTTGTTTCTTTTTAATTTTTAATGTAGTATACATTGAGATGAAACTATAGACTACTTTTGAATGTTAGGGGAAATTAGTTTAAACTAAATTTATGCATAATTTTTGTTTTGTTCTAAGTTTATGTTCTAAATTTATATTTGGAAATTTTATGGATGAAATACCATTGTATTGCTTAGGCTGTCAAACACAATGACATTTCAGATTTAAGGTTTAATACATTTATTAAAAGCATTTCATTCTACTACATTTATGTGTATGTTAATATTACTTTTATACAGGAGGCAGACATGATGACAGAAAAGAAGAAATGCACTTTTCAGCTCCAAAAGTGCCAAACAAAGAGGAGCGCAGTTTAACGTCATGTCTCGGGACATTATAGTCATATTAATGTTAACTATTATGTGTGTTTTTATTTTGACTATTAGTTTTAATCTAGTTTTTATAAGTCTTTTATGGATATTTTGTTTCTTTTTAATTTTTAATGTAGTATACATTGAGATGAAACTATAGGCAACTTTACAATGTTAAGGGAAATTAGTTTAAACTAAATTTATGCATAATTTTGTTTTGTTCTAAGTTTATGTTCTAAATTTATATTTGGAAATTTTATGGATGAAATGCCATTGTATTGCTTAGGCTGTCCAACACAATGACATTTCAGATTTAAGGTTTAATACATTTATTAAAAGCATTTCATTCTACTACATTTATGTGTATGTTAATATTACTTTTATAGAGGAGGCAGACATGATGACAGAAAAGAAGAAATGCACTTTTCAGCTCCAAAAGTGCCAAACAAAGAGGAGCGCAGTTTAACGTCATGTCTTGGGACAATTAGTCATATTAATGTTCACTATCATGTGTGTTTTTATTTTGACTATTAGTTTTAATCTACAGTTTTATAACTCTTTTAAAGATATTTTGTTTCTTTTTAATTTTTAATGTAGTATACATTGAGATGAAACTATAGACTACTTTTGAATGTTAGGGGAAATTAGTTTAAACTAAATTTATGCATAATTTTTGTTTTGTCCTAAGTTTATGTTCTAAATTTATATTTGGAAATTTTATAGATGAAATACCATTGTATTGCTTAGGCTGTCCAACATAATGACATTTCAGATTTAAGGTTTAATACATTTATTAAAAGCATTTCATTCTACTACATTTATGTGTATGTTAATATTACTTTTATACAGGAGGCAGACATGATGACAGACAGGAAGAAATGCACTTTTCAGCTCCAAAAGTGCCAAACAAAGAGGAACGCAGTTTAACGTCATGTCTTGGGACAATTAATCAAATTAATGTTCACTATCATGTGTATTTTTATTTTGACTATTAGTTTTACTCTACAGTTTTATAAGTCTTTTATGGATATTTTGTTTCTTTTTAATTTTTAATGTAGTATACATTTAGATGAAACTATAGACAACTTTTAAATGTTAGGGAAAATTAGTTTAAACTTTATTTTTTTGCATAATTTTTGTTTTGTTCTAAGTTTAGGTTCTAAATTTATATTTGGAAATTTTATGGATAAAATGCCATTGTATTGCTTAGGCTTTCCAACACAATGACATTTCAGATTTGAGGTTTAATACATTTATTAAAAGCATTTCATTCTACTACATTTATGTGTACGTTAATATTACTTTTATAGAGGAGGCAGACATGATGACAGAAATGAAGAAATACACTTTTCAGCTCCAAAAGCGCCAAACAAAGAGGAGCGCAGTTTAACGTCATGTGTCGAGACATTACAATCATTTTAATGTTCATTATCGTATTTGTTTTTATTTTGACAATTAGTTTTAATCTACAGTTTTTATAAGTCTTTTATGGATATTTTGTTTCTTTTTAATTTTTAATGTAGTATACATTTAGATGAAACTATAGACTACTTTTCAATGCTAAGGGAAATTAGTTTAAACTAAATTTATGCATAATTTTTGTTTTGTTCTAAGTTTATGTTCTAAATTTATATTTGGAAATTTTATGGATGAAATGCCATAGTATTGCTTAGGCTGTCCAACACAATGACATTTCAGATTTGAGGTTTAATACATTTATTAAAAGCATTTCATTCTACTACATTTATGTGTATGTTAATATTACTTTTATAGAGGAGGCAGACATGATGACAGACAAGAAGAAATGCACTTTTCAGCTACAAAAGCGCCAACAAAGAGGAGCGCAGTTTAACGTCATGTCTCGGGACATTATAGTCATATTAATGTTCACTATCATGTGTGTTTTTATTTTGACTATTAGTTTTAATCTACAGTTTTTATAAGTCTTTTATGGATATTTTGTTTCTTTTTAATTTTTAATGTAGTATACATTTAGATGAAACTATAGACTACTTTTCAATGCTAAGGGAAATTAGTTTAAACTAAATTTATGCATAATTTTTGTTTTGTTCTAAGTTTATGTTCTAAATTTATATTTGGAAATTTTATGGATGAAATGCCATAGTATTGCTTAGGCTGTCCAACACAATGACATTTCAGATTTGAGGTTTAATACATTTATTAAAAGCATTTCATTCTACTACATTTATGTGTATGTTAATATTACTTTTATAGAGGAGGCAGACATGATGACAGACAAGAAGAAATGCACTTTTCAGCTACAAAAGCGCCAACAAAGAGGAGCGCAGTTTAACGTCATGTCTCGGGACATTATAGTCATATTAATGTTCACTATCATGTGTGTTTTTATTTTGACTTTTAGTTTTAATCTACAGTTTTTATAAGTCTTTTATGGATATTTTGTTTCTTTTTAATTTTTAATGTAGTATACATTTAGATGAAACTATAGACTACTTTTCAATGCTAAGGGAAATTAGTTTAAACTAAATTTATGCATAATTTTTGTTTTGTTCTAAGTTTATGTTCTAAATTTATATTTGGAAATTTTATGGATGAAATGCCATAGTATTGCTTAGGCTGTCCAACACAATGACATTTCAGATTTGAGGTTTAATACATTTATTAAAAGCATTTCATTCTACTACATTTATGTGTATGTTAATATTACTTTTATAGAGGAGGCAGACATGATGACAGACAAGAAGAAATGCACTTTTCAGCTACAAAAGCGCCAACAAAGAGGAGCGCAGTTTAACGTCATGTCTCGGGACATTATAGTCATATTAATGTTCACTATCATGTGTGTTTTTATTTTGACTTTTAGTTTTAATCTACAGTTTTTATAAGTCTTTTATGGATATTTTGTTTCTTTTTAATTTTTAATGTAGTATACATTTAGATGAAACTATAGACTACTTTTCAATGCTAAGGGAAATTAGTTTAAACTAAATTTATGCATAATTTTTGTTTTGTTCTAAGTTTATGTTCTAAATTTATATTTGGAAATTTTATGGATGAAATACCATTGTATTGCTTAGGCTGTCAAACACAATGACATTTCAGATTTAAGGTTTAATACATTTATTAAAAGCATTTCATTCTACTACATTTATGTGTATGTTAATATTACTTTTATACAGGAGGCAGACATGATGACAGAAAAGAAGAAATGCACTTTTCAGCTCCAAAAGTGCCAAACAAAGAGGAGCGCAGTTTAACGTCATGTCTCGGGACATTATAGTCATATTAATGTTAACTATTATGTGTGTTTTTATTTTGACTATTAGTTTTAATCTAGTTTTTATAAGTCTTTTATGGATATTTTGTTTCTTTTTAATTTTTAATGTAGTATACATTGAGATGAAACTATAGGCAACTTTACAATGTTAAGGGAAATTAGTTTAAACTAAATTTATGCATAATTTTGTTTTGTTCTAAGTTTATGTTCTAAATTTATATTTGGAAATTTTATGGATGAAATGCCATTGTATTGCTTAGGCTGTCCAACACAATGACATTTCAGATTTAAGGTTTAATACATTTATTAAAAGCATTTCATTCTACTACATTTATGTGTATGTTAATATTACTTTTATAGAGGAGGCAGACATGATGACAGAAAAGAAGAAATGCACTTTTCAGCTCCAAAAGTGCCAAACAAAGAGGAGCGCAGTTTAACGTCATGTCTTGGGACAATTAGTCATATTAATGTTCACTATCATGTGTGTTTTTATTTTGACTATTAGTTTTAATCTACAGTTTTATAACTCTTTTATGGATATTTTGTTTCTTTTTAATTTTTAATGTAGTATACATTGAGATGAAACTATAGACTACTTTTGAATGTTAGGGGAAATTAGTTTAAACTAAATTTATGCATAATTTTTGTTTTGTTCTAAGTTTATGTTCTAAATTTATATTTGGAAATTTTATGGATGAAATACCATTGTATTGCTTAGGCTGTCAAACACAATGACATTTCAGATTTAAGGTTTAATACATTTATTAAAAGCATTTCATTCTACTACATTTATGTGTATGTTAATATTACTTTTATACAGGAGGCAGACATGATGACAGAAAAGAAGAAATGCACTTTTCAGCTCCAAAAGTGCCAAACAAAGAGGAGCGCAGTTTAACGTCATGTCTCGGGACATTATAGTCATATTAATGTTAACTATTATGTGTGTTTTTATTTTGACTATTAGTTTTAATCTAGTTTTTATAAGTCTTTTATGGATATTTTGTTTCTTTTTAATTTTTAATGTAGTATACATTGAGATGAAACTATAGGCAACTTTACAATGTTAAGGGAAATTAGTTTAAACTAAATTTATGCATAATTTTGTTTTGTTCTAAGTTTATGTTCTAAATTTATATTTGGAAATTTTATGGATGAAATGCCATTGTATTGCTTAGGCTGTCCAACACAATGACATTTCAGATTTAAGGTTTAATACATTTATTAAAAGCATTTCATTCTACTACATTTATGTGTATGTTAATATTACTTTTATAGAGGAGGCAGACATGATGACAGAAAAGAAGAAATGCACTTTTCAGCTCCAAAAGTGCCAAACAAAGAGGAGCGCAGTTTAACGTCATGTCTTGGGACAATTAGTCATATTAATGTTCACTATCATGTGTGTTTTTATTTTGACTATTAGTTTTAATCTACAGTTTTATAACTCTTTTAAAGATATTTTGTTTCTTTTTAATTTTTAATGTAGTATACATTGAGATGAAACTATAGACTACTTTTGAATGTTAGGGGAAATTAGTTTAAACTAAATTTATGCATAATTTTTGTTTTGTCCTAAGTTTATGTTCTAAATTTATATTTGGAAATTTTATAGATGAAATACCATTGTATTGCTTAGGCTGTCCAACATAATGACATTTCAGATTTAAGGTTTAATACATTTATTAAAAGCATTTCATTCTACTACATTTATGTGTATGTTAATATTACTTTTATACAGGAGGCAGACATGATGACAGACAGGAAGAAATGCACTTTTCAGCTCCAAAAGTGCCAAACAAAGAGGAACGCAGTTTAACGTCATGTCTTGGGACAATTAATCAAATTAATGTTCACTATCATGTGTATTTTTATTTTGACTATTAGTTTTACTCTACAGTTTTATAAGTCTTTTATGGATATTTTGTTTCTTTTTAATTTTTAATGTAGTATACATTTAGATGAAACTATAGACAACTTTTAAATGTTAGGGAAAATTAGTTTAAACTTTATTTTTTTGCATAATTTTTGTTTTGTTCTAAGTTTAGGTTCTAAATTTATATTTGGAAATTTTATGGATAAAATGCCATTGTATTGCTTAGGCTTTCCAACACAATGACATTTCAGATTTGAGGTTTAATACATTTATTAAAAGCATTTCATTCTACTACATTTATGTGTACGTTAATATTACTTTTATAGAGGAGGCAGACATGATGACAGAAATGAAGAAATACACTTTTCAGCTCCAAAAGCGCCAAACAAAGAGGAGCGCAGTTTAACGTCATGTGTCGAGACATTACAATCATTTTAATGTTCATTATCGTATTTGTTTTTATTTTGACAATTAGTTTTAATCTACAGTTTTTATAAGTCTTTTATGGATATTTTGTTTCTTTTTAATTTTTAATGTAGTATACATTTAGATGAAACTATAGACTACTTTTCAATGCTAAGGGAAATTAGTTTAAACTAAATTTATGCATAATTTTTGTTTTGTTCTAAGTTTATGTTCTAAATTTATATTTGGAAATTTTATGGATGAAATGCCATAGTATTGCTTAGGCTGTCCAACACAATGACATTTCAGATTTGAGGTTTAATACATTTATTAAAAGCATTTCATTCTACTACATTTATGTGTATGTTAATATTACTTTTATAGAGGAGGCAGACATGATGACAGACAAGAAGAAATGCACTTTTCAGCTACAAAAGCGCCAACAAAGAGGAGCGCAGTTTAACGTCATGTCTCGGGACATTATAGTCATATTAATGTTCACTATCATGTGTGTTTTTATTTTGACTATTAGTTTTAATCTACAGTTTTTATAAGTCTTTTATGGATATTTTGTTTCTTTTTAATTTTTAATGTAGTATACATTTAGATGAAACTATAGACTACTTTTCAATGCTAAGGGAAATTAGTTTAAACTAAATTTATGCATAATTTTTGTTTTGTTCTAAGTTTATGTTCTAAATTTATATTTGGAAATTTTATGGATGAAATGCCATAGTATTGCTTAGGCTGTCCAACACAATGACATTTCAGATTTGAGGTTTAATACATTTATTAAAAGCATTTCATTCTACTACATTTATGTGTATGTTAATATTACTTTTATAGAGGAGGCAGACATGATGACAGACAAGAAGAAATGCACTTTTCAGCTACAAAAGCGCCAACAAAGAGGAGCGCAGTTTAACGTCATGTCTCGGGACATTATAGTCATATTAATGTTCACTATCATGTGTGTTTTTATTTTGACTTTTAGTTTTAATCTACAGTTTTTATAAGTCTTTTATGGATATTTTGTTTCTTTTTAATTTTTAATGTAGTATACATTTAGATGAAACTATAGACTACTTTTCAATGCTAAGGGAAATTAGTTTAAACTAAATTTATGCATAATTTTTGTTTTGTTCTAAGTTTATGTTCTAAATTTATATTTGGAAATTTTATGGATGAAATGCCATAGTATTGCTTAGGCTGTCCAACACAATGACATTTCAGATTTGAGGTTTAATACATTTATTAAAAGCATTTCATTCTACTACATTTATGTGTATGTTAATATTACTTTTATAGAGGAGGCAGACATGATGACAGACAAGAAGAAATGCACTTTTCAGCTACAAAAGCGCCAACAAAGAGGAGCGCAGTTTAACGTCATGTCTCGGGACATTATAGTCATATTAATGTTCACTATCATGTGTGTTTTTATTTTGACTTTTAGTTTTAATCTACAGTTTTTATAAGTCTTTTATGGATATTTTGTTTCTTTTTAATTTTTAATGTAGTATACATTTAGATGAAACTATAGACTACTTTTCAATGCTAAGGGAAATTAGTTTAAACTAAATTTATGCATAATTTTTGTTTTGTTCTAAGTTTATGTTCTAAATTTATATTTGGAAATTTTATGGATGAAATACCATTGTATTGCTTAGGCTGTCAAACACAATGACATTTCAGATTTAAGGTTTAATACATTTATTAAAAGCATTTCATTCTACTACATTTATGTGTATGTTAATATTACTTTTATACAGGAGGCAGACATGATGACAGAAAAGAAGAAATGCACTTTTCAGCTCCAAAAGTGCCAAACAAAGAGGAGCGCAGTTTAACGTCATGTCTCGGGACATTATAGTCATATTAATGTTAACTATTATGTGTGTTTTTATTTTGACTATTAGTTTTAATCTAGTTTTTATAAGTCTTTTATGGATATTTTGTTTCTTTTTAATTTTTAATGTAGTATACATTGAGATGAAACTATAGGCAACTTTACAATGTTAAGGGAAATTAGTTTAAACTAAATTTATGCATAATTTTGTTTTGTTCTAAGTTTATGTTCTAAATTTATATTTGGAAATTTTATGGATGAAATGCCATTGTATTGCTTAGGCTGTCCAACACAATGACATTTCAGATTTAAGGTTTAATACATTTATTAAAAGCATTTCATTCTACTACATTTATGTGTATGTTAATATTACTTTTATAGAGGAGGCAGACATGATGACAGAAAAGAAGAAATGCACTTTTCAGCTCCAAAAGTGCCAAACAAAGAGGAGCGCAGTTTAACGTCATGTCTTGGGACAATTAGTCATATTAATGTTCACTATCATGTGTGTTTTTATTTTGACTATTAGTTTTAATCTACAGTTTTATAACTCTTTTATGGATATTTTGTTTCTTTTTAATTTTTAATGTAGTATACATTGAGATGAAACTATAGACTACTTTTGAATGTTAGGGGAAATTAGTTTAAACTAAATTTATGCATAATTTTTGTTTTGTTCTAAGTTTATGTTCTAAATTTATATTTGGAAATTTTATGGATGAAATACCATTGTATTGCTTAGGCTGTCAAACACAATGACATTTCAGATTTAAGGTTTAATACATTTATTAAAAGCATTTCATTCTACTACATTTATGTGTATGTTAATATTACTTTTATACAGGAGGCAGACATGATGACAGAAAAGAAGAAATGCACTTTTCAGCTCCAAAAGTGCCAAACAAAGAGGAGCGCAGTTTAACGTCATGTCTCGGGACATTATAGTCATATTAATGTTAACTATTATGTGTGTTTTTATTTTGACTATTAGTTTTAATCTAGTTTTTATAAGTCTTTTATGGATATTTTGTTTCTTTTTAATTTTTAATGTAGTATACATTGAGATGAAACTATAGGCAACTTTACAATGTTAAGGGAAATTAGTTTAAACTAAATTTATGCATAATTTTGTTTTGTTCTAAGTTTATGTTCTAAATTTATATTTGGAAATTTTATGGATGAAATGCCATTGTATTGCTTAGGCTGTCCAACACAATGACATTTCAGATTTAAGGTTTAATACATTTATTAAAAGCATTTCATTCTACTACATTTATGTGTATGTTAATATTACTTTTATAGAGGAGGCAGACATGATGACAGAAAAGAAGAAATGCACTTTTCAGCTCCAAAAGTGCCAAACAAAGAGGAGCGCAGTTTAACGTCATGTCTTGGGACAATTAGTCATATTAATGTTCACTATCATGTGTGTTTTTATTTTGACTATTAGTTTTAATCTACAGTTTTATAACTCTTTTAAAGATATTTTGTTTCTTTTTAATTTTTAATGTAGTATACATTGAGATGAAACTATAGACTACTTTTGAATGTTAGGGGAAATTAGTTTAAACTAAATTTATGCATAATTTTTGTTTTGTCCTAAGTTTATGTTCTAAATTTATATTTGGAAATTTTATAGATGAAATACCATTGTATTGCTTAGGCTGTCCAACATAATGACATTTCAGATTTAAGGTTTAATACATTTATTAAAAGCATTTCATTCTACTACATTTATGTGTATGTTAATATTACTTTTATACAGGAGGCAGACATGATGACAGACAGGAAGAAATGCACTTTTCAGCTCCAAAAGTGCCAAACAAAGAGGAACGCAGTTTAACGTCATGTCTTGGGACAATTAATCAAATTAATGTTCACTATCATGTGTATTTTTATTTTGACTATTAGTTTTACTCTACAGTTTTATAAGTCTTT
Source organism: Biomphalaria pfeifferi (assembly GCA_030265305.1). Taxonomy (NCBI): domain Eukaryota; kingdom Metazoa; phylum Mollusca; class Gastropoda; family Planorbidae; genus Biomphalaria; species Biomphalaria pfeifferi. The sequence continues at coordinate 3,873,126 of JASAOG010000003.1, read as the reverse complement.
TATGGATATTTTGTTTCTTTTTAATTTTTAATGTAGTATACATTTAGATGAAACTATAGACAACTTTTAAATGTTAGGGAAAATTAGTTTAAACTTTATTTTTTTGCATAATTTTTGTTTTGTTCTAAGTTTAGGTTCTAAATTTATATTTGGAAATTTTATGGATAAAATGCCATTGTATTGCTTAGGCTTTCCAACACAATGACATTTCAGATTTGAGGTTTAATACATTTATTAAAAGCATTTCATTCTACTACATTTATGTGTACGTTAATATTACTTTTATAGAGGAGGCAGACATGATGACAGAAATGAAGAAATACACTTTTCAGCTCCAAAAGCGCCAAACAAAGAGGAGCGCAGTTTAACGTCATGTGTCGAGACATTACAATCATTTTAATGTTCATTATCGTATTTGTTTTTATTTTGACAATTAGTTTTAATCTACAGTTTTTATAAGTCTTTTATGGATATTTTGTTTCTTTTTAATTTTTAATGTAGTATACATTTAGATGAAACTATAGACTACTTTTCAATGCTAAGGGAAATTAGTTTAAACTAAATTTATGCATAATTTTTGTTTTGTTCTAAGTTTATGTTCTAAATTTATATTTGGAAATTTTATGGATGAAATGCCATAGTATTGCTTAGGCTGTCCAACACAATGACATTTCAGATTTGAGGTTTAATACATTTATTAAAAGCATTTCATTCTACTACATTTATGTGTATGTTAATATTACTTTTATAGAGGAGGCAGACATGATGACAGACAAGAAGAAATGCACTTTTCAGCTACAAAAGCGCCAACAAAGAGGAGCGCAGTTTAACGTCATGTCTCGGGACATTATAGTCATATTAATGTTCACTATCATGTGTGTTTTTATTTTGCCTATTAGTTTTAATCTACAGTTTTTATAAGTCTTTTATGGATATTTTGTTTCTTTTTAATTTTTAATGTAGTATACATTTAGATGAAACTATAGACTACTTTTCAATGCTAAGGGAAATTAGTTTAAACTAAATTTATGCATAATTTTTGTTTTGTTCTAAGTTTATGTTCTAAATTTATATTTGGAAATTTTATGGATGAAATGCCATAGTATTGCTTAGGCTGTCCAACACAATGACATTTCAGATTTGAGGTTTAATACATTTATTAAAAGCATTTCATTCTACTACATTTATGTGTATGTTAATATTACTTTTATAGAGGAGGCAGACATGATGACAGACAAGAAGAAATGCACTTTTCAGCTACAAAAGCGCCAACAAAGAGGAGCGCAGTTTAACGTCATGTCTCGGGACATTATAGTCATATTAATGTTCACTATCATGTGTGTTTTTATTTTGACTTTTAGTTTTAATCTACAGTTTTTATAAGTCTTTTATGGATATTTTGTTTCTTTTTAATTTTTAATGTAGTATACATTTAGATGAAACTATAGACTACTTTTCAATGCTAAGGGAAATTAGTTTAAACTAAATTTATGCATAATTTTTGTTTTGTTCTAAGTTTATGTTCTAAATTTATATTTGGAAATTTTATGGATGAAATGCCATAGTATTGCTTAGGCTGTCCAACACAATGACATTTCAGATTTGAGGTTTAATACATTTATTAAAAGCATTTCATTCTACTACATTTATGTGTATGTTAATATTACTTTTATAGAGGAGGCAGACATGATGACAGACAAGAAGAAATGCACTTTTCAGCTCCAAATACGCCAAACAAAGAGGAGCGCAGTTTAACGTCATGTCTCGGGACATTATAGTCATATTAATGTTCACTATCATGTGTGTTTTTATTTTGACTATTAGTTTTAATCTACAGTTTTTATAAGTCTTTTATGGATATTTTGTTTCTTTTTAATTTTTAATGTAGTATACATTTAGATGAAACTATAGACAACTTTTAAATGTTTGGGAAAATTAGTTTAAACTAAATTTATGCATAATTTTTGTTTTGTTCTAAGTTAATGTTCTAAACTTATATTTGGAAATTTTATGGATGTAATGCCATTGTACTGCTTAGGCTTTCCAACACAATGACATTTCAGATTTAAGGTTTAATACATTTATTAAAAGCATTTAATTCTACTACATTTATGTGTATGTTAATATTACTTTTATAGAGGAGGCAGACATGATGACAGACAAGAAGAAATGCACTTTTCAGCTCCAAAAGCGCCAAACAAAGAGGAACGCAGTTTAACGTCATGTCTTGGGACAATTAATCAAATTAATGTTCACTATCATGTGTATTTTTATTTTGACTATTAGTTTTACTCTACAGTTTTTATAAGTCTTTTATGGATATTTTGTTTCTTTTTAATTTTTAATGTAGTATACATTTAGATGAAACTATAGACAACTTTTAAATGTTAGGGAAAATTAGTTTAAACTTTATTTTTTTGCATAATTTTTGTTTTGTTCTAAGTTTAGGTTCTAAATTTATATTTGGAAATTTTATGGATAAAATGCCATTGTATTGCTTAGGCTTTCCAACACAATGACATTTCAGATTTGAGGTTTAATACATTTATTAAAAGCATTTCATTCTACTACATTTATGTGTACGTTAATATTACTTTTATAGAGGAGGCAGACATGATGACAGAAATGAAGAAATACACTTTTCAGCTCCAAAAGCGCCAAACAAAGAGGAGCGCAGTTTAACGTCATGTGTCGAGACATTACAATCATTTTAATGTTCATTATCGTATTTGTTTTTATTTTGACAATTAGTTTTAATCTACAGTTTTTATAAGTCTTTTATGGATATTTTGTTTCTTTTTAATTTTTAATGTAGTATACATTTAGATGAAACTATAGACTACTTTTCAATGCTAAGGGAAATTAGTTTAAACTAAATTTATGCATAATTTTTGTTTTGTTCTAAGTTTATGTTCTAAATTTATATTTGGAAATTTTATGGATGAAATGCCATAGTATTGCTTAGGCTGTCCAACACAATGACATTTCAGATTTGAGGTTTAATACATTTATTAAAAGCATTTCATTCTACTACATTTATGTGTATGTTAATATTACTTTTATAGAGGAGGCAGACATGATGACAGACAAGAAGAAATGCACTTTTCAGCTACAAAAGCGCCAACAAAGAGGAGCGCAGTTTAACGTCATGTCTCGGGACATTATAGTCATATTAATGTTCACTATCATGTGTGTTTTTATTTTGACTATTAGTTTTAATCTACAGTTTTTATAAGTCTTTTATGGATATTTTGTTTCTTTTTAATTTTTAATGTAGTATACATTTAGATGAAACTATAGACTACTTTTCAATGCTAAGGGAAATTAGTTTAAACTAAATTTATGCATAATTTTTGTTTTGTTCTAAGTTTATGTTCTAAATTTATATTTGGAAATTTTATGGATGAAATGCCATAGTATTGCTTAGGCTGTCCAACACAATGACATTTCAGATTTGAGGTTTAATACATTTATTAAAAGCATTTCATTCTACTACATTTATGTGTATGTTAATATTACTTTTATAGAGGAGGCAGACATGATGACAGACAAGAAGAAATGCACTTTTCAGCTACAAAAGCGCCAACAAAGAGGAGCGCAGTTTAACGTCATGTCTCGGGACATTATAGTCATATTAATGTTCACTATCATGTGTGTTTTTATTTTGACTATTAGTTTTAATCTACAGTTTTTATAAGTCTTTTATGGATATTTTGTTTCTTTTTAATTTTTAATGTAGTATACATTTAGATGAAACTATAGACTACTTTTCAATGCTAAGGGAAATTAGTTTAAACTAAATTTATGCATAATTTTTGTTTTGTTCTAAGTTTATGTTCTAAATTTATATTTGGAAATTTTATGGATGAAATGCCATAGTATTGCTTAGGCTGTCCAACACAATGACATTTCAGATTTGAGGTTTAATACATTTATTAAAAGCATTTCATTCTACTACATTTATGTGTATGTTAATATTACTTTTATACAGGAGGCAGACATGATGACAGACAAGAAGAAATGCACTTTTCAGCTCCAAATACGCCAAAAAAAGAGGAGCGCAGTTTAACGTCATGTCTTGGGACAATTCGTCATATTAATGTTCACTATCATGTGTGTTTTTATTTTGTCTATTAGTTTTAATCTACAGTTTTATAAGTCTTTTATGGATATTTTGTTTCTTTTTAAATTTTAATGTAGTATACATTTAGATGAAACTATAGACAACTTTTAAATGTTAGGGAAAATTAGTTTAAACTAAATTTATGCATAATTTTTGTTTTGTTCTAAGTTTATGTTCTAAATTTATATTTGGAAATTTTATGGATGAAAAGCCATTGTACTGCTTAGGCTGTCCAACACAATGATATTTCAGATTTGAGGTTTAATACATTTATTAAAAGGATTTCATTCTACTACATTTATGTGTACGTTAATATTACTTTTATAGAGGAGGCAGACATGATGACAGACAAGATGAAATGCACTTTTAAGCTCCAAAAGCGCCAACAAAGAGGAGCGCAGTTTAACCTCATGTGTCGAGACATTACAATCATTTTAATGCTTAGGCTGTCCAACACAATGACATTTCAGATTTGAGGTTTAATACATTTATTAAAAGCATTTAATTCTACTACATTTATGTGTACGTTAATATTACTTTTATAGAGGAGGCAGACATGATGACAGAAAAGAAGAAATGCTCTTTTCAGCTCTAAAAGCGCCAACAAAGAGGAGCGTAGTTTAACCTCATGTGTCGAGACATTACAATCATTTTAATGTTCATTATCGTATTTGTTTTTATTTTGACTAATAGTTTTATACTACAGTTTTTAAAAGTCTTTTATGGATTTTTTTTTTTTTTAAATTTTTAATGTAGTATACATTGAGATGAAACTATAGACTACTTTTGAATGTTAGGGGAAATTAGTTTAAACTAAATTTATGCATAATTTTTGTTTTGTTCTAAGTTTATGTTCTAAATTTATATTTGGAAATTTTATGGATGAAATGCCATTGTACTGCTTAGGCTGTCCAACACAATGACATTTCAGATTTAAGGTTTAATACATTTATTAAAAGCATTTAATTCTACTACATTTATGTGTATGTTAATATTACTTTTATAGAGGAGGCAGACATGATGACAGACAAGAAGAAATGCACTTTTCAGCTCCTAAAGCGCCAACAAAGAGGAGCGCAGTTTAACCTCATGTGTCGAGACATTACAATCATTTTAATGTTCATTATCGTATTTGTTTTTATTTTGACTAATAGTTTTATACTACAGTTTTTATAAGTCTTTTATGGATTTTTATTTTTTTTTAATTTTTAATGTAGTATACATTGAGATGAAACTATAGACTACTTTTGAATGTTAGGGGAAATTAGTTTAAACTAAATTTATGCATAATTTTTGTTTTGTTCTAAGTTTATGTTATAATTTATATTTGGAAATTTTATGGATGAAATGCCATAGTATTGCTTAGGCTGTCCAACACAATGACATTTCAGATTTGAGGTTTAATACATTTATTAAAAGCATTTCATTCTACTACATTTATGTGTATGTTAATATTACTTTTATAGAGGAGGCAGACATGATGACAGAAAAGAAGAAATGCACTTTTCAGCTCCAAAAGTGCCAAACAAAGAGGAGCGCAGTTTAACGTCATGTCTCGGGACATTATAGTCATATTAATGTTAACTATTATGTGTGTTTTTATTTTGACTATTAGTTTTAATCTACAGTTTTTATAAGTCTTTTATGGATATTTTGTTTCTTTTTAATTTTTAATGTAGTATACATTGAGATGAAACTATAGGCAACTTTACAATGTTAAGGAAAATTAGTTTAAACTAAATTTATGCATAATTTTGTTTTGTTCTAAGTTTATGTTCTAAATTTATATTTGGAAATTTTATGGATGAAATACCATTGTATTGCTTAGGCTGTCCAACACAATGACATTTCAGATTTAAGGTTTAATACATTTATTAAAAGCATTTAATTCTACTACATTTATGTGTATGTTAATATTACTTTTATACAGGAGGCAGACATGATGACAGAAATGAAGAAATACACTTTTCAGCTCCAAAAGTGCCAAACAAAGAGGAACGCAGTTTAACGTCATGTGTCGAGACATTACAATCATTTTAATGTTCATTATCGTATTTGTTTTTATTTTGACTAATAGTTTTATACTACAGTTTTTAAAAGTCTTTTATGGATTTTTTTTTTTTTTAAATTTTTAATGTAGTATACATTGAGATGAAACTATAGACTACTTTTGAATGTTAGGGGAAATTAGTTTAAACTAAATTTATGCATAATTTTTGTTTTGTTCTAAGTTTATGTTCTAAATTTATATTTGGAAATTTTATGGATGAAATGCCATTGTACTGCTTAGGCTGTCCAACACAATGATATTTCAGATTTGAGGTTTAATACATTTATTAAAAGGATTTCATTCTACTACATTTATGTGTACGTTAATATTACTTTTATAGAGGAGGCAGACATGATGACAGACAAGATGAAATGCACTTTTAAGCTCCAAAAGCGCCAACAAAGAGGAGCGCAGTTTAACCTCATGTGTCGAGACATTACAATCATTTTAATGCTTAGGCTGTCCAACACAATGACATTTCAGATTTGAGGTTTAATACATTTATTAAAAGCATTTAATTCTACTACATTTATGTGTACGTTAATATTACTTTTATAGAGGAGGCAGACATGATGACAGAAAAGAAGAAATGCTCTTTTCAGCTCCAAAAGCGCCAACAAAGAGGAGCGCAGTTTAACCTCATGTGTCGAGACATTACAATCATTTTAATGTTCATTATCGTATTTGTTTTTATTTTGACTAATAGTTTTATACTACAGTTTTTAAAAGTCTTTTATGGATTTTTTTTTTTTTTAAATTTTTAATGTAGTATACATTGAGATGAAACTATAGACTACTTTTGAATGTTAGGGGAAATTAGTTTAAACTAAATTTATGCATAATTTTTGTTTTGTTCTAAGTTTATGTTCTAAATTTATATTTGGAAATTTTATGGATGAAATGCCATTGTACTGCTTAGGCTGTCCAACACAATGATATTTCAGATTTGAGGTTTAATACATTTATTAAAAAGATTTCATTCTACTACATTTATGTGTACGTTAATATTACTTTTATAGAGGAGGCAGACATGATGACAGACAAGATGAAATGCACTTTTAAGCTCCAAAAGCGCCAACAAAGAGGAGCGCAGTTTAACCTCATGTGTCGAGACATTACAATCATTTTAATGCTTAGGCTGTCCAACACAATGACATTTCAGATTTGAGGTTTAATACATTTATTAAAAGCATTTAATTCTACTACATTTATGTGTACGTTAATATTACTTTTATAGAGGAGGCAGACATGATGACAGAAAAGAAGAAATGCTCTTTTCAGCTCCAAAAGCGCCAACAAAGAGGAGCGCAGTTTAACCTCATGTGTCGAGACATTACAATCATTTTAATGTTCATTATCGTATTTGTTTTTATTTTGACTAATAGTTTTATACTACAGTTTTTAAAAGTCTTTTATGGATTTTTTTTTTTTTTAAATTTTTAATGTAGTATACATTGAGATGAAACTATAGACTACTTTTGAATGTTAGGGGAAATTAGTTTAAACTAAATTTATGCATAATTTTTGTTTTGTTCTAAGTTTATGTTCTAAATTTATATTTGGAAATTTTATGGATGAAATGCCATTGTACTGCTTAGGCTGTCCAACACAATGATATTTCAGATTTGAGGTTTAATACATTTATTAAAAAGATTTCATTCTACTACATTTATGTGTACGTTAATATTACTTTTATAGAGGAGGCAGACATGATGACAGACAAGATGAAATGCACTTTTAAGCTCCAAAAGCGCCAACAAAGAGGAGCGCAGTTTAACCTCATGTGTCGAGACATTACAATCATTTTAATGCTTAGGCTGTCCAACACAATGACATTTCAGATTTGAGGTTTAATACATTTATTAAAAGCATTTAATTCTACTACATTTATGTGTACGTTAATATTACTTTTATAGAGGAGGCAGACATGATGACAGAAAAGAAGAAATGCTCTTTTCAGCTCCAAAAGCGCCAACAAAGAGGAGCGCAGTTTAACCTCATGTGTCGAGACATTACAATCATTTTAATGTTCATTATCGTATTTGTTTTTATTTTGACTAATAGTTTTATACTACAGTTTTTAAAAGTCTTTTATGGATTTTTTTTTTTTTTAAATTTTTAATGTAGTATACATTGAGATGAAACTATAGACTACTTTTGAATGTTAGGGGAAATTAGTTTAAACTAAATTTATGCATAATTTTTGTTTTGTTCTAAGTTTATGTTCTAAATTTATATTTGGAAATTTTATGGATGAAATGCCATTGTACTGCTTAGGCTGTCCAACACAATGACATTTCAGATTTAAGGTTTAATACATTTATTAAAAGCATTTAATTCTACTACATTTATGTGTATGTTAATATTACTTTTATAGAGGAGGCAGACATGATGACAGACAAGAAGAAATGCACTTTTCAGCTCCAAAAGCGCCAACAAAGAGGAGCGCAGTTTAACATCATATCTTGGGACAATTAGTCATATTAATGTTCACTATCATGTGTGTTTTTATTTTGACTATTAGTTTTAATTTACAGTTTTTATAAGTCTTTTATGGATTTTTTTTTTTTTTTATTTTTTTAATGTAGTATACATTGAGATGAAACTATAGGCTACTTTACAATGTTAAGGGAAATTAGTTTAAACTAAATTTTTGCATATTTTTTATTTTGTTCTAAGTTTACGTTCTAAATTTATATTTGGAAATTTTATGGATGAAATGCCATTGTACTGCTTAGGCTGTCCAACACAATGACATTTCAGATTTAAGGTTTAATACATTTATTAAAAGCATTTAATTCTACTACATTTATGTGTACGTTAATATTACTTTTATAGAGGAGGCAGACATGATGACAGAAATGAAGAAATACACTTTTCAGCTCCAAAAGTGCCAAACAAAGAGGAACGCAGTTTAACGTCATGTCTCGGGACATTATAGTCATATTAATGTTCATTTTCATGTGTGTTTTTATTTTGACTATTAGTTTTAATCTACAGTTTTATAAGTCTTTTATGGATATTTTGTTTCTTTTTAATTTTTAATGTAGTATACATTTAGATGAAACTATAGACTACTTTTGAATGTTAGGGGAAATTAGTTTAAACTAAATTTATGCATAATTTTTGTTTTGTTCCAAGTTTATGTTCTAAATTTATATTTGGAAATTTTATGGATGAAATGCCATTGTACTGCTTAGGCTGTCCAACACAATGACATTTCAGATTTAAGGTTTAATACATTTATTAAAAGCATTTAATTCTACTACATTTATGTGTATGTTAATATAACTTTTATAGAGGAGGCAGACATGATGACAGACAAGAAGAAATGCACTTTTCAGCTCCAAAAGCGCCAACAAAGAGGAGCGCAGTTTAACCTAATGTGTCAAGTCATTACAATCATTTTAATGTTCATTATCCAATTTGTTTTTATTTTGACTAATAGTTTTATACTACAGTTTTTATAAGTCTTTTATGGATTTTTTTTTTTTTTTAATTTTTAATGTAGTATACATTGAGATGAAACTATAGACTACTTTTGAATGTTAGGGGAAATTAGTTTAAACTAAATTTATGCATAATTTTTGTTTTGTTCTAAGTTTATGTTCTAAATTTATATTTGGAAATTTTATGGATGAAATGCCATTGTACTGCTTAGGCTGTCCAACACAATGACATTTCAGATTTAAGGTTTAATACATTTATTAAAAGCATTTAATTCTACTACATTTATGTGTATGTTAATATTACTTTTATAGAGGAGGCAGACATGATGACAGACAAGAAGAAATGCACTTTTCAGCTCCAAAAGCGCCAACAAAGAGGAACGCAGTTTAACGTCATGTCTTGGGACAATTAGTCATATTAATGTTCACTATCATGTGTGTTTTTATTTTGACTAATAGTTTTAATTTACAGTTTTTATAAGTCTTTTATGGATTTTTTTTTTTTTTAAATTTTTAATGTAGTATACATTGAGATTAAACTATAGACTACTTTTGAATGTTAGGGGAAATTAGTTTAAACTAAATTTATGCATAATTTTTGTTTTGTTCTAAGTTTATGTTCTAAATTTATATTTGGAAATTTTATGGATGAAATGCCATTGTATTGCTTAGGCTGTCCAACACAATGACATTTCAGATTTGAGGTTTAATACATTTATTAAAAGCATTTCATTCTACTACATTTATGTGTATGTTAATATAACTTTTATAGAGGAGGCAGACATGATGACAGACAAGAAGAAATGCACTTTTCAGCTCCAAAAGCGCCAACAAAGAGGAGCGCAGTTTAACCTAATGTGTCAAGACATTACAATCATTTTAATGTTCATTATCCTATTTGTTTTTATTTTGACTAATAGTTTTATACTACAGTTTTTATAAGTCTTTTATGGATTTTTTTTTTTTTTTAATTTTTAATGTAGTATACATTGAGATGAAACTATAGACTACTTTTGAATGTTAGGGGAAATTAGTTTAAACTAAATTTATGCATAATTTTTGTTTTGTTCTAAGTTTATGTTCTAAATTTATATTTGGAAATTTTATGGATGAAATGTCATTGTACTGCTTAGGCTGTCCAACACAATGACATTTCAGATTTAAGGTTTAATACATTTATTAAAAGCATTTAATTCTACTACATTTATGTGTATGTTAATATTACTTTTATAGAGGAGGCAGACATGATGACAGACAAGAAGAAATGCACTTTTCAGCTCCAAAAGCGCCAACAAAGAGGAACGCAGTTTAACGTCATGTCTTGGGACAATTAGTCATATTAATGTTCACTATCATGTGTGTTTTTATTTTGACTATTAGTTTTAATTTACAGTTTTTATAAGTCTTTTATGGATTTTTTTTTTTTTTTTAATTTTTAATGTAGTATACATTGAGATTAAACTATAGACTACTTTTGAATGTTAGGGGAAATTAGTTTAAACTAAATTTATGCATAATTTTTGTTTTGTTCTAAGTTTATGTTCTAAATTTATATTTGGAAATTTTATGGATAAAATGCCATTGTATTGCTTAGGCTGTCCAACACAATGACATTTCAGATTTGAGGTTTAATACATTTATTAAAAGCATTTAATTCTACTACATTTATGTGTATGTTAATATTACTTTTATAGAGGAGGCAGACAAGATGACAGAAAAGAAGAAATGCACTTTTCAGCTCCAAAAGTGCCAAACAAAGAGGAGCGCAGTTTAACGTCATGTCTCAGGACATTATAGTCATATTAATGTTCACGATTATGTGTGTTTATATTTTGACTATTAGTTTTAATCTACAGTTTTTATCAGTCTTTTATGGATATTTTGTTTCTTTTTAATTTTTTTAATGTAGTATACATTGAGATGAAACTATAGGCTTCTTTACAATGTTAAGGGAAATTAGTTTAAACTAAATTTTCGCATATTTTTTATTTTGTTCTAAGTTTACGTTCTAAATTTATATTTGGAAATTTTATGGATGAAATGCCATTGTACTGCTTATGCTGTCCAACACAATGACATTTCAGATTTAAGGTTTAATACATTTATTAAAAGCATTTAATTCTACTACATTTATGTGTATGTTAATATTACTTTTATAGAGGAGGCAGACATGATGACAGAAAAGAAGAAATGCTCTTTTCAGCTCCAAAAGCCCCAACAAAGAGGAGCGCAGTTTAACCTCATGTGTCGAGACATTACAATCATTTTAATGTTCATTATCCTATTTGTTTTTATTTTGACTAATAGTTTTATACTACAGTTTTTATAAGTCTTTTATGGATTTTTTTTTTTTTTTAATTTTTAATGTAGTATACATTGAGATGAAACTATAGACTACTTTTGAATGTTAGGGGAAATTAGTTTAAACTAAATTTATGCATAATTTTTGTTTTGTTCTAAGTTTATGTTCTAAATTTATATTTGGAAATTTTATGGATGAAATGCCATTGTACTGCTTAGGCTGTCCAACACAATGACATTTCAGATTTAAGGTTTAATACATTTATTAAAAGCATTTAATTCTACTACATTTATGTGTATGTTAATATTACTTTTATAGAGGAGGCAGACATGATGACAGACAAGAAGAAATGCACTTTTCAGCTCCAAAAGCGCCAACAAAGAGGAACGCAGTTTAACGTCATGTCTTGGGACATTATAGTCATATTAATGTTCATTTTCATGTGTGTTTATATTTTGACTAATAGTTTTATACTACAGTTTTTATAAGTCTTTTATGGATTTTTTTTTTTTTTAAATTTTTAATGTAGTATACATTGAGATGAAACTATAGACTACTTTGAATGTTAGGGGAAATTAGTTTAAACTAAATTTATGCATAATTTTGTTTTGTTATAAATTTATGTTCTAAATTTATATTTGGAAATTTTATGGATGAAATGCTATAGTATTGCTTAGGCTGTCCAACACAATGACATTTCAGATTTGAGGTTTAATACATTTATTAAAAGCATTTAATTCTACTACATTTATGTGTATGTTAATATTACTTTTATAGAGGAGGCAGACATGATGACAGACAAGAAGAAATGCACTTTTCAGCTCCAAAAGTGCCAACAAAGAGGAGCGCAGTTTAACGTCATGTCTTGGGACAATTAATCAAATTAATGTTCACTATCATGTGTGTTTTTATTTTGACTATTAGTTTTACTCTACAGTTTTTATAAGTCTTTTATGGATATTTTGTTTCTTTTTAATTTTTAATGTAGTATACATTTAGATGAAACTATAGACTACTTTTGAATGTTAGGGGAAATTAGTTTAAACTAAATTTATGCATAATTTTGTTTTGTTCTATGTTTTTGTTCTAAATTTATATTTGGAAATTTTATGGATAAAATGCCATTGTAGTAATTAGACTGTCTAATATGTTAAAGTTAATATTACTTTTATAGAGGAGGCAGACATTATGACAGACAAGAAGAAATGCACTTTTCAGCTACAAAAGTGCTAAACAAAGAGGAGCGTAGTATAAAGTCATGTCTTGGGACATTATAATCATATTAGTGTTCATTATCGTATTTGTTTTTATTTTGACTATTAGTTTTAATCTGCAGTTTTTATTAGTATTTTTTAAATATTTAGTTAGAGTTTGAAATTTAAACCATTCTATATTAAAATAAGCACAACTCTCAACTCAAAAGTAATGATTTATTAAAACAAAACATATGGGTATGTCTTTTTATGTTAGAAAACACAGATGCAACTTCAAAAAAGATAATGATTACTTCCTATCATATGAAAGTCCCCAGGCCAATCTAGTCATGCATTTTAATCAATAACTTATACTCTGCCAAGTCATTGGTTTTAGTGGCTAATTCATATTAGTAAATTAACTTATCTATAAGTACTTCAGTATCTAAATAAGTACATCAGCTTCATAAAAAAAAAAACAACATTTAAAATGTACACAATAAGAACATTTACTAATCCGTACAAGAGGATTGTATTAAAATGTTGAAAAATTTTAAAATAACTTCACCTTAATGGTTATGATGAACTGACATGTTCTGACTTGGAGAGTCCACTTTTAACTTTAAACCTACAAATAAAAATAACTTTTTTTTTTATGATGCTAATATTTTAGTTTAAATCTTTAATAGTTTACATCTACATTAAACCTGCACTTATTTACTAGTTTTATATGATGCTAACATTTGAGTTTGAATTTCGATTTTTATTTCTACTACATTTAGGTGTAAGTTAATTCTACATTTAGTTTTAAAGTTACTATAGTTATAATTTCTACTTATAACTTACATATTTTTAAATGTTGAATTTTATGCTAAAATTTTAGTTTCAATTACATTTAGAGAGGAGGGAGACATCAGGATGGAAAAGAAGAAAGGCACTTTTAAGCTCTAAAAGTGCCAAACAAAGAGGAGCACAGTTTAATGTCATGTCTCGGGACATTACAATTATTTTAATGTTCACTTTCATATTATCTTAATATTAAACTTTTCTAATGCATTTAGATGTCTGTTAATTCTTCATTTAGTTTTAAAGTTACAATAGTTAACATCTACTTTAAACCTACATATATTAACTTTTTTTTTTATGATGCTAATATTTTAGTTTCAATCTGTATTTTTAAGCAAACAGAGGAATTGTTGCAATGACAATGTAGCTACTACGCTATTAAGCTTTTAATTCTACTACATTAAGGTTTTAATTTAAACTACATTTAGTATTAAACCTTTAATAGTTTACATCTTCTTGAAACCTGCACTTATTTACTAGTTTTATATTATGCTAACATTTTAGTTTGAATCTTTACTTTTAAGCAAACAGAGGCATTGTTAACAGCAAACAATGACAATGTAGCTACTAGGCTATTAAGCTTTTAATTCTACTTTATTTAGGTTTATGTTAAACTTCATTTAGTATTCAATTTTAAATAGTTTACATCTACTTGAAAAGTGCACTTATTTACTAGTTTTATATTATGCTAACATTTTAGTTTGAACCTGCATTTTATTTCTACTACATTTAGGTGTAAGTTAATTCTACATTTAGTTTTAAAGTTGCAATCTTAATGTCTATTATATTGACTATTTTTTTTATGATGCTAATATTTTAGTTTAAATCTGTATTTTTAAGGAAACAGAGGCATTGTTGACAGCAAACAATGACAATGTAGCTGTTAGGCTAAAACACTTTTAATTCTATTACATTTGGGTTTTAATTTACACTACATCTTAATCTTAAATAGTTTACATCTACTTTAAACCTGCACTTATTTACTAGTTTTATATGATGCTAACATTTGAGTTTGAATTTCGATTTTTATTTCTACTACATTTAGGTGTAAGTTAATTCTACTTTTAGTTTTAAAGTTACTATAGTTATAATTTCTACTTATAACTTACATATTTTTAAATGTTGAATTTTATGCTAAAATTTTAGTTTCAATTACATTTAGAGAGGAGGGAGACATCAGGATGGAAAAGAAGAAAGGCACTTTTAAGCTCTAAAAGTGCCTAACAAAAAGGAGCACAGTTTAATGTCATGTCTCGGGACAAATTATTTTAATGTTCACTTTCATATTATCTTAATATTAAACTTTTCTAATACATTTAGATGTCTGTTAATTCTTCATTTAGTTTTAAAGTTACAATAGTTAACGTCTACTTTAAACCTACATATATTAACTTTTTTTTTTATGATGCTAATATTTTAGTTTCAATCTGTATTTTTATGCAAACAGAGGAATTGTTGCAATGACAATGTAGCTACTACGCTATTAAGCTTTTAATTCTACTACATTAAGGTTTTAATTTAAACTACATCTTAATCTTAAATAGTTTACATCTACTTTAAACCTGCACTTATTTACTAGTTTTATTTTAGGCTAATATTTTAGTTTGAATCTGTACTTTTAAGCAAACAGAGGCATTGTTGACAGCAAACAATGACAATGTAGCTGTTAGGCTAAAACACTTTTAATTCTATTACATTCAGGTTTTAATTTAAACTACATCTTAATCTTAAATAGTTTACATCTACTTGAAACCTGCACTTATTTACTAGTTTTATATTATGCTAACATTTGAGTTTGAATCTTTACTTTTAAGCAAACAGAGGCATTGTTGACAGCAAACAATGACAATGTAGCTACTAGGCTATTAAGCTTTTAATTCTACTTTATTTAGGTTTATGTTAAACTTCATTTAGTATTCAATTTTAAATAGTTTACATCTACTTGAAAAGTGCACTTATTTACTAGTTTTATATTATGCTAACATTTTAAGTTGAACCTGCATTTTATTTCTACTACATTTAGGTGTAAGTTAATTTCTACATTTAGTTTTAAAGTTGCAATCTTAATGTCTATTATATTGACTATTTTTTTTATGATGCTAATATTTTAGTTTAAATCTGTATTTTTAAGGAAACAGAGGCATTGTTGACAGCAAACAATGACAATGTAGCTGTTAGGCTAAAACACTTTTAATTCTATTACATTTGGGTTTTAATTTAAACTACATCTTAATCTTAAATAGTTTACATCTACTTTAAACCTGCACTTATTTACTAGTTTTATATGATGCTAACATTTGAGTTGGAATTTCGATTTTTATTTCTACTACATTTAGGTGTAAGTTAATTCTACATTTAGTTTTAAAGTTACAATAGTTATAATTTCTACTTATAACTTACATATTTTTAAATGTTGAATTTTATGCTAAAATTTTAGTTTCAATTACATTTAGAGAGGAGGGAGACATCAGGATGGAAAAGAAGAAAGGCACTTTTAAGCTCTAAAAGTGCCTAACAAAAAGGAGCACAGTTTAATGTCATGTCTCGGGACAAATTATTTTAATGTTCACTTTCATATTATCTTAATATTAAACTTTTCTAATACATTTAGATGTCTGTTAATTCTTCATTTAGTTTTAAAGTTACAATAGTTAACGTCTACTTTAAACCTACATATATTAACTTTTTTTTTTATGATGCTAATATTTTAGTTTCAATCTGTATTTTTATGCAAACAGAGGAATTGTTGCAATGACAATGTAGCTACTACGCTATTAAGCTTTTAATTCTACTACATTAACGTTTTAATTTAAACTACATCTTAATCTTAAAAAGTTTACATCTACTTTAAACCTGCACTTATTTACTAGTTTTATTTTAGGCTAATATTTTAGTTTGAATCTGTACTTTTAAGCAAACAGAGGCATTGTTGACAGCAAACAATGACAATGTAGCTGTTAGGCTAAAACACTTTTAATTCTATTACATTTGGGTTTTAATTTAAACTACATCTTAATCTTAAATAGTTTACATCTACTTGAAACCTGCACTTATTTACTAGTTTTATATTATGCTAACATTTTAGTTTGAATCTTTACTTTTAAGCAAACAGAGGCATTGTTGACAGCAAACAATGACAATGTAGCTACTAGGCTATTAAGCTTTTAATTCTACTTTATTTAGGTTTATGTTAAACTTCATTTAGTATTCAATTTTAAATAGTTTACATCTACTTGAAACCTGCACTTATTTACTAGTTTTATAGTATGCTAACATTTTAGTTTGAATCTGTACTTTTAAGCAAACAGAGGCATTGTTGACAGCAAACAATGACAATGTAGCTACTAGGCTATTAAGCTTTTAATTCTACTTTATTTAGGTTTATGTTAAACTTCATTTAGTATTCAATTTTAAATAGTTTACATCTACTTTAAACCTGCACTTATTTACTAGTTTTATTTTAGGCTAATATTTTACTTTGAATCTGTACTTTTAAGCAAACAGAGGCATTGTTGACAGCAAACAATGACAATGTAGCTACTAGGCTATTAAGCTTTTAATTCTACTTTATTTAGGTTTATGTTAAACTTCATTTAGTATTCAATTTTAAATAGTTTACATCTACTTGAAACCTGCACTTATTTACTAGTTTTATATTATGCTAACATTTTAGTTTGAACCTGCATTTTATTTCTACTACATTTAGGTGTAAGTTAATTCTACATTTAGTTTTAAAGTTGCAATCTTAATGTCTATTATATTAACTATTTTTTTTATGATGCTAATATTTTAGTTTAAATCTGTATTTTTAAGGAAACAGAGGCATTGTTGACAGCAAACAATGACAATGTAGCTGTTAGGCTAAAACACTTTTAATTCTATTACATTTGGGTTTTAATTTAAACTACATCTTAATCTTAAATAGTTTACATCTACTTTAAACCTGCACTTATTTACTAGTTTTATATGATGCTAACATTTGAGTTTGAATTTCGATTTTTATTTCTACTACATTTAGGTGTAAGTTAATTCTACATTTAGTTTTAAAGTTACTATAGTTATAATTTCTACTTATAACTTACATATTTTTAAATGTTGAATTTTATGCTAAAATTTTAGTTTCAATTACATTTAGAGAGGAGGGAGACATCAGGATGGAAAAGAAGAAAGGCACTTTTAAGCTCTAAAAGTGCCAAACAAAGAGGAGCACAGTTTAATGTCATGTCTCGGGACATTACAATTAGTTTAATGTCATGTCTCGGGACATTACAATTATTTTAATGTTCACTTTCATATTATCTTAATATTAAACTTTTCTAATACATTTAGATGTCTGTTAATTCTTCATTTAGTTTTAAAGTTACAATAGTTAACGTCTACTTTAAACCTACATATATTAACTTTTTTTTTTATGATGCTAATATTTTAGTTTCAATCTGTATTTTTAAGCAAACAGAGGAATTGTTGCAATGACAATGTAGCTACTACGCTATTAAGCTTTTAATTCTACTACATTAAGGTTTTAATTTAAACTACATTTAGTATTAAACCTTTAATAGTTTACATCTACTTTAAACCTGCACTTATTTACTAGTTTTATTTTAGGCTAATATTTTAGTTTGAATCTGTACTTTTAAGCAAACAGAGGCATTGTTGACAGCAAACAATGACAATGTAGCTGTTAGGCTAAAACACTTTTAATTCTATTACATTTGGGTTTTAATTTAAACTACATCTTAATCTTAAATAGTTTACATCTACTTTAAACCTGCACTTATTTACTAGTTTTATATGATGCTAACATTTGAGTTGGAATTTCGATTTTTATTTCTACTACATTTAGGTGTAAGTTAATTCTACATTTAGTTTTAAAGTTACAATAGTTATAATTTCTACTTATAACTTACATATTTTTAAATGTTGAATTTTATGCTAAAATTTTAGTTTCAATTACATTTAGAGAGGAGGGAGACATCAGGATGGAAAAGAAGAAAGGCACTTTTAAGCTCTAAAAGTGCCTAACAAAAAGGAGCACAGTTTAATGTCATGTCTCGGGACAAATTATTTTAATGTTCACTTTCATATTATCTTAATATTAAACTTTTCTAATACATTTAGATGTCTGTTAATTCTTCATTTAGTTTTAAAGTTACAATAGTTAACGTCTACTTTAAACCTACATATATTAACTTTTTTTTTTATGATGCTAATATTTTAGTTTCAATCTGTATTTTTATGCAAACAGAGGAATTGTTGCAATGACAATGTAGCTACTACGCTATTAAGCTTTTAATTCTACTACATTAACGTTTTAATTTAAACTACATCTTAATCTTAAAAAGTTTACATCTACTTTAAACCTGCACTTATTTACTAGTTTTATTTTAGGCTAATATTTTAGTTTGAATCTGTACTTTTAAGCAAACAGAGGCATTGTTGACAGCAAACAATGACAATGTAGCTGTTAGGCTAAAACACTTTTAATTCTATTACATTTGGGTTTTAATTTAAACTACATCTTAATCTTAAATAGTTTACATCTACTTGAAACCTGCACTTATTTACTAGTTTTATATTATGCTAACATTTTAGTTTGAATCTTTACTTTTAAGCAAACAGAGGCATTGTTGACAGCAAACAATGACAATGTAGCTACTAGGCTATTAAGCTTTTAATTCTACTTTATTTAGGTTTATGTTAAACTTCATTTAGTATTCAATTTTAAATAGTTTACATCTACTTGAAACCTGCACTTATTTACTAGTTTTATAGTATGCTAACATTTTAGTTTGAATCTGTACTTTTAAGCAAACAGAGGCATTGTTGACAGCAAACAATGACAATGTAGCTACTAGGCTATTAAGCTTTTAATTCTACTTTATTTAGGTTTATGTTAAACTTCATTTAGTATTCAATTTTAAATAGTTTACATCTACTTTAAACCTGCACTTATTTACTAGTTTTATTTTAGGCTAATATTTTACTTTGAATCTGTACTTTTAAGCAAACAGAGGCATTGTTGACAGCAAACAATGACAATGTAGCTACTAGGCTATTAAGCTTTTAATTCTACTTTATTTAGGTTTATGTTAAACTTCATTTAGTATTCAATTTTAAATAGTTTACATCTACTTGAAACCTGCACTTATTTACTAGTTTTATATTATGCTAACATTTTAGTTTGAACCTGCATTTTATTTCTACTACATTTAGGTGTAAGTTAATTCTACATTTAGTTTTAAAGTTGCAATCTTAATGTCTATTATATTAACTATTTTTTTTATGATGCTAATATTTTAGTTTAAATCTGTATTTTTAAGGAAACAGAGGCATTGTTGACAGCAAACAATGACAATGTAGCTGTTAGGCTAAAACACTTTTAATTCTATTACATTTGGGTTTTAATTTAAACTACATCTTAATCTTAAATAGTTTACATCTACTTTAAACCTGCACTTATTTACTAGTTTTATATGATGCTAACATTTGAGTTTGAATTTCGATTTTTATTTCTACTACATTTAGGTGTAAGTTAATTCTACATTTAGTTTTAAAGTTACTATAGTTATAATTTCTACTTATAACTTACATATTTTTAAATGTTGAATTTTATGCTAAAATTTTAGTTTCAATTACATTTAGAGAGGAGGGAGACATCAGGATGGAAAAGAAGAAAGGCACTTTTAAGCTCTAAAAGTGCCAAACAAAGAGGAGCACAGTTTAATGTCATGTCTCAAGACATTACAATTAGTTTAATGTCATGTCTCGGGACATTACAATTATTTTAATGTTCACTTTCATATTATCTTAATATTAAACTTTTCTAATACATTTAGATGTCTGTTAATTCTTCATTTAGTTTTAAAGTTACAATAGTTAACGTCTACTTTAAACCTACATATATTAACTTTTTTTTTTATGATGCTAATATTTTAGTTTCAATCTGTATTTTTAAGCAAACAGAGGAATTGTTGCAATGACAATGTAGCTACTACGCTATTAAGCTTTTAATTCTACTACATTAAGGTTTTAATTTAAACTACATTTAGTATTAAACCTTTAATAGTTTACATCTACTTGAAACCTGCATTTATTTACTAGTTTTATATTTTGCTAACATTTTAGTTTGAATCTGTACTTTTAAGCAAACAGAGGCATTGTTGACAGCAAACAATGACAATGTAGCTAATAGGCTAAAACACTTTTAATTCTATTACATTGAGGTATTATTTTAAACTACATTTAGTATTCAATTTTAAATAGTTTACATCTACTTGAAACCTGCACTTATTTACTAGTTTTATATTATGCTAACATTTTAGTTTGAACCTGCATTTTATTTCTACTACATTTAGGTGTAAGTTAATTCTACATTTAGTTTAAAAGTTGCAATCCTTATGTCTATTATATTAACTATTTTTTTTATGATGCTAATATTTTAGTTTAAATCTGTATTTTTAAGGAAACAGAGGCATTGTTGACAGCAAACAATGACAATGTAGCTGTTAGGCTAAAACACTTTTAATTCTATTACATTTGGGTTTTAATTTAAACTACATCTTAATCTTAAATAGTTTACATCTACTTTAAACCTGCACTTATTTACTAGTTTTATATGATGCTAACATTTGAGTTGGAATTTCGATTTTTATTTCTACTACATTTAGGTGTAAGTTAATTCTACATTTAGTTTTAAAGTTACTATAGTTATAATTTCTACTTATAACTTACATATTTTTAAATGTTGAATTTTATGCTAAAATTTTAGTTTCAATTACATTTAGAGAGGAGGGAGACATCAGGATGGAAAAGAAGAAAGGCACTTTTAAGCTCTAAAAGTGCCTAACAAAAAGGAGCACAGTTTAATGTCATGTCTCGGGACAAATTATTTTAATGTTCACTTTCATATTATCTTAATATTAAACTTTTCTAATACATTTAGATGTCTGTTAATTCTTCATTTAGTTTTAAAGTTACAATAGTTAACGTCTACTTTAAACCTACATATATTAACTTTTTTTTTTAATGATGCTAATATTTTAGTTTCAATCTGTATTTTTAAGCAAACAGAGGAATTGTTGCAATGACAATGTAGCTACTACGCTATTAAGCTTTTAATTCTACTACATTAAGGTTTTAATTTAAACTACATCTTAATCTTAAATAGTTTACATCTACTTTAAACCTGCACTTATTTACTAGTTTTATTTTAGGCTAATATTTTAGTTTGAATCTGTACTTTTAAGCAAACAGAGGCATTGTTGACAGCAAACAATGACAATGTAGCTACTAGGCTATTAAGCTTTTAATTCTACTTTATTTAGGTTTATGTTAAACTTCATTTAGTATTCAATTTTAAATAGTTTACATCTACTTGAAAAGTGCACTTATTTACTAGTTTTATATTATGCTAACATTTTAGTTTGAACCTGCATTTTATTTCTACTACATTTAGGTGTAAGTTAATTCTACATTTAGTTTTAAAGTTGCAATCTTAATGTCTATTATATTGACTATTTTTTTTATGATGCTAATATTTTAGTTTAAATCTGTATTTTTAAGGAAACAGAGGCATTGTTGACAGCAAACAATGACAATGTAGCTGTTAGGCTAAAACACTTTTAATTCTATTACATTTGGGTTTTAATTTACACTACATCTTAATCTTAAATAGTTTACATCTACTTTAAACCTGCACTTATTTACTAGTTTTATATTATGCTAACATTTTAGTTTTAACCTGCATTTTATTTCTACTACATTTAGGTGTAAGTTAATTCTACATTTAGTTTTAAAGTTACTATAGTTATAATTTCTACTTATAACTTACATATTTTTAAATGTTGAATTTTATGCTAAAATTTTAGTTTCAATTACATTTAGAGAGGAGGGAGACATCAGGATGGAAAAGAAGATAGGATCTTTTAAGCTCTAAAAGTGCCAAACAAAGAGGAGCACAGTTTAATGTCTTGTCTCGGGACAAATTATTTTAATGTTCACTTTCATATTATCTTAATATTAAACTTTTCTAATACATTTAGATGTCTGTTAATTCTTCATTTAGTTTTAAAGTTACAATAGTTAACGTCTACTTTAAACCTACATATATTAACTTTTTTTTTTATGATGCTAATATTTTAGTTTCAATCTGTATTTTTATGCAAACAGAGGAATTGTTGCAATGACAATGTAGCTACTACGCTATTAAGCTTTTAATTCTACTACATTAAGGTTTTAATTTAAACTACATCTTAATCTTAAATAGTTTACATCTACTTTAAACCTGCACTTATTTACTAGTTTTATTTTAGGCTAATATTTTAGTTTGAATCTGTACTTTTAAGCAAACAGAGGCATTGTTGACAGCAAACAATGACAATGTAGCTGTTAGGCTAAAACACTTTTAATTCTATTACATTTGGGTTTTAATTTAAACTACTTCTTAATCTTAAATAGTTTACATCTACTTGAAACCTGCACTTATTTACTAGTTTTATATTATGCTAACATTTTAGTTTGAATCTTTACTTTTAAGCAAAGAGAGGCATTGTTGACAGCAAACAATGACAATGTAGCTACTAGGCTATTAAGCTTTTAATTCTACTTTATTTAGGTTTATGTTAAACTACATTTAGTATTCAATTTTAAATAGTTTACATCTACTTGAAAAGTGCACTTATTTACTAGTTTTATATTATGCTAACATTTTAAGTTGAACCTGCATTTTATTTCTACTACATTTAGGTGTAAGTTAATTTCTACATTTAGTTTTAAAGTTGCAATCTTAATGTCTATTATATTGACTATTTTTTTTATGATGCTAATATTTTAGTTTAAATCTGTATTTTTAAGGAAACAGAGGCATTGTTGACAGCAAACAATGACAATGTAGCTGTTAGGCTAAAACACTTTTAATTCTATTACATTTGGGTTTTAATTTAAACTACATCTTAATCTTAAATAGTTTACATCTACTTTAAACCTGCACTTATTTACTAGTTTTATATGATGCTAACATTTGAGTTGGAATTTCGATTTTTATTTCTACTACATTTAGGTGTAAGTTAATTCTACATTTAGTTTTAAAGTTACTATAGTTATAATTTCTACTTATAACTTAAATATTTTTAAATGTTGAATTTTATGCTAAAATTTTAGTTTCAATTACATTTAGAGAGGAGGGAGACATCAGGATGGAAAAGAAGAAAGGCACTTTTAAGCTCTAAAAGTGCCTAACAAAAAGGAGCACAGTTTAATGTCATGTCTCAGGACAAATTATTTTAATGTTCACTTTCATATTATCTTAATATTAAACTTTTCTAATACATTTAGATGTCTGTTAATTCTTCATTTAGTTTTAAAGTTACAATAGTTAACGTCTACTTTAAACCTACTTATATTAACTTTTTTTTTTATGATGCTAATATTTTAGTTTCAATCTGTATTTTTATGCAAACAGAGGAATTGTTGCAATGACAATGTAGCTACTACGCTATTAAGCTTTTAATTCTACTACATTAAGGTTTTAATTTAAACTACATCTTAATCTTAAATAGTTTACATCTACTTTAAACCTGCACTTATTTACTAGTTTTATTTTAGGCTAATATTTTAGTTTGAATCTGTACTTTTAAGCAAACAGAGGCATTGTTGACAGCAAACAATGACAATGTAGCTGTTAGGCTAAAACACTTTTAATTCTATTACATTTGGGTTTTAATTTAAACTACTTCTTAATCTTAAATAGTTTACATCTACTTGAAACCTGCACTTATTTACTAGTTTTATATTATGCTAACATTTTAGTTTGAATCTTTACTTTTAAGCAAAGAGAGGCATTGTTGACAGCAAACAATGACAATGTAGCTACTAGGCTATTAAGCTTTTAATTCTACTTTATTTAGGTTTATGTTAAACTACATTTAGTATTCAATTTTAAATAGTTTACATCTACTTGAAAAGTGCACTTATTTACTAGTTTTATATTATGCTAACATTTTAAGTTGAACCTGCATTTTATTTCTACTACATTTAGGTGTAAGTTAATTTCTACATTTAGTTTTAAAGTTGCAATCTTAATGTCTATTATATTGACTATTTTTTTTATGATGCTAATATTTTAGTTTAAATCTGTATTTTTAAGGAAACAGAGGCATTGTTGACAGCAAACAATGACAATGTAGCTGTTAGGCTAAAACACTTTTAATTCTATTACATTTGGGTTTTAATTTAAACTACATCTTAATCTTAAATAGTTTACATCTACTTTAAACCTGCACTTATTTACTAGTTTTATATGATGCTAACATTTGAGTTGGAATTTCGATTTTTATTTCTACTACATTTAGGTGTAAGTTAATTCTACATTTAGTTTTAAAGTTACAATAGTTATAATTTCTACTTATAACTTACATATTTTTAAATGTTGAATTTTATGCTAAAATTTTAGTTTCAATTACATTTAGAGAGGAGGGAGACATCAGGATGGAAAAGAAGAAAGGCACTTTTAAGCTCTAAAAGTGCCTAACAAAAAGGAGCACAGTTTAATGTCATGTCTCAGGACAAATTATTTTAATGTTCACTTTCATATTATCTTAATATTAAACTTTTCTAATACATTTAGATGTCTGTTAATTCTTCATTTAGTTTTAAAGTTACAATAGTTAACGTCTACTTAAACCTACATATATTAACTTTTTTTTTTATGATGCTAATATTTTAGTTTCAATCTGTATTTTTATGCAAACAGAGGAATTGTTGCAATGACAATGTAGCTACTACGCTATTAAGCTTTTAATTCTACTACATTAAGGTTTTAATTTAAACTACATCTTAATCTTAAATAGTTTACATCTACTTGAAACCTGCACTTATTTACTAGTTTTATATTATGCTAACATTTTAGTTTGAATCTTTACTTTTAAGCAAACAGAGGCATTGTTGACAGCAAACAATGACAATGTAGCTACTAGGCTATTAAGCTTTTAATTTTACTTTATTTAGGTTTATGTTAAACTTCATTTAGTATTCAATTTTAAATAGTTTACATCTACTTGAAAAGTGCACTTATTTACTAGTTTTATATTATGCTAACATTTTAAGTTGAACCTGCATTTTATTTCTACTACATTTAGGTGTAAGTTAATTTCTACATTTAGTTTTAAAGTTGCAATCTTAATGTCTATTATATTGACTATTTTTTTTATGATGCTAATATTTTAGTTTAAATCTGTATTTTTAAGGAAACAGAGGCATTGTTGACAGCAAACAATGACAATGTAGCTGTTAGGCTAAAACACTTTTAATTCTATTACATTTGGGTTTTAATTTAAACTACATCTTAATCTTAAATAGTTTACATCTACTTTAAACCTGCACTTATTTACTAGTTTTATATGATGCTAACATTTGAGTTGGAATTTCGATTTTTATTTCTACTACATTTAGGTGTAAGTTAATTCTACATTTAGTTTTAAAGTTACAATAGTTATAATTTCTACTTATAACTTACATATTTTTAAATGTTGAATTTTATGCTAAAATTTTAGTTTCAATTACATTTAGAGAGGAGGGAGACATCAGGATGGAAAAGAAGAAAGGCACTTTTAAGCTCTAAAAGTGCCCAACAAAAAGGAGCACAGTTTAATGTCATGTCTCGGGACAAATTATTTTAATGTTCACTTTCATATTATCTTAATATTAAACTTTTCTAATACATTTAGATGTCTGTTAATTCTTCATTTAGTTTTAAAGTTACAATAGTTAACGTCTACTTTAAACCTACATATATTAACTTTTTTTTTTATGATGCTAATATTTTAGTTTCAATCTGTATTTTTATGCAAACAGAGGAATTGTTGCAATGACAATGTAGCTACTACGCTATTAAGCTTTTAATTCTACTACATTAAGGTTTTAATTTAAACTACATCTTAATCTTAAAAAGTTTACATCTACTTTAAACCTGCACTTATTTACTAGTTTTATTTTAGGCTAATATTTTAGTTTGAATCTGTACTTTTAAGCAAACAGAGGCATTGTTGACAGCAAACAATGACAATGTAGCTGTTAGGCTAAAACACTTTTAATTCTATTACATTTGGGTTTTAATTTAAACTACATCTTAATCTTAAATAGTTTACATCTACTTGAAACCTGCACTTATTTACTAGTTTTATATTATGCTGACATTTTAGTTTGAATCTTTACTTTTAAGCAAACAGAGGCATTGTTGACAGCAAACAATGACAATGTAGCTACTAGGCTATTAAGCTTTTAATTCTACTTTATTTAGGTTTATGTTAAACTTCATTTAGTATTCAATTTTAAATAGTTTACATCTACTTGAAAAGTGCACTTATTTACTAGTTTTATATTATGCTAACATTTTAGTTTGAACCTGCATTTTATTTCTACTACATTTAGGTGTAAGTTAATTCTACATTTAGTTTTAAAGTTGCAATCTTAATGTCTATTTTAAAACCTACATATATTGACTATTTTTTTTATGATGCTAATATTTTAGTTTAAATCTGTATTTTTAAGGAAACAGAGGCATTGTTGACAGCAAACAATGACAATGTAGCTGTTAGGCTAAAACACTTTTAATTCTATTACATTTGGGTTTTAATTTAAACTACATCTTAATCTTAAATAGTTTACATCTTCTTGAAACCTGCACTTATTTACTAGTTTTATATTATGCTAACATTTTAGTTTAAATCTTTACTTTTAAGCAAACAGAGGCATTGTTGACAGCAAACAATGACAATGTAGCTACTAGGCTATTAAGCTTTTAATTCTACTTTATTTAGGTTTATGTTAAACTACATTTAGTATTCAATTTTAAATAGTTTACATCTACTTGAAACCTGCACTTATTTACTAGTTTTATATTATGCTAACATTTTAGTTTGAACCTGCATTTTATTTCTACTACATTTAGGTGTAAGTTAATTCTACATTTAGTTTTAAAGTTACTATAGTTATAATTTCTACTTATAACTTACATATTTTTAAATGTTGAATTTTATGCTAAAATTTTAGTTTCAATTACATTTAGAGAGGAGGGAGACATCAGGATGGAAAAGAAGAAAGGCACTTTAAAGCTCTAAAAGTGCCAAACAAAGAGGAGCACAGTTTAATGTCATGTCTCGGGACATTACAATTATTTTAATGTTCACTTTCATATTATCTTAATATTAAACTTTTCTAATACATTTAGATGTCTGTTAATTCTTCATTTAGTTTTAAAGTTACAATAGTTAAGGTCTACTTTAAACCTACATATATTAACTTTTTTTTTTATGATGCTAATATTTTAGTTTCAATCTGTATTTTTAAGCAAACAGAGGAATTGTTGCAATGACAATGTAGCTACTACCCTATTAAGCTTTTAATTCTACTACATTAAGGTTTTAATTTAAACTACATTTAGTATTAAACCTATAATAGTTTACATCTACTTGAAACCTGCATTTATTTACTAGTTTTATATTTTGCTAACATTTTAGTTTGAATCTGTACTTTTAAGCAAACAGAGGCATTGTTGACAGCAAACAATGACAATGTAGCTAATAGGCTAAAACACTTTTAATTCTATTACATTGAGGTTTTATTTTAAACTACATTTAGTATTCAATTTTAAATAGTTTACATCTACTTTAAACCTGCACTTATTTACTAGTTTTATATGATGCTAACATTTGAGTTTGAATTTCGATTTTTATTTCTACTACATTTAGGTGTAAGTTAATTCTACATTTAGTTTTAAAGTTACTATAGTTATAATTTCTACTTATAACTTACATATTTTTAAATGTTGAATTTTATGCTAAAATTTTAGTTTCAATTACATTTAGAGAGGAGGGAGACATCAGGATGGAAAAGAAGAAAGGCACTTTTAAGCTCTAAAAGTGCCTAACAAAAAGGAGCACAGTTTAATGTCATGTCTCGGGACAAATTATTTTAATGTTTACTTTCATATTATCTTAATATTAAACTTTTCTAATACATTTAGATGTCTGTTAATTCTTCATTTAGTTTTAAAGTTACAATAGTTAACGTCTACTTTAAACCTACATATATTAACTTTTTTTTTTATGATGCTAATATTTTAGTTTCAATCTGTATTTTTATGCAAACAGAGGAATTGTTGCAATGACAATGTAGCTACTACGCTATTAAGCTTTTAATTCTACTACATTAAGGTTTTAATTTAAACTACATCTTAATCTTAAATAGTTTACATCTACTTTAAACCTGCACTTATTTACTAGTTTTATTTTAGGCTAATATTTTAGTTTGAATCTGTACTTTTAAGCAAACAGAGGCATTGTTGACAGCAAACAATGACAATGTAGCTGTTAGGCTAAAACACTTTTAATTCTATTACATTTGGGTTTTAATTTAAACTACATCTTAATCTTAAATAGTTTACATCTACTTGAAACCTGCACTTATTTACTAGTTTTATATTATGCTAACATTTGAGTTTGAATCTTTACTTTTAAGCAAACAGAGGCATTGTTGACAGCAAACAATGACAATGTAGCTACTAGGCTATTAAGCTTTTAATTCTACTTTATTTAGGTTTATGTTAAACTTCATTTAGTATTCAATTTTAAATAGTTTACATCTACTTGAAGTGCACTTATTTACTAGTTTTATATTATGCTAACATTTTAAGTTGAACCTGCATTTTATTTCTACTACATTTAGGTGTAAGTTAATTTCTACATTTAGTTTTAAAGTTGCAATCTTAATGTCTATTATATTGACTATTTTTTTTATGATGCTAATATTTTAGTTTAAATCTGTATTTTTAAGGAAACAGAGGCATTGTTGACAGCAAACAATGACAATGTAGCTGTTAGGCTAAAACACTTTTAATTCTATTACATTTGGGTTTTAATTTAAACTACATCTTAATCTTAAATAGTTTACATCTACTTTAAACCTGCACTTATTTACTAGTTTTATATGATGCTAACATTTGAGTTGGAATTTCGATTTTTATTTCTACTACATTTAGGTGTAAGTTAATTCTACATTTAGTTTTAAAGTTACAATAGTTATAATTTCTACTTATAACTTACATATTTTTAAATGTTGAATTTTATGCTAAAATTTTAGTTTCAATTACATTTAGAGAGGAGGGAGACATCAGGATGGAAAAGAAGAAAGGCACTTTTAAGCTCTAAAAGTGCCTAACAAAAAGGAGCACAGTTTAATGTCATGTCTCGGGACAAATTATTTTAATGTTCACTTTCATATTATCTTAATATTAAACTTTTCTAATACATTTAGATGTCTGTTAATTCTTCATTTAGTTTTAAAGTTACAATAGTTAACGTCTACTTTAAACCTACATATATTAACTTTTTTTTTTATGATGCTAATATTTTAGTTTCAATCTGTATTTTTATGCAAACAGAGGAATTGTTGCAATGACAATGTAGCTACTACGCTATTAAGCTTTTAATTCTACTACATTAAGGTTTTAATTTAAACTACATCTTAATCTTAAAAAGTTTACATCTACTTTAAACCTGCACTTATTTACTAGTTTTATTTTAGGCTAATATTTTAGTTTGAATCTGTACTTTTAAGCAAACAGAGGCATTGTTGACAGCAAACAATGACAATGTAGCTGTTAGGCTAAAACACTTTTAATTCTATTACATTTGGGTTTTAATTTAAACTACATCTTAATCTTAAATAGTTTACATCTACTTTAAACCTGCACTTATTTACTAGTTTTATATTATGCTAACATTTTAGTTTGAATCTTTACTTTTAAGCAAACAGAGGCATTGTTGACAGCAAACAATGACAATGTAGCTGTTAGGCTAAAACACTTTTAATTCTATTACATTTGGGTTTTAATTTAAACTACATCTTAATCTTAAATAGTTTACATCTACTTGAAACCTGCACTTATTTACTAGTTTTTTATTATGCTAACATTTGAGTTTGAATCTTTACTTTTAAGCAAACAGAGGCATTGTTGACAGCAAACAATGACAATGTAGCTACTAGGCTATTAAGCTTTTAATTCTACTTTATTTAGGTTTATGTTAAACTTCATTTAGTATTCAATTTTAAATAGTTTACATCTACTTGAAAAGTGCACTTATTTACTAGTTTTATATTATGCTAACATTTTAAGTTGAACCTGCATTTTATTTCTACTACATTTAGGTGTAAGTTAATTTCTACATTTAGTTTTAAAGTTGCAATCTTAATGTCTATTATATTGACTATTTTTTTTATGATGCTAATATTTTAGTTTAAATCTGTATTTTTAAGGAAACAGAGGCATTGTTGACAGCAAACAATGACAATGTAGCTGTTAGGCTAAAACACTTTTAATTCTATTACATTTGGGTTTTAATTTAAACTACATCTTAATCTTAAATAGTTTACATCTACTTTAAACCTGCACTTATTTACTAGTTTTATATGATGCTAACATTTGAGTTGGAATTTCGATTTTTATTTCTACTACATTTAGGTGTAAGTTAATTCTACATTTAGTTTTAAAGTTACAATAGTTATAATTTCTACTTATAACTTACATATTTTTAAATGTTGAATTTTATGCTAAAATTTTAGTTTCAATTACATTTAGAGAGGAGGGAGACATCAGGATGGAAAAGAAGAAAGGCACTTTTAAGCTCTAAAAGTGCCTAACAAAAAGGAGCACAGTTTAATGTCATGTCTCGGGACAAATTATTTTAATGTTCACTTTCATATTATCTTAATATTAAACTTTTCTAATACATTTAGATGTCTGTTAATTCTTCATTTAGTTTTAAAGTTACAATAGTTAACGTCTACTTTAAACCTACATATATTAACTTTTTTTTTTATGATGCTAATATTTTAGTTTCAATCTGTATTTTTATGCAAACAGAGGAATTGTTGCAATGACAATGTAGCTACTACGCTATTAAGCTTTTAATTCTACTACATTAAGGTTTTAATTTAAACTACATCTTAATCTTAAAAAGTTTACATCTACTTTAAACCTGCACTTATTTACTAGTTTTATTTTAGGCTAATATTTTAGTTTGAATCTGTACTTTTAAGCAAACAGAGGCATTGTTGACAGCAAACAATGACAATGTAGCTGTTAGGCTAAAACACTTTTAATTCTATTACATTTGGGTTTTAATTTAAACTACATCTTAATCTTAAATAGTTTACATCTACTTTAAACCTGCACTTATTTACTAGTTTTATATTATGCTAACATTTTAGTTTGAATCTTTACTTTTAAGCAAACAGAGGCATTGTTGACAGCAAACAATGACAATGTAGCTACTAGGCTATTAAGCTTTTAATTCTACTTTATTTAGGTTTATGTTAAACTTCATTTAGTATTCAATTTTAAATAGTTTACATCTACTTGAAACCTGCACTTATTTACTAGTTTTATAGTATGCTAACATTTTAGTTTGAATCTGTACTTTTAAGCAAACAGAGGCATTGTTGACAGCAAACAATGACAATGTAGCTACTAGGCTATTAAGCTTTTAATTCTACTTTATTTAGGTTTATGTTAAACTTCATTTAGTATTCAATTTTAAATAGTTTACATCTACTTTAAACCTGCACTTATTTACTAGTTTTATTTTAGGCTAATATTTTACTTTGAATCTGTACTTTTAAGCAAACAGAGGCATTGTTGACAGCAAACAATGACAATGTAGCTACTAGGCTATTAAGCTTTTAATTCTACTTTATTTAGGTTTATGTTAAACTTCATTTAGTATTCAATTTTAAATAGTTTACATCTACTTGAAACCTGCACTTATTTACTAGTTTTATATTATGCTAACATTTTAGTTTGAACCTGCATTTTATTTCTACTACATTTAGGTGTAAGTTAATTTCTACATTTAGTTTTAAAGTTGCAATCTTAATGTCTATTATATTGACTATTTTTTTTATGATGCTAATATTTTAGTTTAAATCTGTATTTTTAAGGAAACAGAGGCATTGTTGACAGCAAACAATGACAATGTAGCTGTTAGGCTAAAACACTTTTAATTCTATTACATTTGGGTTTTAATTTAAACTACATCTTAATCTTAAATAGTTTACATCTACTTTAAACCTGCACTTATTTACTAGTTTTATTTTAGGCTAATATTTTAGTTTGAATCTGTACTTTTAAGCAAACAGAGGCATTGTTGACAGCAAACAATGACAATGTAGCTGTTAGGCTAAAACACTTTTAATTCTATTACATTTGGGTTTTAATTTAAACTACATCTTAATCTTAAATAGTTTACATCTACTTGAAACCTGCACTTATTTACTAGTTTTATATTATGCTAACATTTGAGTTTGAATCTTTACTTTTAAGCAAACAGAGGCATTGTTGACAGCAAACAATGACAATGTAGCTACTAGGCTATTAAGCTTTTAATTCTACTTTATTTAGGTTTATGTTAAACTTCATTTAGTATTCAATTTTAAATAGTTTACATCTACTTGAAAAGTGCACTTATTTACTAGTTTTATATTATGCTAACATTTTAAGTTGAACCTGCATTTTATTTCTACTACATTTAGGTGTAAGTTAATTTCTACATTTAGTTTTAAAGTTGCAATCTTAATGTCTATTATATTGACTATTTTTTTTATGATGCTAATATTTTAGTTTAAATCTGTATTTTTAAGGAAACAGAGGCATTGTTGACAGCAAACAATGACAATGTAGCTGTTAGGCTAAAACACTTTTAATTCTATTACATTTGGGTTTTAATTTAAACTACATCTTAATCTTAAATAGTTTACATCTACTTTAAACCTGCACTTATTTACTAGTTTTATATGATGCTAACATTTGAGTTGGAATTTCGATTTTTATTTCTACTACATTTAGGTGTAAGTTAATTCTACATTTAGTTTTAAAGTTACAATAGTTATAATTTCTACTTATAACTTACATATTTTTAAATGTTGAATTTTATGCTAAAATTTTAGTTTCAATTACATTTAGAGAGGAGGGAGACAT
Source organism: Biomphalaria pfeifferi (assembly GCA_030265305.1). Classification (NCBI taxonomy): domain Eukaryota; kingdom Metazoa; phylum Mollusca; class Gastropoda; family Planorbidae; genus Biomphalaria; species Biomphalaria pfeifferi. The sequence goes on along the minus strand of JASAOG010000003.1, from coordinate 3,839,134 downwards.
CAGGATGGAAAAGAAGAAAGGCACTTTTAAGCTCTAAAAGTGCCTAACAAAAAGGAGCACAGTTTAATGTCATGTCTCGGGACAAATTATTTTAATGTTCACTTTCATATTATCTTAATATTAAACTTTTCTAATACATTTAGATGTCTGTTAATTCTTCATTTAGTTTTAAAGTTACAATAGTTTACGTCTACTTTAAACCTACATATATTAACTTTTTTTTTTATGATGCTAATATTTTAGTTTCAATCTGTATTTTTATGCAAACAGAGGAATTGTTGCAATGACAATGTAGCTACTACGCTATTAAGCTTTTAATTCTACTACATTAAGGTTTTAATTTAAACTACATCTTAATCTTAAAAAGTTTACATCTACTTTAAAACTGCACTTATTTACTAGTTTTATTTTAGGCTAATATTTTAGTTTGAATCTGTACTTTTAAGCAAACAGAGGCATTGTTGACAGCAAACAATGACAATGTAGCTGTTAGGCTAAAACACTTTTAATTCTATTACATTTGGGTTTTAATTTAAACTACATCTTAATCTTAAATAGTTTACATCTACTTGAAACCTGCACTTATTTACTAGTTTTATATTATGCTAACATTTTAGTTTGAATCTTTACTTTTAAGCAAACAGAGGCATTGTTGACAGCAAACAATGACAATGTAGCTACTAGGCTATTAAGCTTTTAATTCTACTTTATTTAGGTTTATGTTAAACTTCATTTAGTATTCAATTTTAAATAGTTTACATCTACTTGAAACCTGCACTTATTTACTAGTTTTATAGTATGCTAACATTTTAGTTTGAATCTGTACTTTTAAGCAAACAGAGGCATTGTTGACAGCAAACAATGACAATGTAGCTACTAGGCTATTAAGCTTTTAATTCTACTTTATTTAGGTTTATGTTAAACTTCATTTAGTATTCAATTTTAAATAGTTTACATCTACTTTAAACCTGCACTTATTTACTAGTTTTATTTTAGGCTAATATTTTACTTTGAATCTGTACTTTTAAGCAAACAGAGGCATTGTTGACAGCAAACAATGACAATGTAGCTACTAGGCTATTAAGCTTTTAATTCTACTTTATTTAGGTTTATGTTAAACTTCATTTAGTATTCAATTTTAAATAGTTTACATCTACTTGAAACCTGCACTTATTTACTAGTTTTATATTATGCTAACATTTTAGTTTGAACCTGCATTTTATTTCTACTACATTTAGGTGTAAGTTAATTTCTACATTTAGTTTTAAAGTTGCAATCTTAATGTCTATTATATTGACTATTTTTTTTATGATGCTAATATTTTAGTTTAAATCTGTATTTTTAAGGAAACAGAGGCATTGTTGACAGCAAACAATGACAATGTAGCTGTTAGGCTAAAACACTTTTAATTCTATTACATTTGGGTTTTAATTTAAACTACATCTTAATCTTAAATAGTTTACATCTACTTTAAACCTGCACTTATTTACTAGTTTTATTTTAGGCTAATATTTTAGTTTGAATCTGTACTTTTAAGCAAACAGAGGCATTGTTGACAGCAAACAATGACAATGTAGCTGTTAGGCTAAAACACTTTTAATTCTATTACATTTGGGTTTTAATTTAAACTACATCTTAATCTTAAATAGTTTACATCTACTTGAAACCTGCACTTATTTACTAGTTTTATATTATGCTAACATTTGAGTTTGAATCTTTACTTTTAAGCAAACAGAGGCATTGTTGACAGCAAACAATGACAATGTAGCTACTAGGCTATTAAGCTTTTAATTCTACTTTATTTAGGTTTATGTTAAACTTCATTTAGTATTCAATTTTAAATAGTTTACATCTACTTGAAAAGTGCACTTATTTACTAGTTTTATATTATGCTAACATTTTAAGTTGAACCTGCATTTTATTTCTACTACATTTAGGTGTAAGTTAATTTCTACATTTAGTTTTAAAGTTGCAATCTTAATGTCTATTATATTGACTATTTTTTTTATGATGCTAATATTTTAGTTTCAATCTGTATTTTTATGCAAACAGAGGAATTGTTGCAATGACAATGTAGCTACTACGCTATTAAGCTTTTAATTCTACTACATTAAGGTTTTAATTTAAACTACATCTTAATCTTAAAAAGTTTACATCTACTTTAAACCTGCACTTATTTACTAGTTTTATTTTAGGCTAATATTTTAGTTTGAATCTGTACTTTTAAGCAAACAGAGGCATTGTTGACAGCAAACAATGACAATGTAGCTGTTAGGCTAAAACACTTTTAATTCTATTACATTTGGGTTTTAATTTAAACTACATCTTAATCTTAAATAGTTTACATCTACTTTAAACCTGCACTTATTTACTAGTTTTATATTATGCTAACATTTTAGTTTGAATCTTTACTTTTAAGCAAACAGAGGCATTGTTGACAGCAAACAATGACAATGTAGCTACTAGGCTATTAAGCTTTTAATTCTACTTTATTTAGGTTTATGTTAAACTTCATTTAGTATTCAATTTTAAATAGTTTACATCTACTTGAAACCTGCACTTATTTACTAGTTTTATAGTATGCTAACATTTTAGTTTGAATCTGTACTTTTAAGCAAACAGAGGCATTGTTGACAGCAAACAATGACAATGTAGCTACTAGGCTATTAAGCTTTTAATTCTACTTTATTTAGGTTTATGTTAAACTTCATTTAGTATTCAATTTTAAATAGTTTACATCTACTTTAAACCTGCACTTATTTACTAGTTTTATTTTAGGCTAATATTTTACTTTGAATCTGTACTTTTAAGCAAACAGAGGCATTGTTGACAGCAAACAATGACAATGTAGCTACTAGGCTATTAAGCTTTTAATTCTACTTTATTTAGGTTTATGTTAAACTTCATTTAGTATTCAATTTTAAATAGTTTACATCTACTTGAAACCTGCACTTATTTACTAGTTTTATATTATGCTAACATTTTAGTTTGAACCTGCATTTTATTTCTACTACATTTAGGTGTAAGTTAATTTCTACATTTAGTTTTAAAGTTGCAATCTTAATGTCTATTATATTGACTATTTTTTTTATGATGCTAATATTTTAGTTTAAATCTGTATTTTTAAGGAAACAGAGGCATTGTTGACAGCAAACAATGACAATGTAGCTGTTAGGCTAAAACACTTTTAATTCTATTACATTTGGGTTTTAATTTAAACTACATCTTAATCTTAAATAGTTTACATCTACTTTAAACCTGCACTTATTTACTAGTTTTATATGATGCTAACATTTGAGTTGGAATTTCGATTTTTATTTCTACTACATTTAGGTGTAAGTTAATTCTACATTTAGTTTTAAAGTTACAATAGTTATAATTTCTACTTATAACTTACATATTTTTAAATGTTGAATTTTATGCTAAAATTTTAGTTTCAATTACATTTAGAGAGGAGGGAGACATCAGGATGGAAAAGAAGAAAGGCACTTTTAAGCTCTAAAAGTGCCTAACAAAAAGGAGCACAGTTTAATGTCATGTCTCGGGACAAATTATTTTAATGTTCACTTTCATATTATCTTAATATTAAACTTTTCTAATACATTTAGATGTCTGTTAATTCTTCATTTAGTTTTAAAGTTACAATAGTTAACGTCTACTTTAAACCTACATATATTAACTTTTTTTTTTAAGATGCTAATATTTTAGTTTCAATCTGTATTTTTATGCAAACAGAGGAATTGTTGCAATGACAATGTAGCTACTACGCTATTAAGCTTTTAATTCTACTACATTAAGGTTTTAATTTAAACTACATCTTAATCTTAAAAAGTTTACATCTACTTTAAACCTGCACTTATTTACTAGTTTTATTTTAGGCTAATATTTTAGTTTGAATCTGTACTTTTAAGCAAACAGAGGCATTGTTGACAGCAAACAATGACAATGTAGCTGTTAGGCTAAAACACTTTTAATTCTATTACATTTGGGTTTTAATTTAAACTACATCTTAATCTTAAATAGTTTACATCTACTTTAAACATGCACTTATTTACTAGTTTTATATGATGCTAACATTTGAGTTTGAATTTCGATTTTTATTTCTACTACATTTAGGTGTAAGTTAATTCTACATTTAGTTTTAAAGTTACTATAGTTATAATTTCTACTTATAACTTACATATTTTTAAATGTTGAATTTTATGCTAAAATTTTAGTTTCAATTACATTTAGAGAGGAGGGAGACATCAGGATGGAAAAGAAGAAAGGCACTTTTAAGCTCTAAAAGTGCCTAACAAAAAGGAGCACAGTTTAATGTCATGTCTCGGGACAAATTATTTTAATGTTTACTTTCATATTATCTTAATATTAAACTTTTCTAATACATTTAGATGTCTGTTAATTCTTCATTTAGTTTTAAAGTTACAATAGTTAACGTCTACTTTAAACCTACATATATTAACTTTTTTTTTTATGATGCTAATATTTTAGTTTCAATCTGTATTTTTATGCAAACAGAGGAATTGTTGCAATGACAATGTAGCTACTACGCTATTAAGCTTTTAATTCTACTACATTAAGGTTTTAATTTAAACTACATTTAGTATTAAACCTTTAATAGTTTACATCTACTTGAAACCTGCACTTATTTACTAGTTTTATATTTTGCTAACATTTTAGTTTGAATCTGTACTTTTAAGCAAACAGAGGCATTGTTGACAGCAAACAATGACAATGTAGCTAATAGGCTAAAACACTTTTAATTCTATTACATTTAGGTTTTATTTTAAACTACATTTAGTATTAAATTTTAAATAGTTTACATCTACTTGAAACCTGCACTTATTTACTAGTTTTATATTATGCTAACATTTTAGTTTGAATCTGTACTTTTAAGCAAACAGATGCATTGTTGACAGCAAACAATGACAATGTAGCTACTAGGCTATTAAGCTTTTAATTCTACTTTATTTAGGTTTATGTTAAACTTCATTTAGTATTCAATTTTAAATAGTTTACATCTACTTGAAAAGTGCACTTATTTACTAGTTTTATATTATGCTAACATTTTAGTTTGAACCTGCATTTTATTTCTACTACATTTAGGTGTAAGTTAATTCTACATTTAGTTTTAAAGTTGCAATCTTAATGTCTATTATATTGACTATTTTTATTATGATGCTAATATTTTAGTTTAAATCTGTATTTTTAAGGAAACAGAGGCATTGTTGACAGCAAACAATGACAATGTAGCTGTTAGGCTAAAACACTTTTAATTCTATTACATTTTGGTTTTAATTTAAACTACATCTTAATCTTAAATAGTTTACATCTACTTTAAACCTGCACTTATTTACTAGTTTTATATGATGCTAACATTTGAGTTTGAATTTCTATTTTTATTTCTACTACATTTAGGTGTAAGTTAATTCTACATTTAGTTTTAAAGTTACTATAGTTATAATTTCTACTTATAACTTACATATTTTTAAATGTTGAATTTTATGCTAAAATTTTAGTTTCAATTACATTTAGAGAGGAGGGAGACATCAGGATGGAAAAGAAGAAAGGCACTTTTAAGCTCTAAAAGTGCCAAACAAAGAGGAGCACAGTTTAATGTCATGTCTCGGGACATTACAATTATTTTAATGTTCACTTTCATATTATCTTAATATTTAACTTTTCTAATACATTTAGTTGTCTGTTAATTCTTCATTTAGTTTTAAAGTTACAATAGTTAACGTCTACTTTAAACCTACATATATTAACTTTTTTTTTTATGATGCTAATATTTTAGTTTCAATCTGTATTTTTAAGCAAACAGAGGAATTGTTGCAATGACAATGTAGCTACTACGCTATTAAGCTTTTAATTCTACTACATTAAGGTTTTAATTTAAACTACATTTAGTATTAAACCTTTAATAATTTACATCTACTTGAAACCTGCACTTATTTACTAGTTTTATATTATGCTAACATTTTAGTTTGAATCTGTACTTTTAAGCAAACAGAGGCATTGTTGACAGCAAACAATGACAATGTAGCTGTTAGGCTAAAACACTTTTAATTCTATTACATTTAGGTTTTATTTTAAACTACATTTAGCATTAAATTTTAAATAGTTTACATCTACTTGAAACCCTTCACTTATTTACTAGTTTTATATTATACTAACATTTTAGTTTGAATCTGTACTTTTAAGCAAACAGATGCATTGTTGACAGCAAACAATGACAATGTAGCTACTACGCTATTGAGCTTTTAATTCTACTACATTAAGGTTTTAATTTAAACTACATTTAGTATTAAACCTTTAATAGTTTACATCTACTTGAAACCTGCACTTATTTACTAGTTTTATATTATGCTAACATTTTAGTTTGAACCTGCATTTTATTTCTACTACATTTAGGTGTAAGTTAATTCTACATTTAGTTTTAAAGTTGCAATCTTAATGTCTATTATATTGACTATTTTTTTTATGATGCTAATATTTTAGTTTAAATCTGTATTTTTAAGGAAACAGAGGCATTGTTGACAGCAAACAATGACAATGTAGCTGTTAGGCTAAAACACTTTTAATTCTATTACATTTGGGTTTTAATTTAAACTACATCTTAATCTTAAATAGTTTACATCTACTTTAAACCTGCACTTATTTACTAGTTTTATATGATGCTAACATTTGAGTTTGAATTTCTATTTTTATTTCTACTACATTTAGGTGTAAGTTAATTCTACATTTAGTTTTAAAGTTACTATAGTTATAATTTCTACTTATAACTTACATATTTTTAAATGTTGAATTTTATGCTAAAATTTTAGTTTCAATTACATTTAGAGAGGAGGGAGACATCAGGATGGAAAAGAAGAAAGGCACTTTTAAGCTCTAAAAGTGCCAAACAAAGAGGAGCACAGTTTAATGTCATGTCTCGGGACAAATTATTTTAATGTTCACTTTCATATTATCTTAATATTAAACTTTTCTAATACATTTAGATGTCTGTTAATTCTTCATTTAGTTTTAAAGTTACAATAGTTAACGTCTACTTTAAACCTACATATATTAACTTTTTTTTTTATGATGCTAATATTTTAGTTTTAATCTGTATTTTTAAGCAAACAGAGGAATTGTTGCAATGACAATGTAGCTACTACGCTAATAAGCTTTTAATTCTACTACATTAAGGTTTTAATTTAAACTACATTTAGTATTAAACCTTTAATAGTTTACATCTACTTGAAACCTGCACTTATTTACTAGTTTTATATTATGCTAACATTTTAGTTTGAATCTGTACTTTTAAGCAAACAGAGGCATTGTTGACAGCAAACAATGACAATGTAGCTAATAGGCTAAAACACTTTTAATTCTATTACATTTAGGTTTCATTTTAATTTACATTTAGTAATAAATTTTAAATAGTTTACATCTACTTGAAACCTGCACTTATTTACTAGTTTTATATTATGCTAACATTTTAGTTTGAATCTTTACTTTTAAGCAAACAGAGGCATTGTTGACAGCAAACAATGACAATGTAGCTACTAGGCTATTAAGCTTTATATTCTACTTTATTTAGGTTTATGTTAATCTACATTTAGTATTCAATTTTAAATAGTTTACATCTACTTGAAAAGTGCACTTATTTACTAGTTTTATATTATGCTAACATTTTAGTTTGAACCTGCATTTTATTTCTACTACATTTAGGTGTAAGTTAATTCTACATTTAGTTTTAAAGTTGCAATCTTAATGTCTATTATATTGACTATTTTTTTTATGATGCTAATATTTTAGTTTAAATCTGTATTTTTAAGGAAACAGAGGCATTGTTGACAGCAAACAATGACAATGTAGCTGTTAGGCTAAAACACTTTTAATTCTATTACATTTGGGTTTTAATTAAAACTACATCTTAATCTTAAATAGTTTACATCTACTTTAAACCTGCACTTATTTACTAGTTTTATATGATGCTAACATTTGAGTTTGAATTTCTATTTTTATTTCTACTACATTTAGGTGTAAGTTAATTCTACATTTAGTTTTAAAGTTACTATAGTTATAATTTCTACTTATAACTTACATATTTTTAAATGTTGAATTTTATGCTAAAATTTTAGTTTCAATTACATTTAGAGAGGAGGGAGACATCAGGATGGAAAAGAAGAAAGGCACTTTTAAGCTCTAAAAGTGCCAAACAAAGAGGAGCACAGTTTAATGTCATGTCTCGGGACAAATTATTTTAATGTTCACTTTCATATTATCTTAATATTAAACTTTTCTAATACATTTAGATGTCTGTTAATTCTTCATTTAGTTTTAAAGTTACAATAGTTAACGTCTACTTTAAACCTACATATATTAACTTTTTTTTTTATGATGCTAATATTTTAGTTTTAATCTGTATTTTTAAGCAAACAGAGGAATTGTTGCAATGACAATGTAGCTACTACGCTAATAAGCTTTTAATTCTACTACATTAAGGTTTTAATTTAAACTACATTTAGTATTAAACCTTTAATAGTTTACATCTACTTGAAACCTGCACTTATTTACTAGTTTTATATTATGCTAACATTTTAGTTTGAATCTGTACTTTTAAGCAAACAGAGGCATTGTTGACAGCAAACAATGACAATGTAGCTAATAGGCTAAAACACTTTTAATTCTATTACATTTAGGTTTCATTTTAATTTACATTTAGTAATAAATTTTAAATAGTTTACATCTACTTGAAACCTGCACTTATTTACTAGTTTTATATTATGCTAACATTTTAGTTTGAATCTTTACTTTTAAGCAAACAGAGGCATTGTTGACAGCAAACAATGACAATGTAGCTACTAGGCTATTAAGCTTTATATTCTACTTTATTTAGGTTTATGTTAATCTACATTTAGTATTCAATTTTAAATAGTTTACATCTACTTGAAAAGTGCACTTATTTACTAGTTTTATATTATGCTAACATTTTAGTTTGAACCTGCATTTTATTTCTACTACATTTAGGTGTAAGTTAATTCTACATTTAGTTTTAAAGTTGCAATCTTAATGTCTATTATATTGACTATTTTTTTTATGATGCTAATATTTTAGTTTAAATCTGTATTTTTAAGGAAACAGAGGCATTGTTGACAGCAAACAATGACAATGTAGCTGTTAGGCTAAAACACTTTTAATTCTATTACATTTTGGTTTTAATTTAAACTACATCTTAATCTTAAATAGTTTACATCTACTTTAAACCTGCACTTATTTACTAGTTTTATATGATGCTAACATTTGAGTTTGAATTTCTATTTTTATTTCTACTACATTTAGGTGTAAGTTAATTCTACATTTAGTTTTAAAGTTACTATAGTTATAATTTCTACTTATAACTTACATATTTTTAAATGTTGAATTTTATGCTAAAATTTTAGTTTCAATTACATTTAGAGAGGAGGGAGACATCAGGATGGAAAAGAAGAAAGGCACTTTTAAGCTCTAAAAGTGCCAAACAAAGAGGAGCACAGTTTAATGTCATGTCTCGGGACAAATTATTTTAATGTTCACTTTCATATTATCTTAATATTAAACTTTTCTAATACATTTAGATGTCTGTTAATTCTTCATTTAGTTTTAAAGTTACAATAGTTAACGTCTACTTTAAACCTACATATATTAACTTTTTTTTTTATGATGCTAATATTTTAGTTTTAATCTGTATTTTTAAGCAAACAGAGGAATTGTTGCAATGACAATGTAGCTACTACGCTAATAAGCTTTTAATTCTACTACATTAAGGTTTTAATTTAAACTACATTTAGTATTAAACCTTTAATAGTTTACATCTACTTGAAACCTGCACTTATTTACTAGTTTTATATTATGCTAACATTTTAGTTTGAATCTGTACTTTTAAGCAAACAGAGGCATTGTTGACAGCAAACAATGACAATGTAGCTAATAGGCTAAAACACTTTTAATTCTATTACATTTAGGTTTCATTTTAATTTACATTTAGTAATAAATTTTAAATAGTTTACATCTACTTGAAACCTGCACTTATTTACTAGTTTTATATTATGCTAACATTTTAGTTTGAATCTTTACTTTTAAGCAAACAGAGGCATTGTTGACAGCAAACAATGACAATGTAGCTACTAGGCTATTAAGCTTTATATTCTACTTTATTTAGGTTTATGTTAATCTACATTTAGTATTCAATTTTAAATAGTTTACATCTACTTGAAAAGTGCACTTATTTACTAGTTTTATATTATGCTAACATTTTAGTTTGAACCTGCATTTTATTTCTACTACATTTAGGTGTAAGTTAATTCTACATTTAGTTTTAAAGTTGCAATCTTAATGTCTATTATATTGACTATTTTTTTTATGATGCTAATATTTTAGTTTAAATCTGTATTTTTAAGGAAACAGAGGCATTGTTGACAGCAAACAATGACAATGTAGCTGTTAGGCTAAAACACTTTTAATTCTATTACATTTGGGTTTTAATTTAAACTACATCTTAATCTTAAATAGTTTACATCTACTTTAAACCTGCACTTATTTACTAGTTTTATATGATGCTAACATTTGAGTTTGAATTTCTATTTTTATTTCTACTACATTTAGGTGTAAGTTAATTCTACATTTAGTTTTAAAGTTACTATAGTTATAATTTCTACTTATAACTTACATATTTTTAAATGTTGAATTTTATGCTAAAATTTTAGTTTCAATTACATTTAGAGAGGAGGGAGACATCAGGATGGAAAAGAAGAAAGGCACTTTTAAGCTCTAAAAGTGCCAAACAAAGAGGAGCACAGTTTAATGTCATGTCTCGGGACAAATTATTTTAATGTTCACTTTCATATTATCTTAATATTAAACTTTTCTAATACATTTAGATGTCTGTTAATTCTTCATTTAGTTTTAAAGTTACAATAGTTAACGTCTACTTTAAACCTACATATATTAACTTTTTTTTTTATGATGCTAATATTTTAGTTTTAATCTGTATTTTTAAGCAAACAGAGGAATTGTTGCAATGACAATGTAGCTACTACGCTAATAAGCTTTTAATTCTACTACATTAAGGTTTTAATTTAAACTACATTTAGTATTAAACCTTTAATAGTTTACATCTACTTGAAACCTGCACTTATTTACTAGTTTTATATTATGCTAACATTTTAGTTTGAATCTGTACTTTTAAGCAAACAGAGGCATTGTTGACAGCAAACAATGACAATGTAGCTAATAGGCTAAAACACTTTTAATTCTATTACATTTAGGTTTCATTTTAATTTACATTTAGTAATAAATTTTAAATAGTTTACATCTACTTGAAACCTGCACTTATTTACTAGTTTTATATTATGCTAACATTTTAGTTTGAATCTTTACTTTTAAGCAAACAGAGGCATTGTTGACAGCAAACAATGACAATGTAGCTACTAGGCTATTAAGCTTTATATTCTACTTTATTTAGGTTTATGTTAATCTACATTTAGTATTCAATTTTAAATAGTTTACATCTACTTGAAAAGTGCACTTATTTACTAGTTTTATATTATGCTAACATTTTAGTTTGAACCTGCATTTTATTTCTACTACATTTAGGTGTAAGTTAATTCTACATTTAGTTTTAAAGTTGCAATCTTAATGTCTATTATATTGACTATTTTTTTTATGATGCTAATATTTTAGTTTAAATCTGTATTTTTAAGGAAACAGAGGCATTGTTGACAGCAAACAATGACAATGTAGCTGTTAGGCTAAAACACTTTTAATTCTATTACATTTGGGTTTTAATTTAAACTACATCTTAATCTTAAATAGTTTACATCTACTTTAAACCTGCACTTATTTACTAGTTTTATATGATGCTAACATTTGAGTTTGAATTTCTATTTTTATTTCTACTACATTTAGGTGTAAGTTAATTCTACATTTAGTTTTAAAGTTACTATAGTTATAATTTCTACTTATAACTTACATATTTTTAAATGTTGAATTTTATGCTAAAATTTTAGTTTCAATTACATTTAGAGAGGAGGGAGACATCAGGATGGAAAAGAAGAAAGGCACTTTTAAGCTCTAAAAGTGCCAAACAAAGAGGAGCACAGTTTAATGTCATGTCTCGGGACAAATTATTTTAATGTTCACTTTCATATTATCTTAATATTAAACTTTTCTAATACATTTAGATGTCTGTTAATTCTTCATTTAGTTTTAAAGTTACAATAGTTAACGTCTACTTTAAACCTACATATATTAACTTTTTTTTTTATGATGCTAATATTTTAGTTTTAATCTGTATTTTTAAGCAAACAGAGGAATTGTTGCAATGACAATGTAGCTACTACGCTAATAAGCTTTTAATTCTACTACATTAAGGTTTTAATTTAAACTACATTTAGTATTAAACCTTTAATAGTTTACATCTACTTGAAACCTGCACTTATTTACTAGTTTTATATTATGCTAACATTTTAGTTTGAATCTGTACTTTTAAGCAAACAGAGGCATTGTTGACAGCAAACAATGACAATGTAGCTAATAGGCTAAAACACTTTTAATTCTATTACATTTAGGTTTCATTTTAATTTACATTTAGTAATAAATTTTAAATAGTTTACATCTACTTGAAACCTGCACTTATTTACTAGTTTTATATTATGCTAACATTTTAGTTTGAATCTTTACTTTTAAGCAAACAGAGGCATTGTTGACAGCAAACAATGACAATGTAGCTACTAGGCTATTAAGCTTTATATTCTACTTTATTTAGGTTTATGTTAATCTACATTTAGTATTCAATTTTAAATAGTTTACATCTACTTGAAAAGTGCACTTATTTACTAGTTTTATATTATGCTAACATTTTAGTTTGAACCTGCATTTTATTTCTACTACATTTAGGTGTAAGTTAATTCTACATTTAGTTTTAAAGTTGCAATCTTAATGTCTATTATATTGACTATTTTTTTTATGATGCTAATATTTTAGTTTAAATCTGTATTTTTAAGGAAACAGAGGCATTGTTGACAGCAAACAATGACAATGTAGCTGTTAGGCTAAAACACTTTTAATTCTATTACATTTGGGTTTTAATTTAAACTACATCTTAATCTTAAATAGTTTACATCTTCTTGAAACCTGTATTTATTTACTAGTTTTATATTATGCTAATATTTTAGTTTGAATCTTTACTTTTAAGCAAACAGAGGCATTGTTGACAGCAAACAATGACAATGTAGCTACTAGGCTATTAAGCTTTTAATTCTACTTTATTTAGGTTTATGTTAAACTACATTTAGTATTAAATTTTAAATAGTTTACATCTACTTGAAACCTGCACTTATTTACTAGTTTTATATGATGCTAACATTTGAGTTTGAATCTGTACTTTTAAGCAAACAGAGGCATTGTTGACAGCAAACAATGACAATGTAGCTGTTAGGCTAAAACACTTTTAATTCTATTACATTTGGGTTTTAATTTAAACTACATCTTAATCTTAAATAGTTTACATCTACTTTAAACCTGCACTTATTTACTAGTTTTATATGATGCTAACATTTGAGTTTGAATTTCTATTTTTATTTCTACTACATTTAGGTGTAAGTTAATTCTACATTTAGTTTTAAAGTTACTATAGTTATAATTTCTACTTATAACTTACATATTTTTAAATGTTGAATTTTATGCTAAAATTTTAGTTTCAATTACATTTAGAGACGAGGGAGACATCAGGATGGAAAAGAAGAAAGGCACTTTTAAGCTCTAAAAGTGCCAAACAAAGAGGAGCACAGTTTAATGTCATGTCTCGGGACAAATTATTTTAATGTTCACTTTAATATTATCTTAATATTAAACTTTTCTAATACATTTAGATGTCTGTTAATTCTTCATTTAGTTTTAAAGTTACAATAGTTAACGTCTACTTTAAACCTACATATATTAACTTTTTTTTTTATGATGCTAATATTTTAGTTTCAATCTGTATTTTTAAGCAAACAGAGGAATTGTTGCAATGACAATGTAGCTACTACGCTATTAAGCTTTTAATTCTACTACATTAAGGTTTTAATTTAAACTACATTTAGTATTAAATCTTTAATAGTTTAAATCTACTTTAAACCTGCACTTATTTACTAGTTTTATTTAAGGCTAATATTTTAGTTTGAATCTGTATTTTTAAGCAAACAGAGGCATTGTTGACAGCAAACAATGACAATGTAGCTGTTAGGCTAAAACACTTTTAATTCTATTACATTTAGGTTTTAATTTAAACTACATTTAGTATTCAATTTTAAATAGTCTACATCTACTTGAAACCTGCACTTATTTACTAGTTTTATATTATGCTAACATTTTAGTTTGAATCTGTACTTTTAAGCAAACAGAGGCATTGTTGACAGCAAACAATGACAATGTAGCTACTAGGCTATTAAGCTTTTAATTCTACTTTATTTAGGTTTATGTTAAACTTCATTTAGTATTCAATTTTAAATAGTTTACATCTACTTGAAACCTGCACTTATTTACTAGTTTTTTATTACGGTAATATTTTAGTTTGAATCTTTTTTTTTAAGCAAACAGAGGCATTGTTGACAGCAAACAATGACAATGTAGCTACTAGGCTATAAAGCTTTTAATTCTACTACATTTAAGTTTAAGTTAAACTACATTTAGTATTAAATATAAAATAGTTTACGTCTACTTTAAACCTGCATTATTTAATAGTTTTATATTATGCTAACATTTTAGTTTGAATCTGTATTTTATTTCTACTTCATTTAGGTGTAAGTTTATACTACATTTTGTTTTAAAGTTACTATAGTTAATTTCTACTTTAAACTACGTATATTTATTTGTTGAATTTTTTGCTAAAATTTTAGTTAATATTACATTTAGAGTGTAGGGAGACATCAGGATGGAAAAGAAGAAAGGCACTTTTAAGCTTTAATGTCTCGGGACATTACACTTATTTTTATGTTTGCTTTCATATTATCTTTATATTAAAATTTTCTACTATTAAGTTTTTCTACTACTACTGTTTAAATTTATTTAGTAGATGGACAGGTTGTTAAATACTTTAAATTTTAGTTTGTTTCAAACTATATATTGCTTTATATGGTTTTATTATTAGCTATCAAAGTATTGTTTTTTTGGAACAATGTTGTAGTTTTTTTCTAAGTTTTAATAGTTATTTTTTCTTTGTTGTGAAAACTACACAAATACGTTTAATCTACTTCAAACCCAATTGTCTTTGTTTGTTTGTTTAGTTTTTAGATGTACGTAAATTTGAAAGATTACATGTTTTTATGTTTTGTTGAATATTTAGTTAGCTTTCAATGAAATAATAGTTTTAATTTTCGTTAGCACATAGATTTTAATTTTAGAATTTATGGCACTAGTTAGCATATTTTGACTTGTATATAGAATTATATAACAGTATTTAGTGTTAAGTATTTATAAAGTAAGTTGTTTCTTTTATTTTATTGAAAAATGTTTATTTTAAATTTAAATATCTATTTTAAACTCAACATAGCTTCTACTTTATTTGATTGAATGCTTTTGTTTTGTTGGACTACTTGTTCAATTCTTAATATTGTAAATATTTGGCTACATTTTTCTTTGAAATGTTTGTAAATTGATGGTTTTATCACTTTAGATTCTGTTGTTTTTTCTTTGTTTTCTATTTGAAATTCTATTGTTTAGATTACATTTAATTTTTCAGCTTTTATTTTGTACTTACGATTATGTATTTAGTTCTTGAAACCCTACTATTTAGAATGAACCTATGGTTATTTTTAAATTTCTACTTCATTTTTTTTATTATGTTGAAAATGTTTGTTTTTAATTTGATCTCATGTTTAATTTAGAAAGTAATAGTTTCATGAGTTCTTTAAACTTTGTTTAAGATATAATAAGCTTTGGTTTGAATTACACTTAAAGTTTTAATGTAATATTCGATTTCCAACTAAATATATTTTTATTATTAACCTTTTTTTACCTACTACTTTGCCATATTTTTTTCCACAGTAAATAATATTTGTTACATTTTATGATTCTTTAGCCTGATGCGCGCTTATTGGTTTAAATGTTTATGTTAATTTTATTATTTAGTGAAATTTTTAGTGTAGACTATAATATTAAATGCTGCTTTTTATATTGAATTTAATATTATTAAATGGGATATTGTTATGCAACTTAATTTTCCACTTCACCAGATGTCTAAGCAATCACAACACAAGCCCTTGAGCTAAAAAAAAGAAAAGAACACAATCTGTTATAATATGTTTTTTTTTAAGTATAAAACTAATAAAAGTTATAATAAAAGCAAGCAATATATTTTACAATGATATAAACAAGCTAAAGAAATAATAATTTAATACATTATAATTAACGACATTTTAGAGTGACATTGTTTAATATTTTATACATGTTTAATATAATTAATGTATATTACTTTAATTAAACTATTAATATTCATTATAATATATTTCATAACTAAGTGTTTGATAATTACAAAATATATAATTTTTTAAAATAAACTTTTGTATAATACTGTCATTTAAATTTACCTTTTTTTTTACATTTGATATTATGATTATATATTAGATTTTAAGCCCGGCAAAACTGCTCTTACTAACAGGTTAAGGGGTGAATATCTGAAGCCACAAAACTGGGAGCCTCAGGCAGAAAGAGCTCATCAGCCTTGTAAGGCAATTCATCTAGGAGAGGGTACTCTGACTTCAAACACCCATTGCTTGGCTGTTTTTAGGCTTCAGGAGACAACCTCGAGGAAAAATCAGGAGTGAAGGCATTGGGAGTATCAACTATGACATTCCCTCCAGCAGCTTCTGTAATTGAGCTGGTGCCAAATGTAATGAGAAGTGTTCCTTTGAATTACATAAGTAAAGTCGAGAGAGAGTTCATAAGGAATGGGTCACCCATGATCCCTTTGACAAAGGCCTAGGAATGCGACCCGGATGTAAAGATGGCATATCTTGATTAGGAAGCTGCTGTTGGCCAAAAATGCGACACTCTCATCTCATTCACAAGAAGGACACCAGAGGCTAGTGAATGCCTTGGCAGCTGCTTATCAAGAGTTTAGTTTTACAATAAGCCTCTCCAAGACCGAAATAATGGCACAAGACATGGCAGAAATACTTGTGAAAACACACCCTTAAGGTGGTGCAGGAATTTAGGAAGGAAAATTCCAAATTGACCACAGCAACTAGAATCCTAGTCTACAATGCCTGTGTTACAATGCACTCTTCTTTATGGCAGGGAGAGCTGGTCAACATACATGTACCAAAAGAACAGATTGAACAGTTTTTACTTGCACTGTCTCAGATGCATATGGTGCATCTCCTGGAGGAATCATTACTCCAGTCAGGAATATGCACAGCATCTATGTTTTCCTGACACAGAGAAGACATGCTAGCTCGGACATGTCACCCACATGCAAGAATCCCGAAAGATATCTTGTATACTAAGATTGTGGAGGCAGTCAGACCCAAGGGCTACCCTTGACTAACCAAGAGAGATGACTACAGGCGAGACATGAGAACCATATGCATCAATGTAAGTATATGGGAGTGCATGGACACTGACTGTGTGTCTGGTAAAATCCTCAGTGAGTGCAAAAGAAATGAAGTGGCTTTATTCAAGAGAAAGAAAAAGAAAGCTGCACTATCAGCTAGCCATAAAACAGATGCATACACATGCTTGAACTGTGTCAAATTCTGCCGCTCGAGCATTGGCTTGATTAGCCACACCAGATTCTGCCCAGACTCAAGATGTAACCAAAACCAGTGACTCATATGGACGCATCCATTGTCTTCTGAGACAGAAGGAACCATATACTACAATATTTTTGATAAAGTATAGTTCTATTTTTAAAAACAATTATATTTTTAGTCTAAGACTAAGTTTGATATTTTAAAAGCTCATTCTGTCAAAAAATTTCTTAATGTTTATGTTATAAATTATTTCCATGCTATATGTTTGAACAAAATGTATAATGACACCTAAAGTTCAATAGTTTGAACTATTTTTATGATTAGCATTTAATTTATTTAATATTTTGGTCATTCTTGGAATTCAATCAGCACTAAAGGATACTCAACATCTGTCATGGATAGTAAATGTGATTTATCAGTGCACTGTTCACACAGACAAAACTTGTCATATCTCAGAATACAAGTTGTTAATTCTTGTTCACTTGAAACTTTTTAAAAACATTTTTGATTATCTTTTGGTTCATACAGACCAATAATAAAGTTGAAAACAGAACTAATAAGAGGATGAAGGTAAGCAGGTAAGAAGGAAGATAGATGAGAAAGTTACCAACAAGACAGCAGTTTCTTAGAATAAATATAGATCGATATTTATTATGCTTTTATAAATTCTTAGGACAATTAAATACTTTATTTAGTTCTTAGTACTTTATCTTTAATACTCTGTTTTTATCATTTTTGTTTAGCAAGTGTAATTGATTTTATTTTTAATATATTTAAAATAATATTCCATGGACATTTAAACAAAAGAATTGCTTTTGTTGATACCAACATTTAATTTTTAGAGCCACTGTATTAAAATTATCTTTTGTATTTTTAAATATGCTATTAATTCAAGATGGCCTGTCTCTAGATGTGGAGATTAAAAATGCATTGACATTTGCTAGACTACCACCAAGAGTTTAGGAAACCCAAAAGCTTACTACAGCAACCAAGAGGGAGGTCTACAAGGCATGCGTTCTGAGTACACTACTGTAAAGCAGTGAGTTTTGGACTACCTACGCAAAGCAAGAAAGAAAACTAAATTCATTCCACTTGCATTGCCTCTGAAGGATCTTGAAATCACATGGCAAGAGAGTGTGTGCAATACTGAGAACCTTGCACAAACGGGCCTGCTAAGGATCTTTACAATCCTCAGACAACGCCGCCTGCGCTGGTTTGGACATTTTTGCTAGATGAACAATCACATCCTTAATAGCATTCTCTACCAGCAACTTGCATCTGGCTCAAGAAAAACAGGTCCCCCAAACCTTTCTTGGGCCTTGGCTTTAGAAGAAAAGTGTGCAGTATGAAAAATGTCTGGCTCCTCTATCACCAAGCAAAAAACACCTTAACCTGCATTATATGTGAACGGAAGTGTGTCTCCAAATAGGGCTGACACAGTCATAAGAAAAGAGTTCCAGATGAACCATAGTCGACTATGACTGACGGAGGCAAACAACATTCTTTTAGACTATGGTAATGTAAGAAATGTGCAGTAACTGTACTTAGAATGTAAAAAAAAAATCTAAGAAATTATTCTGATACTAGCAGTATTACATACTTTGAATGTGTATTATTTAAAATAATTGTATGATAAATAATTTCAAGGTACCGGTACATTTAAAATTAAGCATTGTAAAAAAATCTAAGCACAATTTTAAAGAGTAGGTATAAAAGTGAAAACCTGAAATATCCTCTTGCCAATACCATCTCAATTAAAAGCACTCCAGACATCAGAAATCTTCATTGCATACTATCATTGACCTAACAGTATAAAAAATGACCTAAACCACAAGTCAGAACCAATTTTTCTTTAAGATGTAAACTTACGTATTTAAGGCATTTTATACTTAGGACATTTATTCACAAATATTGATTTTGATTTTTACAGTTTTTAAGTCTTATGTTCACTATAACAAGGTGTATGGATACTAAAGTGAATAAGAAAAGATTTGCATGAGGAGGGACAAGGCCAAATATTTGAGACTAATCATTAGATTCAATCAAAATTTCACACAATGCTTCATATTATTTTTAATTGGTTTTAGCACTTTATTGTTCACAGTTTATTGCATTATTAAATAGATTTTATCTTATTACTATGTTGGAAATTTTAAAAATATGTTTCTAACTTTGTTTTTTTATTTTTGCTTTTTTGTTTGAATACTAAATACTATGTTTAAGAGTTTCTCCTAAATTACATATGCTGCTTCAAAAGACAATCTCTTTAATATATCCTACACATATCCAAGTGTCAATCTACTTGTGCATGTTAATTATAGACTCCGTTTAGTTATTGGTTTCCTGTCCGATTCATACATTGTCTTTGAGTATTTTATTTGGTTGTGTTTTTTTATAGATAAGTTATGATTCAGTGTTTAATGTATTTTTGCTCTTTACTTTATTTTCTCTCCTGAAGACTATCTCAAAGTTAAATGATTTAACGAATGGTGCTACTAATGCCAAATGTGAATTTTCATTTATGCTCCTAATTTCTTTATGTTTGGAAATTTTCTAATTGAATAATATTATGTTGGTATGGAATATGGACACAATGTTTATCTAAATTGTTTATGTTGTTGCTACATATTAGGTGCTTACATGTCAAGCTAGTGAGTGATATCATCTTATCTTATATAATACAGAAGTTACTTCAAAAAAGAAGATGACTACGTCCTATGCATTATCCATCTAGTCATATTGATACTTTATTACTGTTAAATATTTTGTTTAAGCAAATGTTACAGCAATGTTTAAGGTTTTGTTTAATATTACAAATGAAATGAAATTTTATGTTTAAGAATTTATTTAAATTAAAGATTTTTAAAAGTTCAAAAAAATTTAATTTCTTGTTTTTTAATATATCTAAGATAATATTTAAGTAAGGTAGTTAAAAAATATTTACAGGCAAATTAAGGAAATTTTAAACAATATTTAACTCTACCAGATTATGGTATTTCTTTAAATACCTATATCTGTAAATTCCATAAAGAGGGGATTTTTTACCACAAGAATTTTTGTCAGAATCTAAACAAAATGTAACAACATGTGCCTAAACTGTTTTAATAAGCTATTACAAATGGCTACCTCCATGTTATCAAATTGAATGTGATTTTATGTGGAAAACATGAAAAATGAAGAAAGATTGATGAACCAAGAACTTCAACAGGAAAGTGAAATAAAAATAATGTGTCTCACATCAATATCTAAATTTTGATAGGATAGAAAAGGTCCATTCCTGGATCTATCACAGCCAATGAGTTAACCAGCTGATGTTAGCTTTTTTACTTTAAATGCTAAGGAGTTTATTAATATAGACAATTAAGTTCAAGGGCTCTGGGCAAGTGGGATTAAGACATCGGTTTACAAATAGAGATTCTATTTAGAGCTATTTTCAGTGTGACAAGAATTAGGGATAATAAAACATACAAGAGGCACATTTCTTATTCTATACAATAGAACAAATTTGTACAAGTGCTCCTTCCCAAATGCCATTACAAAATGGAGTGGGCTGCCTGAATCAGCAAGGGAAAACAAATGCTTAGTAGAGTCTAGGTCATTGATCAACACACATGATCAGATTTACACATGAGATGTGTAGGACGAAATTATTTTCTTTTTTTGAAGTAATGTCTGTAATCTACAAAATTAGATATAAGAAAAGAGAAGATATAGACAATTAAGTATTTGAGATTATTAATTACATTCAAATACATGCACTGTTTCTCATTATTTTGTATGTGTGTTTAAATAGTTTTATTGTTCATGTTTATTACACATTAGCACTGAAAAAAAAAGAAGCAAAAGACCTGACTGATTTTTCTACTTGATGAAATATTTTTGTTATACAACACCTTTTTTTTTGTGTTTTTCTATTAAGTTCTATTGTCAGGCACATTCTGTATGCCTAGTGTAATACTACAGGGGTAGAAGATCCTTTACTAAACTGGGAAGTAGATTTAGTAAAAAGATGGTGGAACTGATGACGATATACAAAATCGGTTTATAAAGCTAGGTTTGCCTTTTCCACTCTTTAAGTAATCTGGTGCTCCAAGGCACTGTCTTAACAAAATAAGGTCCAAATTTAGAACAGAAATGTTCAGTCAATAATTCTGTATGTTTCAGAGACATGGAGAGTCACAAAAACAAAAATGAAAAAGCTCCAAACCTTTGTTAAAAAAGGGTCTGCCTGATATTGAGAATTAGGTGAACGGAAAAAAACTACTGTGGGAGAAACACATAGCCCAAGATATCAAAAAGTGAAAGTGGAGCTGGATAGGACACACCCAGTGAAAATTACCAAAGTTGCAAGGCAGGAACTTGAATGGATTCCACAAGGAAAGAGGAAAGTGGGCAGGCCCAAGCAAACCTGGAAGAGGTCAGTCATCAGTGAAATTGAGGATACTGGAATGACATGGGAGCAGATGAAGAAAGCTTCTCAGAACTGAGTTTGGTGGAGAGGTGTGGTAGTGGCCCTATGCTCCCCTGGGAGTTCACAGGATTGAGTAAGTGAGTGAGTGTTGAGTTTGAACAACTATCATACCCCCTCATTTGTCAAATAATTACCTCCTAGTAATATTATTCATAAGAAATAAGATGGAAAGAAACCTAACCAAATGTCAAATAAAGATGAAAATTGCAAATTAAAACTGAATGACAACATCTCAATAAATTAGAAACGGACATAAAACTTGTATTAAATGATGACATAAATGAGTGCTGACAATAAGAAACAAATAAAAAAAAGGATGATATCTAATTAAATGAACACTGAGAATTGAACATTGTTGAATCATTTTCAGTTCTAATTGTTTATTCAATTAAATAGACTTTTTCCTTGATGACAATGATGATGATGGCATTAAATTAAATGAACAAATAGAATTCTAATCATACATGATTATAAATAAAACAAAATGAACGATGAGTTTTTTTTTATTTGAAGTTGCAATGCAACTAAATGAATATAATTTTAAGATAGTAACAATGAGGAAATTTAATTATATTTAAAATTA
The DNA here is from genome assembly GCA_030265305.1 of Biomphalaria pfeifferi. Taxonomy (NCBI): domain Eukaryota; kingdom Metazoa; phylum Mollusca; class Gastropoda; family Planorbidae; genus Biomphalaria; species Biomphalaria pfeifferi. Next base: position 3,816,321 of record JASAOG010000003.1, on the reverse strand, counting down.
TAATAATGATGAAATCTAACTAAATTTTTAAATAGAATATATAAATATTTTAAGATGCTAAAGATACTATATAACGTTATGAATAAAATTAATTTTTCTAAATAAAATGAAGGATGAATAATGATACAAAATTATAATAATCAAATTTTATTAAATCAATAAATTTAATTGATAATATTAAGATGATAATGACAATGACATATAATCAAATGATAAGAATGAATAAATAATATTTCAAACTGATGTTAACGATGAAAAAATCTAACTAAATTAATCAATTGAATAATGATACTAATGGATAATAATGGAAACTAAACAAATGAAAAAATGAATGAATAATGATACTAAAATGAATAATAACAAAATGATAATTAGGTCTATCTAAAAAAATAAATAAATGAATAATGATATAAATGATAATAATGATGGCATATAACTAAATAAAAAATATTTCAAAGTGATGATGATAAGCAACTTAAAAGAATAAAATGATATAATGATACAAAATGATGGCATATAACTAAATAAAAAATATTTCAAAGTGATGATGATAAGCAACTTAAAAGAATAAAATGATATAATGATACAAAATGATAATAATAACTAAATGTATGACATGAAGGATTAAGGATACAAAATGATAGTGAACTCAATATTTGAAGATGATAATAAGGATGAAATTTAACTAAATTAGCACAATGAAAACTATATGAAAATGGTGATAATAATGATGATATACAACTTAAATAAAATAATGATACAAAGTGATTGATAACAATGAAATCCAACTAAATGAATGAAATGAATTATTAATGATACAAAATGATAGTGAACTAGATAATTGAAGATGATAATGAGGATGAAATGTAACTAAATTAGCAAAATGAAATCTATATGAAATGGTGATAATGATGATGATATGTAGCTTTATTTAAATTACATGAATTAATGATACAAAATGATAATAAGGAAATCCAACTAAATGAAGGATTAATGATACAAAATGATATTGAGCTAGATAATTGAAGATGATAATGAGAATGAAATGTAAATAAATTAAAAAAATGAAAACTATATGAAAATGGTGATCATAACGATATATAACTTAAATGAATTAATGATATAAAATGATATAAAATGATAACACTGAAATCCAACTAAATGAATGCAATGAATGATTAATGACAAAAAAAGGTTTTGAACTAAATATTTCAAGATGATAATGAGGATGAAAAGAATGAAATGAATGATTAAATGATTCAAAATGATATTGAACTAAATAAATTGAAGATGATAATGAGGATGAAATGAATGATTAAATGATTCAAAATGATATTGAACTAGATAAATTGAAGATGATAATGAGGATGAAATGAATAATTAAATGATTCAAAATGATATTGAACTAGATAAATTAAAGATGATAATGAGGATGAAATGAATGATTAAATGATACAAAATGATATTGAACAAGATATCCAAGATTATAATGAGGATGAAATGAATGATTAATGCTACAAAATGACATTGAACTAGATAATTGAAGATGATAACGAGGATGAAATGTAACTAAATTAGCATAATGAAAATTATATGAAAATGGGGATAATGATGATTTGTAACTTAAATGAAATAATGATACAAAATAATAACAATGAAATCCAACTAAATGAATGAAATGAATAATTAATGATACAAAATGATACTGTACTAAATATTTGAAAATGATAATGAGAATGAAATGTTACTAAATTAGCAAAATGAAAACTATATAAAAATGGTGATGATGCTGATGATTTGTAACTTAAATGAATTAAAGATACAAAATGATAATAATGAAATCCAATTAAATGAATGAAATGAAAGATTAATGATACAAAATGATATTGAACTAGATAATTAAAGATGATAATGAGGATGAAATAAATGATTAATGATACAAAATGATATTAAACTAGATAATTGAAGATGATATTGAGGATGAAATGAATGATTCATGATATAAAATGATGATATTGAACTAGATAATTGAAGATGATAATGAGGATGAAATGAATGAAATGAATGAAATGAATGAAATGAATGAAATGAATGAAATGAATGAAATGAATGAAATGAATGAAATGAATGAAATTCAACTAGATAATTGAAGATGATAATGAGGATGAAATGAATGATTAATGATACAAAACAATATCGAACTAGATAATTGAAGATGATAATGAGGATGACATGTAACTAAATTAGCAAAATGAAAACTATATGAAAATGATGATACTGATGATGATTTGCAAGTGATAATTGAAGATAATAATGAGAATGAAATGAATGATTAATAATACAAAATGATATTGAACTAAATAATTGAAGATGATATTGAGGATGAAATGAATGATATCAATATCCAATTAAATGAATGACATGAAAGGTTAATGATACAAAATCACAATGAACTAGATATTTGAAGATGATAATGAGGATGAAATGAAACAAAATTATCATAATGAGGATGAAATGAATTATTAATGATACAAAATGATATTGAACTAGATAATTGAATATGATAATGAGGATGAAATGAATGATTAATGATACAAAATGATATTGAACTAGATAATTGAAGATGATAATGAGGATGAAATGAATGAATGCAAAATGATATTGAACTAGATAATTGAAGATGATAATGAAGATGAAATGAATGATTAATGATACAAAATGATATTGAACTAGATAATTGAAGATGATAATGAGGATGAAATGAATGATTAATGATACAAAATGATGTTGAACTAGATAATTGAAGATGATAATGAGGATGAAATGAATGAATGCAAAATGATATTGAACTAGATAATTGAAGATGATAATGAGGATGAAATGAATAATTAATGATACAAAATGATATTGAATTAGATAATTGAAGATGATATTGAGGATGAAATGAATGATTCATGATACAAAATGATATTGAACTAGATAATTGAAGATGACAATGAGGATGAAATGAATGATATAAAATGATATTGAACTAGATAATTGAAGATGACAATGAGGATGAAATGAATGATTAATGATACAAAATGATATTGAACTAGATAATTGAAGATGATAATGAGAATGAAATGTAACTAATTTAGCAAAATAAAAACTATATGAAAATGGTGATAATGATGATGATTTGTTCCTAAAATGAATTAAAGATACAAAATGATAAATAATTAAATCCAATGAATGACATGAAAGATTAATGATACAAAATGACAATGAACTAGATATTTGAAGATGATAATGAGGATGAAATGAAACTAAATTATCATAATGAGGATGAAATGAATTATTAATGATACAAAATGATATTGAACTAGATAACTGAATATGATATATTTGAAGATGATGAGGATGAAATGAAACTGAAAATGACAATGAGGATTAAATGAATGATTAATGATACAAAATGATATTGAATTAGATAACTGAATATGATAATGAGGATGAAATGAAACAAAATTATCATAATGAGGATGAAATGAATTATTAATGATACAAAATGATGTTGAACTAGATAATTGAAGATGATAATGAGGATGAAATGAATGATACAAAATGATAATGAACTAGATAATTGAAGATGATAATGAGGATGAAATGAATTATTAATGATACAAAATGATATTGAACTAGATAACTGAATATGATATATTTGAAGATGATGAGGATGAAATGAAACTGAAAATGATAATGAGGATTAAATGAATGATTAATGATACAAAATGATATTGAACTAGATAATTGAATATGATAATGAGGATGAAATGAATGATTAATGATACAAAATGATGTTGAACTAGATAATTGAAGATGATAATGAGGATGAATTGAATGAATGCAAAATGATATTGAACTAGATAATTGAAGATGATAATGAGGATGAAATGAATGATACAAAATGATAATGAACTAGATAATTGAAGATGATAATGAGGATGAGATGAATGATATAAAATGATATTGAACTAGATAATTGAAGATGATAATGAGGATGAAATGAATAATTAATGATACAAAATGATATTGAATTAGATAATTGAAGATGATATTGAGGATGAAATGAATGATTCATGATACAAAATGATATTGAACTAGATAATTGAAGATGATAATGAGGATGAAATGAATTATATAAAATGATATTGAACTAGATAATTGAAGATGACAATGAGGATGAAATGAATGATTAATGATACAAAATGATTTTGAACTAGATAATTGAAGATGATAATGAGAATGAAATGTAACTAATTTAGCAAAATAAAAACTATATGAAAATGGTGATAATGATGATGATTTGTTCCTAAAATGAATTAAAGATACAAAATGATAATAATTAAATCCAATTAAATGAATGACATGAAAGATTAATGATACGAAATGACAATGAACTAGATATTTGAAGATAATAATGAGGATGAAATGAAACTAAATTATCATAATGAGGATGAAATGAATTATTAATGATACAAAATGATATTGAACTAGATAACTGAATATGATATATTTGAAGATGATGAGGATGAAATGAAACTGAATATGATAATGAGGATGAAATGAATGATTAATGATACAAAATGATATTGAACTAGATAACTGAATATGATAATGAGGATGAAATGAATGATTAATGATACAAAATGGTATAGAACTAAATATTTGAAGATGATATTGAGGATGAAATTAAATAAGCAAAATAAAAACTGTATAAAAATGGAGACAATGATGGTGAAATCTAAGTGAATAAAATGAAAGAAATATATTTTAAAGTAATGATGATAATTAAATAAATGAATATTTAAAGATGATACTTCAATAAAATCTAACCAAATGAATAAACTGAATGATGATAATGTTATAGGACTAAATGAATGAATGATATCAAAATGATAATATAAATGAAACACAACTAAATGAATGAAAAAAAATGAATGAATAATGATATAAAATAAGAATAATGACTTTGTCAAACTAAATGAGCTTAATGAATATTTTAAATGATGATATTATAGAACTAGATGAATTAAATGAATAAATAATGATAGTTAATGATAACAATGGTATCAAAATAAATGAACAAAATTAATTAATAAGATTATTTTAGGATGATAATGACAGTGAAATATAACCAAATGAATACAATGAATGAATGGAAACAAATGGTAATAATGATGAAATCTGACTAAATGAATGAAATGAATGAATAATGATACAAAATGATAATATTGATGAAATCCAACAAAAGAAAATTCAATGAATGAATATTGATAAAAATGATATCAAACAAAATGAAGAAGATGAAGGTATGATGATACAAAATGAAAATAATGATGATATCTAACTAAGTGAGCTGAATGAATACAGTCTTTTCTTGTTTCTCTTTTCTTTTTCTTTTTTTTTTTTTAATAAATTAAACATAAAAGAGAAAACTAAATTTCTGCAAAGGCTCAATTCAAAAGATACTAACAAAGTAAAATAATTTAAACTTGACATTATTAGAGTAAAATTAAGCTTACATATCAGTAGAAACATCTATGATATCTAACAAAATGAATTTTTAAAATTATGATGCCAATTTAAATAAACATTTCAAAATGATAATGATGAATAATGAATGAATAAAGCAAATGAAAATTTCAATATGAATATAATGACATCTAACTAAATGAATAAATAACACAATGTAACTACATTACTAAAATGAAATATTTCAAAATGTTTATGCTGATGAGTTTCTATTAAGACCTCATTGGTTAGTACTATCTTTCCGCACATTCAAGTTTCATTTAGCTGTTACTGTTTAAAATTTGAGGAGATTATTTCCAAAATAAGAGGTATGATTTGTTGTCTGTTGGCTGAAATAGTTTGTATTTATGCATTGCTAAAGAGAAAAATTGGTGTTTGTATGTCACAGTATGTGTTTTAAGTGTGTATAATGTATGTATGTGTTTGTGTGTGTTATAAGTGTGTATAATGTATGTATATGTATAAGTGTGTATTGCATTCACATTTTAAAGAAAAAAAATTAAGATTCATACTGTAATTCTGAAAGGAATCAAAGAAAGATGGAAACAAGGGAGATAATACTGTGTAAATATATATTTTGTCACATTTTAGTATTATTCCACTTAGCAAGGGAGTTAATATTGTGTGTTGCAGGTTACTATATAAATAAAATTCAATTATGAATTATTAATTGTAAATGCAAGAGCTACTAGTATCACTGACCTGAAATCAGAGAAAATAAGGATAGCCAAAGTGTTTTCCTTACCATAAATTTTTTTTAAATGCATAAAACTATTAGAACAGGTACAACTGTCAGATCTTAAATGCCAGGTAGGTTTTATTATTCTTATAAAATCTCTAGACCACTCCATATAAGACAACCTTGCAGATATCTTTAAAAATTTGAGAAATTTTAAGATTTTAGTCAGGATGAAGATCAGTCAATACAGGATTTTATTGTGAAATTCAACACCAAATTTTAAGACAATGTGAAGATGAGCAATAGATATTTTGGTTGTTACATTAGATATGGTTATGGTGGAATTTCATTTTTGAGGTGAAGGACAAGTAAATGCAGGTCATGTGGCACAGTGTGCTTTTTTTTTTTGAGATTACAGATCTTAGTTTAATTAAGTATGAAAAAAATATATATCCAGCTGGTTTAGATGGACATTTTGTAACGTATATCTTGTGGGGCAGACCATAAGAACTCCCTCTATACTGTCCATACCAGCTTTCGCAAAGACATTGCTGTTTGTAGTGTGGTCTTGCCACCGTCCATCATGGAGCGCAAGCATCTTTGGTGAAAGCATTCAAGTAGTCTTAGTTGCTTTCTGTATAGTACCCATGTCTCAGATCCATATATAAGGGTTGAGAGATCACAGGCCCGTATCCCATATTATGCCAAAGGCAGTCTTTTTTGGTGAACTCGGCACAAGGAGGTCACTCACAAAGACCGCGGGATTCACATTTCAGACAAAAACACAATCCGCTGCCAAGGACAGACGCAGACAGCAATATAATCTTAATCGACGAAACCCAGACAATGGTTATGCTTGCCCTGGGTGTGGCAAAACATGTAGGTCACAGCTGGAGCTACGTAGCCATGGGAAATACTACATTCCTCATTATATTTGGACTCAAGACAAGCCTTATTATTATTATCTTGTGGGGCATAGTGGCTGAGGTGACTGAGTTAAATCCTGACAACGATTGAGATTTTATTAGAGATTTTTAGGACACCCTTAAGTCCACCCAACTCTATGGGTACCTGATTGATTTTGGGTAAGTAAAGGTGTTTAGTGATTATGCTGCCATAACCATTGACCATAGAAATAGATGAGCTTTACATCATCAGCCCCATAGATCACAAGGTGTGATGGGTTACCTTTAATTTACTATCTTGTGGGAAAATGTCAATGGTCAATGTTGTAGAACAAGAATAGGAAACTTATCTGCTCACTGAAAACAATGAAAATATTTTATGCCTTGTTTTTGAGGCTTTTAATTGTGCTGTATCAGGCAGTCTTTTTTGGTGAGCTAAAAGGTGGTCAATGTAACAGAGGTGCCCACAGAAATGCTTCAAAGACCAGCTTAGGGACCAATTTGCCTTAGCTGACAGAGAAGAGACACCTGGCTGCACGCGGCCTCGGCACAAGACAGCTGGAGGGTCACTCACAAAGACCACGGGATACACATTTTAGAGACCAAAACAAAATCCGCTGCCAAGGACAGAGGCAGAATGCTAAAAAAATCTTAATCGACGACAGGCGGACAATGGCTATGCTTGCCCTGGATGTGGCAAAATATATAGGTCACAGCTAGGGCTGCATAGCCACGGAAATATGGCATTCCTTATTAATCAAGCTTTATTATTATCAGACAGTATCATTTATACAAAGGATTGGTTGGAGACATTGTTGGGTTAGTTGGTTGAAAAAGACAAGTTACATAGAAGGACATGTACAGAGTATGTAAGTTTGGTGGTGGGATGAATGGTGAATTATCTTATCTTATATAATACAGACGTTACTTCAAAGAAGAAGAAAATTTTATGTACCTGTCAGAATAACTAGATAAAAAGTTAAGCTTGTAAACTGATGAAGTTGAATTAGAAATACTATTGTTTTGTATGGATTTGTTATGAAAACATCAGGATTATAAATGGACTAAGACAAAAATAAAGAGATTGTATTTCAGAAAAATAAAGATGTATTGTCTTACATCAATTTTAAAAGCGTTTTTGTCAGGTATACATATCAAATAAAGAAGGTTTCTGTTCCTGACACAAGGCATGGACACAGCAGTCTCTTTAACTTTATTGCAACCAGAAGAATACTAAGAAATAAAGGGGTGGGGTTCTGGATCTTCAGCATTGGGGACAATTAGGTTTAGGGTTTAAGATCTGGTAGGGTTAAATATTGTGCTTGATAGTAATTGTCTTATATCATATTTAATAGTTATTAACTTTAATTTGTAATATTGTCATATAATAATCAATTTATATTGTTTTTATTTTTATTTTTTTTAAATCATCTTATGACATTTTACTTGCTACTGAGTACTTCACTGAAAATTTAGTTTATGACAAATTTTTATGTTTTGTACTAAATGTATCATATTATCGTTATTTATAAACAAAGCAGCATATGATTTGAAAATGGTTGAAAATTTCTAGAAAATACAACTAACAGAATCAACTAACAATATAAATTATAAATATAAGAAATTCAGTGCAATGTATGAAACCCTGGAACACTTTAATGCATAGGATGGTCATGTGGTATGTGCTCTGGATTGGGTTAATCCCCAGTCATCATGTGGGATATTTGAACTGGGATATAATAATCTTTAAATTTGCTCACTGTTAATCCCCAGTCATTCTGTGGGAAGTTTGGACTGAGATGTAATAATTTTCAAATCTGAAGGAACCTCTGAAAACAAACTAAAAACTAAGGGAAATAATAAAAGTGAATACATGACCTGATCTGGTCCTCTTGAACTACTGTCTTTACAGCAAGCAGACATCAGAACTCAGAAGCAGACATCAGAACTCTTGATCCTTAGTTCACACCATTCTTGCACGTCATGCAAAATAAAAAATTAAAACAAAGTCATTGAGCTGCAGTATTATTTTCATCATCTTAGTTTTAATTATAAAGCAAATTGAAATTTTTACTAATAATTGTCTCAAATAATTCTTTATCCTTGTATTCATGTGTAAAACACAACACTAAAAAAAATATCTCCTATATAAGGTACAAGTGCCTTTATTTTTTAGTAATTAACAAAAAATTTCAAAACCTTTTATCAAATTACTTTTCAACATCTCTCTTTTCTTTCCTTTTGAACACTTTTGTGCTATTGCATTTTGCCTATATTAAAATGTATCAGTTATAAACTCTTGGCTGGCTATATGCTATTTTGGCATTAAACCCCTTTTTTCTTTTGCCAACCCAAATGCAACTATTTGCTTTCTAAGGCTCAACCTTGTGTGACTTTTAGTATCCATTTCATTTGTGTATTGTTTTTGTTTTTATAAAATGTCTAGACCAGCATTATTTTTATGCTAATAGAAATTGATCCTTTTGTGCTTCTAAACATTGTTTTTTTGCCTTTGACAAGTTTGAAAAATACTCCGCCACTTAATATTATTTCATTGGCCAATAAGTGTCATTTCTAGTTTGAAAAAGTCATGTCTAACTCTGTAGCAAAGAGAGTTAACTTTTAAATTAAATAAAATACTATTAAACAAAAATAGAACAATATGCCTAGTTTTCAAAACTATATACTTGCAATACATTTAGAGCAGTTTCTTAAACTCTCAATTTCTATAAGTTATCCATTAGACAACATTTCCATTATTGTTTTTAAAAAATAACAGCTATATACTTCCAATTTTCACCACAAAAGGATTAACTAAGTGTATCTTCTAGTTCTCAATGAAACCAAAATTATCTATAAGTATGTTTTAAAAATGTGTTGGTATTTTTCGAGCACACTGTAACTTATTAAAAGTTAACCTATCACATTAATAGCTAAAGTGTAAGTAAAAATATTACCTGATGTAGATCGCTACTGTTTCTATATCAACCACACAGTTCAGCAGAAGTCAGAAATCTTGATCAAGAGAAATGATTTAAAAAAACAACAAAACAAAATACATTTGCAATAGAATCAAATATTTAGTAGTAACTCAAACATTGTTAATTCTGAAACTATAATTTTAGTAATAACAAAAGCAAAAATCTGACCTGATGTAGATCTCTTGTAGCTACCATCACCACATCAAATGCTCAAGTTAGCAAATGTCATTGATATTATATCAAATTTATATCCAATACATATGTCATTCTTAGCCTAAAAATTAAAAGATTGAAAAGACTAATTAATTAATTTAATTTAATTTAATATTATATTTATGTGTAATAGTAATACATTTATGAAAATGAATCTTATGTCCTTTCTGAATTGAATAGGATGGGAAAAAGAGAAGAGTATTAACATTAACTTATGTAGGTCTGCTCTATATTAATAAATCAGGATTAAAAATGATATTCATTTCTTTCATTTTTTCCAGCAAAATATTACATTATTTTGTGTCAGAATGACTTTTTAAATAGCAAGCACTATTGGAGAATGTATCCAATGAAACATAGCCTTCAACCTTCAACCAAGACCATGTCTTAGTGAAAAAATGAACATGGGACTATTGTACAGAACTGACCTAGAGACTATCCATTATCCTTTGATGTTTAGATTGTTTATCTGCAAATTGTTGACATTATTTTAGTGAGAAGGAAGAAAAACAAGATTAAGTCAGGGAGATGAAGTCAAACTTGATATGATAAATTTCATCCAGCCAAAAACATTTTACAATTTAAAATGCTAATTGAAGATCAGCCCATATGTTCCTGATTTAAATCATCTCTTCTTTGATCTTATAGATCTTAATTTAGATTTAATATTCGAAAATGTTAAAATCCTCTTTGTCCATCTCCTTATCTTGTCATTGAAATATATCTGATCCCTAAATCACTCTCTTTGTCTTCTTATATTTCTTAAATATGAATATAAGATTTGCCTCAATACATGTGAGGTCCACAGGAGCAAACTAAGTCTTTTTTAATTTTTTTTCAGTTATTCCCCTTAACTAAAAATCTCAAGCTTAAATTAAGTGAATAAAAATAAATAAAAACTAGATTCTTTGAACATAGACAATGCAATAAAAGAATATTTCAGCTGTATGATAAGAATACTACTAGTCACAGAAATAATAAAAGAATATGATTGTTGTCAAGACAAAAGATGGAATAGAAAAATCATGCAAGTGCACATAGAAAGCAGATCAACACTAAAAAATTGACTTACTTGAATTGTTCCTGTGTACCCCAGGTAAGCATAGAGCTGCAACCACAACTCTCCGCCAAACTATTCTGAGCAGCTTTCTTTATCTGCTCCCAGTTTATAATCCTTAGTTTCACTGATAGGCAACTGTTGGCAAAGATCTAGAGGTTTTTATATTTGTTTTGTTTTTCTTTTTTCACTCTCTACATTATTTAAGGAATCGGTTCTTGTTCTTTAAAGACAGTGCTTTGGAATGACAGGCAAATCTAGCTTTATAAATGCAATGTGTCTTATATTGTCTTTAGGTTCACTGTTTTGATTACCCCCACTTCCCAGATAACAAAATGGTCTGTATCTTGGATGTTCTCCACCTGTAGTATGACTGGGCTCTATATTTTGTTATTAATTCTCATCACTTCAGTTTTCTTTTGTTGATTAATAGACCAGTCTTCTTTGCTTCTTTAACACACTGATCCATTTGGTCTAAGCACTTTGTTAGTATGGGAGAGGAGGCAGATGAAATCAGGTCCATTGTATGAGCACTTTGTTGTGTATGGGAGAGGAGGCAGATGAAATCAGATCCATTGTATCAGCACTTTGTTGTGTATGGGAGAGGAGGCAGATGCCATCAGGTCCATTGTATCAGCACTTTGTTGTGTATGGGACAGGAAGCAGATGCCTTCAGGTCCATTATATGAGCATTTTATTGCGTAAGAAAGAAGAGCCAGATGCCAATAAGTCCATTAAGGTCACCAGGTCCTTTGTATGCCATTTTTATTGTCGGAGACATTCTCATGACCCAATCAATGACAAAAAAATTACAGGCCAAAAAAATGATTTCTTGTTTATTCTAGTTGTTACTGGAAATGGATGATTAAGCTTAGTTGTTAACCATCCTATTACTGTTAAATGATGATGGTGAGTATTGGTGGAACCCTGAAATGGTTTATTGACTTTTATGTCTCCGTTAATACTGTCAAAGGCTTTCTCAAAATCCACAAAGGTGATGTACAGTGGGGACTGCCATTAAATGGATCTAAAAATTAAACAAGTTATTTTGAGTTTATAAAATTATTTATTGTATAATAATGAATCTTTTTTATTTAATATTACGTCTCTTTTCATTTCATTTACTTGAATACAAGATAATAGATATAAACATGGTCAGTGTCAACACTTTGGGACACAGGTTATAATAAAAATATATTTGAAGATTGGTCCATCTAGTGGTATCTCTTGCTATAAGGTATTTATGGTGAGCACTTTTATTAATTGAATGGAATCCACCACATTTTGATTTTATCTTGAACATGTATGATAATGAAATTAGCGCACTTGACTATGTACTAACTGGTGAATCTATTCTAATAAATCTATTGAGATGATCAGAGAAAAAAAAAGAAAGAGTTCACAGAGACCTAAAACCTAACCTAAAAGGCATGTTTGAATTATAATAATAGTGACTAGGATATGTTCATTAGGTCTTAACCTAAATATTAATGCGAGCACTGTTTGAAATAAAATGTTGAGCTTTCATCATACCTACAAGCATAGGCTCTACATTTCTTAATCCTAAGTACCCAGTTTGTTCATTTAACATCATCATATCATTAACTTGAATATCGTTATCTTTATGTTGGAGTGTTCAGATGACTAGACTAATATATAAGAAGAACTGCGCAGCGATTTCGAAATCAGGGAGCTCTCCATATAGTTTTCTTTCAATTGGGGTGTTTTGGGGCCAGTGCCTTGTACGGGCCTTATAGTAAATTTTTATGCTGTCAATAACACATATCCCGCATGGGAAGCGATCTTCTTTGGCGAACTTAGAGGAGAACGGCGTTACAGAAGTGTCCCCGCCCACCCCATGTAAGCGCTATAAAGATCCACTCAGGTGCCATTTCACCTTTAACAAAAGCTGCGAGACAAACATTTGAGACTCAAATAAAAGCCATTATTGAAGAAAGGCACAAAAGACGGAAAGAAAACTTAATTACACTGCTAGCAGAAAACAGCTTTGTCTTCACTAATTTCGGGAAAATATGTAGGTCGCAACTGGGTTTGTGTATTTATGTGAAACGCTGCACTCAGTCTTAATCTTCAAAATCAAAGACATTGCCATTATTATCATTATATGCAAATTATGTCAAATAATTCGCAGGGATTACACACAAAAAGTAATCTCATTGTCATAACTTTCTTTCAAATCCTAAGAACTTTCTTTCAAATCCTAAGAACTTTCTTTCAAATCCTAAGAACTCTTTTAAATTATTGAATATTAGGGTCTACTGTTTTTAGGTTTAATTGTAATATTTTTATTTTTAATATAAACATTATTATTGCTGAATTCACAACAAAATGAAATTAAGCTAATGAGAACCTTGTGCCTCCTACAGTTGAACAATATTAGAAATTTCAAGCTTACAATCAGCCAGTCTATTTCTTTGCTTATTCATTAGGTTTGTTACACACTAAATCTAAATGTATGTTGATGGAAAAGCTAAAAGATAATTCCATTTTCGATCACAGTTTTGAAATTTTACTGAAACATTCAAGTGCAGCCATATTTCTGTTGTGCCCTCCTAAGTTAATATTCTATTTTTGAAAAAATAATTTTGCAAATCTTTTTTTTTCCTGCAACTCAATTTCAACATCAGTAACAGATGTTTAATAATTGTCATTTATATTTATTTTTTTTATACATGTATTTATTTACATCCTAGAAGCAAATTGTAATTTTTCCTAGGGCATTGTTATATGAACTGCATAGATATCGATGTCCTAAGGCAATAAATCATTTGTCAACAAATAAATTATGTGAGATTGTAAACCCTTTAAAATAGATTTAATATCTCGATAAAAGAGAACATGATATAATAAATGAAAGTTCATTTCTTTCCTTGCAGTCGAAGGCTGGTTTCATTCATTTGCGCTAGAGACCTATCATGGAAAAACATTTTTTTAGCATGCTCTAAGTTATTGCCAACTGTTGAATCTCCCTTTTTAAAAAAAAAAATAATCAAAAATTGTATTTAAGAGCTTAACAAATTGAGAAATAACAAACCCCTTTCAAAATGAAGCGAACTTCAGTTTAAAACAAGAGCTTAACATGTTGCTTATCATTAGTTTCCCAAAACTGTTGAAAGATGAGCTGATTTTCAGCACGGGTTTGAATTTTATTTACAATTTTTATAATTAGATTCAAATAAAAATGAAATAGCAGGCTAAACTTTTATTAAGATGTTGCCTGTGTATTATAACTCATAAGGTAATAGTAGATAGATCTGTTCTTTATTCTATATTATTTATAAAGCCATTGTAGCATCCGACCAGTGATGGTTCCCTGTATGCCGTCATAAGCTACATAACTAGACAATTTTGAAATAATATTTCATCACTAACAAAAAAAAGCCTTTTTTTAAGTAAAATATGTTTTGAAAAATTTAAATTTTAATCAAATTTTCAAACAATATCATAAAAAAAGCTATGCATTTTCCTAAGAAGCCGCTAAAAGATATCTGCTTTGCCAGGGTTTTCTTTGTTTTTAAATTTGCTTGAATAGTAGATTTGTATGATTGTTCATGAATATTCTTAAATTATTTGTGGCTAGTGCTATAGGTTCATGAAGCAGACTTCATAAAATTGCCGTCATTCAAAGTAGTACATTGGAATACAATATTCCATTACATACCAGCGAGAATTCGTAACAGTACTTTGTCAATGTTTTTTGTTTAAAAAAAGGTTAAATTATTCTATTTTAATGTTAGCTTTAACATTGTTTTTTTTTATTAACATTTACATATTAATATATTAACATACGTAGATAAAATAAACTATAATTTAATGGGCGTATTACCTAGTTTATCAAATCATGAACTCTTATGCGTGCAAGACCTAAGGACACTAGAAATCCTCCAATCAGAGCAAAAGAGTAAGAATTTAAAAATAGAAATTTGGGATTTCCTAACTCAATTTCTAACATTGTTTCTGTTCTTAAGTTAGAAGCAAGCTAACTATAATTTGTCTCTATTAAGTTTGTCAGCTTTAAATTGAAGAATTCTTTTGTTTTCTTTCAGAGGAAAAGAGTGATATCCCAGATGTGTAAATACAGTCGGACTGGCAATACCAGATGCAGTGCTGGAGAAAGTAAGAATTGAGATAGAGAAGTTCTAATATGCTTTTTGGCAACTTTGGGCTAGTTATAGAGTGTGTATGTGTTGAGTATTGACTGAAGTAATACATGACTTTAACTAAGATGCTTTGACATACCTTGTATAAAAGAGAATACCAAATTTTTAGTAAAATTTGTTTATATATGAGGTAGTAAAAAAAATATAGGTACCATTTTCAAACCTTGCAATCTATGGGGGGATGATGTAAAGCCTATCTGTGGCCAATGGTTAATGAGGGGTGTCATGTGGCCAGCAAAATGACCTTACATACATTAGGGATGTAAAGGCAGTTATTAGTAAATAGTCCAACAAAATGTGAATGGATTAGCTGACTGGAGCTATATTTCAACACAGCCTGAACAACAGGATGCAGGAGATTTTAGGAGATGAAAGAGAAAAAAAAAACATACACGCAATAGACAATGACATTTAACAATAAGGAAATTAATACAAAGTTAAGTCATCATAACCCTTAAACAAATTTTTACAACATGTTGACTTTAGCATTCCCAGGCATGCTATCCTGTCTCATATTGATGCTTGGATGGAAACAATCAAAGGCGGAAACAATTGGGCTAATGACAGAACAGTGTACACTGTTCTCATTCAGGTCAGTGAGAGGGAGCTCTTGTTCCCTTTTGCTGGCCTAGAGTTCCAAGAGTATAAGGCTCAACTCTAACTGACAGTTTCAAGAAGACTTTGGCATTAAAGGGACATTCTTTTTTTTTTTTCTTCATTCTTTACACAAGTAGAAAGCTGCAGCAATATGGCTGACAGCTTCAATCTCTTTTCACAAACAAACAAATGCATAATTTGAAGCAATAAGTCTAAGTCTATTTGATAAACATTGAATGCACAATGCATGAATAGATCTGCAGATCAGAAATAATCCTTCACAAATTTATTTAGTAGGCTAAGCCAGAGTTTAAAAGATTTATTCCTTGTAAAACATATTTTGGATCTATCAAGGAAAATAGATACTCCTGCTGGTAATGTTATTCTGATTCAACCAAAATCATTTGATCTTCAAATTGTATTTATTGGCCTGAGACAAAATAAAAAAATTAACTTACATTACTCTTGTGGTACAAAACTCATCCATGCATCATAGAAGAATAAACATTTCAGTTCTAACATTTAAACTGAGTCAACTTAGAGTTCTGAAACATAAATTGAAAAATGGGTGTCTTAAAAAATGTCTTTACCTGCAAAAATTGTGCTCTTAAGTTTGTACATTAATTTGACTGTCAATAAATAAGCTCTTTTTCAATGTGAAATATTTCACTCAAAAGTAACTTACTCTTTTATGAGATTTAAAGTTAGAACTTAGAAAAAAAAAACTGCTTTTCATATAACTTAAATAATAATTACATTCACAATATACTCACCATTTATTAAAATATAACTTTTTTTTTGTTTTACAGCTTAGGAGATTCCTTTAGAAATTAATATTACACCATAGCACAAGCCTCCTGCAGGATGGCAGAGGGCAGGATTCAATGAAACAACAGTCTGAAGTGTCTTGACCAGGTAGGCACCACTTGTTGCTGATGCTCTCTGCAAGGAGTCTGAGAAAAAGAAAACAGGAAGTGTTTAAACACCATTTCTTTAATTCTTGTCTAAATTTTATGTGTAGCATTAACATGCAGGTTGTATTCTCATAGAACAAGGGTAAGCTAACTTTTTTTTAGAGAAGGCACCATGAAATCCTACTTTTTTCATATATATATATATATATATATATATATATATATATAGACCACAGCAACCAAAATCCTAGTCTACAATGCATCTTGTGAGCACTCTTCTTAATGGTAGTGAGAGCTGGTCTACAGACATGTATCAAGAGCAAAGATTAAATAGCCTTCACTTATGCTGCCTCAGACGAATAATGTGCATCTCCAGGAGGGATCATGTCTTCAATCAGGACGTTTTGAAATTGGCCAATATCCACAGCATCTATGCTCTTCTGACACAGAGAAGACTTCGATAGCTCAAACATGTCAACTGAATCCCTAGAGATATGTTGATCTTGCAGAAGGAGTCAGACCCAAGGGCTACCCAAGACTAGCCTATAGATATGTATGCAAGCAAGACATGAGAAACACAAACTTCAATGAAAGTATGTGGAAGGAAATATCCCAAGAATGGACAAAATGAAGACAGACTGTGCATGCTGGTATGAACCTCGTCAATAGCAAAAGAAATAAAGCTGACTTAGTCAAGAGAAAGAAAAAGAAAGCTGCCCATATCAGCTAGCCCTAAAACAGATGCATTCTCATGCATGAACTGTGGCAAACTCTGCTACTCCAGAATCAGCTTGATTAGTCACACCTTGAGATGAAACCAAGACCAGTGATTCCTCTGGGCACATCCATTGTCTTTCAAGGCAGAAGGAGTATATGTATAAGCCAGTAATGCCCAACCTTATTTGGTCTGCAAGCCAGTTTAATTTTTGGCATTCGTGTCGCTGGCCATATCACCAAAAAGAAAAAAATATATATATACAATAAGCTATTTTTAATAGTTTTATTTGTGGAGCTACTTACATAAATTAATGTCATGCATGAAGTTTGCCTAAAACCAACCATATCTGGCTGCATAGATGAAACACCAAGTTGGAGCAATGAATCTAGATGTTCATCCGTGAGACGATTAACTAACATGGTTTTCGCCCATTTCATCATTGAAAAGTTTGTTCACAAAAAAAAGTGCTTGTAAACATTGCGATCATCCTTAACGCTTGTATTTCTGTCTGAAAACCTTTGAAAGTTCTGTGATTCAACACTTGTGATTTGATGAAATTTTTAGTGCTGAGCACAATCATCATCACATGGTCCAGATTCAAAACCTTCCCACAGAGATTTTGTTGGTAAATGATGCAGTGAAGCCACTGGGGTTAAGTTCTATTTGACACAACAACTTTTTTAGCAACCCTTGCTGTCAGTCCGCTGTGACATCCAACCATTATTCTAGCGCCATCAGTAGTCACTCCAACTAATTTATTCCAAGGAAGAGCAAGGTCCTCTATGATGGTTGATACTTTTTTGAACAGGTCTTCTCCAGATGTAGTCCCATGAATGCTCCTCATAGCTGCTAACTCCTCTGTTATATCTAAATTGCTGTTTGTACTGCGAATAAATACCTAGAGTTGCGCTGTATCAGTTATGTCAGTGGCAATAGAAAACATTTTGAATTCTGCAGCTGTCTTTTAATTGTAAAGACTGTAGCGGAATTTTCCAAGAATTAAAAATGGCTGTCTAGTCTTATCGCCATTAAAAAAAACAAAAACACTTGTGTTCTTACAATAAAAAAATATTTACTATGAATATTAAAATACCAAACATAAAGATAGAATTCATCCAAGAAAGAGTGAGAATCCTAACTTAAAGAGAATATTTTTTAAACATTCTAGTTTTTTACATTTTTTTTTTTTACATTTTGTTTTAATGTTTTGGTGGGCCAGATAGAAGAACACCGGCCTGCATGATTAGTTTGGTCATCTCTGGTATAAGCAATTGTACCATTTAGAATTACACAAAAATAAATTTACTGTGACATATCACTAAAATTATGAAGAAATAAATTTCATTCATACACTATCTGACCAATTTTTCAACTAAGATTTCTTATATTGAAAGTATTCAAAATGTTAGCACTCTGCAGAGCTTTACGTAAACCTGTCACTTATCTTGTCAATACATCTGACTACAGTTCTGGATTCCTTACAAAGCTTATATCAACTTGCTCTATCAGCACCAAATACCTGATTTCTCCCACTTTCCCTTCTGGAATCAAGTTGAAACTGCAAAATCATTATTGTCCCTAACAAAACATGAATCGATTGAAAAATTTACACATTTTCCGTGGCTACACAGCCCCAACTGCGACCTACATATTTTGCCTCATCTAACACAAGCATATGTGTAACATACTATGGGAAAAAATCATAATTAGAGATAAGAGAATGCTTGCAACTTATACTGATATCAAGAAAATAGAATGAAATATTTGCTTTACCTTGCCTGCAATCTTGATCACTTGATGCCAAATAATGTGACAGAATGGGAAAATCTCATTTTCATTTAGGTATAGAAGATCATTAGTTGTTATCTTGTTGGCATGGACAACGTCCATTGCTGTGGACAATGTCAACACTAGTTTAATCCAGATGTTGTTTGACGGAAACACTTCTGCCATATTGAAATCTGTGTTGCAGTTTGTTTTCCTCTGTGTTCATGCCTCAAATCTTGCACTGAGTTTTAAGTTTTTATGAGCTTTTGATCATTCTGGGTTCAGAAGTTTGTATATGACCTAAGGGAAAAAAGCAATAATCAATACATTCATCAAATGCAATATTGGGGAAATTGATATTCTGAAGACATTTAAAACATCAATAAAACTTTGCAAACAAATTTGCCCCAGCTATGAAAAATTGTTGTGTGTATTAAGTGTATAAACTAAATAGACCAGAAGTTAACATTGTTTTTATTCTCCAACTTCCAAGACATTAAGACAATATTTTCAACTTTCTTTTGGTCTAACTGTTTAGTGTTAAGTGCTTTCGCCGTGATGAGTACTTGAACTAGGAACAAATCCAAATGAGGTAACACCCAACTTAATGCTGAACATGAACACAGATGAAAGGCCAACAATCGATAAATAGAGTCGACTCGGTGGTGAACAATAATAAACACTTTTAATACTCAAAAAAAGAACAGTTGAATGTCGTACTATTACTACCGTGTATATAATGCTTCTTATTTCTACTGTGATAAGAAAAGCGTCTTCTTTCTAGCATCGTCTAGAGTGTTTTTACTTTTTAAAGATATCTCACGTCATTTGCCACTAAGTAAAACTTTCCTTTTATTCCCGAAACAAATACCTAATTCCTAATCATGTCATAACATTAGACATTGAGGAAACAACTTTATATTGGTCTCACTGGTTAGGTCTATTGCTTTATGTCAACCCTTAGATTGGTCTCTAGTTGCTATTGGCTTGAATGGTCAATCAGCTGCTGTGTGCCAACAATCTTGGTTGCTTTGACTGACTAGTAGCTGTATGGTAAAAACTTGATTGCTTTGATGCACTACTAGCTGTATGATAAAAAAGGCTGCCTTGATAGAGTTCTAGCTGTATGACAAAACCTGGCTGCCTTGATAGGCTACTTGTTGTTTTGTTGACAAAATCTTTATTCCCTTGAAGGACAATGGGGGGTTCATACAACCTTGTCTACCTTGGTGGGTTATTAAAAAGTGCACATCTTTGACTATATTTATCTCACTATTCCTCATTCATCCAAATTTTTAGCAATACACATAGACCAACCTAATGACTTAATGCCAACATGAATTAGCTGTTAACTGTTAGTGCTGCTTCATGGCTACATTGATGGTAACTTGAATGTATGAAATAGAATATGCTATGTGTTTACTTAGTACTGATCCCATCAAGGTCATAAGCCATCTTAATATATCCCCCCCCCCCCCCCATCTTAAAACCCAAAACATGTCTAGCTATACTATTGGTGAAACCCCTCTTACACATACACACAAGAACTAGGCCTTACATAATATTTGTTTTTCGTTCCTTCTAAAGACCCCTCTACTAAAACCGTCCTGCTTCATAGAAGCAATTGTTAACCCACCCATGCCCTTTGTTGACTGTACTCATTAAATAGACAAAAGATTTGAAATAAAATAATTTGTCCAAATAATGTTTGCATGGCTCAGAATCTCCCCCCCCCCCCCCCCCCCCCCCCCCACCTTTCCACCAACGCCTTAGACTAATCAAAGAACTCTTCATTATATTATATTAATTGAAATCAGAATTAATAAAGACAAGGGAAATTTTTAAAGAAAATCTTTATGAGAGACTGATTAGCAGTGTACAATGTTGGAGGTAAACCAAAACAGCTGCTGATTACAGAAAGGCAACAAGTTTTGGTGTCACTGACAACACAAGGATAAAAAAGTCTTAGAAGAAAAAGATTAAGAGATCTGGATTTTTTTTTTTCAATGTCTTAGATACAACTAGATTTAGGAATACTTTTTGTTAATTTTTTTTAAGGGTTCTGGTTTGCTATATTTATAGCTCTAGCCCTTTCAGACTTAGTCATCCCTGGGGCAGATGATGTAAAGGTCAAGTTTTTCTATGGCCCACGGTTAGTGAGTGTGTCATGTGGCCAGCATAACGACCAACCACCTTTACTTTTCCCTAACTAATGTCAGGTACCCATTAGAGCTGGTTGGACTCAGAAGTGCCCTAACGATCATGAAAGTAAAAATGCCCGTCTTCACCAGGATTCAAACCCAGGGTTCATAAGTCAGCACTTTACCAAGCAACCATGCCTCTAGTGTATAGCTCTTTTTTTTTTAAAATCCAGATCTATCTTGAGTTTAATCAAATCTAGATGTAATAAAAGTCTAGTCTAGATGTATCCAATTTAGACTTTTAGTCAATCATCACAAATAATGCATGCTATGGTTTATCGTTGTTATTTTATGAATACCAAGTTTTTCTTTTACAAAATGTAACAAACTGCAGGGATTTTAGATTTTGATCTTTACTACTTTAGTTAACTTGAGCATAGTTAAGAATTGAAGGTATATAGACATATCTATATAGATCTAGTATTATAGTCAAGATATCTATACCTAAGTCGAGAATTCGTTAGGTCAACTAATCTTGATAGTGATAGATTTAGCATCATATAGATCTATCAATTAGTTGAATTTCATGTTAGATGTTGTGCTCAGTCAACCTATTGATCATTGTTGGTTAGATCTGGACTAATAATAGCGTGAAAGATAAGACGTGTGAGTATTCTAAACTTTTTTCGTCAAGTTCATATTCTAGATTTAGATCTATTAAGTATTTTTCTTTATCATTGATATTCATATCCCTAATCCCTGTCATTTAAGTATTTTAAGTGTCATCCAATGAAACAATGAATGATAATGAATGGTCACAATGAAATGAATGGGAAAAAAATCTTATAATGAATGGGTACTAAATAATACTTAATTAAATTGAACAACGGTACATTTAGATTATATAAAACAGTGCAGATTTATATTCTTAAAGTAATTAAATAGATTAACAAGGATGAGACTTGAAATATTGATCTAGATTTTTAGAGCTAAGCTTGATAAAATGTTGCTTGCTTCTAGCCTTCTTAGCCCTTTGTGAACATTACTCAGGATTTTCACGTGATTTTTTATTAAACTTTCAACATGGAAGAGCATACCTCTTGTGTTTATTTCAGTATATGAATTATTTTAATTTCGCATTATTACCTGTAATATACATTTAGATTTAGCTAGATATTTATTTAGCTTTTAAAAGTATATGCCTGCCCATGTCTCTTATTGATAATAAAAAAAATATTATTCTATACACATTTAAAACCATTTTTAAGTGCCAACGAAGCCCTAGGTCAACTTGCTTTTTATTAATTATAATTAAGATGGGAGAGAATAAAAAACCGATTAATAATTGGGATATTGTCTAGTAACACTTGTAAACAATGAAAACTTTTTTTTTTAGAATCAGGGATCCTCTAGTCTAGATCTAGATAATAGATCTAATCTAGTAAATATTTAAAATATTTATTATCATTATGAATGATTATGATGCTGTTCTGACTGAGTGTTCGCCTCGGATACTTTTATCATTATCATATTTATTTGTGAAATCAGAATGTAGATATAGAGTCTATATCCGTAACATCGGCTGTTATGAATCATTGAATGTAACTAAATGTAGACTCTCTTGCTCTTAGTTATTATAACCATATAGATTAGATTTAGATCTAACATACATTAAGACTAAGACTTTGAAAGAGGAAAAAAATCTCTAGATCTAGAAGTCTAGTTTTCATTCCCCTCTAAAGAAGCTGATTGTCTGTGTGCCTGAACTTTTGTTGTCAGTGCTGTTTCAAGTGTTTCATTCTGAAGTTATTCGGTTTTCCCCATATTATTATACTTATAGGGAGAGTAATTGATTGCTATAATAGTTATATTTATTAAAACTATTTTGACGGGCTATGCCATATATGTCGAATTGTTGGACAGCTTATACTGATTACAATTATAGACTTTAGTTTTATTTCTATCTTGGAACCTAATGTGCTAAGCTAACACCTGTTCAATTACTGTATTTGTTCAGATATTGATGTCTTTGTCTTCTGTTGTAGGCTCTGTTTTGCTTTACAGTGTGGAGCAGTTCAGTTTGCCCCAAACCAGCACTAGTGATTGAATCATACAATTATATTCTTCTTTTTCCCTGCTATAGTTTTATGAAACAATGTTACAAATAATTTGTCCTTTTTTTTTAGAAAACTAGTGTTATGGGCTATTGCTGAAGCTAATATTGTGTTAATCTGTAAGAATAATTGGCTGTGGGCAGTGTGGGCCCACTTAGCTGCATTTACTCTTTGTGACCATGATAAAATGCTTTTACGAATTATAATGACTCCTATAAAATGTAGGCTACATGTATGCCAATTAGTATTCAAGATGCAAATTTTCCTGATCATTTTATTACACTGTAACTATTTATCTTGTTAAATAATGTTTATGTTCAGCAGAGCATTATTCTGTAATTATGGATAACTTGTTCATATATACTTTCATATACGTTGAATGAACTCTTTATGCTGTGTCTGTTGTATTTATGTGTATTTTTCTGTTGTGTTGTCTTTATATGAGAAAAGAGTCCTTGTAATCACATAAATTTCCATAAGGATCAATAAAGCAGTCTTAGTCTTAAACTTCATCATGAGTCTTTAAATTACATTTATTTTTTTAAGAAAGAAATGAGTTATAAACTAATTTTAATAATAGAAATAGATCTATATGAGATCAAATGCCCATTATGGCACAGTATCATTTTTTATTAGGGTTATCCCTCATTGCCCTAATTGTAGCCCTAAACAGCCTAAATGGGCGTGGTTATCCTTTGCACATTGCCCTCATCAGCGACCAATACGGGCTACCCTTGCAGACTGTGGCAAGGAAAAATAGTGTTGTTCAGCACTGCCATGCAGAGTATTGGTTATGTTGGGCTGGTGTGTTAGTAGGGTCTGCCTAAGGTGGGTTAAGAAGGGGCATTCAAGAAGATATGGTTTACGGTTTCATATGGGTGGGCGCAGTGTCTAGAAAGGGATAGGTGTGTGGGATTTATTTTGTTAACAGAGGTGTATGTCCTGTTTTTAGTTGAAAGATTGTAGATTGCTCTATCAGTGACAGGAAATTAATACTGTGTAATTTGTTTGGCTTGGTCTTTGTACATGACTCTGCCAGTGTTTCCTGATGCCCATTGGTTGAGCCACTCCTCGTTGTGATTGTTGACTAACATTGACTTTAGGGTGAGGTAGTTAACAGGTCTATCTGATTATTCCATAGGTGATCCCGAATTTGATAGTTTATCAGCATTTTCATTTCCCATGATGCCAATGTGTCCATGGATCCAATGTGATAATGATATTTAATTTTGACATCATCTGATGGATTATCACACTTAGTGTTGTCAACTCTCTTGGGCTGGTTGAGGTGCTTCTAATGCCGCTCTGCTGATACAGTTATCCATAACAGATATGAGGTATCCAGTGTATAATTGTCTTAAGGTTTCCTTTTTGGCACCCAGGACGTTCCTGCTAGGTGTCTTTGTGATGCCTTTTCTTTTAAATCTGCCATAAAGTGTTGTAGAGACAGTCTTTGGTCTAATTTTACATTTAGATACGTAACTTTTTTTTTTTATTGACTGTGAGTCTATTTTTAAGATTTAATAAACTGACTTTTCTTTGTTTATTTTTGTTTTCCATAATTTTGAATACTTGGAGATGGTTGTGAGGGCTCTATTTAATTTGGATCTAGTCAGCACTGGATATTACTCTGTAGTCCAAATTTTATCCAGAAAAAAATTACAGTTGTTACTTCAAGAGAGAGAGAGAGAGAGATTTACAATGTGTCAATCTAGTCATTTATAGTTTAATCAGAGACTTAAACTGCTAAATTTTTTTTTTCCAGGCTGATGCAAGCAGCCCATTCCATGCTGTAGGAGCACTAGGGAAGAAGGAGTATATTTTATAATCATCAGCTCCACCCCTTTCTTTTCAGACCTTGCAATCTATAGGGAAGATGATGTAAAGCTTATCTGTTTCTATCACACAAGGGTGTGATGTGGTCAGCATAACGACCAACCACCTTTACTTTCCCTAAGTAATGTCAGGTAGCCATCAGACTTTAAAGTAATCTAGTCTCATGGACGTTGAAAAATCACAAAATTCAAAATCCCAATCTTCACTGAGATTTGAACATATAAAACCAAAGGGTTTACCACTCAGTCATCACATCTCACAATCATCACATCTCACAATCATCAGCTTGGCTTTTGAGTTAGTGCTTACACTGAAATGTACACAAGTAGCTAATAAATAAATGTTTTAGCACATTGAAATGTGTAAAAAAAATAGGCTAAATAGCATCATGAAACAAGAATACTTTCAAGTTTTCATATTGACTGTTGATTAAAATGTTCTGCTAGAAATTAATTTGATCACAATAAAAAATAATCTGTCAGCAAGTAGATTGCTCATGAGGTATCTTCATATATTTTGAATATAGATACGTTATTGTACACAGTAGAAGGAACTTTTAGTTGCTCCATTTTTAAAGTGTATGCTTTACTAAGCCTGAAGTCAAACACATCTGAAGTCAAACACTTTATCACAAGGCAACCATGCAATGAAAGGAAGTAATTAATTTTTCTTGTAGACTGTTGTAAAATGTACCACATGCTTTGTTTTCATGTCTTATCTACTGTTTCACTTTGACCTTTGCAATGTTTACCAGAATGTTTAAAGAATGCCATAACTTTTTATGTTGCAGTCAGTAGCATGTGTCAGATAAAAACAATCCATGACTTAAGCCGTGTCAGAGCACTTGATGGGCAGCAGTGCACTGGGTGTGCTATTGTTTGCTTCTGTAATGCTTTTGTATATATAGGGTGTAGTATTATTTCAATTTTTAACTTTGTTGATTATATGAACTTGTACTTTATTGACCTATATTGTTGCATAAAAACATCTGAATACTTTTTTGCCAGATAGTGGATATCATCTAACTTAAGTTTGAAATATTATAGTAGTTAACGAAGTTAATTTGTTTCTATTTCAAAAAGATTTGTGCAGACTCCATCCTGTGGGTCAGTTCATGAACAGAATGATACACACAAAATGTCAGGAGGCAGGATTGGTGAAGTGTGAAAATTCTCCAACCTGACTTGATAATTACTGATGCATTAATCTTCTATATATTCAGTAGCAAAATCTGTTACATATGTTGTACTTTAAAAACAGAATTTCCATATCTTTTCAATGTGAATTCATCATTAAAGGGAAACTCCAATGGTTTTGGCAATTTTTATATAATATGTGTTTTGATTTACAGATAATGAATATATTTTTTTTATTTGCAATAATAACTTAGTTATTGATGTTTTTCTGACATAATTTTCCTGTGCATCCAAAACGGTCAGACTTTCTATGTGACGTCACTAAACCTACTAATTTAATCTAATGACTTACTGTAAAATGGAAAACCATACAGTAAAGTTTACATTCTCGTAAAAGAAATATATCTTTGTCTATGCAGTAAGATCTAGATCTTGTAAGCAAAGAGAAGAAATGCGTGTTAAAAGTAGATTTACATGCTTGATTAACCATGGCAGTGTGTATTTTCTCGCCTGACTACTCAACACACAACAAACACTATCACTTGGTTGTCTTGTTATTACCAACTACACGTAGTCTAGATTAGCCTTACACTGACCAGTTTGTTAGAATCAGTCAGACCTTCGATCTATTTACTTTTTGGGACAAGGAGGGGCCTAGATAAAAATGTGTTTTTTTTCTCGAGTTAATTATCCTAATGCTTTTAGATCTATCTATATATATAACTGTACCTTAGCTCTGGACTAGGCTGTTACTAAGCCTAACTGCTACTGTAAGAATGAAGCGATTGGATAAATCTAGTTTCCCTTTCAGTATTGTTGAGGGAAGTGATGTTTGCCTAAGGGAAAAAACAAAATCCCAAAGAACCCCTTTTTTTTTTTTTTTTTTTTTTTTGAGATGTCAAGAATTTACTGACTAATTTATTAAAAACAAATGTTTCTAAGTATTTAAATAAAAAATGGTAAAATGTTTACTATTACAACTTTTACACAGAATTAAAATATGTCAATAACTCAAATTTGAAAAACCATCAACCATAAGCAACTAACATTTTCTTGCATTTAAATCTGGAATGCATTTAATGCATACATGGCAGATGATGTAGATGGCATCTGTTTCTATGTTCGACATTTAACTAGGGTTTCATGTGACCACTGACTAACTGCTTTTACTTTTCTAATTTGGAAGCCTAGTGCTTTACCACTCAGCTTATTATTTGAAAAAATAATAATAAGATGGAGAAAAAAAAATTTGGCAAGAAAAGTATTAATTGTCTGTGAACAGTTTGTAATCTTTGTGCCCTGTAAATTATTTATCAGTCTAAAAAGTTAGACTTTTACTTTAGCTCTGAACTTTTCAAAAGTTATTTTGAATTTTTTAGTAATGACAGGTTAGATAAACATAAAAGAGTTATTTTCTTTAAAAAAAAAATAAATAAATAAAAAAGACAAACACACACAGATAGCAAAAAGAAATTATTCTATCAATAAAGAAAATTGAATGAAATATGGACGAAATCAATACCACCTCAACATCTTAAATAATGGGCAGTATATATGGTTAGGGGTTCTAGTTTAGAGTATTACCCAAAAGGATGTCACCATACAAGTAAATAATTTGTGGTTTCCCAGACCTGTTGAGATGGAGATCAGTGGTGGTTACATGTGCAGGTGCATGTGGGGGTAGGTGTGATGCGTACATTTTTTTATGTAAGAAATAAAAAAACTTTATTATTAACTTGCAATGAAAAGCATTTGAAATTTTTTAAAGAATTATTCGCCTTTTCTTGTACAGGTCAAATAACATGGAGGAAAATTGTATGACCAGAAGTCAACATGTCGCTGGGACATTATGATTAAGTTTTGAAAGTATTTAGTTCAGATGATGTTCCTACATGAAGTCCTATAAAGTACATGGATGAAGATGTGAATAGAGAACTCAACAGGGCATTGGGACATTGGGATTAATGTGGTTTTAAGTTATTAGACCATTGTATTTTATGTCAGTCTTGTTTTGTAATTTGTTATTTATGAATGTGTCCCAAGTCACCTTGTAGGTTTTGTTTGTAATAATTGACAGACTGTTGTTCATCTTGTTTGTGCTTGTTAGACAGCCATTTATTAAAATGTTGTTTTTTACTTGCTTTAATGTAGTTCTGTTATGTATTTAGCTTTTGAGTTTGAAAGTATTTTTTTACTTCCTTGAATCTAGTATTTATTTAAGAAGGTCTTCTCATTTCAAGTCTATCTAGTTTGGAATGTGAAACTAGGTCATTTCTTAGTTTTCTTTTTTTTTAATTTTAAAAAGTAATCTATATCAATATTTGTTTAAGTTCTATTAATTTTTTTTTTAAGAATAATGAGTCTTTTCTAATAAAGGTGAAAACAACTTCAAGGAAATATTCATGGCTTTTCATAATTCAATTTATCACTGAGATGCTAGGATAAACATGAAGTTGGTTTTAAATAATTGCAACTTTACTAATAGTCTTATTTGTTTATTTCTGTTTTCTGAAAGTTTATGCATGTTGATTCGACTATACACATCCACCCTCAACATGCTTACAATGACTTACTACATGTGACCAGACACTACATTTCCCCTATCACTTACTGCATGCTTACCTTACTATACACTCACATAGCAACTGAAAAATAATTATAATTCTTTGAGATTTTCAGAAGAATAATTAGTTTTTTTCTGATACAGGTCAAACAACATGGAGGAAATTCCATTTCCAGAACTAAACATGCCTGATTGCCATTGTGATTGAGGTGAAATGAAGTTTAAGTCATTAGAATTTTATTGAATGTTTCTTCAAGAAATATGACAAAATAAAAACATTGCAACGTACTGCATGTTGACTTAAGAATACAATTCTTTTTTGGCTCATTGCATATTGACCTGGCAATATACACATGTAGGGACTTGTTGCATATAGACATGATTTCTACAACATTTAAGGAGACAGGTTGTATATTGACATGAGGTGTAAGGTAGTTAAAAAGGTGATTCGACAGTCATATTCTACTTTAGAATAGTCAAAAGCCTTTAGTTCCCATCTACCTAACTCATGTATGGCTCCTCATGCTACACCTCGGCAACAGTCTTGGTTAATAGGCTGAATACTTGAGTGAAAACAGTTACTTAACAAAAGGATTTGTAAAGTAAATTTTGTATTGATAATTAATATTTGTTTTTTTTTTTTACAGAAAATTAAAAAAAAAAAAAATACATTACATGGTTCCTAGCGCTCCTAAAATCTGTTGTTTTTTGTTTTCCTCAGGCCATAATGATAACAAGATAGAAAAAATTTGAATCAGTAATTGAACAATGAAACGAAGAAATACCAATTTCCTGGCCATTCTACATCATATCAAAGAGTAAAAATAATCAAGCTGTTGTTTGTCATTAAATTATAGTCATATATGAATAGTCAAGTGTTATTTTTTAAAAAAGAAACTGTTACTGATATTTTGGTACACACACACAAAGAGAATGTGAAACATATATTCAAAAACATCCAACATATCAAGCAAGAAACAAGTATTACGTGATGATCTTTTGAATTAAATCTCTCTTTCAAAATATTAATAAATAAAATTTTAACCAATTATAAATAAAATAATAATTCATTAGGTACAACTTTAAAATATGTCTTTGAATTGATATAGCTCTAATAAGTTAATTTTTAGTTAAAAAGAAAACATATCACAACCATACTTTTTCACCCAAACTGAAGAAGGGATGTGACATTAAATGTAAATTTAGTCAAAGATTTTCTTTTAGTGAAATGAGTACATGGAGTTCAATCCCTTAATGCTGAGAAGAGAAATGCTAAAACAAACAAATATTCACATTTGACTAGAGTAACACCTTTAGTAAAATCATTACTTTTTAGAGTCTCTTTAGGATGGAAGACTTACAAAAGTAAAGTATCAGTAGACATAAAACACTGAAGCATAATCTTTAAACACAAAATAATATCTAATATAATACTCAAAAAACATTAATACTCAGAAAAAATAAAGGCACATTCCTCATCCCATAAGATACAATTGCCCCTACCCTCAAGAAGCGCTTTAAAAACCAACAGCAGCTCAATCGGCCTCACTGACAAGAGAAACAGCTGACAGGCTTCCAAAAGAGATAGCTTGAGAACTTTTACAAATAATGCAAGATACACCTTGGAGATCGAAAGATGAACTATGAAAATCTCAACTTTCAGTGCATACAGTGCAGTGGCTTATTACATACCTCTTTTCAAGTCGCACATTCCGAATGGGTGTGCAAGACCAGGGGGGGGGTGCAACCATTTCTCGAAAACGGCTCAAACGATATAGCCTATCATAGAATATTATTAAGACTTAAGTAGATTTATACATTCCCTTAACCAGAATTTTTTTCGGGGGGGGGGGGGGGAGTAAAAATGTTGTTTTTAAAAAGCTTATAACAACTTTACTTGTGTGTCTTGTTTTGTTTTTTTTAAACAAGCAAAAAAATCGCTTTATAAGATTTAGGCTTATATAGACTTACCATTTTTAAATAAAACAACTATTTTTTAATGTCTTTCTTGTTTGACAAGAATAAGAGGTATATTTTATGCTACTTATCTGGACTAAACTTGCATAGAAAACACTTTTTTTTTCTAACATTAAACCTAGTTACGAGATTTTAAAGCAATGCCGATTTTAGGTTCATTTTCGCCCAGCTCATCTTGCAAGAAGGTATTGAAAGTGCTTATAGATTGGGATCAATCATTATTTTAACACATAAGGGAGATACGCGTTTTTAAATAAAATTTGACTTGAAATGATTGATTCTCCTGAGCCGACAATGAACTTTAGAGCTCACTCTGATTATTTCTCTATTAAATTTTGACTTTTAAAAAAAAATCTAGATCTAATTAATAGAAACGATGCCTGGCTATTGAAGGGTCGAAACATTTTGTCAATATTTCCACGCTAATCTTAATTATAAGGCAATTGATTGCCAAATTTCATGAGAATTGTGTTTAAATTTATTTTTAAAAAAACTGAAGATTACAAGTTGTCCTTTGGATGAAGAGCGAATTCATATAATCCTTTATGACCATTGTTTTTAGCTGTGTTTAAAAGGAGTAAAGCGCTATGAAGTTTTAATAAGCAGTGTTATTTTTAGTAGCACATCTGTTTTGTACCCCTGCCAGGAGAGAGTCGAGCCAAAGCGCCTTGAGATACGACCAAAGAGAAGGAGTTAGTCTTCCAGAGGCCAGGATTGGTTATTCACACTCCCCCCCCCCCCCACCACCACCCCCTCAATGACTAGAAGCTTATTTTATCTCATCCACTCTGCATATTGTCCTGGCTTCTTAAGCTATTGTTCTGTTACCTCTTCTTTAGTGAGACCACAGCCAAGTCCCTCGCGGAATTTTTCCTTCTTCCTTACCACGAGCAATGTTTTGTGGGAAGCGTGGTCGAGAGGCTAAGTACGCTGGTTCACAAATGAGATTGAACCATAGCGATGTGAGCAATGCTATAAGCATGAAAGTAGCGCTAAATAAAATCTATTACTATTATTATTATTTTTAATGTTCACGGTACTTGGAAGCTCCCATGTGATTATGATTCCTCTTCTCTGTTTTCTATTGAGGCATTTCCTAGAGAGTGCCACTGTGGGCAGTGGCGTAGCTAGGGTGGGGGTGGAGGGGGAAGAATTTGAAAATCCCCCCGGGTCCCCATTGGAGGGGTCCCCCAAATGAGTGTTTATTACATTAAATATTAAGCAAAATGAGGGGGCCCCCGAAGAGGTCAAGGCCACAGGCCCCCGAATGATGAAAAATTCCTAGCTACGCCCCTGACTATGGGGACGGTGAAAGATTAACACCAAATGTGCTATCGCTTTCTCCACATGTAGAATTATATTCACATGTTTACGCTGGCTTTTTCGTCCATTGGATGTAAGTGATCATAGACTAATGTTTTACATGAATACTTTGTAAGTTCATAAACTCTGAAATATAGGCTAGAAATACCGAAACCTGTCCTAATACATGCATTGCAAACAGCGTAACCAAGGGGAAATCTATCAGGAACACTAACTCATTGTCGTCTTGGTTTTTACAAAGCTTGTTTCAACTTACTCTCTGGCTGGTCAAATGTTTGTACACGTTATTTCTCCCACACCCAATCTCGGATTAAGTTGAAATTTTGCACAATTTTTTCTTTAATCTGAAAACACAAGAATCAATTTTTTTTTTAAATAATCAACTAACATTTTTACTTTTGGTAACTAATTATTCTTTTGGTATCTCGATCAAGGGAAAGACACTGTATTTGACTGAAGTGGTGGTATAAGCTAAATTAGTCCCCTTTATAGGTCGCCGCTCTAAATGGAAACAAATAATATATAAGTATATAATCTTCTCTAATTTTAAGTACCTCACTAGCAGAGTGGTTAGCACGTTGGCCCGAGGAGTTGTGAGACACAAGTCGTTCCCTTTTTTAGCGGCCCCTAAAAGGGGAAAAGACGCTATTAGTTTTGTGTGAAATGTCTGTCCGTCTTCAATGTCAGCCAAGGCAAGTTGGCGCCTAAGCTAATTTTTGACATAATGTGCAAATACAATTTACGTAGTCGAGTGTCGAAAAGTTGCAAGCTTCATATAGGCCTATTGGACTGAAAAACCTGTTATTTAAATTTGCATAACTTGAAAAATGAAACACTACTATTTGAGCCCTATGTACAACTGTACAACTAGCGGTTGAAAATCTCCCTATAAATTAAATTGCTGATTACAAATTAAAGACCTTTTGATCCACCGGGCATTTGATATGACTATTCTATGACTGAAGATTTACAAGGGTCACTTTTGGTCATAGTCTTGCACATCATCATATTAAATGTCTCTGTACAAATTAATTTGTCTTGCAATTAGTGCATTAAAATATATGTGCATTAAAATACATTATATCTTGTAACATTTTTATTACATTTTGTTGTTGTCGTTGCTTTTTCAAACGAATAGGTCTAAGTAGTTTATAACTATTGCGAGCGAATATAATGTAATTAGAGTTTTTGCCTAGAGTTTATGGACGCCATCTTGACATTTTTTAGCATAGGGCCCCTCAAATGCTAGGGCCGGCCCTGCCACTAGATGCCTCATCCACAGACTTAACACCACACCCTGCCTCAGAGTCCAGCGCCGGCACTGATGGGATCCCACCCTTGGCTCACAGAGCAGAGCCTAGCGTGAGAAGGAGTGGACGAACGAGAGCCACCCCTACGTGGCACAAGGACTATGACATGGGCAAGTGGTGACAACCCCTCAAGTTTTTTTTTTGTTTTTTTTTTGCTACATATTTGCTAGATCTGTATAGTATTCGATATTGATGTATATTATGTTCTACGTATATTATATGTTCTATTCATATTTATAATGTTGTGTACATACCAATGTTGTCTGTTGAAAATGTTATCAGTGTATCGTAGTATCATCGTGTCACTGTATGTGAAAAGGTTATTGTCTACAATATACCTCTTTTCGTGGTGAAAGAGGGATGTTTATATGCCATTGGGTTCGTTTTTTGGAATGTTGTAGTGAACATGTTTCGTCGATATAAAGGAAAGGATGTTAATATTTGATATGTAAGTTATAGTCTTTGTGAATTATGTGTCTTTGTTGTGAACATGTCCTCCCTGCCTAAGATGGCGTCCTGTGTTGTTGATTAAAAGTGTTCGGCCCTACTACGACAATAGTTGCCTTAAATCTTCAGGACATACTTAACAGTAAATGAACCAACAGATTCGGTCAGCCAGATGGCCGTGGTTCAAAAGCCAAAATGGGGATTTAAGGATCTGCATAGACACAAGACATCTAAACACTGCTTTAAAAAGAGAACATTTTAAATTACCAGATTTGGAAGCTGTAATGCCACAGTTCCTAAATGCAAAAATATTTTCTAAATTAGACGTAAAGGAGGCTTACTGGCATGTACGTCTAGATGAAGAGTCTAGTCTCCAAACAACTATGATAACACCATATGGGCGCTACAGATGGTCAAGTCTTCCTTTTGGACTAAGTGTAAGTGGAGAAATATTCCAGAAGAAGTTAACAGAAGCATTGTTAGGATTAGAAGGATGCATAAATGTGGCTGATGATATCGTGATCACTCCAAAGAAGAAGCAGAAAAAGATCACTCTGACAAACTGAAGAGATTAAGAGAGAAATGCAAGAGAAATGCATTAAATTAAATGAAACAAAAACAGTAAAGAAACAAGACCAGATAAGTTTCATGGAACAGATCATTAGTGCCCAAAGCCTAACATAAAGAAGATCAAAGCTATTCTGGAAATGAAGAAACCAGAAAATAGCCAAGAAGCAAGAAAATTATGTGGATTTGTCAAAATTTTTGAACAATCTAGCCGAAGTGTCTCAACCATTAAGAGAACTAACAAAGAAAGACTGCAATTTTAGATGGACGGAAAAATGTGAAGGGGCATTCAACAAGATAAAAACAATGATTACCAATACTCCAGTCCTTATATTCTACAACCCCGACAAGATACTTGAAATACTAGTGGACAGTAGTCAACATGGACTTGGAGCTGTACTAATGCAAGAAGGACAACAAATAGAATTTGCTGTGGGAATAGAGCATTGACACCAACTGAAAAAAGGTGGACTCAGATTAAAAATGTAATTACTTGCCATAGTTTTTGGGTTAGAAAGATTTAATCAATATACATTTGGAAGCATTGTCATAATAATAAATGACCATAAGCCACTTACAAACATCTTAAGGAAGCCTGTAAACCAGGCTCCAAGAAGATTACAAAACTTGATGTTAAGGAGCAATCGTTTTGATTTCTCATTTCAGTGGGTAGAAGGAAACAGTTTACACATTGCTGACACATTATCAAGACTGTGCAATCAAGAGGAGAAGCAAGATGACGTTTTTAACATATGCCAGACACAAGTTGTGGACATACCGGATCCGTTATTAGAAAGAATAAAACAAGAAACAGACTTAGATGACACATTAGGTAAATTATCAAAGCAAATCATTAATGGATGGCCTCAAAGAAAACAAGATTTAGACAACACAATAAAACCATATTTTAATTTTGCTGATACTTTGGGACTTAGTAATGGAGTAATTTTAAAAGGAGAAAGGGTAGTCATACCTTTCAGTATGCGTCAAGAAATGAAGAAAAACCTGCATACACCTGCACACATCACATATGATGGAATGATGAGGAGGGCCCGACAGACGATATTCTGGCCCGGCATGGCTGATGAAATAAAACAGATGGCAGAGACATATGCATAATAAATAATAAATAAATATCAGGTGACCGAGCCTCGCTTGGATGAATAATTTGTTAATGAAGGATATATACCCGAAGTCATTTTGGGAATATTGTTGTAATTACGAAAATGAACGATCGGGTAAAGAATATCAATCCGAAGAATTGCTTTTTCGTTCTGTCAGTTCTCAATTTATTGTACATGGCGATTAGAATAGAAAGTCGGTCTAAAAGTAGGCCTATAGAAAACCACAGCTCACGTCTTAACGTTTTACATTGCTTCTTTCGTGTAAAACTATTGGGCTATTATAGGCTTGAAAGAAAGTCTTTGTAGTATAACTTCTAAAATGGTTACTTTCTGACATTTAATATTGCAATTATGACATTCATTATGGCTCTGAGACATGGACACTTTACAGAAAACAACTAAGACTTCTTGATTGCTTTCACCAAAGATGCTTGCGCTCCATCAATGACATACGGTGGCAGGACCTCACTACAAACAGCAATGTCCTTGCCAACGCCGGTATGGACAGTATAGAGGGACTTTTTATGGTTCGACAGTTGCACTGGGTAGGGCACGTATCCCATATGGGAGACGAACGTATGCCAAAGGCAGTCTTTTTTTGGTGAGTTAAAAGGTGGTCGACGTAACAAGGCGCTCCACGGAAATTCTTCAATGACCAGCTTAGGCGTCAACTTTCCTTGGCTGACAAAGAAGAGAGCACCTGGTTGTATGCGGCCTCCGAACGAGACAGCTGCCACAGTGCAGCTAATTCTAGGTGTAAATTATTAAATTAAACCATTATAGTTTATAATAGGGTTCCCGTGGTCTCCTTGCTTTCAAGGAGCTCCTGGAAATCTCCTGAAACTCATAAAAATGTCCTTAAAAAGACAAAATTGTCCTTTTTGGGGTGTCAATCAATATGGTAAACGCCAGTCCTACGCGTTTGATGTTCAATTACTAGATCTAGCTCTAAAAATTAAATTATATGTTACATAGGTTGGGATTGAAAAAAATAGACCCTACTTCTTTTAACTACTTTACAAAACAACGCCTTGATCCAACTTTCTAAAACATTTTCACATTTTTTGTAGTGTTAAAATGTCTTCATGTCCAGTCTAGATATAGTATATATAAAACTTTTTTAGATTAACTGTCATTTTAGCTTTCGTGTCTGTGTTTGTAATGTTATTACAGCGCTTTGAATCTACATTTTGTTTGTTAACAGCGCTATATAAATAAATTATTATTATTATGGTCAAGATGGCGTCCATAAATTCTAGGCAAAGACTCTAAGTACATTGTATTTGCTCGCGATAGTTTTAAAACTACTTAGACCTATTAGTTTGAAAAAGCAACGACAACAACAACAACCTAATAAAAATGTGACAAGATATATATTTTTAATGCGCAAATATATTTTTAATGCGCAAATTGTAAAACAAAGTAATTTGTATAGAGACATGATGATGTGACAAGACTATGACCACAAGTGACCCGGTGGATCACAAGGTCTTTAATTTACAGGGAGGCTTTCAACCACTAGTTGCATAGTTTTATATAGGGCTCAAAGAGCTATTTTCCCAATGTTTAACTTTATCCACAGATCAGAACTTGAAATTTTTTGAGTCTTATAGTTAGGGCTTAGAAAAAATCGCCCATCCCTCTCAAAACTTCTGGAACCGCTAGTGGAGACAAGTTTCCGCAATAAAGACAGACATAGATGGCGCTATGAGAATCTAAATTGACTACCGGTGGACAATGGCTAAGTCTGCTCTGGGTGTGACATTACACAGGCCTACAATGAAAAAATTGTTTAAAAACTAAATGCTGAATCTTATGTAACTTTGGTCGCTGATTTCAGTGAAAATAAGTAAAAAATTCCATCACCCTCAGATTTTTGCCAAAATCAGCATTTGTCTTCTAAAAGGAGAAAATTGTCTTATACCGCTTCGCTAATAAAAAAATATTTTTTTTGCATGCCATTATATCATATTCATTATTTTTCATTTTATTATTATAATTTAAAAATATATTAAACACTAAGCAGTATAAAAAGTTAAAAATCCATGCGAAAAAATTTGCCAAGTTGACATTGAACTCAACGTATTACATCATGCATAACACAATTTTGATGTTGTACATTTTTCAAGTCGGATATCATCTGAGTCTGATGTCATCTTAGTTGATGATATCATACTTGTAATAAGTATTTAAAAGACAGCTTATAAACAAATCTAAGTTAATATAAGTTTAGCAAAAGTCTGAAGTACATATCGAGGAATAGTTTTTAAATTTCTTAGTCAAAATGGCTGCTAGAGGTTGTCGTGTTTCGCCTGATAGTTTCTGCTATATATGTGGCAGTTTTGTAGTGAAAAGACAACAGCGAAATATTACAGATTTTGTAAAGAAAGTATATTTTGCTTATTTTGGTGTTAAATTAGGTGACCAAGACAAGTCATGGGCACCGCATAGAGTGTGTTCTATTTGTGTAGAAGACCTTCGTCAATGGTTTCAAGGTAAAAAGAAATTTTTTCGTTTTGGTATTCCTATGATCTGGAGAGAAGCACGAAATCATTCTGATGATTGTTATTTTTGTACATGCAATGTGGATGGTTACAATTTAAAAAACAAAAAAGAAAAATTTCTATCCAAGTCTTCCAAGTGCTATTCGTCCTGTGCCTCATGGTCCAGATGTTCCTATACCTTCTGTTCCTGAATCACTAGACAACATTGTCATATCAGATGAAGAAAATAATATATCTGAAGAAGAGTTTAGTATTCCTAGCAATGAGCCTCAACAATTTTCACAACAGGAGTTAAATGATTTAGTCAGGGATTTAAATTTATCAAAAGAATCTGCCGAGTTGCTGGGTTCTAGACTGAAAGAGAAAAATCTTCTGGCTGCAAACACATCTTTCTGTTGGTACAGAAACCGCGAAAAAGACTTCACTTCATTTTTTAGTCAGGATGAGGAATTAGTTTACTGTAACGATGTAGCAAAGTTGATGAACATGTTTAATATATATATATTATATATATTGAATATGATTGCAGCAGCTGGCGGTTGTTTATTGATGCATCAAAAAGGAGTTTGAAGGGAGTGCTTCTTCATAATGGTAACAAGTTTGCATCACTACCAGTTGCCCACTCAGTCCGCTTAAAAGAGCGTTATGAAAATTTGGAAATGATATTGTCTAAAATCAAATACAATGAACATCAATGGACCGTTTGCGGAGATTTGAAAGTAATATCAATGCTATTAGGGCAACAAGGAGGGTATACAAAATATCCATGTTTTTTATGTGAGTGGGACAGTAGAGATAAAAACCAACATTGGGTTAAAAAAGAATGGCCAAGAAGAGAACTAGTGCCTGGTGTAAAAAATATTCTAAATGTAAATCTCATAGATCCGAAAAAAGTTCTTTTACCTCCACTTCACATTAAACTTGGAATTATGAAGCAGTTTGTTAAGGCATTGCCAAAAGATGGTCCTTGTTTTCAATACTTGGTAAAAAAACTTCCCTAACTTATCTGAATCAAAATTGAAAGAAGGAGTTTTTGTAGGTCCAGATATTCGCAAGATGATGAAAGATACTACATTTGAAGCTACAATGAATGTTGCAGAAAAAGAGGCTTGGTTATCATTTAAAGAAGTGGTAGCAAAATTTCTTGGGAATTATAAGGATCCAAATTTCAAAGACATTGTTGAAAGCATGCTCAGAAAACTAAAAACATTGGGTTGCTCAATGAGTTTGAAACTCCATTTTCTCAGCTCCCACATTGATTTCTTTCCAGAAAACCTCGGAGCAGTAAGTGAAGAACAGGGTGAAAGGTTTCACCAGGATTTCAAGGAAATGGAAAGAAGATATCAAGGGCGTTGGAATGTCAACATGATTGCTGACTACTGCTGGATGTTGAAAAAGGAATTAACAGAAAAAGTTTATAAACGGAAATGTCAAAAAAGAAGTTTTGAAAAAAAGAGAACAAGACATAATGGAAAAGAATAAAATAAATTTAAATTTTATTACATTTATTAATTGTTAAATCTATATTATGTGATTTTTATACACATTGAATGACGTGAAAACTATGATAAAATGCAAATATTTTTCATGACAATTTTTTAAATTTCTCATTTTCGTATCATTTTTTTTTTCTTGTTTTGCAAAAAAATCTTACGTGATAGAAAAAAACGGGTTTCAATTTTGAAATCAGCACATTAAACTTCATAATATTCAGCATTCAAAATTAAAACAATTTTCCAAAAGTTAAAAAATGCAGGCCTGTGTTATTAGTGGCGTCACTAGGCTTTGTGTCATCCGGTGCTGTAAGCTTTTCTGGATTTCATACTTGCAAACTTATCAATAAATTCATCAAAGCCTACATCTTCTACTATTTCGCTTTCCATTAGATCAAATTGCTAGATAGGAAAGATGTGTTTGCTGCTTCGTCAATCTTAAATACTACTTTAACTTCAATATTTAAAAAATGTTTCACATGACGTCACAATCGGTTACATCATAAAGTTCATCTCTTTCATGG
The DNA here is from genome assembly GCA_030265305.1 of Biomphalaria pfeifferi. NCBI lineage: Eukaryota > Metazoa > Mollusca > Gastropoda > Planorbidae > Biomphalaria > Biomphalaria pfeifferi. The sequence goes on along the minus strand of JASAOG010000003.1, from coordinate 3,775,673 downwards.
CATATTAAGATAATAGTTTTCTAAATCTCATAAATTTTAAATTCGGATCAGTGTTTGCTAAGTCAGGTATGGTGTCATATCTATGAGAATGTGAGTTTATAACCCCACTCCAGTGGGTTTCGATGTCCTATAAAACAAAAAATAATGAAAACGACAGTCACCGAATTCCATGAACGCAGCCAAGGGGGATTTTAAGTTTAAAACCCCCTCCAAATGTTTTTTTACGATTAAACCCCCTCTTCAATATAAGACTAAAGCAAACACGTCACCGAATTCTATGAGCGTGGCCAAGAGGAGTTATGCAAAATAATACCAATAATAATAATAAGTACCAATATATGAGATGAACTGCGCAGTGGTTTCAGGGAGCTCTCCAAATAGTTTTCTTTCTATTGGGGTGTTTTAGGGCCAGTGTCTTATACGGGCCTCTTGGTAAAGAGAGCAGTTTTGGAGGACATGGTCGGCATTCTTTTGTGATACTCCACATGGGCAGATTTCACTGGTTCCAATTTTGAGCTTCCGGTACATGTGTTGTCGCATTCTGTTGTGTCCGGTCCTGAGTCGAAAGATTAGACGTTGGTCTTGTCGGGATAGCTTATAGTAAGCGTCATCTTTCTTGTGATTTGGATGATAGCTCGTCCCTTTCTCATTTGTTTTATTTACAATTAATTTCTTCAATTCTTATGGATAGAGTGCAGAGTTTATTTGTGAGTTAGTTCTCCCACTCTTGGCGAGTGTGTCAGCCTTCTCATTTCCTTCTAGTTGTATATGAGCTGGTATCCATTGAATAACAGTTTGTTTTTTTGTTTTTTTTTTGCTGTTGTTGTCACCTAAATGACGATAACATCGTTGATTTGACCTCATTTGGGAAAATCTGATTAAAATTTAATTTCCCTACCGAAACATCGCATATATATATATATATATATATATATATATATATATATATCTGTGGCATTTTAAGTCTCGAGAGACGATCTTTTCCCTTTGCAACTTCTTGTGTGACTAAAGAGGCCAATCCTTGATACACAGCTGCGATCGCAGGTTGGGCATATATAATCACCAGGCGCCGTTGCATTTTCACCCTTCTTTCTGCTTCTGTTGTGTATGACATCTGCAATCTTCGACCCTTCCTTTATGCTCTCTCTCCATGAGGATCTGTTCAATGCCACCTCTTCCCAGTTGCCAGTGTCGATTTTGAAGAGCTTCATGTTGCGTTTGCATACATCCGTATAACGTAAAAGTGGGCGACCAGCGGCTCTCCTGCCTTCTATTAGATCGCCATACAGGATGTCCTGTGGAAGACGACTTACTGCCATTCTACGAACGTAGCCAAGCCAGCCAAGGCGTCTGCTGCTGATAAAAGAACGGATGTCCTGGCACCCTGCTCTTTGTAGCACTTCCTCATTGGTTATCTAATCTTGCCACCTTATTTTAAAGATCCGCCTTAGGCATCGGAGGTGGAAAACATTCAGCTTTTTTTCCTGCCATGAGTAGGTTGACCATGTTTCACTTCCGTACAGCAAGGTGCTCAACACACAGGTCCGGAAGACTAGGGCTTTAGTACTGCTAGTCAGCAATATATTGTCCCAGACTCTTTTCTGCAGCCGTGACATGGTGGCCATTGCCTTGGCTATCCTGTTGTTTATGTCTTTATCCAGTAGAGTGTTGTTGGATATGATGGAGCCAAGGTAACAAAAGTGATCAACAATTTCTAGTGGTTGGCCATTAATGCTTACTTGAGGTGCAGTGTTTGTGTTTTGGACAAGTATCTTAGTCTTGCTTTGACTGATGTATAAGCCGAACTTCTGGCAAGCAGCAGATAATTTGTCAACCAGGCACTGTAGCCGAATATCAGAATCAGCCACAATAGCTGCATCATCAGCATACAGGAGTTCCCTGACGAGTAGCTTCCTATCCTTGGTTTTTGCCCGCAGCCTTGATACATTAAATAGTTTTCCAGAGGATCTTGTATGGAGAAACACACCTTCGTTTATGTCGTTGTATGCATAATGCAGTAGACAGGAGAAGAATATGCCAAACAGAGTAGGTGCGAGCACACATCCCTGTTTGACACCACTGCAAACCTCAAAAGGTGCTGATTGGGCTCCATTGAATTTGACAGTGCATTTAGTTTCCTCGTGAAAACACTCAATGAACTGCAGTAGTTTGGGAGGGCAACCTATTTTCCTCAGGAGTTTGAAAAGGCCACTTCTGCTGACCATGTCAAAAGCTTTAGTCAGATCAACAAACACGATGTAAAGGGGTCTGTCTCTCTCTCTCTGAATTTCTCCTGCAGTAGTCGTAGAGAAGATATCATGTCTATAGTGGATCTACCACTGAGACTCTGGGTAGACTCTAGAAGCTATCACTTGCAGCCTGGATAGTGCCACTCTAGCAAAGATCTTGCCCACTATACTGAGGAGAGAGATACCCCTGTAATTGTTGCAGTCACTCCGATCCCCTTTGTTCTTGTATATTGTGACTATAGTTGCGTCACGCATGTCCTGTGGGACATGACCTGTTTCCCAACAGCGGCAGAGGAGAAAATATAGAGTTCAGGGAGCAGGAGTGATTCGTTGACTTTCACTACTTCCACTGGGATACCATCACTCCCAGGAGATTTTCTATTTTTTATGCAGTTAATTGCTTTTTTAAGGTCACTAAGGCTCGGAAGATCATCTAGGCATTCCAGTACTGGAAGATCTGGTAGAGAAACCAGGGAGACATCGTCTACTGTATGCTGTGTGGCATAGACTTCGAGGTAGTGTTCAGTCCATCGTTCTAGCTGCTTGGTTTGTTCTGTAATTTTTTCTCCTGATTTGGATAGAAGGGGGGCAGGCTTAGACACTGTTGGGCCCAGGGCGCATTAATGCCATCAAATAGAGCTTTGCTATTTCCTGAGTGGAGACTGTCTTGGATTCTGTTGCAGGTATCCCTCCAAAAGTTGTTAGCACATTTTCTAGACATTTGTTTCGCCTCTTTATTAGCACTTTTGAAGGCCTCCAAAGATCTTGGACTTGGCTTTGTCTTGTGAGCGAAGTGTGCAGATCGCTTTTTCTCGATGCAAGGTTCCATATGTGCTAGATTCGCCTCAAACCAGTCTACATTTTTGTGTTTTTGAGGCCCAAAGGTGGTGATTGCCTAACTGTAGATTACATCTCTTAATTTCTCCCATCTGATAGAGATGTCTTCTTCATCACTTAACGAGGGGATTGAACTGTTCAGGAGCTCGCCAAAGAGTATAATTATATATATACATATATATATATATATTTATATATATATATATATATATATATATATATATATATATATATATATATATATATATATATATATTTAGTCTAACTAGCCCATCAAATGAAATGCTAAAAGAACTCATTCGGTGCACCAATGTCTATGAACCCCCGAGAAGCTGCTCGTATAGAAGACATTGTTAGTCTAACTAGGACGTGTGACGTAATGGAATTTTTTTCCTTTGACGTCATATGGAGTTAATTCTTTAAATGAAATACTTAAAGAAATCACTCGGTGCACCTATGTCTATGAACCCTCAACAAGCTGCTCGTATAGATGATATTTTTAGTCTAACTAGGCCGTGTGACGTTATGGCGTTTTTTTCCTTAGATGTCATATGGAATAAATTCTTTAAATGAAATGCTAAAACAACTCGGTAATAGTAATGTTTATTAAACATTAAGCGCTCTTGGCGAGATGGCTGCTCCCTGTTATCTTATCTTATATAATACAGACGTTACTTCAAAAAAGAAGATGATTACGTCCTACGCGTCATGCATTTAGTCATGCATATTAACCAATGACTTTAATTCTGCCAAGTCACTGGTTTTTCTGGCTAGCTCAGGCAACCCATTCCATGCTCTAATAGCACTAGGGAAGAAGGAGTATTTGTACAAATTTGTCCTAGCATATGGGACGAGGAATGTGCCTTTATTTTTGTGTCTTTCAGAGTATTTTATTAAATTTTGTTTTTGTATTTGAAGATTATGGTTCAGTGTTTTATGTATAATTGCTACTTTACTTTTGAGTCTTCTGTCCTGAAGGCTTTCTAAATTTAGTGATTTTACTAATGGTGTTACTCTAGTCAAATGTGAATATTCGTTTGTTATGAATCTTATTGCTCTATTTTGTGTATGTTCCAGTTTCTTAATGTTTTCTTGAGTTGAGGGGTCCCAAACGGTGGATGCATATTCTATTATTGGCCTAACCAAGGTTAAATAACATTTTAGTTTTATGTTCTTATTTGATTTACAGAAATTTCTTTTAATAAATCCTAATGCTTTGTTTGATTTTTTTTTTTATAGTTTCATCAATATGTGGATTCCATGACAGTTTTTTTATTTATTATAACACCTTGGTATTTTGCGTTTTTAGTCTGTGTTACTGGTTTGCCATGAATAAGATAAGTGGAATTAATAGGACTGATTATCTCTACGGTCTCGGTTTCATACCCTGCCATCCTCCGTCGACCAGCCGGAGATTTTACATTAAATTTTTTTTTACAACGTCAAATGAATCTGAAACATTGTTACTTTTAACAATCAAAACAAAATCGCATCTTGAATATTCCTTGCGAATATGCGGATCCGACAGGGTTCCGTCTCCCATGGGGGCCGCCTCTGAGTTTGTGTGGCAACACAAACTCTCTTTGTAATCTTGTTAAATTTTTTTGGGGGGAAAAAATTTGTCTGAAGACTGTTGTCATTTTATAAACACTAACTAAAGGTCGGCTTCCTGATGTTATGGTGGTTTTCAATAGCTTTGATTTCTTTAAATTAAAGTAGAGTGTTCCCCGCACTTTCATAGGAGTCGCGTTATTTCTAGGTGTGAAATTATTAAATTAAGCCATTGTATAACTTATAACAGATTTCCCGCGGCCTTCTGTCGATTTACCAGGAGCTCCTGGAAATCTCCTGAAATTGCAAAAATATACGAAAACGTCTTGGAAATATCCGGAAATTATTAAAATCTTTAGAAACTTCATACAAATCTCCTGAAATATATTAACAAAAATTTTAAGGTGTCATTCAATATGGAAAACGACAATCCTACGCGCGGAAAAAAAAATGCATTATGCAATACCCGTAACCTAATTCTGGAATCTAGTGAAAGAAGCTTCTCGTGCCTCAAACTAATGAGGAATTACTTGAGGTCAACAATTCTCAAAGATAGATCAATTCTTGCTATTGAGCGTGATCTATGTAGGAAACATAATTTTGATGATATACTGTATTGCTTCGCTACACGCAAGGCTCATAAAGTAATTCTGTACGTAGTAAAGAATGAATAAAAGCCAAAGACGAATTTTCACTTATTATCCGTATTCCTACCCAAATGTGGCCCCACGAAATCCGTTTCGCATAGGGCCCCACAATGGCTAAGGCCGGCCCTTCTTTTTAGTGACGAGTGAATACAGAGTGGATTACTTGTTCTCCCCTCCTCCGCTTTTTTTTTTTGCCGCTAAAGTTACGTGGGGTGACTCTAGTCCGACTTGCAGAAATAAAAAAGTGATCTTTCCTTAACTTCTTGGTGTCAGGAATGGTTGAGCCATGAAGAGAATTATATATAGATAGTCCAACCACGGCGTAGCATACGCCTCTATTTTGCAGGGCCGGCAAGGCAACCTATGCTATTGCAGTGGGTCCTGCACTGCCATAGTGCCCACGCTAATCCTAGGTGTAAATTATTAAATTAAATCATTTTATAACTTATAACAGATTTTCAGCAGCCTCCTGATTTACCAGGAGCTCCTGGAAATCTCCTGAAATTATAAAAATATTTTGAAAACTCATACAAATCTCCTGAATTATATTTACAAATATTGTCATTTTGGGGTGTCATTCAATATGGAAAACGCCAATCCTACGCGCGATAAAAAAAAACACGGCATTATGCAATACCCGTAATTGTGGAATCTAGTGAAAGAAGCTTCTCGCGCCTCAAACTAATGAAGAATTTCTTGAGGTCAACAATTCTCGCTTTTTAGATTGAAACATTTGGTAATTATTGCTATTGAGCGTGATCTGTGTAGGAAATAGAAATTTTATGATATACTGTATGACTTCGCCACACGCAGGTCTCGTAAAGTAGTTCTGTACGTAGTCAAGAATGAATGAAATGCAAGAAGAAGAAATTTTCTAATACAAACTCATAAATTTCACTTATTATCCGTAGCCCTACCCAAAATTTGGCCCCGCGAAATCTGTTTCGCATGGGGCACCACGACGGTTGAGTCCGGCCCTGCTATTTAGTGACGGGTGAATACAGAGCAGATGACTTGTTCTCCCCCCTCCCCTCTTTTTTTCGCCGCCAAAACTAGGCGTGTTAGAAATAAAAAGAGTGATCTTTCCATGACTTCTTGGTCGCAACGGTTAAATCAGGCGCTGCTATTTTGTGACTACTACTTGTTCTCCCATCCCCTCTTTTTTTTTTCGTTGGGTTACTCCAGTCCGTCCGACTTGCAAAAATAAAAGAGTGATCTTTCCATTACGTAATGTCCAAACTCTTGAGCCATGAAGATATATATATATATATGTATATAGATCACACAGATTTATTATGTCTAGGTTAATATCCAATTTGTGTACATGACTGATGCAAACTAATTGAAACAATTACATTTAATAAAAGCCTTGTTTTTTTGTGTATGTTTTTTTTTACATTTTGAAAATGTTTTTCTTGTTTGACATTTTGATGAGAAAAAATGTGATCAAAATTACTTTAAGCAAGGTTACAAACACTTGAAATCGGGCCCCAAGTGGTCCGCTCAGGCAGGTTTCAATATTTTCAGAAACAATATCATAAACTATGAACTACAAACTATCAACAACTACAGTCTTATCTCCGAAAGTGTTGCCGATACTGTTCGACTAACGACTTGATTCGACAGGATACGGAGATTTGTTAATATATTATTACTACATTGTTAATAGTCATATGTATTCAAGGAATTGATAGTTATAACAGTGAACCTGGCCTATCTGATGTTGTTAAATGGTTAGGCTTATCTAATGGATTTAACTTTTTTGTAAAGGGCCATTCTCTCAACAAAGAAACCTTTACCACACACACAAAATAACTTTTGAATTTGTGCTTCTACATAAACTGCCTTTGTAATCTCGTAGGGACTATGACTTTGTTAATTACATGAACATTGCTAAAATCATACCGGTATCTAGGATATCTAGTTTATGTGAAGTTCGACTTCAGCAGTCTTCCGTTTCGTCCATACACTGTGTTTCTTTAACTGTAAGGCCATTACTCAAGTTAATCTAGATATCTACTTGTGAGCTCGCCACGGTATTTATAATTGAACTTTACAACAGATGCATCACTAAAATATACAGCCTTCATGACTGGTAATGAATTTAACAGATAGACAATCAATGGGAAGTACTAAGAAGAAATGTTTATTTCTATTGTAGGAATACAATCAATAGAGTACTGTAACATGATCGAAACATGTAAACATTTAATAGCAAAACCAAGATATCAACAAACATGCAGCTTTTAATTGCTTTTGATAATTTCATTCAGCTTGGAATCTACCATATGGTCCATAAGTTTGTGTTCATTATTTATACAAAGGGATATCATATACTTTTTCTAGATTTTAATTAAAATTATTCTTTAAGCCAGCGGTTCTCAACCTTTTTATTATCGCGGAGACCCCTTTTTACAATTCATTACGTATTCGCGACCCCCAACAGTAAATTATTTTTGTTTATAAGTATGATGTTAAAAAATTATAATTGTATGCCTAATGTAAGTATCTGACTTATCTTATCTAATACAGACGTTACTTCAAAAAAGAAGATGATTTGCATTGCCAAAGCTTTATTTTTAATCACGGCACAATATGTCATTATATCTCGAAATACATATTTCTCTTTATTATCCATTGACCAATAAATGAGATAATTTCTTTATTACATGTACTTATTTGCATTTGTATTTCATATTCACATTCCACACATATGTGACCTTTTTTTTTGTATTTAAACTTTATAACAGGCTGTTTCGAGAGATAAATATATTATTGCAATTTCAAGAAGAAGGTGCAACAAAGACAAATGAAGACATGACTGGAAACATTTGTGTAATTAAGGGGGTCAACGGGTCAAAAATAATCATTTTTCATTTTGAAAAATCGATTTTTCAAAAGTTACATGTTAAATGATATTATGTTAGAATAATATCTTATAAATGATACATTTTAGCTAAAATCATTAAAATAAAGGAATTTTAATGTAAAAAATGAGTTAGAAGGGGTAGGGGTAAGCTAATTTTGCTCTAAATGTTGAAAAAAATCGCCGTTTTACGATGCCGATTACCACGTAGCCCGCCATAAAAGTGGGTAATTTTTGGTATCTTTGAAAAGCTAACGGTCAGCTCTACAATTCCATTTCGATGACTCATTCAAGTAAAAATAACCATAGCCTTGAAACTAATTCAAACTAGACCACTCACTACACGTGTATCTATTCAAATCCGATTGGATCCCGATGTGTATTTACGAAATAAACAATTTTGATTGGTTCCTTCCAGTCATGTGGCTTAGATGTTTACAGCAACAATGATGGCTCATTTGAATGGATAGGAGACCCTTTTGGATATTGTATGCTATCTTTGCCATTATTATTTACGGTAAGTACACGTTTCCTAATATTTTTTTATAGATCTAAATATAGAATTAGATCTTGCCTAGCATTATTATCAAAAATAGAGCTAGGGGTCGTACAAGCATGTATTCACAACCATTCATAGTATAGTCATGCTATTGTTTACTAAGCTTTAGGACGTTTAGGTACTAGATGTGAGTAAAGTGCGAAGTTCGAGCAGCCCCGATTTGTCGAGAGGTTCGAACAGTTCACTTTTTATTGCTAAAACTTTTTTATTCCAATGTTTACCATATTACTACTATATTGCTACTGCGCATGTACCTTTTTTCTTCACTTCCGACACATACTATTTCCTTTTCCTTGTAAAAGCTAAGTTCATGGTGAGGTCAAACTCAAGAGGTGTGGAATTATTCTTTTTTACTACCCGGTAGTGAAGGAAATGGGTAATGGGCTTAAGGCTATTTTTAAGTTTGATTGCTCATTAGCTTAAAGAGACTATTTGAAGTTGTGGAGGGTGGGAAATGGTGCAATGGATGGTGTTCTTGCGCTGGAGTAAAAAGAAATGACTTGATAGTGAAAAGTAAATATTAAAACATGTTTTTAGATATATTTTCTTTGATCTGTTCGAACTTTCCATCAACCCGATCGAGCTTACTAACTGGGGAAAAATCCGCTCGAGGAAAAGTACGCTTGGCTATACCTACCCTACACCACTTTGACCTCATATTTAATTTTAACTAAGACTAGTGATACATCAAATACAATTTATTTTTATAGAAAAAAGGACGAGAAATTCAGAGATATCATCAGTTTTTTCATAGGTCAGACCGTTACGGTGCTATAAAAATCCAAACTTGAAAATTGCTGCTAGCGGGCTTAATACTTTCGAACTTAACTAGATCTTTTACTTTTAGCCTTAACTTAGGCTAAGGCTACCCCACTGCTCTAGATCTAGATTCATATTCTAGATGCCTTAGTATTTCGATTGATCTAATTCTATAAAATAGATCTACATCTAGAAACTGGATTTCGTTTTAGATTATAGATCTATCATCGATCTAGTCTACTTTACTTACTTTATTAGTCTAGATCAGTGATGCCCAAAATCCGGCACGTGGGCTAGATCCGGCCCGCGAATTGGTTCCATCCGGCCCACCGAAATGTCGGCACAAAGTGTAGAAAATCCGCTACTTCCCCCCTCCTAAAGAAAAGGTTGAAAAATGTCATTTACCTACGATAGGGGCCTCAATTGATTGTTATCATACCTTTAACATTTGTGCGTTTATGAAATTGGACTCTTCATGTAGAATTTACCCCCCCCCCCCCCCCCCAGAAAAAAGTGAAAGGACCTTTACTTTTTGGTAGAACATGATGATAAGCTAATATATTTGAGTTGTAAAAAAAGTGTGGTTGTTTAAAAAAAAAAAGAAAGAAACGCACATAAACGGCATTATAAAACAAATTTGACGTCTTTCGAATAAAAAGATTGTTTAATAAAGTCTAGAGATTGGAAGATTAATGTTAATATTTACCAAAAAGAGACAAGAAAATGAGTCGTTGCTAAAGCTAGCTATACTGTTGCTCATATTTTTAGTAAAGAAATGAAGCCGTTTTCTGACGCACAAAAAAAAAAAAAAAAGATAATAATATCCCATTAATGAAAGTACTAGATCCACTGGTTTCTAATTAAAAAAAAAGGTTTCAGGTCAATTTCATTTCGTTTTTGTACCTTTCCTTTACCTGGCCCGCGACATCAGTGTCGGAAATTAAAATGGCCCGCAGGTCGATTTATGTTGGGCATCACTGGTCTAGATCTAGGTCTAACCATTTCAAGAGCAGTAAGATCATATTAACGTATTAGATTAGAATCATTAGATATAGATCTAGATCAAGATGCTACTTTTTCTAGATCTAAAATAACTTTGATGACTCAAGAATAAATAGTCTGAGTAGATAATGTAAAATTTAGCCTATAAATGAGTAAGAGAGTCCTGCTATTGTAGATTTATTTACTACATCTAATTTTACTGGGCTACAATGGCATACATACATTAACTTTTTCCTTTTATTTCTAGTCTCAGGTTCTCCTGACTACAATTAGAAGTAATGATCTACCTAACCTGTTACAATGATATAGACATAGATCTACACACAATGGGAATTAGAGGTAAGAAAAAAAAGCCATGGCAATTCATTTTTTTTTCTAATATTCTTTTTTAGTTCTAGATTATATATTGAGTAAATAAAATATATATATATCATTTTGAATATTTTCATAATATTTATATTTTCATTATCTTTATATCAACAGATCAAAAAAACACTTTCAGTACACTGACCCTTCCTTTTGTTGGAAGAAAACATCACCACATAGTAGTACCTCGTCAACCATCTACCCAGCCATCGACCCCGTCTGAAAGCTGCCAAAATACTGCAGTATGACATAGAAGTACTTCATAATCACATCTATCCTCGAATAACAATATATTTAGTTAATTCCAATGGAAAAAAAACTTAGTATGTGACTAGCTTTACATGTTAGAATGAAAAAAAAAATTCCATATTTTCGAGTGACCCCTGACAAATTGCTAATCGACTCCCAAAGGGATCGCAATCCACAGGTTGAGAACCCCCCTGCTTTAAGGGATTGTAATTGTTGGAACTATATCTGATTTAAATACAAAAGTGTTCAATACATTTAGAAATAGCTTACTTGTATCGTTTTCCTTTTGTTTTAATTAGATCTAGTTAGTTCAATTATTTGTCTACCACCAATGACCTATATCCCCATGCTTTTTTTATTTATCTACCACCAATGACCTATATACACATGCTCATTTACTCATCTAACACCACTGACCTATAACCCCATGCTTTTTAAGTCAGTTGATTGCTGACGTTTTCCATCAGGATTTTTTTTCTTCATTGTTTGTTGACTTGGAAATGTATTAGGTCTTACATTTTTCATTGGTGCTCTCATTTGGTAGAGAGGAGTCATTGTTTTTTTCCAATTGGTAGACTTTTGGATCGGATTATTGAAATGTTTCTCTGTTGTTGGAAAATAAGCAGAAGAAATATATTTGGTTCCTACCTCAATATTTTTTGACGCAATAAGTTTATAAGGGTTTTCCCTTTCCAGATCATGATCTTGTTTTACGATTTGGTTTATAACATTTTTACCATTAATCTTTTGTTCTTGTATTTGTTGCTCTTTTATCTTCTTCTCAAGCATCTCTTTCTGAAACATCTTCTCAAGCATCTCTTTCTCAGAAATCTTCTCAAACATCTCTTTCTCAAATATCTCTTTCTCCATGTCAAATTTCTCTTTGTCAATTATGGATTTTTCTAGCATCATTTTATTATACATTGGTTTGTTGATAAATTTGGTGTCCACCAATTCTCTGCCATTCATTCTCATATCAGAATTATTTTTATTGGTCGTCACTCTATTTAGTACAACTTGCTCCTTCAATATTTTATCATATATCACTGTAGTGTATATCTTATTGTTAGCTAGGTTTTTGTCTTTAATTGCATTTTCTTTATTAATTATCTGACTGTTATAAGTCTCTTTGTTGTTCACATCAAGTTTACTCATGTTTTTATTGCTCAGATCATTCGTCTTTCTATTGTTTCTATCCTTTTCATTCAACTTTCTATTGTTTAAATCTTTGTCATTTAATTGTCTGTTGTTCAAATTCATTCTTCTGTTATTCATATCATTCTCCTTCATATTTTTATCACTTACCGGTACCATTTTGTCCTCTTCAACATTACTATTTTTGAATAGAGATAAAATTATAATCATTCTTACTTTAACAAGACTCTGGGGTACGCCTTTATTTTTTGATTCTATATCTTCCAAGATTGTTCCAGGATTTTTGTTTATGTTAAATATTTTTCTATACATAGAAATATCCGTATTTCCCATGAGTATCCAGTTTATTATTTCATGAACATAATCCAAAAGTTGTATTTCTCTCTTAGGATCTTCGTATTCCTCACTCCAGAGGAGAAATATTATGTCAGAAAAAACTTTTTTGAGAAAATGTTCATCTTTTATTAAATTAGTGATTTCTTCTTTTTCTTGGCTGTTTAATTGAAGTTCAGGAAAAATCTGAAAAAAACTTTCACTTTTAATTTCTGAATTTGCTTTGTCACATGTTCTTTTATCCTGATTGAGAATATAACCTGCATTACAAGAACAGGTGTATGTTTTATTGGGCAGATCCAAACACTTGTGAGAACAAGGCGCCATTAAGTCTATACAGTTACCTAGGAACAGAAAAAAAATGATGTAATCAGACACATAAATTATATTTACAAATGTCTTTAAAGCAGCAAATGAACTTTTCATTTTGTGTCTACTTTTCAAGAATCTACCGAAGAATGAATGCACATCTATAAAGCCCAGAGTTTTCATTTAGTTATTTTAAAAGGAAAGCTTTTTAATGCAATACTTATTATATATAATTATTACTCATCCTGAATCTTCGGACTCACATACTATGCCTTATTATTACAATTGTAATTAGACTCTTATTGCTACGATTCACGGGTGGCAGCACCAACAAGAAATAAAATGGAGCAGAAATAATTATTTTATTAAATTCCTTAGTAGGACACTATCATTAATTAGTTGGATGTTTAAATATTATTCGAAAATAACAGTCAGTAAAGCTCTAAAATTTATGTGGATTAATGTCTGTCATTTGATGCAGTTTACAGAGCTGACAAAATCTAACAAATTGAAGAGAGGCAACTCAACGAGGGAGCAAGATCCTGTTAATTACAGATGATAAACAATATGAGCCCCGCACTTTCATAGACCCCGCGCTAATTCTAGATTAAAATTATTAAGTTGCAAAATATACGAAATAGTCCTGGAAATCTCCAGAATTTATTAAAATTGAAATTTTGGGTATCCTTCATTATGGATAACTTCAAACCCACAGACGATAAAAAAGGCATTGCCAGCTTTCATGTAATTAAATAATTGGGCTAATTTTCACTTTAACTGGAAGTTCCAATACTTAATTTACTTAACTAGTCACTGTCATCTAATATATAAAACAGAAAGTAAGGCGTATGTATGTCCAGCATAGAAATCAAAACCGTTTGACCAATCTTGATAAAACTTGGTATAAATGTTCCTTGGATCATGGGCGGAGATCATAAATTTAATGTCCCTCCATTTATCTTTATGAAAGAATTGAACTTTTTAACAAATAGGGTAAACCTATTTTCGTGGCAAAGAAAACAAATTGAAAGGAACATTAGCTAAGTTTGACATAGATCTAAATTCAATCCACTAGATTTAGTAATATCCAAATTAAGGCCCGCAGGCCGCGGGTAATATTCGGTTAGAATAAATATAAAAATTAAATCTAAAATTTCTATCTCTTTAAAAAAAATTCAAAGCGATATTATTTAACTCTTTCTCTCCGTAATTATTTACCACATTCTGGTGGAATCAACGCTGGTAATTGTCCATCTTTGTTAGCATATTGTAACGTTGCCTCCCTTACATTTGCGTAATTTTTTTAGAATTGGTGTATTTTTATGAAAAAATCGCTTGCATAATTAATTTGATAAATTTAACGGTTTGCTTTTAGAAAACCGAAAGTAGCCGTTGCACTTAAACTTTTTAAGCCGCATTTAATGGTGAAATAATATTTTTCATATCTCTTCTAGTTTTCGAGATCTGAGTGTGACAGACGGACATTTTGCACAAACCTAATAGCGGCTTTTTCCCCTTACGAGGGCCGCTAAAAATGCAAACGACAATCCCCAAATTCCTAGAGCATAGCTAAGGAAGATTTTGATTTTAAAACCCCCTCCGAAATTTACAATAGAACCCCTCTTCAATTTAAAAAAAGCAAATTACACTTTGAAAATGCTATGAGCGTAGCCAAGGGGGTTTTGAGTTTTAACCCCCTTCAGCGGGGTTTAAAGCTAAAAATACCTCATCAATATTTTTTTTTAAAAGCCATATACACACTCCAAATTCTATGAGTGTAGCCAAGGGGGTTTTTGAGTTTACCCCCCCCCCCCTTTTTTTTTCAGTGGGGTTTCAAGCTAAAAAAATACCTCATCAATATAAAAAAAGCAAATTACACACTCAAAAATCTTTGAGAGTAACCAAATGGGTTTTAAGATTAAACCCCCCTTCAGCGGGGTTTGAAGCGAAAAAATACCTCTTCTATAAAATAAAAAGCAAATTACACACTCAAAATGCTATGAACGTAGCCAAAGAGGGTTTTGAGTTTAAAGCCCCCTTTATCGGGGTTTGATGCTAAAAAAATACCTCTTCAATATAAAAAAAATCTTTGAGCTTAGCAAAGCCAATTGGGAGTTTTGAGTTTAAACCCCCTCCTCCAGATGGCTTCTTCTTTTTAGTTTAAAACCACTCCAGGTGTTATTGAGTTTAAAATCCCCCTACAGAGAGTTTTGAGGTTGAAAACACCCTCTTCAATATTATTCTAAAGCAAACTATACTCACCAAATTCTATAAGCGTAGCTAAATGGGGTTTTGAATTTGTTTGATTTTTAGTTTAAAACCCCATAACAGATGATTTTGACGACAAAACCTCCCTTTTCGATATAAAATCTAAAGCAAACTATAGTGACCTAATTCCAAGAGCGTAGCCAAGAGGGGTTACAAAATTTCTATCAGTGGCTGGACTTCATTAATAAAGTGCAGTGGATAGTAATCTGCCGAAATTGAAAAAGACTAAATGTGGCTTAACAAAGATGGCTAAGACGGATTTCAGGAGTCAGTTATAGAGATCGGGTCTCAATCAAGGAAATACTATGCCGAACTGGGAGTCGAGCACTTGGTAAGGTTGTGACAGAGCGTCGCATGAGGTTTGCGGGACATGTTCTCCGACAAAATGAATTACGCATAATAAGAGTTGCATGACAAGGATGCCATTACGAGGAAATCGCAAACAGGAACATCCAAGTACAACATGGCGCTACACTTTCATGGAGGTCCTCAGAGCAGGTGGGAAGAGGCTTCAGACATTGCCAGTGACAGATTTTGTGGAAACAGCTTGCCGCCCATTGAGCCGTACGGCGTGGGAGGATCTAAGTCAGTAAGAATAGCACAGGTTTTGAAATTAAACTTTTAATAGCATAATAATGCACTGTAGATACCTCAGAATATGCATTTTTTAGGCTTTCAATACCAGAAATAGTTCTTGGCGGCGCGCTGGGGGAGCTCACAACGCTCCCCCAGACCCCATTGCTAGCAACGGCGGGGAGTCTACAAATTTTCGACTAACTCCAGGAAGAACCGATTCTAGGGTATAATAAACGTCTTCCTAAAGAATGAAGAGTCAGAATGTAATAAAGATTAATTACACACACACACATATATATATATATTTATTTATTTGTTTATATAAATAGCGCGGGGGGGAGATCCCCCCCCCCCGAAAAATAATCCTGCCTACGCCCATGAGTATAAATTATTAGCATAAGTAATAAATTCGTATACAAATTGTGTGAATGCTATACTAAAATTCGTCCCCCCCCCCCCCCCCGGCCGAGTTGGGGGGGGGGGGGCGATCGCACCTACCGCCTCCCCCCCCCCCCCCCCGATCCGCCAGTGTCAGAAACTAGCATTATATTTATTTGCTTAATCGTTTAATGTTATCAACATTACTAACAAGGATTTAGATGTTCTGCTACTAGACATAAATAGATAAATTTAGACTAATAAACATAAGAATTGATAAATAGAGACTTCATGTTTAGTAATTAGTTAGACTAGACATTTAAAGTGCTTTTCACAAAACATCATCAACAAATAAAGACGTAATATAAGCATACAATCAAAATATAGATCTACCCACTTTTAATATTCTGATTAACTTTGTTGACTTCTCTTTTAGTGATACCATGTCCACTCGAGCAGACACACCTTCCTGGGGCGACACATACGCAGCCTTGACCATCACAGTTCATACAAACAGCTTAATTATAAATCAGATAAAAATGATAGAAAGGTGGAAAGTATTTGCCATTGGCGTGAACCTACTACAGTAACTAGCATACAATAACCTTAATGCCGCTAGCTCCTGGGAAAATTTGGCGCAATTTTAAAAGACTTACAGCATTGATATATATATATATATATTAAATGGGTCCGCCCACAACTCGACCGACCATCCCCACTTGCTACTTATTAATATTTTAACCCATTGTGATATTCAGTCGCACTTTAAAATCTAATTTAATCATTTGTAAATATAAACAGAAACATTGTTGTCGGTACCAAGTTGGACCTTGAAAGGGGCGGTTTTGGAAAAGTAGAGGGGGGCAAATTTTAGTTGAAAAAGTACATAATTTGTGTTGAAAAAATGCACTAATTCTTTATATTACTTTCTTATATCGAGTCCTCCTTCCCCTCCCGCTAATGTCAAACGCAATCATTAGTAGTAAGACCTGGAGAGGACCTGATTTAAAGTTTTCATTCTACCACTTCCTTTTTTCTTCAGAAACAACTTTTAAAATAGGATCGTCAAATATGGCGACAGTTCTAAAACGTTTATTCTCTTGCATGAATTTGTTGCAATTGCAATTATTTAAGGGAAGACTTTGTTTCGGAAAATTTAGAATTCATATGAAACTTTTAAGTGAAACAAATGTGATGAGTTTTGAGCCCAAATACCTTTTTACTAGTCGCCTTTTCCCAACATTTTCTCAATCTCTATTGTGTATATCACTTTAGGCTTGTAACTCACTTTTAATGTATCTTTAAATTGCTTAAAATGTATTTAAAAATTAAGTGTACAGCCAAAGGCGTAGCTAGGGAGGGAGGAGAATTTCAAAAATCCACTGTGCCCCCACATGAAGGAAGCCCCCCAATGATTGTTCGAATTTATTTTTTTTACATTAAATATTAAATGTTATGCAAAATGCAGGGGCCCTCAGGCACTCGAATGATGACAAATTCTGTTTATAGCCTACTTCTTTTTCCGAACTTTTTTTTCATAGCTTTGCAAGGCTATTTATAGTTCTATAACGTAATGAATATAATTAATAACTTAAATATAAAGTACCAGATGACCGAGCCTCGCTCGGAGGAATGATTTTTTAAGGAAAAATATTTACCCGAACTTATTTTAGAAACTTTTTTTAATGACGAAAATGAGCGATCGGGTAAAGACTACCAATCTAAAATCTACCAATGTTTTAGTTCTAAATGACATTGTACATGCCATACATGGCGATTCGAATAGAAAGTCCCCTAGTAGTCTAGAAAAACAAAGCTCACATTGAATCTTTTGCATTAAACTATTGGCCTATTATTGGCTTGATAGAAAGTCTTTTCAGTGTAACTTCTCAAATGGTTGCGTTCAGACATTTAATATTGTAATTAGTATATTAATTATGGCTTTAGTACGAAACATCAAAAGATGCAAAATCTCTACGACAGTCTACGTTATTGGGTAAAACATACACTTTGTAACAAACTAAAATGGCGCATTTTTCCTTAAGGCACTTACAAGCATTACGTTAGTATTGTAAATAAGCGTTTCCCACTGAGCACCTCTGTTATGCCGAACACCTTTAAGCCACTGGCGGATCCGGGGGAGGGGCGATCTTCCCCCCCCCCCCTCACTCGGCCGATCCCCCCACCGAAGGGGAGGGGCTTGCGAATTTTAGTAAAGAAATCACACAATTTGTATACGAATTTATTAGTCCAGTTAATAATTTTTCAACCAATTTTTTTACTATTTCGCCCCCCCCCCCCCAATCTAGTATGTTGGCCGATTTAGTGGGGTGGGGGAGATGGCAATGGCATCAATACTCCCGGTAAACTTTCGAGTGGGGGGGGGCGGTCCAATTTATTTGTAGAAATCACAGCTTGTTAACAGAATCAATTAAATATCTATATGATTAAAACGTATTATTGATATTTTAACCGGGCTTTATATTATGTGGGTGGGGCGGTCCTACTTTTATGGAGAAATCATAGTTTGTGAACAAAAGTAGTTGAATATCTATATAATATAAGCTACATATTGATATTTGAACCCATTTGTATATTATGTCACAAACAATTAAATCTCAAATTTTATTATTAGTAAATATAAAATTAAAAAGGGTTGTACCAGGTCGGAGGGGCGATACATGCAATCGCCCGCCGCCCATCGACAAACCAATGTTTTTCTCTTTATTTTAATTAAGAAATAAAAAAAATTCACTAATATAATTTATATAGGCTTAAAATTAAATTATTATATCGAGTCTCCCCATCACCTATTCTTTAATGCCAAATGCAATCATTAGCAGAAATAATAAAAATAGCGAGGATTAATCGTTTTCACTTTACCAAACCCTCCCTTTACAGACGAACGAAAACATGAAGTTTTAAAACAGAATAGTCAAATATGGAGTCAGAGTTTATGTAATTGCACATGACTTACATAGTCATTTTAAGAAAGACTTTATTTTGGCACATTTAGAATTCATACGAAAGTTTTAGCATAAAAGTTAAAAGTAACTATTGAGATGACTTCTGAACCCAAATATGTTCCTAATCACCTTTTTGCTACCTTTACTCATACTGATATTTTTTTGTCGTATTAAAAAAATTGAGATTTTTAGATTTTTTTACCCCCCCCCCCCCCCTCTCTAGTATGTTGTCAGATTTGGTGGGATGGGGAGGTGGCGATGGCATTAATCCCCCCTTCCTACCATAACCTTTCGAGTGGGGAGGCGGTCCAATTTATTTGTAGAAATCACATTTTGTTAACAGAATCAATAAAATATATATATAATTAAAACTTGTTATTGATATTGTTATAATCCCGCCATGCGCACCACCATTCAAGATAGTGCAGAAGTTGCGCAGTGCCAGAAACTAGACAGAAAAGGATGTTGACATTAAGAAGAGAACGATTTCCGCCCAAGTCCAGAGCCAATATGAAGAGAATGTGCTAAAAGAAGATGTTTTTTTTTGTGTACCTGTGATGTCCTGTAAATAAACATCAATGTCTCGTTGAGTTGCCTCCCTTAAGTTATTACATTGGTGTCAGAAGTGGGATTATATGAAACTCAACGAGAAAAGGTAGTGGTCGAGCGCAATGGCATCTTTGAAGCTATTGCATCAACTCTTAATTAAAGAGCTAAGACAAGAGCTTCGGTACCGATGTTTAAAACCCGTCGATAGCAGGGGAACGCTCACGGCTCGTCTCCAGCAAGCCCTGATCGATGATGAAGAAGATCCGGAGACCTACCAATTTGAAATTGAACCTGGCATTGTTGAGGTCATGGGCAAGATCCAGGACTCTAGGGATGCATTTAATGAACATGATGGGGAACAAGGTAGATGAAAGTGAATTTGCAAGTAGAAGACCAAGGTGATCAAAGGGTGTCGCAAGCGAAAGAAGGAATAGACTCGTTAATGGGAGAGCAGTTACCTGGTCAGGACTGTGGCTGCACAAACAGTGGTGATGGAGGCGCTGGGGATTGTAGTGCCGTCTGTGGCTGTGTTGTGGGCAAGTCTTGTGGGGGTGACTTTCAAGACGAGAAACGTGACAACAATTGCTGCGACGATCTCCATGGGATATACAGAATTGAAAGGAAAGAAAAAAATGAAGAAACTAGAGAAGTCTGTTATGTGCCTGAAACTTTTGTTCCTGGTGTACCTCCAACGAGTACCTCAATCAGCCGGACAGATCAAGACAACGTTGGGTTTGCGTCCAAGCTTGCTGTTGTGGACCTTAAAGACTTCTGTTTATCTGTCGGTACCTTTGACGAGAACTCACACCATGAAAGCCTGAAGACCGTTTATTATTCGTTGTCTTGGATGTCATCGTGTGAAATTAAGAATACGGGCCCCAAAATGGCTGAGACAGAAACAACGAATTTGAATTTGCCTGCGGCATAAGAGAGAACTCGATGCTTGACAACTGCATCCAGGCATACAACTGTGCCACGAGACATCTATGGAAAAGGTCCGCGGACTTGGCGTCTTAGAACAACTGTCCTGGGAACTACAGTGGTCGCCGCAACCTCCATTTGTGTCAAGTGGCTGGCAACCCTGACTTCCACTATCTCCCCCTGTGTCAGCTGGCTGGCATCAGATGCAATCGTCATGCGGTCGAAGCAGCGACAACGATATCGTCTCAAAAGCAGACTGGCCAACTGGAAGCAGAGAAAACGACGGCCGCAGAAAACTGTACGGATGGCTTCGTGGGCCACAGGCTCCCTGTGGCTCCCACCGATCGACCTCCTCCTGAACTGTCGAACCTCCACGGCACTGTTTCTTTTCGGGACGAAAAGCGCTAAGAAGGAGGCAATGTTATAACCCCGCCATGCGCACCACCATTCAAGAATAGGTATCCTCATCCAATGGTTACTTTGAAATTTTGAAACCTGATGGATAACATTATGAAGAACTTGTTTTAAAAGCTCTTAAAGACATTGGACTGGACTTTGATTTGTGCAGAGGTCAAAACCTATGATAACGCAGCCACAATGAGAGGCCGTCTTTCTTTTAGACATAAATCCAAAGGCAACATTTCTGAACTGTGATAATCACTCTCTAAACCTGCCAGCTCTTCATTTCTGTTGAGATAGATTCAGCAATTGTCACCTTTTTTTGGAACTGTGCTTGAATTGTTCATGAACTTTTTTCCAATTCACCCAAGAGATGGGACAAACTGGAGCGGGAGTTTTAAAAAAGAGAGTAATACAAGGTGGTCGGCAAGAGAAGAAGCTACGTCGACAGTTTCCTTGCATCTCGACAAAGTCATCAAGCTGTTGGAGAAACTTTCTAAATCAACAACTCAAAGAATGAACACTAGAAGCAATGCACAGAATCTTCTTCATGCAGTGGAAAATTATTCATTTTTTGTTTATCTAGAATTCTGGTCAAATCTCCTGCTCCAAATCAATATAGTATAGTTCAGAAAAAAACTATAAAAGACTGGACTGCACTTACGGGAAACTGCTGAAGAAATTAAAACCCTTTCATGCTTGAAATTGACGAAACTGATCACCCAATCCATCGAAGAGTCAAAAGAAGGTAGTGAATGCTATGGATTTCCTGTAATCAAAACAAACAAAAGAAAGAAAAGATGAGCTGTTGAATTGAGGTAGTACTATAGAACTGCAATTCAAGCGTGTTGCGACAGAATTGCTGCACAGACTTCATATGTAGATGAAGGACAGATTCTAAAGGCTGGAAAACCATGTTGACACTTTTAGGTTTCTTCTGAACCAAGACACCTGTTGGAGTCTATGGAAGATGACACGCTGATGAAAAACTGTGCTGCTATTGATGAAATACAGACAAATTGCTTACTCAATGATGTCATTGATGCACGAGCACTTTTCATCAACAAACCAGTGCCACAATCACCAATTGACAAATTGAAGAAGCTGGCTTCATATGGTAATGATGTGTACTCAAACCTTGCAACATCCATTTAAAAAATGCTAACTCAGACCACTACCATTGCGTCATGGGAGAGATCATTCTCAAAGCTCAAGTTAATCAAAAACTATCTCAGGAGCACAATGACTTAAGAAAGGCTTAGCATTGCTCATTAAACATTACTCTGAGCTCTACGCCACAACAAGCTCAGTCTCTGACTCAGCCCTTAAGGCTAACATACAATTACTTACAATGAACGAGCTAGACGAAACACCCACCCTGTCAGAGCTCAACAAAGTTATATACAACATTGCTGCCCGCAAAGCACCCGGTGGGATGGTATCCCCCCCCCCCCCCCGATATTCTAAAACAATACAAAACTACTCTAATCCAACCACTACACGAACTGCTTTGCAAATGTTGGATAGAAGGTGCTGTGCCACAAGACCTGCAGGATGCCAAAATCGTTTCACTGTATAAGAACAAAGGTGACAGAAGCGACTGCAACAATTACAGGGGAATCTCCCTCCTAAGTATTGTAGGCAAAGTCTTTGCTCGAGTGATACTTCCCAGGCTACAAAAATTCGCTGATCGGGTCTATCCAGAACCACAATGCGGCTTTCGCTCAGGGAGATTCACGATTGACATGATTTTCTCCATCCGCCAACTCCAGGAAAAGTGCAGAGAACAAAGGATGCCTTTGTATATTGCGTTCATTGACCTGACAAAGGCTTTTGATCTAGTCAGCAGAGATTACCTCTTTAAAATTTTACAGATAATAGGCTGTCACCTAAGCTACTAAATCTAATCGTATCTTTCCATCAAAATATGATGGGTACAGTGCAATTCAACGGTGCCAGCTCCGAAAGTTTCAGTATAAACAGCGGAGTTAAACAAGAATGTGTCCTGGCCCCAACCCTCTTTGGAATACTATTTTCACTGCTAATCCACAACGCTTTCAACAAATCCACCGTAGGCATCTATCTCCATTTCAGATTTGATGGCAAACTCCTAAATATTGCCATACTGAGGGCCAAAACTAAAATCAGAACCACCCTCGTAAGAGATATGTTATTCGCGGATGACGCAGCGGTAGTTGCACACACGCAAGAGGAGCTTCAGTCATTAATGTCCCGCTTCTTTCAGGCCTGTAAAGAATATGGCTTGACTATTAGCACGAAGAAAACAAATGTTATGGGACCACCTGCTACAGCACCACCATCCTCATAGACGATAACAAGCTGGACGCCGTAAAAGAATTCTGCTATCTGGGATCCACAATTAAAGATGGCAGACAGTGACCAAGAAAGCTATGGACAGTGAAAGTACATGGGTCTCAGCTCAGGAAGAAAAACGTACAATCCGAAAAATGGCCATCTCCTCTAACACCGAAGCAAAAGCCATCTTTACCTGCGCAATTTGTGGACGGGAGTGTCTCTCCAAAATAGGTCTCCACAGCCACACGGGGAAGTGTGCTCTGAGATGAACCATAGTCGTTCTACGACTGAAGGAGGCAAATAAAAATAAATGTCAGTGGAGTCACAAATACTAGACACTATCGATGTACGTGTCACTTGTGCATTGTATTGTCAATAAACAACGGTATTATTCATTTAAAGAGTCTTAATGATTATTTCCTGTTAATTTTACAGATATACTGTACCAATTTAAATGAAGTGTTATATATTTAATAAGTACATTATCTTATGTCATGATGTCGAATGTCAAAATGCAAGGGGGCCCCAAAGATTTTAACGTTTTCACTCTACCGCCCTCTCCCCTTTCCAGACGAAAATATAACATTTTAAAACAGAATAGTCAAATCGGGTAATTGTGCACGAATTTATCTTATTTTTAAGAAAGATTTTGATTTGGATAATTTAGAATTCTTACGGATTTTTTCATTACAAGAGTAACAATTGAGATGAGCTCTGAACCCAAATATTATTTTTCTAGTCACCTTTTTCCAACCTTTACTCATGCTGATATTTTTCTATTGTATAAAAAAAATTAAGATTATAACTCACAATAAGAGCTTTTTTATAGTTCTACTAGTCGAACGGCGGCGTAGCATACGCCGCTATTTTGCAGGGCCGGCCATAGGTGACCGCAGTGGGCTCCGCACTTATGCGACCTCAGTGGGCCCGCATTTTCATGGGACCCGCGCTAATTCTAGGTTATAAATTATTAAATTAAACCAATGTATAACTTATAACAAATTTTCCGCGGCCTCCTGTCAATTTTCCAGGAGCTCCTGAAAATCTCCTGAAATTGCAAAATATACGAAAAAGTCCTGGAAATATCCGGAAATTATTTAAATCTTTAGAAAACTCAATACGAATCTCCTGAAATATATAGATCTAGAAAAAATTGTCATTTTGGGGTGTCATTCAATAAGGAAAATGCCAATCCTAGGCGCGATGAAAAAACGGCATTATCCCTTATTTTGGAATCTGGTGAAAGAAGCTTCTCGCGCCTCAAACAAATGAAGAATTACTTTAGTTCAACAATTCTAGTAGATAGATTGAAACATTTGGTGATTCTTGCTATTGAGCGTGATCTATGTAGGAAATATAATTTTAATGACATACTGTATGAGTTCGCTACACGCAAGGCTCGTAAAGTTCGTGGGATAACTCTATCCGCAGAAATAAGAGAGTGATGTTTCATTTACTTGTTCTTCTCGTCCAATCTCTTGAGCGAAGAAGAGAATTATATATAGATAGTCGATTGGCGGCGTGGCATACGCCGCTATTTTGCAGGGCCGGTCTTAGGCCACT
Source organism: Biomphalaria pfeifferi (assembly GCA_030265305.1). Taxonomy (NCBI): domain Eukaryota; kingdom Metazoa; phylum Mollusca; class Gastropoda; family Planorbidae; genus Biomphalaria; species Biomphalaria pfeifferi. The sequence goes on along the minus strand of JASAOG010000003.1, from coordinate 3,750,855 downwards.
GATACGTATGCGACCGCAGTGGGGCCCGCACTTTCACAGGACCCGCTATTAAATTAAACCATTTTATAACAATACAGATATCCCGCGCCCTCCTGTCGATTTACCAGGAGCTACTGGAAATCTCCTGAAATCGCAAAATATATGAAAAAGTTCTTAAAATATACGGAAATATATACACGAAAATTGTCATTTTGGGGTGTCATTCAATATGGAAAACGCCAATCTTACGCGCGACATTATGCATCAGCCGTAATTGTGTAATCTTGTGAAAGAAGCTTCTCTGTGCCTCAAACTAATGAATAATTACTAAAGGTCAACAATTCTCAAAGATAGATTGAAACATTTGGTAATTCTTGTTATTGAGCGTGATCTATGTAGGAAACAGAATTATTATATATACTGTATACACGCAAGGCTCGTAAAGTATTTCTGTACGTAGTAAAGAATGAATAAAATGCATAGACGAATTTATTTTCTTATACAAACTCTTAAATTTCACTTATTATCCGCTTCCCTACTCAAACTTGGCCCGCAAAATCCTTTTCGCATAGGGCGCCCCACCATTGGTAAGTCCGGCCCTGCTTTTTACATATATATATATATATATATACATAGTACATAACTTAGATTAGTTCCTAGTCCAAAACTCCAGCTGGACAAAGGGGGATGGGAGCGGGCAGAGTTTGATACATTTAAACGACAGTCCATCGCGCAGCCATTCATCCGTAGTGTAAACACTACTCTTGTTTTCTCGTGGACTATCCGTTATCTTTACTTCTTGACAAAACTCTCGAGGGAAGAAGAGAATTATATTTATAGATAATAAAAACAAAAATTACAAACACGTCTATTGAACAAAATGTATCACTTACAAATGAGCTTTTTTTTAAATATTATTTTTTTAATATTTTTTTTTTTTGGCGGCAATCCTCAATGCCTTGATCTAAATTTTTTTTTTTATTAAATGTAAAAAAAAACCAAAGAAATAATAATCGATTTTCGTAGGGAAAAGAAGGAAAATGATGTTGTTTCTGTAGCTGGGGAGACTATTGAAATTGTGCAATCCTTTAAATACCTTGGTACTATCCTAAACAATAAACTAAATTTTACTGTAAATACTGATTATATCAGCAAAAAAGGGCAGCAAAGATTACGATTACTAAGAAAATATTTTATCACGCTCATATCTGCAATATTTTAAGTTTCAATATCACTGCCTGATATGGCAATCTGAGCATTAAAAATAAAAAATAAACTTTATAAAATCCTAAATGCTGCTGGTAAAATCATTGGCAAAAAACAAACCCCATTTGGGCAGTTGTTTGAGACAAACATCTATAAAAAAGCTAACAAGATCTTCGAAATTAAGAATCACCCTTTGTGTCAGGATTTTGTGATTTTACCATCACAAAAGAGATACAAGACACCGATAGCAAAGATAAACAGACACAAACACTCTTTTGTTCCGCTGGCAATCAAATCATTAAATAAGAACAATCTGGTATAAACTTTGTCACATGTAAATTATGAGTGAGTCTGGTGTGAATGTACACTTTGGTTTCTTATAGTTATAATGTTTTTTGTTTGGTGTAATGCACAAATTGTAAGACAAATTTCCATACGGACAATAAAGATTTTTATTATTATTATTAAATATGTCTGGTATCTTATCTTTTTAAGGAGCAAATCGGTTTGACCCCCTCCCCCCTTGTCACAAATTCTCAGACCCCCCTCTCCCCCTCTGCGTCACGTCACAAAATAAAAAAAATTATTTCAAATTATTTATTTCTCATCAATTTTTTCCCAAAGAGGTTTCATGTGCTCATCGATAGTATACACGGGTCGAATTTCTTCTTCTGCTTGAAAGGCTGACTCGAAAATTAAATTGTCTTCAATGAGATCTTCATCTATCCATTCCACACTCTCCTCCCCTGCGTTTCCCAAAACTACAAGGACTTCGTTGTCTTTTTTTTTATAATTCTTTTGGCTTTCTGTGCTAGTGTTGTTGTTTTTTGGACGGTGGGATGTGAACTTTTGGTGTGATTGTTCAAAAGAGTTAACGATGCAAAGTAGAATCAACACTCACACATTTTGTTCTGAAGTTGACCGGAAAGTGATGGGCAGAATTGATCGTAGGGGATTGCCTTTTGAGATAAATGAGATTGGAACAAACTTGTGTACTTAAATTTGGATTCGCTGGATTCCTCGATGTTGATTTCAGGGTTGTAGCTCAAAATTGTAGGAGAAGGCAGGAAGCGATCAGGGACAAAATTCCAAGAGTTTTCCCCGTGGTGAACTACAGCATTTCTTGTCCAAACATTTTGATATTTGCAGCATATATTGTGATGAACGTACACGGGTGGCGATCCAATCTTGGTCTTTTGTAATGATCAAGCTTTTGTCTATTTCAGAATCATTACTTTTGATAAATTCCAAATGGACCAAATCCATCAATGACAAGAGAAAAATTTAAGTTGGTCAAAAAAAAAAAATGACGTCACAAAATCACTAACCCCGCCCCCCTTCTCCCTTGTCACATAGTGTCACATTTTCTCAAACCCCCCTCCCCCCCCCCCCCCTGGAGCGATGAGCTGTAGACGTCAGGAAAATGTGTTTCTCTAGTGAAGAATGCAAGAAAACGCTTTTGGCGACGGGACTCCGCTCCGAAGCTCACTAGGGGAGCTCACAGCTGTCAAGAGAAAGGCCTCAACATGGCTTTTTTTTTTTTTTAATTCGTCTTTGCATTACATTTTTATTAAATGAAAGCTGACAATACCGTTTTTTATCACACGTAGGATTGGCGTTTACCATATTGAGTGACACCCCAAAATGACAATTTTCTCTATTTTAAAGACATTTTTATTTTATGTGTTTCAGGAGATTTCCAGGAGCTCATTGAAAACAAGGAGACCACGGGAACCCTATTATAAGTTATAATGGTTTAATTTGATAATTTGCACCTACAATTAGCGCAGAACTTATGAAAGTTCGGGGCCCCTTACAGCCGCATAGGTTGCAGTGTCCTAAGGGCGAATCTGATAATATCCAGCTCGCGGTCAACGAATTTTCATTACGCTGCCGCCTCTTTTTGTTTAACTATAGACCTTTGTAAATCGAAAGTCATGTTCCAGAAGTCACCCAATAAAATCTACTCAGTCCAAAGATCACCGCGAATAGGCATCCCTTAACGTGTTAGACGACAACTTCAAATTTCTTGGAACCATAGTATCAAATTACTTTAAAGGGAGGTTGATATGTGATTAGGATTAGTCGTGCTTTTAGACTCCTCCAAGCGAGAGTGTGGCGTAATAAATAGTTCAGCCAGCCTACAAAAATCCGTGTCTATCAAAGATTGGTTCTCTCAACCCCTCTTTGTCGATCTGAGTCATGGGTATTTTATAGAAACTAAGACTTCTTGAACGCCTTCATTAAAGATCTTTGCACAGCATCATGGACATACGGTCGCAAGACCACACTACGAACAGCGATGTTCTTGCGAAATGGTATGAACTTCTTATAGTCCGACCATGGTCCGACAGTCATGCTGGGCTATTTTACTTTGTTATAAGGTGCACGTTTACCCTATAACGTAGAGATTTTGTATCACTTGATGCTTCGTACTAAAGCCAATATTAAATTCTAAGCGTAACCAGTTTAGAAGTTACACTGCAAAGATATTCTTCCAAGCCAATAATACCCCAATAATTTTACGCAAAAGATGCAATGTAAATTGACACGACGTGAGCTGTGGTTTTTCTATACTGTTGGGGGGGGGGGGGGGGAATTAAGAGACTTTCTATTCTAATCGCAATGTACAATTACATTGAGAAATAACAGAACGAAAAAACAACTTTTCAGATTGATAATAATCGTAATTACACAAATATTCCCAAAATGACTTCGGGTATATATCCTTCTTTAATAAATTATACAACCGAGCGAGGCTCTGTCACATGGTACTATATATATATATATATCTAATATATAAAGTAGAATGTGAGGCGTATGTATGTATGTATCGTCCCGTATAGAAATCAAAACCGCTTGCCCGATCTTGATAAAACTTGGCAGAAATGTTCCTTGGGTACTAACTTAGACTGTAGTGTATGTATTGTACCCCTAAAACAAACTTAAGACCATCAAAAAAAAAATTGCCCAACTCTATAAAAGTATTGTATCTTATAAATCTAGGCCCTGTTTACATGCTGCTTCTAGATGATGAGACAAGACCGAGAGGTCACGCATTCGCAGCAGAGATAAAAATCTCTATACCTTAGCTCTCATTCAAGAAAACATAATTTTGTTATTTTACACATGAACATACAAATACGTGTCTATTCATTTCATTATCTGATGCACATTAACCTTCAAATTTGAGTTTACAAAACATTTTTTTTTACATAAAATCGTTCGCTCTAAATGTAAATAGCTTTAAACGTGTTGACATACTTTGCGTAACTTGCGGCACCATTATATCGCGTAGTGATTCAAATGAAATGAACATCAGAGGTCATAATATCGCCGATTATAAAGGCATATTATTAAACAGACACAAACACTCTTTTGTTCCCCTGGCAATCAAATCATTAAATAAGAACAATCTGGTATAAATTTTGTCACATGTAAATTATGAGTGAGTCTGGTGTGAATGTACACTTTGGTTTCGTATAGTTATAATGTTTTTTGTTTGGTGTAATGCACAAATTATAATACAAATTTCCATACGAATAAGAAAGATTATTATTATTATTATTAAACTAATAAACTACTTACATAATACAATTTACTATCCAATGTGTTTTTTAAAGCATTTAAGCCTACAGTTACCGATTCGGTTTAATTTGAAGTCTTTATTTTCAATTTACTTTTTTCTTTAAGATTTACTTATGCGCATTTAGACCTCTGAGCAACTTAGCTACGAAAGGATGAATGTAACACGGCTTATGTATCTAGGTCTACACATTACACCTAGGTCGACACAAGCTCACATCACAGTGTTTATAGTCTTTTACTATGATATGCTCAAAATTTTTATTTATTGACTAGACTACTGTGGCATTCAAATTGTTTAGATTCTAATTCTAGAGCTACATAAAATTAAACTAACAATGTTATATAAACAATTACATTCACGCGTTCGAGTTGATTATAAAATACTAGATGAATTGATTTATTTTTTAAATTATAATCTTTTTGTTCACGTCATTATTTATTATTCAAACGGAATAAATGCATGCAAAGCCGGGTAAAATTGAAGCTAGTATATATATACTAGCCATATGTTACCCGCGGCCCTTAATTTGCGTTTCACTGTCGATATAGTCACCAAGAGTGTTTTGTAAACAATCAAACGAAATAATAATGTTATAAGTAAAGCGAATGCATGAATATAAAAATAGTATGAATGGAGCTATCAAAATAGCTAATCGACCTAAATCCATTTTCTCAAATTGTATTTGCTTGTAGGCATAAATATATTTGATTAAAATATGAAATTAATAAACTTTATTTTGTATGTTCATGTGTTAAAATATAAAGTAGATCTATCATCTTTGAATTAGATATTGAGATAGAGATAGATCTAGACTAATCTAGAGTTAAATGTTGGCTTGGATAGAATTCATTCTGCGCATGCGTGGAGGCTTCGCTCAGCACATGCGTGACTTTTTTTGTTAGATGTACGAGACTCATGAATGGAAATATTTAAATGCATGTCAACCCGGCTTCGCAGCTATAGCAAACGAATGTATGCAAAATGCTTTAGAAAAACTAATTTAAATGTTAATTTGATTAATTTTGAAACTCAAATTTCCAGATTAATTTTATTAATAATGAAATCGACTACATTTTGTATTTTCATGTGTCAAAGTAAAAACTATTTGTGCAAAGTGTAGTTTTAAAAATTAGATCTAGATCTAGATCTTTTCCATCTAAACATGGACTAGATCAATGAAATACTAATACTTTCATACAGTTGGGCAACTTTTTTGAGGGTCTTTAGTTTGTTTTAGGGCTACTATACATACTTTACGGTTCCATTTAGTACCCAAGGTACATTTATGCCAAGTTTTATCAAGATTGGTCAAACTGTTTAGATTTCTATGTGGGACATACACCCATGCGTACACACATGCGCCTTACTTTCTGCTTTATAGTATAAGATATACAAGAATTGCTAGCTTAAGAGTATATGATATATACAAGAATTGCTTGCTTAAGAGTATAGGATATACATTCATACAAGAATTGCTCGCTTAAGAGTATAGGATTTTATGAAGGTAATTTTATTTGGGGGTGACACTTTATGATTATTCGGGCAAGTGCCCGGTGGGCCGTACTCAATAGAGCCGGTAGGATGACTGAAAGGGCTACATTAATACCTGTAATACATCTGAGGATCATGATATAAAAAACATCCTTTTTCACTTTAAAGTCTAATACTAATCTAATGCACATATAGTGATTCTCTATGGCCTCCTTCAGTCGCGAAGCGACTATGGATCATCTCATAGAAATGAGATGAATGTTTGGGCATTAGCTGTGAATCACATCAGTTCCCCCCTCTCCACGCAACTGGTGTATCCAAAGGAACGGCAGTACCGATACTGTTTTGGGTCAGCGGCGTCGAAGGTTCTGTCAGGGTGTAACACTGGGTGCTGCTAACTGCTTTAGGGTCGCCTGATTTTTCTCCATGGTTGACTCCCAAAGCCTTTCCCATGATTGGGTATAGATGCAAGGCAACAGAGGTTTGAACTCAGAGTTTTCCTCTCGTAAGTGTGTAGCTAGCCATGGCTAACGTCTCCCTCCTTCCCGAAGCTTACTGCTTAAGACGCCATTACTCGCCTTCTAGTGATTCTATAGACGTCAATTCCTTAAATAATTAAAGATAAACTAAACGATAAAAAGAAACTTAAGGTCTTTCTTTATTATAGAGTTATGGAGTTCAACCAACAACAACGTATAAAGTCCTATAGATGGCATGTCCAGTCACAAGAATTCTTGTTGGTTTGGTGTTGTTGAATAATCTCGAGTTAGCCCTGCTACGATTGGAATCAACAAAAGAATCGAAAAAGAAGGAGCAGAAAATAACTCAGATAACAAGTTATAGAAAAAAGAATATTTAAAAAAAGACAAATCTTATTTAAGGGAAAGAACAGCTAATTACTCCCATTTATTTAAAAATGTCTGTTAAAAATCAATGGGGAGTGAGTTCCAAACCTTTGGTCCTTGTACCGAAAAAGCCTGCAAGCCATAACTTTTGAGGAAGAAACATGGCATCACTAGAAGCGTTGAGTCCATTGTGCGAGGTGTTCTCTGAGGAACCTATGGAGTTATCAGTTCACCAAGGTGCAATAGCATTTCTTTATTGTAAATGCACTGATGATAAAGTGTGGCCACCTTGTAGTCAATTCTTGCTTTCACAGGAAGCCAATGGAGTGAGCGCAAGAGAGCAAAAGCAGAATCTCGTCTTGTTTTCCGTTGTACAATTCGTGCTGCATTGTTCCGAATTCGCTGCAGTTTGGCGATTTTGTCATCAGGTATACCTGCTAGCATGGTGTCACAGCCCAAAAGCTTGCTGACAGTGTCACTTAATTTTATCACAGCATTATTTATTTATTTTATCTCAATTATTTCTTTCTTTTAGGCTTTTAGACCCGATTTCACCACCAAACGCCACCTTTTCCTCTTCTCGCTAAACTGAGTCCACCACATTGGCGACAACGTGGCCACGATTTCTCGCTTATATCGGCTTGACGCGGGGGAAGATAAACATTCCCAGTACGGCGTTGGTCATTGACGCCAGGTGCCTGACGTTCATGGTCGATACCACCTGGTCATTGTCCGGCAAATCTACCCGCCCCGCACTTCCGGACATACTTCATTCTCTGCTGTACTCTTTTCTCCACCACTACCCACGTCTCTCTTTGATTAAGGATATAATCTGTGTCTCTTGACATTTCTACCATTGAGTCAGATTCATCCACGTGGGAGATAATCTTTAGTCTCTCGTCACTCCCCTTTTCTGCCCATTTCTTCCGTACCTTTGTAAGCTAGGCTAAGTCGGAATAGACACACTTTGTCATTTTCTTCATCTCGCTGACAGTCGAGTCTGGACTATATAATTCATCCTCCTTATTTCTAGAGGAATTCCTGGTGGTAAGCTGAACTTAATCACAGTTCCATCTTAATTAGTTTGTGTGTATTTCTTGTTGTATAATATTTATTGGATTTAATTTATTACATTAATGTTTGATGTGTGCAGTATGTGTAAATTCTTTCTTGCGTAAGTAGGAAACATAATTATTATTCATGTGTACATATTTAATTGCACTAACTTATGTTCACCATGTGTCAATTGATCATTGACGCAACCTTGTATATATTCGTAATCTAATTTTATTTCCTTTATCTCGGCTGATCGTCTTGATGATCTTTCTAACGCACCGACGCTGCGCTTAGAAAAAGAGTTGTAAATTATATCCCCTTATCCATTCTAATCAGGCGAGGGTTGCGCCCCTTGAACGAGCATTCTCTACACTTATTTAAACTCCATTGTTCATGGCCGACGGCCGTATGTAAACAATGGCGTCACGGTCGCTAACCATTATCAATTCCCCTTTCCCACTTATGTTTAATTGAGATTATTATATCCCTTACTGTGTTTACATTTTATATCGCTACTATCAGCCATCTATTTTACCAATTCCATTTACCATCATCTCCACATTGTACTAAAAAACTATTTTACCAATCTGACGAATGCACCCCAGTCGAGGGCATCGATAAGGTGCCTGAGAGACATGTCCTAACTTGTCTTTGTTTATCCGCAGCCTCCATTAGGTGTCTGCCTATTTAGCATTACGTGCCTACTTGTCAACCTACGTATTGGGCATTACGTGGTTACTGGTCACTATATGCCTGCTTGACGCTATTTGCTTCTGGATACCATATACCTATTAGACACTACGTACCTGAGACCACGTGGCTATGCGAGACTTCACAATCTCTCCTACTCATCGCAACTTACTGGACTGATCCTGTTGACAACGCTGCCCACGGCAGATCAGCTCTGCCCGCAGCACACTTCGTGCCCACGGTAGCCGGCCACCCACTTACTGTGCCACAGTGACTTTGGATTGAGACTCCACAAGCACCGAGTCACCGGCGACCCTCTACCACAGTGATGCTCAACCTAATTCGACCTGCGGGCCATTTTAACTTTTGACACGCCTGTCGCGGGCCACAACAATAAAAAGGTACAAAAAATGAAATCAAAATTAACCTGAGACGATTTGAAACTATTGGATCTAATACTTACATTAATTAATGGGATATTTAAAGTCTATCAGTTTTTCACGCGTCTAAAAATGGCTTTATTTCTCTACTTAAAATGCGAGCAACATTGTAGCTACCTTAACAAATAACTTATTTTCTTATCTCTTTTTAGTAAATATTCCCATCGACCCTCCAATCTCTAGGCGTAGTTTAACCAATCTTTTATTCGCGGCTCAAACCAAGAAAGCCTTCATATTTGTTTTATAATGCCGCTGTATATATTGTTGTATTTGAAACAGCCAGACTTTCTTAACAAAACAATTATGTTGACTTATGTTCCACAAAAAGATCCATTCACTTTTTCTGGTAGACTCTACATTCAGAGTTCCATTTCATAAACTCATAAACGCACACTCGTTAAACGTCATGATACCAATCCATCATAGAAAAATTGAGGGCCCTAACGAAGGTAAAGATACATTTTCAATTTTTTTGAAAGGGGGAGGATTTTCTACTTTTTGTGCCGACGTTTCGGCGAGCCGGATGGAACCACGTCGCGGGCCGTTCTTTGGGCATCGCTGCTCTACCCTATATAGCGCCACCACCAGCCGCAAGACCTCCACCTGAGAGAACAGCCAGCTGCTACGTCGATAGGACAACCAGATAAGTTCAGAGGACAAAAATGACATTCTCTCTCATAAAGTGCCAAGTATGTTGATATAATATCGCTCGTATCCTTGAATATTTTATGTAAATAAATATCCATCAATTCTTTAAAATTTTGTATCTTTCTCCATTGTTTGTTTTGTTGCGTGCCTGCTCCCGATATATCTCTGATGGCCCAGTGTACTGAAAGTTCAAAATAATCATTCCCTATACACCAAACAAGCCAGTCATTCAAGCAATACACGAGGGCCGTCACACACGGGAGAGTATGAATGCTCTTGCTATCTTTTTTGTTGACTCCGGAGTCAAAAATGGTCGGATCTGGCCTAATCTGTGCAGCTGCAGATAAAGACACTTGCAGAGCTGACGTATGCGTGGGTCGAAAGATAGTGTTGAGTCAAAAAAAACTTCAAGATTGCGAACGACATAAACAAAAGGAATCTGGCAGTTCCTAATAAAAAGGAAATCTGTGCTTTCGACTTTTGTGATGTTGTTCCCAGTGCCAATCTTAATTATTTTTGTCTTGTCTTCATTCTTCTTGAGTTTATTCTCAACCATCCAGTTGCTCACACTTGCAACTGTATCACTGATTTTTACTGCCAGATGCGACTCCTCCGAGGCTACTAAGGCATCGTATAACTGTGAGTCATCGGCAAAAAAAGTGCAAGATGCCAACTGGCTGCATGACATCATAATCCCATGGTCTAGTGTATCAAAGGCTTAGAAAGTATTAATTGTGGTCCATGGGCGTAGCCAGATTTTTTTCAGGGAGGGTTTGGTGGGCATTTCCCCCCTCCGCTATATATATCGAGGTTCGGGGCCCCGCCGCCAAGCATTATTTCCTGTATTTAAAACAAAAAAAAAAGCATATTCTGAGGTATCTACAGTGCATTATCCTGCTATTAAAAACAAAATAATATAAGGAGGAGTGGGTTTTTAACCACAAAACTATGTGTGGCGGGGTTTAAACTTAGAGCCCTCCGGGAGGTAGGTTAAAATCAAAACCCTCTTTGGCTACACTAATAGAATTTTGTGTGTTTAGTTTGCTTTAATTTTATTTTGAAAATATGGTTTTTAACTGCAAACCTTGCTGGAGGGGGGTTAAAACTCAAAACCATTTGGAGAGGGCTTAAAGTCCTCTGGAATGGGTTTTTAAACAAGACTCCCCACTTGGCTACGCTCATAGAATCTGGTGACTTGTATGCTTCATTCTTATATTGAATCGGAGATTTTGTAATAAAAAAATTTAGAAGGGGTTTTAAATTCCAAATACCCTTAGCTACGCTAATGGAATTTCGTGACTTTCGCTTGCTTTTTTTTATATAGAAGAAGAACCCCACTTTGATGGGGATTTTGAACTCAAAACCCCCTTGGGTGCGCTGGAACAAGTGATTGTTTAACATAAAATCTCATCTAAAATAAACAAAATCAAAGCAAAAAATCATTCATAAAACTCCATATGCCCCGTTCGGGGGGATTTCATTACGGGGGTGGTGTTGAACCCCAAGAACCCCCACCCTGACTATGCCCATGTTGTGGTCTATGTCAGAAAATGTGAAGGAAATCATTTATGATTTGTATATTATCATCGGTTGACCAGACAAAATAAGCGCAAGACAAAATAGCGCAGACTAATATATCTATATCATGTGTCTAAAAGTGCCGAATTTTAGTAAGTGAAGGTGCTGGGCAGCATTTTTTTGTTGGATTTTCTATCTTCAATATTTAGATCTAAAAGCATGCAATGCTTGCAGAAGAAGAGAGTACTTTAAAATTTATCTTTTTTATTTTTTATTCTTCTTTTTCACTAATGTTAAAAATGCATAACGTGCTAACCGTTCAAGGACTAGGTATTTGTTAATGTGTGTGTTACACACATGTGTGTTTTAGTCAAATCTGAAATCTTGATAATCTTTGGCATCTCTCTTTGAATGTTAGAGATCGAGTACAGCACAAACAATTCAGTGGAGGGATGGCACCATGCATTTCAGCTGTCTATTGACGGTTATTACCCCAGTGTCAACAAGTTAATCTGTCACTTCCTCAGAGAACAGGAGAACATTGAGAAAAAGGTTCTGATTTGCAATGCTGTGGAGAACGAAGTAAAGCTGCAAGCAAACAAAGTACCTCAAACTTAACAGACGTCTTGCAGCTATATTGTTAATGTATGGAAACAAGCCACTGATGGAGTTTCTAAGTGACTTTGTATACAATTTAACTATGTGAAAGTTTTTTGTGTGTGTTTGTAAATCTGACAAGTATGAAAGTATGTCTATGTGTTTTTGAAGTGCACTTTTGGAATATAAAAAATTCATGTAAGCTTATTATAATTCTTGCATAATGTTTGCATAATCATATTTTAAGATATCTAAAATGTTTCTTGCAAAAATTACTAAAAAAATGACTGAAAAATATTTTTTCCGCGCTTTTTTGTCGGGGGAACCTTATCATCGAATATGAATAGTTATGCAAAACTTAAAATTGATTCAAGAATGGGAAGTGAGAGAAAAAACCTATCAAATCGTAATAAAGTGATTAAATCCATACATAGATTTTTTCCAGATAGACAGAGTAAATGATAAAAGCTCTGTAAAAACAACTCTTGCTCGAATCCTGTGCCTTTAATGTAGTAAATTTAGTTTCCTCCTGAAAACACTCAATTGAGTGTTTTCATGAGGAAACTAAATGTACTGTCAAATTCAATGAAGCCCAATCAGCACCTTTTGAGGTTTGCAGTGGTGTCAAGCAGGGATGTGTGCTCGCACCTACTCTGTTTGGCATATTATTCTCCTGTCTACTGCATTATGCATACAACGACATAAACGAAGGTGTGTTTCTCCATACAAGATCATTTGAAAAACTATTTGATGTATCAAGGCTGCGGGCAAAAACCAAGGTTAGGGAGCTACTCGTCAGGGAACTCCTGTATGCTGATGATGCAGCTATTGTGGCTGATTCTGATATTCAGCTACAGTCCCTGGTTGACAAACTATCTGCTGCTTGCCAGAAGTTCGGCTTAAACATCAGTCAAAGCAAGACTAAGATACTTGTCCAAAACACAAACACAGCACCTCAAGTAAGCATTAATGGCCAACCACTAGAAATTGTTGATCACTTTTGTTACCTTGGCTCCATCATATCCAACAACACTCTACTGGATAAAGACATAAACAAAAGGATAGCCAAGGCAATGGCCACCATGTCACGGTTGCAAAAAAGAGTCTGGGACAACATGTTGCTGACTAGCAGTACTAAAGCCCTAGTCTACCGGACCTGTGTGTTAAGCACCTTGCAGAACGGAAGTGAAACATGGTCAACCTACTCATGGCAGGAAAAAAAGCTGAATGTCTTCCACCTCCGATGCCTAAGGCGGATCTTTAAAATAAGGTGGCAAGATAAGATAACCAATGAGGAAGTGCTACAAAGAGCAGGGTGCCAGGACATCCGCTCTGTTATCAGCAGCAGACGCCTTGGCTGACTTGGCGGCGTTCGTAGAATGCCAGTAGGTCGACTTCCACAGGACCTCTGTATGGAGATCTAATAGAAGGCAGGAGAGCCGCTGGTCGCCCACTTTTACGTTATACGGATGTATGCAAACGCGACATGAAGCTCTTCAAAATCAACACTGGCAACTGGGAAGAGGTGGCACTGGACAGATCCACATGGAGAGAGAGCATAAAGGAAGGGTCACAGATTGCAGATGTCATACACAAAAGAAGCAGAAAGAAGGGTGAAAATGCAACGGCGCCTGGTGATTATATATGCCCAAACTGCGAAAGGGAAAGGATCGTCTCTCGAGACGTAAAATGCCACAGAATGTAGTAAAATTATTAATGTTTTTTCTCAAGCACTAGAGGTTCACCAATCTTATGATGACAGCATTTATGAATGATCAGGCTCAACGCCATAAGAAACACTAATGCTAAGTCACTCTCCTTATCTTAACCAGCTTTCCCCCCCCCTCCCCTTGCTACGTTCACGGAATTTGGTGACTAGTTTGCTAGGAAGAGTGAATGCTCAACATTTCATTTCGGGGGCTGGGGGTTTGAACCCCAAAAACCTCCCCCTGGCTACGCTCATGAGATCATAACTACAATGTCCTTAAATGCCAAAATTTTGTTTTAAATAAAGAATTAAAAGATTGCTCTGAGTCCTCCATTCTAAAATGAGAACAATCAAAGATAGAGAATGTATGCAGTCGCTAATGATTTAGGACATAAACTATCTAATCCGTATATCAAATAATGTAGGAAACTTAACCTCTTAACGACTATTATTTAAATGCTTAACTGTTGCTTCTATTTTTACCTATCAGTACCGCAAGTCTTCAAAAACAAATTACTTACGCACAATGCATCTTCCACTAGAGGAGAGTCTCCATCCACGACAACACCTTGTTCTTGATCTGCATACATTAGGGCCACTAAACATGAGATGTTTTGAAAAAGAAAAATTATGCTAGCCTTTTTAGCTAGTGAATTTGTTCAGCTAAAACCACACAAACTGATTAAACACTTAACATTCTGATTGACCGACTGATCCGTACTGTAAATTTTTGTGTTTTTTTTTTTCTCGGCAGATATTGGAAAATAAATGTGATAGAGTGAATTTGGCTTTCAGTTATTAGACTTTTATTAATGTCTTTTGTTCTGCATTTTTTTTTATGGTGTGCTTTAGACTTGTTATTGAGGACGTTTACCCGACAATACAGTTTCGCCGAGACTTACTGTGTGTTTACATGACAAAACAGATCTTCTTATCTTATCTTATATAATACAGACGTTACTTCAAAAAAGAAGATGATTACGTCCTACGCATTCAGTCATGCATATTAACAATAACTTAGATTCTACCAACTCACTGGTTTTCCTGGCTAGCTCAGGACTTATTGCATGTTGACCTGACAAGATATAGGTACGGCTGTTCACTGCATGATTTTAACTCCATTTCTTATGAGAATAAATCTAATTCTTTGAGTTTGAAAGTATTTCAGTTGGTGTTCCCACTTTAAGAAATTATACTCTTCAAATCAGGACAAGGATGAAAAGATGATGGCTGGCCATGCATAAACTCATGTCATTGGGACTTTGCGAATAAATGTAGATAGAGTATAAGACTGGTTTTTTTTGTTTGGAAAGACCCACGGCGTAGCATACGCCCCTATTTTGCAGGACCGGCCTTAGGCCACTGCAACCTATGCGACCGCTGTGGGCTTCGCACTTTCACAGGACCCGCGCTAATTCTAGGTGTAAATTATTAAATTAAATCATTTTATAACTTATAACAGATTTCTCGCGGCCTCCTGATTTACCAATCTCCTGGAAATCTGAAATTGCAAAATATACGAAAAAGTCTAGATCTCCGGAAATCATTGAAATCTTTAGAAAACTCATACAAATTTCCTGAAATATATAGACAAAAATTGTCATTTTGGGATGTCATTCAATATGGAAAAACGCTAATCCTACGCGCGATAAAAAAAGACATTATGCAATATCCGTAATTGTGTAATCTGGTGAAAGAAGCTTCTCGCGCCTCAAACTAATGAAGAGTTACTTGAGGCCAACAATTCTCATAGATAGATGGCAACATTTGGTAATTCTTGTTATTGAGCGTGATCTTTGAAGAAATAGAATTTTTATGATATACAGTATGACTTCGCTACACGCAAGGCGCTTAAAGAAATTCTGTAGGTAGTAAAGAATTAATAAAATGCAAGATGAATTTATTTTCTAATACAAACCAACTGTAGTCCGACTTGCAGAAATAAAAGAATGATTTTTCCACGACTTCTTGGTCACAATAGTTAAATCCAGCCCTGCTATTTAGTGACGGGTGAATACTACTTGTCCCCCCCCCCCCCCTTCTTTTTTTTCGCTTCTTAAGTTACGTGGGGTAACTCTAGTCCAACTTGCAGAAATAAAAAAGTGATCTTTCCTTTTCTTCTTCTTGTCCAAACTATTGAGGAGCCATGAAGAGAATTATAGATGTTAAAGTTTTAGAATATTATTGAAAATGCTGCCAACTTTTCTAGGCAAATTCTGCTATCTTCTCAATAGATATAGCGTAAAGCAGGAATGTGTCCATGCTCCTTTGTTCGTTATCTTCTTTGGGGTAATGCTGGGTCCAATGAAGCAGAAATTGCACGAAGGCATCTAAGTCAGGTTCCGCTAAGATGTTCTTACAGAGCTTCTCTATCCCGATAATCGCGCCCTCACACTGAGCATAAGTTTCAGCTCGCTGTCAACGATTTGCTTACGATGCCTCTTCGCTTGGTTTCACATTCAATTTTTTTTTTCCAGAAATCACTTAATTAGATCTACTCAGATCCACAAATTACAAAGAACGTCTAACTCTAGTCGTCCTCTCCACGTGATAGATTTATTTAAATATCTAGGAATTACTGTATCTAATGACGCAACCCTTTAGAGAAATAAAAACATCTGGCTAAGGCTAGTAGCGCTTTTATGCAGGCGAGAGTGTTACAAAATAAATCTCTACGTCTACCTATACAAATCAGCGACTACCAAGCAGTGGTTCTTCTAAACTTTTTCTATGGATCTGAAACTGAATCTGAAAAGGGTACTCTACACACTAGCGGATCCAGAACTTTTTAGTGGGGGGGGGGGGGGGCGATTTTTTGCCAAACCCTAATCCTTTTACCTTTACCTTTACTTATCCCTTAGCCTGTTGGACCATTGGGGCACCAAGCAAGATTTTTCGACCGTCTTTCTCCATTCCTCCCTGTCTTTTGTCTTGTTTAAAACCTCTATCAATGATAGGCCCGTCCATTCTTTTATGTTGTCCTCCCATCGCTTTCTCTGTCTGCCTCTTCTTCTTTTTCCTGGTACTGTTCCCTGATGGAAAGTCTTTGCGAGCCCTGTGGATCTTGTAATATGGCCATATATTTTAAGCTTGCGTTTCTTTACAATAGTTAGCAGGTCATCATGGGGTCCGATCGCTTGGTTTGTGATGCGGTCTTTGAAAGTGATGCCAGGATCCTTTTGTAGCATCTCAATTCCATTGTTAGGATCCTCCTCTCTAGCTCTGCAGTAAGCGTCCTAGACTCGCAAGCATATAAAATGTGGCCATGACAGGGAGCGCATCAGTCTGATTTTGGTGCCGAGGGCCAAGCCCTTGTCTTTCCAAATTATTTTCAGTTTTGAAAGGGCTGCTGTGGACTGTGCTATTCGGGGCAGTAGTTCGAGTTTTGTTCCCTCATCTGAGACAATAGATCCGAGGTATTTGAAGCTGTTAACACTACTTAGCTTTTCACCTCCAATACTGATGCCTCTTTCAAAGCCCTGTTGGCTATTGGTCATAATTTGTTTTGTTTTTTCGACATTTATTTGCATGCCAATGCGCATCATCCCCCTAACCCTATGTATAAACACACACACACATGCATATATGTTAAAAAAAACTGTAAGCTAGTAAAATAAAATAAATTATGGGCAAGTGCCGTATATCTTATTAGGCGCAATTATCGTAATATCATCTTCGTGTTAAGAGAGACCTCCCTCTCTTATTATCGCGTGAAGTGCAGCGTTACGCTATGACGATAGAAAACTGAACTAAAGGATTTTTTTTTAATGAAATGCTTTTTTCTTGAGGACTAAGAGATTGTCCCTTTACAAAACCATTAGAGCAATTACATATTTATTATAAGACATTAATTAGGCCAGGTTCCCATCTAACTTCACTTTCACCTATCCTTTGGTCTGCTGGACCATTGGGGCACTACACAAGATCTGTCAACATACTTTCTCCATTCTTTTTGCCATTTGTCTTTGATAGAATTTCATTCTGATATTCTTCTGAAAATATTGAAACCTGCCTTTTTACCTGCCTGGGAGAACCACTTCGGAGGCCGATTTCAGTTTGCGTCTCCACACAAACTGTCTTTGTAACCTTGTAAAAAAAAACAACTCCTTTGCATGTATTACATTTTGTTCAATAGGCCTATTGTAGCTTCGTTTTGTTACAGAACTATAATTCAAAGCTCAAAAGAAACATTTTTGAAAGGGGGAGGGGAAATTTAGTGGCCCGATTAGGTTCTACTCTATTTTTTTTTTTTTGCATTTTCAGGATTTAATCATAAATGTGAGTTATAGTCCCAAATTTATTTATACAGTAGAAAAATATCAGATTGAGTAAAAGTTAGAAAAAGGCGACTAGGGAAAAATATTTGTGTTTAGAATTCATCTCAATTATTACTATTATACTGATTATTTCTTATGAAACAAAGTCTTTCTTAAAATAATCATGATAAATTCATCAACTACATAATCTCTGTCGCCATATTTGACTATTTTGTTTCAAAACGTCATGCTTTCGTCTGAAAAGGGGAGGGGACGGTAGAGTGAAAACAATTAATCGAGTCCTCGGTCCTTTTTATAATTTCTTATAATGATTTGCACTTGGTAATAAAGAAAAAGGGGGTGGGGCGACTCTAAACTCTTATACGAATTGTGTAATTTCTTTACTAAAACTCTGAGTAGCCAAATTCTAGCCATTTTTTCGCACCATCAAATCAATTAACTTCTAAGTAGCAACTGAACAATAGTGCTTCCACTGCATAATGTAGTAGTAGAAATAAGTAGATTAACCTAGGCGTATGGAATGGATGGCCAACTATGTATGTGCACGCCTCTGAATTCTGAGTAGCCACATTTTAGACATTTTTAAAATTTAAAATGAAATACATCTTCCAGATCTTTTTTTTATTACTTAGATTTAGATTTAATCAGAATCCATGAGGGGGGGTTGCAAGTGCACCACCATGTACCACCCCTGCGGATGCCCATGCACTATTTTTTCAAGAGTTTACTTAATTAATGCTTAGGAGAATTTTGCGCATCGTCTTCTAAAGGCCTATCATTAGAATATTATAAAGTGTAGTAGCTTAACAAGTAGTGCTTCCACTGAATTACAGTTGTAAAGATATGCTATTATTATAACTAGAATAGGCAAATCTGTAGCTCATGTCCGACCATGTACGATTTATTCTAGGCTTGCAATTCTTTGCTTTATAAATGATGTCACATATTCTATAGCATGCTAGTTGTGACGATTTGTTTACAATTGCACATAGTTATAATGAATTCCACAAGGTCGACTTTCACATAACATTCTGTATGGTGATTTAACAGAAGGCAGGAGATCCACTGGTCGTCCACTACTAAGGTATACTAATCCACATGAAGAGTGAGCATAAAGGAAAAGTCCCAGATTGCAAATGCCATACACAATAGTAGTAGAAAGAAGGGTGAAAATACAAAGGGTTTGCCTCTTCAGTCACACAAGAAGTTGTAAAGGGAAAAAATCGTCTCGAGACGTAAAATGCTACAATTGTTTTTTTATAATATTTAGTTAAGGTCTAGAATATTTTTTGCCTATAATCTTTCGATGTGAAAATGTTATATTTTCTTTTTAACAAAAGTAAAGAGTCTTTCGAAATTGCGGTCGGTGTCAGCGCTCGATAAAACAGCAGGTTAAACACGTCCACCAGTTTACAATAGAAGAGATACAAGAAAGTTCTACACATGACATCGTTCGAGTCAAAACGTTGATTTGGAACCAAAAGAACCACACAAAAAATACAAGCTGCAGCATCATGAATTAACTGCATTTGCTGGGTATTTTAGTGATGAAACTGCAGATATCTCAGGCACTGAGTAGATTTCTTTGAGCGTTCGGTTTGTTCATTGCGATTGTATTCGACTTCATTGGTTTAGTTCCTGTTTTTTAGAGAGACGTGATGCATGTGTCTAATGTCATTGTACAGTCTAGACATGGACAAACTACTTGGTTAAGACTGCCCCGTGATGGTTAGCATTCTTTTTCCGTAACTGTCCATTGCGATAGCGTTGGTGCTAAATTTATCTCTTTTGCGTTAGACACAATGAACTGAAAAATACAAATCCATTCGAGCTTTAAGTCTTAGATATCTTAGACTGTTTGGCGGATCTTAAAATAACGACTGCAAGTGAAACCAGATGAACTGCACATGTGTAGTAAATGTCTCCTTCTCTTGTGTTTCTGATTTGTCATTTCATTGTCGTCAATTATTCCTAAGTTCTTGAACCAGTTTCTATGTACCAGTTTCTATGGTGTTGCAGTCTTTCCAACTTAACATAGTGGCCGCTCAACAGCACATCAGCAGTCACATTAATGGCATAATCAAAAACCAACTTGGCCATCCTGAGAGACTGCTGGCAGAAAAGCTTGATACCGGATATTGAGTCGCAGTCGACAGACACACTGAGAAAAAACCACGTTTGGATTTTTGGAGTTATTAAAGAACATGGCTTTACGTTACATATCTTAATGCTTAAGTTTCTTCATTAGCCTACGTCTCACTTTTCGAGCAATAATAACGGTCAGTTCAAATTGTTTATTGTCTTCATCCTAAAACGATGCAAGCGCTGCAATGCAAATAAGAATATCGGAACTGCGCGATAAGAGTTCGCCAGTTTGTTCATCGAAAAGTAAAGTTATTGACAGTTTCTGCAACCACAAGCAACATTTGCAGTTTTTGTTTGGTCGAACGTAGGCAAGCACGGGCCTCACGGATAAAGTTAACAATGTGTACAGTCAATACTTTATTCCCGTGTTTAGTTTCTTTTTTTTTTTATTTCATGAAAAAAAAACTACTGTGCATTTAATATCGATTAGGTACGGTATGAGGGCCCGAAGGGGAAAGGAGAATTATTTTCATTAATATTATAACAAGAAAGTTGAGGATACGACTTTGAGCCATGGGTGGCAGCTTGCATCCCCTTGCAAAAAATCCTGCGGGCGCCCATGCGCCCCCCCCCCCCTTCGGATCAGCCAGTGACTCTACAGAAAGCAACAAATGCGTCTTGAACGCTTTAACCAAAAGTGTCTGCACTCCACCATGGGCATACAATGGCAAGACTGCACAAATAACAATGTTCTGTCAAATGCTTTTATGAACAATGTAGAAGAAATGCACATATCCTGTGTAGGGCAAAAAGTTTATATGTCTGAGGCAATATTTTTAGGGACGGAAAAAAGCCAAACCTTTATCAGGAAAATAGTCGTTTACGAGTCTAAAATACTACAGTGGTACTTACAAACGCACACAGTTGTTAATTTTATGCCAACCTTTAACAGTTTCATAACTATAAAATATGCAATATAAAATTATTCCTGGTAGGCTGGCAATTAAATGATATTAAAAACACGTTATAGATTAGGGGTTTATTTAAAAAAGAAGATTCAACTTACGGAATTCTAGTTTGCAAACATTCAATATTGAAGAAGATGCTGATAGTAATTAAACCTAAATATATTGTACAGCAAGTCTGGTAAGGCCGCATGGTGTCAAGTCAATTGTAATACGTTGGTGCTGTAGAAAACAGAAAATCTTTACTTTGTGTGTGTATATATATATATTATTATCTATATATATATGTGTGTGTGTGCATTTTTTGATGTGGACAGCAGAATCTGTACAAAAATATTTTTCAATTTGAAATTCTTATACATTGTGTGACTCTGTTATAAGTTGCTGTGTATGTTGATAGATAGTGTTACAATTCATCAATTACGGAGTTTGTCTTTTACACTATTAATGCGACTGACGTAGACATATAACATACAATAAGGGTATGGACGATTATCGAA
Organism: Biomphalaria pfeifferi; assembly: GCA_030265305.1. Lineage (NCBI taxonomy): Eukaryota > Metazoa > Mollusca > Gastropoda > Planorbidae > Biomphalaria > Biomphalaria pfeifferi. The sequence continues at coordinate 3,729,261 of JASAOG010000003.1, read as the reverse complement.
GGACCTCCATATTCCTCTGTCTACTACAAAAGTTTGATCTCTAATTTATTGTTAAATGTCTGAAAATATGTCAACATCATAACTTTTTACAATACAAGCTTTTTTTACGATTAAAAAATAGAAAAAAAGAAGTTTTTTTCTTAAATTAAAAAGACCAACTTACCTTTTTAGGAGTTATATTAAACTTTAAACAGAAAACAACAGGGCGGTAATAGCTTTTTTTTTTATTTCACATACCGCTAGCACAGGATAAGCGAGCTCTTAGTTATCGTGAGCAGTGTCGTCCCGTCACAAGACCAAAATTGATAAGCAGCAAGGACTGGGAAGATCTGGTTTCATGCCTAGACAGAATAAGTGAGACTATGGTAAATAATAAATACACAGTTTGCGAAAAATAAGAAGATACAAGACGTAACATAGATGATTGGGAAGAGAACTAATTAAATGAGAGAGAAAAAAAATACGATAACATGGGGGGGGGGAGGGGGAGAAAGGAAAGATCAAACAGAAACTTTTTTTCTCAACAAGATTAACGAAATATTTGATCAGAAAGTTGCCTTTTCCCATGAAATTGAAACAAAATAATGCACAAAATAATAAGAAAACGAATGTATAAAATAATAATATGACTTTCATCCAAAACTTTCAATTTCGATAATACAAAAACATTTGCCGATTTTATGTACATTACAAGTAGGACTTAATCAAAATATACGTTCACACCGTAAAAACCTTTCACACTCATAAACATTAAATGTTGACATTAACAAGTAAGTTACCACTATTCAGCATTATAGTCAAGGAATTAAAAAAAAAAAAGGTTATATTAACTTATTCTGTGATTCGTGTATCATCCCCCCTTCTCTAGTATCGTATGTTGTCCGATTTGGTGGGGATCGGGATTGATTCTCTATCTCTTTTATACAAAATACGATCAAATTTTAAATACACAAAGGCTATCACATGACAGTTTTTTTTCGTTTTTCTATTAATATTTTCCGTGAGTAAATGTTTTCTTTACGGTTGGTGAATGAGGTCCATTAGACGATTAAATACTGGTAATTAATTCATTAGTTTAATAGCAACAAGGGAAACTAATACTTAAGTAGTTACAAATATGGCTAAATTTGTTGGGTCGATTTACTTTTTGGCAGGGAGGGTGTGTAACTATTTTAGTGTAAAGATAGATCTACGTACATGCTTGACTCACAAGCGGATCCGGAACTTTGGAGTTGGGGGGGGGGGGGCGATTTTTTTCCAAACCCAAATAGCTTGGTGGTTTGGGGTAGCGCTGTAAGCCACCACAGTGGGGTTCGGGTCAAAGCTTGTATTTTTCACTGCAGAAACGCATTCACCTGACATCTACAGCTTACTATTCTTCAGTGGTGTTCGGTGCGAAACCACGACGCCAAAAGCGTTATTTTTACATTCTTCACTGCAGAAACGCATTCTTATAACATCTACAGTTCATTAATCATCCTATTAAAAATGACCTTTTCAATAATGTTTTACTTAAAAAAAGTATTCTAATATGAATTTATAGGCCCTTAATACATTGCAAATAAAACGATTTGAAGATATCCCACATATTTAGATAAGGCTTTTAGGATTGCCGCAGAAAAAAAATGTTCAAAAAAATAATATTTAAAAAAAAAAGCTCATTCGTAAGTGGTACATTTTGTTCAATAGGCATGTTGTAACTTTGTTTTGTTATATAACTATAATTCAAAGCTCTAACAAAAAATTTCGAAAGTGGGAGGAGAAATTAAGTGGACCTATTAGATTCTACTCTAATTTTTTTTTTTTTTTTTTTTTTTTGCATTTTTTAGGATTCAACTTCATTCAAGCATAAATTGTGAGCTATAGTGCCAAATTTATTAAACTAGAAAAATAGCAGATTGAGTAAAGGTTGCAAAAAGGCGACTAGGAAAAGAATATTTGGGTTCAGAACTCATCTCAAACGTTACTCTTATACTGAAAAATTTTATATGAATTCTAAATTTTCCAAAGCAAAGTCTTTCTTAAAAAAAAGTATGATAAATTCATGTGAAATTACGTGAACTCTGACGCCCTATTTGACTATTCTGTTTTAAAACATCATGTTTTCGTCTGGAAAGAGGGGGTGGTAGAGTGAAAACGATTAATCCTTGCTCCTTTTTATAATTTCTGCTAATGATTGCATTTGGCATTAAAGAATAGGGGTGGGGCGATTCAAAACTATGATTTCTCCATAAAAATAAAACCGCCCCTCCCACTCAGAGGACTAGAGTTGGGAGGACAGTAGATGCGTCCCCCCCCCCCTTTACCCCACCGAATTGGCCAAGATACCAGAAGGGGAGCGACATAATAATAAAATTATATTTTAATTTAACTAATTTTGTTCACAAACTATGATTTCCCCAAAAATGTAGGACCGCCCCCCCCCCCACTCAAAGGGTTTAGGTGGAAAGGGCAGAAGAGCAGTATAGTATAGGTATTCGCCCCCCACCCAATCGGCCAACAGATGAACGACATAATATAAAGATCGCTTAAAACACCAAAAACACGTTTTAACCATATAGATATTTAATTTATTCTCTTAGCATGTTGTGATTTCTACAAATAAATTGGACCCCCCCCCCCTTTCCCACACGAAAGTTTAGGTGGCGGGTTTGATGCCATTGCCCCCTCCTGACCCTACCAAATCGGCCAACATACTAGAGGAGGGGGCGAAGTAATCTAAAAATAGACTGAAATATAAATAATTAGTAGATATTATTAACATAAGTAATAAATTCATTAAAAAATTTTAAATTCTATACTATAATCGTCCGCCCCCCCCCCCCCTCCACTAATTTCCATGATTTTTTACAAGTTGTTTTAAAGTGCAACTTTCGTGGTGGAGGCTGTCCAGGCCTGAGCCACTGGCGGATCCGGGAAGGGGGGGCCGTAGGGGCGTTTGCCCCTCCACTCGGCAGATTTCGGGTTGGGGGGGGGAGGACGAATCTTATTAAAGAAATCACACAATTGTATACGAATTTATTAGTTATGTTAATAATATATACTAGTTATTTATATTTCATTTTATTTTTAAATTAATTCACCCCCCTCTAGTATGTTGGCCGATTTGGTGGTATGGGGAGGTGGCGATGACATCAATCCCGCCCCCCCCCCCTTCACCATAAACTTTCAAGTGGAGGGGGCGGTCCAATTTCTTTGTAGAAATAACAGCTTGTTAACGGAATTAATTAAATATCTTTATCTATATAATGAAAAACTTTTTCTTTATATTATGTCGTTTCCCTGTTAGTCGATTGGGTGGACCCTTCCAACCTAAACCCTTTGAGTGGCGTGGGCGGTCCTCCTTTTAGTTAGAAATTAAATATTGTGAACAAAATTAGTTGAATTTCTATATAGTATAAGCTACATATTGATGTTTTAAACCTTTTGTATATTATATCGCACACACACTCTGATCTCAAATTTTATCATTAGTAAATATAAAATTTTTAAAAGTTGTACCAGATGGGAGAGGCGATACATGCAATCGCGTTCCGCCCATCGGACAAACCAATACTTTTTCTTTTTGTATTACAAGATTAAAAAAAAATTGTCACTAATATAATTTATATAAATTAAATTCTTTTATCAAGTCGCCCGACCACCTATTCTTTAATGCCAAACGCAATCAATAGCAAAGGAGCGAGGATTAACGTTTTCACTCTACCACCCTCTCCCACGAAGTAAAGTAACTAAATATTTACACAAATTGCATAATCATCCATTAAAGAAACTCACCAGTCAACCTTAGGGGTTGATGATGGAGGGAAGCAATGAGCGGAGAATCATCTCTACCTCCCCTCCCCTGAATCCTGTGATGTCTATATTACATAATGACTCTTAATCAAGAGTCATTTTTTCCGCACATTCTCATGATTGTCATTTTTTCCCCCATTTTATCAGCTTTTCTTTAGTTAGAATCGTTATAGTTGCTTTTTTTTTATAACGTCACCGATAGCCCATAGCCTAAGGATAAAATATATGTTAAAATTTTTAAATTATTTTTAAAATAAAGGTCGCTAATTAAAGAGTGCCTAATTTTCCGGTGCCTTATTTCCCGCCCTGGTCAAAAAGTACCTAATTATCAGGTGCCTAAATTTCCGGGTGCCCAATTATATCCAGGTGCCTAAATTTCCGGGTGCCTAAATATCCGGTGCCTAGATTTCCTAAATTTGCCTATAGATTGTAGATCTCCCGAGTCTGATCTAGACTGGAAATTTTCTAGATCTAGTCTCTATATAGCAGGGTTCGAACTCGGGACCAACGAGACGACCAGGCAGTCATCTATATTTAATACAGGTGTGAGCTTGCGCTCCCAGAGCTATTCTTATATGTATTTTTAGAGCTATTTTTATATATTTTATTTTTATAGGTTAGTGTCAGATTTTATAATTGTACTTCCGCATATTTTTATATAGGTTAGTGCGAAATGATATAATAAGTGATGTACATGCTGTCTTAAAACAGTTGAGTGTACATTTGACCAGTGGTCAGTACAGTATCTCTGTCTGTGTGACAGCTGAAGATCTTTGTGGTCTGTCGTGTACTTATTTTATTATTCTGTACCTGGGACGGCCTGCTATTTTTACTGCTGAAATACATGCGGCTATTTTTACTGCTATTACTCTGCTGTAACCTCTGCTGCATTTATTACTGCTATTGTTATTGCTTCTGTAGATCTAGGGAATCTAGTGTTATTTTGATTTTGTTTTTGTAGTGTTGCCTTAGTCGGCTTAGATCTAGTGGCTTAGTGTTCTTAGTGAATAGTAAGGTACTAAGGTGTTCTTGTTTTAGTGTTAGTGTAGATCTAGGTCTAGTGTAGTAGTTGTAATGATTTAGTTAGATAGTTGGTTTGATCAGTTTGTGTTAGATAGTTGGTTTGGTTAGTTTGTTGGTGTTTGGTAGTGGCGTAGATTTAGAGGGTTTTAGTTAGTTGCTGGGTTCAGTTGTAGTGGTTAGTGTGTATATATATTATATTATATTACTGATTTATTTTTATGTAAATAAAGTTTCATTTTGTCTTATTTAATTTCAAGTAAAGTTTTGTTGGTGCTTTCAGTTAGTTTAGGTTAGTATGTCTAGTTACATATGTGACTCTAGAGCCCAGATCGAGCCCACCCAGTAGCGCTAACATCTGCCTACTGTTAATGTAATTTACTGTTGAACAGAGAAAAGGTCTTCTCGCGCCTCCTGACCTGCTCACACAGGTAATGTAGGCTATTCAGTATTGCTGTCAACCTGTTCCACTCTAAATACCTAATGTGTTAAACTTTAGTTACGATTATTGATTTCGCGACTGAGGATTGTTTTCTTTAATTCGCGTTAATGAATCGGGATATGTATATATCCATAAGGGTAAGAAATTTCTTTTTACTGGGAGTATTGACTGGTCATCATTAGATTGTACTTCTACAATCAAAGAGATGAACGATGAAAAAGCAACTGGATTAATACTTTCCGTACGAGGAAAGGCCTCTGAATAGCTACAGATAGTAAAGGACCAGCAAGATAACTAGATCTAGATCTAAAAAATAAAATTATATATTACATAGGTTAGGGTTGAAAAAAACAACAACTTCACTTCTTTTAACTACTTTACAAAACAACGCCTTGATCCAACTTTCTACAAAATGTTCATGATCGATTAGTCGCGGATAAGCTTTTATTTCCGGTTTCCAGTCTAGTAGTATATATAAGTCTATGGTCCAAACATGGAACTATACTAAAGAACTACGACTTCAAATTACGCATCCTGTCTGCACATCCTGCACTGTATTTTTTTAAAATTACAGTGACAAAGATGGATTTTACGCTTCGAACGACCGCGATTTACCCGTGTTGACTAGAAAATGTTTATTAGCTCTTTATAAACAGATTCTAATAAACTTCACCCATTTTCATACAAGCTGTAAAAGAAGATATATTTTTTTAGAGTAAGAGATCATCACAAAATTATTTTATTTCTGATCATCCTACTCAAAACTATATGTTCTCAGGGATTCCAAAGCTGGGTTTTTTCTACTAGACGTGGTGCAGTTTTATGTGCTACTTGCAGATGAGCCTACCGTTCCGCATTAAGCGGAACCGTCCCGCTGAAACATAACGAAAAAAAAACCCTCACATGTTACGACGTTCCTCATTGGCACTTTTATTGTGTTCCGCAAAGTCCGAATTCTGACAAAATAAATCGTCATTATTTTGTATTAATGTAATAATACAAAATTCATTTATTGTTTATATTTCGATCTATTGTGGCCAACATTTGGTAAAACTTAGCGCCAATGCTTCGTTTATTCAATGACAAAGGTAATCTATAATCATGCTTAAACATTTTTCCGATGTCTCTAACACATTGATTTCTATAAAAATAATAGAATTTAGTAAGGACAAGGATTGAATCTATACTATGTTTAAATTCTAGTACGGACTTATTTGAAAACTACCTACCTTATATAATACAAGAATTATGACACCTTTCCCTATATTAGAAAATAGTACATCGTTCGCATCTTTTTGATTGGCCAAGGCTTGATCTATTCACTTTATAATCTTCAAAAAGATATATTTTTAGTTTAAGAAGGGAACGTATAAAATATAGTCTATCCATTTGCTTATTTAACCAAATTTACCTTCAAATGTGCGTTTTAAAAACATATTTAGAACTACACAACACTATAGATGTAATATAGATGCCTTTATTTTAGATTGTGTTTAGAAAAAAAACAACTTTCAAATTACTATTAGAGGCCCACTTAGGTATATATTTTTACAAATTATTTTATTAAAACTATATAAGGTATATTTCAAATAGATCTACGTGTATAATCTAATTTGTTCATTAATTATATTAAAAAGTACATAAGCACAAGTTCCAAATGCTTTCTGTTTCGTTTGTTCTAACAGTGTGCTGTTCATTGTCTTCGTCGGTATCATAGTATCCAGAGATGTCTTCTTCGTAGCTCTTGTTAAAAAACCGTTGATTTCGTCTGTATGTTTTTCCATCATTTGTCTTTATGATGTAAGATCTGGGTGATGGATGTTTCTTAATGACGACTGCTTTCTGCCATGTTTGTCCTAGACGAACTCTCACCTTCTCCCCGACAGAGTAATCTTTAGGCAACCTTGCTTTTGCATCGTATTTCACTTTGCCTTTCATCTGTCGTTCGTTGAATAATGTCTCTGCATTTTCACCTACCGATGGTTTCAATAGTTTGGGATCAGTTGGAATGATGTCCCTGAGTCTTCTACTCATCAGCAATTGTGATGGCGAATAAAACAGTCCGCTAATCAGAGTATTTCTATACTCGAGCATAGCGAGATATGGATCTTTCCCACTTTTGTATGCTTTGTTGAATATCTGCTTTACGATACTGCCACGACCCAGATTCCCCCTCTCGTTGCTACTTCATTTTACCTCACTTTAATATATATATGTACCAGTATTATTCCATTGGCTCTTTTCGTCTAGTGATGATTCTCACTCTTGGTGCTTGTAATTACTTTGAATGTATATAAATTAAACTAATGACAACAATGTCACAACATAAATGACCACATAATGAATACTCATAATAAAGTCAAACTCTCTAGTTAAAACTAATATTTAATATTCTAATTAGGGCATCGATGGCCACTTTAAAATCATATAATAAATGTAATGTTTGATTGATGAATGAATTAATAATTGCAAATATAGATTATTAATAACATAAAATAATAACATAAGACAAGTGGCTTCAATACTATATACCAATAAAACTATTGTATCTGTTAACATAAAAAACAATAAAGACATAATCAACAAAACAGCAATTAATCACCCATGCCAATCAGACCACCACGGCTACTCCATCCTCCAACATCTAGAGAACTTGTTGTGCCGGTCAAGACAACCAGAAGTGGTCGAGTTGTCAAAATTCCTTGTAAATATAAGTCTTAAGAACTTCAAAAGGAAGGATGTGCTAATATTATATGATATTACGTCATTGTTTGTTGATTATGTTTTGTGCGAAAGAAAAGGATCGAACGGAAATAAAAAATAGTTATAGGCTATATGTCTACCTTGATAAAGACAGTCTCGTTATTATCATTATTATTTAATAACGTCTACAGTAATTTATTATTAATCTGTGACAACAGAGCAGATATAGTTCTAAGTCTCTAAGTGTACCGTCTCCGAATAAGTTTACTATCAATAGACCTAATAGGCTTACTTTTTTTTTCTTCATAATCTAGATTTTTTTTTACAAATTCTTATATATATTCTTATATTATACATCAATAGAAATGTACTTTTTAATTTGATTACGAAAAGTCTGCATTGGGCCCATACGGGTAAAACTTCACTGTTCCAGTTAGGGATTTCCCCAAGATCTAGTAACAGTAGTATTAGAAATTAGACCTATATACAGGTATATATATATATATATATAGAGAGAGAGAGAGAGAGACTGGTCCGATTGAGGTGCTGGGCCTAGATCTAGAAAAAACAAAGTTTAAAATTATAGACTTATCTATACACTTAATAGTGATTATTAACATAGTCGTCCCTAACTAGGCCCAATAGGATGAGTATGGGGGACAAAACATGAACAATGTTGAGCTCATTCAACGTAGTTATTGTAGTACACGATTATATGTAGCTTGAATCTAGTTAGCCAACACCCCGTACAACACCAGCAAATAGCTTCAACCTTAACATAGACTTAAAAATAGTCTGATTTAGATCTACTAGATCTAAATTTTTTAAAACTATTAATCTATAAGGCAAAAACTAGATCTAGATAATATACGAAATATGGATTTTAAAATTTCAATGGCTATTAACCAAAGAAGACCCACATAAAACACTTTTATATAGGCATGGAAATATGTGTATTTCATAGCCAGCAAACTAAATTAGAATAAATAGGCTTGTACGCAATCGTTTTTATATTTTACTATGTAAGCCATTGCGCACAACACAATAATAAGCTTAAGTGTCATTAAATATAATTTCAACATGATATGATTTGTATTTAATTGTGTTTAACTTATTGCTAATCTTTTATAAACTTAGAGAGAGATGATATTTCAAAAGCTTTCAATTTAAAAAGAGTGTAAATCCAAGATGGCCGCCTTGCCGTTACAACCAGATTATAGTTCTATAAAAGAAAATTTTTTTTTCCCATAGCTTCTTGCATGCACAGATTTGCTGTACAAATAAACTTGCAGGTTTTAGCTGCGTGTTAATGTGAATAAATCTTTTTTTAAAAAAGGGCATTTTGTTTTTCTTTTTAATATATAAAACAGCTTTATTTCTCAAAGGGGGATGCGACTTGTTTAAAAGGGGGGGGGGGGGAGGCGCAAAGACATTCACTTACTTTTCAAGAGACGAAACTGTTGCATTTAATACTAAAGTACAAACTGACTATTATATACCTAAAATCGACTTTATTTACAAGTTTCAAAGGGTAAATTGATTGAATTCAGGTGAGACCTTATAGAATGCAGGCCTAGCTGTAGGCTTATCGTTTTCGCAAAAGTAAAAAAGGGAATGTGCAACATGATTAATATGCAACTAGAGGGACTCAGAACTTTTTGATAAAGACATTTCAATGCATGTAGCCTCTAATTGGATTTTACTTGAATTTTTCATGGCAGAACGTTCTGTTTTCTACCGACTGTCGTACATGGTTGTGTTGATGACTTTTGTATAACAAAAAAGACATGTGTCAAGAAGTCTTCTTTCACTTGAAAATATTTCTACGACCATATAACCCATTTCGGACAAACATGATCTAGAGCTATAACAGGGATGAAGAACTGAGATAGATGCCAGGAGAAGGCAAAACATATTCAATATTGTCCCGTCCCATTCCTTTTTTAAAGTCAACATTCTTCTAGCAATGAGAAAAAAATGCGCTGTCAATTCAAAGAATCAAACTGGGCATTTCACTACTAATTCCACATAAAAACTTGTCTAATGTACAGAACATTACACATACATGGACATTTTTTTCCCTCCTTATAGTCTATTGACGTAAATGAAGTTTGAGAAACGCTTACAGAAAACAAATAAATAGGGGCCATACAGCCATTAATGGCAAGTGTGTAGGGATAGTCACCTAGAGATGTGTAGTCAAGCGGCATTCATGTATGGTAGGGTTCATTCAGTAACACCTAACTCTAGGGGGGGGGGGGGGGGGGGGGGGCGAATGAGCGGCTTAGTTTCTCGAAAAAAAATCAAGCTGATTATTATATGCTTAGCGCCCTCCCCCCCCCCCCCCCCCCCCCCCCCCCCCAAAAAAAAAGACTGCCTTTCGCATACGTTCGTCTCCCACACGGGATACGTGCCCTGCCCAGCGTAGCTGTCGGACCATAAGTAGTCCCTCTATACTGTCCATACCGGCGTTCGCAAAGACATCGCTGTTTGTAGTGCGGTCCTGACACTTTCCTTGGCTGACAGAAGAGAGCACCTGTCTGCATGCGGCGTCGGAACGAGACAGCTAGAGGGATACACATTTGAGACCAAAAGAAAATTTGCTGCCGAGGACAAACGAAGACGACGAAAAAAAAACGAATTCGACCACCTGCGGACAATGGTTATGCTTGCCCTAGAGTGGCAAAATATGTAGGTCACAGTTGGGGCTGCGCAGCCACGGGTAATACTGTAGTCCTAACTGATCTTCGGACTCGAAGACAAGCCTTATATATATATATGGCTGCCTGGTCGTGCGGTTTGCACGCTGGACTGTCGTTCAGATTTATCGATGGTCCCGGGTTCAAACCCTGCCCGCTCCAATCCCCCGTCGTCCTGCGGGAGGTTTGGACTAGGAAGTAATTATCTTCAACTCTGAAGGAACATCCGAAACATGTAAAACATTTTACAAACAAACATATATATATATATATATATATATAATAAAAAAATATGTATATATACATAAAATTAATGATTTATAAATTAAAATGATCATAATGACGAAAAAATGCGAAATTCTAAGAATCGGTTGAACAAGTAGCTCTTAGTAACGTAACCGAGTATCGAGCGAAAAATGAAAAGTGAAATTGAATCAATAAATAAATTGAGCCTAGATCTAGAATATAGACTATGTCTAGATCTAGCTAGAGTAGTACGGATAGGATATAACTAACCGAGTAGTAGAACTAGTATCATCTAGTCGTGATTCTAGTATTAATATGATTAATAGTATTTATCTAGTCTAGTGAGTGTAGAGTAAGAGTTGATAATTCAACTTCAAGTCACAAGGAATATCTAGATAGTTATATAGAATTAGATCTATATACTAGATCTATATAGTTATATAGACTAGTTATTAAATAGATCAGGCAATGAATATGATTATAATGATTATATAATGACAATGATTGTATGAATTGATAATTCTGAGTTGATACATAGTATGATAGTTACATAGTCATAAATTCTAGATCTAATACATATAGATTAATATAGATTATAGATCTATAATCTATGTTACTATCTATTTAGGTTTATATGTACTTTCATTGTATTGTATACTTATATAATATTGGCCTAAATTCCTTGATCTAGATCTTTTAAAGTTAAATATAATATAAATATAAAATATAGATCTAAGCCTTTCTTAGTAGGGCCTACAATTACAATATAGATTCTTATATGATTATACATTGTACTCATCTAGCCCAAACCCCGCAGGAGATGACGCAAGATTCTAGATCAGTAGGCCTATAGATGTCTAGATCTAGATTAGATCTAAATTCTAGGGACCTTGATGGAACCAAAGTACATAGGCAGGAGCATGCCATTATCATACAACCAGGCAAACTAAGTTATAAATGATAATCATAATGTTAATGGAAAAAAATGATTTTATCTAGATCTAGACTATATATATTATGTAAATATTATAAACTAGAAAGAGGCTGGTGGTATTATAATTTATTGTGATATGGCATTGTTTTTGCTGATCTGACTAAAGCCTTTGACATGGTCAGTCATCATCATCAAACTCCATTTGAGTGAGGGCTTGAGAGGCTTAAATCCTCTCTTGCAAAAGCCCTGGACAGAAATCCTGCTGTCTTGCGTAGTGCGTATATGTCACCATACAGGTCGAGAAATTTTGGTTTCCCAGACCTGTCGAGGCGGAGATCAGCAAGTCTGGGGCAGTCATATAAAATATGAGGCATGGTTTCCTCTTCTTCCCCGCAGTGGGGGCACCGTGAATCAAAATTTGGCCATAGCCGGGAGAAATATCAGCCAACAGGACTGTGGCCTGTCCTGCACTGTGCTATTTGCTCAGGCCTGGACAGCCTCCACCACGGGAAAGTGCGGTCAGGGTGCCTCATGTGCTCCCAGACTCCACTGGCTTATACCAAAACTCAAACCACTTTTCCATTTCTGTTTTTTGAATTATAGCCAGGGCTTGATGAAAACTTACTCAGTTGGTGGAATTTGCCCTCCCTGGTGGGCCAAGGAGTCTGCAATAGTGTTGCCAGTCACACCTATGTGCCTTGGTATCCACTGCATTATTACAGACTTGCCGTAGTGCTGCTTTATGTTGTGTGAGGCCATGATGACAGTGTCGATATTGGGGGGCCATGGTCCAGGGCTTTGCAAAGCCTGTAGTACATATTTTTAGTCAGTGACCACAACAATCTGTGTTGCTCTCAAATTTTCCTTGCCGAGTTGAGAGTCAATGACCTTTAAGGCTTCACAGACTGCCATGGTCTCCGCATCAAAACTGCAAATACTACCACATGGTCCAAAGATTTTTACTGAGTAAGAGCCAAGAAAGTCGATGTAGCCTGCTCTTCCAGAATCGATCAATGCCGACCCATCAGTATATATGCAAAAGTAGCACTGGGCTTAAAGGCATTAATGGTCTCCAGTGCTAGAATTTAAAGGTCGTTAGATGAACGACTAAAGTTAGTTACATTAGGGTCTACTAGTTTCAATGTCTGGGGTCGTTGGGCGACACCAAGGGGGAAGGGGATGAAAGCATTGAATGTTTTGTCAGTTGGTGGAGAGGCCAACTTTATCAAAGAGTCTAGTGGCATGATGCATAAAAGAATGCATCTGGATATGTCTTCTGCATTTCCAACTATCCACTAATTATCTAGCTGGGAGGTATTCATCCAGCCTTTTATACTGCAGGTCAGTACTGACCTTTCTCTCATAAGGTTTAGTGGACTTACATTAGCCATTATTTCAGCCGCGTTTACTGGGCTTGTCCTAAATGTTCCACAGACAAATCTTAGGGCTTGGGACTGTATTTTATCAAGTTGTTCAAAAGCTGTCCTAGAAAAATAAATTTGCACAGGTAGGCTATGATCGAACTGCTCCTAAATACAGCATCAGAGCATGTCTGCTCAGGCTCCTCACTTCGTGGATGCCAGCTTCTGCACAATGCAAAGTTTCCCTGAGGCCTTTCTTGTGACTTCCTGGATGTGCTTACACATTTTTAGTCTGCAATCTAAAATTACACCAAGGTACTTGGGTAACTTTTCCATGCTGAGAGCCACTCCGTTAAGGGAGAGTCGAATAGAATAGACCGTCTTGGAGGTGTTTATTTCTAGCCTCCATTTTTGTGTGTATGAGCAGAGCGTATCTTCTTGCAACACTTTTTGTATATAGGTTGCGCTCCTTCCGGATTTCCAAAGGACAATATCATCAGCATATAGCAGCTTTTGTCATTTTAGCTGAGCCAGTAGGTCATTTATGAAGGCTGTGAAAAGGATGCATGATAGGACAGAGCCCTGGGGGAGGCCATGCTCGAGGGTCATTTTCCCTGAGACTTCTCCGTACATCCTTGTTCTTATTGTATGCTCTTGTAGGAAGTCTCTGATCCAGTAATATATCCGTCCCCGCACCCCCACGGCTCTTATCTTATGAGCAAACAAGGCCGCCATACTTTATCATATGCCTGTTTTAAGTCACTGAAGACTGCTTAAGTGCTTTTGGTCCTTTGGAATCCATCTGCTATGCTCTGCATAAAGATGTTGACTTGGTCTATATCGGACATTCCAGCCCTGAAACCAGCCTGTTCTGGAGCTATAAGATGGGCACTCTCAAGGTACCAAACCAGACGCTCATTTACCATTTTTTCAACCATCTTTCCCACACAAGATGTGGATGAGATGAGCCTATAACCCTCAGCAGTGGAAGCATCTTTTCTCTTTTTGGTATAGGAATAATGGTGGCACATTTCCAGGCCCTGGGCTGATGACCATCAAGCCAGGTTCTATTTACAAATGCCAAGAGCACGGCCCTTCCTTTCCCCCCTACATGTTTGAGCATTTCAGGGGTGATACCACCCGGCCTGGGAGCCTTTTTGAGCTGGCATTTCCTTATGGCAGCATTAAGCTCACCTATCGAGAAGGGGGAGTTCATTGTTCCCTCAGCACTTTTGGTCTGTGGTTCCTTTCTGTCTTTTTTTTCATCAGCTTTGCTAGCTTTATCAATGGCTTTGGACATTGAGGACTTCTTGGCAGCCTTGTGGTCAGTAGAAGTTGTCTTTTCAAACCCCTAAGAAAAATAGAATTTCTGCTCACACTACTAAAATTCATTAAGTGCTTTCATGAGGAAACAAAATATACCATGAAACTTGCTGGAACCCTATCAGCAAATTTGAGGTCAGCAGCGGTGTCAAGCATGGATGTGTGCTCCCACTTACTCTGATTGGTATATGGATCTCCTGCCTACTGCATTTTCATATGACAGTGGAGCCCTATTTTGGAGAGACACTCCTGTTTACATATATTGCAGGTCAAGGTGGCTTTCGCTTTGGTGGCAGAGGAGCAGGCCATTTTCCCTGTGGCATGCTTTTCTTCAAGAACTGAGGCCCATGTTTTCTCGCTGTCCATAGCTTTCTTGGTCACCGTCGCTCTCCAACTAGTGCTGTCTAAAGCTATGTCTTTCCAATGGTCAGTATCAATGTTCACTGATTTTAAATCCTATTTTATCACATCTTCAAAATCAACACTACAGTTGGGAAAAAATGGCAAAAATAACCTTGACTTTCCAACCTCCCACTCCAATGCCACCATTTGTCCTCCAACTCCAATTCAGTCCTGACAGGCTGTATGAGTTAGTCAAGTGCAATTAGACCTGATGGGGATTATCTAAAGCTGATGATGAGAATTACTTGACAAAAAGCATTAGATAATGATTCAGACAGAGACCAATTGTCATCTTTTTAGAGGAGCTGAACACAGACCTTAATGTCTCAACCTGTGGTTATTGCCATGTCATGATTAAAACCTGTGATGTGGAAATGAGATATTGGTCTCCACTGTCCACAGATTGGAACGTCACACTCAATAACCATTTCACATATTTCTTATTGGTCAAATCCTTTTTAAAATAGTTATTTTCTTTTATTGCAGCTTCCAATGCTTTGTGTTTGTAAAGATTGAACCATGAGAAAAAAAACTATTTTGAAATTGGCAACAGCCATTCTTGTAACTGTTCTGATCTGGACTGTTTGGTTTGCATCAACACTTGATTCTGAAGGTGACCATTTGATGCTGGATTCTGTGGCCAATGAGAGAGTTTATCCCTACATTTTGGACAATGATAGAAACATAAAGTATCCTGCATTTCACAATCTATCTTACACTGAACTTTTGAAATTTGATTCTAAGAATTTGTTTGTAAATAAAAGTGTACATTTTCCTGAGAATTTAAAAATGCTAGAGATTCCTACTTTAAATGAAGGTATTAAAATCAACAATGGCAGTTTGAATAATGACTCCTTGGAGAATATTGTACAAGGTCTTACTTTTTATAATAAAACTTTCTACCTGAACAATAAACCTTTTCGTATTTTTAGTGGATCTGTCCATTACTTTAGAATTGTTCCTGAATATTGGAAAGATCGACTGTTGAAATTAAAAGCTTGTGGTCTAAATACAGTTGAAACGTAAGAATCTTTCAAAGAATTTAATATTTTGCTTTAAATAAACGCTTTAATTAGTTCAAAACTAATCGTTTTGTGATAATCTTTTTTTGTTCTTATCTTATCATATTGCCCTCTGCATTCAAACGTTTTTCCTCTGTTTGCAAGTATATATGCTTAAACATTAACACTGAATTCAAAATAATATTAATTTTAGAGCCAAAAAAACAACAACTGGTAAGGTGATCTACTACTTTAGAAACTAGGCTATATTATGATGCTATCTGTGAGCTGTGAACAACTGTGATAATGTACACTCTTTAAATGCAATGTTAACTATGGCAGTAGTTTATATTAAAATTATGTTCTCAAGTTTTTTAATCCATTGTGTAATTCCCAAAAATATAATAATACAGATAATTTCATTTTAATTAAGTCCTATATTATTTCAAAGTTATTTTTTCAGAAATCATCTAATGTAGTTGAATAGTAAACCCTAGAGTAGTTGATTTGAAAAATATTTGGTTTGCATTGTACCAAATAGATAATAATTCTTATTTCAAATCTAAAGCATGCTAATTAATTTTGGTTTTGTGTTTTACCATAATTATTGTTTGAAAAGCTTGCATTAACAACACCTACTTTCATTTTTTAAAGTAATATATAATAAGTGACATGTTAACCAGATTATCTATATTACTTTTTAGCTATGTCCCCTGGAATCTTCATGAACCATCACCTGGTGTTTTTAAATTTGAAGGCATTCTAAATTTGAGGTAACAAAAATATTTAATAAACCTAGAATAACAACAAATTAATGCATTTTTTAAATATCTTTTTTAAAATTACAAATACAATTGATAAAAGTAGTACTTAAAAATTTAAAATACATTGAAGGAAGATATAAATGTATATGTTTATAGTCAAGGTTGAGTTTGAAGTTATCTCAAATATCAAAATGAGAAGAGTTTTTGTGGGAGTTTCAAAACATGTTCCTCAATATTACATTCATCTTCACTTTAGAGCCTTCATTCAACTAGCTGCTGACTTAGGTCTTTTTGTCATTCTGAGACCTGGTCCATATATTTGTTCTGAGATGGATTTTGGTGGATTGCCTGGGCAAGTTTTAGTAGTCTTAGTTTTTCTGTATTAAACTTTGAAA
Source organism: Biomphalaria pfeifferi (assembly GCA_030265305.1). Classification (NCBI taxonomy): domain Eukaryota; kingdom Metazoa; phylum Mollusca; class Gastropoda; family Planorbidae; genus Biomphalaria; species Biomphalaria pfeifferi. The sequence goes on along the minus strand of JASAOG010000003.1, from coordinate 3,712,176 downwards.
ACCAATGTATCCTTTATTAAAAATATATTCATTGTAATAAACAATATTTAAACAATGATTTGTACTAATTAATTAATGTTTGAATTTCTGAAGGTGGCTTCTCAGAGATCCCAACATGAAAGTAAGAAGTAACTATCCAGGATACATCTCAGCTGTCAATAAATACTTCAGCATTCTCTTACCTTATGTACATAATCTACAAGTAAGAACATAGATTTTGCTCAGTATCATAGAATAAGCTTTGTTATATTAGAAAATAGTGTAATGTTATAGATATTATAATAAAGTGCTAAGTACAATATACATGTTAATAATTGAATTGAAAAGACACTGTAATGATAAGCAAAGATTTTATTAGAAAGTATATGATGTGTTTTGTGGGTGACCGGTCATTTCATTGCTGTCATTTTATCCTAGGTCATTTCATCCCCAATTAAATTTTTTTCTCTTAGTCATTGTGTAATTTTTCTGTTAAGACTTTGTCTTTAAGTCCTCATTTCATCTAATATATACATAAGTTTTTTTTATTTTTGACATGTTATTATAGTTTTTATAGTGTTACCCCTTCTCTCTTCAGACTTGTTGAGAAATGAAAGAACATATTTCAATAAATAGATATATTGTAATGTGAAGTTTGTATTTTGTTATATTATTTCTGTTTGTTGTAGGGATATCAATATTGTCCCGCGCATATTGCGTGATGTAATGATCAAAGGCTAAGGTGTGGTGGAAGTAAGGAAAATCTTTTGAGAGATAGAAGTACAATTTGAATAATTATGACCATACCGCTCTGCACTCATCTTCTTCTTCTTCTAGCCAGCTTTATTGCTGTGAGCTCTTTTGCAGACTGCACCAAGGCAAAATATTGTGCTGTTTTCTTCTGTTGTTCAGCACTGCCTTACAGGGTGTTGGTTATGTTGGGCTGTAGTGGTAGTAGGGTCTGCCTAAGGTGGATTAGGAAGGGACATTCAAAGAGGATATGGTTTACGGTTTCATAAGGGTGGACGCAGTGTCTACAAAGGGGGAGTTGTGTGGAATTTATTTTGTTCAGATGGTAACTTAACAGAGGTGTGTGTCCTGTTCTTAGTTGGAAAATTGTAGATTGTTCTTTGCTGGGGAGGAAGTTAATACTGTCCAGTTTGTTAGGCATAGTCATTTCTTTGTACATGGCTCTGCCTGTGTTTCCTGATGCCTATTGGTTGAGCCACTCCTCTTTATGATTGTTGACTAACATTGACCTTAGGGTGAGGTAGTTAACAGATCTATCTGGTTGTTCCGTAAATGATCCTGCCTTTGATAGCTTGTCTGCCTTTTCATTTCCCATGATGCCAGTGTGTCCAGGAAGGCACCAAGACCAGTATTGATGGTGTCTTTGAAGGCCGATCCGTTGGTATATATATATATGGATAGCTGTTTTTGGATACTCAGAAAGACACAAAGATAAAGGCACATTCCTCTTTCCATATGCTAGGACAGATTTGTACAAATGCTCCTTCTTCCATAGTGCTATTAGAGCATGGAATGGGTTGCCTGAGCCAGCTAGGAAAACCAGTGACTTGGCAGAATTTAAGTCATTGGTTTACATGACTAGATGCATGACGCATAGGATGTAATAATCTTCTTTTTTGATGTAACATCTGTATTATATAAGATAAGATATTTGTTTTTATGGAAATCATTGAAGAAACAAGGACATCCATTGATGAACTTTTTTTATAGTACAAACTTCAGAATGTATTTCAATGTTTAGAGTTGAGGAGCCTGAACTGTAATAAACATAGTTATGATGTTTGACTGGATGTGTTGATTAATAAATAGTTTCTAAACTTTTTTTGTTTCTAGTTTACAGAAGGTGGACCAATCATTATGTATCAAGTGGAAAATGAAATTAACTCCTATTCAGGCAATATTGAGCATTTAAAGCTAATCACTTTTGTAATTTTTTAATTCTTTCACTTTAAAACACTTTCTTTTCTGATAGGCAATCACACAAATACTTAACTCTATTTTGTCAAGAATATGAGCATGTAAAATTAATGAAAAGATTCTTTAGCTAGTATATTCAACTGTTTCATTATAAATACATGATAATGTTATTCCTTTTTTTTTTTTTTTTTTCATTATAAGTTATTGAAGAGTTTAAAAGTAAAAGAGCTGTTAGTAACAAGTGACCACAGATTTCAAGATAGCTATGCTCATAACAAAAATATTGACTTCACCAAATGTAAGTAGTCTAGAGATAAATACATTTGCCTTACATTTACAAAAAAGTAGAGTGAAAAAAAATCACTAAATGTAATATTAAAAATTAGTAGGAATGAGAAATATCAAAAGAATGATATATTTTTAAAATATTCAAACATTATTTTTGTGACAGAGCAAAATTTCACTTAAATGCTTAAATATGTGTAGGATAGTTAAAACTCTCCAAAAATTGCTTTAACCCAATAGCGCCTATTACGGAAAGATGCGTTTTTACGGTTGAAGCTTAATGAAGTAGAATGGGTTTTGATGCTAGCTCATCATGTCTCAGTAAGAACAAGAGCATGGAGACTTTTTAAAAATGTAAACTATTAATTTTTGTGTGTGTAATTTTTTAAAGGAAAGTGCTGATACAACATCTACCTAGGGAAGTTTTAAAAAATTCTATCTCTGTTAAGCTATAGAGGATATTTTTCAAACTAGAAATAGGTGCTATTGGATTAATATTGAAACCTGCAAATGCAGCTAGGGTAGTATAACAAGTAACAATACTCGATTATTAAATATACCCAACATTTCAACATGCTGGTTTAATATACAAAATACTACCAAGATGGTAAAGTTATTTTGCAATTTCCGAAAATTTCTTTGATTGATAACTATCAATTACCTATGTAAAAATTTATTGAGGAAAATTAGAAGTAAAGAGCAAGAACTTAGACAACAAATGTATCTTCATATTTTGTTTTGTGGATGTATGTGTTGTTTTTCTGCCACTGTACATAGATGCTCTGTTGACTGACAACCTGAAAGATTTCAGAGACAGCAGCTACCAAATTATAAATAAACTTAACAGACATTTTCCTTATATGGTCATGGAGCTATGGACTGGCTGGTTTGATTATTGGGGTCAACTTAAACATTCCCACTCATCACCAGAAGGTAATTGTGTGACAAATAAAAACAACAACAGTGTAGTTCTGTTGTTTTTTTGTTTTCAAATTCAAATGTAAACAAGAAAAGTTCTAAAATTATGTCATTATTAGAATTATGGTTAATTTTCTATAAAGTCTTTGTAATCTCTTCAAAATTATTTCCACTTTTTGATGGAATTATTCTGTTCGACCCATTTGTCATGTTGCCACTACCATGTTATGATTAAACTTCAATAACTTTTTTTGTTTGTAATCAGAAAATGTTATAAATGTTATATAGAATTAAAACAAATTAATTTTTATTTTAATTTTTGAATTATAATATTAAAAATGAAAACTCACAGACTGTAGACAAGTCACCTAGATCTAGATTTTAGGTCTAGAGACTAGATCTAGGAAAAATTGTATGATCCAGATTGAATAAAACCAAATATTTTAAGTCAGAGATGCCAGAGAGCAGTGATCTGCCTATAGGGCTTCAAAACCGGATATTCTGTTAGGGTTCACCCCCTTAGCCTTGGACCTTACAGGAACACATATAAGGCAGTGAGGCTATTAAACTATAGCTAAAGGTTTGATTTGTGGGCAGCAGGGCATGTTCACACATCGACAGGTTATGACTACTTCACATCTTGGGGCCAACCTCCTCAGAGACCCTTTTCAGATTATCCTGAGGCTTCACAGCCTCATATTCCGCCTGTCACCACGAGGAGGTACTGCATAGGACTTGTTGTGGAAAGGCTATGCACTGACAATAGACTTACTAATTGCTCCCCTTTTATCTACTAGCCAGTAGTGGAAACAATTAAATTTACCACACTTGACACTTCACAAAGCTTTGAAAAACACTTAAAATGGAGATCATAAGCTTAATAAATTATTAACCAATATAACCATCAGAAACAGTTTGATAAGAACATGTAAACTCACCGCTTACTCTGTAAAAACATGTTGACAAGGGAATTAATGGATGCTAGGCAAAAGGAAGCTATTTAAGATTTAGTTTTAAGAAAAACATTTACAGGGGAAAAAATCAAATGAGTTATATAGCATGAAAAATGGAAGTTAATCCAATAGAAAAGACCAGTTTAAATAAAAATGGGAGTGTCATTCTGGAAAGAATGAGTTAAACTGTAATTAATGACTTTAATAGTTTCATTGAAATTGTATGTATAACAAAAATAATGTTAATTCAAAAAACATTCCATATATAATTTATGATTGAACTATCTATTTCTTCATGGCTAGTTTTAGAGAAAACCCTAAATGTGATACTTTCAATGGGAGGCTCTTTCAACTTGTATATGTTCATTGGGGGAACTAACTTTGGATTTACAAGTGGAGCCAACAATTTCTCTGGAGTCTTTAATCCTATGGTAACTAGTTATGGTCAGTATACATGTGTGTTTCATTCACCTATATTTTTGTCATCTATTATATAAAGTAGAAAGTAAGGCGTATGTATGTACCGTATGTATGTTACGAATAGAAATCAAAACTGTTTGACCAATCTTGATAAAACTTGGCAGAAATGTTCCTTGATATTAACTTAGACCGTAGTGTATGTATTGTAGCCCTAAAACAAACTTAAGACCCTCAAAAAAAAAAAGTTTTCCGACTCTATGAAAGCATTATAACTTTACCATATTTACATGACAAGATTGAAAGGATCTAGATCTAATTTTAGAAACTACACTTTGCGCAGATAGTCTTTTACTTTGACACATGAAAATACAAAATATAGTCTGTTGATTTCATTACGGTATTTAATAAAATTAAGATTCAAATGTGTGTTTCAAATGCATTTTTATACAAATTCGTTCCTTATATCTGCGAATTTAGAATTCCTGACGAACATTCTTTCATTAGACATTTCGTGAAATGTTACACATCTCTCTATTTATAAAGATGATACAACTTCTCTTCACAAAGATAGTTTTATAATTAAACACATGAACATACTAATTATAGTCCATTCATTTCTTATTTTAATCAAATGAACATTCAAATTTGTATTTCTAAAGCCTTTTTCATACATTCGTTTACTAAAGCTGCGAAGCTGTTTTGAGATATTCATTCATGAATCGCGTACTAAAAAGGGTCATGCATGCGCAGAGCGAAGGCTTCTCGCATCTCAGAATGAACTCTCCAAGCCAATATTTAACTCCATATTAGTCTATATCTAGATCTATGTCTAAGTCAAGATCTACTTTATACTTTAACCATAGACATATAATAGATTTTATGTCTATGACTTTAACACATGAACATACAAAATTAAGTCTATTCATTCCATATTTTAATCAGATATGTGTAGGCCTACAAGCAAATGTTTTTATTTGAAAAAATGGAGTTAGGTCGATTAGCTATTTTGATAGCTTCATTCATACTATTTTTACATTCACGCATTCGCTTTACTTATAACATTATTATTTCGTTTAATTGATTACAAAACACTCTCAGTGACTGTAGTGAATTTGCTTATTTGATATATCGACAGTGATACACAAATTAAGACCTGTGGGCCGCGGGTAATATATGTTTAGTTATTTATATAGAAATATGTTCTTCTATGTTTCATGTAACATGGCTTCTTTGTTGCTTGGAAAAGTAACTAAAAAGATTAAATGTAACCAATTTCATACCAAATCTTTTTTGTGTGTATTTCAGATTATGATGCCATATTGACAGAGTCAGGAGATGTTACAGCCAAATACCATGTGGTCAGAAACAGTCTGTTGACCTTTTATAAAAGTATAGGTATTATATTTTTCTCATATCACTAAACTGTTCATAATATTTATCTTATTTTATTGTATGTCACAAAAGTAATTTCCAGCATTATATAAATAGCTGGATATTTTCCTAGTTCCTTGAGTTATCCTTATTACATATGAAAGCTTGGATTCTATTTACTATTGAAAACTAATATCCACTTTACTTTTGAAAACTAATATCCAAAAAATACAATAACTTAAACTGGTATCAGTTGAAAAAAAAAAGCAAATTTATTTTGAGATAGTTTAGATCATTCTATATATTAGTTATCTGAAAATTCTTAGCTATTCAAGTAAATATGTATTGATTTTAGTAAACTTGCTGAGTGGTGATATCACTTTTAATAGTAATAATCATGTAAAACTTCCACTGTTATGTATTCATCTTTCAGGTATTAAAGGTTTGCCAGTGATACCCAAAGACACTAGCAAAGCACATTATGGTATACAGCTAATCTCGTAATATCATACATCATAGTTTATTGGTAGAAAAGCGAATGTTTCACTTGCTTGAGATCTCAGTTTAAATTCAAGAGAACAGATTTTAAAAAAAATAAATTTTTCTTATTAAGTGCTTTTAAGAATTCACCCATCACCATCAGCAATTAGAGCCTGACATTTGTTAAGAAAAGTAAAGTAGTTACATTATTGGTAGCATAAAAATGTATGATAATCACAGTCACATTTTTTATATTGAAATAATTTTGCAAAAGAATATATTCAGTAGAGAAACATCACTTGTAGTTTTTTACTTTTCCAGGAGAAGTTGAACTAACAGATATGATGGAATGGGATGTATTCATTTCTCTGATACCTGTAAGTTTGTTTTTTGTTATCAGCTTTCAGTTGCTTTAGAAAATCGAAATTATATTATATAGGTGCAGAGCTGGTAATAGTTTTGACTAGTTTCACTGTATGTTTCATAAAAAAAGGGTTATTAAAAATCAGATTTCATACAATTTTGTTATATTCTAAAAGTAGCATGGTCTTTTGAATACATACCTTTTTATTTTTTAAATTGAATATGCAAAACTAATTTTTTTAATCTCCTTTTGGTTGAACAAGACTTAATAAAGGGAAAATTTGTGTGTCTTGTAAGAATGTACATCCTTCTGTTGCTAAAACAAATCTAATAAAATTATTGATCAAAGGTATCTTATGTGCATAAAAAAAGTAGGCACATTTTTATGCAGACTTTATAAAAACATTTAATAAAGCTATCTGGCACATTTTTATACATATTAAAAAAAACATTTTAAGCTGCTTGTGTTATTGATAGTTATATATGTTCCCATCTTCTGGTCATCGAACAGGAGCTTCAACTTGCAGTTCATGAATTTGCTGAGGCTGCTGCCTCGTTTGGTTGTCCATATGTCCATCAACCTAAAATAAATGGAGGTCATGCTTCAGAAGTCACCTATCAGAACTAACTTAGATCCACAAAAATATGTGAATGACCATCTCCTTAAGTTGTTGACCACATTACCTACCTGAGCAGCACTGTATCCAACAATTCATCACTGTCTAGAGAAATAGACAACCTTCTCGCAAATGCCAAAAGCACTTTTGGTCGACTCAAACTGAAAGTATGGCGGAAAAGGTCTCTTCACCTAGCAACAAATATCAGTTTTATAAAGCAGTGGTTCTTATCATGGCTCTTAAACCTGGGTGCTTTATTGAAGGCATTTAAAGCTTCTTGAATGCTTCCAACAAAGGTGCCTTTGCTCCATAATGGGCATATGCTGGCAACACTTACAAAAAAACTATGTTCTGCTGGAAGTAGGCCTGGACAGTGTAGAAACACTAATTACCATTTGATAGTTGTGCTGGGCCGGACACCTAATAATAATAATACTTTTATTTATAATAATAATATTTTTATTTATAAAGCGCTGTTAACAAACAAAATGTAGGCTCAAGGTGCTGTAATAACATTACAAATACAAACACGACAAACTAATCTAAAAAAGGTTTAAATAGGTCTTAATGTTCTTCTTAAAAGTGGTGTAGCATGTTGTCTGTCTGAGATCAATGGGGAGTGAGTTCCAAACCTTTGGTCTGTGCACTGAAAAATTTCGCAGACCGATGCTTTTGATGGAAAAATGTGGCAACACTAAAAAAGTTGAGTCCATTGAGCGCAGGGCTCTCTGGGGGACATATGGAGTAATCAGTTCGCTAAGGTACAAGGGCATCTCATTGTTATATATACACTGATGGCAAAGTGTGGCGACCTTGTAATCGATTCTCACTTTCACGGGAAGCCAATGAAGCATGGCAAGAGCGTAGTATATGTTGCAGCTTGGCTATTTTGTCATCGGGTATACCTGCTAGCACGGCATTTACAGTAGTGAAGGCGGGAGAGAATGAATTCCACAGCTAGCATTTTTGTTGACTTCATTGTTAAATATGGTCGGATCTGGCCTAATCTGCGCAGTTGCAGATAAAGACCCTTGTAGAGCTAACTTATGTAAAGGTCAAAAGATAGTGCTGAGTCGAAGAAAACTCCAAGATTCCGCACTACATGGACATAAGGAACCTGGCTGTTTGTGATAAAAAGAGAATATGTGCTTTCAACTTTTGAGACGTTCCGAGTGCCAATCTTAATTATTTCTGTCTTATCTTCGTTCTTCTTGAGCTTATTTTCAACCATCCAATCGCTCACCATAGCAACCGTACCACTGATTTTCTCTGCCAGATGCAGGTACTGAGGAATCGTATAACTGTGAGTCATCTGCAAAGAAATGGTATAAGATGCCAGTTGGCCGTATGACACCGCTAATTGGATATGTATACATAGTGAACAGTACTGGGCCTAGAACTGATCCTTGGGGTACTCTGTACTTCAAGAGTAAGCTTGTTGATTCTGTCCCATTAACAACGACACTTTGGGTGCGTTCAGTCAGGTTGAAATCCAAGAAGCCACTTCAGGACGATTCCTGCTAAACCAAAAGTGGCAGAGAATCTGGCCATCATAATTTCATGGTCTAACGTAATTTTTTCCCCGTTCTATCCCCAAGTTCATCACCCGCCCCACCTTTTCCTCTTCAGGCTAGACTTAGTCCGCCACCTTGGCGATAGCTAGGCCACGACTTGCTAGTTTACCTCCCCTTGACCCGGGGAGGATCAAACAAACAGTCACTTACTTTGGTCCTAGGCGCCGGATGTCTGACTTTCTAGTTGAAGCCACCTTGGATAAAACACGCTTCATTATTTCTTCCCCCCTCTCTCTCCCACGTCTCTCTTTGATCAAAGAGATCACTCGGATCAACACGCCTCTCGACACTCCAAGGTGCGACTCCCATCTCGAGTCAGATTCACCCACATGAGAGATAATCTTTGGCCTATCGCATTTCCTGTTTCCGCCCATCTCTCCCGGACTAAGGTAGACTAAGTCAAACCAGACCCGCTCATTTCTCTCTCTCTGGCAATCCAGTCTGGACTACTTTGTGCATATTTCTCACTGGATATTATCATGTTTATTTTGTTATTTCATTTATATTTAATTAGTGCATTGTGTATTTCTCACTGCGCTTAGAAAAGAAATATGAATAATTCATTCGGCATTGTTTGACAGCCACTCGTCAACCTACTCAATTGCCTATTCGGCTCTACTATTTACCTGCCTATTGGGCTACCTGCCTTTTGGCTCTACTACTTGGCACTATTGGCTCTACTCGCCTGCCTATATCGCCTGTCAACTTATTAGGTACGACAGACTGTGCGTCTGTGCGAGACATCATAGCTTCGCCAAACCCTCTGCAACTCATTGGATTATCCTGCTAACTACGCTGCCCATGGCAGATCAGCTCTGCTCGCAGTACACGTGTGCCCACGGTAGCTGGCCACCTGCCCAACTGTGCCCACTACAGATATCAGAACTTTGGATTGAGACTCCACTAGAACTGAATCACCGGCGTCCCTCTACCTGCTAGAGTGACACCTCCAACTGCAGAACCTCAAGCCAGGACACAGCCAGCAGCGACCCAAGCAGGACAATCAGCTAAGTTCAGAAGACAAAGTGACATATCGGTACTCTCTTATTAAGTGCAAGAGTGATGATTAAATATAGTATTGATTAGAGATAGATGCAAACCCTCCCCCCTTTTATTCTTCTATGTAAATATTTATGTAAATAAATATTCTTCAATTTTAACTTTTGTATCTCTCTTTCATTGCTTGTCTCGTTGCGTGCCTGCTCCCGATTTATATGCTGACGGGTCGGTGTGTGGATAGCTTCAAAAATAATCATCCCCTAGACATTAAACAAGCCAAACACACGTCACACGCAAAAACCTGTCACAGTCATTTCTGATCTGCTCAATCTTGCCAATGAAGAATCTATTGAATGAATCAGGGAGTTCAAATACTGGGATAGATGACTGCAAACGTTCGTTATTTGCTCCCCCTATCATTTTAGCCGTGATCCTGAATAGCTCCTTTGAAGAATCAGAAGTTTCAGTTTTTTGTCGGATAGGACTAGCTTTTGCGTCTGTAATCATACTGTTAACCTTGTTTTTTTTTTCTAGGATGTTTATTTGTCGATGTATCATCAGACTTGTCTTTTGAAATGTATGTCCGGCACGTCTGCGAATAAGTTTGGCATTTTTTTGTCTTCCGTCATCCAGGGTGCAGATGGCCTAACTGAGACTGTACGAGTGACAAGAGGTGCATGGCTATCCAGCAACTTTTTCAAGCAAGAATTATAATTGCTGTGAATGGCTCTGTTGCTCTGTTGCAACAGCTAAGAGGTCATGTCCATTTTGAAGGAGGCAATGTGTATGGCTTCAAGTTTACGGGAAGTCAAGTTTTTCTTTGGCTTTTTTGCTTTTGATAGGAGCATTTCAAAGTGTACAAGAAAATGATCTGACAAGCCATGATCTAAGACATTGAGTTTGGCTATAAGCTCACTTGAATTAGTAACAATCCAGTCAAGAATATGGCCATTGACGTGTGTCTGAACTTTTATCAGTTGGTTGCGATCCTTTAGCGCATTTTTCAGCGACACCTTGTATGTCTCATTTTCACAGACAAAATTCAAGTTCACATCGCCTATGACAAATATATCTTTTGTTACTATGTGACTGTCAAGGAGGTCTTGAAATTCTTTAATGAAAACTTTTGTTGTCAATTTATTTCTCTTGCTTGGTGGTGGGCAGTACAAGAAAATACAAGTCAAAAAAGATTCCCAGGAATTTTTTGTTTATTTTTTAAATCTCATAGAATGAACACTTCACTGTTACTCATGCTAATTAGTTAATTCATGTGACTGGTCCATGCTTGTAGCTTAACAGCATATTTATGGCTTCCTTCAGCCGTGAAGCGACTGGATCATTTCATAGAATGTGATGATTGCCTTGGCATTAGCTGTGGTCAGAATGATGATGCCCACACAGCACCATCACTCTCTCCATGCAGCTGATGTGTCAGAAGGAACGATAGGTGCTGATACAGTTTGGAATCGTTGGCTCGCAGGCTCTGCTAGTGTTTAGCACAATGTGCTACAAGCTGCCTAAGTATCGCTGTCTCCTGATTTTTCCTCAGGGTTGGCTCCAAAGCCTTTCCCATGTTTGGGTATAGCTGCAAGGTAGCAGATTTGAAATAAAAAATACCTTTGCTCCTTCTCCTGTCAGGACCCAGTATTTCAGCCACACTTGAAAGCCAGCAGTTGGACTGGTTGTCAGTGACTACTGATTCGCTTGCCATTGAAGGCATTTTATAAGTAGTGGAGTGCTTATTTCTATTATCACTTCTGGCAATAACAACCTTATGAATATTGCATATTGATGACTAGTTAATATATGGATTAGTTAACAGTGGTCTAGAACTGGACAAATGAAAAATGATGCTTTTTAACTATATTTTGCTATTTAGCTTTTGTCTGGTAAATATTTCAGGTTACACACCAGGGCAGAAACTTAAATATTAATGATTTCTTTATCTTTCACATCTAGTTTGTCAAAATTATGTAAAGAATAAATGAGTACTTTCTGGATTTTTGTGGAAAAGTGGCCTACAATTTAAGCTTTTAAAGATTAAACAGAGGACTACAGACACAGATAAATCGACATGGTACATGTTTCATACATATGTTGTTATTGATTCACTAAGGTATGGGAACCCTTCCTCACAGATTTTGCAGGTATAAGAAAGTGTCATCATCTAATATTCAGTTCTTATACTTACATGGAAGAGTTCCTTATTAAAAAAAATAGGGAAAAACTACAAATGGGTTGTAATCAAAGATAATTTTGAACTGCCCTTACCTTAGTACTGATAGAGTCTATTGTTAACTCATACATTTGCTATTCATGCCTTAAAGTTTAACACAAAAGAAAAAATAAGATTGAGAGATTGATATGTCATTTAAGGACTCATATATATTGTAATAACTGATGGGAGGCAAACTCAACGGGACATAGATGTTTATTTACAGGACATCACAAATACATGTAGAACAACATGTCTTGAGCACAGCATCTTTACATCAGCTCTCACTTGGGCGGAATCGTTCTCTCCTTCTGATGTCAACATCCAACTTAGTCTTGTCACTAATAGTGCGAACCTTCTTTCTGCACTAGCCTGGATTGCAGTGCGCATGGCAGAGTTATAACAATATATATCTAACAAACTAGTTCATATCTTTACAGATTGCTGCAACAGATGATAAAGTGAATTACATGGAGACATATAAAGATCATAATGACCATTCCAACACATTGGGATACATTGTTTATTCCTATTTGATTGGTCAAGATACACATTGGAATAAGATGCCAGGCATTCAGCTAACTGGGGAATACAAAGATAGACTTACTGTTAGTATGTTGTTAGATCTACTGTTTGTGTCTTACTGTTAGTATGTTGTTAGATCTGCTGTTTGTGTCTTACTGTTAGTATGTTGTTAGATCTACTGTTTGTGTCTTAGATGTATACATATAGTGAGAGATAATGCATCTCTAAGATATTATACTTTCATATATATATAAACCTTCCATTATAAAAATGAAACATAGTTTTTTCCTAAAAAAATTTTACCTTTACCTATCCCTTAGTCTGTTGGGGCACCATGCATGATTTCTCAACCGTCTTTCTCCATTCCTCTCTGCCTTTTGCCTTAATTAGAACCTCTTTCAATGGCAGTCCCATCAATTCTTTTATGTTGTCCTCCCAGAAAGCGATGTGAGGACCTAAAATTATTACATAATGTCAAACCCATCCACATAGTAATCGGAGAGTATGTTGGACAATTTTTTTCTTATTTATGCAGGCATTTCAAAGCATCAGTATTAGCTAATACCGGTATATATATATATATATATATATATATGTAAAATTAAAGTTCCCATTTCAGACCTGCGATCTATAGGGCAGATGATGTAAAGATCATCTGTATCAGTGGCCCATGATTAACAAGGGTGTCAGCAACAACCAACCTCCTTTATTTTCCCCCAACTAATGTCAGGTACCCATTAGAGTTTGGTGAACTTAGGGGCGCCCTAACAATATTGAAATTAAAAATTCCAGTCTTCCCCCGAGACCCCTCTGTTCAGAAGTAAAGGGCTTTACCACTCAGCTACCAGCCCCTATGTGCTTAATAGATGCTTTTTTTTTTGTTATTTTTTTTTACAGATTTTCTGTTAAAAATAGTTAATTTGTCTTTAAAAAAACCTATTTAATAAAAATTGTTTAACCTTTTTGTTACAAGTATTTCAATGATTGCCTTAAATCTATTTATATCCTTTTTTTATGAACTTTCAGGCTATCTTAAACAGTGAAATATTTTACATTCAAGATGATTTAAAAGCAAGTAAAGAGGATTTTTTTATCACTTACAAGTGGGATGAGAAATTTAAAGTAATTTTTTGTTTATTTTTCATAAGTCTGTGTTACTTCTAGCAAAAACTTTTGGATTCTTTAGCAGAATACTTTGAATGAAATCAAAGCTGTTCTGATTTACTGAAAATCTTTAACTGTTAACTTACCATACTATGTCAACTTAAGTTTTTGATTGGAAGGCTTGGAAGATTGATAATATGATAATGAAGTCAGATAATCTATATTGAATTTTTTTTTTTTCTGTTCTATTTTCTCTATGTTGGTTAAAAGAAAATCTAAAATTATAAACATTTAGAAAAAAAAAAGGTTTTGGAATTTCACTGAAGGTATGACAGTAATTTTTTTTTTTAGAAAAACAAAACCCATCTAAATAAACAAAAATTCATCATTGTTTCTTATCAAAATTTGCATTCATACATTCTAAAAGCTTTTGTTTTTTATTTGAAAATGTCAGTAGATAAGATTTAAAATATTTATTTTGTAATTGATACATACCTGGTAACTAAAAAAACACTTTTCATATAATTTAGTTAGTAGCTAGACATAGCTACAGGCTATCTTTATATAGTTTTTTTTTTTTAAGTTACATTTCTAAAATGAGTATTATGATAAATCCTTCTGCATTCAACTGGGGATCTAGTGGTAGTTAAACCTTGGCCATCATATTGACACAGCATAAGGAAAAAATAATGCTTTCAAAGCTAGTTTATAGTCTCCCTTACCTACCCACTCTCTTTATTTGTTCATTTGATCATTCAAAGGTAATGAATAAAATGAAAATTTTCTTATTTAAAGAGGACAATATAAACTGAAACCATCAGCAGCCATCTTATTTTTTACTAAACCAAGCTGCTAGCAGTATATTTTTATTCATAAATTGAGTCTCTCACTATCTGATTCATTTGTACTGCTTTGTCAGAAAGACCATTATGAATTTATGTATGATTATTTGGATGATTACTATGATGTGTTCAACATGCAACATTGGCTTCTACCTTTTCTACACAGAGTCAAGGTTTTATAATTTTTTGTTGTTGAAATGCGTGTTGTTATTACTTTCTTTTTACAATTCTTAAAATTTTTTTAGTTCTTTTTTTTTTTAGAAAATAAAAATTTGATTTTTTGTGTGTTTGCTACAAAATTAGATTTCACATTTAAATGTTAATATTGTTTTCTTCTTCATATTTTTTATTCTAATTTTTAAAAAAAATTTAAAATATACAAAAAAAAAATTTAAAAGAAAAGATTATATTGAGTGAAATTGCATCAGTTATTTTGAATGAGTAACAAATAATTTTTAATAGATCTAAACTAATAATAATATAACAATAATAAATTTGTGACATTGTAAAGATTTTGTTGGAGAGAAGATTTTGTTACTGTCCTTTTAAAAGTAATTGACAAAAAAAAAATTGCTTGAGCATGAATTTGAAATTGAGGTATCAAGCCTCCAGGATGGAAAGCCATTGAGCCTATCAAGTACTTATAAAAATAATAGCTTTTGTGATGTAAAAAAAAGTCTAAAAAAAATTTTTAGCTAACAACCTAATTCTCAACATGTGGTTATCTCCCCTTACCTTTTTTTTACATTTCTTTTTAAAACCATTAAATAATTACAACTACCAGTAATTGATTAACAAATTGTTGATTTTTTTTTTTTTAACATAGTGATTTTGCAAAGTTTCATCTTGATCCAAGAATTGGAAGCTAGAGTAAAATACTTGTACAAGATTCCACCTAGGCAAAGAGAGTTGGCATAAACTTAGAAAAAACAACCATGTTGTAAGCTTTATTTTAAATACATGAGAGTAATTTTATTGAATAGCAAAGTGATCTAAACATGGATATTTTTTTTTTGTTAATCCTAAATTAAAAAAACCCAACAGATTTCATTTTCAGATCTTTAATCTCTTTATTTGAGCTAGAGTGTATCTATCTATTCATAGCTGACCTTTGATGAATGTTTTTAGATTGTCATTATTTTTAATTATTTACCAACTTCTCTGACAGAATATTACAGCCAAGATGGAAAAGCGAGGCAGTAAGGTGACTAGACGTTTAGATCTGATGGTTGAAAACTTAGGCAGAGTTAACTTTGAATATGGAACAAAGGAAAACATTCTCAATAGTCAAAGAAAAGGTTTTTATACCAATTGATTACTTTAAATTGGATGTTTCTTGATAAGCATTAAATACACATTACTTACAACATAGAGTATGGTATTTTGGAATTGAATCATAAAATGATATTTTATTTATTATTTACAAGATACATGAGTAGGTTGACCATGTTTCACTTCCGTACAGCAAGGTGCTGAACACACAGGTCCGTTAGACTAGGGCTTTAGTACTGCTAGTCAGCAATATGTTGTCCCAGACTCTTTTCTGCAACCGTGACATGGGGGCCATTGCCTTGGCTATCCTGTTGTTTATGTCTTTATCCAGTAGAGTGTTGTTGGATATGATGGAGCCAAGGTAACAAAAGTGATCAACAATTTCTAGTGGTTGGCCATTAATACTTACTTGAGGTGCAGTGTTTGTGTTTTGGACAAGTATCTTAGTCTTGCTTTGACTGATGTTTAAGCCGAACTTCTGGCAAACAGCAGATAGTTTGTCAACCATACTCATGGCAGGAAAAAAAGCTGAATGTCTTCCACCACCAATGCCAAAGGCGGATCTTTAAAATAAGGTGGCAAGATAAGAAAACCAATGAGGATGTGCTACAAAGAGCAGGGTGCCAGGACATCCGCTCTGTTATCAGCAGCAGATGCCTTGGCTGGCTTGGCCACATTCGTAGAATGCCAGTAGGTCGACTTCCACAGGACATCCTGTATGGCGATCTAATAGAAGGCAGGAGAGCCGCTGGTCGCCCACTTTTACATTATACGGATATATGTAAACGTGACATGAAGCTCTTCAAAATTGACACTGGCAACTGGGAAGAGGTGGCACTGGACAGATCCACATGGAGAGAGAGCATAAAGGAACTGTCACAGATTGCAGATGTCATACACAACAGAAGCAGAAAGAAGGGTGAAAATGCAACGGCGCCTGGTGATTATATTTGCCCAACCTGTGATCGCAGCTGTGTATTAAGGATTGGCCTCTTTTGTCACACAAGAAGTTGCAAAGGGAAAAGATCGTCTCTCGAGATGTAAAATGCCACAGACAAGATAAATATACAGCACAAAATCTTTTTCACTTCAAAGATTAAATAGAAGGATGTTTCTATTGTTACAGGTATCAGCTGGCCTATTAAATACAATGATGGTAGCAATTGTTACCTTACTTTTGTGCATATAACCCATATGCTATACAAGTTTTTACAAACAAATGGCAGCTGTGTGGGGTATACAAAGGTAGAGGATTTTTGAAAATTATTTTACCCATTATCATAGCATAACAAAAAGTATGGACATAATGGTGGATCTTCCATACCCCACATAATTTGCTGTGTGGTTGTGAAATGTACATTGGAAAGCTTTATGAACATCTCATAAATCTCAAGAAAATACGGTACCAATGCAACAGAGAATATTTAATATTCATGTAATAAATTATGACAAGTTTATCACAAGTCACGCTTTGCACATGTGGGTTATATAATTTTTAAAAAATGTATTTTGTGCAGTTAATAAGCGTATGTGGGTTATATGCACAAAAATGCGGTAAAGGTCTCGGGAGTCTGTTAAATAAAATGATTTTTCTATTATTACTTCAAGGTCTCAGGGGGCCTGTGTTTCGTTACATATTTGGTCTAATGGAAGATTGGAATATTCGATTTCTTACATTTGATCTGGAGCAGTATAAAATGTAAGATTTTTATTTTTTTAAGTTCTGATCTTAGCCAAATTTTATAAGTTTATAGTATTATATTATACTAGATGATAAAGTGCACATTCTTATTAGTTTATTATATTTTACCCATACTAGCTGATACCTGTGCTTCACCATTAATAAAGCTGGTACATGCTATTTATATTAACTATAACGCTTTTTTCATTTGCATGCTCCAATAGAATGGTCTGCAATATAATGTCCCTTGTCTCTTAATTAACCCTCCCGTTTAATTAACCCTCTGGGTTTGGGCATATTCTGACAAAGCTTTGGCTCCTACATTCTAAATCTTAGTCTTTCTTAGACTTAGGTCATGGATCTTTCTTAGATTTAGGTCTTACATTCTAAATCTAAGATTTTTATGACTTAAGTTCTACATTCTACATGCTACATCTAAGATTTTCTTAGACTTAGGATCAACAATGTAGATCTTAGATTTTCCCAGACTTAGGTCCTCCCATGCCATTCAGCACATAGTGCTCAAGCTCTCTCCACAGAGATTGATAAAATTATCTCTATGTTTGAAGTTTGCTGTTTCTATATTTTCTTTCTTTCATGGCGAAGTTATTCTAGATATAAACTAAATAAAATAAAACTTTGCTTTCTCTAATAGAATAGACACTCTTTTACAAATTAGCCCCCACACACAAACACTCACAATTATGAGTTTAAACCCAACTAACCATGCTATTTCCTTAACTATAATAAGATTTGGAAAAGTTGACAATGTCATTGGTTTTAGTGTATAACTGAATATAATAAGTAAGAATACTCAGCTATTCCAGGACGTTGTAAGGAAAAACTGGGTTGAAAACTTAGGTTTTATAAGTGGGAGATGAGAATAATTGATGAGTCATGGCTAGGACTTTTATATATTTAGATATTTAAATACTGGCATTGAATGTTAGCCCAAGTCTGGCACAAGCCTTTTATCAAATTTTTAAAAAATTCATTCATTTAAATACTGTTTCTTTATTTAAGTTGACTACTAAGATTCTTTTGCTTACAAAAATGTGACCTGCTTATTGTGATGGAATACAAAGTCACTCAATTTCAAGATTTTAAATGAAAGAATCAGATTTTGTTTACATGTCGTCTTTCATAATTAATCGCTAAAATACACACTTAGGACTGTTATTTTAAAATATAATTAAATTTTTAATTGAGCCATTGTTTGAAAGACTAGAAAATTTTGATTTCATTTTTCTTCAATCATCATCATCATCATCAAACTCCATTTGAGTGAAGGCTTGAGAGGCTCAAATCCTGTCTTGCAAAAGCCCTGGACAGAAACCCCGGTGTCTTGCGTAGTGCATAAATGTCGCCATACAGGTCGAGAATTTTGGGTTTCCCAGACCTGTTGCGACAGAGATCAGCAAGTCTGGGGCAGTCAAACAGAATATGAGGCATGGTTTCCACTTCTTCCCCGCAGTGGGAGCACCGTGAATCAAAATTTGGCCATAGCCGCGAGAAATATGAGCCAACAGGACAATGGCCTGTCCTGCACTGTGCTGTAATACCTTGCTCAGGCCCGGACAGCCTCCACCACGGGGAAGTGCGGTCAGGGCGCCTCATGCGCTCCCAGACTCCACGGGCTTTTTGGGACTTGTACCAGCACTCAAACCACTTTTCTATTTCTGTTTTTTGAATTATAACCAGGGCCTGATGAAAGCTTACAGCCTGTTCAGTGGGTGGAATTTGCCCTCCCTGGTGGGCCAAAGAGTCTGCAATTGTGTTGCCAGTCACACCTATGTGACTCGGTACCCACTGCATTATTACAATAGATTGTTATGATTTCTTAAATTATATGTTAGATAATTGGAAAGGATTTTTTTTTTTTAAATTATCTTTTTTTTGCTTGAGAAATAGATGAATATTACAATTGTTTAAAAATGGAAGACAGAAAATGATACAAATACTAAACCTTCTAGTCTTCTAATGTCAGTGAAAGTGAAACTAATAGGGTTAAAGTACTAAACATTTTTTTTGTCAGATCCTATTTGTTATGCAGCAAATAGTCATGCAGTTCAATCCATGGGTTCCCTGACAGTCACTTGCACTTATCACTTGGACATGGTGTTATAGCAGAACAGCTTAACATGGACATGTACAATGAGTTTATGTTAAAATTAATGTACTATTGTAACACATATGCACAGCAAATACCAGTCAACAGCCACCACAAATATAACATGGAAGAACATAACCCAATGGCAAAAATGTACATGGTGACGTGTAGAACATAATTATATTATCAAAAGAAGCTATGCACCATGGGAATCACAACTTGGAGCCCGATTGCACTACAGCTCAACATCTTGATCAATGATCAAGTAATAAACTCATGAGTGGCTATAGAAATCCATCTAGTTACATGCACCCAGTAGCTTGCAATAAATTCAAAGTAAAGTTGAATGCACATCAAAGTACCGGTACACACTTTTTTTTTTTAATGTAATTTGATCTTGTTTCTATTGTTAATCAATTTTTATCAAACAAACATTACTGTCATGTATTGGTTATAATTTTCCTTAAATATTTAAATTTTCATATCTTTGTCAGAAAGAAATTTATTTAGAGAAGTGAAGAAAATGATAAATTAAGAAAGTAACACAGTAATTTTCTCTTCAATACATTGATATTAATGTCAATTTTAATGTAAATGCCAAATCATGAGAAATTTTTAAAAATATTGAATATAGATAATTTGATGTTTTTGGACAAGTAAAAAGTCTCTGTATTTTCCTTTCAAAAGTAATAGTGTATTTATTGAAGAAAACTTCCATTTTTGACAGGTTATCAAAATCCAAGACTTGGGAGAAAGTTG
The DNA here is from genome assembly GCA_030265305.1 of Biomphalaria pfeifferi. Taxonomy (NCBI): domain Eukaryota; kingdom Metazoa; phylum Mollusca; class Gastropoda; family Planorbidae; genus Biomphalaria; species Biomphalaria pfeifferi. The sequence goes on along the minus strand of JASAOG010000003.1, from coordinate 3,691,762 downwards.
TTGATATTGAACAAAGAAGAAAAGAATCTGAGGAGTCCAAACAAGCTCCTACTTTGTTTAGAGCCTATCTAACCATAAGTGGTGTCCCAGCTGATACTTTTCTCAGGCTAGATGTAATTCTCATGTATTTTTGCAAAGTGTTATGACAAAAGTCACAATTTACAATAGGATTAGTCTTATGTTATTCTTATTCTACACCATATTGAAGAATATCACTAACATTTTGGTTTAGGGTTGGACTAAAGGAGTTGTGGTCATCAATGGATTCAACCTTGGACGTTACTGGAACATAGGGCCTCAAAGAAGTCTCTATGTACCAGCACCAATCCTTAAATCAGGTATCAATGAGGTCAGTAATAAAATTATAGAATTAAATAAAAAAAAAGGTCAGCTAATAATTCTTAGCTTTTATTTATTATTCATCCCGAGACATGACGTTAAACTGCGCTCCTCTTTCCTTAGCACTTTTGGAGCTCAAAAGTGCCCTACTTCTTTTCTATCATTGTGTCTGCCTCCTCTTTTTCTCAGTCTGCCTTCATTGCCCATCACTCTGTCTCCTTATCTTTAAAATCTCACTACATCCTACACCAGTCCGTTTGCCGTGGACTGCAACGGGTAAGGGGGATAAAGAGTTCCTGGTGTTTGAGTGGGTGTCTATCTGATGATAGACCACCACAACACAATACTTTGGGCCCAAGCTCCCCCTAGACCTGAGGCCCAGTTGGCCTGCTCTGGGTCAACTGGCTGCTCATGCCGAGCTGACCACCGAGGGTGGTGGCTGGAGGGTCAATCAGGGAGCTGCTGTATCGGACATATGCCCAATGCAGCAGTTGATTGAGTATAGCACCTGTGTAACCCTGGTGGGCTCATTCTGGACATCCGAATGGCCCATTCCCTTGTTGGACTCGATGGCCGATGGGGAGCACAGGTGCCGAATTACTACTTACGTACATGGACAAAAAACACACCCAAAACTACTTGCCCCAGATTTGAGTCTGGGCAAGAGGCGAAGAACAGAGTCAAAAAAAGGAGGAAGTCACAAAAAGCTGTACTACCTAGCCATCTTTTTTGGTGATCTGGTGCACAGAGGAGGGGAAAAGCCTGACAAAGATGAGCCCTTTTCTTATCTACAAGGGACTTAAGTCAGTAGTGGGAGAGCCCAAGAGTGTATCAAAGCTGCATAAGTCATCAGAACTTGTAGAAGTCGATAGTAAGATACACTCTGATGGGCTTCTACGATGCAGAAGACTCTGTGATCTCCAAGTGGAAGTCATGCCACACAAGAGTCTGAACATTAGCAGAGGTGTAATCAGCTCTAGACCTGCTGGAGTGTTCCAAGAAGGAAATAGTGGAGGGCATTGAAGGAGTCAACCATGCCCAGCGCATTACCAGGCGCAGGGATGGTGAGGAGGTCAAAACCGCCGCCATTATCCTCACATTCTGAACTAGGACACCGCCAGAGTATGTGAATGGCAGGATACCTATGAGTTCCAGTGAGGCCCTACATACCTACCCCCATTAGGTGCTTCAAGTGCCAGGGTTATGGACACGGAGAGGCAGTCTGCAAGGGGAACACTGTGTGCCCCAGATGTGCTGGAGAGGGTCATGAGGACAAGGGCTGCACAGCCCAGTTCAAATGCACAAACTGTCACGCTGACAACTCAGCCTACTCCAAGGACTGCCCTGTGTGGAAACAGGAGGTCGCTGTGCAGGAGTACAAGGCAAGAAATGGATGTACATTCAGCCAGGTGAAATCGGCTGTATTGGCCCTACTCAAGGGCCTATTCGGCTTGACAAAGACCTATGCCCAGCCTGTTGCTAAGATAGGAAGATCCATAGCCACACTGACAGATTGACCCCACCACCCCCTCCTCTTCCTCCAACTCTGAAGAAAACACCACCAAAGAAAACACCTCCAAAGAGACAAGAAAGCCCTGTTGTCATGCTAAAGAACAGGTTCTCTATACTCGCTGATGAGAGCATGGAGACTGAACAGCATGTCAAAACCAACACTCCGGGAGAACCTGGACACATCATGTCTGACACAGGTTCTTCTCAGAGAACCCAGCCAGACACTCCAACCTCTACTGTATTAGAGGTTATCTCCCTAAGGGGAGAAATCAAAGCGGAGAGGATGCCCAAGGTGAGGGAGGAGGAAATAACCTCCGCTCTAACCAGAGGGATCTCCCCTCTCCAGAGAGAAAGACTTCCCTAAAAAGGGGGGTGTCCTCCTCTCCTCCCAAACCCAAGACTAAAAATTCTAAGGTCACTGGAATAAAGGGAAACCCTTCCGGGGGCTTTCCGAGGCCAAATAGCTTCAAGTAGGTCATTTAGAATAAGCCATGGACTCCAGAATTGTACAGTGGAATTGTAGAGGCCTCAAGGCCAATTATGAGGAAATGCAGTTACTGATGGACTCTGAGATTCCTGTAGCTGTCTGCTTACAGGAAACATTTCTGAAAGATAGCATCAGTTTTCCGAAGATACAGTGCTTACAGCAAGAATGTTGAGGATGCAGAGAGAGCATCAGGTGGAGTCTGTATCCTTATGAAGGACAGCATCCCTATGAGAGGGTAGAACTACAGACCACACTACAGGCAGTAGCAGCTAGGATAACCCTTCACAAGGTTATCACTTGCTGCAGCCTGTATCTACCACCAGGCACTCCATTCAACCCAAAGAAATGAAGGACCTATTGAAACAACTCCCCCGGCCTTATATAATCCTTGGGGATTTCAATGCCCATAACACCATGTGGGGATTCAACAATACCGACACAAGAGGTTGTATGCTGGAGCATATCTTCCTCCAACATGATTTATGCATACTTAATGATGCATCACCGACCTACTTGCACCCAGGATCTGGATCTCTCACATGCATTGACCTCACCGTATGTGTCCCTGGACTTCTGGACGACTTTAAATGGTCAGTTAGCAATGATCTACCGGGAAGTGATCACTTCCCAATCATCATTACTAACAATCTCCCCTCATTGGGACGACCTCAGCGGTGGAAACTAAATAAGGCAGATTGGGAACAATTCCAAAAAAGATGCTCCGAGGATATCACAGAAAATATCCTCGATGAACAGAACCCAGCTGATACCTTTACTAGCAAGCTACTTAGTATAGCCAGGAAAGTTGTCTCCCTAACCTCCGCAAATCCAAAACGGCCTAGCAAACCATGGTTTGATGCAAAAGTGCTATTGACGATAGGAAAAAACGACTGGCTGCATTTATAAAGAATCCTTCCCAGGAAAACCTAAAGCTATTCAGGATAGCTAGAGCAAAGGCTAGACAAACCATACGGTCAGCCAAAAGGAATTCCTGGAGAAGTTTTGTCGGCAGTCTGGATGCCAAAACTTCTGCTAGAGCGTTTTGGAAGGCAGTAAGGCGAATCAAAGGGAAAGAATCAAATAGGGCATTTGAAAAACCAAGGACGAACTGTCACGTCCCCCAGAGAAATAGCTGACTGCCTTGCATCCTCAATAGCAGAAAAGTCATCCACTACACATTACACGCCAGAGTTCCAATAAGTCAAAACCAGGGAGGAAAGACACCCCATTGATTTCAGATCAGAGAACAAAGAAGACTACAAAAAAACGTTCTCGCTTGAGGAACTGAGGGAATCGCTAGACAAGTCACATGACACAGCGCCTGGAGAAGATGAAATCCATTACCAATTCCTGAAGCACCTTCCCAAACCCTCATTGGCAGTCCTGCTATTATACTAAACAGGCGCTTTCCCAAACATCTGGAGGAAAGCCACAGTTATACCGATAGCTAAACCGGGAAGAGACGGCTCTGACCCAGCTAACTATCGACCAATAGCACTAACAAGCTGCATCTGCAAAACCATGGAAAGAATGATTAACAGTAGGCTGGTCTGGTACCTGGAGAGGAATAAAGTGATCTCCAACTACCAGTGCGGATTCCGGCGGGGCGGACAACAACTGACCACCTGGTAAGGCTGGAAGCTTATATTAGAAATACATTACTCAGAAGAGAACATCTAGTAGCTGTATTCTTCGATATAGAAAAGGCCTATGACACAACCTGGAAACATGGCATTCTAAGTGACCTGAAGCTTATGGGGCTTAAGGGACACCTTCCCCATTTTGTGGAGGAATTCCTGAAAGACAGAAAATTTCAGGTTCGAGTGGGCAACTCCGCTTCTGACACTCATGACCAGGAAATGGGTGTACCCCAGGGCAGCATTCTGTCAGTCACCCTGTTCAACATTAAAATAAATAGCATCATAAATGCTCTGTCCCCTGGCATAGAGTGCTCTTTGTATTTTGATGACTTTGTCATTTTTACTTATGGGAAAAACATGAACACCTTAGAAAGAAAATTACAGTTATATTTAAACAAAATTCAAAATTGGGCAAACGATAATGGTTTTAAATTTTCGGACTCCAAAACAGTTAGTATGCATTTTTGTAATTTAAGGCTACTCCACCCAGACCCTGAACTATTTATACACAAAAAGAAGATCCCTGTCGTGAAAACTACAAAATTTTTAGGCCTCACTCTAGATTCCAAATTTAATTTTCTCCCCCACATTAAGGAACTTAAAGAGGAAATGCCAAAAGTCATTAAACATACTTAGAGTACTCAGCCATACGGACTGGGAAGCTGACAGAGATACCTTGCTGCTGCTATATCGGAGTCTAATTCGATCCAAGCTAGACTACAGATCCATAATATATGGAGCAGCAAGGAAGTCGTACCTAAAAATACTGGAACCAATACAAAATGCTGCCTTGCGTCTCTGTCTCGGCACGTTTCGTACATCACCTATCCCAAGTCTCCATGTGGGGGCTGGAGAACTCCCCATGGATATAAGAATGATAAAGCTTGCAATGCAGTATATAGTCAAGCTAAAATCCAACCCCACGAACCCTGCTTTCGACTCCATATTTAACACCACAGAGGTAGAATTATACAATCGAAGGCCTAACGTCATACAGCCGTTAGGCCTTCGAATGAGAGAATCCATCCAAAATTTAACCCCACCCATTGACCAAATCTCTAAAATAGTAACCTCTCAGAATCCTCCTTGGCTAATGAAAAAACCCAAATTAAATATCCCTCCTTAATTTCAAAAAGAAAATACAGACCCAAGCATACTACAAGTCCACTTTAGGGAACTGCAGAACTACGGAGATTGTGGCACCATCTACACAGACGGATCCAAAATGGATGGAAAGGTCGCGTGTGCCTGCTCCTTTCAGAACAAAGGAATCTCCCGTAGACTCCCCGATGGCTGCTTCATCTTTACTGCCGAATTGCATGCAATATCGCTTGCACTTATGGCCGTTAAAGCATCAGAAAGGAGGAAATTTATAATCTGCTCCGACTCCAAATCTGCATTGCAAGCTTTGGGGCGGATGAAGACTGACATCCCATTGGTACATAAGAGCCTGAAGCTGTTGGACCAAATAACAGCCGACCATAGGGATGTCACCTTCATCTGGGTCCACTCCCATGTTGGCATTGAGGGCAGCGAAGCCGCAGACAGAGAAGCAAAGAAAGCCCTAAATCATGTGGTGTCAGGAACCCAAATTCCCTGCTCTGACCTGAGACAAAGTATTGCCTCTGCCACCTATTGAGAGTGGCAGAACCGATAGGAGGCTGAGACTCACAATAAACTCAGGCAGATTGTGGCAGATGTCAGGTGGCGGCCCACATCTAAGGGTCTGACAAGGCGTGGTAGCACGACCATGTCCAGACTTAGGATTGGCCACACCTACATCACCCACTCTTTTGTGCTGAAGAGAGACAAACCCCCACTTTGTGAGTACTGTGACTCTCGCCTCACCGTGGAACATATCCTCGTTGATTGCCCCAGGATGTCAGGGAGAAATATTTTAGAGCCACTAACTTAAAAACACTATTTGATAATGTCGACCCTGGGAAGGTACTGGGCTTTATCCGGGAAGTGGGTTTGTCTACGAAGATCTGATTTATGATACAGCCGTTGGGCCTTTGAATGAGAGAATCCATCCAAAATTTAACCCCACCCATAGACCAAATCTCTAAAATAGAAACCTCTCAGAATCCTCCTTGGCTAATGAATAAACCCAAATTAAATATCCCTCCTTAATTTCAAAAAGAAAATACAGACCAAGCATACTACAAGTCCACTTTAGGGAACTGCAGGAGAACTACGGAGATTGTGGCACCATCTACACAGACGGATCCAAAATGGATGGAAAGGTCGCGTGTGCCTGTTCCTTTCGGAACAAAACAATCTCCCGTAGACTCCTCGATGGCTGCTCCATCTTTACGGCCGAATTGCATGCAATATTGCTTGCACTTATGGCCGTCAAAGCATCAGAAAGGAGAAAATTTTTATATCCTCATTGATTGCCCCAGATACCAGGATGTCATGGAGAAATTTTTTAGACCATACAACTTAAAAATACTATTCGATAATGTCGACCCTGGGAAGGTACTTGGCTTTGTCTGGGAGGTGGGGTTGTCTAACAAGATCTGATTTATGAATTGTGAACATATAATATTTACATAAGATTTTTACGAAATTATTAAATTTTTACTACCTTTACTATTTTAACTGTGAATAGACCTTGTTTTTAATGATTAAACTGTATAGAATTTAGCCCTTGTTATTTAAAGAGAGAGTGATCCTCAAAGGATTACGGGCATGACATGGCCTAAATTGTTCTGATGTGCTTAAATTTTAAAAAATCAAACTTATTTATTATTCATTTGTTTTTTGGTACGAAAATACAATTTGGAACATCATTTGAATACTTTGTTTTTTGTTGAAATGATGATGTTTGCTCACTTTAATTAATAAAGGTTATATTATTATCTATACTATAAATTAGAAAGTAAGGCGTATGTATGTTCCACATAGAAATCAAAACTGTTTCACCAATCTTGATAAAACTTGGAATAATCATAAATGTTCCTTAGGTACTAACTGGAACCGTAAAGTATGTATAGTAGCCCTAAAACAAACTAAAGACCCTCAAAAAAAAAAGTTCCCCAACTCTATGAAAGTATTACTATTTTATGGATCTAGGAAATTTTTACTATGTTTACATTAGACAAGATCGAAAGGATCTAGATCTAATTTTTAAAACTACACTTTGCACAGATTGTGACAGATAGTTTTTTACTTTGACACATGAAAATACAAAATATAGTCTATTGATTTCATTATTTATTAAAATTAACCTTCAAATTTGTGTTTTTAAGGCATTTTTACATAAATTCGTTCCTTATATCTGCAAATTTAGAAGAAATTTAGTACATTCTTTCACAATAGACATGACCTAAATGTTACACATCTCTCTATTCCTAGGTCTAATTCAACTCTAAGATGATAGAACTTCTCTTCTCTAAGATAGTTTTATACTTTAACACATAAACACACTAATTATAATCCATTCATTTCATATTTTAGTAAAATTAACCTTTCAATTTGTTTTTTTCTAAAGCATTTTTTATACATTTGTTTGTTATAGCTGTGAAACCATGCTGACATACATTTTAATAGTTCCATTCATGAGTCAGGTACATCTAACAATCATTTCATTTATTCTTTCATTAGAGAAGACAGAAAGGTTAAGCATGTGCAGAGCGAAGGCTCCCTGCACACGAAGAACGAAATCTATCCAAGCCAATATTTAACTTTAGATCTAATTTTAAAGATGAGATCTACTTTATACTTTAACACTTGAACACACAAAATAAAGTCTATTCATTTCATATTTTAATCAAATATATGTGGCCTACAAGCAAATGTTTTTATTTTATTTTGATAGCTCCATTCATACTATTTTTACATTTACGCATTTGCATTACTTATAACAGTATTATTTCGTTTAATTGTTTTCAAAACATTCTCAGTGACTATATCGACAGTGATACACAAATTAAGACCAGCTGGCCGTGGATAACATATGGCTAGTTATATTTAAAGTAGTTGTCTATCAGCTAACAATTTAGTCATTGAAATAATCAAACTTGTTAATTTCCTTTCTATCTTATATTCTATGGACCTCAATATTGGTCTATACAGGTAATATAAACAAAGGATTTGTGATATCTTCCTGTTTATCACTTCTCATGTACATAAACAAATGACTAGTGATCTTATCCTCCTGTTTAACACTTGTCTAATTTCATGTTGTGCTTGTTAAATGAAGTACAACAGGTCGAGACTAAATTTTTTTTTATGTTCTTTTTTAATTATTCATTAATGATGGCATCTTTTCTCAATGTTCTACAAACTATAAGTTGTAAACCAATAGAGATCTATGTGAAAAATCATAAGAATGCATGAAACCTGCTAGCTTTACTCATTTCATTTTTTTCTTTGTAGATAATTGTCTATGAAGAGTTGAAAAGAGGAAACAGTCTTTTGTTTACAAGCACTGCAGTTCTTGACTAGTTCTGGAAACCTTAGTTAGTTCTAACCTGTTCTGGGTTAACACATGAATGCTAGCATGCTAGACTTTTTATTTGATTTCACAAAATTGATCTGTGATTTAGTTGACATTCCATTTACTATTAAAACTTAAGAAACTAAAATGGTAGAAGCATTTTCGTGTGCTCCAACAACAAATAGGTCTACTAGTATGCAACTTGTGTATTTAGCCTACTATACAAATGAACATGAAAATACACAAGTACGATTTCTTTGTCTAAAAATACATAATCTCCCCTCAACGAAAAGCTATTTCTAGATTTTATTCCTCTAAATTCACAATTTAAACAAGAAAAAAAAAAGCAAAGAAATAGTGTTTAAAGTATTCTACTACAATACCTGTCTTTCTTTGAGTTAGAATTTTAGCCTGAGTGTATTCATCAATTTTCAACCACCATTCTCACTCAGCACATTATTTATTTTTGAGGAATATTTTTCTTGTAAAGAGTTGCTTTTAAATTGACTTCTGAATGATAAATTTATTATGGAACATATTTATTATAACACTTCTTTGATAACCATTGAATTGTGTCTCTGCATAGCTGATGTGATATTAGGTATTGTTTTATTGTGAAATAGCATGCTTAAACAAATTATAATATTTGGTTCTAACTGGTCAACTACACCAATGGATTCAGGATTTCCTGATAGGGAGAGAGCAAATTGTAGTAATTCATAGCTTCAAAGCAACATCAAAGCAGTAAACTCAACAAGTTGAGGAACAAGAGTTAGATTATTTGTACATGATTGCAACCAGGAATATTAACCAGGAGAACCAACAACTTGGCAGATTTAAATCACTGATTAACATACATGACTAGATTGACACAGGGATAAGTGTAGGATGTAATTATCTTCCCATTAGAAGTAATGTCTGTAATTTATAAGACAAGATAAAGGAATAGTTGGAAATATTGGTACATAAAAACATATTTGATTACGTTTAACTATTGATAAGTTAATGTGTTGTGTGCCTTCAATATAGAATAAAAGTGACTGTACATTACATAATAAGATTCTGTAATACTTTTTATCAGGGGATATATTTGGCTAGCTTGACTTTATATATGAAAAATTAACCTTGCTATTTATAAATTTTTCTGTGATGCTTTCTAAATGATTTAAATATAATTTGTAATTTTTTAAAATAATTATTATTATGTAATAATTAAAACATGTCACTCAAAAGGGGAATTTTTTTAGCAGTCCCTAAAAGTGGAAAGCCACTATTAGTTTTGTGTGGTCTGTTTGTCCATTTGTATTGTTTAGATCTCAAAAACTAGATTTCGTATTTTCAAAGCCTGCAATGCCTAGTTTTTTTTTGCAGCCTCTACTTTTTGTCTTCTGAAAGTGATCTATTTTGTTTTTAAAATATTTGTAAGCCATTTTTACAAAAAAATATGCCATTTTCAAAACAATACTTAAAAGATATATATAATAATTACTATGAATAGAAATAATAGTAAGTTTGTTTGTTTTTTAATATATTTTTATAATATTATTTGTCTAAATGAAGTTATCAGAAATATAAATATTGTTCAATTATTTTTTTTTGTAGGAGCTTCTAATGATTTCCCAAGTTTGTTTGTTGTTTTTTTTTATTAAAATGTGAGATTGCTTATTGTATGCACAAAATTATCTACATTTTAAAAAGTATGATGTGATGGGCAGTGTTATTTATTATCATTGTGTCTCTGGCTAGTAGATTTTTAAAAAATCAGACACTTAACTAAAGGGAAAGCCATCTTTTAGAGACCAGAAATGACAGACTGGCCATTTGTTCAAAGGGAGTCCTTCTTTTTCTATGATATACTGCAGTCAAATATTACTTCACCAGATTGTTAGCTTCTATTTGAATAGATCAGGGGTGGGCAACTTTTTTTCATGGAGGGCCGTATTTAAAAATTTTGGGAATGGAGGGCAGCACATATATATATATGTGTGTACTAACAACTTTGACAAATACTCTAGATGACTGTGTACAATGTCTTTTAATTCTGATTTAGGCCGGTATTTTACTGCACATTGACTTTTCATTTTCGTTACACCAGGATAACAAAATTTAGCAATTTCTGAAACTAATTTTAAGAATAATTTTTACATTTTCCTTTTGTATCACAACAATTCACCACAAATGTATAATTGTACTTAATGTGAAATATTTAACTGTTTAGGCTCGTTCGTAATGTTCCGGAACTGTGGAACTTCTAGATTACTAGTTGTTATTCTGGTGACTGATATCAAATTACACCTGTTCTTACACTTTTTAGTTTCAAAAACATAAAATAATATGTTCACCGATGTATGTGGACCCAAATAATGTAAACATTTAGAAGCAACATGTGGAAATGCAACTTCTGGCACCCACAAACTTCCTCGTAAAAAATTGACTTGAACTTCTCTTTCAGCTCCATAATTTGCTTGGAGGTATGTCCTCTGGAGCTGAATAAGCTTCTTCGTTAAATGGTGAACTGAGGTATTGAAAACTGGTTTCAAGTTCTTGACGTCTTAAAATTTGCTTTCAAATGAAGAAATCCAAATAAGTTTTCTACTTTTCAAACCATTTCATTGCAATATTTTCAATGAAAAACATCAAGTCTGTCTTCCACTGATTTCTGTAGGTGCCCACGGGCCGCATAAAACACTCCGGCCGGCCGCATGTGGCCCGTAATTTGCCCACCCCTGGAATAGATGGACTTAACAAAATGTATTTATCATACCGGCTCGTTAGAGCATATATAGTATATAGAGTATAATCTCTATATGAACAATAGAAGTATTTATAGTGTTACATCATAAATATTATATTTTAATATTATTTTTGTTGTTCATTCACTTCTTCTCTATTACCAACATGTGTGTTGTTTTTTTAATAACCAAATCACTCACTGTAAATGTTGACTTGGCAAATGTATGTTGTGTTAAATAAGATTCAATCAAATGAATTAGTAGCTTTGAGAGTCTATTAAGCTTTCAAATTTTTTTCAAGAATCTTTTTTTTTATGATTCCTAAGATCAGTCAAGATATTTTTTAAAAATTAAACATTCTCCATGTTTCTTTATTTTTTTAATGAATTTTTAAAAAATTAAGATCACTATTTTTGATACAGGAAACAAATACAATAAAAACAACAAAAGTCATTTTTTAATTAACATTTTTAATAATCAGAATATGTTACATTCATAGACTTATATATTATACTAGACTGGACATGGAGATTTTTTAACACTATAAAAAATGTCGTGAAAATTTTTTAGAAAGTTGGATCAAGGCGTTGTTTTGTAAAGTACCGTTGTTTTGTAAAGTAAAGTAGTTAAAAGAAGTAAAGTTGTTGTTTTTTTCAACCCTAACCTATGTAACATATAATTTAATTTTTAGACCTAGATCTAGTAATTGAACATCAAAAATAAGAGTACTCTCGTCTCATAATTATTATTTTGAAATTTTTAGATACATAATCTAGAAAGATCTAGGTAATCATTCTATTTAAATCTACATAAGATTATTTAAATCTGTGATTCCCAAAGTGGTCTATATAGACCCCCAGGGGTCTATAAAGAGTTCCAAGGGGTCTACGAAAGTGAAAAAGTAAATTGGGGGTCTATGAGATGTCCATGGGGGTCCACGAAAATGGATTTTATTTAAGCAGGTCGTGACTATAATTTTCACATGTAATTATTTAATACACTAATATATGATTTGTACCTTAGTTAATTCCTGTAATATCCATCCTGCTATTCAAACGAATAATTGTTGCATTTAATTTCAATACTTTGCTTAATTTTTTCTACATGTAACACAAAGAAATGTAGATTATACAGCATTATTTAAAATTGGGAATTCATTTCTTCCTTGTCAAACAAGCGGTTGTCATGTGACTTTTTATAAAACTAATTACGCTGGAGGATCATTTGAGACGATACCATCCTGATAAAAAGATAAAGGTTTTGAAAAACTTTCGAACCCTCAAATATAAAGTTCAGAATTGACCCAAACAATCCTCTCCTTAACATCCTATAGAGAAGACGGTGGTTTGTGAGTGTCTTAACTCTTTCTCTCCTTAATTATTTACCACATTCTGTTGGAATCAACGTTGGTATCGTCAGTTAGGAGAGAAAGAGTTAAAAGATCTCTTTACTTGTAGCCAAATACTGAAAACACTAAAGATAAAACTGATTTTACCAGCTGTTAAAGTAGTTTTAAAAACTTTCTTACACAAACGTACATCTGATTTAGTTAAACAAATTTCTTTAAGCAACAATACAGTACTCACATCGGTGGTATGAGCTATAACAAAAGCTTTTTATGTAATTCTTTGCAAACAACATATACAGTTTGGGATCAGCGGCCTCGCAGGCTCTGACTGGGTGTAGGGCTGTGTGCTCCATACTGCATAATGGTCATCGGCTCCTTATTTTTCCCCGGGTTTGACCCACGAAATAGTTCCCATGTTTGGGTATATCTGCAAGGCAGCACTGGTTTGAATTCAGTTTTCCCCTTGCTATGTGGGTTGCAAGCCCTTATGCCCAAAGCGTACTGGCTTAGACCCCAGTTACGTCGCCACTTCTCCTATTTGAAAAAAACAGTTCCGCAGACCCAATATTTGAGCCAGACTTGAAAGATGAAGAAATACAAAAAAAAAACTACTCTTTACGAAAACTTTTACAGTGATACTTAAGGCCAATTAATTAATTAATTAATATATATTATTTGAAGAACTACTTGACAGAACAACAAATTCCTATATGAAACATTTATCCGTGGTCATGGATGATGAACTATCAAAGAACAACAACACACATTTAAACGTATCTTTGGTGGTTCCAGTAATACATATCAATTAAATTTGAATTGTATCATTAAAAAAGATAGATCTCTCTAACTTACAAAGTAGCTTTAAATTACTTATTTACTCTTCAACTCACTGCAGTTAAAAATTACTTTTTAAAAATTGAGTTGGTCAATTTGCAAAAATGCAGTATCTGTATAAGTTAAGCAGGGGGTCTACCAAAGACCACAAAACATGACAGTGGGTCTACAAGACAAAAAAGTTTGGGAACCACTGATTTAAATCAACATGAATTATTTCAATTTTTGAAACATTATCTCACTGGAAACAAACAGGAAATGGCTTTGTTTCATATATTTGTGTCAATATCCGAGAAATGATTTTGCATTATTTCTAAACTTTGAAAACAGAAAAGATTGATTGGGGCGACTCCCCTTAGAGCCTGAAAAAAGAGTTTACGTACATAAAAATCTAAATCTAATTAAATCTAAAAATATAGGTCTGTGAATCGATTAGTCGCGGATAAGAATTTATTTTCGGTTTCCAGTCTAGTATAATATATGTCTATGGTTACATTATACCAGTGCATTTTTTTTTTCTAGTCTTAAAATTCTTTAGTTGTTAATATATATATATATATATTTCAGTTCATTTATGTGATGCTTTCTCTAAAAGTTTTCAACACAGCATATATTTTATATTATCTGAAAATGTCTATATATTTATGTTTTTTACATTAATTTTTTTTCTTCATGTGCCTTCCATTTATCAGCTTTTAAATTGCACAAAACCTGGCCTCGAAGTTAAATATTGAAATAAAAAAAGTTTTCAGCTAATTCCTGTGTTAATAAAATTTAAAAAAGGTTGTTTTTTCTTAACCAATTTTAAATTCGGTATGGATCTTCACTAGAACTTTAATATTTAATATAATATAATACTTTAATACTTATCAGTATTATTTTGAGAATGCTTGCAGAAATCTTTAATTTTGTAGTTAATATTTGAAAATGTATAAATATGTATGTATGTATATATATATATATATTTATTTATTTATTTATTTTTATTTTAAGCTTATCAGATATTTTAATAATGTACACCAAATGAAGCTTTAAAAATTCCAAAGTTTGTTAAACTGCAAAGGAAGAAATTCATCTTCTCAGAAAAGGAGGATTACTCTCATCAATTTGATTTTGAGATAGTAAATTAATCTAGTCCTATGTTGATTGTATACGGTCTCGCCCTCTACTTTTGGACTATGTTATCAATAGAATTGCTTTTTAACCTGCTTAAGTCAATGTCTGCATATAATTAAACTGGTATAGGTCCATATTGGGCATGTTTGTATACTTTGTTTTTTTTTTCAAGGTAAACCACAATTATTAATGAAATGAATGTTAAATGGCTTTTAAATTGTTCAGCTTTGTTCACAAAATAATTTCTTTTTTTTTTTAAACTCTAAAATGGCTGTTATGAAACGTTATATTTATAAATCTTTTTTTCTTTGGGAGTTTTTATAAATTTTAATTAAACTTTCAATAATATTATTATTATATTCATGTTGATAACATTGTTAAACATTTTTGTAATACATCTGTTAATTCTGTTAACTCTGTCTCTAATATGTGTTTGCATCATATTTGTTATGTATGTTTTAATATCATGTCTGTAATATTGTGTTAACATAATCTTTGTAATGTATGTACAAAACTTTTTTGTTTGTTATCACTATTTTTGTAAAAGAAAAACATTTATCATTTCATTTGAGTAGAAAAAAAGTGCTAGTATGATTACTTATGTGTTCATTTGATAAGCTATTAAAGCTCTAAAACAATTGAGTGTTTTATTTTATTTAGTAATTAAATAGCAATGTTCAATGATTTCTATTCATTGTCCAAAGTATTACTGCTGACTAAGCAAGGCATCACTACTAAGCATTTCCAACAAAAGTTAGTTTAAAATCTGATAAAACATTTAGATTGTTGAGTCAAAGCAACGGTAATATATCTATTAATAATATGGTAATAAAATACTTTTCATTTGATTTACAAAGGTGGTCTGGAATAAAACTCTTGCTATTACATATTGAGTAGGCCTATCTCCTGTAGGGAAGTTTTGAAACTTGTTGTATTACAGTTAGCAGCTTTGTTGTGGTGTAAGAAGTGTCTGCTTGTAGCGTGATGATATATAAATTCAGTTCCGGATCAAAGGCCTTACCCTCCGTAAACTCAAAAATGTACATTTTTGGACAAAAAATGCATATTAAATAATTATATATTTTTAAAAGCAAGATTATTAGGGTTATTAATAAGTGTATTTTTTATTACAGCTTTCAATAAAGGGTAGGGGCCTTCACATAGGCCTACTTAAATCTGGCCATGGGTGGGGGATCAATTACTATTACACAGAGTTGCCTACAAGTAGGCTACGCATCTTGCGTATTTGGTACGTAAATGTACACGAAAATACGCGAGTACAATTTATCATCTAAAAATATGCTATAATTTGAAAGTTTAAAACCCCTCCAGATGGTATTTAGTTCAATTAAACCATACAGAGTTTTGAAGTTGAAAACCTCTCTCTTCAATTTTATTCTAAAACAAACTATAGTCACCAAATTCTATGAGCGTAGCTAAGGGCGTTTTGAATTAAAAAAAAACAAACTCCACAGATTTTTTAGTTTAAACACCCCCAAACAAATGATTTTGACGATAAAAATTCCCTTTTCGATATAAAATCTAAAGCAAACTACTGTCACATAATTCCAAGAGCGTAGCCAAGAGAGGTTACAAATTTCTACCAGTGGCTGGGCTCCATTAAATTAAGTGCAGTGAATTGCCGAAATTGAAAAAGACTAAATGTGGTTCAACAAAGATGTCCAAGACGGATTTTAGAAAGTTACAGAGATCGGGTCCCAATCAAGGAAATCCTGTGCCGAACTGTGAGTCGACCCCTTAGTAAGGTTGTGACAGAAAGTCCCATGAGGTTTGCGGGACAAATTCTCAAACAAAACGAATTCGCATAGTAAAGATTTGCGATGACATGGAGGCTATTACGAGGAAATCGCAAATAGAGACATCCTAGTACAACTTGGCACCATATTTTCATGGAGGTCCTCAGAGCGTTGGGAAAAGGTTTCGGGCATTGCCAATGACAGATTTTTGTGGAAGCAGCTGGCCGCCCAATGCGCCGAAAGACTCGGGAGGATCTAAGTCAGCAAAAATAGCACATAAGGTTTTTGAAATAAAACTTTTTAATAACAGGATAATTCACTGTATATACATCAGATTATGCATTTTGTTGGCTTTCAATATCGGAAATAGTGCTTGGAGGCGGGGCTCCGCCTCTCGCTGGGGGAGTTACAGCGCTCCCCCCAGACCCCTTTGCTGGTAAAGGCGGGCAGTCTACAAAATTTTTCACTAACACCAGGAAGAACCTATTCTAGAGTGCAATAAACGTCTTTCGAAAGAATGAAGGGTCAAAATGTATTAAAGATTAATTATGTACACACACACACACACATATATATTTTTTGCGGGGGGGGGGGGGGGGGGGGAGAAAAAAATCCTGGCTACGCCCATGATTTATATATATATATATATATATTTATATGAGCAGGTCAGGAGGCGCTGAGTGGAGACCTATTCACTTCTGCTCAACATTAAATTGTATACAGTAGGCAGATGTTAGCGCTACTGGGTGGGCTCAACCTGTGACACCGCAGTCTACGACCAAGGGGCTAGAGTCGCCTAAGTAACCAAACATACTAACCTAAACTAAATGAAAGCACAAGCGAAACTTTAGTTTAGGATAAATAAACAAAACGAAACTATTTACATATACAAAAAAATAAATCAATAATAAAATATAATATATACACTAACCCCAAACAACTAATAGTAAACTAATCTAACCACTAACTAAAACCCTCTCAATCTACACCACTACAAACACCAACAAACTATAGATCTAACACCAACTGATCAAACTAACTAAATCACTACAATTCACTACGACTACTACACTATACCTAGATCAACACAAACACACTACTGACTACAATAAACTAGTCTAATATTCTACTACTACAACCAACCCATAACACTAAAACAAGAACACCTTAGACTAGTACCTTACTATTAGTATTCACTAAGAACATACTAAAAACCACTAAGTCTAAACCGATTAAGGCTACACTACAAAAACAAAATAACAATAGATCTATTCAGCTTAAAGCAGCAATATTAGGTAAAGCAGCTAAAACACAGCAGCATGTATTTCAGCAGTTAAAACAGCAGAGCAATAACAGCAGCTATTGTCAGCAGTCACAGATACTGTACAATTGGCAACACGTACACTGTACAAATATCTCTCCGATAACACCGTACCGCCGTATCAACTCTTGCACTGGCCTCTCCGTCTCGTTCCGGGCTTGCACTGGGTTCAACAGTTCACTACTGGCTTTCTAGAACCGGACGGAACATCGCTCGACGTTTCTAGCTTCGTCACATGACTACACTAGGCTCGTTGTGTCGGACTCGATCACAGACCAAGATCAAGACGCAATCAACTGTACTTGACAGTACTCCGCACTGAACAGTCGTAATGCTCCTACAGAACCATACCGCTGAACTGTGCTGTAGTCGACCGGACTGTAGTGAACCGGGCTCTGAACCGTCTTGACTGGACACCTCCGCTCTTTATATAGGGTCCCTACTGGCTTTCTAGAACCGGACGGAACATCGCTCGACGTTTCTAGCTTCGTCACATGCCTACATGACTACATCTCTCGTGACGCCCCTGAGCTCTGTTCACGACGACGATCCTTCCCGAACCGTTTTGTTGACACTCGACTCGGCTGACCGTCGTAACTCGTCACGGTTGACCGCTCGTCTAGCGCTGGCCTGGGGCAATTTGCGTCGGCTGACTACACTCACACCACTACCCCCATCTGTGCCACCACCAGGTTTATAACAATAGTAATGTTCACAAATTCATAAATCAGATCTTCGTAGATAACCCTACTTCCTGGATAAAGCCCAGTACCGTCCCAGGATCGACATTATCAAAAAGTGTTTTTAAGTTAGTGGCTCTAAAATATTTCTCTCTGACATCCTGGGGCAATCAACGAGGATATGTTCCACGGTGAGGCGAGAGTCACAGTACTCACAGTGGGGGTTTGTCTCTCGTCAGCACAAAAGAGTGCGTGATGTAGGTGTGGCCAATCTTAAGTCTGGACATGGTCGTGCTACCACGCCTTGTCAGACCCTAGATGTGGGCCGCCACCTGACATCCGCCACAATCTGCCTGAGTTTATTGTGAATCTCAGCCTCCCATCGGTTCTGCCACTCTCGATAGGTGGCAGAGGCAATACTTTGTCTCAGGTCCGAGAAGTGAATTTGGGTTCCTGACACCGCATGATTTAGGGCTCTCTTTGCTTCTCTGTCTTCGGCTTCGTTTCCCTCAATGCCAACATGGGAGGGGACCCAGATGTAGGTGACATCCCTACAGTCGGCTGTTATTTGGTCCAACAGCTTCAGGCTCTTATGTACCATATGTACGTCTGTGTAGATGGTGTCACAATCTCCGTAGCTCTCCTGCAGTTCTTTAAAGTGGACTTGTAGTATGCTTGGGTCTGTATTTTCTTTTTTGAAATTAAGGAAGGATAAATTTAATTTGGGTTTATTCATTAGCCAAGGAGGATTCTGAGGGGTCTCTATTTTAGAATTGGTCACTGGGTGGGGTTAAATTTTGGATGGGTTCTCTCATTCGAAGGCCCAACGGCTGTATGACGTTAGGTCTTCGATTGTATAATTCTACCTCTGTGGTGTTAAATATGGAGTCGAAAGCAGGGTTCGTGGGGTTGGATTTTAGCTTGACTATATACTGCATTGCAAGCTTTATCATTCTTATATCCATGGGGAGTTCTCCACATGGAGACGGGATAGGTGATGTACGAAACGTGCCGAGACAGAGACGCAAGGCAGCATTTTGTATTGGTTCCAGTATTTTTAGGTACGACTTCCTTGCTGCTCCATATATTATGGATCTGTAGTCTAGCTTGGATCGAATTAGACTCCGATATAGCAGCAGCAAGGTATCTCTGTCAGCTTCCCAGTCCGTATGGCTGAGTACTCTAAGTATGTTTAATGACTTTTGGCATTTCCTCTTTAAGTTCCTTAATGTGGGGGAGAAAATTAAATTTGGAATCTAGAGTGAGGCCTAAAAATTTTGTAGTATAAATAGTTCAGGGTCTGGGTGGAGTAGCCTTAAATTACAAAAATTCATACTAACTGTTTTGGAGTCCGAAAATTTGAAACCATTATCGTTTGCCCAATTTTGAATTTTGTTTAAATATAACTGTAATTTTCTTTCTAAGGTGTTCATGTTTTTCCCATAAGTAAAAATGACAAATCAAAATACAAAGAGCACTCTATGCCAGGGGACAGAGCATTTATGATGCTATTTATTTTAATGTTGAACAGGGTGACTGACAGAATGCTGCCCTGGGGTACACCCATTTCCTGGTCATGAGTGTCAGAAGCGGAGTTGCCCACTCGAACCTGAAATTTTGTTGACCTTTTTAGCCTCCACCATGGGTCCTATCGATTTGGGCGACTCATGTGCTGCCAGACTCCCCTGGCAGTATCGGAGTCATCCCAGGATTTCAACCACTTTTCATGTACCCATAAGCGCCCCATAAGCTTCAGGTCACGTAGAATGCCATGTTTCCAGGTTGTCATAGGCCTTCTCTATATCTAAGAATACAGCTACTAGATGTTCTCTTCTGAGTAATGCATTTCTAATATAAGCTTCCAGCCTTATCAGGTGGTCAGTTGTTGTCCGCCCCTGCCGAAATCCGCACTGGTAGTTGGAGATCACTTTATTCCTCTCCAGGTACCTGAGATGAACTCCAATTGGTGACAAGGCAGGGAGACCTAGGACTCCCGTAGTGCCTTGGTAAGGAACTCTGCTGTTTGGCGTAGTGCCTCATAGCTTCCATACAAACATAGCGAACCACTCGATACGTCTTCCCACAGCTCGCGGAGCTGCGGAAACTCTTGCAAGACGTGCGCCACCGTCTCTTCTGATTCCCCGCAGTGTCGGCGGGCATCAAAATTTGGTCGAAACCTGACGAAGAACGCACCTATTGGGCAGTGTCCCGTACGCCACTGCGCTATTGTTGTTTGTTCCGACCTTTTTAGTCTCCACCATGGGTCCTATCGATTTGGGCGACTCATGTGCTGCCAGACTCCCCTGGCAGTATCGGAGTCATCCCAGGATTTCAACCACTTTTCATGTACCCACTCTCGTATAACTGTGGTAGCCTGTTGAAACGTACTTGGTGATTTTCGAAGCACGGCCATCGCTCCTTCTCGAGCTAGAGCATCAGCCACGGCATTGCCCCTCACGCCGCAGTGCGAGGGCACCCACTGCATAAAGATGACAGCTCCAATAAAATAGGTGGATGTTATTTGCGGCGCCTAATGCCTCTTCCACCAGTTTGGACTTTCCCCCTAAGCCAGCCATGGCTTGGAGGCAGGATTGGAAATCGGTAACCATTACAACGGTCGTCGCAACGGTTATCTTTTCACGCAATATTTGGAGCAGGTCATTGTGTTAGTTGTCGCCGTTAATTCTGCGTCAAAGCTGCATGCAGCGAGGCCGCATGTGCCTGACAGCTTGTCTGGTTCGTGATCTGGGTAACAGATATAGGCCCCATACCCAGCTCTTACGGGGTCCTTCATGACCGACCCGCCAGTAAATGGCGTTGGCCGGGTAGGTCTTTAATGTGTCCATTGCCATTTTTCTTAGTAAATCCGGGAGTGTGTGTCATTTTGTGGCCCCCTCCAACCCGTGTATGGTTAGATTTATGGGAGGGATGGGCTGTCTCCTCCAGGCCGGGCACGTGCTTATCCGTCGGATTGGGACCCGGTCAGTGGAGAGGCCAGCTTGAGCACTCAAATTTGTTGCGCAGTGCATAAACGATGTCCGTTTTATTCTGTTTTTAACTCTCCACCGAGGTCGGTAGCCCTGGTTCGCACCTTTTGTAGCGTTCCAGGGCCGTTAACACTGCGCGCTCTCTCCTCAGGCTGAGACATTGGACATGATTTCTGCAGAAGTTGGGCTCGTTCTATAGGTGCCGCAAATGAATCTGAGAGCCTGGGCAAGTACACGATCGAGTGATTCGAGGGCCGTCTTGCACGGGCAGGCTCTACTCGATATGGGATCTGACAACCCCCGTGTACAGTGTGCGTAGCATGTCAGCTCGGGCGCCCCACTTGGTACTGGCTAGCTTTCTGAGTAACCCTAACTTCTCCAAGGCCTTTCTTTCAATGTCCTGGATGTGCAAGTGCATTGAGAGCTTTCCATCTAGAGTGACTCCTAGATATTTTGGCGTGTTTTCACGTTGGAGTCGCAGCCCACCGAGTTGGAGCTCGAATGGGGCCCAAAGAATGTCGATTCCCAGGCTGAACAGGCACCAGGTCGTTTTGGCAACGTTGATTCGTATCTGCCATTTTGAACAATACAAGGAGATGGTATGGAGGCTTGTAATGCTGCCTGTAGTTGGTCAGCTTTCTTCCCGGTTGACCAGAGGACAATATCATCAGCATATAGCAGTTTGCGACTCCGAAGTGAGCTGGGCAAATCGTTAAGATAGGCCATGAAAAGGATACATGAGAGGGCGGATCCCTGGGGTGTTTTCCCCACTTAGAGAGTACTGGAACTGTGTTCGTCTTTTCCTCTCAGGAACTGTTTTATCCAGTTATAGGTCCGCCCGTGTACGCCCATGGCTCTAAGCTTAAGATAGAGGCCTTGCTTCCACACCCGGTCATTAGCCATTTTTAGGTCTATTAATACTGCATATGTGCTATCGGCCCTCTGGAACCCATCGGCCACCTCCTGCATGAAAACTGTGACCTGGTCAATCGGGCTCAAGCCTGCCCTAAAGCCAGCCTGCTCTGGCGCTCGCTGACCATACGTTCTACTATCTTGCCGATAGTGGAGGTCAGGGATATGGGTCTGTAGGACTCAACGTTAGTCGCGTCTTTGCCCTTTTTTTAGTATTGGAACAATGGTAGCACAGCGCCAGGCCCTGGGTAGTCTGGACTCTACCCAGATCCGGTTCGCAAACTCAAGGAGCTTGTCTTTCGCAACACCCCCGAGGTGTTTTACTATCTCAGGAGTAACCTTGTCTGGCCACGGAACTTTTCTGTTTTTGCATTTAGCATTTGCATTTCATCTGTCCTCTTCCGATCCATCCGGCTCCCTCTCGAGTCTTTTACGCTCCTTGTTGAGGGCTATAGACGTGGCTGTCTTCTTTTCGGACTTGCTTATCGAAGCGAAATAGTTGTTAAGCAAGTCGGCCATTTTTTGATCTTTTGCCACTCGATCCCTACTGGGTGACAATAATGGGGTGGCTGTACGCGCCGAATCTTTGGCCTCAAGATTGCAAAGAAGACGCCAGGCTTTGGAGGTATCCTGAAGATCTAGCCCGGCACAGGCATCCCTCCAGTGGTCCGCCCGTACACGTTGGGCCACCTCGCTGGCCTTCCGGCATAATGCATTGAACTCCCTGCGGCATTCGGGAGTCCCCTTTCTTTGTGCTCTGCACCTTGCCCGTTTCCTGGCCCTGACTATTCGGTCTAATTCTCGGGACCAGGCGGGTCAATGCCGTATGCCGGGATAGGTCCGCGGGATATACTTCCTAGCCGCACCCAAAATCGCTGCAGTGATTTCGCCGTATTTGGTGTCGACTGTCCCTTCCTCCACCGCGATACACGACAGCCGCCCCGTAAGCTGGCCAGCCTTAGAGTAGCTCCATTTTTTGGGCCTTTTAGTGGCTACACCCCTGGCCTCTGAGAGCAATAGCGATTTCAATGGGCCAATGATCATTTCCAACGTCCTCAAGCACATAAATTGTGGTTTTCCCCTCTAGATCTGCAGAGATTAGAGTTAGATCAGGTCTCGACAGAGACCGTTGCCAGTGTGTATGAGGGTTGGCGGGCTATGTTTATTTTCCAGGCAAAATAAATTCGTAGACTTTTTGGCCCGAGGAGACTTGGTCCTCAGACGGTCCTCAGCTAATAGAGTTTTAGAAAGAATATTCTTAATAACACTAATGTTTTGGCGGGTTATAGCAGTTAATGACCGTAAGTTTTCTACCAGCTTTGAATAAATCAAGCGAGATGGCATCGGTACTCCCGCTTTGAGGGCCAGGATTTTGTGAGTCATGCCGTTTCTTACATATGTGATAATTCCACGGCACTCATCGCATTTACATTTATAGGTCGCTTCTTGCCTACCAAAGTCTCCTGCAAGAGCGCGATGTCTATTGCCCTCTCGTGGAGGAGTTTTGTGAGCTCTAATATCTTGGGTATTAATCCACAGATATTGCGCTGAAGTACTTTTATCTGGCTAAGTTTATATCGCTCCCTAAGGGTTTAGGACTGGAAGCGACAAACCGTTGTAATGGTTGGTGTTTTGGAGGACCGATGGTCCTCGCTTCATAGTCGGTTGGGCCTTTTGGGTGGTAATAGTTGGTTTGGCCTGGTGCGGGACATGATCACCAGTGTAGCCTGGGAAAAGGGCTTTTTCCTGAGAGGGGGAACCTTCGCTAATTTATCGTGGTTCGACAGGTTTCGACGGATCGGAACCACGGGGCGAGTAGTATTTTTCGTTGTCGGGCCTGCCGCCCACTACCCGCGCGACGGAGCCTGTTTGGGTCCGCTCGTACATGGGTTTTATGGTTTGATGTGTAATATTCATGTTTGCATAGAAGTCGAAGACGGTTGGCGCCTTAGTTATTGCCGATTAGAAAGTAGTGTACACAGGGCCTGCAAGAGGGTCCGAGATCTTAGGGTGCGGGAAGTCCGCACCACTGGTCACCACCTCCGTATGGCTAGAGCTCGCTTACGAGAGGAGTGGTTGTGTGAGGATTGCTCGATATCCCCAGTATCGAAACTGCTTATTGGGAAGCGCGTTCCTCTACTACCTCACAGACGGGCTAGTTAGAGCCTATCTCGTGGACGCCAACCAGTCCGCCCGACTAAGTCAGTCCAGTCTTTGCCCAAAGAGAGACCCGCGAATCAGCCGAGTCCCAGGAGAACCCGACCAACCCTCGAGTTGGTGTCCAGCGCAGTCCACTTTTCGGTGAACCCGTGAGTCTCTTACTAACCGTTGCCCCGGGGGGGGGGGGGGGGGCTGGACGTAACCCCTTTGATTTCCTTTTACACTTGCCGGCTGCTCATTCATCAGCGGCAAGCAACCAGTACTCTTGGCCACTCCAATAGAGCGGAGTGTTCACCCGACGACCACGATGAGGTGGTACTGGAACGCCGAGCTCTCCAGTAGCAGACCAGCCTACTGTTAATCATTCTTTCCATGGTTTTGCAGATGCAGCTTTTTTGTGCTATTGGTCGATAATTAGCTGGGTCAGAGCCGTCTCTTCCCGGTTTAGCTATCGGTATAACTGTGGCTTTCCTCCAGCTGTTTGGGAAAGCGCCTGTTTAGTATAATAGCAGGACTGCCAATGAGGGTTTAGGAAGGTGCTTCAGGAACTGGTAATGGATTTCATCTTCTCCAGGCGCTGTGTCATGTGGCTTGTCTAGCGATTCCCTCAGTTCCTCAAGCGAGAACGGTTTGTTGTAGTCTTCATTGTTCTCTGATCTGAAATCAATGGGGTGTCTTTCCTCCCTGGTTTTGACTTATTGGAACTCTGGCGTGTAATGTGTAGTGGATGACTTTTCTGCTATTGAGGATGCAAGGCAGTCAGCTATTTCTCTGGGGGACGTGACAGTTCGTCCTTGGTTTTTCAAATGCCCTATTTGATTCTTTCCCTTTGATTCGCCTTACTGCCTTCCAAAACGCTCTAGCAGAAGTTTTGGCATCCAGACTGCCGACAAAACTTCTCCAGGAATTCCTTCACATCTTTCACATGGATACAGACTACACTTGATGCTCTCTCTGCATCTTCAACATTCTTGCTGTAAGCACTGTAGCTTCGGAAACTGATGCTATCTTTCAGAAATGTTTCCTGTAAGCAGCTACAGGAGTCCATCAGTAGCTGCATTTCCTCATAATTGGCCTTGAGGCCTCTACAATTCCACTGTACAATTCTGGAGTCCATGGCTTATGCTAAATGACCTACTTGGAGCTATTTGGCCTCGGGATGCCCCCGGAGGGGTTTCCAGTGACCTTAGAATTTTTAGTCTTGGGTTTGGGAGGAGGACACCCCCCTTTTTGGGGAAGTCTTTCTCTCTGGAGAGGGGAGATCCCTCTGGTTAGAGCGGAGGTTATTTCCTCCTCCCTCACCTTGGGCATCCTCTCCGCTTTGATTTCTCCCCTTAGGGAGATAACCTCTAATACAGTAGAGGGTGTCTGGCTGGGTTCTCTGAGGACATGATGTCTCCAGGTTCTCCCGGAGTGTTGGTTTTGACATGCTGTTCAGTCTCCATGCTCTCATCAGCGAGTATAGAGAACCTGTTCTTTAGCATGACAACAGGGCTTTCTTGTCTCTTTGGAGGTGTTTTCTTTGGTGGTGTTTTCTTCAGAGTTGGAGGAAGAGGAGGGGGTGGTGGGGTCAATCTGTCAGTGTGGATCTTCCTATCTTAGCAACAGGCTGGGCATAGGTCTTTGTCAAGCCGAATAGGCCCTTGAGTAGGGCCAATACAGCCGATTTCACCTGGCTGAATGTACATCCATTTCTTGCCTTGTACTCCTGCACAGCGACCTCCTGTTTCCACACAGGGCAGTCCTTGGAGTAGGCTGGGTTGTCAGCGTGAAAGTTTGGGCATTTGAACTGGGCCGTGCAGCCCTTGTCCTCATGACCCTCTCCAGCACATCTGGGGCACACAGTGTTCCCCTTGCAGACTGCCACTCCGTGTCCATAACCCTGGCACTTGAAGCACCTCACCTCATGTAGGGCCTCACTGGAACTCGTAGGTATCCTGCCATTCATATACTCTTGCGGTGTCCTAGTTCCGAATGTGAGGATAATAGCGGCGGTTTTGACCTCCTCACCATCCCTGCACCTGGTAATGCGCCTGGCATGGTTGACTCCTTCAATACCATTTCCTTTATGAAACACTCATCAGAGTGTGTCTTGCTATCTACTTCTACAAGAAGTTCCATTGACTTGTGTAGCTTAGACACACTGTTGGGCTCTCCCACTACTGACTTGAGCCCCTTATAGATAAGAAAAGGGCTCAGCTTTGTCAGACTTTTCACCTCCTCTGTGCACCTGACCACCAAAAATGATGGCCAGTAGTACAGCTTTTTGTGGTCTCTTCCTTTTTGTCTCAACACGCCGTCTCTTTCCCAGATTTTAATCTGGGGCAAGTAGTTTATTGTTTTTTTTTATCCATATATATTTTCTTGATAGTTCGGCACCTGTGCTCCCCACCAGCCATCGAGTCCAACAAGGGGACGGGCCATATAGATGTCCAGAATGATCCCTCCAGGGCTACACAGGTGCTATAAGTCAGCTGCTGCATCGGGCATGTGTCCGATACAGCAGCTCCCTGATTGACCCTCCAGCCACCGCCCTCGACCTATGCTGGTAGCTCGGCATGACCATCCGGTTGACCCAGGGTGGGACATTTGGGCCATATTTTGCAGGGCCAACCTAAGGCAATAGCAACATTATGTGACCGCAGTGGGCCCTGCATGGTTATAGGACCAGCGTTAATTTTAGATGTATAAATTATTAAATTAAACCATTTTATAACTTATAATGGATTTCCCGCGGTCTCCTGTCGATTAAACAGGAGGTCCTGGAAATCTGAAATTGCGAAATATACGAAAAAGTGCTGGAAAATATCCGGAAATTATTAAAATCTTTTGAAAACTCATACAAATCGCCTGAAATATATAGACGAAAATTGTCATTTTGGGGTGTCATTCAATATGGAAAACGCCACTCCTACGCGCGTTAAATGAAACAAAAAAAAAGGCATTATGCATAACCCACAATTGTGGAATCTAGTGAAAGAAGCTTCTCAAGCCTCAAACTAATGAAGAATTACTTGAGATCAACAATTCTCGTAGATAGATTGAAACTGGTTAGCTCAGGAAAACCAGTTACTTGGCAGAATTTAATTCATTGGCCAATCGTTGGCCAACGATTCATTGACAATGCATGACTCGTAGGACGTAATTATCTTCTATATTGAAGTAACGTCTGTATTATATAACATAAGAAGATTTGGTAATTTTTGCTATTGAGCGTGATCTATGTAGGAAATAGATGTACTATATGACTTTGCTACATGCAGGGCTCGTAAAGTAATTTTGTACGTAGTAAAGGATGAATAAAATGCAAAGACGAATTTATTTTCTTATACAAACTCTTAATTTTCACTTATCCGTATCCGTACCCAAGCTTGGCCCCGCGAAATCCGTTTCGCATTGGGCTCTACAATTTTTAAGTCCGGTTCAGCTATTTAGTGACGGATGAGTACTACTTGCTCTTCGCCCCCCCTTTTTTTTTCGCCTTTAAAATTACCTAGGATAACTCCCTTTGTTCGAGTTGCAAAAATAAAAGAGTGATCTTTCCATGGTGTCAAAACTCTTGAGCGTTCTCTGTCACCTCGATAGTTACTACTGTGTAGATTACCCCCCCCCCTTTTTTTTTAACGTGAGAAATTAAAACAAAAAAAAAAAAAAGTTTTTTTCTCTTTTTTTTTTCTCGTGAACTATCCGCAGAAATAGAGTGAGCTTTCCTTTACTTCTCGTTTAAACTGTTGAGGGATACGCTGCTATTTTGCATAGCCGGTCTAAGGCCACTGCAACCTATGCGATCCTTTCAAAGGATCCGCACTTTCATAGGACCCGCTCTAATTCAAGGTGTATACATTTTTAACTAAACCATTTTATAACTTAACTTTTATAACATTTTCTAATACAAACTCTTAAATTTCACTTATTATCCACATCCATACCCAAACTTGGCCCCGCGAAATCCGTTTCGCATAGGGTCCCACAATGTTTGTCCGGTCCTGCTATTTACATATAGTAGATTAATTTAGATTATTTCCTTGTCCAAACCTCCTGCAAGACACAGGGGGGTGGGAGCGGGTAGGGTTTGATACATTTAAACGACAGTCATCCAGTCATCCGTAGTGTGAATACTACTCTTGTTTTCTCGTGGACAGAAATACTTCTTACTACTCGACAAACTCTTGAGGGAAGAAAATAATTATATATATAGATAGTGTAGGCTGGGTGTTTCATCAGGCTTTTTAAAATATATAATACCCGCATTTCAAGGAAGTTTTCGGTCTTGGCAATTTTCTCCAACACTGACATAAAAAGAACATCTAGGTCTAAAGGCTGTAACCGGAATATCCAATATCCATGGGACAAGGTGGGGTTGGCCAATGGTCCATTCTACGCCATCCACAGGGCTCTCCAAATGAAACTATTCTGCAGTAGAAAGCTTTAGGTGGACTGTGATCCAGGCCGCTTCACGCTATCCCATTCACCAGATCCAGAAAAAACAACTTTATGATAGCTTTATATCCAGTAGTAGAATGTAGTGAGACATAGACCTCCGACTGGAGTAATGCAATCCAGACCTCCGTGAAAAAGCTTTCGCTTAGTGAAATGCAAGTGGAAAGGCACTGGGATTATTTATTACTTATTTCCAAGCCCCGATACCCACACGGGGGAGTATCGCCACAAAGTGGAGGTTTTAATTCTCCAAGATGGGTTGCGTTCTTAGGCTGACATGCTCCATCAACTTCTACTTGCAATACATTTTCATCTACTTTGTTCATCATTATGTTCCTGCACATGTTTCCCATCATGTTCAGTTGTTCATCAAATGCATCCACAAAGTCCTTGATCTTGCCAATGAACTCATCAATCCCAAGTTCAATTTCAAATGTGTAGGTCTCCGGATCTTCTCCATTGATCGGGCTTGCCGCAGATGAGCCGTGAGCGTTTCCCTGCTACCGAGGGATTTTAAACCTCAGTCCCGAAGCTCTTGTCTTATCTCTTTAATTGAGAGCTGATGTAATAGCTTCAAATATGTCATTGTAACCATAAAAATTCTTGTATCCTTGTTTAAAGGAGTATACTTTGATTTTTAAAAATAGACACAATGGGAGCTCTACAGACGTTTGAAACTTTACACAACTTCGAGATTTTCTAAGGTAGCACTCGCCTCTAAAAAAAAATTGCCAAAGGCAGTGGCAAAAGGCAAATCGAAAATCTGCACACATTATATAGTATATATAGTAAGACTATTTGCAACATGTCAATAGGAAAAGAAATTGTTGGGCCAAGCGCCGTTGCATTTTTCTTCTGTTATACTCTATACCATAAAAATGGGCGACAAGCTGCTCCTGCCTTCTGTGTGATCGATGTCCTGGCTTCCTGCTCTTCGTAGTTATCATTGGTTATTTTATGCATTATTTCACCTAATTTTAAAGATTCGGGTTTAGCAAAGAGCTCAGGTCCGCCACAGCAATATGTTGTCCCATGGTGACCTGTTGTATTGGTGCCAAGGTAGCAATTTCTAGTGATTTGCAGTTCTTAACTGTCTTACTTTCTTTCATTGCCTATGGGGAACGACTTTTTATTGCGAAACCGACGCCATGGGTCTTTGTTGTGGTTTTCTGTCTGCCAGTTTGGTTTCTTGGAGTCTGCCGTTTCTCTGTTGATGATAGCTGTTGAAGTTAGGACATATTGTCTGCATGTTCCAGCTTGAGGGTTGGTCGCAACTATACCTGTCTTCCGAACTCGGTTCTGAGCAGCTTTCATGTTTGCTTGGTTCCCCAATCTTTACTTCCATCAAGTGCCACAAGGTTACACCAGCTACAATTTCTCTTTTGAGGCTAGTTCTTTCCTTTTATGACCACTATAGTGTTATCACAGGTCGATAGTTTAATGTCGCCAGTAGAACTAGAAAGGTTTTTCTACATTTTTGAACATTACGAACTCAATTGCGAGTTTAAAAAATAAAAAAAAGAAGTAAACATTAATTAAAATGATAACGTTTTCGATTATGCAAAAAAGTGTAGTCTCAATGTAGTCTGAAAATATATAACCCCTAAAATCTTTCTTGCCTATGCCTAAAGACACATTGCTTCTTGCTTGCAAGAAGACACAGAAAATTCACTCAAAGAAAAATGGACTGAACATTCTCGATCCTGGTGTTTCTTCAACTCATGGTGTACATTTATACTTCGAAAGACACCGTTTTTTGATCTCACCATTAAAAAATTAACATTCATTCTCCATTATTCTCACATTCGGAACTAGGAAACCTCCAGAGTATGCTTCAAGTGCCAGGGACGCTGATAAATCACAGGAGAAGAAGATTATTTCCAGAACCGTCTTTCCGAACCCTCATTTACAACCCTGCTAAAAATCTATAACTATGTATGGCAAACAGGCGCATTCTCAAACAGCTGGAGGAAAGCCACAGTAATACCGATAAATGTTAACTGGGAAGAGATGGGTCTCAGGTAATAGCACTAACAAGCTGCATCTACAAAACCATGGAGGATAAACAATATCTTGTTCAGGACCTAGAGAGATGTAAAATAATTCTGGTGGATTCTGGTAGGGGAGGACAACTATGGGGAACGAGACTTTGCGAAGGCAGGAATCTTTCATCAGAAATGCATTTCTTAGACGAAAACATCTAGTACCTGTATTTTTCGATATAAAAAAGACCTATGATACAATCCTGAAACATGGCATTCTACATGGCTTGGAGCTTATGGGGACCTTCGCTGCTTTGTGAGGGAATTCCTAAACGACCGAGTGGGCAACTCCGCTTCTGACACTTATGACCAGGAAATGGGTGTAAAAGGCAAGCTTCTCTCAGTAACCCTTTTTACACTAAAGAAAAAACAGAATTATAAAGGCTCGACTGATCTTACGAACAGGGGAGCTTACAGAGATACCTTGCTGCTGCTATATCGGAGTCTAATCCGATCCAAGTTGATCCATAATATATGGAGCAGCTAGGAAATATCTAAAAATACTGGAACCCATACAAAATGATGTCCAGGCGCGTAGTTCAGTAGCTCGCCAAAGAGTGCAGACCTCTGGGTCACCTACATTGTTGACGTTAATTCGCCTAGTTCTAGGTTGAGTGGTAGCTTTAGAACTAATGACTGGTCTGAGTTGCAGTCCGCACTATGGTATGAGCGGGTGTGGATGACACTTTTCAAATCCTTCGGGAGAAGCAGAGGTTAAGCTGGTGCCATCTTTTTGAGCGTGGGTGCTGCCAAGAGACTTTGTGGCGTTCCTTGCCAGAGAAGAATGAGCCCATTCAGCACTTTGATGTTTGCAGTGGTGTCAAGCAGGGATGTGTGCTCGCGCTCGCAACAACATAAACATGATCCTCTGGAATATTTAATGTATCAAGGCTGTTGGCAAAAACCAAGGTTACGAAGTTACTCATCAGGGAACTCCTGTATGCTGATGATGCAGCTATTTTGGCTGATTCTGATATTCAGATACAGTCCCTGTTTGACAAACTATCTGCTGCTTACCAGAAGTTCGTCTTAAACATCTTGTCGAAAACAAGCACCTCGTAAGCATTAATGGCCAACCACTAGAAATTGTTGATCACTTTTGTTACCTTGGCTCCATCATAGCATTCAACAGTCACCGGATTCTATGAGCTTAGCAAAAAGGGTTCATTTAAAAAAAACAAATCTCAAGAAGGAGAAAGTAAAGACATTAACAACAGGATAGCCACCAAGTCACGGTTGCAGAAGGGTCTTTGACAACATATTGCTAACAGTACTAAAGCCCTAGTCTTCCGGACTTGTGTGTTCAGCAACTTGACAAGCAGTTATGTTACAAAGGCAGCACGGAAAAACCTCCCAGAAACCGCCTTCCACTGATCTAAAATTGAGATTGGACGATAGAGCGCTGAGCATGCTATAAGCGTAGTTAATAGAGTTTTTGAGTAAATTTAAAAACTCCCTCAAGATAAAGAGTGATTTTTAATTTAAACCACTTTTAAGTGGATTTAAAGCTAAAACCATCTTTCGAATACAAACTGAAGCTAAAACCGATTGCACACAACATTATATCAGAAGTAAAAGCGGGTTTTAGACAAGGTCGCAGCACAATAGAACACATTAGAATACTCTATGAACAATATCCCAAACGACAAGAGAATCTTTTCCATGTCTTTGTTGAAACATCCAGTTATCCAGAACCTTAACAAAAATGCCACCAGTGCGGTGTACTTCAACTGGGGACTGGTTCAAAACCATGGAGTAAGATAAAGCTGCCCACTTTCACCAAAACTCATTAGCCAAGACTTTGCCCTCTACCAAGCGCGTCCCCTACTCAAGACAGATATAAGGGTTAGTTGTGAATACCAAATAAACAGCCGAGGACCAACTGGTTTGCAGTAATGGAGGATGAGGTGAATATTTACCAAAACATCTCAGAATTCCAGGGAAGCTTGGTGTAGTAACGATGTGGAATCCCGCCTCGCACTGATTGCTCTCCCCCTGAAGGAGCCCACAAGAGCGAGCTGGTGGTTTTAAGACTTTTGGTCAGTAGTTTTTACTTTCTTGTCTCTGCTCCTGGCTCTACAGGCCCTCTTACAATGGAACGCAGAGGGCATCTAAAAGAAAAAGTTGATTTAGCTTGCATCCAAAAAACATCTAAACAGTAATCTACGTTTCTCGATTAGAGGCTACACCTGCATCAGAATGGATAGAGAATCAGACTCAAAGGAGGAATCCTCACTCGCATTAAAAATGACATCCTTAAAACAGACATTACTGCCCCAGCTTCTCAGATTCAGAAATAATGGGAACCTGATTTTCCCAGACAGAAAAATTTCATTTATGACCACAGACCCATATTGATCAGTATCAGTATCAAAGTATCTGAGATGAACTCCAATTGGTGACAAAGCAGGGAGCCACGTTGGACATGGTTTCTGCAGCGGAAGTTTGGTTCGTTCTATAGGTGACGCAAATAAATCTGAGAGCCTGGGCCTGTACACGGTCGAGTGATTCGAGGGACGTCTTGCTTACGTACATCTGCACTGTACTCGATTTGGGATCTGACAGCCCCTGTGTACAGTGCGCGGAGCGTGTCAGCTCGGACGCCCCACTTGGTACTGGCTAGCTTTCTGAGTAATCCTAACTTCTCAGAGGCCTTTCGTTCAACATCCTGGATGTGCAAGTGCATTGAGAGCTTCTTATCTAGGGTGACTCCTAGATATTTTGGCGTGTTTTCACGTTGGAGTCGCAGCCAACCGAGTTGCTCGAATGTGGCCCCAGAATGTCGATTCCCAGGCTGAACAGACTCCAGGTCGTTTTGGCAACGTTGATTCGTATCTGCCATTTTGAACAATGCGAGATGTTATGGAGGTCGGCTTTCATCCCAGTTGACAATATCACCAGCATATAGCAGTTTGCGACACCGGAGTTAACTGGGCAAATCATTAAGATAGGCCATGAAAAGGATACATGAGAGGGCGGTTCCCTGGGTAACCCTCTTATTGGGGTGTTTTCCCCACTTTAGTGAGAGTACTGGAACTGCTTCGTGTTTTCCTCTCCGTTAGGAACTGATTTATCCAGTTGTAGGTCCGCCCGCGTACGCCCATGGCTCTAAGCTTTAGAGGCCTTGCTTCCACACCCGGTCTATAAAAACTGCATATGTGCTCTCGAACCTCTGGAACCCATCGGCCATCGGGCTCAAGCCTGCCCTAAAGCCAGCCTGCTCTGGCACTCTCAAAGCTCCACACGAGTCTCTCGCTGACCATCCGTTCTACTATCTTGCTGATAGTGGAGGTCAGGGATATTGGTCAGTAGGACTCCACTTTTGTCGCGTCTTTGCCCTTTTTTAGTATTGGAAGAATGGAAAGAAAGTAGAAATAAAGATGTAAACTCAGAAATCCAAATATTAAAGAAAACAATAAAGTTTACTCGGGTATGACCCACAAATCAAATGAAGGAACTAGATGAAATTCTTAGTCCTCAAACAAAAACAAGCCCCGGGGCCCAGACAAAATATCTAATGACGGCAAACCAAGAAATAAACTGGATAGCTACCGCCCCATCAGCCACACTAGCTGTACTTGCAAACTTATAGAAAGAGTGGAAAATAGCACGCTCACTTGGATCCTTGAGTCAAATAACCCAGGCTGACTTTAGAAAAGGTAGATCAACAGAAGATCAAATCGCCTTCATCACACTAGAAATAAAAGACAGCTTTTAAGAAAAGAAACCAACAACGATTATGTGTGTGTTCACTTAGAAAAAGCATTTGACTAAGTCTGGGAACAAGTGTCTCTTACTCAAGCTCAACAGAATGTACAACTGGATAAAGGAATATCAAAAAGCTTTAGTTTGCATGCAAGGGTAAAGAAGCCATACAGTGGGTATTTAAAAGGCGTCCCCCACCAGAGGAGTCCTATCCCCATTTTTCCTAATATTCATAAATGATCTAAATCAAATCCTACCAAGAAATATTAAAAGCAGCATGTATGCAGATTACCTTGCACAGACGAATATGTAGGAACATCGAAAATTCGATTACTTCTTCTCCTTTCACAGCCTGAATGAGAATAGTGTACAGTCTGCAGAGTGCCAGACTCGCGGCCAGAGACCGCGTTCACCGGGACCTCTGCCATTTTCCTTTTCTATACCAGTTTAGGACACTCCATTTATGTAACGGCCCCCTGAGGAAATGCGCCTTTGTGACAAGGTTGTGGGAGCAATTTTACAACTCCGCACTCCCTTAGGCGGGAGTCTTTTTTTTTTGCTACTCTTTACCTTATCTATTCCTCCTACGATCGTTTCCACCCGAGCACCACGAGGCAGGATAGCATGCCCGGGAAATTTAGATTAATCACGATAAATTCAATAAATGGTCCAAAGACTGGTCCAACACAACTCAAAACATAAACCAATGTCAAAAAAACAAACATAAAATTAACATTAGTTTAGGAAGCTTTAGAAAAAATTGACAGCCAAACATATATATATATAAGAATAGCCTGGAAAAACCAAATAAAAACAGTAAAGGCATCCAGAGACTATCTCTTGAAAAAATTAGCTGGCAAAGATTGTGGGAAGCTAATCACAATATCCTTAAAAAGACCTATAGCAGTTAAGTAAGACCTGTACTGGAATTTGGTGCACAAACCAAGCTGAAAAACATAGAAAAGGTTCAAAAGGAGCAAAAAAAAACAACACCCATAAGAACTATGCAGGAAACCGCTGCCTTAAAAATCCTTTCCCAATTCACAAAATTGTAAACCTTGAGTGAGGCACCACTCAAAACAAAAATCCACAAAACTGGCACTAAAAACCGTCTCAAAAGGACCAATTTCAAACAGGAATATCTAAACCTAAAAAAGAAACACCAACTTGAAAAAATAATTTTGGAATCCACGATACACCATAATGAATGTCCACACTGGGACGAAAGCTCTCCTCCTACTCCTCCAATAAGACCATATTGAAAATCTAAAAAAAAAAAAAAAACAGAGCTCAAGGAAAAAGTGAACTGTTTTCTACAAACCAATTCTCTTAGCAATCAGATTGTTGTCCCTACATATTCGTCTGTGCAATGTCATCTGCATACATGCTGCTTTTAATATTTCTTGGTGGGGTTTGATCTGGCATGAAAAAATAGAACAACTAAACAACATAACAGAGCAATCAGTAGACCAGAGTTTACACGAATGGCTCCTCCCATAAAGCCACCACAAATGGAGGAGCTGGAATACTCATCGAATGGCCTGATGAGAAAACTCTCGGCGTTCCAGTACCACCTCTATTGGGGTGGCCAAGGGTACTGTTTGCTTGCCGCTGATGAATGAGTAGCCGGCAAGTGTAAAAGGCAATCAAAGGAGTTATGTCCAGCCCCCCCCCCCCCTGTGGGGCCCCGGGACAACGGTGAGTAAGAGACCTAATGGGATCACCGAAAAGCGGATAGCGCTGGACACCAACTCGAGTCGGGTTCTCCTGGGACTCGGCTGATTCTGTTTTATTTTATCTTAATTATTTCCCATTTTTACTCCCTATTTCCCTACCAAACCCCCACCCCTCTTCTCACTAGACTTAGTCCACCACCTTGGCAACTAGGCCACGACTTTTAATTTATCTTCCCTTCACCGGGGGAAAGATCAAACAAACAGTCACTTACTCTGGTTTTAGGCTCGGATGTCCGCCCTTCACGTCGAAACCACCCATGTCTCTCTTTGAGAGGTTATTCGTGTCACCACGCCTCTTGGCCCTTCCAGTGTGAAACTTTCGTCGGGCTTTATCCACTTGAGAGATAATCCTTAGCCTAACGCATTTCCTCTTTCCGCGCAACGCTTTCGGACAAGGTAGAATAAGGCGGGACAGATACACTTACGCTTCTCATTCTCGCTGACCAGTCGAGTCTGGACTATTTTATTCACACTTTACTTCTAGAGAAATACCTGGTGTTAAGCCGAACTTAATCACAGTTCCAATCTTAATTGTATATATTTCTCAATATGCTTATTATTATTTCATTTATATTTAATTAGTGTATTGTGTATTTCTTACAGTCATAAGTAGAAAACATAAACATATGTGTATATTGTTGTGGTGACACAGATGGGGATAGTGCTGTGTATTTTTAGCCTACCCAAATCGCCACAGTCTAGAGCAGGAAGAGTGGTCAACTGTGACCAGCGACTACACGCCAGTTCGGCAACGACCTGTGTGTAAATATTACGCACGCAAGTCACGGCGAAAGTGATCAACGAGTGGTCAAGAAGGGTGGGGTAGGCGTAAAGACACTATATAAGAGCGAGTGTCTTATAAACACTTCACGTTGCCTCGCTATGTGACCAGTACGAGGCGAGAACCAGCACGGTGTGTGAAGTCAGGCGGAGCAAGTTTAGGTTCTTTTTTTAGAGGCCCCTGTAAGGAGAAAATTCCCTTATTAGGTTTGTGCAAAAAGTCCGTCTGTTCGTCTCACAATCAGATCTCGAAAACTAGAAGAGAAATTAAAAATATTTTTTTAAGATTCGATGCTGCTTGAAAAGTTCTAAAAAAATCCAAATACCAAATACCAAAGCGAAATACTAGTTACCTCAAAATTTTTTAAATAATCAGATTCTTGTTTAGTGCATTGACATATAATATTCAGGATTTTAAAATAAAATTTGCTAGAAACGATTATTAAAAATTACATTTTAGAATTATTTTAGAGTTAACTTTCTTGCTGAAAGAAAAACAAAAGTTGTTTATTCGGTATAGAATGTTCCGGATTTTGTTTAGAAAAGATCTTACAAACTTAGCTTACTAATTGAGATTTATGTTCAAGTAACTTGGCACACTTGAAAAAGTGATTCAGATTTTTCTCCAAATAAGCAAACTCTTTGTCCGGATACCCGTGTAGATGTTTGGCTTGAAGTCCAGTCCGTCACCCAATTAAGACTACTAAAAAGCAAACCAAGTTCCGTGTGACCCCTAGAGAGTGCTTACGTCCATCGTATCTGACTTGGGGGTCACCTGTTAATCAATGCCCTCCTAATAAAGATTAACTACTAAGTAAACAAATTCCCTCGAAAGGTGTGACCTCTAGAGAGTGTCAATACGCTGACATTTAACCTACGTCCATCGTATTTAACTTGTGGCCACCTGCCTTTAAATAAATGTGATGGACTAAACAAATAAAAGGGGGAGGGAGTTGTTCATCTGGAAATATACCTTGTTCCTTAGAGGTGTGGCTGTTGTAGTCCAGCCCTCCTAATAAAGATTAACTACTAAGTAAACAAATTCCCTCGAAAGGTGTGACCTCTAGAGAGTGTCAATACGCTGACATTTAACCTACGTCCATCGTATTTAACTTGTGGCCACCTGCCTTTAAATAAACTCAATGTGATGGACTAAACAAATAAAATGGGGTGGGAGTTGTTCATCTCTACCTCTGGAGATATACCCGCACAACTAGACAGACGTCTGGTCAGCATTGACATAGTCAAGGAATGTAGCATTTTAACATGTTAACTAACCTACTCAAAGGTCAAGACAAATTGAAAAAAGTGCCAGCCATTGCTGCTCTGTATGTAAAGCGCATTTATGATGTAAAGTTTCATTTCTATTTATATTAACACGCCTTATCTTTATAATAAACGATGTAGGTGCATATTCATAAAGGCTATATTTTTAAGTACATTATTTTGTTTTAATATAAACATTAACACATTCTACAACAGACATTAATGGAACAAGGTGCACTTTATGCATATTAAATATGTGTACTTTTTACTATCCAGTGATATTCGGCTTGTCTTCGAATCTGAAGAGTAGTGAGGAGTTGTTACATATTTTGCCACATCCAGGGCAAGCATAACCATACACATTGTGAACTAGTAGGGCGCAATCATCGACATAGAGAAGCTCCGTTATGACCATTTCCTTTGTTTTTGTATTGGATTGAACACATTGCCCATATGAACGTAACCTGACGTGCAATCGCTGCCTCATTTGACCCAGCATTACGCCAAAGAAAATAGCGAATAGAGTAGGAGCAAGTACACAGTACTGCTTCACGCCATTTTCTATTGGTAAGCATTCACCATTGTGCCTTTTTGTCCCACTTGAAACTGCTTGAGAATTGATGGGTGGGCATCCCAGCCTAGCCAGAATCCTCCACAAACCATCCCGACTGACCGTGTCGAAAGCCTTGGTGAGGCCCACAAAGGCAGCGTATAGATTTAGGTTCTGCTCTTTGCATTTTTCTTGTAATTGTAGAACAAATATCATGTCAGATGTACCTCTACCGGCTCTAAAACCACATTGGCTATCAGATAACATCTCGTCCAATAAAGAGTTTGTTAGTCGGTCAAGCAACACGAGTAAAAATCTTTCCTGCTACTGACAGAAGTGTAATGCCTCGATATAGTTGGAGCAGTCACCCTTTTTGTATAGGGATATGATAACGGAGGATCGAAGTTCAGTTGGCAACACGCACTTCTCCCAGCCTAGAGCGAATAATTCTGTTAGAATTTCATTTAAAACTTCTAACCCTAACTAAATATTGCGTCAAAGGAAAAAAATCCATTACGTCACAATGGGCTAGTTACTATATATGTATGTGCTAACTCGGTGCACGAATGTCTATGAACCTTCGAGAGCCAACTCGTATTGATAAAGATAGTTTTAGTCTCAATAGGCAATGTGACGTAGTGGATTTTTTTTCCTTTGACGTCATATGGAATAAATTCTTCAAATGAATTGCTAAAACAACTCGGTATAGTAATGTTTATTAAACCTCGAAATCTGACTCGTATTTAAAAAAGACATAATAGCTAGATTTAGATCTAATCTAGATTTTTTACACGATCTATTTTGTTTTTTTTACACTAGATGTAGATTCAAGATCTAGAATTTCTAGGTCTAGTTTAGAATGTTTGTTTTACATGTTTCGGATGTTTCTTCAGAGTTGAAGATGTTTATTTCCTAGTCCAAATCTAAATCATCTAAATTATTCCAAATTATTCCATTATTCCAAATTTATAATTTAGATCTAGAAGATATAGATCTTAAGAATGCTAAATCAGAAGTTTAATTTAGGTCTACATTCTCATTCTAGTTCCATTTAAATGAAAATGCCAATAGTTCTGTTGGTACCTGTGCTGGGACATCAAGCAGACGTTTTACGTTTTAAAGCCCTCTGGATCTGGATTTTTTCTTTTACAAAAACCCTTTTCGGCTACACTTGTGACTTGTATGTTCGGAAATTAAGCTCTTTACTGCTTAGCCATCGCACCTTCTTTTTTGTGTATGCTTTAATTTTTTTTTGTAATTGGGTTTTTTAGCTTTAAATCCTACTGAGGGGGATTTTAAAGCCCTTTGAGTTTTGAGGGGGTTTTAAAACTCGAACTCGTATTTGCTACCCTCATAATCAAAAGCAAAGCGCTTTACTGCTCAGCTAACGCACCTCCTATTTTGTGACTGGTTTGCTGTATTTTTTTTTTTTGGTATTGTAAACGTGGTTTTTAGCTTCAAATCTTACTGAGGGCTTTGTAAACACAAAACCCTTCATATTTTAATTTAACTCCCTCTTTTCATAGGCTATACTTGTTCTGTATATTTTATTTTTATAGGTAAGTGTCCGATTTTATAATGGTACTTCTGCATATTTTATATAGGTTAGTGCGGGATATTATAAAAAGTGATGTACATGCCGTCTTAAAACAGTTAAGTGTACATTTGACCAGTGGTCAGTACAGTATCTCTGTCTGGGTGACAGCCGAAGATCTTTGTGCTATTTTTACTGCTGAGTTATTGCTGCTATTACTCTGCTGCTATAACCTCTGCTGCATTTATTACTACTATTGTTATTGAAGTTATTGCTTCTGTAGATCTAGGGAATCTAGTGTTATTTTGATTTTGTTTTTGTACTGTTGCCTTAGACCTAGTGGCTTAGTCTGTTCTTAGTGAATAGTAAGGTACTAAGGTGTTCTTGTTTTAGTGTTAGTGTTATGGGTTGGTTGAAGTAGTAGAATATTGTAGATTGTAGATCTAGTCTAGTTTATTGTCTAGTGTAGTAGTTGTAGTGATTTAGTTAGATAGTTCATTAGTTGGTTTGATCAGTTTGTGTTAGTTGGTTTGGTTAGTTTGTTGGTGTTTGTAGTAGTTTAGGTTTAGTAGCAGGGGGGTTAGTATTAGTTGTAGTGGTTAGTGTATATATTATATTTTATTATTGATTTATTTTATTTTTTTATCTGTAAATAAAGTTTCATTTTGTCTTATTTAATTTCAAGTAAAGTTTCGTTTGTGCTTTCATTTAGTTTAGGTTAGTATAGTCTAGTATCTCTGGTTACTTAGGCGACTCTAGCCCCTTGGTCGTAGACAGGTGTCACAGATGAAACCCACCCAGTAGCGCTAACATCTGCCTACTGTTATAGAATTTAATGTTGTGCAGAGAAAAGGTCTTTCAGCGCCTCTTGACCTGCTCACACATGTAATGTTGATAAAGTTAAGTATGCAGTTTTGGGTCTGTGATCCTAGTCCCCGGATCATTTCATTTGCTATTTTATCATGTCCAGATGATGTTTTTGACAAGATTTTTTTAGGGCAGTATTGAGTGAAGGAGTGTCAAAGATCTGATAGTTGACATTTGGATATTTTTTTCTTTCTTTAGAATATTGCTGAAGGCCTGGTCAAGTTGTTTTCTTGGTTGTGACTTGTTGATGCTAGCAATGTATTTATTGAAGATTTCGGCCTTTTTAAGGTTTTCTGTTATTAGGTCATCATTGCCTACTAATATAATTTATCTAATTCTGGTGTCTAAAAGGGTTTGTCCTCGAGGAATGTGTTTTTTCCCTGCTTGGTTGTGTTCACATCTGTCTCCATTATGCTTAGTCTTGAGTCTGTTTCTTGCGTAAAAAGATGCCCAGTTAGTTTGTTTTTTTTATAGTTTCATCTAGTTGTTTTGCACGGTTGGTATCTGCCTGGTGTTCCTGTATTGATGAGTATAGACCTGTGGTCACTACATACATCTATACTGTGTATAGCCTTAGATGTTTATTATTTTCTTGGGTAATTGTGTTTCTTGTGATAGTGCTATGTGTAAATCTTACCGTCGGAGTATGTGTTATGAGTTCAGTTATCTTGTTTTATAAGCCTAAGATGTTGAGTTGCAAAAGGTTGTGGGGTTTGCTTTTTTCCAGTGACTTATTACAGGCAGTTATGGAAGAAAATGCCATGCGCAGACCTTTTACAAGTCGACGTCTGAGCACGCATGAATTTTTCTTAAATTTTCTTGGCATTTAGCGTAGGCTGGGTGTTTCCACAGGCTTTTTTAAATGTAATCCCCGCATTTTAAGGAAGTTTTCGGTCTTGGCAATTTGCTCCAATACCGACGTAAAAAAACATCTGGGTCTAAAACTGTATCTGGAATATCTATGAGTCAAGGTGTGGGTTGGCTAACTATTTTGCAGTCGAAAGCTTAAGGTAGACTGTGCCCCGGGTATGCCCTGTGGAATCCTCACATCCTGGATCCGGCCCCTTCACGCTATCACATTCACCAGTTACAGAAAAAACTTCGTGATGGGTTTATATCCAGTAGCGTAGTGAGACATATACCTCGGTCTGGAGTAGTGCAGTCCAGACCTTATATATATAAATATATATATACTAGCCTGACATTAATCTAGTGAATTGGATTTAGATGTATGTTAAAGTTAGTTAATGATCCTTTCAAGTTTTTCTCTTTCGCTATGAAAATAAAATTAGTTTTGCGAAAATATAATCTATTGATTTCATTATTTAATAAAATTAACCTTCAAATTTGTGTTTCAAAAGCATTTTTTTTACATAAATTCGT
The DNA here is from genome assembly GCA_030265305.1 of Biomphalaria pfeifferi. Taxonomy (NCBI): domain Eukaryota; kingdom Metazoa; phylum Mollusca; class Gastropoda; family Planorbidae; genus Biomphalaria; species Biomphalaria pfeifferi. The sequence continues at coordinate 3,649,190 of JASAOG010000003.1, read as the reverse complement.
TCCTTATATCTGCGAATTAGATTTCCTGACGAACGATCCATTATTAGACAATACCGTAATGTTACACGTCTAGTATATATGTGTAGCTATGTTATCAGGTCTAAATGCGCATAAGTAAATCTGAAAGAAAAAAGTAAATTAAAAGTAAAAACTTAAAATTAAACCTAATATCGGTAGTTGTAGGGTAAAAAAAAACTTTAAAAAACACAATGGAAAGTAAATTGTATTATGTAAGTAGTTTATTTGTTTAATAATATGCCTTTATAATGTGTTATATTATGACCTCTGACGTTAATTTCATTCGTATCACTACGCGGGCGCGAGTTATGGAAAAGTGTGTCAATGCGGCTAAAGCTATTCTCGCATTTAGAGCGAACGATTTTATGTAAAAAAAAATATTTTGTAAACTCAAATTTGAAGGTTCAGTAAATAATTATATGAATAGACACTAATTTTATGTTCATGTGTAAAATTACAAAATAATGTTTTCTTGCTAATTTAGATCTAGCATCTCTGCGCATGCGTGACCTCTCCGTCTTTCATCATTTAGACACAGCATGTAAACATGGCCTAGATTTATAAGATACTATACTTTCATACAGTTGGTCAATTTTTTTTCGAGGGTCTTAAGTTAGTTTTAGGGCTACAATACGGTCTAAGTTAGCACCTAAGTAGCATTTCTGCCAAGTTTTATCAAGATTGGTCAAGCGCTTTTAATTTCTATTCGTAATTTTATACATACATACATACGCCTCACATTCTACTTTATAAAGTACTAAACATATGTTACCCGCGATCCGCGGGTCTTTATTTGCGCATTACTGTCGATATAGTCACTGAAAAACGAAATAATAATGCGAAAGCGAATGTGTCAATGTAAAAATAGTGTGAATGAAGCTATCAAAATAGCTAATAGGCTTAAATCCATTTTTTCAAATTAAAACATTTGCTTGTAGGGCCTATTTATATTTGATTAAAATTTGAGATGAATAGACTTAATTCTTTATGTTCATGTGTTAAAGTATAAAGTAGATCTTGAGGTAGACATAGATCTAAATACATACACTACGGTCTAAGTTAGTACCCAAGGAACATTCCTAAATAGTTTTATCAAGTTATATATTAATCTTTATTACATTCTGATTCTTTATTTCGGAAGACGTTTAATGTACCCTAGAATAGGTTCTTCCTGGAGTTAGTGGAAAGACTGTAGACACCCGCCATTGCCAGTAAGGGGGTCTGGGGAAGCGCTGTGAGCTTCCAGAGGGATGTATTATCCTTCTGTTGAAAATTTAGTTCAAAATCTAATCTGGTATTTTTACTTAGGAATTAAATCCTTCAGCACCGTTCGGCGCATTGGGCAGCTAGCTGTCTCCACAAATATCTGTCACTGCCTCTTCCCACCTGGTGTCCACTGCTCTGAGGCCCCCAATAAAAATGTGTTGCCCCAAGTTATACTAGGATGTCCCTGTTTGCACATTCCTCGTATTGGCCTCCATGTCATCGCAACTCTTGGTATGAGTAATTCATTTTTCGGAGAACATGTCCTGCAAACCTCATGCGACGCTCTGTCACAACCTCACTAAGTGGTCGACACCCAGTTCGGCATAGGATTTTCTTGGTTGAGACCCAATCTCTAAAACTGACTCCGAAAATCCGTCGTAGCCATCTTTTTTTTTCTAATTTCGGCAGATGACTTCAATGCTATTCACTGCACATTATTAATGGAGCCCAGCGACTGGTAGAAATTTTAATCTCTCTTGGAAACGCTGTTGAAATTTGTTGACTGTAGTTTGCTTTAGATTTTATATCTAAAAAAATCTCTGCAGGTTTTTTGTTAAACAATTTCAAAATCTCCTATAGCTACGCTCATAGAATCTGATGTAGTGGCGTAGCTAGGCGTAGTTAGGGTGGCCCACTTGAGGGGGGCCCCAAATGAGTGTAATAACAAATAATTAAATATTACGTCACTGTCATGTAATCTCGCTTTTTACGTTGTTACTTAAGTTAGTGACCCTGTTGGTTGTATTCCACACAGATTATTAACTCTTTCCGTGCGGGGTTAGTCTCAATTCCAAGGAAAAACTTCCATAGCGCTGACTAGTGTCGTGTTACTCTCAGGAAGTAACTTGATATATAGGGTAGTTTATTTCATCATCCTTATTATTTAAGAAGAAACCTGATAAGAGAACTGGAAACAAAGTAGACCATGAACGTGTCGAAGAAAAGTATCACTCTTTCAGATGATTCATACAAAGATATAGCAGTCCAAGAAGTAAAAATGTCTCTTGATGAGAGAAGTTTTGCTGAAGAGACTCCTTGAACTACAGTCAGTGAAAACATATGAAGTAAGTGATACAGAGGATGAGTGAAGTGAGGGTCTTCCAAAATCACTTTCTCCAGAAGTGGAAGAAGCTGTAATTAAGTACAAAGACATCGGATATATCCAGCCTAAAATTTTATCTGAGTAGCTGCGAGCAAAGATTGTGTTAAAAGGTAGCTTATTTTTCCAAAACAAATATGAACGATATTTGTTTTCAGTAGGGTTTACCCAAAATAAATCACGAAGTTTGACATCATGGTTCAATAGAAAGCTTCCAACAGGAATAGTTTACTACCGATCTTGGCTTCTCATCTCTCCACACTTGGGATGTCAACTTTGTTTGGCAGGTGTACTGTTTTCTGAGGCATCAGACAAGACATCTAGTGCATTGATTGAGCAAACCTGGAGTTGGTTTCACCAAATGGATGAAACCTGAGAGACTGAAAGAACATGACAAGCTCATTTGAAGAGGAAGTTTGAAGAAGAAAAGCTTAAGTCAGAACCAGATGAACTGTCACATATGTTTCATGCGCAAATTTTGTAAAATTCAGTAATATTGGAGAGATATTCTGAAGCGTGTAGTAACTGCTATTAAGTACTTTGCAAAAACAAACTCAAGCTTTCGTGGTCACAACAAAAACTGAATTCACCCAATCCAAAACTTCCTAGCATCTTTGACATTTCTAGCAGAATCTCCTGCGCCAAATTAATATAGAAGAAACTACAAACGTCTGGACTGCACTTAGGGAAGCTGCTGGAGATATTAAAAACCTTTCATGCTTTCTGGAAAATGATCACCTAACACAACGAAAAAGCAAAAGAAGGTAATGAATGCTATGGAGTTCCTGTAACCAGAAGGAAGAAAAGACTTGATGGAGAGTTGAATTCTGATGTAGGACTGCCAATAAAACTGCAATTCAAACGTGTTGCGACAGAAGTGCTGGACATACTTCATATGGAGTTGAAGGACAGATTCCAAAGGCTGAAAAACCGTGGACACCTTTGGGGTTCTTCTTAAACCAAGACATTTCTTGGAGTCTATGGATGATGACATTCTGATGAAAAACTGTTACTTTTTCTTGTTTAATGAAATACAGGCAAATCGCTTGTTCAATGTCATTGATGCACGAGCACTTTTCATCAACAAACCAGAGCCACAATCACCAATCGACATATTGAGGAAGCTGGCTTAATATAGTAAGCACGAGGTGAAACGATATGAATAGAGATTTGTCATAAAAAACTGTGTTACTTTTTCGTTTGATGAACTACAGGCAAATCGCTTGTTCAATGATGCCATTGATGCACGAGCACTTTTTATTAACAAACCAGTGCCACAATCAGCAATTGACATATTGAGGAAGTTGGCTTTATATGGTAATGATGTGTACTCAAATCTTGCAACCTCCATCCGAATGCTGCTAACTCAGGCCACTTCCATTGCGTCATGTGAGAGATCATTCTTAAAGCTTAAGTTACTTAAAAACTATATCTTGAGAAAAATGAAGCAATAAAGGCTTAGCGTGGCTTTAATGTTAGTGGAGTCATAAATACTAGACGGTATCGATGTAGATGATGTTATAGATACCTTTGCTGCACAGAAACTCTCTGTATGGGGATTTTAAACTCAAAACCACATGGAGTGGGTTTAAAATTAAACCCCTTTGGGGAGGGGGGTTAAACTCAAAACCCGTTTTGGAAACGCTCATAGAATTTTGTGACTGTAGTTTACTTTAATTTTATATTGAAGAAGTGGCTTTTAGCTTCAGATCCCGCTGGAGGGGGGTTAACTTAAAGCCCTCTCGAGGTGTTATTTAAACTCAAAACCCATCTCAGCTACGCTAGTACAATCTGGGGACTGTCGTTTGCATTATTTTTTGTTTTATAGAAGAGGGTTTTTAACCTCAGAACCCCCTGGAGGTGGATTTTAAACCCAAAAGCTTCTAGGCTACGCTGGGGCAAGTGATGGTTTAATATTAAAATTTCAACTAAAATAAACAAAATCAAAGCAATGTTACTAGGACAGTTTGTGTGGAAACACAAACTTAAAATCGGCCCCCAAAGTGTCCATCTAGAGTCTTCACCAGGATTCAAACATGGGACTTCCGGTTCCAAGTGCTTTACTCCATTTTGTTTCGGTGAGGGGGGGGCGTTAAAGAGAATTTTCCTTCCCCGCCCCTCCCGGGGTTATATATATATAAAAATCTATAATAAATCTTTATTACATTCTGGTCCTTCATTCTTTCGGAAGACGTTTATTGTGCCCTAGAATAGGTTCTTCCTGGTGTTAGTGGAAAAATTGTAGACTCCCCGCCTTTTGCTAGCAAAAGCTAGCCGAACCAAGCACAATTTCCGGTATTGAAAGCCAACAAAATGCATATTCTGAGGTATCTGCAGTGCATTATCCTGCTGTTAAAAAGTTTTATTTCAAAAACCTAATGTGCTATTCTTACTGACTTAGACCCTCCATTGCCGTACGGCGCATTTGCTGGCAAGCTGTTTCTACAAAAATCTGTCACTGAAGCCTCTTCCCACCTGCTCTGAGGACCTCCATGAAAGTGTGTCGCCAAGTTGTACTAGGATGTCATCGCTACTCTTATTATGCGTAATTGATTTTGTCGAAGAGCATGTCCCGAAAACCTCAAGCGACGCTCTGTCAAAACCTTACTAAGAGGTCGACTCCCAGTTTGGCATAGGATTTTCTTGATTTATACCCGATCTCTATAACTGACTCCTAAAATCTGTCTTACCCATCTATGTTGAGCCACATTTAATGTTTTTCAATTACGGCATATGACTATTCACTGCACTTTATTAATGGAGCCCAGTCACTGGTAGACATGTGTAACCTCTCTTGACTACGCTCATGGAATTAGATTACTGTAATTTGCTTTAGATTTTGTATCGAAAAGGGAAGTTTTATCGCTCTGTAGGGGGATTTTAAAATCAAAACCGTCCGGAGTGGTTTTAAACTTTAAAAAAAACATCTGGAGAAGGGGGGTTTAAACTCAACCCCCATCCCCCATTGGCTGGTTACAATCAAAGAATTTTAGTGTGTAATTTCCTTTTTCTTATATTTGGAAGAGTTAAGTTTTTTGTTCCGCTGAAAGGGGGTTTAAACATAAAATTATTCTTTGGCTACGATCGTAGCATTTTGAGTGCGTAATTTGCTTTTTCTTTTATTTTGAATGGTATTTTTTGGCTTCGAACCCTGCTGAAGGGGGGTTTAAACACTAAACCCCTCTTGGCTACGCTCATAGCATTTTGAATGCGTAATCTGTTTTGTTTTTAATTTTGAAGAGGTATTTTTTGGCTTCGAACCCCGCTGAAGAGTGGTTTAAACACTAAACCCCTATTGGCTACGCGCATAGCATTTTGAATGCGTAATCTGTTGTTTTTTTTTAATTTTGAAGAGGTATTTTTTAGCTTCAAACCCCGCTGAAGGGGGTTTTTAAACACAAAACCCCTCTTGGCTACGCTCATATAAACTGGTGACTGATGTATTGATAGTCTTATATTGAAGAGGGGGGTGTTTTATCGTAAATTTCGGATGTGGTTTAAAATCACCCCCCACCCACCGGCTATGCTGTTGGAATTTGAGAATTGTCGTTTATATTATTTTTGTTTGATTTGTTTTATAGAAGAGGGGGATTTGCATGGGGTTTTAAACTCAAAAACACCTTGGCTGCGCTGGGGCAAATGATGGTTTAATATTTAAATATCTTTGAAAATAAACACAATTCCTGGGGGGGGGGGGGGGATTCATTTCGGGGGGGGGGGGGTTGAACCCTCAATTTCCATGGCTACGCCCAAGCTTTACCCCTCAGCCACAGCATCTCCATATTATTATTTAGCGTACACTTATATTTTAAAAAAATAATACTTATTAACCTTATCCATACATTCAAAATTAATAACATGTTACATGTAATAAAGAGAAACTAAAATATTTATTCTTCTTACAAAATTAGATAAACGGGCAACAAGAAAAAAAATCTTGACCTACGATAGCTAGTGAGCTAGCTGCAGTTGTGTACAAATGACTTGACAAGACTTTCCCCACGCAAATAAAAATTAATATCTCCATTGTCATTTGTCATTCAAGCTAGACCTAAATCTAGCTAGATCTAGACCTAGTTATAGATCTAAATCTAGATTCAAGGTCTAGGTCTAGATCTATGTCTAGATCTAGAGGAGAACTAGATCTAAGTCTAGATCTAGATCTAAGTTTAGATCTAGATCTAAGTTTAGATCTAGATCTAAGTTTAGATCTAGAATTAGATCTAAGTTTAGATCTAGATATAAGTTTAGATCTAGAATTAGATCTAAGTTTAGATCTAGAATTAGATCTAAGTTTAGATCTAGAATTAGATCTAAGTCTAGATCTAGATCTAAGTTTAGATCTTGAATTAGATCTAAGTCTAGATCTAGAACTAGATATAGAATCTTGATATAGAATCTGCTATAGAATCTGCTATATCTAGACTAGAGTTTGTATGAATCTACACGTTTAATCTTAAAATTACAAGACCTATGCCAATGTTATGATCATGAATACTAAGTCTTTTGTTGTTGGATAATTGTGTACTATGCTGTTCGTATCCGATTCATTTCTTAATGTGATACTATTGCACCCATAAACTGTCAGAAAATAAGTTATTATAAATATATCTCGATTTCGGCTCTATTTAGTCTTATTTAGGCTGAGGATATGCCAAACTGCGCTATAAAAGTAGTTCATTATTTTTGAAAATTATAACTAAAACGAAGTTCGTATCCAAATTCTTTTATGAAAACAACATTTGAATCAGTATTCTATTCAATGAGTTAGTTAATAAATGGAAAATATATTTTATAATGACACTTTTGCCATTGACACTTTATATCATTTGCGGATCCAGGATGGGGGTCGGTAGAGGCGATCGGGAGGGGGCGATGCTATCAATCCCGTCCCCCCCCCCCCCCCCCCAAGCTTTTGAGTTGGGGGGCGTTCCAATTTATTTGTAGAAATCACAGCTTGCTGGCAGAATCAATTAAATATATATATGATTAAAACTTGTTATTGACAATTTAACCGATCTTTATGTTATGTCGTTCCCCTGTTGGCCGATTGGGTGGGGTGTGTGTGTGTGTGCGAATACCTCTACTACCGTTCCCACCTAAACAATTTGAGTACGGGGGGGGGGGAGGTCCTACTATTATGGAGAAATCATAGTTTGTGAACAAAATTAATGAATTAATATATACATTTTATATTATGTCGCTCCCCTTCTGGTATCTTGGCCGATTCGGTGGGGTAGGGGGGCGATTGCATGTTCTATCCGCCCCACTCAAGCCCTCTGAGTGGGGGGGGGGGGGGCGGTCATATTTTTATGGAGAAATCATAGTTTGTGAACAAATTAATTATATTTTATAAGCTATGTATTGATATTTGAGCTCATTTGTATATTATGTCGCACCAAGCTCTAATCTCAAATTTTATGATTAGTAAATATAAAATGAAAAAGGATTGTACCAGGTGGGAGGGGCAATACATGCAATCGCCTTCCGCCCCACCCATATTCTTTAATGCAAGATGCAATCATTAGCAGAAATTATAAAAGGAGCGAGGATTAATCGTTTTCACTCCACCGCCCCTCCCCTTTCCAGACGTTTTAAAACAGAATAGTCAAATATGGCGACAGAGTTTATGTAATTTCACATGAATTTATCATAATTATTTTAAGAAAGACTTTGCTTTGGAAAAGTTAGAATTCATACGAAATTTTTCATTATAAGAGTAACGATTGAGATGAGTACTAAACCCAAATAAAGTATACCTAGTCACCTTTTTCCAACCTTTACCATCTAGTTAAATAAATTTGGGACTATAACTCACAATTTATACTTGAATCCTAAAAATGAAAAAAAAAAAAAAGAGTAGAATCTAATTGGTTCATTTTATTTCTCCTCCCACATCCGAATTTTTTTGTTTAGAGCTTTGAATTGTAGTTCTGTAACAAAACAAAGTTACAAACATGCCTTTTGAACAAAATGTATCACTTTCAAATGAGCATTTTAAAAAAATATTATGTATCGAATTTTTTTTTCGGCAGGGATCCTCATAGCCTTAATCTAAATAAGTGGGGTCTTATCTTTTCAAAGAACAAATCGGTTTTATTTGCAATGTATTAAAGGCCTATAAATTAATAGGGCCTATAAATTAATATTAGAATATTTTTCAGGTAAAACAATATTCAAAAGGTCCATTTTTAATAGGAGGAATAATGAGCTTTAGGTCAGGAGAATAAGTTTCTTTAGTGAAGAATGCAAGAAAACGCTTTTAGCTAAATTAATTACTAAATTAATTTGATTGTCTATTCAATAAACTTACCCCCCTCTTGTAAATACAAATGAAGAGAGTACTAAGTAAACCATTGTGATTTATTCTCTGAATCTATGATTAACTCTATATGTACTTTGTGACCTGAATTACACAAGGCTACGATTATTGACTAGTTACCCTTCATTTTTCACTCAATAACTAGACTAACGATGCAATATAATATTCATTTTACACGCATTGTTAAACTTCGACTTCTTATGGCCTTCTTGGATGACTACTTTTATAAGACAACAAAGCATCTGGTACAACACGTCAAAAGTAGAACGTGTGTGTTTACAAAACCTGCTGAGTCAAATCATACAAAGGAAATTTATATCGAAAGACCAAAATAAAGTCGCACGTTTGCCCGCAGCGTAAACCGTCCTGTAATTTTAGCTTTACAATTCAACTGTGGCGATCGCGCAGTGAGGCATAGATCTTAGGTCTAGATTAGTGGTTGCCCATTTGAAGACGACTATCTAAATACTGCTGGATATAGATAGTTGGCAATAGATAGCTGTACATTCAATGGATCGAGTGGGTAAATCTTGGATTCATATTGTTTTGTTATTTCACACTTCTAGACATATCGGAATAAAACGTCCTGTTTGGATAAAATCTAATTTCGGTAAGTTATAATCAATTTTTGTAGTTTAGACTACATAGATGATAGACATCTAAGTTACCTTTGAAACATTTGTAAACAAGTTCTAGTTTAAAGCTGACCTCGTTAGTCATTTCATAAGATAGTGTTACACACACACACACACACACATATATATATATATATATATATATTATTCTAGACTAGTAGCGTAATGGACAGAACACATGGCATGGCATGCTCGGCGAGCCTTTTTTGTTTGTTTTGTTTGACATTTCGGATGTTCCATTTGAAGATGATATCCCTAGCCCATACCTTACGTCGGGGGATGGCGGCATGCAGGCTTTTTAACTCGGGGCTATCGTGAATATTAAACGACAGTCCATACTCCAGAGCACATACCACACATGTTGACACAACCTACGCGATCCATTTTAGTTACGCCACTGAATCTAGAATGGTCACCAAACTCTTAAAATTAATTTGCATAGCATACTTCACTTCCGTACCCGATATTGAACTAAAACCTTAGCAAACAATTTTAAATAATATGCCCTAATAAGTGCTTATCCCTTTCTCAAATTGTAGGACACTTGTAAAAAAAAGATGATGTAATTTATTTTAATAGCGTGTTTCTCAATGATTGATATTCTAGGCCTATATTAATTAGAGTGAAAGTTTTAATAAAGTTAACAGCAAGATAACGTTTTAAAGAGTGTAATTTAGATAAATAAAAAAAATGACTAAATGGGCCCATGGGCGTGGCCGATGGAAGCGAAGGAGGGGGGGGGTCACATTGCACCCTTCCTCAGGATTGGTGACTGCATTAATTACTAGATTTAGACTTAGTCATTGCATTTCATTAATAGCAAGAATCATTCTGACAATTTTAAAGCTTACATGTAAATGATCCGCTTTTAATAATTGCCTAATAGCTTAAGTCTATTGAAATAGCTTTCACATTGGACAATAACCGTTGGCCACTTTGTGAAGTGGTCAATGAGTGCCTGGCCAGTCTGAAGAAGGAAATATTATTAATTCATTTAAAAAAAAAAAGCGTTATAATGTCATCTCAACATATTTGTTGGCATTATTCAATGGAAAGCCCTATTCCCAAACCAAGCACTTTTGGACTATGAATTCTTATTAGTATGACCACACCCTCCCCTTTTGTTCGCAGTTTCGTTCTAATACGTTTTCATAAAGCCGACCAAAACAATTACTAATTAAACCAAATTCGATACCACTGAACATTTCTATGCCTATGTACATGAGTATGGGGTTCCAGTTGGTAGATACATGGATAAAAAAGTGTTTGATTGGGGAGGGGTGTTTCATCTGATGAATAATGAGCTAAATTGTGTGTGATGTGAATAAAGGGACGTTATCATTCTGGCAGTCCGAGATTACAAATTTTTCCTTGAGGATTACAAGGAATGTGCCAAAGAAGTGTTTGTGCATAGAGTCTAAATTAGCGGGTATTGAAGGAGAGATGCTAAATGAGAGAAATAAAGAGAGGAAATTGTAGAGCTTGAGGACTTCAAAATTGTGTGTGTGTGGGAATCGTTGTTATGAGGGCAGTACTCTTTAAGGGAAAAGTCTTGTGGGCAAAATAAGCACAAAACTATTACCAACTCTTTCAGCCGTATAGTAGCTAGTGATTAGTAACATAGAAAAAAAAATTACTTAAAAGAAAAAAAAAGATGATTCCTCCTTGATAAAGCTGATAAACCTTTGAAAGAACGATTATTTCGCTCTTATTAATGTAGTGGAGTGGATATCTTTTCAGAAAACACAGGCCACCCCGATAGCCACGTGACCCCTCCCCCTAGATGGCACCTTGTGTCCGCGCATAACAAGGCACACCAACGTGGGCACTGTCCATTCGACCGGCATCTCTTGTCGCTGTAGTGTCCGTACGTTACTGGACCTACGTCGTCTCCATTCCCTGTTTGTGCCTAGTTCTACACCATGTGTTTATGGATGGCTGCAGGTCTTTAGTATATAATAAACAGTTTGGAATCGTCCTACGAGTTTCCTTTGACATGTCATTTAGTTTGTGTTCTGTGCCAAACCCACCACATTAACTTAATAATTAATGAATGATAGATTTATATGGAATATTTTTACCCGCTCCTATCCCCCCCCCTCGACAAAAGTTCTGGATAAGCGAATGTATAAATGTACCCAGGAGTTTATACACTTCTAATGATTGACCTATAAATTCAGACAGTTATTTTCTGAACGTGTAATGATTGATAGGACCTTCAAGCGGGAAAACCTGCTGACCTTTAAATGTTTGAGATAAAGATTTTTTAGATCTTAAGCCAATTTTTTTTTATACTTTTAAAAATTTTAACGGTCAAACTAGAATTTTCCACATTGTGGCCAATTAGCTATTAATTTATTATGTATACACACGATTTCTGACGAACAAAAGACGAGACTACAATAATCGCACACAAAATGTTTGTTTATGAAAATTATGAATGATTTGAAAGTTAATCAGATGTATATCTAGTGCAACAGTCTGTTACACGTCTTATATTTGATTGATTACCCCTGCTCTGCGGACCTATAGAATATCTCTACTTAACATGTGAATCGAATTGATTAACTGAGTCCCCATCACGGTCGTCAAGAGATCGGTTGCCAAGTTTTTAAATACGACTTCATTTTATTAAAAATAATAGAAGACTGACACAACACACTAACAACAAACTCGAGAAACACATCAACACACTGAATAGTAGAAAAAAGGGAGACTACACGAAGACAACAAATGAAAACCACACAATATCCTTCTCAGTTTGGAGTTAAATATACATACACATAAATGTAACACTTTCCAATGACGATATTACGTGAGACTTACACGTGGAGATTTCACACTTCACACAGTTGAACCTCGAAGCAAGCTGTTTTTATTAAAAGTGCAGAAAAAATTTTAAAAAAAAAAAGCTTATACGAAATATATTTGTATCAATTGGTTTGGATCAGTCATGTAATTAAGTTTGTAATAGATCTAGACGAACAACAATAAACCTGTGCTAAAAGAAATATTTTTACCCATTGTGTTTGTTTAGCGCTATTTTATGCTTTTAGATTTCTTTATACCCTATGATCCTATTATTTACTTGGACCGGTTGGGAAAATGGGGGCGGGGGGAGAGAAAGAATGGGATATTTGGGTGAATTTTACCAAAATCGTTTATTAAAAGCGATTTTATAAAAAAAAAAAAGGGAGAGGGGAACTACCTGAATTCGAATTTATGACATAAGCCTCTTCAAGCCGACATTTTAGCCACTCTGCTAATGTGTTGTGTATGAAAACATAAAAATTGGTATAGTTATCTATTGTTTGTTTTAAGCTTACTTTAAAGCTGCGACTTTTAAAGGGAACTAATTCAGCTTGTACCACCACCTCAGTCTAGTACAATTTCTTTCCCCTGTTTGAGATACCAAACAAAATTATAATTTATTTTCAATAGTTAATTAACTGTTTTTTTTTTAAATTGATGTGTTATTAGGTAAAAAAAATAATTGAGCAAAATTTAAGCTTGATCCAAGATTGTGTGTCGGAGAAATAATGTACGTATAAACTTTTTCCAGACGAAGTTCACAGACAGACAGAGTTGATATAAGCTATGTAAAAAAAAAGGGCAGGGATGTTCCTACCCAAATATTATATGAGCGTTACGATTTGCGTTATGAAATAATAAAAAAGGCCCAGCAAAAAAAATTATCGAGCGTACAAATATTTTGATTAAGAACCAGCAAAAGCCAAAGAATAGTCAGATATTTCAAATAAGACTATTCATGAAGGCGTTATTTTATTACGCAAAAGTATTCAAATTAATGATGTAATAAAGTCGGGATAAATGCGACCATCGAGAAAAGATCTTTAGAAAAGTCATTTTGAAATGCATTCTTTAAAAAGTTTTGAGCTGATTCCCTTGCAGACGCAGCTTGCGAAAACCAAAAACAATTTTTAAAGGTACTAGATCTATTTTGAAGATGAAACAACGGCTCTTAATAAAGAAAATTTATTTTGTGAAACTGTCATTTTACTTAGTCAATATTCAGCTATGGATTTATTACAACAATGAAAATACATTCGTTAAAAAATCTTTTGAAAAGTAAATTCACCGGTTTTGCATCGCCATTAACCGTTATCAGGACGTCTCGACCCCCTTGAGAGGAGGGGTCGTAGGACGTGGCACACGGTTGGCCAGATGTTGGGGTAGAGAGGAAAGAGAAGAAGAAAAAAACTTCAAAAGACCATTTGTGTATATCTAGTTTATGGTTGTTTTCAGGCGATTGTAGCCAATGTAAAATTTGGCCTCTCATTGAAGAGCAAGCACATGTGTAGTATTTCCTAGTATGTCAACACACACATATGACAGCACTTAAGCCGACTATCCCCGTTTCGTCTCTGTGCTATTCGTGCCATCATTGACACAACACAGTGAAGAAGAACACACTGCGAGTCAATGCACGTTTCACTATTGACATTCTGTGTAGACTTACGTCTTTGTTTGGTGTGTGTAGCCTACATTGTTAGCATGGAAAGAGGTCACCTGTGGAACTCAACCTGGTCATACATTCAACAAATCAATAAAGTCATTTATACATAGTATCATTGCAAGGTGAAACGCCGTTTCAATATTTAGATCTACATGCAGAGAGCGTAATTCATGCTGTTTTTTAATAATCAAAGTTTACATTACAATTTTACGAAGTGAATCTATGTTACAATTGTTTCGTAGACAGATCTATGTTTGTCGAATCGTTAGTGATTATACAGTGGTAACGCCACAAGTATAATCAATTCAAAGATTTCAACAAAATGATGAATAGACTAATAGATGATTTTGGGTCAGATTAGATTGTTTAGAATGATCTGCTCCAATGTGAAGAAAAAAAAAACCAACGAAGTCAGTTTATCTGTTTTCTTTATTTCATCAAACACATTAGACATCATTTAATACTCTGCTAATGTTAATGTTAAAACTTAGTGTCAAAAGGGCATTTTGAATTCACTAACACTAATAAAAATCGCATTCACACTAACATAAAAACATTTTTTTTTGTTTTTTTTTAAGAAGGTGACTTTTTGTAAGAGCGATTACTTAATAAGTAGATAGATAAAAATTAATATTATAATCAAGATTACAAATAGACACAAAGTCAAAGGTGGCCCCTGACTGACTAATAGATTAGAAATATTTTGAATGACTTCAAAAGAAAAAAAAACTTTTCAGTTATTTTAGTTAGACTAAAAATGTTTTTTTTTTAATGCGAGAGAGTTAACGAGGGTTAATAAACATTTTTTCTTCTTACGGTATTACAATTACTGAAATCACTCTGAATCACGTCAAAAGAAAAAGAAAATCCATGACGTCACTCGGCCTAGTTTGACTAGAGCATTTTTTTTAATGCGAGAAAGTTGACTAGAGTTAATAGACATAGATAGGTGCACGAGTTCTTATAGCATTTTATTTAATAAAATAAGTACCAGGTGATCGAGCTTCGCTCGGACGAATAATCTATTAATGAAAAATATTTACCCGAACTTATTTTTTAAAAAACATCGCGTTAGTATTGTGAAGAAGCGTTTCCCTTCGAGCACCTCGCTTATGTCGAACACCCTTAAGCTCACTAAAAAGCCTTTGGCAGATGTTAAGAATCCCATACGGGATACGTGCCCTGCCCAGCGTAACTGTCGGACCATAAGAAGTCCCTCTATATTGTCAATACCGGCGTTCGCAAGGATATCTCTGTTGCCACCGTATGCTCATGATGGAGCACAAGCACCTTTAGTGAAAGCGCTCAAGTAGTCTTAGTTGTTAGTTCTCTATAGTGTCCATGTCTCAGGTCCATATAAAAGGGTTGAGAGAACCACCGTCTGGTAGATATTCATTTTTGTAGGCAGGCGGAGCGATTTATTTCGCCTAACTCTCGTCTGAAGGCGTCCAAAAGCGCTATTGGCCCTGGCCAGATAGTTATCAATTTCCCTTGAAAGTGAGGCGTCATTTGCTACTATACTACCCAGATATGTGAAGTTGTCTACCACGTTAATGGTCTGTTTGTTCACGGTGATCCTTGGGGCTGAGTAGGTTTTATTGGGTGACTTCTGGAACATGACTTCAGTTTTCCCGAGGTTTATAGATAAACCGAAAGAGGCTGCAGCGTATGCAAATTCGTTGACGCGTTCTGGAGATCATGTTCATTGTGAGCTACCAGGGCGCAATCATCGGTATAGAGAAGCCCCGTTACGTTATGACTATTTCTTTTGTTTTTGTATGGGATAGTAGACGTCGAAGATTGAACATATTGCCGTCCAAACGGAACCTGATGTTGGTATAGATGGGAATGAAATAGCAGACATGGAGGCAAAGAGAACCCTCAGTGAAGTTAAGTCAGGAATCCCCATTCCATGCTCGGACTTGAGACAATATATAACATTTGTCAAATATAGAGTGACAAAATCGATGAGGAGCCGAGGCCCACAATAAACTGAAACGAATCGTTGCAGATGTCGGCGGCGGTCCACATATAAAGGTGTAACAAAACGTGGCAGCACGGTTATGGCAAGACAGGATTGACCACACCTACATGCACCACTGTGTTTTGATTATAACTGTGGCTTGGCCGTAGAACACATCCTCCTCGGAGGCCTCAGATAACAGGACATTAGAAAATGGTTTACTGACTATCACCTTGTTCTTACCAATTTACTTACTTAGATTGATTTAGATACTCCGGCGCCGTTCGGCGCATTGGGTGGCAAGCTGTCTCCACAAAGATCTGTCTGTCACTGGCAATGTCTGAAGCCACTTCCATCTGGTGTTCACTGCTCTGAGGTCCTCCATGAAAGTGTGGCACTAATTT
The DNA here is from genome assembly GCA_030265305.1 of Biomphalaria pfeifferi. NCBI lineage: Eukaryota > Metazoa > Mollusca > Gastropoda > Planorbidae > Biomphalaria > Biomphalaria pfeifferi. Next base: position 3,633,006 of record JASAOG010000003.1, on the reverse strand, counting down.
ATATGAGGACGTCCCTGTTTGAACTTTCCTCGTATTGGCCTCCATGTCATCGCATCTCTTGGTATGCGTAATTCCTTTTGTCGGAGAACAACGCTCTGTCACTGAATGGTCGACACCCAGTTCAGCATAGACTTTGCTCGTTTGAGACCCAATCTCTATAACTCCTTAAATCCATCTAAACCATTTTTGTTGAGCCACATTTAGTCTTTTCTCAATTTTGGCAGGTGTCTAGCATGCATATGTTGCTGTTGGGATGGCGATTGTGTTAAGTAGGTTTATTTTTATCTCATGTCCAATAGCTTGGCTTGTCCAAAATAGGTCTCAGTTTTTGGAAAATGCTCCCTACCTTTCCTAATCACACACAATAGGTTCATATTCACGAAAAAAAATACATTTACTTACTTTAAAAGTAAATAATATAGCTTTTAACGTTCGTACTGTAAGTATTAAATAGAGAAGGGAGTCCTTAAAGGACTAAGAGCACGACATGGCCTAAATTGTGCTGATGTGCCATAAATTCTAAAATCCTAAATCCTAACACAATGCAAGCCAACTTTAGGGAACTGCGGCAGAGCTATGAAGATCGTAGCGCCATTTACACAGACGGGTCTGAGATTGATGAAACGTCTGATGTGCCTCTGCTCCTTTAGGAATTAAACTATCTCTCCTAAACTCCAGGATGGATGCTCTTTTTGCACAGCTGAACTACATGCAATCTCACTTCCTGATATGCTATGACTCAAAATCTGCATTGCAAGCTATTGAGCGAATGAAGACAGACATCCCACTGACACATAAAAGCTTAAAACTTGTAGATAAATTATCTAATCATAAAGATATTAGTTTTGTCTGGGTTCTCTTTGACATGGGTATCGAAGCTAATGAAATAGCAGACAGAGAAGCAAAGAGGGCCCTCCAGAAGATAGTGACAGGAACTTTAATTCCAATCTTGGACCTGAGACAGTGCATAACTAATAAATTGAAACAAATTGTGGCAGATGTGAGGTACCGGTCCACATATTAGTGCGACATCACACACTCCTTTATACTAAATAGAGAGGACCCCACACTGAGTAATAATTGTAACTCTGACCTCAATGTAGAGCACATGCCTCTTTGGTTACCTCGAAAAACTAGTACATTATAGAAAAAAATATTTTAGCACTAATAACCTCAAAATAATGTTTTTTAACGTAGATCCTTGGAAAGCATTGGTTTTTTATCTGGTAAGAGGTATTGACTGCTAAAATCTAAGTGAGTCGAGTTGAGGCAAAGTACTTATCTGTAACATAAAGCATATAGTAAGGCGTATGTATGTATACATAGGCGTAGCAGGGGGTGGTTCGGGTTCACCCTCACCCGAAATGAAATCTTCACGTATATAAATCTACGGTCGGGGGGGGGGGACACCTCCCCGAAATAAATCCTGGTTACACCCATGTATGTATGTATTCATATATATATTCAAATAGAAATTAAAACCATTTAACCTATCTTTATAAAATTTGTCATAAATTTTCCTTAGGTACTAACTGGAAGTAACTTATAAAAACTAGCCCCAAAACAAGCTTAAGAAACTTTTTTTTTTAAAAGTTGCCCAACTCTATGAAAGTATTACTATGTCATGGATCTAGGTCATATGGCCATGTTTACATGAGACAAAACCGAAAGGATCGAGATCTAATTTCAAGAACTACACTTTGCAAAGATAGTTTTTACTTTGAAACATGAAAATCCCCCCCCCCCCCCAAATGAAATCCCCCCCTACCAGGGGGTTTCGCAGTCAACCCCCCCCACCCCTCTTCTATAAAACAAAACAACAACAAAAAAGAATGCAAATTCCAAAATTTCCCCTCCGAAATTTACGATAAAACCCCCACTTCAATCTAAGACAATTAGTCACCAGACTCTATTAGAGTAGCCAAAAGGGGTTTTTGTGTTTAACCCCCCTCCCCTCTAGCTGGGTTTGCATCTAAAAAATACCTCTTCAATATAAAAAAAAAGAAAGTTACGCCCTCAGAATGCTATGAGCGTAGCCAAAGGAGTTTTGAGTTTAAACCCCATTCAGCAGGTTTTAAGCCCACAAAATACCCCTTCAATATCTAAAAAAAAAGCAAATTACTTTCTCAAAATGATATGAGCGTAGCCAAAAGGGATTTTGACTTTAATATCCTAGTACAACTTGGCAACACACTTTCATGGAGGTCCTCAGAGCAGGTGGGAAGAGGCTTCAGACATTGCCAGTGATAGATTTTCTGTAAGCAGCTTGCCGCGGGAGGATCTAAGTAGGTAAGAATAGCACATTAGGTTTTTGAAATAAAACTTTTTAAAAGTAGGATAATGCACTGCAGATACCTCAGAATATGCATTTTGTTGACTTTAATACCGGAAATAGTGCCTGGAGGCGGGGCTCCGCCTCGCACCCTACTGTGGGAGCTCACAGCGCTTTCCCAGGCCCCTTTGCTGGCAAGGGTGGAGAGTCTACAGTTTTCCCACTAACTCAAGGAAGAACCTTGTTGATGTCCAAGGGCTGAGCCGAAGGCTCTTCGAGCCCTAAGTTTGAAAAAAAACCTGTTTGGACGCCAAACAGTAAAAAAACAAACAAACCTGTGTGAACACAGTTCTGTTTGAGAGAGACCCGAGTCAATGCCTATGTAAAGCATTGCTGTTTCCAATGCCTTTGGCCCCCGACGTTGCTTGGCTGCACATGGCCGAAGGCCGAGGACACCGGGAGCCTCCGCCATTTTCCTTAGTTGTACCAAGCTAACTGTGCGGACCCGCCATTTATGTAACGGTCCCTTTGAGGAACAGCGCATGGTTGTGGGACGTGTTCGTGGGGACTTTTTTACAACCCCGACCGTGCAAGGGGTAAACTCTCATCTACCCGTGGGCATCCCCACGGGAGTTATGTTTCGCCATTCATTTAGCCTAGCTACCCCCTCAAGTAGCCGTTTCCACCCAGGTGCCACGATGAGGCAGAACAGCGTACCCGGGCAAGGAAGAACCTACAATAAACGTCGTCCGAAAGAATGAAGGGTGAGAACACACACAAACATATATTTATATGCGGATATATTTGCTCCCCCCCCCCGAAAAAAATCCTGGCTACGCCCATGCAAAGTTGTCAGTGTTGTGACATCATCATTCAGCTTTTAGTTTACGATTGTAAATATAATATAATTTAATTTATAATTTTGTTATTTAATCATCCACATAGTAGTTGGTTACTCGATGTACGACGGTGTGTTATAATGATGTTCTTTTCAGACCTTACTTCGGGATCTTAATTTTGTTAAACTATTGAGCAACATATAGGCCTATAATCCATAATCCCGACAGATGTCTAAGTAATAAAACCCAAGCACTAAAATCAATTCTGACGAAGGGCACGTCAATTGACTATCAGTCAGTACAATGGTACACAGTACAGGCCCTTATCAGAACATGACCGTAACACGCTATTTATAATATGTCACACACACATGTACACACGAGCTTGTAAAGAAGTGTGATATAAGGTAACCTTGACATTGTACATGGTTTGCTATCAGTTTTCTTTCTCGGTTGATTGTCAACAGTGTTTTACCCCAGAGACTGAAACCACGTGGCTATTCGATCTGCTGAAAGCCAATAGTAATACATTTGTTTAGTTGTTAAAGTTAAAATAGAATGGGCCTCATTCACCAATCGTAAACAAACAACATTTAGTCACGTGATCTTATTGATAAAACAATGGAAAAAACTGTCACGTGACAATCATCATGAATTAAACATGAGATTGTATATTATATAGAAGAGATAGAGCACCACGTGGCTAAATGTTGTTTGTTTACGATTGGTGAATGAGGTCCATTGTAGTTCTATTGAAAACGAAAAAAAACATGTTCTAGATCTACAAATTTGGGTTTAAACTCGTTAATCAAGACAGATCATTTTCTTGCTTCTTTTTTTTTTTATCTTGTAAACAAATGCTCTTATTAACATGATTGTAAAAGAATTAGTATTTCAGTCACTTTGGTGAGTAAATATTGATTGAAACAATTGGCTCATTAAGTTTGATGTGTATTAAATGTTGACATATTAATCGATGATAGTTACGTATATGCACATTGAGCGGAAGGAAACTAAAGAATGTAATCACATAACAACGATAAATAAGTTGATCGGAACAATTTAATTTCTGGAAACAAAATGAAATCGGCTTCATGCAGATAAAAGACTAGGCAGTGGCGTCACTAGGGTTGGTGTCACCCGGTGCGGTCAACTCAGGGTGTCACCCACGCCCCTCCCCTTTAAATTTTTTTTTCGTTAGTTTGTTGCGCTCTAATACATATAGTTTATAATTACCTACGTTATTTGATTGTTCAACAACTATACAATTAGTGTTTATTAAAATTTAAAATTCACTTGTTTATTATAATTTATCTACAGTTTACTGGGTTTGTGTAGTCATGTGAAACTCTGCACACATCCTTGAACTTATCTAAGACATTGCCATAAATCTATTGTTCAATTTTGAAACAATGTAACCATAAGTAAATTACACAGTTTTTTTTTCTTTCTGGATTTCAAACTTGATTAAAGTTTATATCTTTAACGATCTCCGATTTTATAAAATACCCCTTAGTGAAAATGTCGTTTGTTTCTCTGTCTCAAAAAGTTCTTAAGTTTAAAAATCCTTTTTCACATGACGCCATAGATAAGCAGATGGTAAGAAACGGTTGAAGGCTTTGTTAAATGATTTAGAGATATTTTCTACGTCTTATGTCAACTTTTCTTTTCTTCAAGAATAACTTTTGTTGCCTTTAGATCCTTTCTCAGTCATGGTATTTCTGTTTGAATGATATACACCAATATTTTTAATTGACATCTACAGTACTTCGTTGGTTGTTGAACTAGACAATTTTTTGGTTGGAGTGCTCCAAATTTATCTGCTACATCAATGATTGCTTCCAGTAAGAGTTAAAAAAAACGATCAATGCACATAATAATGAACCGCTTTTTCTCTTCTTAAATAGTGAGTACGGCATCTAGTGATTGCTCGATTGGCATTTTCTTCTTGTTTTAAATATTTTTTTCTTCTGAATCAAAGTGCTTTTTTTTAATTTTGAAGACCTTTTTTTAATACTTTGCGCTAACGTTCTATGCTTTTGTTAAAGAAAAGGTTTAATTAGTCATCTATTTGTAAATAGTTTAAAGATATGCCTACTCTTGTGTATCTTCGACCTTCTAGTACATGTTCCACCAAAAAAATTTAGTAATGATAGGTAAAATAAAAAGATCTTAAGCTTCGCCTCTAGTGGCAATAATTTCAGAACGAAAAAAGTATTTAAATCGTATCACTAAATGCTCATCAAAAAACGTATTTCTGAAAAAAGACTACGTAGATTGAGTAACTGATATACACATCTGTTAAATGCCTTTTCTGTACTCCTCCATCGTTCCAGACATTGAAGCTGCATTTTCATATGTTTGAGCTCCAAATATAAACTCAAGTTCAACCTTTTCTAGACATTTTAAGATATTAAGTTGATCTCATCAGCTTTTTTGTCTCACTTAAAATCGTATAACCTCTGAATCTGATCAGTGTGTGCTATGTTAGGTGTTCTTTGTCAGGTATGATATGTCAGGTGTGTTGTCAAACAAAATACAAAGGTGAGTACTGTCATTCTGACTCTAATATCTTGTACGTCGTTTGCTAAAACATTTATATACTTTTTAACAATACAGATGAATTTTCAGCTTTGGGTTTATTTTATTTCCATGAACTCATGGACATTTTTTATTCAATAAAGACTCGTTGATAATATAGTCGCAAATATCAAATATTTTGCTTTTATAGAAACAGTCCGTGCAATATATCCTTCCATTGTTTTTCTTTTTTACATCAATCATAACAACGACTTCCTTGTCCATTCTATTTGTAGCCGGATGTTCTTGTTTTCCATTTTTCCAATCCAGATGAATTCTTCATACGTCTTTTCATATTTTTATTTCGGACTTTGTTTCAACCACAAATTAAATTAAGTCACAAATTTCTATTTTATTTCTATAAAATTAGTTGAAAATTATCGACAACAAAATAATACATTTTTTTGCTATTTAGTGACTAAATCGTCCCCATTAGGAAGCATCAGAACCATTCTTGGTACTAGACAAGAAGAAAAATCATCAAGTATATCCTTCGACACATTGTAACATTTCCTTCATCTTGGCTGAGAGCTTCTTTTACAGAAAAATGAAATACCATCTTCAGAAATCTCAATGGAAACTTATTTACTATGTAATTCTACAAAATTTACAATAATTGCATGTGATATTTCAATAATATTTTATGCCTGAAGAATGTCGTCATTTGTTAAACAGTGACTTTTTATAGATTAAAAATATTTAAATATTGTTACGTATTTCTGAATCCTCTGGCTAAATGTACTAGTAGGCACACAAATAAAAACACTGTAAAGAACTTGACGACTAAACTTTCAGCTTCATATAACTTTATTGACTCTAACAATTTGTTAATGTAGCGTGTAGCGTAGAAGACTGTACAATATCTGTCAGTTTACAGTTAGCTATACTTCGTTGAAATTCATCTCTCCACTTCGTTGCAATTCCTCTCTTCTCAACTTGCATCGAGCCGTATTCCACAGAACAGACCAACGACACACTTCCCAGTGTCGCTCCAGGTCTCCCAAAGCTGAACCAAGTCGTACTCAAGTCTACCGAATCAGAGCCGCACACGTCTTACATCGACTGTATCGACTGTAACGGCTCAAGTCCACTGTAGTTCGCTGTATAGACTTTAACGACAGTAGTCCACTCCAGTTAACTCTACCCTAGTTAACTTGCATCGAGTCGTATACATTTCTCTTCCGCTAGAGCCGCACACGTCTTACATCGTATGTATCGACTGTGACGGCTCACTCACGACTCCATACGACTGACTTTCACATTAACTCTCTGGCTTATATAGAGTCCCTAATCGCTTCTCCAAAGTTGCACAGACACTGCTAGTATCACTGGAACAACAAATGAGGAAACGTCACATCCTGTCTTTGTTTATACATGTAGGTTCCAGAAAACATCGGCTGCAGTGTCATCTTGCCGGGGTCACAAGTTGTGACCTCTATCTGTCACTGGACATTGCTAGTACCTTCTGGAAAAACACGTAAGGACACGTCACATTCTGTCTTTGTTGATACATGTACATTCCAGAGAACACCCGCTGCTGTGTTATCTCGCCGGGGTCATACGTTGACCTCTACCTATCACTGTTCATTTGTAACAATATGTTTAGTTGATATGAAAAACACAGTAGTTAGACCTATTTATCAATTGCGAATAACATGTTCCGATAGTTAGCCACAGTCGTTAATTGTTTTAAATTGTCAGCTATTCACAAAGTGCATTTTTGTTATTTGGGTGTCACACTTATAACGGGTGTCTCCCGGTGCGGACCCCAACTCTATTTCCGCCAATATAAAAAGAAGAGACGAGCAAGTTTCTAAAGTGTTACCGATACTATTGTATTGTTAGTCCGACTGACGACATAATTACATTGTTAATATTCACATCTTTCCAATAACCTGATAGTTATGAAAATATTATTCAACGTGAACCTGGCTTAACTGATGCTAATGAAAAGTGGCCAATCTCTTACTCAAGGCACTGGCGGATTCAGGGGGGGGGGCGGTAGGGGCGATCACCCCCCCCCTCGGCCGACCCCACCGAAAGGGGGAGGGGGAACAGACGAATTTTAGTAAAGATATCAAACATATTTTATACGATTTTAATACGAAGTTATTAGTTATGTTAATACTATATACCAATTATTTATATTTCAACCCATTTTTAGATTATTTCGCCCCCTCCTCTAGTATGTTGGCCGATTTGGTGAGATGTGGAGTTGGCGATGGCATCAATCCCGCCGCCCCCCCCCCCCCCCCCAACTTTCGAGTGTGGAGGGGCGGTCCAATTTATTTGTAGAAATCACAGCTTGTTAACAGATCAATTAAATATTTATATTTAATTAAAACTTGTTATTGATATTTTCACCGATCTTTATATTACGTCGTTCTCGTGTTTGCCGAATGCGAATACATCTACTGCCCTTCCCACCTATACCCTTTGAGTGGGGGGGGGGCGGTCCTACTTTTAATTAGAAATCAGTTTGTGAAAAAAATTAGTTGAACTACTATATAATTTGTATATTATGTCGCTACACTTATCGTATCTTAGCCGATTCCGTGAGGTGGGGGGGGGGGGCGATAGCTTCTACTGCCCTCCCCACTCTAGCCCTCTGAGTGGGGTGGGCGCGGTCCTATTCTTATGGAGATTTCATAGTTTGTGAACAAAATTACTTGAATATCTATATAATATAAATTACATGTTGATGTTTTAACCCATTTGTATATTATGTCGCAAACACACTCTGAACTCACATTTTATCAATAGTAAATATAAAATGAAAAAGGGTTGTACCATGCAATCGCCCTGCGTCCATCGGACAAAACAATACATTTTTTCTTTTAGTATTTTAGTTAAGAAATTACAAAATTAAAAAACAATTGTCAGTAATATAATTTATATGTTATAAATTATATTCTTATATCGAGTCGCCCCACCCCCATTCTTTAATGCTAAATGCAATCATTAGCAGAAATTATAAAAAGGAGCTAGGATTAATGTTTCCACTCTACCGACCTCTCCCCTTTTCAGACGAAAACGACGTTTTAAAACAAAATTGTCAAATATGGCCACAGCGTTTATGTAATTGCACATGAATTTATCTTAGGTATTATAAGAAAGACTTTTTTTTTTGGAAAATTTAGAATTCATACCAAATTTTTCTTCATAAGAGTAACAATTGAGAAGAGTTCTGAACCCATATATTATTTTCCTAGTCACCTTTTTCCAACCTTTACTCATACTGATATTTTTCTATTGTATTTTATAAATTTGGGTCTATAACTCACAATGTATGCTTGAATCCCAAAACTGCTAAAAATTCAGAGTAGAATCTAATTGGTCCACTTAATTTTTCCTCCCACTTCCGAAAGTTTTTGTTTAGAGCTTTGAATTGATTGTAGTTCTGTTCAAAACAAAGTTACAAACATGCATAATGTATCACTTACAAACCAGCTTTTTAAAAAAAAATAATAATTTTTCCAATAATTTTTTTTTCGGCGGCGATCCTCAAAGTCTTAATCTTAAAATGTGGGGTATCTTATCTTTTCAAGGAACAAACGGTTGTATTTCCAATGTAGTAAGGGCCTGTAAATTCATTTTAGAATATTTTTCAAGTAAAACATTATTCAAAATGTCCTTTTTATTAGGATGAATAATATATAGTTCGTCCATCGTGGTTTGATGATGACCACTTTGTTATCCACGGGGCGGAGGACTTTGCACTGGGGTTTTAAGCCTCCTCATGTGGCTGGTGAGACCTATGTGAGCCCGGATTGTTCGGCTGCACACTGGGCAGGTTATTCCAGCTGGAGCTAGTGTCATTGGCCTTGCTTTTCTTATCTGGCGTTTTTCTTTAATGAGCTGTAGATATTAGGAGAATGCGTTTCTGCAGTGAAGAATGAAAGAAAAAAGCTTTTGGCGTCGGGGCTTCGGCGCTCCCCTAGATCACCTGTGACAGGTTAGCGAAAGTGACATGTGTCTGGCTTGTTTAATGTCTAGGGGATGATTATTTTTGCAGTTATTACACACCAACCCGTCAGCCTATAAATCGGGAGCAGGCACGCAACGAGACAAGCAATGAAAGAAAGATACAAAGTTAAAAATGAGGAATATTTATTTACATAAATATTTACATAGAAGAATAAAAAGGGGGAGGGTTTGCATCTATCTCTATTCAATACTATATTTAATCATCACTCTTGCACTTAATAAGAGAGTATGGCACTTTGTCTCTGAACTTAGCTGAATGTCCTGCTTGGGTCGCAGCTGGCTGTGTCCTGGCTTGAGGTTCTGCAGCTGGAGGTGGCGCTCTAGCGGGTAGAGGGACGCCGGTGATATAGATCTTGTGGAGTCTCAATCCAAAGTTCTGATATCTGTAGTGGGCACAGTAGGGCGGGTGGCCGGCTAAAGTGGGCACAAGGATACTGCGGGCAGAGCGGATCTGACGTGGGCAGCGTAGATAACAGGATGAGTCTAGTGAGTTACGAAGTTCAGGCGGAGCTATGACGTCTCGCACAGACTCTGGGTCTATAGGGACGTCGTGTCTAATGGGCTGTCAAATAGGCAGGCAAGTAGAGCCGATAGCGCCAAGTAGCGGAGTTTAGTAGATCCAAGTAGGCAGTAGATGATACTCAATAGCAAATAGGCAGACACCTGAGGGAGGCTGCGGATAAATAAAGACCAGTTAGGACATGTCTCTCACGCATCTTATCGATGCCCTCGACTGAGGTGCGTTCGTCAGATTTTTAAAATTGCTTTAGAGCACAATGGGGAAATGATGACGAATGGAATAGGAAAATAGATGGCTGATAGTAGCAATATAAAATGTACATAAAAGGGGAAATAATGATCTCAAATAAATAACACAAGTTGGAAGAGAAAAAGGAAGCGGGGGGGGGGGGGGGAATGGGCGGTGTTAAGCGACCATGACGGTTTGTTTACATACGACCGTCGGCCGAGAACAATGGAGCGCGCTTGAATGAAGAGGGTGTCCGTTCAAGGGGCGCAACTCTCGTCAGAGTAAAATGAGTCAAGGGGAGATAATTCACATATCTTCTCTAAGCGCAGTATTTGCGCTAGTAAAATTATCAAGGCGGTCAGCCGAGATTAAGGAAATAAAATAAGTACAAATATATACATGGTTGCATCAACGATCAATTGAGCAACGTAGCATTAATAGATTAATGCAATACATAAATAAATACATATGACATGTTTATGTTTACTACTTACGACAGTGAGAAATACACAATGCACTAATCAAATATAAATGAAATAATAAAATACACATGATAATATCCAGTAAGAAATATGCACAAAGTAACTAATATGGAACTTGTGAGTAAGTTCGGCTTACCACCAGGTATTCCTCTAAGAGTAAAGTGAATGAAATAGTCCAGACTCGACTGTTCAACGAGAATGAGAAATAAGAGGGTCTGGTATGATTTAGATCTACTTCATAAAGTCCTGAAAGAGGTGGGCGGAAACAGGAAATGGAATTGACCAAAGGTTATCTCTGACGTGGGTGAATTAGACTCGAGGTGGGAGTCGCACCTTGGAAAGGTCAATAGGCGTGTTGACCCGAGTAATCCCTTTGATCTAAGAGAGACGTGGGAGAGGGGGGGGAAGAAAGATTGACTTGCATTCTACCCAAGTTGGTGTCAACTGCGACCGTCAGACATCCGGCGGGTAAGATCAAAGAGACTGTGTGTTTATCTTTACCCCGGAGAAGGGAAGATAAGTGAAAAGCCGCCAAGGTGGTGGACTCAGTCTATTGAGACGAGGAAAAGGTGGGGCGGGTGAGGAAATTGGGGATAGGACGGGGAAATAATTAAAATAAAATGAATAAATAAAAATAAAATATAACTAATGCTGTGATAAAATTTAGTGACTCTGACAGCAAGCTTTTCACTTGTCACACCACCTACTTGTCTCAACATGGCTTTTTTTGTTTGTTTTGTTTTCTTTTGTTTTTTTTACGCCGAAAGTTGAGAATCACAGCTTTTTTTTCTTCTTAAATCATATCTATATATCTATATCTATATCTATATCTATATCTATATCTATATCTATATCTATATCTATATCTATATCTATATCTATCTATCTATCTATCTATCTATCTATCTATCTATCTATCTATCTATCTATCTATCTATCTATCTATCTATCTATCTATCTATCTATCTATCTATATATATATATATATATATATATATATATATATATCTATATATATATATATATATATGTCATACGTGCGTTTATTGCCCCCCTACTCCAAAGTTCTGGATCCGCTAGTGATTCAAGGTCTTAAGGAAGAAACTCTTCCCTTTGATTTTATGCTTTAATACAGTGGTTCCCAAACTTTTTTGTCTCATAGACCCTTGACATGTTTTCTGGTTTTCCGTAGACCCCCTGCTTAACTTATATAGCATTTTTGCAAATTTATCATCTAATTTCTAACTATAGTGAGTCGAAGAGTGAAAAACTAATTAATAGCTTCATTTTAAGTTTTAGAGATCTATCTCTTGTTATTGATAAAATTCTAATTTAAACCACTTGAAATAACAATTGAAATGTAATACTGGAATCACCAAACACACAGGGAATGTTGGTTATTTTTGTTTGTTTTTATATTTCATGATCCCTTCCAACCGATATTGTGTTTTATATAGGAATTAGTTGTTCAAAAAGTAGATCTTCAAACATGAGATAATTATTAGGCCTAATTAATTTACTTAAAGTAGCATTTTATAAGTTCTCGCAAAGAGCAGTTTCTCGTGTATCTTTCACGACTGGCTCTAGTATTGGATATACGAAACTCTTTTCACTAACAGGCAGACATGGCCTATATGCCAAAAACTTAAATTCACCTTTTCACTAACAGGAGAAGAGGCGAACGCGAGTAATTGGTGCTTATACCAGTTAGTTTCATTCAGGAGAGATTCATTAGCCTTGGCTTGCAACTCACCTAGAAGAATGAAAACGGAATTCAAAAGGTTTCGTGGCTCAACTCTGAGGCAAACTAAGGAGCAGCTACCCTTAGCTACTCTTAGGCAGTTTGCAGTACACAGCGCTACACGCTACACCCTATCAGAGCATGTGAAGCCGCTGATCACAGACTGTATATTTCGTTTGTAAAGAATTACATAAGAAACATTTAAAATCTTATAATTCATACTACCGATGTGCCCTTGAACTTTATGATTGCTTAAAGAAATTCGTTTAATAATATCAGAACTAGGTTTGCGTAAAACAGTTTTTAAAACTACTTGAACGGCTGGTAAAATCAATGTTTTACCTATTGTGATTTCCGTATTTGGCTGTAAGTAAAGAGATATTGTAAGATGCTCACAAACCACAATCTTCTCTACATCGATCACCTGCAGACAATGGTTATGCTGGCAAAATATGTAGGTCACAGCTGGGGCTGCGCAGTCACGGGAAATACTGCATTCCTCACTAATCTTAGAACTCGAAGACAAGCATTATTATATATATATATTATACATAGGGACGGACTAAGGCCACTGCAACCTATGCGGTCGCAGTGGGCCCAGCACTTTCATAGACCCTGCGCTAAGTCTAGGTGTAGCGTATTAAATGAAAACATTAAAACTAATATATAACAGGTTATCCGCGGCTTCCTGATTTTCCAGGGCTTCCTGGAAATCTCCCGCAATTGCATAATATAACAAAAAGTCCTTTGAAATCTCCCGAAAACTCATTAAAAAATCTGTTGAAAAAATAGACAAAACTTTTTTTTATTTTGAGGAACCAATTTTACTCGTGATAAAAAAATGGCATGGTAAAAACGAATGTATTTTATAATTCAAAATCTTAATCTTGACCTTATGCTTATCTCTACCCAAACTGGGCCCCGCGCAATCCGTTTCGCATAGGGCACCGCGATTGCTAGGACCGGCCCTGTATATACATATATATATATATATATATATATATATATATATATATATATATATATATATATATATATATATATATATATAGTGTTGTAAACTTGTCCCCCCCCCCCTCCCCGACTGACCATTTTTTACCACGTGAGAACTTTTTGAATTTTGTTTATGTTTGGAGGCGAACTGACCTGAGCGAGTGTGTTGATGTGTAAAGTAACTGGAACTATGATCGCGGATTTTTCAACGGAGGATTGTTTTTCTTGAATCGGTTTTTGTGAATAGTTGTATGTACATTTGATTAGGAGAACTGAAATTATTTCGATTACTTGGATTATTGACTGTTCTTAGTGGATTGTGCTTCTGCAACCAGAAGGATATCAGCGACCTGACAATCGGTGAGTTAACTTTCTTTAGTCTACTCCAAAGTCGTAACAACTTGGGAGAAGGGGGGGCGGACGAATTTTAGTATAGAATTCACACAATTTGTATACGAATTTATTACTTATGTTAGTAATATATACTAATTATTTATATTCCAACCTATTTTTGATTATTTCGCCACCCCTCTTGCCGATTGGGGGGAAGGGGGCGAATACCTCTTCCGCCCTTCCCACCTAAACCCTTTGAGTGGGGTGGGGGCGGTCCTACTTTTATGGAGAAATTTGTGAAAAAAATTAATTCAATTAATATATAAATTTAATGTTATGTCAATCCCCTTCTGGTATCTTGGCCGATTCGGTGGGGTTGGGGGGGGGGGGGGCGATTGCATGTACTGCCCTCCCACTCTAGCCCACTGAGTGGGGGGGGGGGGCGGTCCTATTTTTATGGAGAATCATAGTTTGTGAACAAAATTAGTTGAGTCGCCCCACCTCTATTCTTTAATGCCAAATAAAATCTTTTTCAGAAATTATTAAAGGAACGAGGATTAATCGTTTTCACTCTACCGCCCCTCTCATTTCCAGACATAGTTTATGTAATTTAACATGAATTTATCATAATTATTTTAAGAAAGAATTCAAACAAAATTTTTCAGCATAAGAGTCATGATTGAGATGAGTTTTAAACATAAAAAATCATTTCATAGTCGCCTTTTCCCAACCTTTAGTCAATCTGAAATTTTTCTACTTAAATAAATTTGGGACTATAACTCAATTTATACTTCAATTTTATTGAATATTATTTATCGAAAAATTCTTTTTTCGGCGGCGATAGTCAAAGCCAAAATCTAAATATGTGTGGTATCTTATCTTCTCAAGGAACAAATCGGTTTTATTTGCAATGTATTAAGGGCCTTTAAATTCATATTAGAATATTTTTCAAGTACAACATTATTCGAAAGGTCCTTTTTTAATAGTAGTGTTACAAATGAACAGTGATAGGTAGAGGTCAACGCATGACCCCGGCGAGATGACACAGCAGCGAGTGTTCTCTGGAATCTACGCGTATAAACAAAGACAGGATGTGACGTGTCCTCACGTGTTGTTCCAGGGGACAAACAGATCTAAGAAGGGTGCAGTTACTAATGAACAGTGACAGATAGAGGTCAGTAAGGGTGACCCCGGCTTGATGACACTGCAGCAGGTGTTCTCTGGAATCTACATGTAAAAACAAAGACAGGATGTGACGTTTCCTCATTTGTTGTTTCAGGTGATACTAGCAGTGTCTGTGCAACTTTGGAGAAGCGATTAGGGACTCTATATAAGCCAGAGAGTTAATGTGAAAGTCAGTCGTATGGAGTCGTGAGTGAGCCGTTACAGTCGATACAGACGATGTAAGACGTGTGCGGCTCTAGTGGAAGAGAAATGTGTACGACTCGATGCAAGTTAACTAGGGTAGAGTTAACTGGAGTGGACTACTGTCGTTAAAGTCTATACAGCGAACTACAGTGGACTTGAGCCGTTACAGTCGATACAGTCGATGTAAGACGTGTGCGGCTCTTATTCGGTAGACTTGAGTACGACTTGGTTCAGCTTTGGGAGACCTGGAGCGACACTGGGAAGTGTGTCGTTGGTCTGTTCTGTGGAATACGGCTCGATGCAAGTTGAGAAGAGATGAATTGCAACGAAGTGAAGAGATGAATGGCAACGAAGTATAGCTAACTGTAAACTGACAGATATTGTACAGTCTTCTACGCTACATGTTACAGTAACGAATTGTTAGAGTTAATAGTCATCAAAGTTATAGGAAACTGAAAGTTGAGTCGTCAAGTTCTTTACAGTGTTTTTATTTGTGTGCCTACTAATACATTTAGCCAGAAGATTCAGAAATACGTAACAGTATGAAAAATGAGCTTTAGGTCAGGAGAATGCGTTTATTCTGTGAAGTATGCAAGAAAACGTTTTAGGCGTTGAAACCCCACTGATGTATAATGAGCTGTAATTGTCAGGTGAATGCGTTTCTGCAGTGAAGAATGCAAAAAACGCTTTTGGCATCGGGGTTTCGCCCCGAATTCTTTTTATGAATAATGAGCTGTATATGTCAGGAGAAAGTGTTTCTGCAGTGAGAATGAAAAAAAAACACTTTTGGCGTTGGGGCGAAGCCCCGAACTCTAGTGATAAATAATGAGCTGTAGATGTCAGGAGAATGCGTTTTTGCATTGAAGAATGCAAGAAAACGCTTTTGGCATCGGGGTTTGCCCCAAAACCCTCTTTGGAACCATATAGCGCTGCCCCAGTTGTTTTATTCTTCGCCGAAGGTTGAGAAATGCTAGATAGATAGGTATATATACATATATAAATGCTGTACGAACGTTTATTCATAGGGTTAGGGTTTACTAGGGGTTAGGGTTTGGAAAAAAATCGCCCCCCCCTCCAAAGTTCTGGATCCGCTAGTGATATATATATACTAGCAAAATACCCGCGCTTTGCAGCGGGAGGATTATTGCATTAACATTTCAAATTTGCTTTAATTAATAGGCCTACATGTAACAACAAAACATTCTCATTTGTGCCAGGAGTGTTACCGCAGGGAATGTAGCGCATGTATTTTTGGAATAACCGGAACAACGCAGTTTTTGTGTGGCTTTTTGCAATAAGTTTCCGATAAGTAAAAATAATGTGTCATATGTACTGCCTTAAATATTTCATTACTAAGAAGAAAAGTAAACCTTTTGAAATAGAGAAGAAACATACATGTACCAATACACAGTTATTTGTTGAGGATCTCTTTGTACACCACGTTGTCAGTTCGGCCCTCCGGCTGCAGTATGACCAATCCCTGCGCCGAGCTTACTCTTGAGCATGCGACGTACAGTTGCCCATGTGAGAAGCAGTCCTGTCTCAAGTCAATGCCAACCTTTTGTAGTGTCTGTCCCTGAGACTTGTTGATTGTCATGGCGAAGCAGAGCCTTACTGGGAATTGGAGGCGTTTGAATTGAAATGGGAGGTCAGAGGGGATGACGGGGATGCGAGGAATCAAAACTGTCTCTCCTGAGCCACTGCCAGTGAAAATAGTTGCCTCAATGAGGTTCTCATCCAGGTTTTGAGAGTTTAAACACTCGTAGACATCAAAATGTCCACTGCTCAAATTGTCACCTGAGAATCGAAGATGTTTGAGAGGCATTGGCGGTTGTCCGAAGGTGTAGAATATTTGGCCAGCGTCACGAAGTTGTTTCCGTCTTGCTGCATCAGAGAATGTACCACGACGCCTAACACGCGTCCTTTTTACTGTTTCGTGGTTTGCCTCAATACTTGCAGGACTTGTGTTTAAGTGACATTCGGGATTTGCCAAGCGTTGTAAGCGTACAACCGGTGTCATCGACAACTTCTCATCCAGGTTTTGAGAGTTTAAACACTCGTAGACATCAAAATGTCCACTGCTCAAATTGTTACCTGAGAATCGAAGATGTTTGAGAGGCATTGGCGGTTGTCCGAAGGTGTAGAATATTTGGCCAGCGTCACGAAGTTGTTTCCGTCTTGCTGCATCAGAGAATGTACCACGACGCCTAACACGCGTCCTTTTTACTGTTTCGTGGTTTGCCTCAATACTTGCAGGACTTGTGTTTAAGTGACATTCGGGATTTGCCAAGCGTTGTAAGCGTACAACCGGTGTCATCGACAACTTCTCATCCAGGTTTTGAGAGTTTAAACACTCGTAGACATCAAAATGTCCACTGCTCAAATTGTTACCTGAGAATCGAAGATGTTTGAGAGGCATTGGCGGTTGTCCGAAGGTGTAGAATATTTGGCCATTTCGATATACTTGAAAACGGCAAGAAAACAACTCAGAGGCAGCCATCAACTCACAGGCAGAACCATAAGTTGAGGGCTTAAGCATTTCACTGTGATAGTGCTCCTGTGTTGTGTAATTGTCTCCCGTACCATCATCTGTCCACACCTTGAACCTGTCCCAGTTGTTGAGCACATACAACACAATGTCCCTTCGGACATCAGCAGTGAGTCTGATGTGGCCGTGCAATGTGTAGCACAGAGAATGGAAAAGGCAGGATCCATCAGGGGGCATGGAAACCACCCGGTAAGCCACAGTCCTTTGATCGATGGTGACCATCTCGAGAGACATGTTCAGTGGGGGTACGCTTGGAGCGATAAATGAAACGTGAGTGTAAAATACCAGCAGTCGAATGAATGAGTTCACTGTGATAGTGCTCCTGTGTTGTGTAATTGTCTCCCGTACCATCATCTGTCCACACCTTGAACCTGTCCCAGTTGTTGAGCACATACAACACAATGTCCCTTCGGACATCAGCAGTGAGTCTGATGTGGCCGTGCAATGTGTAGCACAGAGAATGGAAAAGGCAGGATCCATCAGGGGGCATGGAAACCACCCGGTAAGCCACAGTCCTTTGATCGATGGTGACCATCTCGAGAGACATGTTCAGTGGGGGTACGCTTGGAGCGATAAATGAAACGTGAGTGTAAAATACCAGCAGTCGAATGAATGAGTCGGGATATAACAACGCCAATCGTGGACGCTACCTTGCTGTAGCAGACTACAAAGAAGACCTCGATGCGCACACAGAAAGGTGACGCCGTCCCTTGTAACGAAGATACAACAAAAGCCAAGCGAAAAGAGTAAACCGCCGTACCAAGAAGCGAAGCCAGTAACAATCGTCGACAGAAAATTAAGAATGAGCCTCCCACATTTTTGCCCTCCTACGTATAAAAACACTAAAATAAGCAGGGAAGCCGCGTACCAAGTTTCGTGAAGATGGCTCCATAAATACGAACGTTCAACATGGCGGACGTTGTCGACCGTTACGACCGTTACGCGTACGATTGGGAAACGAAACCTGCTGCACTTTTGTAAGTAAGCTGTAGGGAATGCGCCTGCCAAATTTCACCCTTGTACCTACACGGGAAGTTGCAGAATTAGTGATGAGTCAGTGAGTCAGGGCTTTGCCTTTTATTAGTTTAGATATTTTATAAACCTGGTGGTGACACATATGGGGGTAGTGCTGTGTGTTTTTAGGTTACGCAAATCGCACCACCCCAGCGCTAGACGAGCGGTCAACCGTTACGAGTGACAGTACACGCCAGTTTGCCCTACTAGTATGTCCTCCGGACAAGGCTGTAGATGATGTGTGCCACTATTTTCCCTCCTGTGGACCTGAAACCCATTCCCAAAGCCTTACTCTTGAAAGCCCTACGAAATCACCTGTTAGGCCAACGATCTTGGTGACTCCGGTCCCTACATGTAGATGGCTTCGTCAAGCTCAAGAGGCAAGCCCATTGTCACCCCCACCGATCGATCACCACATGCAGTGATGAAACTTCACATCCCACGTCATGAGTTGGATTTTGTCCGGGACCGGAGGAGACAGTGGTATAAACCTAGTGGTTACACATATGGGGGTAGTGCTGTGTGTGTTTTTAGACTTCGCAAATCGCCCCAGCCCATCGCTAGACGATCGGTCAACCGTGACGAGTGACAGTACACGCCAGTTTGGAAAGGACCTGTGTTGTAAATAGTACGCATGCAATCACGGCGCGAATGTGATCACCATAGCGGTCCAGCAACGTTCCATCCTGTTCTAGATGGCATGTAGGGACCCTATAACCCGGGTTCGCTGTTCTGCCTCATCGTGGCATCCGGGTGGAAACGGCTATTTGAGGAGATAGCTAGGCAAAACGAATGGCAAAACATAACTCCCGTGGGGATGCCCATGGGTAGACGAGAGTCCACCCCTTGCACGGGCGGGGTTGTAAAAAAGTCCTCACAAAAACTGTCACACATCCATGCGCCGTTCCTCAAAGGACCGTTCCATAAATGGCGGTTCCCCCACGGTTAGCTTGGTACAAAGAAGGAAGATGACGGAGGCTCCCAGTGCTCCTAGGCCTTCGGCCATGTGTCGGAGGCTGAAGACATTGGATACAGCAATGCTTTATATAGGCATTGACTAGGGTCGCTCTCAAACAGAACTGTGTTCCACAGGTTTGTTTTTCTTTTTTACTGTTACGGCTGGACGACCTAGCAGGTTTTTTCTTTTCAAACTTTGAGCTCGAAGAGCCTTCGGCTCAGCTCAGAAGACAATCAAACGGGACCCTATAAAAGAGAGAATGTGTTGGAGTCAAAGGACTTCACGTTATCTCGCAATGTGACCAGTACGAGGCGAAGTCAGAACATCATGGTATGTGTAGACGGTCTTGGAAAGAGAGGCAAGGTTTTTGTAGTCAGTGTTAATGTTGTTGCCAATTGTGATGTATTTGAAATCAAACTATTACTGATACTTTGGAGCCCTGAGTTGTCAGGTTCTTTGGGTTAGCTGTGTCGTTTATATATATATATATAAAGAGAGTTATTTTTATTAACCTTAAAAGTGTGTTTATCTGTTCTCATTTTGCGTCTTGAGAGACAATATTTTCCTTCTACAACATCTCTTTTAAAATGAAAAGAACCAGAGGATGCAACATTTTTAGCGTTGACATCCTCTTGGTGTGTTCGCTTTCTACAGTACATTTATACTACTTTATGCTTGTCTCTCCATGCAGCCCTAGCAGTTTCCTTTTTTCCCCCCTTGATTATATTTATCTTAAAAAAGCATACCCGTTTTAATTCATTAAAATATCTATTGAAATATGGAAAAAAATTATGCTACAATATTACAACAGAAACATATATTTTTCAGATTTCGTAGATAAATCTCAAGTTATAAAAACGTTGTTTATTGTGTAAGAACATCTCCTTATTCAGTGAACAACATGGACCATAAAAGTCAAAGTGGATCTATGTTAAAAACGTAAGTCAATCCATTTATTTGGGGTATGAACACTTCTGAAGGACACGTAATGCACTGAACGCATTTTTTATAACAGTCTTCGTTTTTAACACGTAAATGGACTAAACAAAACTAATGGGAAACCTCTAGAACCGAAGCAGGACGTTTTGGCGACGCCGTTTTGTCCCCGCCGTTTTGGCGCGAAGGTCGTTTTGGCGACGGGACGTTTTGGAGCAAAATACATTATGTACGTTTATTGTATTATTTCTTTTAAAAGAATTATTCATATCTATGTTTTGCATGAGTGTTTGTGTCAAGACATATTTTTCACGTATTAAATGTAAATGTGTGTTTGTTTTTCACATCATTTTCTATAATAAACATTTTGGCTTGTGTATGTGTGTTTATTAAGAGGCACACTTTTATTTTCAAAAAAGTTTTTTAAGATATTACTTTAAAATTAAAAACAAAATGAAACGATGATAGACTAAAAATTGATGCAATTATTTGTTTACATTAACATTGGTTTATTTAATAACTGTATCGTATCTCCAGCTACACATACCAAACACTTGCTAATATAAGTAAAAATATAATACATGTACCATGTTTCTCAAAATACTTTAAGTTAGGTATTAATAGACACCATGGTTATTTGCCTAAGTCGCTGGAATTCAAGGGTTCATTATAAAAAAGCTACGTGCTTATTAAATTATCGTCAAATGATATCTCGCGCCAAAACGTTCCGTCGCCAAAACGGCTCGCGCCATAACGTCCCGTCGCCAAAACGGCGGCGCCAAAACGTCACGTACCGCTCTAGAACTTAGCAGCTATAGCCCACAAAAACAATTAGACTTGCTTATCCCAAATAACTTTCATTTTCATTTTACATTTCTCCATTACATTGAATGTAATAAGTCAAATTCTAGATCTATGTACAGAAGACAAATGCTTAGATATGTTACCGGCAAAGTGCGCATGTAATTTTGGTATATATTTTGTACGGAGGAAGGTAGAATGTACTTATTTATAGTTTGAAGCACATAATATAATGTGATATCCATATATAAATAAAACTAATATTTAGAAGTTTGAGGTTAAATCACTTAATCTGGGGCCTCATTGCTTTCTGTTTCAGTATATGACTCTAATATTTTCATAAATAGTTTGTTATACATCATATCTGTAGCAATATTTTGTCTGAAGATAAAAAAAAAAGAGGGTCATAGTACGCTAAAATAAAACAAGTGAGCTTCTATAGCCGGTGAAAACCAGAAAACAAAGACATATCTAGGCTTGCACTAAACCAGGGATCGGCAACCTTTTGAGTCGGAAGAGCCAAAAATTATACAATTTACAAAATTTCAACGTTTTTTAAGAGCCACAATTTTTTTCTTCCAAACAATAAATAGTAGGCTTACTCGCAAAAATATAGTTTTTTTTATTAAAAAAAACAACAACCAATGTATTTATTCATAAGAAAATATGTCAATTTATCTTCATATAAATAGTAATTTACACAACAAATTAGATTATATTTTTAGAACTCTGCCATGCGCACCGCAATCCAAGATAGTGCAGAAAGAAGGTGCGCACTATCTGTGACTAGACAGGAAGGATGTTGACATGGAAGAGAACGATTTCCGCCCAATTTGGGAGCCTAGATAAAGATGTTGTGTTCAAGACATGTTGTTCTACATGTATTTGTGATGTCTTTTAAATAAACATCGATGTGCCTCGTTGAGTTGCCTCCCATCAGTTTTTACAATTGGTCTCCAGAAGTGGAATTATAGGCAACTCAACGAGAGGAGGTAGGCTTTGATTACAATGACATATTTGAAGCTATTACATCAGCTCTCAATTAAAGAGCTAAGACAAGAGCTTTGGGACCAAGGTTTAAAATCCGTCGGTAGCAGGGAAACGCTCACGGCTCGTCTGCTGCAAGCCCTGATTGATGAAGACGAAGATCCAGATACCTACCTTTTTGAAATTGAACCGCAGATTTATGAGCTTATTGGCAAGATACATGAAGGTATTGATGCAATGTGTGAACAAATTAACAGTATGGGGAACAAGGTAGATAAAATGGTGTCTCAAGCGAAAAAAGGAGAAGACTCGTTGGTAAAGGAGCAGTTGCCTGTAGACTCGTTGGTAAAGAAGTTGCGTGGTCAAGATTGTGGCTGCACAAACACTGGTGACGGAGATGCTGGGGATTGGAGCGCCGTCTGTGTCTGTGTTGTGGGCAAGTCTTGTGGTTGTGACTTTTAAGACAAGAAACGTGACAACGATTGCTGTGACGATCTCAACGAGATGTACCGAATCAAACGGAAAGAGACAAATGAAGAAACTGGAAGTCTGTTACGTGCCTGAAGCGTTTGTTCCAGTTGGACCTGTTACCAGTACCTCAATGAACCGGACGGAGCAAGACAACGTTGGGTCTGCGTCCAAGCCTGTTGCTGTGGACTTTAAAGACCTCTGCCTATCTGCCGGTGCCTGCGAGGGAAATTTGAAGCTCGAAAACTGCATCCAGAAGTTTAGCATGAGCTGTAGTGCTGTACGTGCGAAGCATCACACAGGGAATGGGGATGCCAAGAAAACTACAAACAAGGCATAAGTACTTCTGCCATCATCATCGACATTGGCATAGACGAATGTCAATCAACCCAGGCTAAATCTGAGCTGTCAAGAGGAAGACATTCGAAACTTGAACTTGAAGAGACCTATCTCCTGGATGTGAGGGTGACTGCAGCGCATTGGACCTTGTTTGCAACGTTGCCTTGGGAGGCGTCCGTCGGAAGGGTCTGCTGAGACAGC
This sequence comes from Biomphalaria pfeifferi, assembly GCA_030265305.1. Taxonomy (NCBI): domain Eukaryota; kingdom Metazoa; phylum Mollusca; class Gastropoda; family Planorbidae; genus Biomphalaria; species Biomphalaria pfeifferi. The sequence continues at coordinate 3,609,411 of JASAOG010000003.1, read as the reverse complement.
GTTTCCGATCAACGGCTGTGCTGAGGAAAACAGTGCTAAACACTATCTCGTTGTGTGTCAAACGGCCACATCATCGTCTTAACAACAGCCTGGTCAACTGGTGGAAGAGAAAGCGGCACCAGAAGAAAACAGTGCGGATGACTTCGTGGGGAACACGCTCCCTGACGCCTGTGCCTCCCACCGATCGACCTCCACCTGAACTGTCTAACCTCCACTTCACTGTTTCTTTTCGGGACGAAAAGCTCTAAGAAGGGGGCAATGTTATAACCTTGACATTGCGCACCACAATCCAGGCTAGTGCAGAAAAAAGGTTCGCACTATTAGTGATATTAGTGATAAGACAAAGTCGGATGTTGACATTAGAGAGAGAACGATTTCCGCCCAAGTGATAGCTGATGTAAAGATGCTGTGCTCAAGACATGTTGTTCTACATGTATTTGTGATGTCCTTTAAATAAACATCTATGTCTCGTTGAGTTTGCCTCCCTTCAGTTATAACAATATATATACATCTATTTATGTAATTTATCTATATACGTAGGCCGATAGGTACCACTACATGAATATTTATTATTGAAGTATAAAATGTAAATAATTAAACATTTACATACAACACTAACCTGTACTTCTATAACAAGTAATTGAGCAAACAAATTCAGTGGAAACTATGACTTTGCATGGCTTAAGTAAGTTTGGATAAATATGGCTCATAACTTGTTGTCTTTATTTTCAAACACGACTCTATATTTTTATTTGTTAGTTGGCTTCTTACTTTACTTTTAACTATATTTATGCAAGAAAACGCTTGCTCGCACGAATATACCGATCCGACGATAGTCAGCCTTCCAAAAGCCGACTTTTACCTGACTGTAGCAATCTGGAAGACTATTTCGTGCGTCGAATATAAGTGCCTAATCTCGCGGCACTTCTTTTAAAGCTGTCCACTTTTGTTGCGTTACATACATTTCTGGACCTTTAAATCTTCCAACCTGATTTTCAACTCTGTAAATTTTCCACCCCTCAAAGCTTTACTTATTAAATCGATCAATTGCATGTCTAGAGATCCAGTGTCAATTCCTAATGGATCATGTGGATTTCGGTACTATTAGTGTTAAGAAGATTTTTTTAAATAAATGCTACTATCCTTTTTTTTTTGTTTCGAATTGCTCAAATCTGTCAATAAATTCATCTTTATTTTTTTCTTTATAAATGTGCTGAATTAGCTCGTGTCAACAGTTGCACTGGTGTTATTGCAATATTGCTTTACAAATTGAAAATGAGGTAATTGACCGCTCATAATAATTTCTACAAAAAGAATATTTTATTTCTTCAAAACAAACGAATTCTTCTACCGAAACATAGACTGGGTATTTCTTTCCTTGCAGTTTTAGATTTAGCTCATTTAATTTCACTGTTATATACACCATAAAGTAAAATGCTTGCAACCATTTGTCTTTCTCTAATTCAGGGTGATTAATGCCTTTATCTTTTAGGAATGTATTTAATTCATTCAAGCACAAAACAATACGTTTCAACACCTTACCTTTGGAAAGCCATCGCACTTTATTGTAAAGGAGGTCGGAATCTCCATTTCATTAAGAATTCTTTAAACTAACGTCGGTAGAGTGCCTTCGACAAGATGCTGTTAAAAAATCTTGATTAGCAAATTCATGACCTCAACTATTTGAGCCGAAAATGTTTGGACACAAAGCTCTATTTGGTGTATTATGTGCGAAACCTAAGAATTAGGTGGGTTATTTTTGCTCCAAAGAAAAGTAGTTGCTTCTTTATTTTTTCCTGTCGTACTTCTGGCTTCTTCATTTGCTATTGAAAAGATTTTATTTATATCGATTATATTGCTTTCAATGTATTTCTGCAAGATATTAGCTGTATCTTCTCCTCTTGTCAAGAGACCGGTAGCAATCCTAGAACCTTGGGAAGACATATAACTGATAAAAAAGGGCAACTTGTGCGTGACTTTTATGCTGCAAGACCCATGTATATCAAGTGATAAGGCTGAAGAAATTTGAGGATCTTCCACCTATTAATTTCAAGACATGGGGGATGGGTGAGCTGAAAAGTGTTATGACATGATTAGGAATTAGTTATTCGTTTCGGGAATAGGGTAAAGTTTTACTTAGCGACGATGACGTAAAGTTGGTTAAAAAACAAGAACACTCTAAGTGACGCTACAAAGAAGACGCTTCGTGTAGAGCAGTACAATAGATATACGGATTTACGGACATAGCTGACATCGGACGATTCCCTTCTTGATTATTAAATATATTTGTAGAACAAAAGTTGTAAAACATAGTTGGAAGGATATATGCCATGGTGGAAGACAAGAAGAATAATAATCCAATGGAAAAGTTCAAATTTGAAAATGATATACTGTTTAGACAGACAATGCTGAATGGGAAGAAAGTGAAACAGTTGGTACTGCCCCAGAAGTATTGGCAAGACGCGCTTGTGATTGTACACGACAATAACATGGCGGCACATAGAGGGACAAAGAAGTGCTTCAAAAACTTGTCCAGGCATTTCTTTTGGCCGAACATGAAAACCACTATCGCCAAGTACATAGGCTCATGCGACATATGTCAAAAGAAAGAAGCTAAGGGACGGCTGGGTAAGGCACCGTTGCAGGCCATGGACGAACCAACGGAACCTTTCCAGAAAATAGCCATCGACATTATAGGTCCATTGACTAAAACGGAAAGTAATAGCAGATACATACTAACAATAATTGACATGTTTACTAGGTACCCGGAAGCGGTGGCATTGTCTAATATAGACACGGAAAACATTATTAATGGCCTAACACAAAAGTGGATAACCAGGTATGGGATGCCGAAGATATTGCTGACGGACGGAACAATTTAAGAAGTGGATGGAGCAGTCAGGCATGCGGCATATGACGTCATCGGTTTACCACGCAGAAGGCAACGGGACTTGCGAGCGGTTCAACGGGGATCTTAAAAGGGCTCTGGCCAAAATTGTTCAGAACAACCAGAGTCATTGGAATCGGTACATCAATTTCGTACTATTTGCACACAGGAATAATGTACACGACGCCACACAATTCTCACCCTACGAACTAGTATATAGACGAAAACCTCGGGATGAAGTTCAAATCTTTAAAGAGAGTTTTATAACGAACGGAATTGAAACAGAAGAGGATGAAGCAGTACTAGATCTGAAGCAAATTTGGAAGGAAGCCTACGACAACTGCTCCAGATATAAACACAATACACGGGAGAGGGTGAACGAAGAAAGACAAATAAGAACTCTAGAGATAGGAGATAAAGTTCTGATTCTGGTGAATGATTTGAAGAACAAGATAGGCAAGCAACGGAAAGAGCCGTACACAATTACTGACAAGACAAGCGCAGAGAATTACAAAGTAGATATTAATGGTAAAGTAAGAACTCACCACATCACAATTTGAAAAGATATATGGAAAGAGATAGAGAGGAAACACATGAAGAACACATGGAAGCAGAAAACAATGGGGAACAGACAGAAGAATGTTTACTAGTGCTAATAGAAGAGGAGAACAAAGACAATGATATTAAAGATATATCGCTGCTGGAAGTGAATAAGAATCAAACTTGGAAAACTTGTCGCAGGAGAAAGCAAGAGATATAAAAAACATGGTCTACGAATTCAAAGAAATTTTTTCGAGCTTACCTGGGAAGACGAACGTTATTAGCCATGATATAAAGCTAATGGAGGATAAGCCCATCTTCATGAGACCGTCAGAGTTCCATTACATCTACAAGAAAATGTGAAGAAGGAAATAGACAGTTTGTTGAAACTGGGGATTATAGAACCTTCAGTCTCTCCATACGCTTCACCAATAGTGATAGTAAAGAAGAAAAATGGAGATATCAGACTTTGTGTGGATTATAGGAAGTTGAATAAAATAACGGAATTCGATCCGTATCCTATGCCAAATATCGACGATATATTGCACAAACTCTCGAATGCTAAAATCTTCACTAAGCTGGATTTAACGAAGGGATATTGGCAGGTACCGCTGACTTAGAGGGCGAAACCATATACAGCATTCACGACGCAGTACGGGACGTTCCAATGGAACTGTATGAGCTTTGGACTGATAAACGCCCCTGCTACGTTTAACAGGATGATGGCAACGGTTATCGGTAATAGTCAGAACGTCATATGTTACCTGGACGACATATGTCTATTTCATGAGAATTGGGATGACCATTTAAAGGGTATTAGAGATATCTTTAAAGTAATACAAGAAAACGGCTTGACCATCCAGGCTGAGAAAGTAGAAATTGGGTTGGAAGAAATAACATTCTTAGGTCACAGGGTTAAAAACAACGTCATCAGTCCCGTAGGAGAAAACATTAAAAAGATATTGGAGCTGGAGATACCTACAACTCAGAAGCAGGTTGAGAGTTTATTAGGTCCGGTAAACTATTACAGGAAATTTATCAGAAACCTGGCAGAAATTGTGAACCCGCTAAATAATTTACTGAGAAAAGGGCAACCACAGAAAGTTACATGAGACTCGGAGTGCAGGGATGCAATAGAAAAGATTAAAAAGATTTTCTCAACTGACCTGATACTAAGACTGCCGGACAAGGAGAAAGTGTTCTACGTATCAACGGATGCGTCAGGGAGCGCTATTGGGGGATGTTTAATGCAACAATATGAGTGCCTGCATCCCATAGCATGTATGTCAGCAGGAAACTGTCAGAAGCGGAGAGAAGATATAGTGTAGTTTTTAGAAAGGGAGGCCCTGGCAATAGTATGGGTGGTGACAAAGTTAGAAAGTTATTTATTGGGTAAAGAATTTTGTTTGCTCACTGATCATAAACCTCTCAAGTTCATGCAACAGAAAAGCATGAAGAATGGAAGAATATGTAGATGATTTCTGATACTGCAGAATTTCAAATTTGAAATAAAGGCAATAAGCGGAAGTATCAATATAGTGGCGGACATGCTGTCTCGAGTTACGTTCAGATAGGGGAAGGAGCATATAACTTGAACACAGTTGATTTTGTTTTAATTTAATTAATCGATTTGGCTAGTAGTCATAACTAGATGGGTATTATGTTGTTTTAAGGTATCTTTGAATAGGATATTTATGTTATGATATACATGCAATTGGGTTAGTATTAGATTGACTCATGTTGGTTATTTATTTCGGGTAGTATGTATGAATTGTATGTATGGATGTATGAATAGATAGGGCATTTATAAGGCAACGATGTATTGATATCAAGGAAAAGTAAGTTTTATAATTTATTCTTTGTTGTTGATCATGATCATCAATTTGTCATATTAGTTAAACTGTCTGTCCTGAAGTGTGAGAGAAAGCGGTGTAACTTCTGGAACGTGATGTGATGAAGTATAGATAGACACACCTATAGTGTTAGCGCAAACGAACTATGTCTGCGGTCACCTATGGCACATCACATTGGACAGTATCACTTAGTGACACTTGAGGGAAATATGTATTCAGAGGAACTTGATTGTGGACACAGGAAGAGAAGTTGAAATCACAATCAAGACTCAAGTTGTGTTGTCTTTTAAGTTTCCCTACATTTTGGCCCTTGCACATTGTAAGACTAAGACAGTAGATTAAAAAATTGACAGGCAATTTTTTTTAGCGGGAGGGGGAGGAGTTGTTAAAACATGATTAGAAATGAGTTATTTGTTTCGGGAATAGGGTAAAGTTTTACTTAGCGACGATGACGTAAAGTTGGTTAAAAAACAAGAACGCTCTAAGTGACGCTACAAAGAAGACGCTTTGTGTAGAGCAGTACAATAGATATACGGATTTACGGACATAGCTGACATCGGACGATTCCATTCTTGATTATTAAATATATTTGTAGAACAACATCAGCGTTGACTACATATTTTGATTATTTCGGCCTTTCGCCGGTGTTACTGAAGTAGTTCGAGTTCAGTGTTACTTCTAGTCAGACGTAGATCTACACTAGTTATATTTCATAGAATCAACACCGCGCGGAAGCCTGAACAAAAGCGAGTACAAGTGGCTGAAGATAGAATCAAAGCAGAAGGATTTTTAAATGTTTTTTTCGATAAAATAAATAATATTTATAATAATGTATGGAACTAAAGAGCCGCAGCTTAACATCCAAAGACCCGTATGTGGCTCGCGAGCCGCTGGTTGCCGACCCGTGCACTAAACTATTAAAGCCAAGCGAAAATTTAGCGGAGAAAAACAGTCTATGTCTTCTTTGTGACTAACATACAGATCTGACAAAGCCTAAAATAATCTGACAAAATTGATGTGATTTGGTTACAGCTGTCCCCACGTTCGCCTAGAATTGGATAGAGTGGATAGCGAATTAAATTAATCAATGACATAAATGTTGATTTGGTGCGCAAAGGTGCAGCTCTCGTGCTGGTTCTCGCCTCGTACTGGTCACATTGCGAGGTAATGTAAAGTGAAGTGATTCTGACACACTCGCTCTTATATAGTGTCTCTACTGGCCTTATTTTAACTACTTTACAAAACAACGCCTTGATCAAACTTTCTAAAACATTTTCACATTTTTTGTAGTGTTAAAAAGTCTCCATGTCCAGTCTAAATATAGTATATATACGTCTATTCTTATTGTTTTCCGTTACGACGCTAATGCATAGGTCGGCAACCTTTTGAGTCGGAAGAGCCAAAAATTACAATTTACAAAATTTCGAAGCTTTTAAAGAGCCACAAAGTTTTTCTTGCTAAATATAAATTGTAGTCTTTCTCACAACAAATTAGGTAATATATGTATATATATATATATATATATATATATATATATATATATATATATATATGGCATTATTAGATAATTACTTTTTATTTCGGTAACAACTAAAAAAGTTAAACATTTACTTACAACATTAACTTGTACTTCAATAACAAACAATCAAGCAAATAAATTCAACGGGAGCTCTCACTTTGCATGGTTTTAAAAATACATTTGGCTCATACGGTAACTTTTGTTTCAAACACGACTCTCTATATGCTCAAATTTAGTTGACTTCTCACATTACGTTTTAATTATGTTCATGCAAGAGAACACTTGCTCGTACGAATATGTCAGCACTCCAAACGCCAACTTTTTCACCTCACTGTAGCAATCTGGTAGATTATTTCTTGCGCCCAATCAATTCGCGGCATTCCTTTTAAAACTTTTGTTGCATTGCTCACATACATTTCTGGACCTTCAACACTTCCAACTTGCTATTCAACTCTGTAAATTTTCCACCCCACAAAGCTTTACTTTTTAAATCGATCAATTGCATTTCTAGAGATCCAGTATCAATTCCAAAAGTATCAATGTGGATTTTGTTACTATTTGTGTTGAGATGGTGTACTAGGAATGCTCGAATATTTTGTTGGTTTGAACTGCTTAAATCTGTCAAGAAATTCATCTTTTGATTTGTTTTTAATAACTGTGCTGAAGGAATTTGTGTCAAAAGTTGCACTCATTTTATTGCGATACTGCTTTAGACATTTAAAATGAAGTAACTGACCGCTCTGCAAAAAGAATAAATTTTTCTTGAAAACAAACCATTTCTTCTACCAAAACATAGGGTGAGTTGACTTTTCCTTGCAGTTTTAGATTCATTTCATTTAATTTCTGTCATATCATTCATAAAGTACAAATTTTTGCAACCATTTGTCGTTCTCTAATTCGGTGTGATAAATGCCTTTTTCATTTAGAAATGTATTTATTTCATACAAGCACAAAGCAAAACGTTTCATCCCCTTACCTTTGGAAAGTCATAGCACTTTTATTGGGAAGAAGGAGGTCGGAATTTTGTTTAAGTGGTTGAGTGCTTTTGACAAGATGCTGTTAACAATCTTGATTACCAAATTCATGACCTCATCTATTTCGGTTGAAATAATTTTGGGCACCAAGCGCTTCTTGCTGCATTATTCAGTGAAAATAACAATTTCTTGGTTTATTTTCCTCCGACGAATCGTTGCTCTTTTATTTTTCGTCATATTCTGTCATTTGTTATTTAATTGATGTTATTTAAATCGATCTTATTGTCTTCAATGTATTTTTGCACGGAATTCGCTCTATCGTCCCCTCTAGTTTGTCATGAGAGAGGTAGCAATTCTATAAGTTCTTCTTTTGGACCTTGGGAAGACATATAGCTGACAAAATGGGCATTTGTGCAGTCTCTTTATGCCGCAAAACTAATGTATAGCAAGTGATAAAGCAGAAGTAAGTTGAATATCGTCCACCTGCAAATATGTTACATTTGAAGACATTTTAGCTATACTGTCTTGTACTGTTTCAAACTTTGATTTTTTTTTCAAGATTTCTGGGTTGTTTTTTTTTAAATCACGAAACAGTTCTTCAGATGCACGTTGGAAGTAGTGGTACGCAAAGCTTGCCAGAATAACATTACTTGTAGATTACTTCTAACTTTGAGAAGATAATTCGCTTCTTGCTCATTTATAAATAACAATAAAACTACATGGTACTACAACAACAAACTATCTGTGGCATTTTACGTCTCGAGAGACTTTGCAACTTCCGTAAGGATCAATAAATTAGTCTTAGTCTTGTGTGACTAAAGAGGCCAATCCTTGATACACAGCTGCGATCGCAGGTTGGGCATATATAATCACCAGGCGCCGTTGCATTTTCACCCTTCTTTCTGCTTCTGTTGTGTATGACATCTGCAATCTTTGACCCTTCCTTTATGCTCTCTCTCCATGAAGATCTGTCCAGTGCTACCTCTTCCCAGTTGCCAGTGTCAATTTTGAAGAGCTTCATGTCGCGTTTGCATACATCCGTATAACGTAATAGTGGGTGACCAGCGGCTCTCCTGCCTTCTATGGATCGCCATACAGGATGTACTGTGGAAGTCGACCTTCTGGCATTCTACGAACGTGGCCAAGCCAGCCAAGGCGTCTGCTGCTGATAACAGAGCGGATGTCCTGGCACCCTTCTCTTTGTAGCACTTCCTCCGATGCCTAAGGCGGATCTTTAAAATAAGGTGGCAAGATAAGATAACAACAAGCTATACGTCACAGTCAAAGCACTTTGTTGAGATGCCAATTCTTCTTGTGTCAAAACGAATTGAAATCTACATAGAAACGTCCGACGACGGCGTCATTCGAGAGCTTCCGACGGACTGACAAGTGACGACGCGTGTTATTTGGGAGGGGTGTGGTGAAAAGCAAGTACAGGTGGCTGAGAGATGGAATCAGCGTCTAGTTTTCGTTAAAGATTTAGAACTATTTTAAAAAATGTTTCGATAAAATAAATAATATTTGCGAATGGAACTAAAGAGCCGCAGCTTCACATCCAAAGAGCCGCATGTGGCTCGCGAGCCGCAGGTTGTCGACCCCGGTTCTAATGGTAGCTTATTGTTGACTGTGAATCTAGATCTCAATTAACGTGATGGCAGCGGTGTATAAAAAAAATAAGTAGAGGTAATCATAAATTGATAAGTTGTTGTTTTTTTTGCAATATTAAATAGACAGCAATTACACCTTACAATGGCGGCTAGAAATGTCGTTCATGTACCCGAGCCGCTCGAGGTAGAAGGTAACAAGGCCGCGAATTGGCAAAAGCTTCACCGGAGCTGGCGAAATTATGACTGTCGTGAATTTGCTTATTTGGATTGTCGCCCCTTTAGTGTTTGTTTACATTTGTTAACCTGTGTACTGACCGTATTTCGTAGTCCATGTTGTGAACTCTACTATGTATGTAGTTGTTTGTCATTCAGTGAAATAAAGCTTTGAATGTAACATGGTATTGTTATTATTAAGTACAACAATGACTTAGCCACAAAATTGACGGAAGAATCAGAGGCCAGCTTTCTAACAATTGCAGATACAAAAATGATGGATATTATGAAGGTCTTGAAATTGAAAAAGGAGAACTAAGAAAGGGGGGAAAATATTGAACGAATTTGGATTTTTTTGCATTGGAAAAAATTAATGAAACTTATGAGCTGGTGAATAAGACATTGAAAAGTACATTACAACTCTGAGAATATCAGTACTAGCAAAAAACGTGTAGGTTTGAACGCCTAAAAGATAGCTTAATTAGAGACAGAGTTCTCGGAGTTAGACATGAGTGCCTCAAAATAAAATTATAACAAAATAGTGCAGAAAGGTGTAGAGACATTTGCAGAGCCTACGAGACAGCCAACAAACAACTGATATATATATATATATATATATATATATATATATATATAAGCCGACCCTCCAATCATTGAGAAAGTAGCAACACCCTTAAAAACAAACAATCGGAAAAGTAAATGCACGAATTGTGGAAAGATTCATGAATAAATTAAGGAAAAGTGCCTTGCATGGGGTAAAATTAGCATAGCATGTAAGTGGACACAAAATTTTGCGCCAAGTGCAAAAAGAAAATTCAGCAGGTGACAGAGATGTCTGACGATGAAAGAAAACTGCTGTCGGACACAATAGTTGAAGTTATAATGATCGAAAATAAAACGGTTAATGTCCTTAGAGAAACTCAAAACGAAAAGGATAACAGCAGTTATGGCAGTGAATGGTCACCGTGTAAAGGTTCAAATAAATAGTGGATCTGATGTAAATACTATACAGAAGACATACGTCAATAAGAATCATGCAACATACAGGACAAAATAACTCAAGACAAAAACATTAGTCATTGGCGAACTTTAGAAGTTACAATCAAAGAACTACTCATCATTCCCTGCGACCAAGAGATCAGTTGAAGAAACAGACAAAATTCAAAGACTAAGTTTCTTAATGACCTATTTAATGTTGATTTTTAAAAGTGATATGTTTCATATTCATTGAAGCGTGTATATGTGTCACTAGCGGATACAGAATTTTGGAGAAAGAGGGGTAGGGGCGATTTCCTTTGCAAACCCTAGCCTTACGGCCAGTAAACCCTAACCCTTGGCATAAACGCACACACAGCATATGTATCATCATCATCATCATCATCATTCCTTTGGGTTCCTCATGGAGCATAGGGCCTCGACAGAAACACGCCTTTCTCCACGGTCTCTTGCTAGTTTTTAGATGGTTTTCCACCTCATCCCGGTCCTCTCAGCTTCTTCTAGTATACTGCGTCACCATGTTCTTCTGCGTCTTGTTCCCTGGGGGTTCCACAGCATATGTATACTAAAATATTCGTTCCGAGACATGACGTTAAAGTGCGCTCCTCTTTCCTTAGCACTTTTTGAGCTCAAAAGTGTCCTACTTCTTTTCTATCACTGTGTCTGCCTCCTCTTTTCCTAAGTCTGCCTTCATTGATCATCACTCTGTCTCCTTATCTTTAAAATCTCACTACGTCCTAGACCAGTCCGTTTGCCGTGGACTGCGACGGGTAAGGGGAATAAAGAGATCCTGGTGTTTGAGTGGTGGCTATCTGAGGATAAACCACCACAACACAATACTTTGGCTCCAAGTTCCCCTAGACATGAGGCCCAGATGGCCCGCTCTGGGTCAACCGGCTGGTCATGCCGAGCTACCAGCATAGGTCTTCGACCTAAGCTGGAGGGCGGTGGCTGGAAGGTCAGTCAAGGAGCTGCTGTATCGGACACATGTCCAATGCAGCAGCTGAGTATAGCACTTGTGTAACCCTGGCGGGCTCATTCTGGACACCCGAATGGCCCGTCCCCTTGTTGACAAAGCTGAGCCCTTTCCTTATCTATAAGAGACTCAAGTCAGTAGTGGGAGAGCCCAAGAGTGTGTCTAAGCTACACAAGTCAGTGGAACCTCTTGTAGAAGTAGATAGCAAAACACACTCTGATGGGCTTTTAAGATGCAGAAGACTCTGTGATCTCCAAGTGGAAGTCATGCCACACAATAGTCTGAATACCAGCAAAGATGTAATCAGCTCTAGGGACCTACTGGAATGTTCCGAGAAGGAAATAGTGGAGGGCATTGAAGGAGTCACCCATGCCCGGCGCATTACCAGGCGCATTACCAGGCGCAGGGATGGCGAGGAGGTCAAAACCGCCACTATTATCCTCACATTCGTAACTAGGACACTGCCAGAATATGTGAAGGCAGGATACCTACGAGTTCCAGTGAGGCCCTACATACCTAACCCCATGAGGTGCTTCAAGTGCCAGGGTTATGGACACGGCGCGGCAGTCTGCAAGAGGAACACTGTGTGTGCCAGATGTGCTGGATAGGGTCATAAGGACAAGGGCTGCACAGCTCAGTTCAAATGCCCAAACTGCCACTCAGCCTACTCCAAGGACTGCCCTGTGTGGAAACAGGAGGTTGCCGTGCAGGAGTACAAGGCAAGAAACGGATGTACCTTCAGCCAGGCGAAATCGGCTGTATTGGCCCTACCCAAGGGCCAATTTGGCTTGACAAAGACCTACGCACAGGCTGTTGCTAAGATAGGAAGATCCATAGCCACACATACGGACACATTGACCCCACCACCCCCTCCTCCTCCTCCAACCCAGAAGAAAACACCGCCAAAGAACACACCTCCGAAGAAACAAGAAAGCCCTGTTGTCACGCTAAAGAACAGGTTCTCTGTGCTCGCTGATGAGAGCATGGAGACTGAGCAGCATGTCAAAACCAACACTTCGCGAGAACCCGGATACATGATGTCTGTAACAGGTTCTCCTCAGAGAACCCAGCCATACACCCCAACCTCTACCGAATTAGAGGTTGACCAACTCCCTAAGGGGAGAAATCAAAGCGGAGAGGATGCCCGAGGTGAGCGAGGAGGAAATAACCTACGCTCTAACAAGAGGGATCTCCCCTCTCTAGAGAGAAAGACTTCCCCCAAAAGGGGGTTGTCCTCCTCTCCATCCAAACCCAAGAATAAAAATACCAAGGTCACTGGAATAAAGGGAAACCCCTCCGGGGGCCTCCCAAGGCCAAATAGCTCCAAGTAGGTCATTTAGAATAAGCCATGGATTCCAGAATTGTACAGTGGAATTGTAGAGGCCTCAAGGCCAATTATGAGGAAATGCAGCTACTGATGGACTCCTGTAGCTGTTTGCTTACAGGAAACATTTCTAAAAGATAGCATCAGTTTCCGAACCTACAGTGCTTACAGCAAGAATGTTGAGGATGCAGAGAGAGCATCAGTTGGAGTCTGTATCCTTAGTATAGCCAGGAAAGTTGTCCCCATAACCTCCGCAAATCCAAAACGGCCTAGCAAACCATGGTTTGATACAGCTTGCAAAAGTGCTATTGGCGATAGGGAAAAAACGACCGGCTGCATTTATAAAGAATCTTTCCCAGGAAAACCTAAAGCTATTCAGGATAGCTATAGCAAAGGCTAGACAAAGGCTAGACAAACCATACGGTCAGCCAAAAGGAATTCCTGGACAGGTTTGGAAGGCAGTAAGGCGAATCAAAGAGAAAGAATCAAATGCAATAGGGCATTTGAAAAACCAAGGACGAACTGTCACGTCCCCAAGAGAAATAGCTGACTGCCCTGCAGCCTCAATAGCAGAAAAGTCATCCACTGCACACTACACGCCAGAGTTCCAAAAAGTCAAAACCAGGGAGGAAAGACACCCCAATTGATTTCAGGTCAGAGAACACTGAAGACTACAACAAACCGTTCTCGCTTGAGGAATTGAGGGAATCGCTGGACAAGTCACATGACACAGCACCTGGAGAAGATGAAATCTATTACCAGTTCCTCAAGCACCTTCCCGAACCCTCATTGGCAGCCCTTCTAGGGGTCTATAACTGTATGTGGCAAACAGGCGCTTTCCCAAACAGCTGGAGGAAAGCTACAGTTATACCGATACCTAAATCTGGAAGAGACTGCTCTGACCCAGCTAACTATCGACCAATAGCACTAACAAGCTGCATCTGCAAAACCATGGAAAGAATGATTAACAGTAGGCTGGTCTGGTACCTGGAGAGGAATAAAGTGATCTCCAACTACCAATGCGGATTCCGACAGGGTCGGAAAACAACTGACCACCTGGCAAGGCTGGAAGCTTATACTAGAAATGCATTACTCAGAAGAGAACATCTAGTAGCTGTATTCTTCGATATAGAAAAGGCCTATCACACAACCTGGAAAACATGGCATTCTACGTGACCTGGAGCTTATGAGGCTTACGGGACACCTTCCCCGTTTTGTGGGGGAATTCCTGAAAGACCGAAAATTTCAGGTTCGAGTGGGCAACTCCGCTTCTGACACTCATGACCAGGAAATGGGTGTACGCCAGGGCAGCATTCTGTCAGTCACCCTGTTCAACATTAAAATAAATAGCATCATAAATTTCTCTTTGTATGTTGATGACTTTGTCATTTTTACTTATGTGAAAAACATTAACACCTTAGAAAGAAAAATACAGCTATGTTTAAACAAAATTCAAAATCGGGCAAACGATAATGGTTTTAAATTTTCGGACTCCAAAACAGTTAGTATGCATTTTTGTAATTTAAGGGGACTCCACCCAGACCCTGAATTATTTTTACACAAAAAGAAGACCCCCTGTCGTGAAAACTACAAAATTTTTAGGCCTCACCCCAGATTCCAAATTTAATTTTCTCCCCACATTAAGGAACTTAAGAAGAAATGCCAAAAGTCATTAAACATACTTAGATTACTCAGCCATACAGACTGGGGAGCTGACAGAGATACCTTGCTGCAGCTATATCGGAGTCTAATTCGATCCAAGCTAGACTACGGATCCATAATATATGGAGCAGCAAGGAAGTCTTATCTAAAAATACTGGAACCAATACAAAATGCTGCCCTGCGTCTCTGTCTCGGCGCGTTTTGTACATCACCTATCCCAAGTCTCCATGTGGAGGCTGGAGAACTCCCCATGGATATAAGAATGAAAAAGCTTGCAATGCAGTATATAGTCAAGCTAAAATCCAACCCCACGAACCCTGCTTTCGACTCCATATTTAACCCCACAGAGGTAAAATTATACAATCGAAGGCCTAACGTCATACAGCCATTGGGCCTTCGAATGAGAGAACCCATTCAAAATTTAACCCCACCCATTGACCAAATCTCTAAAATACAAACCTCTCAGAATCCTTCTTGGCTAATGAATAAACCCTAATTAAATTTAATCCCTCCTTAATTTCAAAAAAAGAAAATACAGACTCAAGCATATTACAAGTCCACTTTAGGGAACTGCAGGAGAGCTACGGAGATTGTGGCACCATCTACACAGACGGATCCAAAACGGATGGAAATGTCGCGTGTGCCTGCTCCTTTCGGAACAAAACAATCTCCCGTAGACTCCCTGATGGCTGCTCCATCTTTACGGCGAATTGCATGCAATATCGCTTGCACTTATGGCTGTCAAAGCATCAGAAAGGAGGAAATTTATTATCTGCTCCGACTCCAAATCTGCATTGTAAGCTTTTGGGGCGGATGAAGACAGACATTTCATTGGTACATAAGAGCCTGAAGCTGTTGGACCAAATAACAGCCGACCACAGGGATGTCACCTTCATCTGGGTCCCCTCCCATGTTGACATTGAGGGAAACGAAGCGGCAGACAGAGAAGCAAAGAGA
The DNA here is from genome assembly GCA_030265305.1 of Biomphalaria pfeifferi. Classification (NCBI taxonomy): domain Eukaryota; kingdom Metazoa; phylum Mollusca; class Gastropoda; family Planorbidae; genus Biomphalaria; species Biomphalaria pfeifferi. The sequence goes on along the minus strand of JASAOG010000003.1, from coordinate 3,593,903 downwards.
GCCCTAAATCATGCGGTGTCAGGAACCCAAATTCACTTCTCGGACCTGAGACAAAGTATTGCCTCTGCCACCTATCGAGAGTGGCAGAACCGATGGGAGGCTGAGACTTACAATAAACTCAGGCAGATTGTGGCGGATGTCAGGTGGCGGTCCACATCTAAGGGTCTGACAAGGCGTGGTAGCACGACCATGTCCAGACTTAGGATTGGCCACACCTACATTACGCACTCTTTTGTGCTGAAGAGAGACGAGCCCCCACTTTGTGAGTACTGTGACTCTCGCCTCACCGTGGAACATATCCTCGTTGATTGACCCAGACACCAGGATGTCAGGGAGAAATATGTTAGAGCCACTAACTTAAAAACACTATTCGATAATGTCGACCCTGGGAAGGTACTGGGCTTTATCCGGGAAGTGGGGTTGTCTACGAAGATCTGATTTATGAATTTGTGAACATGTACTATTTACATTAGATTTTTACCAGATAATTTAATTTTTACTACCTTTACTATTTTAACTGTGAATAGACCTTGATTTTAATGATATGACTGTATAGAATTTGGCCCTTGTTGTTTAGAGAGAGAGAGTAGTCCTTAAGGGACTGCAGGCACGACATGGCCTAAAATTGTACCGATGTGCCTTAAAGCAAAACTAACCTATACTAAAATATAATTGTTACTGTGGTTTCAGTAACTGTTACAAAAGGGCATGATAGTAAGCCTTTGGGTGTCAGGTATGTAAAAGTCGACCTGGCTTGATACACAGTGGCTAAGTACGCATCGTAGGTTTAAACCCCCCAATAATAACGAGGAATTATTAAGAATATCATTATTAAATCAAGACACTTAACGCAGGAGTAATATTCAAGTTAACACGTTAGGAAAAGTAAATTAACGTAATATTTAATTACAGTGTAGTGTGCTTTCTAAGCACGTTGTGTTTTTCCATTCTGGCTTAAAAATGGTCAATGTGTATCAATAAATTGAGTGTCAAGGAATTAATAAATAAAATATGTAGTAGGGGGTGTTTAGTTCTCCCTTTAAAGATAGGCTTGGTCGTGACTTTTACGCTAATATACACAAATCTGAGCCTTGTAGTTTTTTCTACAAAATAATTAGTTACTGGCTTACGTTGTTCTGTGTAGCAAAAGGTCACGCGTTTAGGTGTGTCATCTTTAGTCCAGCTTACTAATTGAGATTTAAGTAAGCAATCTAGGCATTTGAGAGTAGGTGTGACCTGTTGTCCAGCCACGTGATTGTGATTAAGCAAACTCATTGTTCGGTTACCCCTGTTGAGGTGTGGCTTAAAGTCCAGCCCCTAATCATAGATATATATATTGTTACAAATGAACAGTGATAGGTAGAGGTCAACGTATATCCCCGGCGAGATGACACAGCAGCGAGTGTTCTCTGGAATCTACATGTATAAACAAAGTCAGGATGTGACGTTTCCTCATTGTTGTTCCAGATGATACTAGCAGTGTTTGTGCAACTTTGGAGGAGCGATTAGGGACTCTATATAAGTTAGAGAGTTAATGTGAAAGTCAGTCGTGAGTGAGCCGTTACAGTCGATACAGACGATGTAAGACGTGTGCGGCTCTAGCGGAAGAGAAATGTGTACGACTCGATGCAAGTTAACTAGGGTAGAGTTAATGGAGTGGACTACTGTCGTTAAAGTCTATACAGCGAACTACAGTGGACTTGAGCCGTTACAGTCGATACAGTCGATGTAAGACGTGTGCGGCTCTGATTCGGTAGACTTGAGTACGATTTGGTTCAGCTTTGGGAGACTTGGAGCGACACTGGGAAGTGTGTCGTTGGTCTGTTCTGTGGAATACGGCTCGATGCAAGTTGAGAAGAGAGGAATTGCACCGAAGTGGAGAGATGAATTTCAACGAAGTATAGCTAACTGTAAACTGACAGATATTGTACAGTCTTCTACGCTACATGTTACAGTGACGAATTGTTAGAGGTAATAGTCATTAAAGTTATATGAAACTGAAAGTTGAGTCGTCAAGTTCTTTGCAGTGTTTTTATTTGTGTGCCTACTAATACATTTAGCCAGAAGATTCAGAAATACGTAACAATATATATATATATATGCTGGAATACCTGATCGCGCAAGGATCACAGTATTTCCATGTGACATTTAAGATCGTACGGAGACATCTCAAATGGAATGAGTTCAGTTTTCTCTCTTGCTTTACGTAGGTGGTCCATGATTCACTGCCATACAGCAGTGTACTCATAACGCATGCCTTGTAGACTTCCATTTTGGTCACCGTAGTTAGCTTATGGTTTTTCCAAACTCTTGGCCTGAGTCTAGCGAAGGTCGAGGCAGCCTTCTCTTAATTAAAGTTCTGTATTTGAATTTAAAAGGATCTTCATTTATTCAATCTACTAGATAATATTTAGATGTAGAGACATAGAATCCCCGGCAGGTCACAGTAACTTATTATAACATCTGAAGGTCTACGATTTTAGCACTTCACAGCACCTTAGACGAATTAGCACTATCTTTAACAAGGGCACCTTCAACTATAAGAGAAGCCGTGACATAGTCAAAGGAAAAATAACCTGTGACACTTTATATGCAAGCGTTTACGCATCGTCACAACTACATTTTTTTTTACTATTTGGGCTGTAAGATGATTATATAATAAATACCTCAATTGTATAACTCTTAATACTCTGACCTAGATAGTTGAAATAAATATTGAGGGATTATAGGCACAGCATAGCCTGAAATGTGCTGATGTGCCAAAAAAAAGTAAACTAGATTAAGCTACAGGTGAGAACTGGGCTCTGAGTGGAGACCAAGGTTAATGAGCTTCTCATGGAGCCCCACTGTGGTGTATTGGGTTCTGTAGGAAGACTACTATTTCTGGCAGTCGGGCTTCCCCAAAGATAATAATAAATTGACAAATTTCTAGATAAATCGTTAAATCCTTTTTCGAAATCCGTTTTCACCCCACCCAGTTAGGTTTCACCCCGAAGAGTTTGTAAGCTTTTAAGAGGAATTTTAAAAGATCATTGTGTGGGACGAAGTTATTCTTAGACTAAACTATTGAAGAGCAAATGAATGGAGCAAAAATGTTTACTTTAATGAAGTAATAATGTTGTATTTCCACAGCTGATAAACTGTAAACATTCCAGCAGTTACTATTCATGACTTCCACTAATGTTCTTTGTTAGAATTTTTATTTTTGATGTGCGGTTTATGTTAAAAAAAGCGATGTTGAAAATTTGGGGACAATGTAATGAAATCGAATTAATAACGTAAAATAAAATTGTACTTGTAGGATACGAACGTGACAAAGTATCTTTGAAGCATTTGTTTTGTACTTTTCTATATCAAAACCAGTTGTGTCATGCACACTAGTTTAATTTCATCAATGTGTCAATATTCTTATCATATTTAAATGTATTTAATGGTAAAAAAAATATTGACAAATATTTTGTGTTTGTTTCAGGATATGGGAGACATTACCCAAACGACCAGTCACGTTATTTCTTGTTATGCTTATAATTGGCGTGTCAGCATTTTTCATTGACACCCTATCAGAAAACAGAATCCTAGGAGTTTTTATACCAGCTGCCTTCACACAAGTCCAAATCTACAATAACTCTCAAAATAACAGTCTGCTGGACTTAGGAGAAATGAAGGAAACTAAAACATATACAACATTTAGTACCCAATCTACATCTGCTTCTACCTCTTTGCTAATGACTACATTAATATCATCAACAACAACAACGACTTTAATTACAAGTGTCATATTGATCTCTCCACAAGCAGCAATTGAAGTCCACTGTTCTCCAAGCCCATATGTTGATTGCGACGGCTCTCTGATGGATGAATCTACCACCAATGAAACTTTTGGAGTCGTGCTGCTAAGAAGGCCAGGATGGATGGACATATCTAGATTTGACTTCTCCAAATGTCAGTATTCGAAATGTGTATTTCAAGGTGATACAATTGACAATACTACACGTCTAATCATTATTTACACTGTTGGACTAAACGACAATTTTAAACTAAGCCAAAGATGGCCAGGGCAGATCTATGCTGCCGCTACTTGGGAATCACCACCACATACACACGCTAGTTTTTTGTCTGGTAAGTCTAATAATTCTAACATGTTTTATAATGCTCCGATTTAAGTATTTTTAAAAATTTATCGCAAATAATTTTATAGTATAAGACCTCTATTGTAATACAAAATATATATTATACGCAAAAAGTGAGTGATTAAGAGATATCAACTGTCTTAGAAATTCTCATGAAATTTGTCACACAGGTTCCTTTTACCTCACAGGCACTCAATAAGAACCGGATTTGACAGATTCGTAAGCTTTCTACTGCAATTAGCGAAAAACCGCAACCTTGTATTAAAACCTGTATTTTATTTTCGGTATTTCCCCCAAAAGGCTGCAATCTATATATAGAGTATAAATTAGAGATGGGAAGCGAACCGAACGGAATCTCACTTACAACTGAACCGAACCCAACTTGAACTTTAAAACTGATCGGTACGAACCGAACGAACTGTTTTTACCTTAATCGATCTGAATTAAGATTTTGCAATATTCTTGTAAAAAAGAAAACAAAAAAAAAAATAGTTTTCCGTGAGATGATTTAACATTTATGTTTGATTTTTGAAAAATTATGCTTCTTTCTTGAGCTGGCCTTGTCTTTGACATCTTGTGTGTGCATCTTTCCTGCACCATTTTGGGTTGTCTTTTTTTGTATCAACGCAAATGGTGGCGTACTATTTAATATTTGTGCGTTAATGAAATGTGGGATTCGTAGAAACGAAAAGTAGACTCTGAATGTAGAAATAAGCAGGAAAAGTGGAAAATCTGTACATTTTTGTGGAGCATAAAAATAAGCCAAAATGTTTGATTTTGTATAGAGCTGTTTGTGACTGTTTCTATATAATGTAACGTTAAACAGCCTTATGAACTCAAAAACATAAACAAATATGGCGGCATTCTTAGTTTGAGCCACGAAGAAAAGATTGCTAATTAACGAGATTAGAGGATCGACAAGAATATTTACCAATAATATCCATCCATCCATCCCAGTGGCGCTACAGCCCATGGAGGGCTCTGGCCTGCTTTAACGCATCCTTCTATTCAGATCTCTCCTAGGCATTTCGTCTCCACGCCCTAACCCCAAGCTGCTTCAGATCTGCTTCCACATCGTCAATCCATCGCATTCGGGGTCTCCCTTTGGGTCGCCTGCATTTTGGTTTTTGCCTGTATACGATTTTCGCTCCTCTGTTGTCTTTCTTTCAAATTGACCTGCCCAACGTAGTCTGTTCTTTTTTTATTTCGTTCACTATTGGTGGGTCTTCATACAATTGATATATCTCATGGTTAGTGCGTGTCCTCCACCCTGTTTCATCCTGTATGGCACCAGAGATTTTCCTAAGAATTTTTCTTTACCAAGTATTAAGTAAATTTTCAGATGTCTTAGTCAGTGTCCAGGTCTCACTTCCATACATTGCTGCTGGTCTTGGAAAAAGAAAATGAGTTTGCGTAAGGGTATGCTACAGAGTTGCTCAAATTAATGAAATAAAGCTTTTTTCGGCGGCCAATGCGTAATAGGGGGGTTACTAACTTACTATTAATGATGGAAAAAATGTGTCATGAAAATAAGAGTGCGGTTGAAGCCCCCACTTTGTTTCGCATGACAATTATAAATCTCAAGTTAAAACTAAGAGATAAAGCAGCAGAGTTTGACATGTTTATTATTGCCGCCGACATATCTCATACAGCTCAACTCCTAATACTTATTCGCGGTACGAAAACCAATTTTAAAATCACACAAGAGATAGCTGCTACGAGGAAAGTGAATGGAATCACCACTGTAAAACACCTGTTCAAAAACGTTTCAGACATCATGGAGGATGTTTCTCTTCTTTTGGGAGAAATTAGTGGAGTGATACGACAGAAGTATGATTGGATGTCATAGCAAACTTGCAGCAAGAGTTATTCGAAATATTGTCAAGTCAAACGAAACCTCTGTGGCAAGGTGCTGAATCAGAAACACGTGATGATGTGTTTAGCACTGTAAATCTTATAACATTCCAAGCGTTGAACCACAAAACTTCTAAGAATTTTCTGACAGAAATTGAGTCCAAATATGAAGGCATTTTATTTTACAGCGAAGTGCGCTGGTGAAGTAGAGGAAAAGTTCTAAAACCTTTTTTTTTATGAGGCATGAAACTTAAATTTTTATGACTGATAAATGAAAGCAATTGCATCAACTCAATTACACGTCATGGTTGTGGGATTAGGCTTTTTAAAGTGACATCACATCATATGTAAATGAATTCAAGAAACTAAAAGAGAAACATACAAAATACTTTTAAAAGAAACAAAGCTGATAAGTATAATGATATCAATTAGTTTGGATCAGTCGTCATGTAATTACGTTTTTAATAGATGTAGACCAACAACAATAAATCTACGCGATAAATAATATTCTTACTAATTGTTTAGCGCTATTTCATGCTTTAGCTTCTTAATACGCTGTAAGCCTATCACTTATCTGGACCAGTTGGGAAAAATGGGGGGGGGGGGGGGAAGAAAGGGATATCTGTGTCGATTTTACTGTAATTGTGTTTTAAAAGCATTTTAAAAAAAAAGGGCGTCGGGACACGACCTTAATTATTACTCGTGGCTCACGCCTCTTCGGGCGACGTGCTTACCACTCTGCTAGTGAATTAATATATTGTTTCAGTTTATAGCTGCGACCTATAAAGGGGAATAATTCAGCTTATTCCACCACTTCAATCAAGTACAATTTCTTTCACTTCTTCAAGATACGAAACAAAAAAATTCATTACCAATAGTTATGTAACTAATGGGTTACATTTTTTTATTGATTCTTGTGTTGTCAGGTAAGAGAAATAATTGTGCAAAGTTTCAGCTTAATCCGAGATTGAATCAATGAAGCCTTCGATTCGGAAATTCCTGAAAAAGCGACAGTCTTTCAAGAACGTGATAGTCCTTTTAAAACCGATGTTCGATCTAGACTTAGATCTAGTTATCCAGCCAAATTTAAATTTATTTTGAAAAATTATAACGGTCAAACTAGAGTTTTGATATCAGCATCCACCCAACCTCCGCCCACTCACCCTCCATGTAGTTCTGACTTGAATACAGGTAAAAAAAACAACAACAACACCACGAAAAACGACACAAACAAGTGCAGCCCCCAAACTATTAATTTATTTTAGTAAAATATAAATAATAAATAGTCTATTTTTTAAATAATAAATATTTTATTCATAGATTATATAAGTGCACTTTATCATTTCTGGTTCAAACACACGTTAGTGGCATCCTAAAAAAAACCATACAAGTTGGCAGCATCCCTGAAAACTTATTAACAAAAAATTAGCAGGGAACTTATCATCTTGTAGTCGCAAAGGAGGTACTTTCTTTAATTAACTGAAAAAAAACAACATATTTTAACAACCTCAGAGGCGCCCCCATCTAATCCGTAACGGATCCGCCTACATCTACTAGATCTAAATCTAAAATTTGGATTAATTTAGATGCGATTTAGATAAGATTTCGTAAAACAGGGTTACAAAGACAGTTTGTGTGAAAAGACAAATCACACAAACTCAAAATAGGCTCCCGAAGTTTTCCACCAAGGCAGGTAAAAAGGCAGGTTTCAATATTTTCAAAATGAACATTATAATGAAATAGTATCAAATAAAAATAACGGAAGAATGGAGAAAGAAGGTTGACAGGTCTTGTGTGGTGCCCCAGCGGTCCAGCAGACCAAAGAATAGGTGAAAGTGAATGTGAAGTTAGATGTGTACTTGGCCTAACTAATGTCTTATAATGAATATCTAATTGATCTAATTGTTTTGTAAAGAGCCAATCTCTTATTCAAATACTCAAGAAAAAAAAAATTTCCGTAAAAAACAAGGTTACATAGAGAGTTTGTGTTGTCACACAAACACAGAGGCGGCCCCCGTCGGAGTCGGATCTCTGTCGGATCTGCATATTCGCAAGGAATATTTAAGACGTGATTTTGTTTTGATTGTTAAAAGTAATAATGTTTCAAAGATTCATTTGGCATTGTAAAAATGTAGTTTTTTATGTACAATTTGAAATCTCCTGATGGACGACGGAGGATGGCATCGAGCAGGGTATGAAACCGGGACCATCGAGATAATCAGTCCTGTGTGCCAACCGCACGACCAGGCCATGCTCTAAACCTAATAACAAACTGGTTACAAACTAATAGCCTATTATTGATAAAGGGATATATTACACATTACGGAATGACAACTACCGGGTATGTACAATATGTCAGAAGAGCGATTTTAGCTAATCATTTGGTATTGACCATTTTCATTTAAATGGAACTAGAATGAAGATGTAGATCTACCAAAATCTACTAGATCTAGATCTAACATATAAATTTGGGCGTCCCGAGACATGACGTTAAACTGCGCTCCTCTTTCCTCAGCACTTTTGGAGCTTTTGGAGAAGTGCCCTACTTCTTTTCTATCATTGTGTCTGCCTCCTCTGACTGAGTATAGCACCTGTGTAGCCCTGGCGGGCTCATTCTGGACTTCCGAATGGCATGTCCCCTTGCTGGACTAGATGGCGGGTGGGGAGCACAGGTGCCGAGCTAACAAGTATATATATGGACAAAAAAAAACCCCAAAAACTACTTGCCCCAGATTTAAGTCTGGGCAAGAGACGTCATATCGAGGCAAAAAAAAGAGGCCACAAAAAGCTGTACTACCTGGCAATCATTTTTGGTGGTCAGGTGCACAGAGGAGGGGAAAAGCCTGACAAAGCTGAGCCCTATAAGGGACTCAAGTCAGTAGTGGGAGAGCCCAAGAGTGTGTCTAAGCGACACAAGACAATGGAACTTCTTGTAGAAGTAGATAGCAAGACACACTCTGATGGGCTTTTAAGATGCAGAAGACTCTGTGATCTCCAAGTGGAAGTCATGCCACACAAGAGTCTGAATACCAGCAGAGATGTAATCAGCTCTAGGGACCTACTGGAATGTTCCGAGAAGGAAATAGTGGAGGGCAATGAAGGAGTCACCTATGCCCGGCGCATTACCAGGCACAGGGATGGTGAGGAGGTCAAAACCGCCACTATTATCCTCACATTCGGAACTAGGACACTGCCAGAGTATGTGAAGGCAGGATACCTACGAGTTCCAGTGAGGCCCTACATACCTAACCCCATGAGGTGCTTCAAGTGCCAGGGTTATGGACACGGCGCGGCAGTCTGCAAGAGGAACACTGTGTGTGCCAGATGTGCTGGATAGGGTCATGAGGACAAGGGCTGCACAGCTCAGTTCAAATGCCCAAACTGCCACTCAGCCTACTCCAAGGACTGCCCTGTGTGGAAACAGGAGGTTGCCGTGCAGGAGTACAAGGCAAGAAATGGATGTACCTTCAGCCAGGCGAAATCGGCTGTATTGGCCCTACCAAAGGGCCAATTTGGCCTGACAAAGACCTACTCCCGGGCTGTTGCTAAGATAGGAAGATCCATAGCCACACAGACGGACACATTGACTCCACCCCCCTCCTCCTCCTCCAACCCAGAAGAAAACACCGCCAAAGAACACACCTCCGAAGAAACAAGAAAGCCCTGTTGTCATGCTAAAGAACGGGTTCTCTGTGCTCGATGATGAGAGCATGGAGACTGAGCAGCATGTCAAAACCAACACTTCACGAGAACCAGGAGACATCATTTTTGACACAGGTTCTCCTAAGAGAACCCAGCCAGACACCCCAACCTCTACCGAATTAGAGGTTGACCAACTCCCTAAGGGGAGAAATCAAAGCGGAGAGGATGCCCGAGGTGAGGGAGGAGGAAATAATCAGAGGTATCTCCCCTCTCCAGAGAGAAAGACTTCCCCAAAAGGGGGTTGTCCTCCTCTCCATCCAAACCCAAGAATAAAAATACCAAGGTCACTGGAATAAAGGGAAACCCCTCCGGGGGCCTCCAAAGGCCAAATAGATCCAAGTAGGTCATTTAGAAAAAGCTATGGATTCCAGAATTGTACAGTAAAATTGTAGAGGCTTCAAGGCCAATTATGAGGAAATGCAGCTACTGATGGACTCTGAGACTCCTGTAGCTGTCGGCTTACAGGAAATATTTCTAAAAGATAGCATCAGTTTCCGAAACTACAGTGCTTACAGCAAGAATGTTGAGGATGCAGAGAGAGCATCAGTTGGAGTCTGTATCCTTAATATATAGACAGGAAAGTTGTCCCCATAACCTCCGCAAATCCAAAACGGCCTAGCAAACCATGGTTTGATACAGCTTGCAAAAAAGCTATTGGCGATAGGAAAAAAACGACCGGCTGCATTTATAAAGAATCCTTCCCAGGAAAACCTAAAGCTATTCAGGATAGCTAGAGCAAAGGCTAGACAAACCATACGGTCAGCCAAAAGGAATTCCTGGACAGGTTTGGAAGGCAGTAAGGCGAATCAAAGGGAAAGAATCAAATGCAATAGGGAATTTGAAAAACCAAGGACGAACTGTCACGTCCCCAAGAGAAATAGCTGACTGCATTGCATCCTCAATGGCAGAAAAGTCATCCAATGCACTCTACACGCCAGAGTTTCAAAAAGTCAAAACCAGGGAGGAAAGACACCCCAATTGATTTCAGGTCAGAGAACACTATGACACAACCTGAAAACATGGCATTCTACGTGACCTGGAGCTTATGGGGCTTAAGGGAACCTAACCCGTTTTGTGAGGGAATTCCTGAAAGACCGAAAATTTCAGGTTCGAGTGGGCAACTCCGCTTCTGACACTCATGACCAGGAAATGGGTGTACCCCAGGGCAGCATTCTGTCAGTCACCCTGTTCAACATTAAAATAATAGCATCATAAATGCTCTGTCCCCTGGCATAGAGTGCTCTTTGTATGTTGATGACTGTCATTTTTACTTATGGGAAAAACATGAACACCTTAGAAAGAAAATTACAGTTATGTTTAAACAAAATTCAAAATCGGGCAAACGATTATGGTTTTAAATTTTCGGACTCCAAAACAGTTAGTATGCATTTTTGTAATTTAAGGGGACTCCACCCAGACCCTGAACTATTTATACACAAAAAGAAGACCCCCTGTCGTGAAAACTACAAAATTTTTAGGCCTCACCCTTGATTCCAAATTTAATTTTCTCCCCCACATTAAGAAACTTAAGAAGAAATGCTAAAAGTCATTAAACATACTTAGATTACTCAGCCATACGGACTGGGGAGCTGACAGAGATACCTTGCTGCTGCTATATCGGAGTCTAATTCGATCCAAGCTAGACTACGGATCCATAATATATGGAGCAGCAAGGAAGTCTTATCTAAAAATACTGGAACCAATACAAAATGCTGCCCTGCGTCTCTGTCTCGGCGCGTTTTGTACATCACCTATCCCAAGTCTCCATGTGGAGGCTGGAGAACTCCCCATGGATATAAGAATGAAAAAGCTTGCAATGCAGTATATAGTCAAGCTAAAATCCAACCCCACGAACCCTGCTTTCGACTCCATATTTAACCCCACAGAGGTAGAATTTTACAATCGAAGGCCTAACGTCATACAGCCATTGGGTCTTCGAATGAGAGAACCCATTCAAAATTTAACCCATTGACCAAATCTCTAAAATACAAACCCCTCAGAATCCTTCTTGGCTAATGAATAAACCCAAATTAAATTCAAAAAAGAAAATACAGACTCAAGCATATTACAAGTCCACTTTAGGGAACTGCAGGAGAGCTACGGAGATTGTTGCACCATCTACACAGACGGATCAAAAATGGATAGAAAGGTCGCGTGTGCCTGCTCCTTTCGGAACAAAACAATGTCCCGTATACTCCCTGATGGCTGCTCCATCTTTACGGCGAATTGCATGCAATATCGCTTGCACTTATAGGCGTTAAAGCATCAGAACGGAGGAAATTTATAATCTGCTCCGACTCCAAATCTGCATTGTAAGCTTTGGGGCGGATGAAGACTGACATTCCATTGGTACATAAGAGCCTAAAGCTGTTGGACCAAATAACAGCCGACCATAGGGATGTCACCTTCATCTGGGTCCCCTCCCATGTTGGCATTGAGGGAAACGAAGCCGCAGACAGAGAAGCAAAGAGAGCCCTAAATCATGTGGTGTCAGGAACCCAAATTCACTTCTCGGACCTGAAACAAAATATTGCCTCTGCCACCTATCGAGAGTGGCAGAACCGATGGGAGGCTGAGACTTACAATAAACTCAGGCAGATTGTGGTGGATGTCAGGTGGCGGTCCACATCTAAGGATCTGACAAGGCGTGGTAGCACGACCATGTCCAGACTTAGGATTGGCCACACCTACATTACGCACTCTTTTGTGCTGAAGAGAGACGAGCCCCCACTTTGTGAGTACTGTGACTCTCGCCTCACCGTGGAACATATCCTTGTTGATTGCCCCAGATACCAGGATGACAGGGAGAAATATTTTAGAGCCACTAACTTAAAAACACTATTTGATAATGTCGACCCTGGGAAGGTACTGGGCTTTATCCGGGAAGTGGGGTTGTCTACGAAGATCTGATTTATGAATTTGTGAACATGTACTATTTACATTAGATTTTTACCAAATAATTTAATTTTTACTACCTTTACTATTTAACTGTGAATAGACCTTGATTTTAATGATATGACTATATAGAATTTGGCCCTTGTTGTTTAGAGAGAGAGAGTAGTCCTTAAGGGACTGCAGGCACGACATGGCCTAAATTGTGCCGATGTGCCTAAAATCAAAATCAAATCATCACTCTCTTATTTCTGCGGAGTCACCCCACGAAATAAGAAGAGGGTGGGACAACACGTAGGTACTCAAACGTCGCAACGGGTGGCTGCGCGCTGGACTGTGAAACCCTGCCTGCTCCCATCCCCATTCGTCTTGCACTAAAAAGTAAACTGTCTTCAACTCTGAAGGAACACCTAAAACATGTAAAACATTTTTACAAACAAACATTTTACAAACACTAAATAGCAGTGCCGGACTTAAACATTGTGACCAAGAAGGTATGGAAAGAGAACAACTAATCTACTATGTATATTCACCCGTCACTAAATAGCAGGGGCGGAAAAATCATTGTGTGGCCCTATGCGAAACGGATTTTGCGGGGCCAATTTTTGGTAGGGAAGTAGAAAATAAGTGAAATTTAAGAGTTTGTATTAGAAAATAAATTCGTCTATGCATTTTATTCATTCTTTACTACGTACAGAATTATTTTACGAGCCTTGTGTGTAGCAAAGTCATACAGAATATCATAATAATTAAGTTTCCTACATAGATCACGCACAATAGCAAGAAATACTAAATGTTTCAATCTATCTTAGAGAATTGTGGACCTCATGCAATTCTTCATTCGTTTGAGGAGCGAGAAGCTACTTTCACCAGCTTACACAATTACGGCTAATGCATAATGCCGTTTTTAATTATCGCGCGTAGGATTGGCGTTTTCCATTTTGAATGACACCCCAAAATGACAATTGTTGTCTTTATTTTCGTATATTTTAAGGAATTTTTCGTATCTTTTGCAATTTCAGGAGATTTCGACAGGAGGGCGCGGAAAATCTGTTTTAAGTTATAAAATGGTTTAATTTAATAATTTATACACCTTGAATTAGCGCGGACCCTATGAAAGTGCGGGTTCTATGAAAGTGCGGTGCCCACTGTGGTCGCATAGGTTGCAGTGGCCTATGGCCGGCCCTGCATAATAGCTGCGTATGCTACGCCGTGGGTCAACAATAAATATTTAATTTTCTTTATGGCTCAACAGTTTGAACAAAAAGAAGTAAAGGGAAGATCACTTTTTTATTTATGCATGTCGGACTAGAGTTACCCCAAGTAACTTTAGCGTCGAAAAAAAAGTGGAGTGGAGAACAAGTAATCTACTTTGTACTCACCCGTCACTAAATTTCAGGGCCGGACTCAATCGATGTAGGGCTAATGCAAACGGATTTGGCGGGACCAAGTTTGGGTAGGGATACTGATAATTAGTGAAAATTAGGAATTTTTATTAGAAAATAAATTCGTCTTTGCATTTTATTCATTCTTTACTACCTACAGAATTACTTTACGAGCTTTGCGAGTAGCGAATCCATAAAGTATATCATAAAAAAATTATTACCTAAATAGATCACGCTTAATTGTAAGAATTACCAAATGTTTCAACCTATCTTCGAGAAATTTTGTCCTCAAGTTTGAGGCGCGAGAAGCTTCGTTCACCAAATTCAACAATTACGGGTTTAGCATAATGCCGTTTTTTTTCATCGCGCGTAGGATTGGCGTTTTCCATTTTGAATGACACCCCAAAATGGTATTTTTGGGGTCTTTATATTTCAGGAACTTTTTTTTTAGTTTTCATACGATTTTAATAATTTTCGGAGATTTCCATGACTTTTTCGTATATTTTCCAATTTCAGGAGATTTCCAGGAGATCCTGGTGAACCGTCAGAAGGCTGCGGGAATTCTGTTATAAGTTATAAAGTGGTTTAATATAATAATTTACTGCTAGAATTAGCGCGGGTCCTTTGAAAGTGCGGGGCCCACTGCGGTCGCATAGGTTGCATTGGTCTAAGGCCGACCCTGCAAAATAACGGCGTATGCTACGCCGTGGGCCTACTATAATGAATAGTTGTAAAAGTGGTATGAAAAAAAACAACTGCTTGCATATGTGATTTTAAAAAATTAGATTTTTTTCTTTCAGAAAAGAAAAATATAGCCGTTGCATCAGAACTTTCAATCAAAAGATCTAAAATATTATGATGTCGGATTTTCACTATCTGTTCTAGTTTACGAGATCTAAACGGGACGACGGATGGACAGACATTCTACACAAAACTAATAGCGTCTTTTCCCCTTTTGGGGGCCGCTGAAAGGCCTAGATAATCTATCAATAGACTAAAAGCAACATTAAATTTAAAAGTAGATTATTTTTAATATTTGATAACATTGCTTGTTTGTTTTACATGTTTGTTTTACATGTTTCGGATGTTCCTTCAGAATTGAAGATAGTTTAATTCCTAGTCCAAACCTCCCACAGGACGACGGGGTATGGGAGCGGGCAGGGTTTGAGCCCGGGACCATCGATAAATCCAAACAGTCCAGCGCACAAACCGCACGACATCTGGAAATAAAAAATCTACAACTTAAGTCTACTTTTAGATCTAGAAATTGAGTTTGTAGATCTTGATCTAGTCTATATAAAATGTGTTTTTTTTTAAATGTTTCCCACGTTTCGGATGTTTCTTCAGAGTTGAAGATAATTTACTTCCTAGGCCAAACATCCCTCAGGACGACGGGGTATGGGAGTTGGAACGGTTTGAACCCGGGACCACCGATAAGCCCGATCGACAGTCCAGCGGCAAAACGCACAACCAGGCAGCCATCCAATATAATTCTAAACTAGACATAGAAATTATATATTTAGAATCTACAATGATTTTAATTACCATATAAATCTAGATCTAGTGTGACAAATGTAAATCCAGTGTAAAAAATCCAGTTATAGTGTAAAAAATTGAGATCTTGTGTAAAAAAAATCTAGATTATATATCAATCTAGCTAGCATGTCTTTTTTAATACCAGAAAGTTTACGAGGTTTAATAAACATTAATGCACCGATTATTTATAGCATTTCATTCCATGTGACATCAAAGGAAAAAAATCCACTACGTCACTCGGCCTAGTTAGACTAAAAATGTCTTTATTAACACGAGAGAGCTGACGAGGGTTAAAAAGACATTGGTGCACCGAGTTCTTAAAGCATTTCATTTAAAGAATTCATTCCATAAGAATTCATTCCATATGACTTCAAAGGGAAAAAATTGCATACGTCATACTACCTAGTTAGACAAAAAATGTCTTTATTAACACGAGAGAGCTGACTAGGGTTCATAGACATTGGTGCACAGAGTTCTTATAGCATTTCATTTAAAGGATAAAAGCAGCAATTTTTTACGATTTGTCTGTCAGTCTGTCTGTTCGTCAACTTATTATCTTTTAAAAATGTATAAAAACTATTGAAAATTTGATTAACCTTTAATTTTTCTTCCGAAATTTCGCAATAGTTTCTAATTGTGTATAATAGATTGTTACGGATGTTTATATATATGCGAGAATGAGAGAGAGTGTGAGAAAGAATGAGAGAGAGAGTGTGTAAGAGTTTGAGAGTGAGAGTAAGAGTAAAGAGAGAGAGTGAGAGTGAGAGAGAGTAAAAGAGTAAGATTGAGAGAGAGAGTGAACGAGAGTGTGCGAGAGAGAGAGCGAGTGAGTGATTGTGGTTACATTTTTATACCATACTATGGTTTTAAGAAGTTGTTTTTCTAAAAAATAAGGAACATAATATTAACTATTATTAGATTTTCTAATGTTTTATCTAGAAAATTAAATATAGTGTAAGACAGAAGTGCAATTTTTAACAAATGCAGTTAAAATTTGTTTAATAAAAATCCGAAAGAACCTATTTTTAGCAAATGAGTTTTCGCGACCGGTTACCAACAAAACTATTTGTTTTATTTATCAGAAGAGGGATTTCAAACAGTTATTTCGGATTTGGCGTTGGTAGAGTTTTCATTAAAAAATTCGGAACGATTTTGGCGATGATTTGTAAGAAAATTAAAGTAATGTAGATCGATTTCTTTTTCTAAACAAAATCCAGAACATTCTTTAACGATAAAAAGTCTTTTGGAATGTTTCTGCAAGAAAATTAAATTAAAATAAGTCTAAAAAAGTAACCGTTTCTAGTAAATACTTTCTTATTTTAAAATCCTGAGCAACCTATTGTCGATATTTTTAAAAAAGTCATTTGACATAACTTTGTTTTAATTTAAAAAACGGAGCCATTAGATATCTATAAATAAACTATAGTGACGTATTGTCCAAGAATATAAGTATATTATAAGTCAACTAGTCGACCGGCGACGTAGCATACGCCGCTATTTTGCAGGGCCGGCCTTAGGCCAGTGCAGCCTATGCAACCACAGTGGGCCCCGCGCTTTTATAGGACCCGCACTTTCATAGGACCCGAGCTAATTCAAGGTGTATAAATTATTAAATTAAATTTATTTTATAACTTAAAACAGATTTCCCGCGCACTGCTGTGGATTTACCAGGAGCTCCTGGAAATCTCCTGAAATTGCAAAAGATACGAAAAAGTCCTTAAAATATATGGAATAAATAGACAAAAATTGTCATTTTGGGGTGTCATTCAATATGGAAAACGCCAACCCTACGCGCGATAAATAAAAAAGGCATTATGCATTAGCCGTAATTGTGTAAGCAACATCACATCACATGACAGCCTTTATGGATTGCGGTACTAACCGGTACTATTTACCCAAGTGGTCAGCACACATAACGGCATAGTTCGCTATAATACCGCAAAAAAAAGTTGTATACAGGCATTATTTCTAAGAGGAAAGATTGGTTAATAATGCAATATCTATTAGAACAAGATAGGTTGCATCAAATAGATAATTATATTATTTCAAAAATGAGCAAATGTTACATCGAAAAAAGAAAAAGATGAATAGGCATATAGATTTAAATTTACCACTTTGGAATGTGTTAATAAAACTATGAAATTATCATCCATGAAGACGGTATAAATGTAGGTAAAAAAAACAACAGGTTTTTTTTTAAGGCAGGTTTTAAATATGAAAAAAAGTCAATATTTAGAATTAGCTGTACCATTTTTTCCTAATCAAACTTTTATTTCAATATGCCTTCAGGCGTTACTTTGTTTCATTTCTATACTATTTATTTTTTAGTCATTTTTAAACTTTTTCAATATTTTTTGTTTGTTTTTCAGACAAGAACTCTCACTGGAATTTTGTTTTTAATGTGACTGCCACTTACAGAACTGATTCCGAAATATTTGTGCCTTATGCCAGATTGATCTTTCAGCCAACGCCAAAAGGAAAACGTCCTAATTATTGCAAGTACATTTGTATAATTGAAGTTAAACATGTTCTTAATCTCAGCCACACTTATCACTTCTGTGTACACAGCTTTGTCACGGTGTAATCTGGTGAGATATTTCAATCTGAATGGGACATAACTATTTAAGTATTCAGGCCAACTTTCAGATACCATCATTTCTTGTCAAATCAACATGATTGCTTTTCTTTATATTAGCTCAGTCAGCCTCAGTCTGCGCTTAATTAAATATCACAACTTACTTCATACTTAAAAATATTTCCTCTTTTAGTTTATTAACTTTCTCGTTCTAAATCTCAAACGTGTGTACGAGTATTTCCTTCCTACACGCTAAGTACACAACTTACATCATTAGTGACATAAAAATTTATATTGAAAAAGAAAAACATTTTTAAACTTTGGTTTGACCCTCTACATTACAACGTACAGGCTGACTGGATCGATGAAATCCAAACTACAAACAACCAAATACCAGAAATGCCTGATGAGGATTTCACAGCCGAGGAAGTCTCAGCAGCTATATCAAAAACTCACAACTGGACTGCCCCCGGCCCGGACAATATACACAATTTTTGGCTGAAAAAACTTACAGCCATACATGTACCACTAACATCAAATTTTAACGAGTTAATATCAGAACCGTCTTCAATGCTGATAGAACTCACTGAAGGGAGAACATCTCTCCTCCCCAAAAAAGGGGATGCGAACCAACCATCAAACTATCGCCCTATCACTTGTCTGTCAGTGGTGTATAAACTATTAACTTCACTATTAAAAAGTAAAATGTATAAATTTTGCTCTGCCCATAAGCTACTAGCAGAGGAACAACAAGGTTGCATTGAAGAGTCGATGGGCTGTAAATTACAGCTAACTATAGATGGTATAATATTGCACCAAGCTAATAGAAGAAAAAGAAACTTACACATGTGCTACATCGACAACAAAAAAGCATTCGATTCAGTTCCGCATGATTGGCTGTTGAAAACCCTGGAAATTGATAGAATCAACCAAAGAATAAAACAACTACTGAAAGTCTGTATGGATAATTGGAAGTCTACATCTTAATCGTGATAAACTTGGTTCTGTGCACATATGAAGGGGTATATACCAGGGTGACTCTCTATCTCCGCTCTGGTTCTGCCTAGCTATTAACCCACTATCTAAATTACTCCATGGCACTACAAACGCTTTTAGGGTTGACACTAAATGTACAAAGTCTGTGTCTCACCTGTTATACATGGATGATTAAAAGCTATATGCAGAGAACGAGCAAAAGTTACACACCTTCATTAAAACGGTAAAACGCTTTAGTGACGATATCTGCATGTCTTTTGGCTTGGATAAGTGTGGTATCTTAAGCATATAAAAGGGCAAGGCAGCCAACACCAACATTGCATTTGAAGGCATCGAAGAATTGAACTCTGCATATCTTTATAAATATCTTGGAATAAACCAGAATGCCAAGATAAACCATAAAAAAGAGTACTTTCTTGACAAATACAAGCTGAGAGCAAATAAAATTCTCAACACAAAACTTTCTGACAGTAACCTCATCACGGCAATAAATAGCTGGCCGTCCCAGTGCTCCTCTACACATTCGGTGTCATCAAATGGACAGATACATGACCTACATGACATTGACAGACTCACGAGGAAATTATTAACCAAATTCCGATGTTTACACCCCAAGTCCTCCACCATAAGGCTATACCTGCCCCGGAAAGAGGGAGGCCGTGGATCGCAGAACATCTTCAAACTGTGTAAGACGCAAGTTTCCAAAATACGATCAAAACTGCACGCCTCCAGCAATGAACTAGTTTCCTTCCTACGCAAATATGACTATGATGCAACCCCTCTGAACCTAAACAATGTTAATGTTAATGTCGGTTTGGACGACGTCGGGCATGAGATTCGCCATTGGGAAGAAAAAACACTCAACGGAAAATTCCCGGCTTTATTACATGGGGACAACATTGACAAGGCTGCTTCCTTAGCATGGCTAAAAGCAGGTCATCTCTACCCTGAAACAGAAGGCTTTGTCACAGCAATAGAGGACAGAGTAATTAGAACAAAAAATTACGAAAAACATATCCTGAAACTCAATATTGTTGACAAATGCCGAAAATGTGAATGTGGGTGAGTCAATTGAACACATAATGGCGGGAAGTTCAGTCCTATCGGAATCTGCCTACCTAGGTCGCCATAACCAAGTCACAAAGCTAATACACCAACACTTGGCTTTAAAACACAATTTGATCGGTAAGGATACTCCTCCATACTACAAATACTCACCACAAGAGGTTCTCGAGTTTACGGATCATCTACTGTACTGGGATAGGCCTATTTTGACTGACAAAACGGTAGATTTTCATCGCCCTGATTTGCTGCTCATCGATAAAAAAGAAAAGACCGCTACCATTATTGACATCGCTGTACCACTATCTCATAATTAAAAAAAAAAACTGAGCTGGAAAAACAACGGAAATAAGGGAACCTTGGCTTGGAGATTAAGCGTTTATGGAAATCATCTAAAATAACATATCAACCGAGGGAATAATAACAACTGACCTCACAGATACCTTCAAGACCCTTGTCATTCCTAGGAACATTCTCGTTGCCTGTCAGAGGGCAGACCTGCCTCATCACCAGAAAATTCCTCGGTGGAAACTGATAAAGGGACTACGATGAATTTTGTTTCCCTTTAACTAAAACTCGACCCTGGCTTCGCCAGAGAATGAATACTCGCTCTTTTATAATAATAATAATAAGGATTGTCTTCCAGTCCGAAGATTAGTGAGGAGTGCAGTATTTCCCAGGGCTGCGGAGCCCCAGCTGTAACCTATTTTTCCACTGCCATGACAAGCATAACCATTGTCCGTATGCGGTCGATTTAGATTTTCCTTTCGCCGTCTGCATCTGTCCTCGGCAGCGGATTTTCTTTTGGTTTCAAATGTGTATCTCGCGGCCTTTGTAAGTGACCTCCAGCTGTCTCGTTCTGAGGCCGCATGCAACCAGGTGCTCTCTTCTATGTCAGCTAAGGCAAGTTGGCGCCTAAGCTGGTCTTTGAAGCGTTTTCGTGGGGCACCTATGTTACGTCGACCACCTTTTAGCTCACCAAAAAAGACTGCCTTTGGCATACGTTCGTCTCCCATACGGGATACGTGCCCTGCCCAGCGTAACTGTCGGACCATAAGAAGTCCCTCTATACTGTCCATACCGGCGTTCGCAAGAACATCGCTGTTTGTAGTGCTGTCTTGCCACCGTATGTCCATGATGGAGCGCAAGCACAAGTAGTTTTAGTTGTTTTCTGTATAGTGTTTGATGTCTCAGATCCATATAAAACTCTCACCTGAAGGCGGCCAAAGGCGCTACTGGCCCTGGCCAGACGGTTATCAACTTCCCTTGAAAGTGAGGCGTCATTTGACACTATACTACCTAGATATGCGAAGTGGTCTACCACATTAAGGTGCTGTCCGTTTACGTTGATCCTTGGGGCTGAGTATGTTTTGTTGGGCGACTTCTGGAACATGACTTCTGTTTTCCCGAGGTTTACAGATAGACCGAAAGATGCGGCAGCGTGTGCAAATTCGTTTACCGAGTTCTGGAGGTCATGTTCATTGTGGGTTAGCATGGCGCAATCATCGGCAAAGAGAAGC
Source organism: Biomphalaria pfeifferi (assembly GCA_030265305.1). NCBI lineage: Eukaryota > Metazoa > Mollusca > Gastropoda > Planorbidae > Biomphalaria > Biomphalaria pfeifferi. The sequence goes on along the minus strand of JASAOG010000003.1, from coordinate 3,572,251 downwards.
TCCGTTATGACTATCTCCTTTGTTTTTGTATGGGATAGTAAACGTCAAAGATTGAATACATTGCCGTCTGAACGAAACCGGATATAGATGCCTTCGTGCAATCGCTGCCTCATTGGACCCAGTATTACGCCAAAGAAGATAGCGAATAGAGTAAGAGCAAGTACACAGCCCTGCTTCACGCCATTTTCTATTGGGAAGTGTTCAGACAGGTCACCATTGTGTCTGATCTGGCCTTTTTGTCCCATGTGAAACTGCTTGAGAATGGATAGGAACGTAGGTGGGCATCCCAGCCTAGCCAAAATCATCCACAAACCATCGCGGCTGACCGTGTCAAAAGCCTTGGTAAGGTCCATGAAGGCAGCGTACAGGTTTAGGTTCTGCTCTTTGCATTTTTCTTGTAATTGTCGCAGAACAAATATCATGTTCGGTGTACCTCTACCGGCTCTGAAGCAACATTGGCTCTCGTCCACTAAAGAGTGGGTTAGTCGGTCTAGCAATACTCGAGCAAAAATCTATCCTGCTACTGACAGAAGTGTAATGTCTCGATAATTGGAGCAGTTAGACTTGTCATCCTTTTTATATAGGGATATGAATATAAGGATAGATCTATATCTATATGTACATTTATGTTTATGTCTAATCATTATATCTGATACTTTTAGCTTAGAGCTTCTGTAGACCTGATTTCCACTTTTGACATTATATGATCTAGGCTTTCGAAACTACTGTTCCTGGTTTCCACTTAGAATTAAGTTGCATTCTGACTTCCGTTCCGTCTTGTAGTGGATTATGATTCTTAACTCCTTTCCTCTTGTTGTCATACTAGTTTTTTTGAGACTGTTTCTCGGAGTCAAAGTGTTACTTTACCACCTAGAGATCTGGTGTCTTAGGTGTGAGTATTTCCTAGCTCGAGGTAACAAATTTCTGTGTCGGCGTTCCATAAGTAATTGTTCTGGCGACAAATTAATATTAATATTAGTCAGTGGAGTAGTTCTGTAGTCCAATAGTGACAGAAATTTGTCTTCGCTTTTTTCAGTTTCTTCACAGCTCTTTCTGCCTCGTCATTTGAAGTCTGAAAATGAGGAATCGACATTTCATGCTCTATTCCGTATGATTTATAGAAATTCAGGAATTCTCTTGAAGCGAACCGTGGCCCACTGACTATCTGACCTTAATCTTCTAGGTATTCCATGGCATGCGAATATAATCTTTGTTGCTTCGATGATATCTGATTATTTTCCTGTGGCAGTTCTTTGACATCAATAGACTTTGAGAAGTAGTCAACTAGAAGTACATAGTTTTCCCCCTTAAAGTTAAACAGATCACACCCAACCATGCTGTAAGTAAGGTCTGGCGGTGTTGACACATTTTGATTCTGATGTTTAGCACACCTGCTACATTCCCTGACTGTCACTTTAATGTCTGCTTTCATACCTGGCCAAAACATGACTTCTCTGGCTCTATGCTTAAACTTCACTATTACTAAGTGAGACTTGTGTATCTGATTTAGCATGTATGTACGTAAGCTTGGTGGCATGACTATTCTCAGACTTTGTATATAATTCTATCCGAAGTTGATAAATGGTCTCTTGAATCCCAAGATAGCCTGAATTTAATGGGAGTCTCGCTTTTTCTTTAGCGAACCAGTCATTATTACTTTTCGAAGCATTTAACGTTCTTTGCTTGTACTGTCATGAATTTCACTGCATTTCGAATCACTTACAGAGATCATATGCACTGAATCATCAGTAAATTCACATGTCTCCGTTTCAGTATTTGGTAGATGTGCACGAGAAAGTGTATCGGAGATAAACATTTCTTTGCCTTTTCTGTAACAAACTTTCAGATCATACCACTGTAGTCTTGTTAGCATCTTCTGCATTCTCATTAGTACTGACAATAGAAAGGTTTCTTGAAGATTTGCTCCAGAGGTTTGTGATCATTATAAACTGTTACTTCTTTACCAAATATGCAGCATTGAAATTTGCTTGTACTATACACAATAGATAGCATTTCCTTATCAATTTGAGCATATCTTGTTTCTGCATCTGTGATAGCTCTTGATGCGTATGCTTAGAGTATCTTAGACGATCTTAGAGTAATTCTGCTCCCAGTCCATCTTTACTTGCATCCCATTTTATCTCTACGTTCTTGTTGACATCATAATATGCCAAAACTGGAGGGTTCGTACAAAGATGTTTCAACTCTTTTTTGTTCATGATTCCATTGAAATTTTACTTCATCTTTTAGAAGCTTTCGTATTGGAGCATCTGCTTGACTTAGATTAAGAATACATTTTGCTAGGTACTGAATTAAACCTAGAAATCTTCTGATTTCATCTTTGTCTTGAGGATCTGGCATGTCAATAATTGCCTTTATCTTTTCTGGATCTGATTTTAAACCTTTCTCTGACAAGATATCGCCCATATAATGTACTCTGTTTTGCCATATCTTGCAATTGTCATAGTTTAGCTTTAGATTGTATGTACTCCGTTAATCTTTGCATAACTTGTTTCAAAATGAGGTCATGATGCTCAATATCTCTACCAGCTACTAGAATGTCGTCCATAATTCTCTGGTAAATTTCTGGCGCTGATTTTATTTCGAAAGGTAATCATAACCATCTATATCTCCCTCGAGGTGTGTTCAATGTTGTGAGAAAAGAAGATTTTCTTTCAAGCTTTAGTTGCATAAACCCTGACTTGGCATCGAGTACTGAGAATATCTTCGAACCTGGAATGTTAGTGATGACATCTTCAATAGTTCTCATTAGGTGATGTTCCCGTCTTTATTGAGATCTTTTGGATCAATACATATTCTAACTTTGTCATTACTGATCGATACCATCATGGAGCTAACCCATTCAGTAGGTTCATATACTGGAGTAACAAATCCATCAGCTTGCATTTAAGTTTTTTTTTCTCCTTTATTGCGTAGCGCTGCTGCTAAGCGACGTGGTGGATGGATAACTCCTTTAGCATTTTCCAGTAACTGAATCTTGTATTCTCCTGGCAGTGTTCCAGTTGTTTTCAGCATTTCAGGGAGTTCTCTTTGTAACTCGTCTTCTGCCTTGGATTCTATGCTGTCTATCAGTTGTAGTAGTCCTAAACCTTCTGTTCAAAATGTTCTCTTTGCTAATGTCTACTACTTCAAACCATGCTTTCACCACTTGGATATTATTTTTCAAAGGTAGCACCACTGCTCCTACAGTCTTAATAACATGATTAGTGTAAGACTTGAGTGACTTTGCTGAATAAGCAAGTTTTACTTTGTCTTTGAGCATTTCAAACTCTTGACAAGAATGTTACATCTTGCACCAGTGTCGATACGGAAAATTACTATCTTGCCATGTACTACTAGTTTTACAGTCCACTTGTCTTCAACGACATTGACGTTCTCAATTTACCCTTTGTATACTAATATTATTTATATAATAAGGTATAATATTTTCATCACTGTGGCTGTCATCTTCTACTAGATTAACGTTGTGTCTTTTTCTGCACATTTGAAACGAGTGGTTTTTCTTTTTGCAGAAATTGCATGTGGTTCCTATTGCTGGACATTTTCCCTTTTCGTGGTTCTTGCCGCATTTACTACATAATTTATCTGAGTTGTCTTCAACATTAGACTTCTGCTTGAGTACATTGTGTAACTGTCTCTTGATTGTTAGAACTAAACATTTTCAATTGGCTTGGCGACATCTCATATTGTTGTCCAATTTCTATAGCAAAACAATCTAGTTTTTAAGAGGGAAGACATATAAGGAACTCATTTAGTACATGAACACAACACTGACGCTCTAGTGTGCAAATGTACATATAATATCAATATGTTACATATATGTAACTATAAGAAGTAGATGATTATGTATAAATGTGATTGTTAGATTATTTTTTATTTATTTTATGTAGATCTAGATCTAGAATCCAAGAAATATGAATGCCATAGTAGCCTAGTTAATGACTAAGCACTTTAAACTCGTTTTGACCTACATTAACTTAATCCGAAAGAAAGGCATGTAATAAAAGCTAAGAGGCCTTATTTAGCTGTTTTAAATTTTAAATTAGATTCATTTGTTAAAATTAGGTACAATACATCTACTTTTACTCAACATTCTCGAATGGAATGGAAGGGCACAATAAGCTTATTAATTAAGCATTTTATGTAAATATTGCTGTAACTCTGCCTACAGCGAGCCCAAAGAACCTCAACGAAAGTGATAGATAAAAACAGAATTTACAAATAGACTAATAGTCGGATAACAATTACACATTCGAATAAAAACAACACTTGTTTACATCAGCCATCTTTTGACTTCCACACTTATTTCCTGTCTCTGTTCCGTGTCTCCTGGTGCGCAGTCTCACACCTAATGACAACGTGCAATGTAGAGAGTCATAACAATATATTGAATATCTCCCGAATATTTTGACTTTTTCAAAGTCAAATCATATTGGCATCATTGTTCACAAGCTATAGATGTGTTTACACTGTAGTTGTATAAAGTGAAAATAAAGACTTAAAATTAAACCAAATATGTAGTTGTAAAATGCTTTTAAAAACACATTGGAAAGTAAAGTGTATTATGTATGAAGTTTATTAGTTCAATAATACGCCTTTAATATTTGCGCGATATATCTGAAGTTAATTTCATTTGTATCACTACTCAGCGCATGTAAAGTGCTCGCTATATTTTGGAGTTGTAAACATGGCTAAAGCTATACGTATTTATAGCGAACGAATTTATGTAAAATGTTTTTGAAAAACAAATTTGATGGTTAATTTTATTAAATAATGAAATAAATAGAAAATACTTTATAATGTGTAAAAGTAAAAATCTATCTTTGCGAACAGTAGCTATATCGTCTTAGAATTAGATCTACATTTACACATTTAGCCTTCGGTAGATCTTCTGTTCTGGCCTTTCGGTATTGTCTAATGAAAGATGCGCGGAATAACATGAATGTAGCTATGAAAATGTACATCTAGAAGTCTAAATTCGCAGCTATCAGGAACAAATGTATATTAAAAATGCTTTTTAAACAATAAATTGAGGGTTAATTTTATTTAATAATGAAATGAACGGACTATATTTTGTATTTTCATCTGTTAAAGTAAAACTTTTTTTGCAAAGTGTAGTTCTTAGAATTAGAACTAGAAGTAACCGTCGTGAGATTGTTTGCTCTGCTCTCGGCCTTGTCTTGTGTAGATATGGCTATTTGACCTAGATCGATGAAATTGTTATACTTTCATAGAGATGATCAACTTTTTAAACGTTTGTTTTACGTCTATGTTGACATATGTTACTTTTACTCTAAGTATCCAAACAACTTTCTGCCAACTTTTTATCCAGGGTCACCCCTAAATATTTGGGCGTATTTTTGCAATTGAGTTGCAGCTCACCGAGGTGTCTGCCTCCTCTTTTCCTCAGTCTGCCTTCATTGATCATCAATCTGTATCCTTATCTCTAAAATCTCACTACATCCTAGACAAGTCCGTTTGCTGTGGACTGCGACGGGTAAGGGGGGATAAAGAGATCCTGGTGTTTGAGTGGTGGCTATCTGAGGATAAACCACCACAACACAATACTTTGGCTCCAAGTTACCCTAGACCTGAGGCCCAGATGACCCGCTCTGGGTCAACCGGCTGGTCATGCCGAACTAACAAAAATGAGGAGGCCACAAAAAGCTGTACTACCTGGCCATCATTTTTGGTTGTCAGGTGCACAGAGGAGGGGAAAAGCCTGACAAAGCTGAGCCCTTTCCTTATCTATAAGAGACTCAAGTCAGTAGTGGGAGAGCCCAAGAGTGTGTCTAAGCTACACAAATCAATGGAACTTCTTGTAGAAGTAGATGGAAAGACACACTCTGATGGGCTTTTAAGATACAGAAGACTCTGTGATCTCCAAGTGGAAGTCATGCCACACAAGTCTGAACACCAGCAGAGGTGTAATCAGCTCTAGGGTCCTACTGGAATGTTCCGAGAAGGAAATGGTGGAGGGCATTGAAGGAGTCACCCTTGCCCGGCGTATTACCAGGCGCAAGGATGGTGAGGAGGTCAAAACCGCCACTATTATCCTCACATTCGGAACTAGGACACCGCCAGAGTATGTAAAGGCAAGGTACCTACGAGTTCCAGTGAGGCCCTACATACCTAACCTCATGAGGTTCTTCAAGTGCCAGGGTTATGGACACGGCGCGGCAGTCTGCAAGAGGAACACTGTGTGTGCCAGATGTGCTGGATAGGGTCATAAGGACAAGGGCTGCACAGCTCAGTTCAAATGCCCAAACTGCCACTCAGCCTACTCCAAGGACTGCCCTGTGTGGAAACAGGAGGTTGCCGTGCAGAAGTACAAGGCAAGAAATGGATGTACCTTCAGCCAGGCGAAATCGGCTGTATTGGCCCTACCAATGGGCCAATTTGGCCTGACAAAGACCTACGCCCGGGCTGTTGCTAAGATAGGAAGATCCATAGCCACACAGACGGACACATTGACTCCACCACCCCCTCCTCCTCCTCCTGAACTATTTATACACAAAAAGAATATCCCTGTCGTGAAAACTACAAAATTTTAGGCCTCACCCTAGATTCCAAATTTAGTCTTCTCCCCACATTAAGGAACTTAAGAAGAAATGCCAAAAGTCATTAAACATATTTAGATTACTTATCCATACGGACTGGGGAGCTGACAGAGATACCTTGCTGCTGCTATATCGGAGTCTAATTCGATCCAAGCTAGACTACGGATCCATAATATATGGAGCAGCAAGAAAGTCGTACCTAAAAATACTGGAAGCAATACAACAAGCTGCCCTGCATATCTGTCTCGGCGCGTTTCGTACATCAACTATCCCAAGTCTCCATGTGGAGGCTGGAGAACTCCCCATGGATATAAGAATGAAAAAGCTTGCAATGCAGTATATAGTCAAGCTAAAATCCAACCCCACGAACCCTGCTTTCGACTCCATATTTAACCCCACAGAGGTAGAATTTTACAATCGAAGGCCTAACGTCATACAGCCATTGGGCCTTCGAATGAGAGAACCCATTTAAAATTTAGCCCCACCCATTGACCAAATCTCTAATATAGAAGCCCCTCAGAATCCTCCTTGGCTAAAGAATAAACCCAAATTAAATTTATCCCTCCTTAATTTCAAAAAAGAAAATACAGATTCAAGCATACTACAATTCCACTTTAGGGAACTGCAGGAGAGCTATGGAGATAGTGGCACCATCTACACAGACGCATCCAAAATGGATGGAAAGATCGCCTGTATCTGTTCCTTTCGGAACAAAACAATCTCCCGTAGACTCCCCGATGGCTGCTCCATCTTTATGGCCGAATAGCATGCAATATTGCTTGCACTTATGGCTGTCAAAGCATCAGAAAGAAGGAAATTTATAATCTGCTCCGACTCCAAATCTGCATTGTAAGCTTTGGGGCGGATGAAGACTGACATTCCATTGGTACATAAGAGCCTGAAGCTGTTGGTCCAAATAACAGCCGACCATAGGGATTTCACCTTCATCTGGGTCCCCTCCCATGTTGGCATTGAGGGAAACGAAGCCGCAGACAGAGAAGCAAAGAGAGCCCTAAATCATGCGATGTCAGGAACCCAAATTCCCTGCTCGGACCTGAGACAAAGTATTGCCTCTGCCACCTATCAAGAGTGGCAGAACCGATGGGAGGCTGAGACTCACAATAAACTCTGGCAGATTGTGGCGGATGTCAGGTGGCGGTCCACATCTAAGGGTATGACAAGGCGTGGTAGCACGACCATGTCCAGACTTGGATTGGCCACACCTACATTACGCACTTTTTTGTGCTGAAGAGAGACGAGCCCCCACTTTGTGAGTACTGTGACTCTCGCCTCACCGTGGAACATATCCTCGTTGATTGACCCAGATACCAGGATGACAGGGAGAAATATTTTAGAGCCACTAACTTAAAAACACTATTTGATAATGTCGACCCTGGGAAGGTTCTGGGCTTTATCCGGGAAGTGGTGTTATCTACGAAGATCTGATTTATGAATTTGTGAACATGTACTATTTACATTAGATTTTTACCAAATAATTAAATTTTTATTACCTTTACTATTTTAACTGTGAATAGACCTTGATTTTAATGATTTGACTGTATAGAATTTGGCCCTTGTTGTTTAGAGAGAGAGTAGTCCTTAAGGGACTGCAGGCACGACATAGCCTAAATTGTGCCTAAAATCAAAATCAAATCAAAATTGAGAAAAGACTAGATGTGGCTCAACAAAAATGGCTGAGACGAATTTAGGGAGTCAGTTACACAGATCGGGTCTCAAACAAGGAAATCCTATGCCGAACTGGGAGTCGAACACTTAGCGAGGTTGTGACAGCGTCGCTTGAGGTTTGCGGACAGGTTCTCCGACAAAATGAACTACGCATACCAAGACACGGAGGCCAATACGAGGAAAGCGCAAACAGGGACGTCCTCGTATAACTTGGCGCCACACCTTCATGGAGGACCTCAGAACAGTGGACACCAGTTGGGAGGAGGCTTCAAACATTGCCAGTGACAGATTTTTGTGAAGACAGCTTGCTGCCCAATACGCCGAACGGTGCGAGAGACCTAATTCAAAGTAAGTCTGCTGCAGGCGCTGCAGAAATTTCAAAAAAAAACTTAACGCAACAGCTGCTTCATGCTATATGATGATTGACAAGCGGTGCATTGTAATCCAGCAACTTTTTTTAAAAAGAATTGTAAATGCTCAAAACGTATGTGTTGCTTTTTGCAACAGCAAAGAGGTCACTCCAACTTCTAAGGCTATGTTTATGGCTTTAAGTTTATGGGGAGTCACATTTTCTTGAGCCTTAACGAATATATAGGTTAAGAAAAGGAGAACATTTGAGCCCTATTTTATGTTCTATATTTTTAAATGATTAACATTCATACTTAAAAAAAAGGTTCACAAGGGATGAACCCCCAAATTGATGACAATACATTAAAGTTGTTCACATTACTCTACGCAGATGTTATGCAATTTTAGCTACTTCAGCAAAACATTTATAGCTAAATCTAAATATTTACAATAACTACTGTAAGAAAAAATGATGATAAGACTAAAAAAATGGTAACATGGAATTTTTGTCAAAAGTAGATCTAAAAATACTATAAAAAATTCAGTGTATTCATAAAGTTGATTCTTTGCCTTTTTTCAGAAGTTAAATCCTGCTATTAAATTTAATATTGGAATTTTAATATTTAACTTTATGACATTATTGATGTCAGGAGGGTTTTGTTCCCGGGCTCATCTAGGGTATGATGTACTTCGCCGGGCTCCCCACCTGAACAGTATTTTACCGGGGTTGTAATTTAGCGTTGGCTCGTCTGCCTGGGCTCCCCTAACAGTCTAGCAATCAATTTATTCAATGAATATTCAGGAACGAATAAACCAAATATTAACGTATACTGGTGAATAACAATATTGCATATAACAACAAATGTTTAATGGATAAATGATATGATGATATCATTACGAATAAATATCAATAGCATTTACAAGGCAATTACAAATTACATTCAAAGGAACTATAGCACACCTTAATCTCAGTGCCATAGTCGATCAGGGCTCACAAAGCCTACAACTCAGACTCGAGTCCCAAGCTTGCTAAGTTCTTAAACCTTACATGTCCAATACCCATGGACTTCCCATTTGCCTCTAATACCTCCACAAAACCAAACAAACCAAACTCCCTAAATCTACCCTTAAGCCTTTGCCAGTTAAATTTGAATTGCAAATTCCTAATAGTAACTGTATAGCGATCCGGCCTTAACTTATACCGATTGCGACCTTCCGAATCGCGACGACCCTCTAGTCATCTATGTCTAGATCGCTGGTCTTGGTCATTAATACTATCATTGGGATTTACATCCTCAACATCAGTCTCATTATTTTGGGCAACAAATTCATTAGGGCACTCAACTGATTTATGAACTTGCTCCCCACAACTGAAACAAACAATTACCTTCCTTTTAACCCCTGGACTCTGTTAAATCACAGGCTCACAACATGCTGCTGCCACATACACAGTTTCTTCTTTACTAATTGATACATTCGAATCAGCTACCTTAAAACCTTCGATTACCTCAAGCATGTCCTCTACCGTACTCTGTTTGTTTAAAACAAGCTGCCTGTACACTTCACTTGATACACTTTCAAGGATTCTGTTTTTGATAAGGAGATCTTTGATCTGTTCTACTGTCTTTCCTACCTCAGCCATTTTGCACCAGTTGTCCAGTGCGGTCCTCAACTCGGTCACATACCAACGGAAGTCATTCTGCCGTAGTTTGACCCGATGGAACCTTTTGCGGCATGTCTCCGCCATAGTCGATCAGGGCTCACAACGCCCCACCCCAACGCCACGGGCAATAGTCAAATACCAAGCCTACAACTCAGACTCGACTCCCAAGCCTGCGTCCCTAGATAAGAAAAATACACACTCTTTTGATACTGCCATTCACACGATTATAAAAGAAACGATTTTAGATCTACGACATTCAGACGGCAGTCAAATAAACAAACTTACCCAATACTGGGGCAAGAAAACCACACAGAGAACTCCATCTCAGGGCAAAACAAGAGAGCAATGACACCAATAAAGCGCATCCTTAGAAACTAAAACTAACAAAACCTTATGGTGCACAAAAGAAATACCAAGCAAGATGCGCACTACAAATGACATCATTATTCTCATATTGTGTGTTGCTACTTTGATGGCTTGAATTGTACGGTTAGATAACCATCTCACTGTTTGTGAATCGCATGATGTGATAGTTGGGGTATTGTTTTTTATTATGATTGTTATAATCTGTATGGCCTCCTTCAATCGTGAAGCGAATCATGAGATGAAATGAGATGAATGCCTGGGCATTAACTGTGGTCTGAACGATATCGCCCACACATCATTTCCCCCTCTCCACGCAGCTGATGTATACAAAGGAACGGCAGAGCCGATACAATTGGGGTCAGCGGCGTCGCAGAACAGGGTGTAGCACTGGGTGCTGCAAACTGCCTTAGGGTCGCAAGCTCCTGATTTTCTCTCAGGGTTGACTTCAAAAGCATTTCCCATATTTGGGTATAGCTGCAAAGCAACAGAGGTTTGAATTCAGAATTTTCCTTCTGCTAGATGGCTTGCCAGCCATAGCTAATGAGCCCCTCCTGCCCGAAGCTTACTGGTTAAGGCTCCAGTTACTCTGCTTTGCCCCATTTTCCTGTTAGTGTTATCATAATTTATATTACCATTTACATTATTATTACTTTTAATTTGCTTCCATGTTTATTTTGTGTAATGTAACGTTTCTCACTATCCAGGCTCTCTGCAAACTGCCCCACACAACATTACCAACTTAAAGAACTTGACAACCGAGGGCTCCAAAATAACGTAAAGTTTAATGTCCAAAAAATCACAGACAATTCTGTACAATTGGAAACCCGTCACACACACTGTACAAATATTGTTCAGGACTGACTTCATACAGTGGGATCGCTGTGTCGGGCTCGATCGCAGATCAAGAGCAAGACGCCGTCTCATACCATTGAGGTTTCTTGACTACTTGACAGTACTCCGCACCGAATCGTCGTAATGCCCTTACAGAACAACACCGCTGAACCAAGTAGTGAACCGGACTGTAGTGAACATGGACTGTATTGAGCCGTCTGTGAGAACCTCCACTGTTTATATATGGATTATATAAATAGACTAGTCGACCCACGGCGTAGCATACATACTAATTCTAGGTGTAAATTATTAAATTAAGCCATTTTACAACTCCCGCAGCTTCCTGATTTACCAGGAGCTCCTTGAAATCTCCTGAAAGTGCGAAATATACGAAAAAGTCATGGAAAGCTCCGGAAATTATTAAAAACTTTAAAAACTCAAACAAAAAAAAAATCTCCTGAAATATATAGATAAAAAATTATCCTTTTGGGGTTTCATTCAAAATGGAAGACGCCAATCCTACGCGCGATGAAAAAAATGCATTAAGCAATACCCGTCATTGTAGATTCTAGTAACAGAAGTGCTCGCGCCTCAAACTAATGAAGAATTACTTGAGGTCAACAATTCTCGAAGATAGATTGAAACATTTGGTAATTCTTGCTATTGGGCGTGATCTATGTAGGAAACAGAATTTTTATGATATACTGTATGGCTTCGCTACACGCAATGCTCTAAAGTAGTTCTGTACGAAGAAAAGAATGAATACAATGCAAAGATAAATTTATTTTCTAATACAAACTCTTAAATTTCACTTATTATCCGTATCCCTACCCAAACTTGGCCTCGCAAAATCCGTTTCCATAGAGCCCCTCAACGGATGAGTCCGGCCCTGCTATTTAGTGACTAAAACTACGTGGGGTAGAAATAAAAAGGAGTGATCTTTCCATACTTAGGTCCGGCCCTGCTATTTTGTGACGGGAGAATACTAATTGTCCTCCCCTCTCTATCTTTTTTTTTTCGTAGGGTAACTCTAGTCCGTCCGACTTGCAGAAATAAAAGACTGATCTTTCCTTTACGTGGTGTCCAAACTCTTGAGCCATGAAGAGAATTATATATATAGATAATCTAAGGCATTTTACTTTTTGTGTGAGTATCAAACTCTCTTAAATTATATTATGACTGTCCTACTCCCAGGATAAAACCCAGTTCTTTCTAAATAACGTAATAAGAATCTATTATATATATATATATATATATATATATATATATATATATATATATATATATATATATATGCAATAGAGTCTTATTACCTTATTAACATTCTTTAAAATGTTAATACATGAATTATAAACTTATTCTAACACTTACAGTATCCTGTATAGCTGTTTATAGCTGTTAACGTTCCTTCTGTGCTTGTATGGAGAAAGTGGTCCTCGCTGGTTTAATGGCACGACATGGCCTAAATTCTGCCGATGTGCCATAAAACTTTACTACCTAAATTCTGACGATGTGCCATAAAACTTTTCAACCTAAACATGGATTTAATGTATCACAAACATCTATTGATGGTTTCTTGAGATTCTTTATTGATTATAGATTACTTTTATAGGGGTTTATGGTCAGTTTAGACCAAAAGCTCGTTGCCACTTTACAGGTATGACATCATGACGTCATTTAATTCAATTGTTTCATTTCTCTTACTCTAGTGGAAATTGCTCAAAAGAAAACAAAGTGGATTGCTTGGTTTGTGAGTAACTGTAGAACTCCTTCAAGAAGGCATGAATATGTTCAGCAAATGCAGGTATGGTATTTTTTTTCAAAAGTAAATGTTTGCAATATAGATAAAGCATATTACAACCTGAAAACATTTATTGACATTTGTATTTTCTCAGAAAGTCATAGATGTTGACATATATGGTGGATGTGGCAAGCCTTGCTCTCAAGGTGGCTCTGTCTGCACCGAAGACTTCCCTGCTCAGTACAGATTTTATCTCTCCTTTGAGAACTCTTTATGTACAGACTACATAACTGAAAAGTTTTTTAAGCTGTTTACTCCTAATGCTCACGTGATTCCAGTAGTGAGAGGTGGACTTGATTATAATAAACATCTACCAAATTACACATTTATCAATGCTTCTGACTTTAAAAGTGCTACTGATTTAGCTAAGTTTTTGAAACAGCTCGGCAATGATCCTGCAGCTTTTAGCAGATATTTAGAACATAAAGATATGTATAGAATGAAAGAGAAATCAGGAATAGATAACATTGGTTGTAAAAGTTGCCAATATTTACATACCAGGAAACAAGATCAAGAGGCAAAAGTCTACGATATGAAAGACTGGATGGGAGATAATCGTTGTTATGAGGCTAACGATTTATAATCAATTTTGCGAAATGTTTATTTCCTTCCGATACTTGAAAATTCTAGCTGTCAGCATTTGGTGTGGAATGCAATATGTTTATATAACAGAGCTAGTTTACTTACATAAGTTAAATAATGTTTCAGAACTGACACTTCCTCGTTTTGATTGTATCTTTATTCTGTTTGAAGATTTGTACATAGATGTTGCAGATATATTAATATGTGTGGATCCTCTATTGCTTAGTTTGCGGCATCTCTTGCTATGTTTGCGGCATCTCTTGCTATGTTTGCGGCATCTCTTGCTAAGTTTGCGGCATCTCTTGCTAAGTCAGAGGCCCAATGAAATTTAATAACCTTCTTTACAATTTTGCTAATTACCAGCTCTCCCCCCCCCCCCCCTCATTTAGACCAGTATGCTAAAATAGCATTGAAATCAATTAAACAATAATGAAACAACTCCTAACGTATCCGTAGTAGATACCAGAAATACTCTTAACTTCTGTAGAATTTCAAATCACTATCAGCAGACACAATGAGAAGAAACTACTATTAGATGGATTAGATGAAACTTTGATTTATCGCCACCAAGATCTGTGTTTTTCATTTTACTTTCTGGTTGAAACGATATATTCTTGCTCACAGATTTGGTTCAGTTACTGCTTATTGTGTCGGCTGAGTAAACACAGAAGAGCTCTCTAAGTTAGATTTAGAGTACTGAATAAGTTTGCTATGTTTTAGTACAGTCACAACGTTGTTGCATAAGATCTGCACTTTAGGTCTAAATTTATTTTAATAGTCTTTTTTATGGTTGGATCAAGGTCTATGGTTAGTTCTGAACCTATTTGATCTTAAGCCTGTTTATTCTTTAGCTCAAATACTGGTCTTTCTGTTCTTTAAAGGCCTGGTCTTTTGTTTGAATACATTCTACATTTATAAGAATAAAGCAACAAAAAATACTATAAAACAATAATAACGGTATTTTTATATGTATATCTTATGCTGTATAATTGGAAGGTAACTAAACAACCAACAGAATATCTTGTTGAAAGGACATAATTTTATTTGTTATCTAATAGTTGTTTGTCATAACTTTCCTGTCTCTTCCCCACTTTCAAACCATTCATTTTTAAATATCATGCGCTATTTGTTGTCTACTAGCTTCAGTCCTAAACTGTACTACCGTGGACTGCAAGATGTTCATGAACAAGGAGTCGTTTTTTTTTCCACAATGGAGCTATATCAACTGCCTTGCGAATTGTTACCCAATACCACTAATTTCGACTCATTTCCATACTGTGAAAGATATCAATCTTCAACATCATCATCATACAAGCTTAAGCTCCTGAACAATGATTAGGCAGTAGAAGAACTTTATGAGCAAGTGTTATATGAATTATTGAAAAAGGACATCCTTTTGATACAAGGAGAGTGGAATGCCAAGGTAGGAAGCATCTACCAAACCTGGAAAGGCACATGTGGGAGATAATGTAACCTCTTAACTAATAAGCGAGTTCTGAGACTACAAGAATTTTCGAAGTTGGCTACAACGATGCCACAAACAAGTCGCGAATAACCACATGGCACAGTCCCAACGGAGAACACCACAACCAGATCGACTAGTGCAGCAGGCATCATCCATATGTCCAAAACAAGAAGTTTTCCTGGAGCTGACATTAGAAGCGGCCATGACCTTGTTATGATGACCTTTAACTTACACCTAAAAAAAAAGATAACAAAACAAGGACCTGCAAGTATAAAATTTGACCTGAAAAAGAAGACTACCAATAGCAGCCAGCCCAAAAACTCTAGGTAACAACGGACTGAATACTGTTCAGAGCTGTATAACGTTGACATCTCAGGTGATCCAGAGTTACTCAAAGCTCCTGCTGTAACCAACATTGACGAATATACTATTCCTCGCATGGAAGTAGTATCAGCGTTAAAATCCCTGAAAAATGGAAAATTAGCCGGACTTGACAACATTCCTGGTAAACTTCTACAAGCTGATGGAGAAACCATGAAATATGCGCTTTTTAAGGTTTGCAACAAGATCACTCAACATCATCCTTCCAAGAAAGAGATTTATAAAGTCAGCCTCAAAAGCCATTCCAGGAAAGTCACACTAAACCGGCTAAAGCTGAAAGCAGGCAAAATTGTATCAGAAGAACAAGCGGGTTTTAGACAAGGCCGAAGCACAGAACAAATCCTAAACCTTAGGATATAGTGTGCGAGAAATATCTTCAAAATATTTATTTTAATGTTTTATTTGATTTCAAGAAAGCTTTCGACAGAGCTAGTAGGGCTCTGAGCGACAATGCAAACGTACAATATAAATAAAATAAAATAAAAAAGAAATTCGGAACCTCTATAATCAGTTCACTAGTGCGGTATACTTCAACAATAACTCTAGGGATTAGTTTCAAATCAAAGTGGAAGTGATACAAGGCTGCCTACTCTCGATAATGGAAAAAAACTCTTCGAGATTACGAAGCTACTGTATGCATTGGCGGAAAAAGAATGACTAAATTGAGAAATAGTCTGGCAGGGAGTGAAGAACAGCTAGCTGACTAGGTGACTTTAGCATTTGGTATGCAAATCAATGCCGAAAAAAAAATATAATAGCCTATAGGGATTTAAAAGAGGCATTAGAGCATTGGAGACAAAAAGCTGACAAGTGTCAGTAGTTTTAAATACCTTAGAGCTCTAAATGGGCCTTTATCGTTTCAGATGGAATCAAACTTGAACTACTAGCCAGAATTGTGTAGTCCAAAGCAGCACTTGCAAAACTTAAAATAATCTGGAAAGAAAAAACATATAGCCCTTAGACATTATAATCAGACTAATGCGCTCCTTGGTCATGGCCACATTCTTGTATGTTTGCGAATGTAGGATGCTAAATGCAGAACTCTAGAGGAGGATCCTAGCAATAGAACTGAGATGCTATAGCTGAATCCTAGGTTTCACCTATAAAGACCCCATCAAAAATGAAGAGATTACAAACAGAATCACAACAGCAATGGCCTGTTAACCGCTGTAAAAAAAATTAAAACACAAGCTGAAATTTTATAGCCATAGCAAAAAGGTGCTCGGGAAAGCAAAGAAATCCTACAAAGTGGACGGGCCTGTCATTGAAAGCAAGAGACTTGACTGGTCGACGGATCGTTTGGCGCTCCAACAGTTCAACAGATTATGGGATATGTGAATGGTTTTAGAGAGCAAAAAAATATTCGACTGCTCAAAATGTGTGCAATTTTTCAAGCAACACATTAATTTGGTTTCTATTATAAATGGTATTAGTTTAAAAAAGAAATCCTCAAATTCGATTAATACAAAAATTATTCTGTGAACTTTAAGAAATAGTTGTTTTGTATGCATTCTCTGAGTGCTACAGTTATAGTCACAATGTGTACACCGCTGTGCTCGATTTAATGAAATTATTGATAAGTAGCTGTAACTTGCAGTGTTTAGGTGTTTAAGTGACTTTTATAGGGGTATGGTGGCTTAACAGTAAAACATTATCTTCCAAACTGAGTGGACTAGGCTATGAATTATGGTAAAGATTATGTTTTAAACTTGGTCCTCCAAACTGTAATGGGTACCAGACTCCCTTGTTAATTATCTACCATTGAAACAGATGACCTTTGCATCATCTGCCCTACGGATCACTACGTCTTAAAGTAGAAATAAAGTTTTACAAATTGTTACAGTAAGAATTACACTCAAAATTTGTTATAGTAACATCCTCTGGGTGTTACAGTGATAGTCCCAATGTGTTACAATGACATTCTCATGGTGTTACTCTAGCTAGTATAGGCAAAGTTCATTTTCAACCTACTTCATCATAATGTAAATAGTCATATTTTTTTATGCTGCCATACCATTTGATAATATTTTTATAAAGGTTTAATGTCCAAATAAATTTGTAGAGAATTTCAGTATGAGTTATGTTTGTGTAACTTTGCTTTATGTTGTTATCTGCTGCGGGTTGCGCAGAGATAAACATGTATAAGTCCATGATTTTTATACTATGTTGTATCTAAATCGACCACCTGCGGACATTGGTTATGCTTGCCCTGGATGTGGCAAAATATGTAAGTCACAGCTGGGTCTGCGCAGCCACGGGAAATACTGTATTCCTCACTAATCTTCGGACTCGAAGTCAAGCCTTACATATATATATATATGTAATTCCATAAATTTATCCTGTTATCAATATATCAACATTTTGTATTTGATCTTAAAGAAAACATTTCATATCTTTAATAAAAGAGGACTAGTAAATCCTTCCCTTAGATGTGTTACACCAATTGTTCATGTTTATTATGGATTCCACAAAGTCATTATCTTTTCGAGATTGTATTTCAAGATCTTAAGAAAGAGAAAGTAATTTCATGAACTAATCCTAGATTCCTAGATACGGAATAAGAAATATGCCTGTAATTTCATGAACTAATCCTAGATATGGTATAAGAAATATGCCTGTAATTTCATGAACTAATCCTAGATATGGAATACGAAATATGCCTGTAATTTCATGAACTAATCCTAGATATGGAATACGAAATATGCCTGTAATTTTATGAACTAATCCTAGATATGGAATAAGATAATATGCCTGTAATTTCATGAACTAATCCTAGATATGGAATAAGAAATATGCCTGTAATTTCATTAGAAATGGGCCTTTATCTTTGTGACCACTCAACTATTTAATTATTTTGTTATGATTTACACTCAAAATATATCATTGTTTTGTTGTTTAGTTTTCATGTCTCCCAGCTGCCTTTCGTCACCACATTCCAATCATCCTTGATGTTTGTTTATTTTATATTACCAAATGCAACATTTGATAATAAGTCCATTTTTCCATTGTGTAATGTTTTTTTTGCAGTACTATTAACAACATACAGTTTTTTTTTTAAAGTTATATGCTTTAAAACCACTATGCATAAAAAGAGACAGTTCTTTTTTACCATACACATTCGAACAATAATTAACAATTATTACCATTGTCATAAAAATATTCACCTAAGGTTTTCAAACAAGCAGTTTATACTTTTGCTATTTTCAATACTATTTCAATCGGTAATTATAAGGTTAGACAGCTACACAGTAAAGACAATAAGACTTTTGCATGAAACGGTCTGTCAGACAATGAAACTATTAATGATCATTGCATTAGTAATTCCACAAATGATTGTTTGTATTTAGTTTACTTTTTTTATAACTCAATAATGTATTATAAATAATTTTGAATTTGTGGTTGCTCTGGAAATGTATTTAAAAAATTATCATTAATAAAGTTCATTCATTGTAGCAGAAATATTTATATTTATATTTTCTACCCCAACCCTTTTCGCAACTGGTCCATACAAGTGATAGGATCATAGCGCATTGAGCAAGCTAAAACCATGAAATTGCGCTAAACAAAAACAATTGGTAAACATATTTTGGATAGAATTACACAATGTAATTTTTTTTAAAAGTTGTTTTTAAATATTTTTCTTGTAATAGTACTGTTGTAAACCTTCCCCAACCCCCATCTAACCTTTTTTTTTACGTGCGAACTAGCTTGACTTTTCTTTATGCTGGAGGGTGTAAATGACCTCCGTGAGTATGTTAATGTGAAAAGGAACTTACTAATTTAGACTTAGATCCTCCGGTGCCGTTTGGCGAATTGGGCGACAAGCTGTCTCCACACAAATCGGTCAAGGGCCGCCCAAGACTAACCTACAGAGATGTCTGCAAGCGAGACATGAGAACCACGGGCATCGACCAAAGTATGTGGGAGAGGAAAACCCAAGACCGGATAGCATGGAGACAGACTGTATGTGATGGTGCGAACTTCGCCGAATGCAAAAGAAATGAAGCTGCATCAGTCAAGAGAAAGAAAAAGAAAGCTGCCCTGTCAGCTAGCCCTATGACAGATACACACACATGCACGAACTGTGGTAAACTTTGCCGCTCCAGAATTGGTTTGATCAGTCACTCCAGATTCTGCCTCATCTCAAGACGTAACCAAAGCCAGTGACTAATCTGGGTGCATCCATTGTCTTCCGAGACAGAAGTAACCATATATATAAATATTTATATATATAGAGAGAGAGGTATGTGATCTGATCAATGCCGGATAAGATATCGGATAATAATTAATAAGCTTCTTGAGCCCTTGAATTCACTCTTATAATAGTAGGTCTACATCTATTTTAATAGTATTTAGACTCTAGATCTAGATCTAAATGTATGTAGGCTTACAAGCAAATGTTTTCATTAACTTACTTAGACTTAGGTCCTACCGCGCCGTTGGGCGGCAAGCTGTCTCTATAGAGATCTGTCATTTGCAATGTCTGAAGCCTCCTCTAACCTGGTGTCCACAGTTCTGAGGTCCTCCTTAAAGGTGCGGAGCCAAGTAATACGAGAACGTCCCTATTTGCGCTTTCTTCGTATTGGTGGCCTCCATGTCATCGCAACTCTGGTATGCGTAGTTCATTTTGTCGTAGGACCTTTGACGTTCTGTTACAACCTCACTAAGTGTTCGACTCCCAGTTTGGCATAGGATTTCCTTGTTTGTGACCCGATCTGTGTAACTGACTCCCAAAATCCGTCTCAGCCATTTTTGTTGAGCCACATTTAGTCTTTTCTCAATTTTGACAGGTGACTTCCATGTCTCACATGCATATGTTGCTGTTCGGATGACGATTGTGTCGAAAAGGTGTATTTTTGTCTCGAATCCAATGGTTTGGCTTGCCCAAATCGGCTGCAGCCTTTGGAAAATGCTTCCTGCTTTTCCTATTCTGACGGGGGCACCCTTTGCTATATATCCCACTCGCAAAATTTTAGTCTTATCCAAATTTATGCGGAGGCCAATTTTGGTACCTCTCTATCTAGGCTCTCCGTCATTTCTTGTATATAAACAGTGGATTTATGTCGATTAGCTAATTTGATATCTCCATTCATGCTATTTTTACATCACGCATTCCCTTTCTTATAGCATTATTATTTCGTTTACTTGTTTCAAAAACACTCTCAGTGACTAAATCGTCATTGATATGGATATTAAGACACGCAGGTCGAGAGTAATATATGGCTATTAAATATTTTTTTTAATAGGAACTGATGAAGAAGCTGTTCTCAAGGAAGACATTGTTATTATGTGTTTGTGATGTCCTCATGTGAATAAACATTTGTATTCGTTTAGTCGCCTCCCTTCAGTTATTACATTGGTGTAAAGAGCAGCAAAAAGCTGGCTAAAAGAAACGAAAACACATTGGTATTGAAGTGGATTATGGTGACTCAAAGAGATGAGGTGGGATTTGATCTCAATTGCTTCTTTGAGCTATTACATCAACTCTTAATTAAAGAGCTAAGACAAGAGCTTCGGTACCGACGTTTACAATCCGTCGGTAGGAGGGAAACGCTCACAGCTTGTCTCCGGCAAACCCTGATTGATGAAGAAGAAGATACGGAGACCTACCGAGTTGAAATTGAACCTGGGATTATTAAGGTCGTTGGCAAGATGCAGAAATATATGGATGAATAAATGAACATGATGGAGCACACAGTGAGTGAGATTATTGCAAGCGAAAGGCAGAATAGTCTCGTTGGTGAAGGAGCATTGGTCTGGCCAAGACTGTGGCTGCACAATTAGTGGTGACGGAAGCGAGGGGGATTATAGCGCTGTCTGTGACTGTGTGTGGGTAAGTCTTGCGGGTGTGACTTTCAAGACGAGAAACATGACGATTGCTGCGACGATCTCAACTGGATATACCGAATCGAAAGAAAAGAGACAAATGAATAATCTAGAGAAATCTGTTATGTGCGTATGCCTTTTCATCCTGAATCCCTACAAAACCACCAACAAAGCATTTGTTTTTCCTCCAATCATCATCGAAATTGGCATAGACGAATGTCAATTAATCCAGGCTAAATCTAAGCAGGCAAGAGAAATACAATTGAAACTTGAAGGGCGTGCCCAGGAGACCTATCATTTGGATATGAGATTGTTGGTTGAGGTTGATTGCTACGTATTGCACTTCGATTGCAACGTGTCTGCATGTGAAACTGCAGCTCCCTTGAGGAAAGGAGTCTGTTGAGACAGAGGTCCAATCAACGACTCTGTTAACGACCACGAAATCTCTCCAATAGAAGAATGGCCAATTGGAGGAGAAGAAAATGACGCCCGCCTAGAAAAGTGCAGATGACTTCGCGGGGAGTTCCTTTTTGTTTGTCATTCTACCTGATCTCCACCTGAACTGATAAACATCCACCGCTCTAGATAGTGTTCGAAGACGAATACTCATAAAGAAATGGCAATGTTGTAACTCTGATTTTAATCTAAGTGTTACGACACAAGACTCTTGAAATAATAATACACTCTCAGGTTTTATTCTAGCAATACAATTATAACAATTTATGTAAACATCAGCATTTTATCTCTCTTCCTGTCACTTTCTCCCGACTTCCTCTTTCTTTACATCCCTTCCATTCATTACACAAATTCGCACCTTTGTTAATGCACACCATGCTACGCTACGACCGTAACACCCCCTTGTTTGCCATGTTCGATGTAAATCGAACGTCCTTTAAATATGAAATAAAATTATAAACCACTGTTCAATATAATTATGTTATCTTCATTAATTCTCATTCGGTTAAACCAGATAAAAACCAACAACAAAAAAATCCAACAGCAAAATTATATATCACCATTCACTACATTATTATTTTAGGTTCAAAATTACTTAATCCATCCCAATGTATAATGTCCAGACTTCCCCAACGAACCAATCAGAGTAACCCCCATAATTCACAATTATAAACTATAATTAACTATGTAACTGTAATAATATATTTTAAATGTTTAACAATGGTTTCATCAAATTCTCAATATAACACCATATGTTAATATCTCGACATCTCACGCATGTAACAAAGCTTCGTCAATCCATACAGTCTTCGATTACACTAACTTACACCAATATACATATACGTGTACATTTACAAAATATTCCAATCAGTTGTACATGTCTATTCATTACACTGCTATTCATTATGTTCTCATCAACAGTATTTTACTGAAACAAAATTGACGTGGCATAGCTCCTTTCCTTACTTCCATTTCTTTTCCTCCTTAGGTACACCGTAATAATGTGTCAGCTATCACATTGTCTTTCCCTGGTATTGTCCTGACCTCAAAGTTATAATCCATAAGTTGTAATGCCCACCTGGCTATTCTGTTGTTCCCTAATTTATTTGTATTAATGAAGGCCAAGGGAGCGTGATCAGTCCATAGTTCAAATCTAGCTCCTATTAGATAACCTAAACCCTAATTTTGTTATACACCATACAATGGCTAGTCCCTCCTTTTCAATGGTAGCATCTGTCAGTTTTCTACTCACATATAAAACAGGATGTGGGACACCATTCCATTTTTGCATTAGACATCCTCCTATTGCAATGGCTGATGCATCTGTTGCCAAAATAAATTCCTTAGTATTGTCAGGTAATTTCAAAATCGGTGCTCCAGAAAAGAAAGTTTCAATTATGTCCAGTGCTTCTTGACATTCTTCCGTCCACATATTGTTAGGTTTTCCTTTCTTTGTCAGCTTTGTTAGTGGTTCAATTATTTCTGAAAAATTTGAGATAAATTTCCTATAAAAGTTGCATTGACCCAAAAGGCTTCTGATTTGCTTCTTTGTCTTTTTGGTACCTTAATGTCCAATATTTTTGATACTGTTTCTTCCAGTGGTGTAATATACTCATTTTTAATCTTATACCCCAAAAATGAAATTTCACTGAGGCCAATTTTTATCTTTGTTGGTTTCAATGTTAAATTGTTTTCTTTGATAATTTTAAAAACCTCTCCAAGGCTTTATACATGCGCATCCCATTGCTCACTAAAAATGCATATATCATCTAAATAACAGATTCAATGTCTATTTCATAATCCACATCGCTAATTTTTCTTGTTTTTTTGTTTTTTTGTGAACAGTACATTATTCTTATCCTTGAGTAAGACCAAAACATCTTGTCCTACCTCTAATTCCGTCATTTTTCTATGTTCATTCACTCTGGAACGTGTTAATTCATTTTTCTCTAGTACCTTTCTACCCGCTTCTTCGCATGCCTTTATAACCTGATTTCTAGTTTCTGTCACAATATCATAACTGTCATTAGTTCCTACATGTTCATGAGGAATAATCAAATCTTTTAGTATTGTCATTGGACCTCTCGGATTAAATCATTTGAAATGGTGAAAATCCTGTTGTTTCATTACGACTTTCTCTGTATGCAAATAGTATTGAAGGAATTTCCATATCCCACTCTTTGGGCTTATTATCCACTACTTTAGATAATGCTTTCTTTAGTGTACCATTAAAGCGTTCGCAAATACCATTGCTCTTTGGTGGTAAGGGGCTGTAAACCTTTGCTGAATCCCAAACATGTTCAAGAATGTTGTAGTCAGCTGACAGTTGAATTGAGTGCCCCTATCTAATAATATTTCTTTGGAAAATCCAAATCTTGTAAATAACGTATATAATGCTTGTACTATGTCTCTGGCTTCAATTCTTTTGAGTGGAATAGCCTCTGGCCATCTTGAGTACACGTCTATCACAGTTAGAATATAACGGTGACCCCTATTCGAAACTACTGGCATTGGACCAATCAAATAAATCGCTATTTTACTAAATGGTCTATTTGGTATATCCACCCTTTGTAATGGTGCTTTTACTTTTCTTGGCCCTTTTATTTGGCATAATTTGCACGAAGTCACATAGTTTTTGATGTCCTTACTAATAGATTGCCAATAGAAATCCTTACATATTCTTTCGTTTATGTATTCCCATGTGTCCTGCGTGCGCTACATCGTGCCCATTTTCCATAACAAGCTGCCTGAATTCTCTAGGTACCACAAGCTGGATTATTTTTTCCCCATGCCATTCAATCTCTCTAACAAGAGCTCCTCTTTCTATAAAGAATCTTCCTCCTCTACCTCCTTTCTGAGCCAGCTGACGTAACTCTGGATCATTCTTTTGTTTTGGGATAAATTTTTCTTTGTAAATACTATATCTTTGATTTCTATTGTTTCTGTGTTTTCAAGTTGTTTATCTTGGTATTTTTCCTTAGTTGCTAACTCGAACAATTTTGACAAATCTCCTTACTCTACATCTTTACTACAGGTCGAGTAGTGGCCATTCCACAACAATTTTTCCAATCTTCTATCTCGTTTTCCGTGCACTTCTTTATCTGTGGTATATTGCCAATAATCAAATTAATTTGATCATGGTCTATAACACATGCCTCTACGATCCCTGTATAATACGGTGTTTTAGTGTTCACTCGGGCCACGGGTAATCGAACTGTTTTACCATCAAACATAATACATGCTTTGCTTTTCCCAGTATATTCATGATCTTCGACCAATTTTCGGTTTATTCCAACAATAGTGCTCCCAGTGTCCCTTATCGTTCTTGCAGCCCTATTTCCTACAAATGTTTGAAAACAATCTAGACTTCCTGAGCTCGACAACAACGACAAACTTTGACCTCTTCTATTTCTTCTGCCGTCATATCTTCCCTGTCTGTTGCCTTGATATCGCCCTCTGTAGCTTTGCCTACTATCTATTTGGCTCCTTCCTTGTCCTCTAAACCTATTCTGCTCTTCATATCTAAATCTTCTATTGTTGCTATAACTGTCTTGTGTTTCTATAGCTTTATTAAATGCTACCTCTGTTTAACTTTTTTCCGGATGTGCCACTTTGTAAGCCTTTATTAATTTTACAATCTCATCTACAGAGATTTTGGCTTTCTCTCCAGCAGGAATATTTTTAGTTCGTCCTGACTCTCATAAATGACTTTATCCAGCATAAGAAATACTTTTAGTCCATCAAACGTCTTCTCTATTTTTCGATGACTCTGTCCAATTGTCAAAGTAGCTATTCATCTTGTCTAAAAATGTTTGGGGATCCTCGTTGGTTTCAGGGGGTGCAATTAATATATTGTTGACAATAAAAAGCCTCAGTTTTTCCAAATGTTCGTAGTAATTGCTCCTTTACTATTTCGTAATTATTCTCATTCATGCAAATCTTTGACGGTACTTCTGCTGCAAATGACTTCGATAATAAAAATGTCCATTTATCTTCAGAAAAAGCCAATTCCTTCATTTCAATTTCAAATTTCTTTAAGAAAATATCTATGTCTATTTTATTCTCATCAAACATTGTACCTTTATATTTTGCCAATGTATTTCCAGACACGTCATTTTTCTTTCCAGTACCTTCCTCTTTAGCTTTTTCTTTTTTTATTGCCAACTTTTCTTTCTCTATGGCTAACCTTTCTTTCTCCATAGCTAGCTTCTCTTTCTCAATTTCTTTATCCGTAACTAATTTCTCTTTACTGATAGCCAACTTCTCTTTCTCTATTCCTTTATCCATAGCTAATTTCTCTTTATCAATAGTTAACTTCTCTTTCTCTCTTTCTTTTTCCATGGCTAACTTTTAATTTTTTCATGACTAAATTCTCTTTCTCTCTTTCCTTTTCCATTGCTAACTTCTCTTTCTCTCTTTCCTTTTCCATTTCTAACTGTAATGTAATGAGCCAAACGTTTACTTTCATTCGAATACAAATATGTATCTACTTCCCGGTATACTCTTCTTCCTGCTGGTATAGCCGGTGATATGTGTCTTTCGTTGTTTGGTTATATGCCGTAGTTAATGTATATCCTTTGTTCTTAAATGTGCACTGTTCTCCAAAATTCACTATTGTTGCCCACAGCAGTACTAATAATCGAACAAATTTCCATCAAGACTTATTGAGAACTCTGACCAGCCAGAATAATGAACCTGTACTTCCGCAGCCACTGACATGATTTTTTAAAATTTTATTTTTATTTTTTATTGACAATAAATTCATAACACATCCAAATACAGTGGGTAATCCCCGACGCTTTCACATTGGTGAATGTAGAGAGTTGGCCTTCATAATAATTATAATGATATACATCTAGCTTTAACTGTTAAGCCAATTGATTAATTCAGCAATAATGTTTTTAGTTAAGTTTCAACTAAAGGTTTATGTTTACCAGTGAGTTTAGCACGTAGCTTTAGAGGTCTAGATGGTGCTCACTCTCTCAATCTTAATAGATCTAGAGATCTAGAAATTTTGTTACACTTTATAGTAATAGTAATACCTCAGTAGACAGGAATTAAATACAGATATAACGCAGGTCTTGCTTTTTACGTTGGGCGCCACTTGTTACGACACAAGACTCTTCAAATAATAATACGCTCTCAGGTTTTATTCTAGCAATACAATTATAACAATTTATGTAAACATCAGCATTTTATCTATCTTCCTGTCACTTTCTCCCGGCTTCCTCTTTCTTTACATCCCTTCCATTCATTACACAAATTCGCACCTTTATTCATGCACACCATGCTGCGCTACGACCGTAACACTATGTGACATCGACATCTCTTTTCGTAAAAGGTGCACTGCTAAAAATTAGACTAGAAAGGAATGTAGACATTAGACAAGATAACGGAGTTCATCCAAGTCTAGAACTGATAAAGAAGCTTTGATCCATGCAGAC
This sequence comes from Biomphalaria pfeifferi, assembly GCA_030265305.1. NCBI lineage: Eukaryota > Metazoa > Mollusca > Gastropoda > Planorbidae > Biomphalaria > Biomphalaria pfeifferi. The sequence goes on along the minus strand of JASAOG010000003.1, from coordinate 3,544,821 downwards.
ATTGCTAATATGTGTTTGTGATTCTTTCATGTGAATAAACAGAGCTTTGATCAAGGCAGACATTGCTAATTTGTGTTTGTGATGTGTTCATATGAATAAATGAATTATATTATAATAAACATCTGTATTCGTAGAGTCGCTTCCATTAAGTTATGACAATACAATATACATTAGTATTTAGTTTTTAAAACAAAATATATAAAAAATAATAGGTGTATTCAATTTTTTCTTGTTTATTATTCTTCCTAAAAAAAAATAAAACTACATAACTGTAAAATCTCATTTTTTAAAGTTAACTAAAAATAAAAATAAGTCTAACAGTTTCTTTTCATATATATGGGTGGGTATAAATATTAACTATTCACAAACTGGATGCTCTAATTCTAATAAGTAATATATTATTGTACAAAAGTAATGAACAAAAACTTAGCCAATAAGGAAACAAGAAAAACTGGACGGTGCATCAATCCAAATATCCGTTCCTTTTACATTTCTCACATTGACCCAGAGTTTGTCTCCAGCGTTCATCCAAATAACACTAACACTGTTGCTGCTGGTTCTGCTGACGTCTGTTCTCGTTTCACATACAGCTTTCTCTTTGCTGCCACTGCCACCAAAGAGTGAGGCGTGCAACACAACCAACCAAATCTCCCCATCTTGCCACTGCCTGTGCATTAACGCTACCACATAAAGACCCTCAATTGGTGCAGTGAACTCCCCTGTCAGAGGCTGAAAGTGATCACCTCTATTTGTCACAATGTCAGTAAAATCTCTCATCACAGTCTTCTTGGTTGGTGTAGTGAAAGACAGAGAAAGTTTTGCTGAGAATCCAACAGGTCTCTTTTGACGTTTTTCTGGGGAATGAAATCAGTCATAAAACTATAGCTTGTACTCGACCTGTTAGCCCAAAAATCTGGTCTGTTATCACCGCTTTTACATGCCGGACATCCCAAATGTCATTATTGGGATATGCCAGCTGGAATTTGTTACCATTATGTAAATTTAGATTTTTTCATAAAGACAAAGCACAAGAATGTCCTCCAATTAGAAAAAAAAGTGAATTATATATATTATATATGAATATTACATATGAAGTATATATATATATATATATATATATATATATATATATATATATATATATATATATATATATATATATATATATATATAAATAAAAAAAGATATAGATATATATATATATAAATAAAGATATATATAAATATATACATATATATATATATAAATAAAGATATATATATATATATATATATATATATATATATAAAGATATATATATATATATATATATATATAAACAAAGATATATATATATATATATATATAGAGAGAGAGAGAGAGAGAGATAGATATATATAGATATATATATATAGATATATATATATATATAGAGAGAGAGAGATATATATATAGATATATATAGATATATATAGATAGATAGATATATAGATAGATAGATAGATATAGTTAGATATAGATAGCTAGATAGATATAGATAGCTAGATAGATAGATAGATAGATATAGATAGATAGATAGATAGACATATATATATATATATATATATATATATACACATATATATATAGATAGATCGATAGACAGATAGATAGATAGATAGATAGATAGATACATACATACATACATACATACATATACATACATACATAGTGGAAGAGACAATAAGATAAACTAAATCAGGAGAACTGTTACTAACATACCTACGATGTCCACTTTAGTCGACATATTGTTGACATTAGTTTTCATGTCGTCTAGCTAGAATACACATTGTATAAGAAACATGTATTACATAAAAATTATTGCAGAGAGATCTGAAACTCATATGAAGTGAAGTCAAATAATAAAAAAGTGTCAGCTTTCAAAATAAAATTGGTTATTTATTGCTGTCATGCCATGTCACTTTGCTAAATTCCATTTCTTACGAAAACATGATTAAGTAATACATCTTTTAACACTACCTCTATTCAACTCGTACCTTGGTAGAATCTTCGTGGAACCTTCGAAGTTGTACACAAAAACCTGAACGCGGTTCTCGAACATAGGTAGAACTTTGTTCCAAGAAATGAGACAGTTTGCTCCAAGAAATGAGACAGTTGATGTATATCGTTGAGAAAAGAATTATAACTCGTTGGACACACTGGGAAGGCTCAGTTTAACCCTTATAATTTTTCAAAGTAAAAAAAAAAATAAATCTAAATTTGGCGAGAGAACAACCAAATATTTATCTTGAATAGTCTATACGACTTCGGGTATTTCATCATGTAGGCTTTTAAGGCCTATCATTAGAATAGTAGTATATGTATACATTCTCTTAACCAGCATTTTCTCGAGGAAGGGAAGGGAATGGAACGGGGTGAAAAATATTCAATCTTTTAAAAATCTAATATTCATTAGTTATTTGAAGCAAAGTGATCGTCCATTAGAGCTGAAAGGACTCAGAAGCGCTCTAAAGATACCGAAATTTAAAATTGTCATCAGGATTCGAGGTTTCGAACCCAGGCATACATAATATGTAAGTGAAACTGGTATGAACGTATATTTTGTGCTCTATTGTATTGTAATCAGATAATCAGCCAGGTGGTGACACAGATGGGGTTAGTGGTATGTGTGTAGTCAGCCGACGCAATTCGCCCAAGGCCAGCGCTAGACGAGCGGTCAACCGTGACGAACTTTGAAGAAACATCTAGAGTGAATACTACTCAGGCCAGGCACGTGGGATGTGGTCATGTGATTAACCTGAGATGAACGATTGGTGCCCTGGTAAGGAACTCTGCTGCGTGGCGTAGTGCCTCATAGCTTCCATAAAAACTATTAGACCACTGGATACGTCTCTTGCAAGACGTGAACCACCGTCTCTTTTGATTCTCAGCAACGGGCATCAAAATTTGGCCGGAACCGGGCAAAATATGCTCCAATGGGGCAGTGTCCCATACGCCCTTGCGCTATTATCGACTCTTCCGACCTTTTTAGCCTCCACCACGGGTGGCGCATGTACTGCCAGACTCCCTTGGCAGTTTCGGAATCATCCCAGGATTTCAACCATCTATCATGTACCCACTCTCGTATAACTGTGATAGCCTGTTCGTACGTACTTGGTGCTTCAAAAGTGGGCACGGCCAGCGCTCCTTCTCGTGCTAGAGCGTTAGCCACGGCATTGCCCCTCACGATGCAGTGCGAGGGCACCCACTGCATAAAGATGATAGCTCCAATAAGTAGGCGGATGCTATTTGCGGCGCCTAATGCCTCTTCCACCATTTGGAACTTTCCCCCTAAGCCAGTCATGGCTTGGAGGCAAGGACTGGGAATCGGTAACTATTACAACGATTGTTGCAACGGTGATCTTTTCACGCAGTTTTTGGAGCAAGTGTTTGAGTGAAATTGTTATCGCCGTGAGTTCAGCGTCAAAGCTACATGTGGCGAGGCCGCATGCGCCTGACAGCTTGTCTGGTTCGTGGTCTGGAAAGCAGATATAGGCCCCATACCCAGCTCTTACGGGGTCCTTCAGAACCGACCCGTCTGTGTAACAGAATATAGTAGGCACGAAATAGCCTAAATTATGCCAATGTGCCTAAAATCAAATCAAATCAAAACAGAATATAGCATTAGGCAGGTAGGTTTTTAACGTATTGTGGTCTGCCATTTTTCTTAGTAGGTCCGGGTGTGTGTGTCGTTTTGTGGCCCCCTCCAACCCGTGTATTGTAAAATTTATGGGAGGGATGGGCTGTTTCGTGCTTATACTGCGGATTGGGAGAGGCCAGCTTGCACTCTCAAATTTTCCGCGTGGTGCATGATTTCCGTTTGATTTTATTACGTACTCTCCACTGTGTGACTAGTGTATGGGTCGGGAGCTCTAGTTCGCCCCTTTTATGGCTGAGAGGAGCCACGTTGGACATGATTTCTGCAGCGGAAGTTTGGTTCGTTCTATAGGTGCCGCAAATGAACCTGAGAGCTTGGGCCTGTCCACGGTTCAGTGATTTGAGGGCCGTCTTGCTTGCGTACACTTGCACGGGCAGGCTGTACTCGATTTGCGATCTGACAGTTCCTGTGTACAGTGTGCAGAGCATGTCAGCTCGGGCACCTTACTTTGTGCTGGCTAGCTTTCTGAGTAACTCTAACTTCTCCGAGGCTTTTCGTTCAACATCCTGGATGTGCAAGTGCATTGAGAGCTTTCTGTCTAGGGTGATGCCTAGGTATTTTGGCATATTTTCGCTTTGGAGTCGCAGCCTACCGAGTTGGAGTTCAAATGGGGCCCCAAGAATGTCGATTTCCAGGCTTAACAGGGACCAGGTCGTTTTGGCAACGTTGATTCGTATCTGCCATTTGGAACAATACGAGGAGATGGTATGGAGGTCGACTTGCAGTGCTGTCTGCATTTGGTCAGCTTTTTTTACCGTTTGACTAGAGAACAATATCATCCGCATATAGCAGTTTATGAGACCGGAGTGAGCTGGGCAAATAATTAAGATAGGCCATGAAAAGTATGCACGAGAGGGCGGATCCTTGGATTTGGGTGTTTTCCTCACTTAGAGAGTACTGGAACTTCGTTGTGTTTTCCTCTCAGAAACTGTTTAACCCAGTAATCGGTCCGCCCTCGCACACCCATGGATATAAGGTTAAGATAGAGGCCTGGCTTCCACACCAGGTCATAAGCCTGCTTTAGATTTAAAAATACTGCATATGTGCTTTCGGAACTTTGGAATCCATCGGCCACCTCCTGCATGATAACTGTGACCTGGTCGATCGGGCTCAAGCCTGCCCTAAAGCCAGCATGCTCTGGCACTAAGATACCGGCACTCTCAAAGTTCCACGCGAGTCGCTCGCTGACCATCCGTTCTGCTATCTTGCCGATAGTGGAGGTCAGGGATATGGGTGACTGTATGATTCCACGCTAGTCGCGTCTTTGCCCTTTTTAAGTATGGGAACAATGGTTGCACAGCGCCAGGTCCTGGGTAGGCTAGATTCCAGCCAGGTTCGATTCACAAACCCCAGGAGTTTCTCTTTCGCTATACCTCCTAGGTGTTTTACCATCTCGGGAGTGACCTTGTCTGTCCCCGGATCCTTTCTGTTTTTGCACTTTGCTGTCGCTCTGTCCGACAGAAGGGCGCATTGCACGTGTCCAAGTCTTCTGATCCATCCGACTCCCTCTCGAGTCTTTTAAGCTCCTTGTTGAGGGCTATAGACGTGGCTGTCTTGTTTTCGGACTTGCTTATTGAAGCGAAATGTTTGCGATGAAGACGCCAGGCTTTGGAAGTATCCCGAAGATCCAGCCCAGCATTGACCAGATTAACCAGAAGGGTCGAGTGATTTTTTGTCCGGTTCTAGAAGACCAGTAGGGACCCTATGTAAGAGCGAGTGTATCAAGTAACTTAACGTTACCTCACAACTTCACAAGTACGAGTCGAAGTCGGAGTAAAGAACCAGTAGTGTAAAGTCAATCCGGAACAGAGAATCGAGTGCGTATAGGAAGAGGCGGAGAGTTGATACAGCGTTACAGATTTGATACGTCGAAGTGTGAAGCTTTTGTGCGGTTGGTATTACGTTGTTGCCAATGGTACAGTATCGACTGTGATTTATTGGACATTAAACTATTACGCTATTTTGGAGCACTGAGTTGTCAAGCTCTTTAAGTTGGTGGTGTCATGCAGTGCAGTTTGCAGAGACTGAATAGGAAGAAACGTTTCAGTATAATTCGTTTTGCTCTTGAAGTGTATTAAGTATAATATACATAAGACAAATTGCCTCAAATTGAATAAAGATTCTAGCCTTTAAGAGTGCTTTGCACGTTCCTTTAGCAATGCATGAACTAGGAAGTACTTACCTTAGATAGAAGTTTTTCTAGATTTTCTCCCATAAAATAAACGTCTTTCTTTCTTTCCGCATCCATTCTCTGTAACTTGTCTTCCATTTTTCTTACATTTTTCATCTCTCTGTCATTCCACTTCTCTTCGTGTCGTCTGAGCCTATTCTCTACATCTGTCATTATGACACTGTCGCGTTCACATCTCTCTTCTGTTTCTTTTCTCTCTTTTTCATTCTCTCTTTCATTTTTCTGAAGACGTTCCATGATTTTGTCCGATTCTTTGGCTTTTTCTTGAAGACATTTTTTCACAACGTTCAAGTTATCTTCATTGGTTACCATCGCCTTACTCAGCTCATTGACTTGATTCTCTGTAACCATAAGTTTGACGTCTAGAGTTTGGTGCTTTTGTTCAAGACTTTTAAAGTTTATCGCGGTCTCGTGTTTTATATGTCTAAGTTCCTCTCTTAAAGTAACCAGTTGTGAGTCCAGCTCAGGTAAATGTGTTTCTATGACTTCTAGTTTCACTTTTGTCTTGTTAATGCTATCATCTGTTTCAATAGTTAATATCCTGCTGTCCAAATGTTCCAATTGAACCTTCCATTCCTCCATTGCTTCAAGCTTAGATTTCAAACCACCTAATTCATTCAAGATCTGAGGAATTAGCGCTGTCAAAACATCAATCTTCGAACTGCTTGATCTGACTTGAGATTCTATGTTATCCATATAATATTTTATTGACGTCAGAACTTTGTCTGATGTAAAAAAAAATAAAAAATTACCAGATTAGAACAAAAAAAAAAATTAGAAAAACAAGAAAAACATAAAAAATACTTTAAAAAAAAAAACAAAGCTTATTCGAAGTGTAATTGTATCAGTTAGTTTTGATCAGTCGTGGCGTCCCGAGACATGACGTTAAACTGCGCTCCTCTTTCCTTAGCACTTTTGGAGCTCAAAAGTGCCCTACTTCTTTTCTATCATTGTGTCTGCCTCCTCTTTTCCTCAGTCTGCCTTCATTGATCATCCGTTTGCCGTGGACTGCGATGGGTAAGGGGGGATAAAGAGATCCTGGTGAGTGGTGGCTATCTGAGGATAAACCACCACCACATAATACTTTGTCTCCAAGTTCCCCTAGACCTGAGGCCCAGATGGCCCGCTCTGGGTCAACCGGCTGGTCATGCCGAGCGGAGGGCGGTGGCTGGAGGGCCAATCAGGGAGCTGCTGTATCGGACACATGTCCGATGCAGCAGCTGACTGAGTATAGCACCCTGTGTAGCCCTGGCGAGCTCATTCTGGACTTCCGAATGGCCCGTCCACTTGTTGGACTCGGTGGCGGGTGGGGAGCACAGGTGCCGAACTAACAAGAATATATATGGAAAAAAAAAACCAATAAACTACTTGCCCCAGATTTAAGTCTTGGCAAGAGACGCCGTATTGAGGCAAAAAAGGAGGAGGCCACAAAAAGCTGTACTACCTGGCCATCATTTTTGGTGGTCAGGTGCACAGAGGAGGGGGAAAAGCCTGACAAAGCTGAGCCCTTTCCTTATCTATAAGAGTCAGAGTGACTATAAGTCAGTAGTGGGAGAGCCCAAGAGTGTGTCTAAGCTACACAAATCAATGGAACATCTTGACACATTGACCCCATCACCCCCTTCTCCTCCTCCAACCCAGAAGAAAACACCGCAAAAGAACACACCTCCGAAGAAATAAGAAAGCCCTGTTGTCATGCTAAAGAACAGGTTCTCTGTGCTCGCTGATGAGAGCATGGAGACTGAGCAGCATGTCAAAACCAACACTCCGCGAGAACCCGGAGACATCATGTCTGAAACAGGTTCTCCTCAGAGAACCCAGCCAGACAACCCAACCTCTACCGAATTAGAGGTTGACCAACTCCCTAAGTGGAGAAATCAAAGCGGAGAGGATGCCCGAGGTGAGGGAGGAGAAAATAACCTCCGCTCTAACCAGAGGTATCTCCCCTCTCCAGAGAGAAAGACTTCCCCAAAAGGGGGTTGTCCTTCTCTCCATCCAAACCCAAGAATAAAAATACCAAGGTCGCTGGAATAAAGGGAAACCCCTCCGGGTCCTCCGAAGGCCAAAAAGCTCTAAGTAGGTCATTTAGAATAAGCCATGGATTCCAGAATTATACAGTGGGGTTGTAAGGGCCTCAAGGCCAATTATGAGGAAATGCAGCTACTGATGGACTCTAAGACTCCTGTAGCTGCTTACAGGAAACATTTCTAAAAGATAGCATCAGTTTCCGAAGCTACAGTGCTTACAGCAAGAATGTTGAGGATGCAGAGAGAGCATCAGGTAGAGTCTGTATCCTTGTGAAGGACAGCATCCCCCATGAGAGGGTAGAACTACAGACCACACTACAGGCCGTAGCAGCTAGGATAACCCTTCACAAGGTTATCACTTGCTGCAGCCTGTATCTACCACCAGGCGCTCCATTAAACCCAACAGTCATGGAGGACAACTCTCCCGGCCTAATATAATCCTTGGGGATTTCAATGCCCATAACACCATGTGGGGATCCAACAATACCGACACAAGAGGTCGTATGCTGGAGGATATCTTCCTCCAACATGATTTATGCATACTTAATGATGCATCACCGACCTACTTGCACCCAGAAACTGGATCTCTCACATGCATTGACCTCACCGTATGCGTCCCTGGACTTCTGGACGACTTTAAATGGTCAGTTAGCAATGATCTACGGGGAAGTGATCACTTCCCAATCATCATTACTAACAATCTCCCCTCATTGGGACGACCTCAGAGGTGGAAAACGATGAACAGAACCCAGCTGATACCTTTGCTAGCAAGCTACTTAGTAAAGCCAGGAAAGTTGTCCCCCTAACCTCCGCAAATCCAAAATGGCCTAGCAAACCATGGTTTGATACAGCTTGCAAAAGTGCTATTGGCGATAGGACAAACGCATTCATAAAGAATCTTTCCCAGGAAAACCTAAAGCTATTCAGGATAGCTAGAGCAAAGGCTAGACAAACCATACGGTCAGCCAAAAGGAATTCCTGGAGAAGTTTTGTTGGCAGTCTGGATGCCAAAACTTCTGCTAGAGCGATTTGGAAGGCAGTAAGGCCAATCAAAGGGAAAGAATGCAATAGGGCATCTGAAAAACCAAGGACGAACGGTCACGTCCCCCAGAGAAATAGCTGACTGCCTTGCATCCTCAATAGCAGAAAAGTCATCCACTGCACACTACACGCCAGGGAGGAAAGAGTCCCCATTGATTTCAGGTCAGAGAACAGTGAAGACTACAACAAAACCTTTCTCGCTTGACGAACTGAGGGAATCGCTGGACAAGTCACATGACACAGCGCCTGGAGAAGATGAAATCCATTACCAGTTCCTCAAGCACCTTCCCGAACCCTTATTGGCAGCCCTGCTAGGGGTCTATAACTGTGTGTGGCAAACAGGCGCTTTCCCAAACAGCTGGAGGAAAGCCACAGTTATACCGATACCTAAACCGGGAAGAGACGGCTCTGACCCAGCTAACTATCGACCAATAGCACTAACAAGCTGCATCTGCAAAACCATGGAAAGAATGATTAACAGTAGGCTGGTCTGGTACCTGGAGAGGAATAAAGTGATCTCCTACTATCAGTGCGGATTCCTGCAGGGGCGGACAACAACTGACCACCTGGCAAGGCTGGAAGCTTATATTAGAAATGCATTACTCAGAAGAGAACATCTAGTAGCTGTATTCTTCGATATAGAAAAGGCCTATGACACAACCTGAAAACATGGCATTCTACGTGACCCGGAGCTTAGGGGCTTAAGGGACACCTTCCCCGTTTTGTGGGGGAATTCCTGAAAGACCGAAAATTTCAGGTTCGAGTGGGCAACTCCGCTTCTGACACTCACGACCAGGAAATGGGTGTTTAATCTTCTCCCCACATTAAGGAACTTAAGAAGAAATGCCAAAAGTCATTAAACATAGAGTACTCAGCCATACGGACTGGGGAGCTGACAGAGATACCTTGCTGCTTCTATATTGGAGTCTTATTAGATCCAAGCTAGACTACGGATCCATAATATATGGAGCAGCAAGGAAGTCGTACCTAAAAATACTGGAACCAATACAAAATGCTGCCCTGCGTCTCTGTCTCCCCATGGATATAAGAATGAAAAGCTTGCAATGCAGTATATAGTCAAGCTAAAATCCAACCCCACGAACCCAGCTTTCGACTCCATATTTAACCCCACAGAGGTAGAATTATAGAATCGAAGGCCTAACGTCATACAGCCATTGGGCCTTCAAATGTGAGAACCCATCCAAAATTTAACCCCACCCATTGACGAAATCTCTAAAATAGAAACCCCTCAGAATCCTCCTTGGCAAAAGAATAAACCCAAATTAAATTTATTCCTCCTTAATTTAAAAAAAAACAAACAGACCCAAGCATACCACAAGTGCACTTTAGGGGACTGCAGGAGAGCTACGGAGATTGTGGCACCATCTACACAGACGGATCCAAAATGGATGGAAAGGTCGCGTGTACCTGCTCCTTTCGGAACAAAACAATCTCCTGTAGACTCCCCGATGTCTGCTCCATCTTTACGGCCGAATAGCATGCAATATCTCTTGCACTTATGGCCGTCAAAGTATCAGAAAGGAGGAAATTTATAATCTGGTCCGACTCCAAATCTGCATTGCAAGCTTTGGGGCGGATGAAGACTGACATTCCATTGGTACATAAGAACCTGAAGCTGTTGGACCAAATAACAGCCGACCATAGGGATGTCACCTTCATCTGGGTCCCCTCCCATGTTGGCATTGAGGGAAACGAAGCCGCAGACAGAGAAGCAAAGAGAGCCCTAAATCATGCGGTGTCAGATACCCAAATTCCCTGCTCGGACCTGAGACAAAGTATTGCCTCTGCCACCTATCAAGAGTGTCAGGACCGATGGGAGGCTAGGACTCACAATAAACTCAGGCAGATTGTGGCGGATGTCAGGTGGCGGTCCACATCTAAGGGTCTGACAAGGCGTGGTAGCACGACCATGTCCAGATTTAGGATTGGCCACACCTACATCACGCAATCTTTTGTGCTGAAGAAAGAAGAGCCCCCACTTTGTGAGTATTGTGACTCTCGCCTCACCGTGGAACATATCCTCATCGACTGCCCCAGATACCAGGATGTCAGGGAGAAATATTTTAGAGCCACTAATTTAAAAACACTATTAAATAATGTCGACCCTGGGAAGGTACTGAGCTTTATCCGGGAAGTGGGGTTGTCTAAGAAGATCTGATTTATGAATTTGTAAACATGTACTATTTACATTAGATTTTTACCAAATTATTAAATTTTCACTACCTCTTTTATAACTGTGAATAGACCTTGATTTTAATGCTTTGTATGGAATTTGGCCCTTGTTGAGTGGAGGGAGAGTGGCCCTTGAGGGACTGCAGGCACGACATGGCCTAAATTGTGCCGATGTGCTCAAAATCAAAATCAAATCAAAATAATCTAATCAACTGGATCAGTCATGCGATTTGTAATAGATCTAGACCAACAAAAATAAATCTGTGCGATTAATATTTTTTTTTGCCTATTGGTTTTGTTTAGCACTATTTCATACGTATGGCTTTCTCAATATGGTATGATCCTATCACTTATCTGAACCAGTTTGGGGAAATTTTACCGTAATTGGTTTTTAAAAGCATTTACAAAAAAAAAGGGGAGGGTTGACCTGATTTCGAACTCGTATTTGATCCCTCCTCGGACCAAGGTGCTAACTACTCTACTAGTTAGGTACTTAAGATTAGAAAAAAATTGTATAGCTATATATTGTTTGTTTCAATTTAGAGCGGCGACCTATAAAGGAACTAATTTTTTATCATTTCAATCAAGTACAATTTCTTTCACTTGTTCGAGATTGTAATATTATCAATTATGATGTAAAAACAACACTGTTGTTTTAATTACAATTCCATTTTTATTGACATGACAAAAAAGTGAAAAAATTAGGGGTGCACCAGATAGTACTTATTAATATCCGGCCGGAGCCGGATATGACCGGATAGTAAAATTTGATATTCAGCCGGGGCCGGAGCCGGAGCCGAATACCTAAGTGTCTTGTAAATAGCTTGTATTGCTGAACATTTTAAGAAACTTAAATAACATACCTATATTCGTTGGTTTTTTTTTTTTTCATTTATATATCTTATTGTTTTAAACTCTGTTACTGATTGATTTATTAAAGATTAACAGTATTTATAAACAAATTAATCTGTGTAGCATGAGACTTTAATACACACTAACAACATACTTGAGAAAAACATGCGAGCACGTGAACACACTGAACAGTAGGACAAGGGAGACAACAAGTAAACAAACAAACACACACGCAACATACATAAACATAAATACACATAAATGTAACAGAGATAACAAACAAAATAATTAATTATCAATATTAATTAACTAATTTGTTAATTTTAAATTAATTTTTGTGTTGTCAGGTAAAATAAATAATTAATGCTAAATTTCAGCTTGATTCGAGATTGGGTGTGGGAGAAATCACGTGTAAAAACTTTTTACCACACAGACAGAGTGATTGATATAAGCTTTGTAAAAAATATACTCATCCCCATAATTCTATCATAGAGTTGTGTGTGTGATGCTGAGTAATTCAATTCCACATCGCTCCTTTTATCTTATAAATTGCCCAGACTCACGGTGGCGCTAGGGTTGAAACGGTTATTAAAGAAGACGATTAGGCCAATAGGGAAACAAAAAAAACAACAACCTCGATGGGGTGTCTTAGGCCCGAATCCGGTGCAGTGGTGCTACGGCTACTTTTTTTTTAGTTTTCTGAAAATGAGTTTTGTTTTCAAAATTAATTAAGTAAGCCTTTTTTTTTCATAAAATTACACCACGTTCAAAACAACACATAAATAAAAAATGTTTGTAAAATATTTGTACAATATAAGATAAGATAAACTTTATTGATCCAATCAAATTGAAATTCAGTTTGACAATTGACAACCTCTGCGTAACTACTGTACAGTAACAATACGAACAACATTCACACACGAAACACAAACACACTCACAACCAGCGCTTTATGAATTAGACTTCTATGTACTTCTTGATGACGACAGATGATCTTGTAACATTCTGACCGAAAGTTGGATAAAGGAGTTTTTAAATCTTTCTGTTTTAGTCCTAATGGAAAGGAGATGACCACTTCGTACAGATCTTATGTAACAGTGCTAGCTGTGTTCGAGTGATATACGATGCTTTTTTAATTAGTCTATTTAGTCTTAATTAGTCTATTTAGTCTAAGTCTTTGTGCCAGTGAAGTATTACCATACCAGCAGGTGATGGCAAAATTAATTAGACTGCTGATGGTTGCTGAATAGAAAAGTTTAATCATTGTTTTGTCGATGTTAAAATTTCCTTAGCTTTCTAAGATAAAAAGAGACGCTGGTGAATTTTTCGGTGTAATGATTTTGACAGTGTGCACTCAATTTCAGTTTGTTGATGATGTTTTGTTGTACGTAAGTATTTATATTCTTGCTATTGCTCTACGGTTTGGTTGTTTATCTGAATTTCTGCAAGATGGCCTTTATGTTTCATACAATCAAACATTTCTTTAGTTTTCTGAACATTTAAAATTAGAAAGTTATCTTTACACCATTCGTAAAAAGTGTTAATTGTTGAATGGTACAGATTTTTGTCACATGCAATTAAGGTCAATGATTGCTGTGTCGTCTGCAAATTTTATGATGGGAGTGTCAGCTGATAGGCTCTGAATGTCATTTGTGTATAAGTTATACAATACTGGTGACAGTACGCACCCCTGCGGCGCTCCAGTGCTAAGCTTTCTCGTGCCTGACACAAGCCCGTTTAGTTTTACATATTGCGGCGTTTGATAAGAAAGTTTAGAATCCAGGCTTGTATGTTTTTGCTAACGTTCAATTCAGATAGTTTTTGTATCATGCGATGTGGTTGGATGGTGTTCAATGCGGATCAAAATATCAACAAATAATACTCTGGCGTAGTGTCTCTGAGTATCGAGATGATGGTATAGACAATTCAGCTCAGCATGAATAGTGTTGCTTCTTCTGTACTTCTTGATGGTTTGAAATCGAACTGGTGCGGGCAAGACGTATTTTGACTTCTTTTAGTAGATGTTTTAAAATCATTTTCTCCAGGCACTTCATTGGAATTGATGTAAGTGCTACGGGTCATTGTTGGAAGCAATGATCTTCTTTTTGGGCACTGGAATTATTTCAGATGTCTTCCAAATGGAAGGTCCTTCTGAGACATGATGTTAAACTGCGCTCCTCTTGCCTAGGTACTTTTGGAGCTCAAAAGTGCCCTACTTCTTTACTATCATTGTGTCTGCCTCCTCTTTCTCAGTCTGCCTTCATTATCCATCACTCTGTCTCCTTATCTTTTAAATCTCCCTATATCTTAGACCAGTCCGTTTGCCGTGGACTGCTACGGGTAAGGGGGGATAAAGAGATAAAGAGATCCTGGTGTTTGAGTAGGTGTCTATTCGAGGATAAACTACCACAATACAGTACTTTGGCACTAAGTTCCTCTAGACCTGTGGCCCAGATGGCCCGCTCTGGGTCAACCTGCTGGTCACGCTGAGCTACCAGTACAGGTCATCGACCTATGCAGGAGGGAAGTGGCTAGAGGGCCAATCAGGGAGCATCTGTATCGGAAACATGTCCGATGCAGCAGCTGACTGAGTATAGCACTAGTCTAGCCCTGTCAGGCTCATTCTGGACATCCAAATGGCCCGTCCCCTTGTTGGACTCGATGGCTGGTGGGGAGCACAGGTGCTGAATTACTACTAATGTCTATTGACCTCCCCCCCCCCCCCAAAAAAAAAAAAAAAAAAAACTACTTGCCCCAGATTTGTGTCTGAGCAAGAGACGTCGAATAGAGGCAAAAAAGGAGGAGGCCACAAGAAGCTGTACTACTTGGCCATCATTTCTGCTGGTCAGGTGCACAGAAGAGGGGAAAAGCCTGCCAAAGATGAGTCCTTTTCTTATCTATAAGGGACTTAAGTCAGTAGTGGAAGAGTGTATCTAAGCTGCACAAGCACAAGTCATCGGAACTTCAGGTAGAAGTTAATAGTAACGGTATGTGACGTTTTGGTGACGCCGTTTTGGCGCGAGACGTTTTGGCGCTGGGAACGTTTTGGCGATGGGGACGTTTTGGCGCGAGATATAATTTGACGATAATTTAATAAGCACGTAGCGTTTATAACCTATTTATAGAGTATTTATTTCATAATATTGTATGTATGAGTGAGTGAGTTCTGCTAATCGCACTGAAAGACAATTTTCGATTTCTTTCCAAAAGACTATCTTTTTATTTGACATTAGTGTAATACTTTCATATAACAAAAACCATGTTAACATGTAAAGCTTTATTACGCTGAATGACGACAATAACTCCACACATAGTAAAGATGAAGACACGGAATGTGGTCAGTACAAACTCTGACGTGAATCCACCAATTTAAACAAACACTAGGGGCGACAATAGATAGAAACAAATTCACGACACTAAGATACTTTGAAAAGATATATTTTGATAAATTGGGTAGGGGTGATTTGGGTGACACATCTCGCATTAAAGAATGAACAAATGAAGACAAGACCAACACCGAGCACTGGTCGTTGGTGTCATGCGTCTAGCGATCATCTCTTTGGGACTGGTCATTGCCTGTGACACCTATCCCGCCCCCTCTCTTTTGGGCACATTTCACTCCTTGTTATACTCTTTCCTCCGCCCCTTCCCTGTCTCATGCGTAAGACGATAATCTGTTTCTAGCATTCCACTTGACATCCCTAGTCGCGAATTTATAATCCTTAATCTTAAATTCCGAGAGCGGCCCAAAGTCTATCCCTCTCTTTCAATCTCTTCGCCCCTACGTCTTTATAAGCCCGCGTAGTTTGGACCATTCACTAATCATTTTTTCCAGAAAGCTAACAGACTAGAAAAACTTTTGCCATTTTATTCTATTATATTTTTAACTAAAATCCTGTGGCATTCTATATAAACAATGTGAAAAGTCCAGTCGAAGCGAGAAAAAGACAAAATTTCGCACGAAGGATATCTTTTTGATAAGTTTAGTGCAGACCACTTTAAGTATGAAGTATGGAAGGCAGCCTGGTGTTGTGTAATATTACAGATTTAACAATAATTACATAACAAACATAAATACCAAAAATATCCGACAAAAATTGTTCTTCTTCAGTACGTGAAAAATGTATTAACACAAACACTCATGCACAACATAAATATGCATAATTCTTTAAAAAAAATAATACAATGAATGTGCATAATGTATTTCGCGCCAAAAACGTCCCTTGTGCCAAAACGAGCTTCGCGCCAAAACGGCGGCGCCTAAAAGTCCTGCTTCGGATAGTAAGATACACTCTGATAGGCTTCTACGATGCAGAAGAATCTGTGATCTCTAAGTGGGAGTCATGCCACACAAAAGTTTGAACAACAGCAGAGATGTAATCAGTTCTAGAGACCTGCTGGAATATTCCGAGAAAGAAATAGTGGAGGGAATTGAAGAAATCACCCAAGGTTAAGATAAGAAAATCCATAGCCACACAGACGGACACATTGACCCCAACACCCACTCCTCCAACTCAGAAGAAAACACCGCCAAAGAATACACCTCCAAAGAGGCAAGAATGCCCTGTTGTCATGCTATAAAGGACAGATTCTCTGTGCTCGCTGATGAGAGCATGGAGACTGAGCAGCATGTCAAAAACCAACATTCCGGAAAAACCCGGAGACATTAAGTCTTACTCAGGTTCTCCTCAGAGAACCCAGCCAGACAACCCAACCTCTACTAGTTAGAGTATGACCTTCTCTCTAAGGGAAGAAATCAAATCAAAGAAGATATCCGAAGTGAGGGAGGAGGAAATAGCCTCCGCTCTAACTGGAGGAATTTTCTCTCTCCAGAGAGAAGGACTTCCCCCAAAAGAGGGGTGTCCTCCTCTCCTTTCAAACCCAAGGCTAAAAATACAAAAGTGACTGAAATAAGGGAAACCCCTCCAAGGGCCTCCCAAGGCCTAATAGCTACAAGTAGGTTATTTAGAATAAATCATGGATTCCAGGATTGTGCAGTGGAACTGTAGAGGCCTCAAGGCCAATTATGAGGAAATGCAGCTACTGATGGAATTGGAGACTTCTGTAGCTGTCTGCTTACAGGAAACATTACTGAAAGATAACATCAGTTTCCAAAGCTAGAGCAATTACAGCAGGTCTGTTGAGGATGCGGGGAGAGCATCAGGTGGAGTCTGTATCCTTGTGAAGGACAGCATCCCCCATGAGACGATAGAGCTACAGACCACACTACAGGCCGTAGCAGCTAGGATAACCTTTCACAAGGTTATCACTTGCTGCAGCCTGTATCTACCTCCAGGCGCTCCATTAAACCCATCAGACATGGAGAACCTCATAAAACAACTCCCTCGGCCCTATATAATTCTTGGGGATTTCAATGCCTATAACACTATGTGGGATACAACAATACAGACACAAGAGGTCGTATGCTGGAGGTTATCTTCCTCCAACATGATTTATGCATACTTAAGGATACATCACCGACCTACATGCACCCAGGAACTGGATCTCTCACGTTCATTGATATCAACCTCACCGTATGTGTTCCCGGACTTCTGGACGACTTTAAATGGTCAGTTAGCAATGCTCTAAGGGGAAGTGATCACTTCCAAATCATCATTGCTTACAATTTCCCCTCATTGGGACGACCTCAGCGGTGGAAACTGAATAAGACCGATTAGGAACAATTCCAAAAAAGATTCTCCGATGATAATGAATAATCCAGCTGATAACTTTGCTAGCAAGCTACTAGATATTACCCGGAAAGTTGTTTCCCTAACCTCCGCAAATCCAAAACGGCCTTACAAACCATGGTTTGATACAACTTGCAAAAGTG
Source organism: Biomphalaria pfeifferi (assembly GCA_030265305.1). Classification (NCBI taxonomy): domain Eukaryota; kingdom Metazoa; phylum Mollusca; class Gastropoda; family Planorbidae; genus Biomphalaria; species Biomphalaria pfeifferi. The sequence continues at coordinate 3,527,008 of JASAOG010000003.1, read as the reverse complement.
ATATTGGCGATAGGAAAAAAACGTCTGGCTGCATTTATAAAAAACCTTCCTAGGAAAATCTAAAGCTATTCAGGATAGCTAGAGCGAAGGCTAAACAAAACATAAGGACAGGCAAATGGAATTCCTGGAAAAATTTTGTTAGCAGTCTGGATGCCAAAACTTCTGCTACAGCGGTTTGGAAGGCATTAAAGCGGATCAAAGGGAAAGAATCAAATGCAATAGGGCATTTAAAAAACCATCCTCAATTGCAGGTAAATCATCCACTGCACACTACACGCCAGAATTCCTAAAAGTCAAAATAAGATAACAAACTGTTGTTGCTTGAAGAACTGAGGGACTCGCTGGACAAATCACATGACACAGCGCCATGAGAAAATGAAATTCATTATCAGTTCCTCAAGCTTCTTCCCGAACCCTCATAGGCAACCCTGCTAAAAATCTATAACTGTGAATGGCAAACAGGTGCTTTACCAAACAGCTGGAGAAAAGCCACAGTTATACCAATATCTAAACCGGGAAGAGATGGGTCTGACCCAGCTAACTACAGTCCAATAGCACTAACAAGCTGCATCTGCAAAACTATAGAAAGGATGACAAGTAATAGGTTGGTTTGGTACCTTGAGAGAAATAAAATAATCTCCAACTATCAGTGCGGATTCCAGGAGGGGCGGACAACAACTGACCATTTAATAAGGCGGGAAGCTTTCATCAGAAATGCATTTCTTAGACGAGAACATCTAGTAGCTGTATTTTTCGATATAGAAAAGGCCTAGGATACAACCTGGAAACATGGCATTCTACGTGACCTGGAGCTTAAGGGGCTTAAGGGATACCTTCCCTGCTTTTTTGAGGGAATTCTTAAAGGACCGGAAATTTCAGTTTCGAGTGGGCAACTCCGCTTCTGACACTTATGACCAGGAAATGGGTGTACAAAGGGCAGCATTCTCTCTGTACGTTACACATAGCAAAAACATTAATACTTTAGAAAGAAAATTACAATTATGTTTAAATAAAATTCAAAATTTTGGAAAACCATAATGGTTTTAAATTTTCGGACCCCAAAACAGTCAGCATGCATTTTTGTAATTTAAGGGGAATACACCCAGACCCTGAACTATTTTTACACAAAAAGAAGTTCCGTGTTGTGAAAACTACAAAATTTGTAGGCCTCACCCTAGATTCTAATGTTAATTTTCTCCCCCACATTAAGGAACTTAAAAAGAAACGTCAAAGTCATTAAACATACTCAGAGTACTCAGCAATACGGACTGGGGAGCTGACAGAGATACCTTGCTGCTGCTATATTGGAGTCTAATCCGATCTAAGTTAGACTATGGATCCATAATATATGGATTATCTAGGAAATCCTAAGTAAAAATATTGGAGCCCATACAAAATGCTGCCCTACGGTTCTGTCTCGGTGCATCTCAAACATTACTGACGCGGGAGAAATCCCTGTGCACATTGCATAAACATACATGATTGCACTAATAAACCATGGAACTATACTAAAGTAAGAGTAACTTCAAAAGAGGATCTCTCGCGCAACCTGTGCTCCCCAAAACAAAATGATTGAGACAAAGAATGAATTTACGCCTCGTGTTCATAATAATATTTTTGGGCTCATTTCAAAGTGATTTGTACAAACTTCATCTATTTCCAGATAAGATCGCAGTGTAAGGTGGGATCTTTCTTCAGGCCGCAACGTCTACCCAATAGCAATGACCTTTTCCACTAGATGGCGTCTTGGTTCCGCGCTTAAAAAGCAAAACAACATGGACACTGTTCATTCTGCCAGCATCTCTTATCACTGTACGTTAATTGATTGATGTATTTAATCTCCACTACAAATTGTCGGTACATGACTTTTGGAGCAGATGTTTTTGGCAAAGGACGTTTTGCGTTTCTCCCAATACGCGCCTTAACGCAATGTCTATCCCGGGAAACTTTCGTCTCGATCAAACGGGGACTTCTTTCTCGATGGCGCCAAATAGTCTACATCACCTTTGCGGCTTAACGCCCCAGTGCCCTTGCTCCACCCCTCTCCATCTATATTTGGACAAACTTCGCGGTCCGAGTCATTTTCGATCGAGACCTGATTGGGAGCGGACCGTTCTCTTGCTTGAGCTATACACATTTTCATTCCCTTTTTCTTTCACTTTGGATTGGTGGTATGTAGCTTAGTAAAGTGCTTGAGACCATTTTGCTTAGTAATGTGTATATATTTGTGAATTTAATTGCTACATTATTTATGTACATATATTTATGTATTCCTTATGGATAATGTTAGTAGATTACTATTATGCTTATATTTTATATCATGACTTTTACAGCTAAATGTTCGTCATCCCCTGTATCTGGGCTAAAATATATTTCACTAATTCTTAACACATGTATTTGCTCTTTAGCTATTAGTAATTTATCGCTGATAAATTATCGCTCACCACTAGCCCTTAGTATATTATTATGAATTCTTTGGCAGGGAATTATCAAAACATTTCTGTAACATGTCTTATGAATGTATTTTCTCTCATTCCTTTACAACGAATCAACTAGCTATATTGTATTCTATTTTATCGGCCATGTTGGCCAGAATGTACCACTTCGGTAAAAACCATGTTTATTTACTTATTCTCTAGTTGGGGACTTTGCCCCAGCTATGTTTGTTGATTATTATGAACGAATAATAACAAGACTCTGGATATAACTTGACATGACATCAGCTGTTTAATCGAACGCCATATTGGTTGACAACAACAGTTACAAGGGATGTTACTCCCAAACACCGATTGGTGCATCCTATATAAAACACATCAACATCCTTCCCTTTCTACAGCTAACAAAATACATATCAGAAATATTTGCAATTAAAATAACAAACATTAATAACTCATCTTATTTTATAAATATTATAACAATTTAAAAAAAAAATAAATTTCAATTGAGAGTGTGACACATATAGAATAAATAGAATAAATATTTCAACATGCATATTAATATTGTCATAAAAATTCTTAGTACATATCATAATCCCTATGCCACACAGTCTATTTGTTTCTCGAGTGCTAGTGCTTGCTGGCATATTTCTATCACAATTATTGTCTGGTAAATGAGAAACTATTCCAGACTGTGCTGCATGTTGAGAACAGTTCTCAGAAAAATCTGGCCTCTCATTATCATCATCATCATCCAAGACATTCCCATCATAGACATCAGTGTCTTTCAAAATAGTTTTCCTTGGCCTAATATGATATCTGTTGCGTATGTAGAATCCTCCATTATCTCCCTAGATCTTATAAGATCTTTGAGATGGTTGTTCCCTAATTATTCCAGGATACCATCCTGTTTGACCTGGGTTTTGGTAATAAATAGTTTGCCCTAGATTGAGTTTTGGTAGATCCCGAGCTTGCTTATCATATTGTCTTTTTACTTGTCGTTTGTAATTCTCTTTCTTCTCAACTACAACATGTTCACTTAAACACTTTGAAGTGCTGGGAATCAGTGTCCGAGGACTTCTTTTGAGACACATTTCAGCTGGGCTAAATCCAGTACATTGCCGAGGTATATTTCTGAGTTCCAGTAAAGCTTCATATGGATCATCACCATTATGTTTAGTTTTCAGTATTAAATTCTTCATTATCTCTACAGCAGCTTCCGCCTTGCCATTTGTTCTCGGATAACCAGGATCTGATCTGATGTGATTGATGTTCCATCGCCTTGTGAATCTCAAAAACTCATTTGAACTAAATTATGGACCGCCATCTGTTATTAACATTTTTGGAGCACCAAAACGAGCAAATCGTCCTTTCAATTTTCTAATCACGTCTTGTGATGTTGTTGTTGAAAGATAATCATACTCAATAAAATTAGAGTAATAATCAACAGTAATTAGATACAGTCTTCCATCCACTTCCATCAGGTCAGCTCCAGCTTTTTCCCATGGTACATTTCCTTCATCATGTTGTATAAGTGTTTCTCTCTGGTTCATAGGTTTTCTTTCTTGACAAGCAGTGCATGTCTCTGCCATCTGCTTTATTTCATCAGCCATGCCTGGCCAGAACATCGTCTGTCGGGCCCTCCTCATCATGTATCTTGCTATCAATTTGTAGTAGAAGTTGAGATGATTTGAGCAGCTTTCATACACTCTTGGGCTCTCCCACTACTGCCTTAAGTCACTTGTATATGAGAAAAGGCCTTATCTTTGTCAAATTTCCCCACTCCTCTGTGCACCTAACCACCACCTCCTTTTTTTCTTCTTGTTTGGGGCAAAGTAGTATTTTTTTCATTTACTCAATACCAGGATCTCTTTATCACCCCTACCCTTAGCAGTCCACAGCAAACGGACTGATCTAAGACTTAGGAAGTTTTTAAAGATAAGAAGACAGAGTGATGGGTTATGAAAGCAGACTGAGGTAAAGAGGAGACAGGCACAATGATAGAAAAGAAGTAGGGTACCTTGGAGCTCATAAAGTGCTAAGGAAAGAGGAGCGCAGTTTAACTTCATTTCTCGGGACTGTGTATGAGGTGTGTCAGCATACGGTACCCTAGAGTAATGTAAACAAGTTACTCTAAATTCAAATTCCTATGATAAGCATCCTTGTATTACCAGAGAATAATGTAAAGAAGGTACTCTAAATTAAAATTCCTATGATAGGCATCCTTGTCTCTATAGTAGCCATATAGGATTGATAGCCAGTATGTTACGTCGAGGCCCAAAATAGTAGAGTGTACAGTAACATTACTATTTGTTACTTCACTAGTTTGTTTCGGTCAGCGAAACATATTACAGTATTCATATTGTCTTGTCAGTATGAAAGTATTGTTGTCTATCTTAGTATGATAACCAAAGTTTCTTTATTTTGCAGGGTAAGAAAACTTAGATATAGTTAGTTAAGGTAATTTATATATTAGTCGTTAAGATTTAGTTTCATATTAAATTGTTATATGAAGTGGGAGTCACTGACTCCAAGTTTTCTTTAGCATTAGCATATTGTTTTGGTAAAGAGATCCTGGTATTTGAGTAAAAGAAACAAAATCCTAACTGAAGTTACACACTAGTTGAGGTCATTTACACCCAACAGCATAAACAAAATAATTCACTCTACTTCTCACCGAGAACAAAAAGGTAATTCAGGGAGGAACAGGGTTACAACTATACCTTTACATATTGTATTTAACCTCGACTTCTATTGGACGACCTTAAATGTTGACCTTAGGTCATTGTTTGTTTACAATATTCACACACTAGGCTGTGATATTAGCATAACACATGAGATGTATTTTCAATTGTTGAGTTCTATTGGGTGTTTGTATTGATACTGTTAAGAAGTGGGATTGAACTAAAGGAAATAACCGATTCTCAGATCGCTGGTATCTCTCTATTGCAGAAGCACAAACAATCCAACTATGATCAATCAACATCTCCGGTAAAAATAAATGTCACAATCTTCAAATCGCATTTACATATCTCGATTCAGGAACACAAATTAAAGAAAACAATCCTCAATCCTCAGTCAAGAAATCCAAAATCATAACTCAAGTTTCGTAACACATTTACACACTAGTTGAGGTCATTTACACCCAACAGCATAAACAAAAATCACCCTACTTCGCACGTTGAAAAAAAGGTTAGTCAGGGAGGAACAGGGTTACAACTATACCTTCACATTTTTGGTGAAGTCTAAACATTATTCATGAGAAAGAAATGTATTTTATTTACCTTCTTGTAATAGTTCCTTTTTGAAGTGTTTACTATGAGAGTTAATACATTGTTTTACATTGACACAACTATTTTGTGTATTTTTCTATTTAGAGAGCCTTTCAATATTTTGTGTGTATTTACTGAGAGTAAATACTTTAAACAAAATTATTATTGAGTTTGTATTAAGAGTGAATTGCGAATGAAGGGTACCATCCTACTTTTTTTGGTTCATGTTTGTAACCATGATTATTTATATTTCAAAATAGAATGATGTGTGAAGTAATTGTTGATAACACTGTCTACTATTTACTATGATTTTAAAGTTACCATTTTTGAGGGGTGTATATTGTTACAAACTGTGTTTGCTATTATAATGGTAGCTAAATTGATAGTTTCACTCTACCATGGCCCACATAGTGAGATTGTGGTCAACAGATCCACGTGATTGCATGTAAGGGTAAATGAGATGTGAAAATGTTTAGTTAGTTGTTTACTGGACTCTGAGAGAGCAAGTAGTGTACGAGACTTAGAGAGAGAGAGAGAGTTGTTAACTGGAGAATATAGTTTAAGTTAGAGTTGTTTAGTAAGAAAGTCTTTTTTCTATGATAGATATATACTACATCAGGGGTGGCAAACCTTTTGGTTCCATGCGCCAAATTTTTAAACTTCTGATTCAGATGCGCCACATAAAATTTTACAAGTTTCAGTCTTTGAAGTATGGTGATTTGTACATATTTTGGTTTGTTATACAAATTAGTGTATAGTAGATGAAAGGATGAAAAAAAAAAAAAAAACTTACTGTCTGTCCTTGTTATCATTTTTAGTTTGCATTTATAATTGTTTATATTATTACCTCTGTATGACCTATAGACAAATTATAATTTGTAAACAATTTTTAAAAATATAAGCATACAGGCAATATATAATTTTCCATTTGCTATGCTTACACCAAATCTGCAATATTAAGAGTTAATTTCGTGACTTACAGTTTTTAGAATGAATGAAAGTGCTTGCTCGCATCAGTATTTGACAGACATAAACAAGATTATATTTCCAGTAACTCTACCAGTGATTGACGGCTTAGATTACTTTAGTTAATTTTATTTGATTGGTGATTTCCTAGATATGACTTTCTGTTTTGTTGCTATGACTAAAGATTGAATAAACTGACTTTTCTTTGTTTATTTCCATTTTCCATAATTTTGAATATGTGGAGATAGTTGTTTGGGTTCTAGTTTGGATCTAGTCAGCACTGGATATTTCTCTGTAGTCCAAATTAAAAGGTCGTCTGCATAAAGTGCCTTATTGACCTAAATGAGGTCCGGGAGGTCATTCATGAAGATTAGAAAGAGAGTGCAGCTAAGGGCTGAACTTTGTGGTAGTCCTTCTTCCAAACTTTTTTTTACTAGAGATGGCACCTTCGAATCGGGTTTGGATGGTTCTGTTTTTTAAGAATGCCCTGATCCAGCTGTACATTTTTCCATGGATGCCCATTGTTTTCATATTCAAAAATAGACCTTTTCTCCACACTCTATCATAGGCTTGCTGCAAATCTATAAATACTGCTGTAATGTGCTTGTTTTCATAAAACCCTTCTACTGTGTCCTGGATAAAACGAAAGAGGTGGTATTCTGTTCTACTTGCTTTCCTGAAGCCAGCTTGTGCATTGTAAGGTGAGCAAGTACTTTCTAGCCACCAATAAAGTCGGTTATTGATAATTTTTTCTGCCATTTTGCCAATGTTGGATGTTAGAGATATTGGTCTATAACTTTTTGGGTCTCCAGGTGGTTTATTTTTCTTTAAAATGGGTATTATGTTTGCGGTTCTCCATTCCTGTGGTATGTCTCCAGTTTTCCATGTATGGTTGATAAAGTTAAGTATACAGTTTTGGGCCTGTGGTCCTAGTCCCCGAATCATTTCATTTGCTATTTTATCGGGTCCAGGTGATTTTCTTGACTTGAGGCTTTTTAGGGCAGTATTGAGCTCATGTAAAGTGAAGGGAGTGTCAAAGATCTGACAGTTGACTGTTGGAGCTTTTTCTTCTATCTTTAAGATATTACTGAAGGCCTGGTCCAGTTGTTTTCTTGGCTTTGACTTGTTAATGCTGGCAAAATATTTATTGAAGGTTTCAGCCTTTTTAAGTTTTTCTGTTATTATGTCGTCAGAGCCTTTTATAGGTTGGGGGTTTGTTATTTGTTTCTTTCCTGCTAACCGGTGCAGAAGGGTCCAGGCCTTTCGACCATCCTTGTTTAGATCTAGTTGTTCGCATGTTGTGGTCCACTTTTTCTTTTTTTTCTGTTTTAATTTTGTATCTTATAAGCCCTGTCAATTAGTTGTACGTTGTCTTGTTCTCTCTAGTAGGTTTTTTTTCTATAGTCTTCCTGGCCATGTTTCTTTCTTTTACTAATTTATCTAATTCAGGTGTCCAAAAAGGTTTGTATTTCTTAACTTGGTCTCGAGGAATTTTTTTTTTTTTGCTGCTTGTAAGATGTTGGAGACTATAGTTGTGTACGTTGAATTGACGTCTGTCTCAATTATGCTTGATAGTCTGGTGTCTGTTTCTTGTGAAAAAGCTGCCCAGTTATTTTTTTTATAGTTCCATCTAGTTGTTTTGCTGGATTGGTATCTACCTGGCGTTCCAATATTGAGGAGTATAGGCCTGTGGTCACTACCTATGTCTTTAAGTACTGTTATTTTAGAAGAGTCGGTAATGCCTGTAGAGATAAAAGTTAGGTCAGGTCTGCTAGTTGTGTTGTGCGCTCTGTGGAGGAAAGTTGGAGGCGAAGTTTTGTTTTGCAGAAGTTGTAGGTTAGAGGCATTTGTTACATCCTCTATTTCTTTGCCACGCTTGTTGTAGTGTGGGTAGCCTAGGAAGGTGTGTGTGCATTGAAGTCGCCAGCTATTATTGTCCTTGTGTAGTGTGGTAGTTGTATGTCTATTTCTGCTGTTGATGATGGTGGGCAATAATAGTAGTTTTTGATTGTGTACTTTGTTCCTCCTCTCCAAAGAAGTATTTCCTGCGTGTTGATGTCTGTATTTTTCTGTATTTGTTTTACTGTGGCTTGTGTGTCGTTTCTTATGAGGGTCACAATTCCCTGGCATTTGGTGCAAAGGCATCTGTACTGTGTGTAGCCTGTGATGTTTATTTTTTTCTTGGGCAGTGGTGTTTCTTGCAATAGCGCTATGTGTATATCATGCTTCTTGAGCATGTGTTGGACTTCTGTTGTCTTGTTTTGTAGGCCTAAGATGTTGAGTTTCAAAAGGTTTAGGTGTTTGCTGCTAGTCTGTTTTTTATTTCCAGTAGCTGACTTATAACAGGCAGTCCTGGAAGAAACTGCCATGCGCAGACCTTTTACGAGGCGACGTCTGAGCTCGTATGGATTTTTCGTTAAATTCCTTGGCATTAAGTGTAGGCTGGGTGTTTCGTCAGGATTTTAAAAAATATATAAATATATAGTCCTCGCATTTTAAGGGAGTTTTCGGTCTTGGCAATTTTCTCCAATACTGACATAAAAGGAAACATCTAGGTCTGAAGACTGTAACGGGAATATCCATGGGACAATGTGGGGTTGGCCAATGGTCCATTCTCCGCCATCCATAGAGCTCTCCAAATGGAACTTTACTGCAGTAGAAAGCTTAAAGTGGACTGTGCTCTGGGTATGCCCTGTGGAATCGTCACATCCTGGATCCAGGCCCCTTTACGATATCACATTCACCAGATCCAGAAAAAACACACTACACTAGGACTACATGTGAAGGCCTACATCTAACCAGGTTGTTAAAATCAGGTAGAACACACAGTATATTTACATTTTGGGTAAGCAGCGTGAGGATGAATTTTTAAAAAGCTTCTATCAACTCACTTTGTCTGTCTGGTAAAAAGGTTTTACACGTTATTTCTCCCACATCCAATCTTGGATCAAGCTGAAATTTGGCACAATCATTTCTTTTACAAGACAACACAAGAATTAATTTTAACAAATTTACCAACTAGGCAATTAACTATTAGTAATTAATTATTTTGTTTGGTAGCTCGAACAAGGGAAAGAAATTGTACTTGACTGAATTGGTAGTATAAGCTGAGTCAGTCCCCTTTATTGGTCTCCACTCTGAATATATATATTTTACCGTCAGCCTAGGGCCAGTAGTGCTTTTGGACGAGTTTGGCTCAATAAATCGCTTTGCCTGCCTACAAAAATCAATGTCTACCAAACAGTGTTCTCTCAACTCTTTTATATGGACCTGAGACATGGATATTATATAGATAGCAATTGAGACTATTTGAACGCTTTCAACAAAGATGCTTGAGCTCCATCATGGACCTACATTGGCAAGACCGCACTACAAACACCGAAGTCCTTGCGAACGCCGGTAAGGACAGTATAGAGGGACTTCTTACGGTCCGACAGTTTCGCTGAGCAAGGCACGTATCCCGTATGAGAGAAAAACGTTACCCAAAAGCAGTGATCGACATAACACAGGTGCACCAAGGAAACGCTTTAAAGACCAGTTTAGGCGCCAATTAGCTTTAGCAGATAGAAGAAATCACCTGCTTGCATCCGGCTTTAGAACGAGACAGCTGGAGGTCACTCACAAAGGCCGTGGGATACACATTTGAGACCAAAAAGAAAATCCGCTGGCGAAGACAGATACAGACGGTGGAAATATAAATCTTTATCGACCACCAGCGGACAATGGTTATGCTTGCCTTAGATGTGGCAAAATATGTAGGTCACAGCTGGGGCTGCGTAGCCACCAGAAATATTGCATTCCTCATTAAATCTAGTCATAGATACCTAACTAGCAAGGTGGTTTGCACGTCGGCCTGAGGTGGCACGATCCACGATTTCGAATTCGTTCCTCCTTTTTTTTTCTGTGTAAAATCTGACTGTAAAATCCAGACGGCTATCCCTTTGTTTATCTCTCCTCCCATTTTCCCAACTGGTCTAGTAAAGTGATGGAATCATAGCGTATTCAGAACGCTAAAAACTTGAAATAGCGCTAAGCAAAAACAATTGGTAATAGTTATTAATCGCACAGATTTATTGTTGTTGGTCTAGATATATTACAAATTTAATGTTAGAACTGATCCAAACTATTTGATATAATTACATTTTGTATAGGCTTTGTTTTTTTATTTAAAAAATATTTTTTATGTTTTTCTTCTTTTCTTCTAGAGTTGGTTTTCCTACTGGTCTTTAGATTCCAACTATAAACTAAAAGCCACTATCAGTATCAATCCCTAGGTGCCACGATCAGAAGCGGTCCGAGGTCTTTAAACTACAAGCCAGATGACAAGTTGATGGTCTGAAATACATCAACACATACGTCTAGCCACTATACAAGATAGTACTTAACTTTTGAGAGATTGACATTTCTTATATACACATTTGCATATTCAACATTGATCATCCCACACACACTCTGGTGGCCTCGTACATACACACACACCCTCATATGTTACACAGATTAGTTTGTGATAGGCCTATCTATCAAGAGATGCTGTTAAACGTTATTTAATGAATCAGGGATAAAGTTAAAAACATTAAGATGAATAAAAGTTTTAAAAAATTTAAATGATTATAGGTATGTTATTTAGATTTTAGTGAATTAAAAAGTAATCTGTTTGTGACAAGTCAAAAGCTTACTGTTATCACAGCATTAATTATTATTTATTATTATTTATTTATTGTATTCTAATTATTTTCACATTCTATCCCCAATTTCTTCACTCGTCCTACCTTTTCTTCTTCCCACTAGACTAAGTCCACCACCTTGGCGACAACTAGGCCACGGCTTTCACTTATCTCCGTTTGATCGGGGAAAGATAAACACACAGTCTCTTTGGTCTTACCCGCCGGATGTCTGACGGTCGCAGTTGACTTCACCTTGGGCGGAATACAAATCACTCTTTCTTCCCCCCCCCCTTCTCCCACGTCTCTCTTTGATCAAAGAGATCACTCGGATCAACACGCCCCTCGACCCTCCAAGTTGCGACTCTCATCTCGAATCAAATTCACCCACTTAGCCTAGGACATTTCCTGTGTCCGCCCACCTCTTCCAGACCTTTATAAGGTAGGATAAGGCGGGACATACACTCTCTCATTTCTCTCTCGCTTGCAATCGAGTCTGGACTATTTCATTTATTCTTACTCTTAGAGGAATACCTGGTGGTGAGCCGAACTTAATCGCAGTTCCATCTTAATTACTTTGTGTCGTAAGTAGAAAACATACACATGGCATATATATATATGTATTTATGTATTGCATTATTCTATTAACGCTACGTTGCTCAATTGATCGTTGATGCAACCATGTATATATTTGTACATCTTATTTTATTTCCTTTATCTCGGCTGACCGCCTTGATAATTTTACTAGCGCACTAATACTGCGCTTAGAAAAGAGATATGAATTATCTCCCCTTTAGTCATTCTACTTTGACGAGAGTTGCGTCCCTTAAACGGACGCTCTCCCCATTCATGCTCGCTTCTTTATTTATGGCCGACAGCCATGCGTAAACCTCAGGTGTCTGCCTATTTGTTATTGAGTATCATCATACTGAGATCTACTCAACTATTTATCGGATCACTTGCCTACTTATCCCCCATCAATCAACTACTTTATTTGGTGCTAGTCACCACTGCGATCTACTACTTGGCGCTATCGGCTATCGCTATCTACTCACCTGCATATTCGACAGCCCACCTGTCAACTTATTAGGTACGACGTCCCTATAGACCCAGTGTCTGTGCGAGACGTCATAGCTTCGCCAAACCCTCCGCAACTCACTGGACTTATCCTGCTAACAACGCTGCCCTCGGCAAATAAGCTCTGCCCGCAGTATCCTTGTGCCCACTGTAGCCGGCCACCCGCCCTACTGTGCCCACCACAGATATCAGAACGTTGGATTGACACTCCACAAGCACTGTATCACCGGCGTTCCTCTACCCGCTAGAGCGCCGCCTCCAGCTGCAGAACCTTAAGCCAGGACACAGCCAGCTGCAACCCAAGCATGACAAACAGCTAAGAGACAAAGTGACATACTCTCTTATTAAGTGCAAGAGTGATGATTAAATATAGTATTGATTAGAGATAAATGCAAACCCTCCCCTTTTTTATTCTTCTATGTAAATATTTATGTTAATAAATATTCTTCAATTTTTAACTTTGTATCTCTCTTTCATTGCTTGTCTCGTTGCGTGCTTGTTCCCGATTTATATGCTGATGGGTCGGTGTGTTATAACTTCAAAAATGATCATCCCCTAGACGTTAAACAAGCCAAACACACGTCACACGCGAAAACCTGTCACACTGTTCAACAGAGGATGATTGGTGTATTTGAGAATTAATGAGGTAGAGTGCTTAGTATCTAAAATCCTCCTGCGAATTATAATTGCATTTATGTATTGCAAGAAATAGTGGAGCATGTGAGAGAATTTTACAAACAATTGTCATTGTGAAGTATTCGCAGTGTCAAACAAGTCAATAAAGTACTAGTTTTCTAAAGAAAAGGGAAATAAATTATTAAATATTCTGGAACCTTTCTTATCTCCAGAATTAAAAAAACTGGTAGTTTTTTTCTTAAAGATAGCAACTACACACGGAGGCAATCTTTTTCAAGTGACATTGTACCTGCATTAAAGCCAGAGGCTATGACTGTGGAGTCTACTGCTGACTGTGGTGAGAAGGAACTTGTATTGCACATCTCAGTTGTTACTGATGAACCTTATAAGATAGTGAAAAAATAAAATGTAACGCAGTTATTCTTTAATACATACTTCGACATTTAGGAATCAGCACTAAAAATTACCACTAGGGTCATTTTTTTCAAATCGATTTTTGTTTTGTATATATTTCTTTGTATATCCAATAGAGACGCTATTAGTTTTGTATTGTCTGTCTGTCCGTTCATCCCGTTAAGATCTCAGAAACTAGAAGAGAAAGTAAAATTCGGACATCATATTTTAGATCATTCAAAGCTCTGATGCAACGGCTACTTTTTTCTATTCCAAAATTGAACAATTTAATCAAAAAAATAATCTATGCAAGCAGATTAAAAAAAAACACTTTTAAATTAAAAACTTTAAGGAGGTAGAGTCATATGATTCTTCATAAATAACTCTAGCTTCATTGAGTTAATAAGGAGGAAGATCTAGTCTAGATTTAGGTACGTATAAATGTATATAAAACAACAACTTATAATTGAAAAAGTACTTTTGTTTGATAAAAATTCATTTTGAAAGATTTAAACTTCAAAAGAGAAAAAATAATTTAATTTTTTTATTATTATTATTTTAGTGCCCAATGATTTTATACATTTTATTACTTTAAACAATCAAAACAAGACTAAGGTTTGAATGTTTGGTCCATTCGATGGGGGCCGCCTCTATGTTTATGTGATAACACACACTCTCTTTGTAATCTTGTTTCTATTTTATTCTAAACTATTTTTATTTACGTCATACCGGTGTTTTTTTTAATTTTTCTTCTTTCAGTCTTAGAAATGACAGGTAGAAAAACACAAATATTTTAGTGGAGTTTCCTATATGGTGGACTATAAATAGCAACTTGGTGCACATCTTGTGTACAGACTCAAGGAAGGGTTGATAAGCTTTGTTTTGAAAAAGTTCATGGATTAGTTGTTTTGCACATTTTAGCACTGCAGAATCAACATTTTAAAGCTTCTCTTTGTGATGTTTATATCGTTGGCCATTTGGATTTCTTTGCAATTTTTGCGTCCATGACATTGTTATCCTGAAAAATCTCCAATAATAGCTAATTTCCTTTTTTTTTTTCGAGAGCACGAAGGCGTGTTTTGGACAACATTATTAAGGCATGAGATTAAAAACTTTAGCATTTAGCATTATTATGAGAAAAAAAAAGATTAGATCCAGGTAATCTATGTATAAAATATGAATATTTAGAGTAACAAAAATAAAATAAATAAAAACTAGTGATCCTATTCATGTTAAATGTATATTATAAGCGCAAAGGTCTAGATTCTAATTCTTCCCGTAGACGTAGATGTAGACCAAAAAAAAAATTTTAAGCAAGTTTCGTGATCGAAACCGTAGTGGTTGTATGTACCGTAAACAATTTTTACTCAGGATTTCGACCCAACATATTTGTTCTTAAATCCGACATTTTTAAAAGTACAATATTATAGCCTATTTGCGTTTATTTTTTGTGAGTAATTTTCACTGATAATAAAAACACTCTGTTGGTCTTAAGATCTGAAGGTCAGTGGTCTCTGATCGTACGATAATTATTTTTTTTTTCAAATAGTGTTTTTCACACAATTTAATTTTAGATTTAAACCTAAATGAAAGTTGAAACGGAATTAATAACCTCGATCATAGATGATTTGTAACACTTGATTAAACAACTATTTTTTGAAAGAGTCAATGAGCCTTTCACGAAAAAATCTGAGAAGTTGAAGAATGCTCATATTGTGATGTTGGACTATTTTCAAAGGCGTAGAATGGGGAATACTTGATATTGGTAATCTTATTTACTTGATTGGAATCCGCAAGGAAACAGGAAAGTGGGCAGACCCAAGCAAACCCTGAAGAGGTCAGTCATCAGTGAAGCTAAGTGTACTGGAATGACATGGGAGCAGATGAAGAAAGCTGCTCAGAACCGAATTCGGTGGAGAGGTGTGGGTGCCGCCCTATGCTCCTTAGGAGTGCACAGGATTAAGTAATTCAATTTCTAGGGGGTCGTGTCGTTATATTAATAGATACAGAGTTCACAGGCAACAAGTGTGGATTGGAGGGCGATTGAAAGCGGTCCGCTCCAATTAAACGTAACATATATTAGAATACACTGCGCGAAATGGTCGGGATGCTTGAAATGCGCGCTGTTTTATTAAAAGTTAAAAAAAAAAGGTTTGGAGTACGGCTAAAGTATTATTTCAGCCATAGTATTATTTAAGCTAAAGTATTATTTGAGCATGTTTAGGATGAAATGAGAAAAAAAGGCCCAGGCCACAAAAAATATGATAGAGCCAATGAAATATTTCGAATGAGAACTAAAAAGCAAAATATTAGAGTAAATACTACCAGACCCTATTAATTAAGGAGAAGATAAGTGATAATCCAATTTAAGGACAGGCCCATTTCAACGTAAAAGATACTAGACTTAGCTGGCCAAAGGAATGCATGGGGGAGCATTTAATTTTATTTCCTTATATTCTTTGTTATAAGAAAGAAAACTGGGAGGGGTTCATAACAAAATAAACAATACATAGTCTTCGAATAAATCAACGGGCGAAGCTGGTGGGTAATGCTAGTCAGTTACATAGACTAAAACCTCAAATTATGTAGGAGTTATACTGAAAGACTGGCTTTATTTTATTTTAATAAATGAAAAGTTATCACGGAATCCTCATAGTGACAAAATTATTGAAAAAATCAAACAAAACGTAAGGGTTTAATAAAGAAATTGTTACAAATCTAACAAGAACATAAAACTAAAATGTTTTTAAACTTTGGTTAAACCAATATTAGAATGTGTTCTCATTTTGGGACCGGTCAACTCAAGAAAACATAGAAATTAGTATAGACGCAAGATAGAGACTTGATATTTATAACAAACGAATGTTCATTTTGATTAGAGTAACTTTATCAGTAAACCAGTAAAATTAGAGACACTCCAGGACAAAAGAGTAAAAAGTAAAGTAACAGTATTGCAGAGAAACTGAAATATAACTTACACATACAAAAAACTCAAACTAATAAAATACCCAGCCATAAAGATGAAGGCAAATATATTATTCCGTACGTTATGGCAAATTCGTATAAGTGCTCATTTTCCCCTAGTGTCCTTAGATCATGGAATAGGTTGTTTTAATCAGGCTGGAAAACCAACGACAAAGCAGAGTTTAAAGTCACTAATTAAGATGCATAACTAGATTAACATTTAGACTCACTTATATTTGTACACTAAAGTTGACTAAGTCTAAACCCAAACAAAACCCCTCCACCTATGTTACTACTATAATCAACACTAACCAACAAACTACAACTAAATTACTAAATTATTCCTAATCACTTCACTAAACCTAAGTCTATACTAACATCCCAATCATAACTAGTCTAGATCTACAATATTCTACAATGAACCAGTAACACTAAAACTAAAACGCACTTTACTACAATCTACAACCGAAACTAGATCTATAAATATGAACAGCAATAATAAAACACTACAGCAGCAATAATACTACAACAGCAGTTAAGCAGCAGTAATAATAGCAGGAATTCTTAGGTACTGGAATATATAAAATAATTACACGCCAGATCACAAAGATCATCATCTGTCACACAGACAGAGATACTGTACTAACTGTACACTGGTCAACTTTCCAGGAAACACCACGGACATAACTATTTATACTAGCCCGTCCTAACCTATATAACCATAAGCGGAAGTACAGATACCAATGCAGGCACTAGCCTATAAAAATAGAAGGATATACAAAAATAGTTCTAACTTATAAAACAACAATACATTAAATCTAGCATATACAAGTACTAAATATAAAAAATACGTACAAAAATAGCTCTGGGAGCGCAACTCACAGCATGTTAAAAGCTTACATGGTAATTGGTATCATATAGATGCCAGAAAATATTGAACAATAAGTCCTAGTTGATGAGAACTGGTGTGGTTTTCAAACCTGACGTTGTCAAGGGAATCTCCTACCGCGGGAACCCCTCAGGCGCAGTGCCTGGGACGGTTGCCCCATTTGCCACCACCTAAGGCCGCTACTGATGCTTGGCGTACGAAAACAGTAACCCGATTATTTTCACCCTATGGGGTAACCATTTCCTCAAAGAATAAAACTGCCACCTTGTTGAACAAATATTTTGATAAAATCAATAAGGCTATCAAGAAGTCCCAATTTCTAAAGCCACTGATAAGGCTCGCAAAGCTGATAAAAAAGACCGAAAGGAACTACAGACCAGAAGTACTGAGGGAACGTTGAACTGGGCAGTCATCTGCCTATGGTTGGTAACGTGCTACCATTATTCTTATACCAAAAAAAATGGAAAAGATGCTTCCACTACTGATGGCTACAGGCCCATCTTTCTTACATCTTGTGTGAAAAAAATGGCTAAGCATCAGGTTTGGTACCTTGAGAGTGCCCATCTTATAACTCCTTAATAGGCTGGTTTCAGGGCTGGAATGTCAGCTATAGACCAAGTTAACGTCTTTGTGAAGAGCGTTCAGATGGATTCTAAAGAACCTAAAGCAGATTTAAAAAAGCAAAAGATAAATTATGGTGGCCTGGTTTGCTTCATAAAATTAGAGCCGGTGGGATGCGAGGACAATATTACTGGATAAGAGATTTCCTACAAGAGCGTACAATAAGAACCAGTATGCACGGAGAAGTCTCAGGTGAAATGACCCTCCTCCAGGGCTCCGTGTGTCATGCGTCCTTTTCATGGCCTTTATAAATGACCTACCGGCCCAGCTAATATGATGATGACATTGTCCTTTAGAAATCCAGAACGAGCGCAACCACTATACAAAAAGTAATGCAAGAACATTTCTATAAGCTACTCTTATACACACCAAAATGGAGGCTAGAATTAAACAACACCTCCAAGACGCTCAGGACTGGCATTCTCGAGCAACCTTTCAGACTCTCCCTTAACGGAGGGGCTCTCAGCATTGAGTAGCTACCCAAGTACCTGGTGTAACTTAAGATCGCAAACTAAAAATGTCTAAGCATATTCAGGTAATTTTAAAAAAGGCCTCAGAGAAAGCTCAGTGCCATTTTTGCAAATACTGATGGGTCGGCATCAATAGACTCCGGAAGAGCTGGCTATGGAGATACATTGACTTTCTTGGCTCAGACTCAGTTAAAGCCTTTGGACTATGTGGTGGTGTTTGCACTTTTGATGTGGAGGCTATGAAAATCTGTGAAGCCTTAAAATTCATTGACTCTCAACTCATTGAGGGACATTTCAGGGCAAAACAGATTGTTGTGGTCGCTAACTCAAAAACCTGTACTACAGACTTTGCGAAGCCCTGAACCATGCCCCCCCCCCCCAATATCGATACTGTCATCATGGCTTCACACAACATAAATCAACGCCTGTAATAATGCAGTGGGTACCTTGTCACATAAGTGTGACTTTAACACCATTGTAGACTCCTTGGCCCACTAGGGAGGGTTAACTTTATCTATCAAGCAGACTGTGAGTTTTCATCATGCTCTGACTAGAATCCAAAAATAGAGATGGAATAATGGTTTAAGTGCTGGAACAAGTCCCAAAAAGCCCACAGAGTCTGGGAGAGCATGAAGCACTTGACCGCACTTCCTCGTGGTGGAGGCTTTCATTTCTTTTTGACTGCCTTAGATTTGCTGATCTCCGTCTCGACCTGTATGGAGATATGTATACACTCCACAAAACAGCAGGGTTTCTGTCCAAGGCTTTTGCAAGAGAGGAATTGAGTATCTCAAGCCCTTATTCAAATGAAGTTTGATGATGATATTAGAATTCACTGGCCAAATGCAGGTGTGTGTTATTAAGTACTTATTTGTATTAGAGACCCGCTCTAGTTGAAGGACTTTGAACGCGACACTTAGTGACGTCATGGATAATGAGGTTTAGTTTCTTTATATGTTATTTTATAAAATTGGCTAAGGACTTAGGGGTGATAACATCAAGCAGCGACGCAGACTCGAAAAAGGCCCATTCTGTATTAAACTTAAGTTGAATCTTTCAACGGTTTGGACTTTCACATGTAGTTTTTGATGGTAGTGTGTTCACTGTACTCGCAATCTTTATCTGTGATCCATCGCACAGAATACCCAAACATCTGCAGAGTTATTCAAGTCTTACAACAGTTAAGCAATGAAAATATATGTAATAGCATCCATTACAGTGTGTACGTGGGGAGGGGGCATGGACGATTCCAATTCAACTTCAATTCAGCAAGGACCAAAAGTAGATTTGGGAGGCATAGGGCCGTTTCATTGGAAGTGAAAAAAACAACAAAGAGTGAGGTTTCCACCAGAATACTATGTTGTAGAGCGGCATGATGCCAGGATACAATATAAAAAGTGGGTTTCAGCTGTTTGTGGGAGGATTATATTTGGGAACAAGTATTTTTTTATAACCAAAAGAAACGAACCAACGTCTCTCCTAACGTGAAGTGATAGTGTGTCTACACTAAATCTAAATGTTGAACTACTAAATATTTACTTACACCCATAGTCCATCCGTTTCTCCATAACATACATTAAAGCTCTTTCTATAGCTTGACTTATGTCTTTAAAATTCGCTCCTTCATTTCCTTCAGTCTCCACGAATTGTTTTCCCATACAAATGACCTGAAACATATTTTTTTTTCTTGCATTTAAAGACATATTAACTTTTTAAAACTCCTCTTGAGATTTTGAATTCCGGGATTTTTAAGGCGCCACGGAGTTCACCCAACTCTAATGAGTACCTAATTTTAGTTGGGGAAAGTACAGGCGGTTGGTCCTTGTGCTGGCCACACAAACCCTGCTTTGATAACCGTTAGTCAAAGAAACACATGACATTAACATCATCTGCCTTATAGATTGTAAGGTCTGAAAGGAGAACTTTACTTTACTCTCATATCAGCTTTTTATTTTTACACCCTTATTGGTAACAAACAAAAAGACTGAAGCAAAAACCTATACAAGGATCTCGAAAACGATTCTAAAGATTTTCATAGAAATGTGAAAACTTATGTACATCTTTGGAAAAAGAATTACTAGCTGATTAGTCATATATGGAAAACTCCGGTTTGACGTTATAAATTTTCAAAATATTATCTTCTAAATTTAAATTTGGTCTAGTTGTTACTATTTTTAAATTGAATGTTGCATTCAGTCTATTGATAGATTATCTAGGCTTTATTTTTTACCCAAATTACATCCAAACTATTCAAAATTTAGATCTTAGATCTAGGATATCTCTCTCTCTCTACATATATATATCTATATTTGTCTATCTATCTATCTATCTATATAGATAGATCTTTGAGACAAGGTGGATTAGGATTTGGCCGTTTAGGGAGTCTAGGGGGTTTTATGATTTGAGGACCCACACTTGCACATATAATCTACAGGCACAGCGTTATAATGCAGACAACAAATAATTAAGATGTAAAATTATGTACAGTTTATTATACAAGAGAAATAATTAAAATGTGAAATGCTGTACAGTAGCTAGGATGGGATCTAGCGTATTTACATGTATAAGTTTATCATCATTAGATTCGAGAACCAAGTGGTCTGAGTGTCATTGGAATGGTTGCTTAGCTTTGAGTCCGGTGCTGCACTGATGAGACTAGTGTGGCTGGCGCTGACGCTGTCTGCTGGTGGGCTGGCGTAGTGGATCCAGGCACCGGGTGCAGTCCAATGGTTCGTAGCTGCAGAGCTCAGCTGCGGCTACTGTCAGTCAAGCCACTGACGAGTCTGTGGCTAGCGTTGTTGCTTGGACACTTGTGAGGAATAATCAGGGCTGGTATCTGCAGATAAGGTGCCAACAAATCTGGTATCAGCGTTGGGTTGGTAGGACTTCAGGCGGATGTTGCCAATAAATAAAAGCACCAATCCAAACTAAATTAAGGGAATGAAAATAGTACAGAACTCAAGCAAGAGATCGATGCGCTCCCTGTCAGTTTTCCAGCGTAAATGACTCAGATAGTGAAATCCTGGCGAGGGGTGGGGTGGGGGGACAGGTTACAAAGGTGATGTAGACTATCTGGCGTCATTTGACCGAGACGAAAGTTCCTGGGGATAGATACTGCGTGAAGGCGCGAATTGAAAGACCCGAAAGTTGGTCCTCTCGCGTCTTTCTGCCCAGGCTGTCAGAAGATGTGAAGGGGAGATTATCAAAGCTCAGCCAGATCAAGGGAGATTATACCTTGATACTGGCTAGCGCTAGACGAACAGCGTTGCCCGAGGCGTTGCGTTGAATGGGCTCTTTGAAGTGACCAGCCGCTCCCGGAAGGGGGGGGGGTCAACGGATGGTTGCCAAGATAGATAGAGGGAGTGTACTCTTGTCAAGAGTCTAGTGTGGCACGTTTCAAGATGGGGAAAGTAAAATGTGACATCGGTGCCAAAGGGGGTGGGGTTGGATTGGAGGGGTGGTGGCTGCGTTTTTAGCGCTTGATTGACTAAATAAAGAAAATTAATGATAAATAGAGTAATTAAAATGATTAAATGCTTGGACCTGAGTAATATCTTGAGTGAGCTAAACGGGTTATCACAACCTTATGAGTGCTAAATCAGAAGTTTAGTTTATGTAGATCTACATCCCTACTAATCAATGCTGAAAGATTAAAATCATCAGGCTATTAGTTTGTAACCAGTTTGCTATTAAGTTAAGAACAATGCCTGGTCGTGCGGTTAGCGTTCTGAACTGATAATCTTAATGGTCCCGGGTTGTTTGTTTGTGTAATCTTGTTTAAGTTGTAAAAGAGAGGTATTGACCTTTTTAAAAAGTATTTTTAAAAAGTTTTTCTAGTTTAAATCCAACATTCACTAGTTAGTAAGAGCAAAATAATCGCTCTCCTAGAGTTTTTTTTTAAAATATATTTTCAATATTTTTCTTGTTCGATATTTACATTATCTAACTTTACTATTTATATTTACTGGATACTGAAAGTGTGACTGGTTTGACTAGAACCAAAGTATTAATGCTAATTAGCTTATGTATATTAAGGGACTTGGAAGAGACCTATTAAGTAATGAAACATTTACCTCATCTTAATGGTCCCGTGTTGTTTGTTTGTTTTATATGTTTCGGTTGTTCCTTCAAAGTTGAAGATAGTTTACTTCCTAGTCCAAACCTCACGCAGGACGACGGGGGATGGGAACGGGGAGGGTTTGAACCAGGGACCATCGCTAAATCCGAGCGACAGTCTAGCACACAAACATCACTACCAGTCAGGGTTAATACACTGCTCGCTGCCATCCTCCGTCGTCCAGCGAGAAGTTAATTATTTTCAACTTAAAAGAACATCCGAAATATGTAAAACATAAAAAAAAATTTTTTTTACAACGACAAATGAATCTTTGAAACAATATTACTTTTGACCATCAAAATTAAATCACGTCTTAACTATTCCTTGCAAATAGGCGAAATCCGACTCCGACGGGGACCGCCTCTGATTTTGTAATTGTGTAAAGTTGTAAAAGGGAGGTATTGAACTTTTAAAAAAGTATTTTTAAAAAGTTTTTCTAGTTTAAATCCAACATTCACTAGTTAGTAAGAGCAAAATAATCGCTCTTCTAGATGTATTTTTTTTTAAAAATATATTTTCAATATTTTTCTTGTTCGATATTTACATTATCTAACTTTACTATTTATATTTTGGATACTGAAAGTGTGACTGGTTTGACTAGAACCAAAGTATTAATGCTAATTAGCTTATGTATATTAAGGGACTTGGAAGAGACCTATTAAGTAATGAAACATTTACCTCATTGACATAAGTATCCAGATCATCGTGAAGTTGTTTTCTTTCATCTTCCAAAACTTTCAATTTCAGTTCCACCAGGCTAACTTGATTTTTCGTTGCCGACATCTTGTTAAGGGCATAATCATATTATATACATATTACTTATATGCCATGTGTATTGAGTATTTAAACTTTGTTTTTAGAGAAACTTTGCCTTTACTTATAAGGCTAAAATATTCAAATAAATGTTTTAAGATAATCTTTCTTAAAACAATCTGATCTCATTAGATATTTTAAAATGCATTAAATAGTAACTTATTTATCAGCACATTTTGTGTGACTAAGATTGTGAGTCAAATTAATAAGGTGCGACACATCAATTCATCATAAAAAGCAAGCTGTCTATGATAGCTTGTATATTTTCATACAAGTCTAATCGACAATGAACAAACACATTTTATATGGATTTTGTGAGCACGCAATTGAAACAAACATTTAAACAAATACATTAAACAAACGGCTCTAAACATTTTTCCAGAAATTGAACTGTTGATATCTACCTTTGGGAATGAATTACTATCTTGTTCACCAAACTGGAGAAACTTTAGTTTTACCTTTCAATTTTTCAAAGTATAATATACAATAATTGTAATTTGTGTAAAGGTCTAGAGCAGTGATGCCCAAAATACGGCCCGCGGGCCAGATCCGCCACGATGTGATTTCATCCGGCCCGCTGAAACGTTAGTACAGAGTGTATAAAATCCCCTCCCCCTTTTTTTAAAAAAATGAAAAATTTATCTTTACCTACGTTAGGGCTTTTACTTTTTTCTGATGGATTGGTACCATGACATTTAAAATTTGTAGGTTTATGAAATGTGTGAGCTGAAGAAACTAAAAGTGGACTTCCAATTTAGAATCTACTAGGAAAAGTGAATGGATGTTTACTTTTTTGTGGAACATGATAATAAACCAACATATTTGTTTTGTAAAGTGTGGCAATATGTAAACAGATTCTAAGACATTTTTAGTTTGAGCCGCGAATTTAAGATTATTGAACTAGTTCTGAAGGATCGATGGGAATATTTACCAACAAGAGACAAGAAAATGAGTCGTTGGTAAAGCAACTACAAAGTTGCTCACATTTTAAGTAGAAAAATGAATCCAGTTTTCGACGTGTAAAAATTAAAAAAAAAAAAAAATTAACCTCTAAGATCCCATTAATTAATGTAAGTCAAGGGTTCTTAACCTGCGGATCGCGATCCGTTTGGGGGTCGAATGACCATTTGTCAGGGGTCGCCTAAGACCATCAGAAAATTTGAGGTTTTGGTCTATTTATCAGCTGAATTTTTTTTTTTGTACTAAAGTTGTTACACGCTTTCATTTCTGTTAACAAAACAAAGGGACATTACTCAGATTCATTTAAATTTTGTAAACTATGAAACAACCGTTTAAGATAAATTTAATCAAATAAATAATGATGGTGACATATTTAGGAAGACACATCTTGTTAGTGGATGCAGACGACACTTTGAGTTAGAGTGTAACATCATTTTGTTAAGTTAGACATGTTTTTTTCATTGATAGTTACTTCTTTACAATGAGTTCGATGCATTCATTGTGTCACACTTTGACAAGGTTTTCGAGAGGCAAAGTTCTTAAACTTTTTAAAAAAATCTTCTTGAAGAAGTTTGCTGTTGTTTTTTTTACCAGAGAGCAAAAATACAGAAATAAAGGACCTGGTAAACATCATTGTCACCTTGAATAATTACATTGTGCCTCGATTTGTCTGAAAAGATCCGTTCGTCCAAATGAAACATCAACTTTGGCAAACAAAACTGGATGAAAATAAAACTTAAATCTTGCTAACTTTATGTGCTTTCTGTGAGGAAATAGGGCTCTGAATCTGACAGATCGACTACAATGGTTATTTCTGTCAAAGAGCATTTGCACTAGCGTGAAAGTGAAATTTACTAAACTTCCAAATCTACATGACATCCTTATTACACTTTCTAGATGTCAAAGTTGAAGATGAAAGTGTTTATTGAGGTCATCAAAAGCGATGCAGCTAAAAATGATTGCTTTTCAATGTCAGTTACACAATTCTGGATCATGTGTTTGCAGTCATATCTTATTTTGAGATTGTATTTCTAACAGTAGGCTTTACGGAGCAGGTTTTTCCAGCCTGTTAGTTATCAAGTCTAAATAAAGAACTAGATTTGATGCTGACGATGACATTCATTTGGCTCTTATAAAGACTACCACAAGAATCCAACCTTCGCACTAACGTTAGCGTATTTACAAATTTGTAGGAATGTAGTTGACCTTATTAATATCATCCTCCATGTTTCGCCATACTTTTCACACTGTCACACAAGTATGCACATGAATATGGTGAATACACAATAGAAAAGTTAAAAATGCAAATTATAAAGATATATTTTTTGTTAGCAACTTAGCAATATAATTATATAAACACATTTATTTTACACTATTTACAATTACATAAAGCTTTGTTCTATGTTCAACGTCTATCAATGAAAATACATAGGACATAGATCAGAGAGAGGCATTACAATAACGATTTTATCACATTAGCACATTTACATTAACGTAGGTCTATGAACAAAATATAAAATTACGGATGGAGGTCGCTGCCTAGTGGAGAATCGTTTTAGGGGGTCGCGGCACTAAAAAGGTTGAGAACCGTTGATGCAATTACTAGATTCACAAGTTTCTAATACAATTGTTTGTCAATTTTGTTTTATCATTTTTGGTCATGTAGCCTGTGACACGAGTGTCGGAAATTAAAATGGCCTGCAGGTCGTATTAGGTTGGGCATCACTGGTCTAGAGGACTCTAAACAATCTTTATCTTGAACAGACATGTCATGGGTATTTCCGCTTGCAGGCCTTAGTCAATACATAGTCCAGAGACGTCGTCTAAGTCTAGATCTAAGCCTATCATTAATTATAATATACTCTAAGCAGATTTATACCACAAACCTATATAGATCATATCTAGACCGAACATGGAGATATTTTAACACTACAAAGAATGTCGTGAATTTTTTTTAAAATTTGAAACAAGGCGTTGTTTTGTAAAGTAGTAAAGTAGTTATAAGAAGTAAAGTGTGTTGTTTTTTTCAACCCTAACCTATGTAACATAATTTAATTTTTAGATCTAGAGCTACAATTGAACATAGAAAAAAGAGTACTCTCATCTCATAATTATTAGAACCAGGTTGCAGAGCCTCGCTCGGTTAAATAATTTCTTAAGGAAGGTCATATACCCGAAGTCATTTTGGGAAAATTTTTGTAGTTACCAAAATGAACGATCGGATAAAGACTACTAATCTGAAGAGTTGCTTTAGTGTTCGGCTAGTTCTAAATAGTAATTATACATGGTGATTAAATATAAAGTCTCTTAAGTCCTCCTACAGTCTAGACAAACCACAGCTCACGTCCGTCTTATAGTTTTACACTTCTTAGATGGTTACGTTCAGACATTTAATTATGGAATTAGTAAATTCATTGTGGCTATAGTACGAAACATCAAGTGAGGCAAATCTCTACGTTATATGGTAAAACAGGCACTTTGTGACAAAGTAAAATGGCACATTTTCTCTTAATAGACTTAAATCATTGCATTAGTTTTATAAAGAAACGTTTCGTTGGGGCACCTCCTCTGTTACGTCAAACAATATGTTCGTCCCCCATACGTGATACGTGCCCTGCCCAGCCTGACTGTTGGATAATATGAAGTTCATAGCGGCTTTTGCCATCCATCCATCCCAGCACGAATCTCAGACGAAAGTATACCAAAGGCAGTCTTTTTTGGTGACCTTAAAAGTGGTCGACGTTACACCGAAACGCTTTAAAGACCAGCTTAGGCGCCAACTTGCCTTAGCTGACATAGAAGAGAGCACCTGATTGCATGCGGCCTCAGAACGAGACAGCTGGAGGTCACCAGCAAAATAAACAACAAAGTAAAAGGTATCTACACAGCTATACGCAACTATAGTGTGAGCAATTTACTAAGCACTTAAATCACATCGGCACATTTAATTTCATTACTTTTCTTTCATAGTTCTATAATAAATCAATCTACAGTAAGATGGTGCACAAATGTTTCATTAGGTCTATTGATTCTTTAAAACTCGTTCTTGTTTGCAAAGAAATATTTGAGTGTACTGCTGTGAGCCTAGTGACGTAAGCAGCGTTTTTCCCATTTCACGTCACGGAAAATTTTCATTCATAAAACATTCTAGTCAAAATTAATTTTTCGATAATGAGACATTTTCAAACCGATATAACGGTCGACCTCGAGGTTTTCCGGTGTGGCCAATGAGTTGAGATATTTTTCTTACTAATATGCACATAACTTGAAATTTTAAAGAAACACATTAAAGCCGTTTTCGAAATAAAATTAATATATAAATATATATATATACGAGAATAGCTCGTTAAGAGTATAAGATTCTACAATTTTTAGATACATAATCTAAAAGTGATCTAGGCAATCAATCTATTTAAATGTACATAAGATGACTAAATATCTATGATTTCCTGAGTATTATCAATGGAACCTAACAAGAAATGGCTTTATTTCGTGAATTTGTGAGAATATATAGATCTGTGATTAATACCGGTACATAAAAATCTATATACGTAGGTATGTGAGTTGATCAATCGTGGATAAGAATTTGTTTCCGTTTTCAGACAGGATATAATATATAGAGGTCTGTGATTTTAAACATTCACGTAAAAAGGATGGCAAACGAAGATTCGGGGTGGGGTAAAAAATGTTCCATTTTTGTTTAAATCTATCCTTCATTGGTTATTTAGGGTAAAATAATTTCTCTACGAAAGAGACAGCTTCATAAAGGACGAATCATCTTACTATTATCTGACTTTCTTTCTCATCAAACAGAAATATTTTTTTTTACAGTTCCTCTATTTAGCTTGCAAAGTTTTCAAAAGGTAAAAAACAAGCCTGAGCGGACGCTGTTTTGGCGAACTAGGAAAACTCTGGATTTATCATTTTTATAAGTATAATAAAATAATAATAATAATTAATGTATATCTTGAACACGCATATATATATATATATAGATGGCTTCTTCTGCTCGAAAGACAATGGATGCGAACAGGTGAGTCGCTGGCTTTGGTTTTATCTTGAGACGGGCAGAATCTGGAGTGACTGATCAATCCAATTCTGGAGCGGCAGAGTTTAGCACAGATCATGCATGTATATGTATCTGTGCTAGGGCTAGCTGACTGAGCAACTTTCTTTTTCTTTCTCTTGACTGGTGCAGCTTCGTTTCTTTTGCACTCGGCGAAGTTCGTACCAGCAGGTCACAGTCTGTCTCCATGCTGTCCGGTCTTGGGCTATCTCCTCCCACATACTTTGTTCGATGCCTGTGGTTCTCATGTCTCGCTTGCAAACATCTCTGTAGGTTAGTCTTGGGCGGACCTTGGGTCAAACTCCCTCTGCAAGCTCAGCGTATAGGATGTCTTTAGGGATTCTTCCATCTGGGATGCGAGTGACATGACCGAACCAGCGTAGTTTTCTCTGTGTAAGAAGAGCATAGATGCTGTGCATATTGTTCCAAAACGTCCTGGTTAGAGACATGATCTATCCAGGAGATGCACATTATACGTCGCAGACAGCGGAAGCGGAAGCTATCTAATCTGTGTTCTTGACGCATGTAAGTTGCCCAGCTCTCACTGCCATAAATAAATGTGCTCAGAACGCAGACATTGTAGACTAGGATTTTGGTTGTCGTATTCAATTTGGGTTTTACCACACGGGCTTAGACAGTTTTGCCATTGCGGCAGAAGCCTTTCCTTTTTTTTTTTGTCAGCTCAGTGTCTAAATCTAGGTTTTGATACATACTTCCTGCACCGCTGTAAGTGTGATTTCCAATATGTATCACTGGTATTTCGGTCTTGGACATGCTTATTATAAGGCTAAACTCTTGGCAAGCAGCTGCCAGAGCATTCACAAGCCTCTGCAATCCTTCATGTGAATGAGATAATAGTGCCGCATCATCGGCGAACAGCAGTTCCATAATCAAGAGATGCTGTCTATTCGTTTTGGATTTAAGGTGTGCCAGATTAAATATCTTTCCATCGGATCTACTGTAGATGTATACTCCATCTTTCAGGATTTAAAAGCGCTGGTGAATACAACTGAAAAGAAGATGCCGAATATTGTGAGAGCCTGAACACATCCTTAGACAGATACTGGTCTTGAGGAGCGTTTAAAATCCACCAGCAAAGTCAAGGGCAAAGCCCCTGGCGCAAAGTATTTTTCAGCATTTCTGGGCTTAAGAAACTAATCCTCCTACTAGTAAAAAGATTGCAGGTCAAATAAAATTAATTTATATAGATGTGAACGGACCAATCTGAAGTGTGAGATATATTAGAGGTAAATGAGCAGTGTTTCTCACAATTTTACAATTGGCGACCCCGCCGCTAAACGTTAAGTCTTTTTTTTAAAATAGTTTTATGTAGATAATTTTTAACTGTTCTGTAAAACCGAAAAAAGTTCTTTCTGGAAATAGTATTAGAGAGGCATCAGGTTCACTATTCATCCAGCAAGGTGGTCTGTTGAAGCGCCGTTAGCTCCTCCAACGCATTTTTTTTGACGTAGTAAAAAGAGCCCATGTCAATGTTAAATTATAATGGAATCTTAGCACAATATTTATACTAGTTAAGAAAAAGTTGCTGAAATTAAGTCCAATAAAGAAGGAGGCAGCATCGGCCAATACTATTATAAAAGGGATGTTCGAGGTACATAGAGCGTATGTATGTCTTAAGAACATCTTCGTGTTCAGTAAGAAGCTAACGTTTTAGTTTTTGTCACAAAAAAGTCGTCAACAATGGCCAGGACGTCGCCCCCTCCCTCCCATGTGTTGCCCCCACCACAGCTTGAGGAAAGCAGCAGTATTCATGCGAGTTTGTAATGGGCTTGTTGTTATATGATCATCCTCATCATTATGCAAAAATTGTGACTATAACGATGGTCCGTTAGTCGCGAGGAATTAGATAAATCTGCTGAAAAAAAAACGGGTTAGACTCTAGAATCTCGTTGCTGAAGAGGTAATAAAATGTTTTCTTTAAAAGAACCTTGAATCGATTTTGCTGATTGCGTAGAAAAGTTCTACTTGGAAGATAAAACCACGTCACACAACTAATAATTTAATTTGTTTTAAAATGTCATCAAAATACTAAAATATAAAATAACTACAATGCAAATAAACCCATTTTTGTTCTTAAAAAAAAGACTTCCTTTGCGTCCCCATCTCATCGCATAATTTTTTTGACATTTTTATTAAAGAAAATAAGATATTGGCCTTATACAATAGGGCCTAAAATAAAATATATACATCTAGATTAATACAGTAGATATGCTGAAACATTTTTGGGTCATGGGCGTAGCCAGGGAGGATATGGGGTTCACCTTCCCCCGAAATGAAATCCCCCTCCCGCAGGGTAGGGGGGGGGGGGAAAGGAATTTTGTGACTGACTTTTAGCGGCCCCCGAAAGGGAAAAAGACGCTATTAGTTTTGTCTGAAATGTCTGTCCGTCCGTCCCGTTTAGTTCTCGTAAACTAGAAAAGACAGTGAAAATCCGATATCACAATGCAATGCAACGACTACTTTTTTCTTTTCTGAAAGCGAAAAATCAAATTTTTTAAATCACTTATGCAAGCAGTTTTTTAAAATAAAAATACACCACTTCTACAACTATTAACTATTAAACACTCAAACACTTAACGCTATTTATGGGGGGAGACTACAGTCCTTCATATTTTTAACACAGTTATGCAAACAGATGTAAATTTTTTGTCAAAAATTTTTGTTTTTTTATTTGTATTGTTAAGTTATGTAAGTTCTGTTATACTAAGTTATAAGTACTATATTTTGGTATTTTACACACAAACAAATGTTTACTATTTTTTTAAAGAGAAAAAATCTATTTAGTATGCATTATAAGTTAGACATAATTTTAAACGAATAGTTGTCTTGTAAACTGCATTTTCTTATTTATTTCTAGTAAGCAGGGCAATACGTAATATTTTTTTCTTGAGGATTCGAATAAGAGATTAAGCCTTTTCAAAACAATTAGATCAATTATAAGACATCAGTTAGGCCAGGGGAGGCACGGTGGCTGAGCGGTAAAGCGCTTGGCTTCCGAACCGGGGGTTCCGGGTTCGAATCCTGGTGAAGACTGGTAGTTTCAACTTCAACAAGATCTGTCAAACTTCTTTTTCCATTCTTATCTGTCATTTGTCTTTGATAAAATTTCATTCGGATGCAATTTCTGAGAATATTGAAGCCTGCCTGGGACAGACAACTTCGGGGGCCGATTTTGAGTTTGTGTTTCCACACAAACTGTCTTTGTAACCTTGTTTGCTTTGATTTTGTTTATTTTAGGTGAGATTTTAATACTAAACCATCACTTGCCCTAGCACAGCAAAGGGGGTTTTGAGTTTAAAACCCCTTACCAAGGGGTTTTGAGTTTAAAACCCTTTACCAAAGGGTTTTTCAGTTTAAAACCCACTACAAGGGAGGTTCGAGTTTAAAACCCCCTACAAGGGGGGGTTTGAGTTTAAAACACCTTACCAGGGTTTTTTTTCAGCGAATACCCCTCTTCTATAAATCAAAACAAAAAAATGCAAACGACAATCCCCAAATTCCAAGAGCACATTTAGGGAAGATTTTGATTTTAAACCCCCCTCCGAAATTTACGATAAACCCCCTCTTCAATATTAAAGAAGCAAATTACACACTCAAAATTCTATGAGCGTAGCCAAAGGGGTTTTGAGTTTACCCCTTCCTCTTCAGTAGGGTTTGAAGCTAAAAAATACCTCTTGAATACCCGGTATAAAAAAAAGCAAATTACGCACTCAAAATGTTATGAGCGTAGGTAAATGGGTTTTGACAAGTTTTGAATTTACCCCCCCCCCCCCTTCAGCGGGGTTTGAAGCTAAAAAATACCTCTTCATTAAGAAAAAAGCAAATTATGCAATCAAAATGTTATGAGCGTAGCTAAATGGGTTTTGACTCAGATTTGAGTTTAAACCCCCCTTTAGCGGGGTTTGAAGGTAAAAAATACCTCTTTAATATTAAAAACAAAGCAAATTATACACTCAAAATGTTATGAGTGTAGTCAAAGGGGTTTTGAGTTTAAACTCCCCTTCAGAGGGATTTGATGCTAAAAAATGCCTCTTCAATTACACTTTAAAATTATTTTAGCATAGCCAAGCCAATTGGGGGTTTTGAGTTTAAATCCCTCTCTTACAGATGGCTTTTTTTTAAAGTTTAAAACCCCTCCATATGGTTTTGAGTTTAAAATCCCCCTACAGAGCGTTTTGAGGTGGAAAACCTCTATCTTCAATATTATTCTAAAGCAAACTACAGTTACTACATTCTATGACCGTAGCTAAATGGGGTTTTGAATTTTAAAAAAACGACAGAGATTTTTTAGTTTAAAACCCCCAACAGATGGTTTTGACGATAAAACTTCCCCTTTCGATATAAAATCTAAAGCAAACTACAGTCACTTAATTGCAAGAGCGTATTCAAGAGAGGTTAGACATTTCACCAGTGGCGGGGCTCCATTAATAAAATGCAGTGAATAGACATATGCCAAAATTGAAAAACACAAATGTGGCTAAACAAAGATAGCTAAGACAGCTTTTAGGAGTCAGTTATAGAGATCGGGTCTATATCAAGAAAATCCTATGCCGAACTGGGAGTCGACACATTAGTAAGATTGTGACAGAGCGTCGCATGAGGTTTGCGGGACATGTTCTCCGACAAAAGGAATTATGCATAAGAAGAGTTGCGATGACATCCTAGTAAAACTTGTCGCCACACATTCATGGAGGTCCTCAGCGCAAGTGGGAAGAGGCTTCAGACATTACCAGTGACAGATTTTTGTTGAAACAGCTTGCCGCCAAATGCGCCGAACGGCGCGGGAGGGTCTAAGTCAGTAAGAATAGCACATTAGTTTTTGAAATAAAACTTTTTAATAGCAAAATAATGCACTGTAGGTACCTCAGAATATGCATTTAGGCTTTCAATACCAGAAATAGTGCTTGGCGGCGGGGCTTCGCTTTCCCCAGACCCCATTACTGGCTACGACGGGAATTCTACAATTTTTCCACTAACTCCAGGGACATGGACACTATAAAAAAACAACAACTAAGTCTTCTTGAGCGCTTTCACCAAAGATGCTTGCGCTCCATCGTGGACATACGGTGGCAGGACCGCACTACAAACAGCGATGTCCTTGCGAACGCCGGTATGGACAATATAGAGGGACTTCTTTTGGTCCGACAGTTACGCTGGACAGGGCACGTATCCCGTATGGGAGACGAACGTATGCCAAAGACAGTCTTTTCTTTTTTTGGTGAGCTAAAAGGTGGTCGACGTAACAGAGGCGCCCCACGGAAACGCTTCAAAGACCAGCTTAGGCGTCAAATTTCCTTGGCTGACATAGAAGAGAGCACCTGGTTGCATGCGGCCTCAGAACGAGACAGCTGGAGGTCACTCACGAAGGCCGTGGGATACACATTTGAGACCAAAAGACAATCTGCTGCCAAGGACAAACGCAGACGGCGAAAAGAAAATCTATGTCAACCGCCTGCGGGCAATGGTTATGCTTGCCCTTAATGTGGCAAAATATGTAGGTCACAGCTGGGACATCGCAGCCACGGGAAATACTGCATTCCTCACAAATCTTCGAAGACTAGCCTTATTATTATTATTGAGCATAACATTTTTTCACCAATAATAATGATACACGGTTAGGAAGTACACTGTTTGATATCCGCTTTAATAGTCATTCCATTACTATTATATGCTTCAGTCCTGTACTTTATTTTACGCAACATGAAACGTCTGAGCTCTTTCTAGTCACGCTAAATGAAATAAAACAAGGTTACAAAAGACAGTTTGTGTGAAAACAGATCTTGTGTAGTGCCCCAACGGTCCCGCAGATCAAAGGATAGGTGTAAAGTTATATGTGAACCTGGCCTAACTAGTTCCCCTTTCAGACCTTGTGGTCTATAGGGCAGATGATGTAAAGTTCATCTGTTTTTGTGGCCTACGGTTAACGAGGGTGTCACGTAGCCAGCACAACGACCAACCGCCTTTACTTTTCCCCAACTAATGTCCGGTACCCATTAGAGCTGTGTAGAGTCAGAGGCGGCCAAAGATTCCAAAGTTGAAAATCCCAGTCTTCACCAGGATTCGATCCCGGGACCCCCGGTTCGGATGCCAACCGCTTTACCGCTCAGCCACTGCACCTCCCCTGGCCTAACTGATGTCTTATAATTGATCTAATTGTTTTGAAAAAGCCCAATCTTTTATTCGAATCCTAAAAAAAAAAAAAAAAAAAAAAAAAAATCCGCAATAAAAAAAAAGTTCAAGAAAATGAAGTTTACAAGATTGCTATTCCTTTTAAATTAGGT
Organism: Biomphalaria pfeifferi; assembly: GCA_030265305.1. Taxonomy (NCBI): domain Eukaryota; kingdom Metazoa; phylum Mollusca; class Gastropoda; family Planorbidae; genus Biomphalaria; species Biomphalaria pfeifferi. The sequence goes on along the minus strand of JASAOG010000003.1, from coordinate 3,492,366 downwards.
CTAAATTATGATGCATACTAATTAGCTTTTTCTCTTTAAAAGACTGCTTGCATAACTGATTTTAAAAATGAGATTTTTCGCTTTCAGACAAAAAAAGTAGCCTTTGCATCAGAACTTTGAATGGTCTAAAATATTGTGATGTCGGATTTTTAATATCTTTTCTAGTTTACGAGATCTAAACGGGACGGACGGACAGACGGACAGACATTTCGCACAAAACTAATAGCGTCTTTTCCCCTTTCGGGGGCCGCTAAAAATATCCATTAATTGGTTTCATATTATAGCATTGAACACTTCACCAATGGATAATATTCATATCAAAGCAATAAAGTGCATATTACAATGGGCTGGTCAGGTAGTCCATATGCTCCCAAACCTCTTTATGTTGAGCTGTGCCATGGAAGACGTTATCAATGAGGTCAACGCCTGAGATGTCTAATAATAAAGTACTTTGAATAGCTCTATCAATGAATCGAACCTCATGAATTGGAATGCCTAATTAATGATTTGCTCGTCAAAAAAAAAAAGCCAATAAGCACAAGCTCGCCAATGGACCCAACCTATCCTTGTCTTAAGAGACCTTGTTTTTTCAAAGCGAAGATCGGACAATAACTATCTTTGAGTTCATAAGAATTGAGATTTTGAGCTAAGGGTTAGTATAACGAAGGATAAGCTTATCTACGGGTAACTCCTCTTGCATTTGATTATATAATGTCAGGGTTAGTCACATGCCTCTGATACGCCCAGGTTTCAAAATAAAAGAAAATGTTTTGCTTTTTAATTTTACTGTCAACGAGAAGAATATCTATAAAAAAAGCAATACACAATTGTACTTACCCTTAGAAACCTTTGTTAAGATCTACTTCACTTCACACTTTCACAACTTCAAGTTTTGTCAGAAATCTGAACTTATTACTTGGCTTTTTTTAATCTTTAAACACAATATTGCCGATACAAAGTAATTGTTTGAAAATAGCGTGTGATCTTTATTTGAACAATGGTTACACAATTCTGAAACAAAAAGACACTTTCATTTCTTGGTGTGCTCTAATGTGTATATTCACAAACATTAACATTACACACACACAATCCTTCAGACACAATATAAACACATGCACCCAGAGATAACAAGATAGCATCCATCACACTATAACATATAATCTTAGAGATAACGTTTTTTTTTACATTGCTTTACTGTCTTATTATAGTGTATACGTAACATCAAGGCTCAGAGTTATTTATTAACTTACTTAGTTTTAAGATAATTAACTCTAGGGTATATATTTTAAATATATTATGACTACAATTCTCTATTACAAGATTGGTAAACAGCATGTGTGAGGCCAGAATTTTTTCGGGGGGGGGGGGTTGGTAGAAAATCCCCTCCTCCAAAACAATATATATAGTTCGTCCATCGTGGTTCGATGATGACCACTTTGTCATCCAGGGGCTGAGGGCTTTGCACTGGAGCTTTATGCCTCCTCGTGTGGCTGGTGAGACCTATGTGAGCCCGGAATGTTCGGCTGAACACTGGGCAGGTTATTTCAGATGCAGCTAGTGTCGTGGGCCTTGCTTTTCTTCTCTGGCGTTTTTCTTCTGCCAGCGTTTTTCTCTTTTCCTCAGCAACCTGTGCACCAGTTTTCACAGCGCGACGCCATGATGCTCTGACATGTGCCTCTGTCTCCCAGGTGGCTGGGTTTATGCTGAACGCCTTCAGAGAAGCTTTGAGGGTGTCCCTAAAGCGCTTTCTTTGCGGTGGCCTTCCATTCTGCAGACGTGTCCTGCCCATCGCAGATGTGTCTACATCAGTATTGTATGGATGCTTTGCATATATATATACTAGACAGATATTACCCGCTGCCCGCGGGTCTTAACTTGCGTATTTGATGATATAATCACTGATATAGTGCATTAGAAACAATAAAGAAAATAATAATGTTATAAGTAAAGCGAATGCATGAATTCATGAATTTAAAAAATATTATGAATGGAGCTAAAAATAGCTAACTTACCTGAATTCAATTTTTTATGAAAACATTGGCGAACGAATGTAGATCTATGTAAAAATGCTTTAGAAAAACACATTTGAATGTTAATTTGATTAAAATATGAAATGAATGGACTATAATTAATATGTGTTCATGTGTCTTTGCGATGAGAAGTTCTATCATCTTAGAGTTGAATTAGAGTTTTAGACCTAGGAATAGAGAGATGTGTAACATTTGGTGTAATGTCTAATGAAAGAATGTACGTTAGGAATTCGCAGATATAAGGAACGAATTTATGTAAAAATGCTTTTAAAACACAAATTGAAGCTTAATTTTATTAAATAATTTTAATTTTAAATAAATTTAATGTGTCAAAGTGAAAAACTATCTGCGCAAAGTGTAGTTCTTAAAATTATATCGAGATCTAGATCTTTTCGATCTTTTCATGTAAAACATAGTAAACATAGCCTAGATCGATGAAGTTATAATGCTTTCATAGAGTTGGTCAACTTTTTTGTTTTTGAGGGTCTTAAGTTTGTTTTAGGGTTATAATACATACACTACGGTCTAAGTTAGTAGCCAAGGAACAGTTTTATTAAGATTGGTCAAACGGTTTTGATTTCTATTCGGCACATACATACATACGCCTTACTTTCTACTTTATAATATAGATATGTGTGTATGTGTGTGTACATAATTAATCTTTATTACATTCTGCCATTTCATTCTTTCGGAAGACGTTTATTGTACCCTAGAGTAGGATCTTCCTGGAATAACCATTTGAGTGTGTAATTTGCTTTTTTTTATATTGAAGAGGTATTTTTTTAGCTTCAAACCCGCTGAATGGGGGTTTAAACTCAAAACCCCTTTGGCTACGCTCGTAAAATTTTTAGTGTGTAATTTGCTTTTTGTTTTTATCCACTCTGCAGCTGTCTGCTTACTTTTTGGGTTAGGTGATTAATTTTTATATACTTTTTGTAAACTCTTTCTGCTTAAGTTTCTTTAAATTTTCTATATAGGTTTTCCTTCTATTTACAAAGCTTCTTTAATCTATTATTAAACCAGTATTTATTTATTTTGCTTCATATGTATTTAGTTGGTATATGATTTTCTATTATGTTTGTAAGATAGTTTGTAGTGAAATTCCAGAGGTCATCGACTGGTTGGTTAATGTCTTTTTCTAATAAGAATGTTTGTTGAAAGTTTAATGCAGCTTGGTGTAGTTGTTTTAGGTTACATTTATTCCAGAGTAAGATTTTTCTTTTGGGTTTTGTATTGGCTACTGCTTTTATCTGGCTGTGTATTTTAATGATATCATGGTCTGATAGACCAGGGATGATATCATAAACTACTACAAATACACGTATGTTGGTTAAAAAGAAGAGATCTAATGTGTTGTTTGATCTAGTTGTCTATTTTTTTATTGTTTGATTTAGGTCTTACCAGTTTAAAGTTTCTATGTAAAGGTTTTGGTGTTTTTCTATGGTTATAATTGTTTTTTTCAAGGAATTTACAATTCATTCAATATCTAATAATTGTAGACGTTTACAAAAACAAAACAAAACGTGAGTGGTTAAGAAATTACAATTCATTTAGTATCTACTAATTTGTAGTTTTTATAAAGTGTAATTGTATCACAATTGGTTTATGTTTCTTTTTAAGCAATAGGCAATTGTCATTGTAAATGTAAGGCTAAAGGGACATAATGTATTAAATATGATAGTTGTATGAAGAAGAAGCGTCCATTAGGTCTTGTCAAATATTGTTTTAGACATATAATAATATTTTATTTTACACAACAGAACCAAATCTTTTCTATGAAGTAATGCAGCAAAAAAAAAAAAAAAGGATTACCTTGATAAGTAGACTCAGTATTATTGCTTTAACAGCAACAATCTTCAACATAAGTGAGTTCATTAACAAAGTTACACAGTAATATTTATAATCTTACAGAATATTGAGTTTAAAGCAATGCAATTATACACTATAGTAGCAAGTAGCTAGGCAAGGAAAGTCAATATAGGGTTTTATACAGCTACCCTGTATATGTATTTTAAAAAGACTGATCAGGGAACAGGTTATTCCTCTTACGACATTTTTTTAAAGGTCTCCTTGAGATGTAATAGGGCTACTCCAGCATAATCAAGGTGACCCTTCAGTCTGTTGGTGTTGTTTTGAGGTAGAAAAATAGGATGTCAGTATCGCTGTAGTACAATTGCACAGGGTTCTGTTAGGTCGTATGTAAATTATTTCAGGAGTAGGGGTGTCGATATTTAAAACTCTTTTCTCTCTCATTACTAGAGGTTTGGATTTCGTCCCTAATCCTATCGTTAGTATTTACATAAACGTTTTAAAGGACATGTAAAAAAAATAATTTTTGTAATGGTTTATTTGTCTTTAAATATTACATTATTCATAGAAGATTCTTGGCTTTCAATTGTCTGCCCTTGTCTTTATTCTTTAGGATTATTTGGTTTTGGTAGTTTTTGTTTTTTAGTCTCTTTGCCGGCTCTAATCAGCTTTGTCTGGTTTTCTTGTTCCTTTTGTTTCCTAGTACCGTACGGCTAGAATGAAGCTGTCGCTAAGATTTAGACATTGTCCTAGTATTCTTGTTACGTGTCCACGGGCTTGCCGTGTTTTGTGAGTGTATTACAGACACACTTAATGTTGACTTGTGACATGCTCTCCGATCATGTGATCAAAGAGGACATAACCACAAGGGAGAAATAAGTCTGCAAAAGTGTTGACTTCCCTTGTAGTTTTCCAATAGATAACCTAAGTTCCATTTGATTCCCTTCACGCATCTCCTACCCCAATCTCTCTTTAACACGGGTACACACACACTCGCATAACCGCTTAAACTAAATGACATAACAATAAGAATGTCAGAGTAACTTTATAGATTAATTACAATATTTAGATTTTTTTTTCAAGGTCTGGGAACTTAATCAAGGACATTAAATTATACAATAATTACAATTTCTATCTAACTCGTATAGTTATCTATTCTGTATTCAATTATTTTTCTGAATATTAACTTTGGATTGACTTTAGGATTTAAAGATACATTGTTATTTTACAACTTTAATTCTACTGTGCCACACAAGACTTCTGTATTCAGACACTATTATTAGGTTAAGATTAAGAATCATCTTACTTGTGATTTTCGGTAATTTGTTTAAAACAATAGTTAGGTTAAGATTAACATTGGTGTTACAGTTTGCCTCTAGTAAGTCTTTTATAGTGCATCTAACATTATCGAATATTTTACATTTCAAAAACATATGGCTTTCATTGTTACCATTATCTGTGTGACACATGTAAGTACCTTTCTTTTCTTACTTCCGTCAAGGGTCATCCTGAAGATTAGTCTGTGTGTTATTTCTCTAGCTTTGGGTGTAATGTGTTTGCTGTGTAGATTTATAAAAGTGTCTCTGAAATCTATTACATTTAACTCTGTACTCCATTTTATCCTATTTAATAATCTTTCTTGAAACTGTTTCTTAATAATAATAATCTTTTATTGTCCGTACGGAAATTTGTCTTACAATTTGTGCATTACACCAAACAAAAAACATTATAATTTAGAACTATAGAACTATAACAAACCAAAATGTACATTCGCATCAGACTCACTCATAATTTACATGCGAAAAGTTTATATCAGATTGTTTCTATTCAAGGGGAACAAAAGAGTGTTTGTGTCTGTTTGTCTTTGCTGTCAGTATCTTGTATATCTTTTGTGATGGTAAAATCCCAAAACTCCTGACCCAAAAGGTGATTTTTTATTCCTAGAATCTTTTCAGCTTTATTATAGATGTTTGTTTCAAACATCTGCCAAAATGGGGTATGTTTTTTGCTAATGATTTTACCAGAAGCATTTAGGATTCTATAAAGTCTATTTTTGTTTTTAATACTCAGATTGCCATACCAGGCAGTGATATTAAAACTTACAATATTGCAAATATCAGCGTGATAAAACATATACAAGGCCTTTTCGCTAACATTAAACAAGGATAGTGTTCTCAGTAATTATAATCTTTGCTGTCCTTTTTGCTGATATAATCAGTATTTGCTGTAAAATTTAGTTTATTGTCTAGGATAGTACCAAGGTATTTAAAGGTTTGCACTATTTCAATAGTCTCTCCAGCTTCAGAAACATAATTTTCCTTCTTTTCCCTACGAAAATCGATAATCATTTCTTTGTTTTTTTTTAATTTAATAATAAGAAATTATCTTTACAGTATTTTTCAATGTGTTCTATTTCTCTGAAATACTCATTTACGTCTGAGCTCTCTGAGAGCAGGGCAAGAAGAGACGCATCATCAGTGAATTTTGTGAAGGAACAAAAAGGACTATCGAATTGAAAATCATTGGTGTACAAATGAACCACAATGGCGATGTCACAGCCCCCTGGGCGCCCCTGTGTTAACTATGCGTGCATTTGATATAGCATTGTTTACCCTAACCCTCTGAGGTCTCTGAGTCAAAAATTCATTAGCCCATAGTATTATGTGTGGACGCTTTCATATTTTCAATAAGCAAATGAAGTTGCATGATATTAAAAGCTGATAAGAAATCTATGAAGAACAATCTTACATAAGTGTTTGGTAGGTCCAGATGTTTGTAGACACAATTTAAAATATTTAGGATGGCATCGTCTACACATTTACTCTTTTGGTAAGTAAATTGTAAAGGGTTCAACTTACTACCAAGATCATTCAGAAGAAACCTTTTAACCAGTTTTTCGAAACATTTAGACACAATGGAAGTAAGTGAAACAGATCTAAAGTCATTCATTTCCTTTGGTTTGGAAACCTTTGGCACAGGTACAATTATGGACGACTTCCACACAGGTGGTATCTCATGGTTTAGTAATGAAATGAAAAAAATATCTAGGAAAGGTTCAGCTAGTTGTTCAGCACATTCTTTTAAGATTCGCCCTTTTATTCCATCATTGGGTTGACGTTTTTGACTTGCTCTTTAGTAATCGCTAATTCTAATCAGTTGTTAACATCCTCAAGGGCTTTGAGTCTTAGATAATTAAAATCGTTAGTGTCGAAGCGACAATAGAAATCATTGAACTCGTTGGATAATGTTCTGTCGTCTCTTATAGCAAGAATACTTTTACTTTTGACTTGTGCTCCTGCCATTTTGTTCATGAAGCCCCACGCTTGTCTCATGTCACTTGTCTTAATCGAGTCTTCCAGCTTGGTGCGGTAGTTTCTCCTCAAGAGTGACATTGAGATTGCGTTGAGCTCTTTTCCTTTCCTGTCTATCGCCACTCAGATATGCTCTTCTCTTTTTGATGATTTCCCGTTTTATTTTTGCAGTGACCCATGGTTTATTGTTGGGGTATATCTTGATACTCTTAGTACTGATACACATGTTTTCACAGAATTTGATGTAATTTGTCACTGCGTCGACCCATTCTTCCAGATTTGAAGTGGTCTCTTTAAATAATTTCCAGTCGGTGCAGTCTAGACAACCCTGTAGTTTAAGAATGTTGTCGAGTCCACTCTTGTACGTTTTTTTGAGTTTTTTTTCTTTAAGTTTTGTGAGGTAATTAGGCAGCAGTTGTACTGTTTTGTGGTCCGATGATCCTAGTGGTGGCTTTTCACGAGATGTGAATGCTCCTTTGATGTTACAGTAACATAAGTCCAGAGTTCTGTTCTCTTTTGTTGGGCATGGGATGTGTTGATAGAAAGTGGGTAGGTCAACCTTCAAGGTGCATTTATTAAAATTACCCAGTATGACTACTGGTGCGTCCGGTGACCTTGTCTGAAACTCATGCACTAAGTCAGCGATGATTGTAGCTGCGACTTCCGTCTTGGCTGTAGGCGGAACATAAACCAGGACTATGTAAATAACACCAAAGTCTCGTGGCAAATAAAAAGGTCTCAATGAGAGCGCCAATAGTTCTACATCAGGACAACACATGTGATGCGTATGTGTCTTTTAAATTACTGTGTATTAGATGTTCATTGCCAGGGAGTCTTCTTGATATGAATCTGTAAAATGGATGTGTGTTTGTACCAAAGTAGTGTGGGATATCATTTTTTATTGGAATTATTCTATCTAACCTTAAGCAGTAATAGTATATAGTTAATGGGAAATTGTTTGGGCTCTTGGCTACTTTTCATATATATTTTAATCTAAGTGCTTGTATTTTGTTCTAATGTCTTGTAAGTTTATACCTCCATCCTCTCTGTTCTGTATAAGTGTTGTGTGTTTAATGCTTTTGATAGTGTTTTTGAAAATAAAAATCCCAATGATTGTGTTTATGTTTCGTGTACAGGTTGGTGTTGGTTCTGTGATGTTTGCTAAATAAACTATCTTCGGGATGACCAGTATTGTACTCTGTGTGTTGGTCTCCTGCAAAAAAATAAAATCTGGCTTGTTTTCCTAGTGAGATGTACTATGTACGAATGTTTATTGTTGAGCCCTATGATGTTAAGTGTCAGTATATTGCTCTATCAAATATGGTAGTCGCTGAATAATGAAATCTTCTGAGAGTGTTTTTGGTTTTCTTTAAAATATTTTCCCACTGCTGTGTGTGCTAATATGTTGGGTTACTGGTCAGCGTGATGCCGCATATTTTAACTTCCTTCTCTATTATAAGATTAAAGGGGATTTCCCACCTGCCCAATCCCATAATACAAGACTTATATATGTTGATTTTTGATCCGCTTGATGTTTTTTCCTCATTAGTTTTGGGTTCAGTTCCACTAAGACTCCTTTGTGATCTGTATATTGTAACGTCTCTACGAGTATACACTCTTTCTATCCGTGTTTCTATTTTGTGTGCCTTGTCCCTGAACGTGATGGCCCGGCCCGTGACCTCTACTTCTCTCTAGGTGTCTACCAACCGGAATGGCTTGATGTCTCCCCCCAAATAGTCATGCGTTTTAATTGTTACACGAGGAGCAGGACCCTCTGTGTTTGTGTTTTGTAATTGGGAATCAATGTAATTTAAATCACCCCCAATAATTAAATTTTCTCCTGCGTACTGAGTGTGTAGAATGTCACTTAGCATCCCAAAAAACTCGTGCTTCTCTTTGTTTTGAGCGGGTGCGTAAATATTAACTAAAGTGTATGTGTGTTTTTGTGTGCTTGCCCTAATTATTACTATCCTTCCGCTATTTTTGAGATATGATTGTGTGATTGAAAACCTATTGGAAAATGGCTGTCCCTCGTGACTTCTGCCTAAACTAAAAAAAACAACTCCCGGAGGCCCATAAGAGAGACTGCTTTTTTGGCATTGTACTCTGTGTGTTGGTCTCCTGCAAAAAAATAAAATCTGGCTTGTATTCCTAGTGAGATGTACTATGTATGAATGTTTATTGTTTAGCCCTATGATGTTAAGTGTCAAGATTTTGATGTGTGCCATGAGTACGTGTGATTGTTTTGAGTGTTTGTTATTCTATTGTGTGTCTATGCATTTTATCTTTAAGAGTTGCTTTGTTGTGTATGTGTTTGAATGTGTGTTAGAGTCCTCCCCCTCATCTATGACTAGCACTGACAGGGAGTCTGGAAAGTTCAGCTCGAGCTTGAACTGTTCTTTCTCTCTATTCTCCTCTCCTATCTGGGGATCCTCTCTTAGATCCTCTGAAGAGGAAGCGAGAGAGAGGGCCCTCTTTCTTGTTATTTTGGTTGGGGTGCTGGGTGCTGAGCTAGCCCCTCCAGATGTTTTAAATTTTTTACTTTTCTTAGATTTATTTTCAGGACTGTTAGGTGGGGGAAGACCGCCTGGAGCAGCTCTCGTCGCCTCCGTTTGTTCTTTTTTCCCTCCCTTGCTCTTTCAACCATTGTGAAGCCGTCCTTTTTTAGCCATTGATCAGTCTTGAATTGCTTTTCTCTCCCTCCCCTTTAAAAACCATGGCATAGGAGATTTTCCCTCCTACCTCCTTTGCACCTTCCTTGGGGTTTTGGTCCCGTCTGGGGTTCGCCCTAGTGAGACACTGGTTTGATCTGTGCTGATCTTGATCGCAATGCCAGCATTGTTGTCTGCGCCCCGGAATGGTCACAAGGACCTGGTAGGTCCTCGGATCATCCTCGTATCTTAACTGAATATAATTGGGGAGCTCGGTCTGTTTGCGGATTTTTACCCAAGCCGCCCACTTATCTGAATTGCCCAGCTTAATTGGCTCTATCTTGGAGCCTTGTTCTGCAAAGGTTCCAAAGATTTCTTCTATCTTTGCTTTGTTTATAGTTGGTGCCACCCAGTGAAGAGTAATCCTAATTTTTTCATCTTCCAAGGTAGAGACATCTACCTTGAAGTCCTTCTCATTCCCGAAGGATTTCTCTAGTATACGGGTCCTCACTCGGGCGGATGTTGGGACCAAGAACCAGACAAAGGGGTTCTCGAAGTGGTGGGTTTGGCACAGAATGTAACACAATGGAGGCAACTCATGGGCTAATTTAAGGGTTTTATTAGCAATAAAAAAAACCTGCAAAAGGCAAACATAAAACATAGTTTACTGAAAAGCAAAATATAAACAAATATAGACATAAACAAGATGAGCTTGGCTTGGCTCAACAAAATGACAAAATAGGAACTAAAGCTCAAACCTAGAACATAGTAAATTAACATAGAAAATTTCCTCGCGAGTGAGTTTTCTTCTTAAACACATATAGAAACTACATTTATATATCATATACAGTGCACAAAAAATAAAAAGGTCTCCGAATACATGTACACATTTCCATCTAATTATGGCCATAACTAGATAGATCCAGTACTTTAGGTCTAGCATGGAAAATATCTACAGAGTACAGAGCTAGCAGTCCAATGATGGACAAGTTAAGGGAATATAACTTTATATATATATATATATATATCTTGGTTGAGATATATGGACATATGAAGCATGACACAATGCTACTTACTACTAGGAAGATAATTATAAAAATAAAATAAGATTGTTCTGTACGAATAGAACAAATCCACACACTGGTTGTGAAAAATACATTATAAGCAGTTTGTGCGATTTATAGCTCTAGTACATCCATGTGGATGAAACCAAAAGTAACAATATTCTCTGTACAAGGTACATCTAAATAAAATTATAATCAAAACAAGAAATTGACTTAGACCTAGCTACATGCTGCCCGCCTGAAATTAAAGGTAGTCCAACAATGTGGACAAAACCAGGGTATCAATATTCCATACAAAAAAATTAATATAAAAATATATATTGTACAAAAGCAGTAAAAATGTATTTACCTACAGCCTTGAACAACACAATGGACTTATGAAGAACTCAACAGGATTACACAGAGTGGTATAGGAGTAGGTGCGTACCAGCAAGTTTCAATGAAAGACGCCAGCAGGAAAAGGAAATGACCACCTTGGTTGTGTCTTTTAAATCGGTTGTTTTGGCGGTTTCCTGGGCAGAGGTCAATCGTTGATCGGTGCTTGGTCAAGCTTAGCCTACCGGTATATCATGTCCTCCCCACTATATATATATATGAGAGTAAACAAAAAAGCATTCTTTCTCAACCTTCGGCGAAAAAAAAAAGTCATGTTGAGGCCTTTCTCTTGACAGCTGGAGGTGTGGGGGAGCACTGTAAACTTCCACAGTGGGGTTCGACGCCAAAGATGTTTCCTTGCATTCTTCACTGCAGAAACGCATTCACTTGAAATCTATAGCTCATTATTCATCCTATTTAAAAAAGGAATATTTGAATAATGTTTTACTAGAAAAATATTCTAATATAAATTAAAAGCCCTTTTCTACATTGCAAATACAACCGATTTGTTCCTTGAAAAGATAAGATACCCCAAGATTTAGAAATAATATTTTAAACAAGATTACAAAGAGAGTTATCACACAAACTCAGAGGCGGCCCAGGTCGAAGTCGGATCCCTGTCGGATCTGCCTATTCGCAAGGAATATTCAAGAGGTGATTTAATTTTGATGGTCAAAAGTCATAATGTTTCAAAGATTTATTTGACGTTGTAAATTTTTTTTTGTTTTACATGTTTCGGGTGTTCACTTCAAAGTTTAAAATTATTAACTTCTCGCTGGACTATGGAGGATTTCAACGAGCAGGGTATGAACCCTGGACTGTCGTTCGGATTTATCGAATCCTGCATGCTCCCATCCCCCGTCGTCCTACAGGAGGTTTGGACTAGGAAGTTAACTATCTTTAACTCAGAAGGAATATCCGAAACGTAAAACAAACAAATATCAACCCGCGACCGTAGAGATTTTTAGTTCAGCACGCTAACAGCACGACCAGGCATTGCTCTTAAATTAATAATACACTAATAGCCTATTATTGATAAAGAGATATATTACACATTACGGCATGACATCTATCGGATATGTACAATAGGCCAATGCCAGACGATCGATTTTAGATAATCTTTCTTTTTATAATTAAACAAGGTTAGGGTTAGAAGAAGGTTAACAGATCTTATGTAGTGCCCCAACGGTCCAGTGAATGCAAAGTTATATGTGAACCTGGCCTAACTAGTTCCCCTTTCAGACCTTGTGGTCTATAGGGCAGATGATGTAAAGTTCATCTTTTTTTGTGGCCTACGGTTAACGAGCGTGTCATGTAGCCAGCACAACGACCAACCGCCTTTACCTTTCCCCAGCTAATGTCACCCATTAGAGCTGAGTGGACTAAGAGGCGCCCATAGATTTTGAAGTTGAAAATCCCAGTCTTCGATCCCGGGACCCCCGGTTCGGAAGCCAACCGCTTTACCGCCGCGCCTCTCCTAGCCTAACTGATGTCTAATATTTGATCTGATTGTTTTGAAAAGCCTCAATCTCTTATCGGCCGGTTTTGTCCTATGCCGTTACACTTTTGAATTTATTTAAGAAAATGCAGTTTACAAGATTACTATTCGTTTTAAATTAGGTCCAACTTATAATGCATACTAATTAGCTTTTTCTTTTTAAAAAAAAATTGCTTGCATAACTGATTTTAAAAATTAGATTTTTCGCTTTCAGAAAAAAAAGTAGCTTTAATATTAATTAAAGATGTTTTTTTCTGGTTAACTATCTGCTATAAATAAAAGAAAACATTTCTTTTGTTTATAAAGGCTAATAATGCACTTTGTATATAAATATCACGCACATTTTTTAAAATGAACTTTTTCTACAGCGACTTTCGTGCAGTAACGTAACGTCGCAACATACATAGTGTCTAACCAATTCCTTAAACTTTAAAAAAAAAAATCAGATTTTATTATTTTTTTTAGTGCCCCCATCCGAATAAAAGAAAATTATTTTTGTGCGTTTTGTCTGTTATTCGGTCTGTCCGTCACGATTAGATTAACAGTTAATAATAAAGCTATTGTAAATCTGATTTAACCTTTCAGGAATATTGCAATAGTTTTACGTATCAATAATAGATTTTTCCGGATGTTTTGTGAAAAACAAATCAATACCAGCGAATATTTGTTTGCTTTTCTAACTTACATTACATTTTATTTCCATGCTTAAACGTTGCAATAAACACATGATTTTTAATACATTGTTGCGTTTTTTAAAAATGTAAATAGCATATAAATGCTGAATAAAAATATCTATACTGATTTATATTTCATTAACTATAAAGTTGTTTCGGATATTGTTTTATAAAAAGAAAAATTATGTCAAATGATTGTTTGAACTTATCTAAGTGACTAATATTACACTTATATTCTTTGAATCTACGTCACAATAGTTTATTTATCAATATCGATTGTTCCGAATTTTTAACTTAAAGCAAATTTATGTCAAATGACTTTATTTTTTTTCAAATATAGGTTGTTAAGGATTTTAAAATAAGAAAGTAATTTACTAGAAAATATTATTAAAAATCACTTTTAGAGTTTTTTTACAGTTTATTTTCTTGCTGAAACATAATAAAAGTTGTTTAATCGGTAAAGAATGTTCCGGATTTTGTTTCGAAAAAGAAATCGACCTACATTACCTTAATTTTCTTACAAATCGTCAACAAAAATGATCCGAATTTTATATGTAAAATCTAATAACGCTAATAAATGTTTGAAATTCCTCTTCTAATAAATAAAACAATTAATTTTCTCATTTACAAAATTGATTGTTCAGGATTTTAAAAATATTTTAACTCTATTTATGTAAAATCGCAATTCTCTCTTACACTACATTTAACTTTCTAGCTAAAACGTAAGATAATCTAATTATCGTTAATATTATGTTCCGATTTTTAAGGAAAATAACTTCCTAACATCAAAGTATGGTTTGAAAATCTCTCCACAAGGCTATGGTACATCTAATTTTCATAACAGACCATCCCACAAATTTAATTAACGGTATTTGATTAATCTGGAATTCTTATTTTCTCTCCCTATAAATATATAAATATACGGAACAATCTATTAAAGAAACTAATGCGATGTTTCGGAAGGGAAATTAAATTTTAATCAGAGTTTCAATATCTTTTTGTCTTTTTTTTCTTCTCGCTATTAACATGACGGACAGACAGACTGACAGACAAAACAAAAAAAAAGCGTCTTTAATTCTTTTATATATATGCTATTTACATATTTAATCTAACTAGCCCATCAAATGAAATGCTAAAAGAACGCAATCGATGCACCAATGTCTATGAACCCTCGAGAAGCTGCTCGTATAGATGATATTTTTTAGTCTAACTAGGCCGTGTGACGAAGTGGAATTTTTTCTTTTGACGTCATATGGAATAAATTCTTTAAATGAAATACTAAAACAACTCGGTATAGTAATGTTTATTAAACCTCGTAATGAGACTTGCAAGATCTAGATTTGTTTTTTACAACTAGAGCTAGATTTTTAAAACTAGATTTTGATTTAAGTTCTAATTAAAGTCATTGTAGAATCTAGACCTAGAATTTCATGGTCTAGTTTAGAATGTTTTATGTTTTACATTTTTCAGATGTTCCTTCAGAGTTGTAGTCCAAACCTCCCGCAGGACGACGGGGGATGGGAGCGGGCAGGGTTTGAAACTTGGACCATCGATGAATCCAAATGACATCCAGCGCGCAAACCGCACTACCAGACCGCCATGATTTAGACTAGATCAAGATCTATAATTTTAATTTCTAGACTTAAAGTGTAGAATTTTATTTCTAAAGTCTAGATTCTCAATATGTCAATATTGCAATGTTATAAAATACTAAAACTAATCTATTATTTTAAAATTTAATATTGCGATTAGTCTATTAATTGACTATCTAGTGTTTTTTTTTTATATAAATCTTATCTAAATTACATCTACATTATCCCAAATATATATTTTAGTTCTAGATCTAGTAGAATTGGATATTGAGAGTGCTAAATTCGAAGTTTAATTTAGGTAGATCTACATCCTCATTCTAGTTCTATTTAAATGAAAATGCTCAATACCAAAAGATTATCTAAAATCGCTCTTCCGACATATTGTACATATCCGGTAGTTGTCATTCCGTAATGTGTAGGTAGATTATCAATAATAGGCTATTAGTTTGTAACCAGTTTGTCATTAGGTTAAGAGCAATGCCTCGTCTTGCGGTTAGCGCGCAGGACTGATTATCTCTACGGTCTCGGTTTCATACCCTGCTCGATGCCATCCTCCGTCGACCAGATTTTACATTTAATTTTTTTTTTTACAACGCCAAATGAATCTTTGAAACATTATTACTGCTAACAATCAAAACAAAATCATGTCTTGAATATTCCTTGCAATTACGCGGATCCGACAGGGATCCGTCTCTTACGGGGTCGCCTCTGAGTTTGTGTGGGAACACAAACGCTTGTGTGTGGCAACACAAACTCTCTTTGTAATCTTGTTTTATATTGAAGAGGTATTTATAGCTTCAAACCCACTGAAAAGGGGTTTAAACTCAAAACTTCTTTGGCTACGCTCATACAATTTTGAGTGTGTAATTTGCTTTTTTATATTGAAGAGGGGTTTATCTTAAATTTTGGAGAGGGGTTTAAAATCAAAATCTTTCTTAGATGTGTTCTTGGAGTTTTTTTTTTTTGGTTTTATAGAAGAGGGGGATTTAAATGCAAAACCCCTGGTAGGGGGTTTTAAATTCAAAACCCCCTGGTAGTGGTTTTTAAACTCAAAACCCCCAGGTAGGGGGTTTCAAACTCAAAACCCCCTTGGCTGTGCTAGGGCAAGTGATGGTTTAGTATTAAAATTTCACCTAAAATAAACAAAATTTAAGCAAAAGATCAGTCACTATACTCCGACACCCCCCCCCTGCGGCGGGGGGGGGGGGGGATTTCATTTCGGGGAGAGGGGGTTTGAACCCCTCTCCCTGGCTACGCCCATGGCTGGAGGTCCACACCTAACCATGATTTCAAACAGATTGTCATTCTCAGTCCACAAATCACCCTTACAATGTTCCATGTGTAAATGTACATCAAGCTGAAATTGATTCACTATCGTTCATGTTACTCTCTCTGGTGAAAAAAGTATTAATTTCCACTAGTTTAAGAGCCTGTTGGTGGGTTTCTTACATGACTGATCCAAACTAATTGATACAATTACACTAAATATAAGCTTAGAATATTAGCTTTGTTGTTTTTTTAAAGTATTTTTAAAAATTTATTTTGGACCATTATACAGTACATATATTTGGACTCAAAGATGGCTGTAAAGTCCAATCCTCAATGTCAACATGGGAGATGAGACTGTGGATTGCGCGATGAAAATGTATTAAAGTGAGGGAGATTTGCGCTGCATCATAATTCAGTACATAATACTCATGTGGCATAAAGAGATGCCAGTTCATGAAAAAATTTGCAGTTAGTAAAATTTTTTATTTGATTTGGACAATAAAAATAGTCTCACAATTTTGACCACATCATCATGATCGCCCGCAGGAGGGTGCAAGGTAGTGCACATGCACTCCCTCCTGGATTCTGAGTAACCAAATTCTGGTAGTTTTTTGTTTTTTTTCATCATCAAATGAATTAAAATCTAAGTAGCTCAACAAGTCGTGCTTCTATTGAAGTCCAGTTGTAAAGATAAGTTAATGTTGTAGTAGACTAACCAAGTCTGATTAGAAATCGATGTACGACCATTTACGTGCACGGTGCACCCCTCTAAATTCTGAGTAGCCAAATTTCAATTTTTTTAACACATTCAAATCAATTATTTTTTTCTAAGTAGCAACTTAACAAGTAGAGCTTCTACTGAAGTATAGTAGTAAGGATACACTACTATTGTAATAAACTAGAACAGGCTAGTCTATAGTTCATGTACGACCATGTGTCAGGTTCTTTTCTTGCTTGACTCATTAGGGGTTACTCAATTAATTAAATAATACTAAATAAACTCCAACTCCTGCTATTCATGAAAATAATAATAACTTTAATATCCAATAAAGCACCTCTCTCAGGAAATGTTATAAACCTGGTGGTGGCACAGATGGGGGTAGTGGTGTGTGTGTGTAGTCAGCCGACGCAAATCGCCCCAGGCCAGCGCTAGACGAGCGGTCAACAGTGACGAGCTACGAAGGTCAGCCGAGACGAGTGTTAACATGACGGTTAAGGGAAGGATCGCCGTCGTGAACAGAGCTCAGGAGCGTCACGAGGGATGTAGTCATGTGACGAAGCTAGAAACGTCGAGCGATATTCCGTCCGGTTCTAGAAGGCCATTAGGGACCCTATATAAAGATGATTCACGACAGGGGTTCAGAACACAGTCGACTACAGCACAGTTCAACGGTGTTGTTCTGTACGGAGCATTACGACGGTTCAGTGCGGAGTACTGTCAAGTACAGTTGAGACGACTGGCGTCTTGATTTTGGTCTGCGATCGAGTCCGACACAACGAGCCTAGTGTGTGAAGTCAGTCCTGAACTGTTGAACCCAGTGCAAGCCCTGAACGAGACGGAGAGGCCAGTGCAAGAGTTGATACGGCGTACAGTGTTATCGGAGAGATATCTGTACAATCTTGGTCTTGTGTTACGTGCTGCCAATTGTACAGTATTGGCTGTAATTTATTCAACTATTAAAGTGTTACGTTACTTTGGAGCCCTGAGTTGTCAAGCTGGTGGTGTATGGTGCAGTTTGCAGAGAGCCTGGGTAGTGAGATTCGTAACAATATTATTACACAAACACCTGTCCTGGAAGCAACTAACCTACCTTCCTGGACCGGGAACAAGACCTCACTGACTAACACACTCTCTCTCACATTCAAGGAAGACTAAACCATTCAGTTCACATCACGTGCAAGACAATTCACATTCATAACCTGGGAGTACATAAACAAAGAGATGTAACTATCATACCAAAATATCAACAAAGTTATATATTCACTCTCGCCATACCTCCCCTGACACCATGAGCGCTTTAGTATAGGATTGCACAATAGTAGTGTCAAATAATCCACAGCACTTTATTCCTGACGATTTGTTTTCATTTGCACATAATTATAGTTATTATTATATTTAGTTAAGGCCTAGAATACGATAACCTTTTTTTTTCCTTGGAGGAAAAATACTGCTTCTTCTTTCATTGTGATAAATCAGAAAGTTTCAATAAGCAAGTGAAGAGTGCAGTCATCTTGATCTATGTATTTACGTCTTGCGGAGGTCTGCTCGATAAAATAACAGGTAAAACATGTCCACCAGTTTACAATAGAAGAGAAATAAGAAAGTTCTTGATATGTCATGTTTTAGTTAACATGTTAATTTTTATCAACGGAGCACTGGCAGCAACAAAACATAAAAATAGAAGCAGCATCATTGTAAATTAACTGCATTTGTTGGGCGTTTTGGTGCAGACATTAAGCTGATGTCTTTGATCATTCGGTTTGTTGATTGCGATTGTAGTCGAGAAGACTTCATTCGTTTTGTCCCTGTTGTTCAGAGAGATGCACTGCCTGTGTCTAACGTCGTTGTCAGATAATACATTATGTACAATCTAGATTTGGACAAACAACTAAACCAAATCTACCATGGCTGTAATGGCTAGCATTCAGAACTGTGACTTAAGATTGTTATCAATGACCTGAATGACGTTTCAGATATATGTAATGCTGTTGGTGTCACCAAGAAGGCAATTTCTTCCGTAACAGTCCCAAGCGAGAGCGTTAAGGTTAAAGTTACCTCTTTTGTGGGAGACACAACGAACTGAGAAATACGAATCCATTCGCACATGAGGAGGAGGCACTGATTACTGATTGTGTTTTAATTGTTGTCAATTATTCATCTGGTCTTGAACCAGTTTCACTGATGTTGCAGTCAGTCCAACTTAACAGCTTAACTTGAGGAAGGCTAGACTGTTAGCAGACAAACTTGGTACCGGGTACTTAGTTGGTGATGCCGAGAATTTGCAGTCAACAGACATGCCGACACCGAGCAAAAACTACATGTTTGGATTTAGGGAGTTATTACAGAACAGGACTTTTACACTTCCTATCGTGATTTGTTAGTTTCTTCATTGCGTCTCGTTTTTTCAAGCAATAATAACGCTCAGTTCAACATAAGACGATGAAAGAGCTGCAACGTAAAGAATATGAGAACTGCGCGGTAAGCGTTCATCACCAGCTGGTCCGTCATGACGGGAAGCAATTCAGTAGTTAACTTTTGATAGTGTCGGCAGCCATCAGTTTTTGTTTGATCAACCGTTGGAAGGCACGGGCCACACAGATAAACTTAACAGCGTGTACAGTAAATACTTTGTTCACATTTTTAGTTGTTGTTTTTCTATTTACAGTGCACTTAATATCGCATGGGTAGTAATTGTCATCTGTTTATTGTGTTTATTTAACTTGGAGTTCTTGATACTATAAACTTGTGACATATGTGGGTTCGGAGGTGCCTTGATTATAGTTCAAACACTTTAATAATCAATGAAGTAACAAAGTGCTGATAGGTTTTCTTGAGTTTTAATTATTTAAATCTTGAACTTGAAACAATAAATGTACGTACAAAGATATATAAAACAGATACAGGATTCAGTGAAAATGTTCAATAAAATGAGTAAATTTTTACTTTAAAACTTAGCGACTTCTAAGCCTAACTTTCTAGCTCTCTCCCGGTCTCAAGCTAACATTCCGCCTTTTATAGCTTTCTTTAGGATAAAGAACAGTGACAATTCAATACCCATCCTTGACTACTTAACCCGTTTACATTTAATTTTCCTTTTAATTGTTTTTGTAATTTAACCTAGGTTAATTATGTTTCCCTGCTGTAGCCTTGAACTAAGCTTTAATCGGCGTCTTTCTGGCATTAAAGCGTGAGTGCGCTGACCTGATTTGAGATGGGTACAATGTCCTCATTTTGTGAACAATGAGGTGTCACTAGGAACTGTTTTAATAATTTAAGCAATGCTAATTTTGTTTCCCTGCTGTAGTCTAGAGCTAAGTTTTAATCGGCATCTTTTGGGCATTTAAGCGTGGGTACGCTGACCTGATTTGAGATAGGTACAATGTCCTCATTTTGTGGACAATGAGGTGTCACTAGGGACGTGACAATAATATTCTACATATCAAGAAAATTGAAGCGACGACTTTAAGAGATAGGTGACAACTTGCATCTCCCTGCAAAAATTCCTGCGGGCACTCATTACCACATGTATTTGTACTTTTAAATTGTAAGTAAGTCTATATGTAAACGCGTTTATAGACAAATACATAAAACTCTGAAATCAAATGACTGCAAACAGTATAGAACAAACAGATGGCCCATATATACTTATACTATTGCTAGTACCCTTTGTGCTATCATTGAATAGCCTATTATCCTGCTTTGTGTCATTGATTTAATTCTCTACATCACAAAAATGTAACTTGTTTTATTTAATGAATCAGTTTGTTATACTCTAATCAGTTGTTGATGTATACGCTTTGTACGGACTCTACATTTAGTTCCGTTTCCTGGACATTTCAGCAATTCTAATTGTCTCTCTGCTCGTTTCTTATTAGCAACATTTTCTGCTTTCTTGTGTTCCATGTGCATTACGCTGAAAATGACAGCCGTTTCAATGACAACCATCACAACCAGGAAGACGGCTAACTTGGTTTGATCTCGTCGACATTCAGGCATGTTCTGAAATAGAACACAAGCTTAACACTTGAAAATCAAAACAATTTGCAAGTAAATTTTTCTTAAAATTATAATTAATTTAAAGACTTTAAAGAAGTTATATATAACAAATTAAATTGTAAATTGTAATCTATTGATAACAAATCTTGCAATATGGGAAACCTACGCTACACCAATAATATTTATCCATTAAAACGAAATAACATTTAAAAATCAAGTTTAAAAGTAAGATTACAAAGAGAGTTTGTGTTATCTCACAAACTCAGAGGCGGCCCTCTCAGAGCCGCTTATTTGCAAGAAGAATTCAAAGCATGATTTAGATTTAATTGTCCAAAGAAATAACATGTAAAAGATTCTTTTGACGTTGCTTTTTTCTTAACAAACTAATAACCTACGAGATTTTTAGGCTTGCTGGTATCGAACTCGTACTTCGATTTCGAATTTTGGGATTTTTAGGGCGCATCTGAATCAACCCAACTCTGATGGGTACCTGAGTTTAGTTGGGGGAAAGTAAAGACGTTTGGATGTTGTGCTGGCCAAAGAAACAAGATGAACTTAACATCATCTGACCTATAGATAACAAGTACTGAAAGGGGAACTTTACTTATTTAAAAATATAGATTAGATTTACGTAAAAATAAAGCCTGGATAGTCTATAATGTAAGCGCAAAATGCTACTCATTGACTGACTCATTGATCATGAAATCTCTTAAACTGTCGTAAAGTTCGCATGAAATTTTGTACACAAATTCCTTTTACCTTATAGGTGCTCACAAAGAACAGTATTTGACATAATTGCAACCTTGGGATCGCTATTCTCGAAAACCGCAAGCTTTCTATCAAACCTTTGTATTTTATTTTCGGTATTTCCCCACAAAGAGGCAGTCTACATGTCACGCATTAAAAAAAAGTAGTCGACCCTCGGCGTAGCATACACTTCCTGAAAGACACAGTTGTCCAAATGGGGTGGGTTTGGGCAAACGACTGTGAGTGAATGAAAAGAAGAACAACATACAATAGTCCATGACTGAAAGCAGGTTTTGGAAGATAAAGGCATATCTTTTTGAACGTTTGGCCTTGTGCTTTATTAATTGTCATGGCAAAAGCTAATCTAACAGGGAATTGTCTGCGCAATAAAGGTAAAAGGTAAATTTGAATCTGATGGAGTCAGGGATATTCCGCGGAAAAAGGACAGTTTGTGAGGTAGAAGCTGAGATAGTTTTACACTCCAGTATGTTGCGGTGAATGTAACCGCTAAAGAGCAGGGATATGGAGAGACGTTGACCCGGATTGTAAACTCGAGGAGGGTCATGCGGACGTTCTCGGAAGTGAATAGTGATAGTAGTGGGAAGTATTTGAGACATCGACACAATTTCAGCCTCGCCACCATAAACGCCGGAAGTATTCATGTAGTCAACCTATTGTCGAGCAATGTGTATGACTGTGCTTCCGTGAGTAAGAACAACGGACAGGGCGTCGCCATAGTTGTCCCAATGTTCGCAAACAAAGCTTACAGCCGTCTTTCAAAGTTTGAGAGCAACAGTTTCGTCGATGACATTTTTCCAGAAATATGCGACTGATAGAAATAAACAGTAACCTGATGCAGGAATTTCGACTAGATTGAAAGATCTGTTGACTCCAAGAAATATACGTGAAGCCGAGACCATGGTCAGGAAACGAAGGGCAATACGAAGGGGCCAAATCAAGACAAAGCTACAGAAAAAAACATGCAACTATTTTAATGACACCAGATATTGACGTGTGTAAAAAATTCACACATAAATGTAGTCAATTATAAAATATATAAAGAGAAAGATGACTTGTTCTCCACCCCTCTTTTTTTTTTCTGAACCGTGCTCTCTGTCAAGGCGAAAGTTTCATGGAGCAACTCTAGTCTGACTTGCAGAAATAAATGAGTTATATAATTCTCTTCATGGCCCAACCATGCGTTACACAATGATTAAGTCTTGATTTAGTCATCTAACAAGATAGCTCACGCATGCGCAGAGCGAAGGCTCCACGCACGCGAAGAACGAAATCTATCCAAGCTAATATTTAATCTCTAACTCTAATCTAAATCTCTCTAAATCTAATTCAAAGATGATAGATCTTATCTTATATAATACAGACGTTACTTCAAAAAAGAAGATGATTACGTCCTACGCGTCATGCATGCATATTAACCAATGACTTAAATTCTGCCAAGTCACTGGTTTTCCTGGCTAGCTTAGGCAACCCATTCCATGCTCTAATAGCGCTAGGGAAGAAGGAGCATTTGTACAAATTTGTCCTAGCATATGGGATGAGGGATGTGCCTTTATCTTTGTGTCTTTCTGAGTAAACTTTGTTTTTGTATTTCAAGATTATGGTTCAGTGTTTTATGTATAATTGCTACTTTACTTTTGAGTTTTCTATCCTGAAGGCTTTCTAAATTTAGTGATTTTACTAAAGGTAAGTCAAATGTGAATATTCGTTTATTATAAATCTCACTGCTCTATTTTGTGTCTGTTCTAGTTTCTTGATGTTTTCTTGAGTTGAGGGGTCCCAAACAGAGGATGCATTGGCCTAACCAAGGTTAAATAACATTTTAGTTTTATGTTTTTATTTAATTTATAGAAATTTCTTTTAATAAACCCTAATGCTTTGTTTGATTTTTTGATAGCTTCATCGATATGGGGATTCAATGACAGTTTTTCATTTATTATAACACCTAGATATTGTGAGCTGGCGCTTCTAGATCTATTTTCATCTGTTGTTAATTTGTGTAAACTATCTAGGCAAGTGCTGAGTGCATGCATGTTTCCCGCCAGCTCTTTAACGTTAGAGTTAGTGTAGGTGAGTCATGACCTGGCTCTATAAATAGAACGGATGGTGCCGTGTCTGGTCCATTTTTCCTGTATTTACCTCATGCATTTAGGTATGTGTATGTGCTAGACTAGGTCTAGTTCATTATTATTTTGTTTTATGTCTTATGTTTTTATGTATTTGTAATTGCAGGCTATAATTCCTGCCTAACTGCCTGCTTTATAGCTGCCTAACTGCCTGCTGTGTAACTAGTGGCTTGCTGCTTTACTGCCTAACTGCCGCTGTGTAGCTAGTAGCTTGCTGCTTTACTGCCTAACTGCCTGTGTAGCTAGTAGCCCATAGACAGCGCAACCATCAACAGCGTCTCCGTTGAGTAACGTATTGTTAATACCTCTTGACATGGTAGCCATCTGTTCCTCTGTCTTGTTCAATATGGCACCAAACGTTTCATCAGAGTTGTTCAGCGAGGTACTGATACCTATCTGTTTAACTATGGTACAGACCTGCTTGTTGACCTCTTTCAGCTTCGTACCCAGCTGTACCAGGAACGAGTCCATCCGTTGATTCACGGCGTTCATGAGCTCTCAGATATCTGGTTGTACTTCGAACAGATACGAGTTGGGGTCTTCATCTTCGTCCAGCAAGTCTTGTCGAAGGCGTTCTCTTAGGGTTTCCTTGTTTCTTTCAAAGCATTTCAGTCCACGACACCGAAGCTCTTGTTTCAATTCTTTTAGATCAAGTTCAGCAAACAGTTTCACAGAAGCCATAAGAAATCCCACTTCTGACACCAGTGTTACGATCTTCTCTATCAGGCCTTCTGCAAACACTACTTAACAACACAACAGCACATCTAACACAAGAACTTGACAACAAGAGCCGCAAGTAACAAAGTGGCGATTTAATTACAACTACATCAATAGCCAATAAACACAGTTGGCTACATCAAATGCTTTCTTGTACTTAATAGAACTGCCTAACACTACAAGGCGGCTTTTCCTCTTACGTCCGCCGCTAAAAATTATATTACTTCAATGAGAGCATAAAGTACTTCAAACTTTTAAAATTACCTTGGCACTGTCTTAGACAATACATTTAACTGGAAACACAAATTACATCACCAAACAATGACAACAAAGATTAAAACGTCTGAGAAAAATGTCATCCTTAAGTGTTAGCGACAAAGCCTTGTGACAGGTTAGCGAATGTGACGTGTGTTTGGCGTGTTAAATGTCTAGGGGATGATTATTTTCGAAAGCTATCACACACCAACCCGTCAGCATATAAATCGGGAGCCGACACGCAACGAGACAAGCAATGAAAGAGAGATACAAAATTAAAAATGAATATTTATTTACATCAATATTTACATAGAAGAATAAAAAGGGGGAGGGTTTGCACCTATCTCTAATCAATAATATATCTAATCATCACTCTTCCATTTAATAAGAGAGTATGTCCCTTTGTCTTCTGAACTTAGCTGGTTGTCCTGTTGTGTCGCTGCTGGTTGTGTCCTGGCTTGAGGTTCTTCAGCTGGAGGTGGCGCTCTAGCGGGTAGAGGGACGCCGGTGATACAGTTCTTGTGGAGTCTCAATCCAAAGTTCTGATATCTGTAGTGGGCACAGTAGGGCGGGTGGCCGGCTACCGTGGGCGCAAGTGGTACTGAGGGCAGAGCGGATCTGCCGTGGGCACCTTATTGAGTTACGAAGTTCAGGCGAAGCTATGACGTCTCGCACAGACTCTGGGTCTATAGTGACGTCGTACCTAATAAGTTGACAGGTGGGCTGTCGAATAGGCAGGCAAGTAGAGCCGATAGCACCAAGTAAATAGTTGAGTGGATCCCAGTAGGCAGGAGATGATACTCAATATCAAATAGGCAATTGACAAGGCAGACAATGCCAAATAAATAGGTAGGAACAATGGAGCGAGCTTGAATGAGGAGAGCTTCCGTTCAAGGGACGCAACTCTCGCCAAGGTAGAATGACTAAAGGGGAGATAATTCATATCTCTTTTCTAAACGCAATATTATTGGACTAGTAAAATTATCAAGGCGGTCAGCCGAGATAAAGGAAATAAAATAAGATGTACAAATATATACATGGTTGCATCGACGATCAATTTAGCAACGTAGCATTAATAGATTAATGCAATACATAAATATATATATACATATGCCATGTTTCTGTTTTCTACTTACGACAGTGAGAAATACACAATGCACTAATTAAATATAAATGAAATAATAAAATGCACATAATAGTCTCCAGTGAGAAATAGGCACAAAAAAACTAAGATGTAACTAACTTGTGATTAAGTTCGGCTTACCACCAGGTATTCCTCTAAGAGTAAAAATAAATGAAGTACTCCAGACTCGATTTACAGCGATAGAGAAATAAGAGGGTCTGGCTTGATTTAATTTACTTTATAAAGGCCTGGGAGAGACGGGCGGAAACAGGAAATGTCCTAGGCTAAGAATTATCTTACACGTGGGTGAATCCGACAAGAGTCGCACCTTGGAGTGTCACGAGGAGTGTTGACCCGAGTAATCTCTTTGATCAAAGAGAGGCGTGGGAGAAAGGGGGGGGGAGAAAGATTGGCTTGCGGTCCACCCAAGGTGGTGTCAACTGCAGCTGTCAGACATCCGGCGGGTAAGACCAAAGAGATCGTGTGTTTACTTTTCCCCGATGAAAGGCAGATAAATGAAAGGACGCCAAGGTGGTGGACCAAGTCTAGCCTGAAGAGAAAAAGGTGGGGCGGATGGAGAAATTGAGGATAGAGCGGAGAAACAATTTAAATAAAATAAATAAATAATAGTAAATAGTGATTAATTCTGTGATAAGTTTGAGTGACTCTGACAGCAAGCTTTTGACTTGTCACATTTACAAGCTCGCATATGCTGTAAAGTTTCAACTTTTCAGCCCGGTTTGGCAATCTCAACATTAACAAGTGAAAGCTATTTTTAAAAAAAGACAATTCCTCTTTTATACAGCTGACCAACCTTTGCAAGAGCGATTATTTTGCTCTTAATGTCGACAGATTTAAATAGATTTAAATAATGTTACATTTTTACCTTGCTCTATTCCCATTCCCCACCCAAAAAAAACAAACAAACAACAAAACAAAAAATTCTGGATAAGCGAATGTATAAATCATCATGATTACAAAATTCTTATGATACACCTTTAAATCCAGACTTAACAGACGGAGCGCAAAACGTTCTTTAACCTCTCTCTCTTTCTCTCTCTCTGTATATATATATACTAGACATATTTTACCCGCGACCCGAGAGTCTTTATTTGCGCATTACTGTCGATATAGTCACAATTAAACGAAATATTAATGTAATAAGTAAAGCGAATGTGTCAATGTAAAAATAGTGTGAATGAAGCTATCAAATAAAAATAGCTAATAGGCTTAAATCCATTTTTTTCAAATTAAAACATTTGCTTGTAGGCCTACATATATTTGATTTAAATTTGAGATGAATAGACTTAATTTTGTATGTTCATGTTTTAAAGTATAAAGTAGATCTTGAGGTAGACATAGATCTAAATCTACACTAATCTAGAGTTAAAAATTGGCTTTTATAGAGTTCATTCTGTGTTGCGGATGCGTGACCTTTTTTCATTAATGAATATAGGCCTATCTCAACACGGCTACGCAACTTTAGCGAACAGCGAACGAATGTATTAAAAATGCTTTAGAAAAACAAATTTGAATGTTAAATTGATAAAAATATCATATGAATGGACAATAATTAGTATGTTTATGTGTTAAAACACAAAACTATCTTTGCGAAAAGAAGTTTTATCATCTTAGAGTTCAATAAGAGTTTTAGACCTAGACCTAGGAATAGACTCAGTAGAGAGATGTGTTAATGTGTAACCAATTGGTAATGTCTAATGAAAGAATGTTCGCCAGGAAATCCGTAGTCACAGTTATTAGGAATTAATTTATGTAAAAAATGCTTTTGAAACACAAAATTGAAGGTTAATTTTATTACATAATGAAATCAATGGATCTTCTTTTGTATTTTCATGTGTCAAAGTAAAAAACTATGTGCGCAAAGTCTATTTCTTAAAATTAGATCTAGGTCTAAATTCTTTCGATCTTTTCTAGCTGTAATAGAGTCGAACAAATTTATTTTTTTTGAGGGTCTTAAGTTTGTTTTAGGGCTACAATACATAGACTACGGTCTAAGTTAGTACCCAAGGAACATTCCTGCCTAGTTTTATCAAGATTGGTCAAGCGGTTTTGATGTCTATAAGTAACATACATACATACATACATGCGCCTCACAATCTACTATATATATATATGTGTGTGTGTGTGTGTGTGTGTGCTTACGTAATTAATCTTCATTACATTCTGACCCTTCATTCTTTCGGACGTTTATGGTACGCTGGCCTTTAGTTAGTGGAAACACAGTAGACACCCCACTCTTTCCAGTTTGGGGGTGCACGGCGGGAGGTGGGTTTAAATCTCAAAACCCTCTAAGGTTTTTTAAACTTAAAACATCCATTGGCTACGCTTATGGAGTTTGGAGACTGTAGTTTACTTTAGTTTAATATTGGAGATGGAGTTTTAATCTCAAAACCCGCTGTCCACATTCATAGAATTTGGTGACTTGTTTGCTTTAGTTTTATATTGAAGAGAGGGATTTAATGCCAAACACCCTGTGGGGGGTTGGGGGTGTTAAACTCAACTCAACCCTCCTCGCTGGGGAAAGGGATGGTTTAACATTAAAATCTGTCTCATAAAAAGCAAAATTCAATTTAAAAAAAAAACAGTCAGAGAATTTTACAGGGGGGGAATTTCATTTCACGGGGGGGGGGGGGGGGGGGGGGAGGGGTGTGAAATGTTTCAAAAAATTATATCGGTCAAACTAAAGTTTTCACAAGGAATCAAAATCAAATGTCCGATTTCTCTGGAAATCATTAGAGTCGTTTTCTAGAACCGTGTCCACTCACCCAGGTTTTTGACGTGATGATGAGTTTGCAACCTGAAAAGATGAATTGTAAAAAAAATACACTCTGGTTCAGGATTTGACTATTTTACCATCACAAAGGAGATGTAAGACACCGATCACTGAAATTAACGGACACAAGAACTCGTTTCGTTTGGAATTATATCGTAGAATAACATTGAACCTACTGTTGTAAGTTTCACATGTAATGTTACAGAATAACTGGTATGAATGTTTATTTCGTAAGCTATCGTATAAATTATTTGCTCTAATGATGTGTTATGTGTAATGCACAAATGTAAATCAGATTTCCTCAAGGATAAAATTATTATTATTATTATTATTGCTATAAAACAATTACGAATATGGGCTAATTTCATCCTTTGGACTGATGTTGACGCTATAACGTGCAATAAGTTTGTCTTCAAGCGTTCAATTACACTTACTGGGATATTCATGTACAACACTTCAATATTATAGCTACTTATAGATATACTGAAAATGTATTGCATTCGACTTATGACATTATGTACAGCAACACTAACAAATTCAATTCATATACTCACTTCCACTTTGAAGCTACACACTCAGATGAACTGTTACTCATTGTCAATGTCATCCAGCGAGTCAATCGATAGTTGAAACATCGATCCTCTAGAAGAGCGTTATATTTTTTCTTCTCAAGAATCGTTTGAGCCGTGACGTACGATTGTGTTCAACAAGTACATGAAAATGTTAAAAGATGATGATAAACAGGAAAATACAAAATAATAATTGTGAATGTTAATTTGCGTTATGAAAGCTTGGTGAAAAGAGGTTATAGACATGAACAAAAAAGTAAGACAACTTACAAAGACTAGGCTTAGGACGTTTTTCTCTCTGAGTCGACACAGTCGTAATGTTAATCGAGACCAAGTCACAAACATCAGTGGTGACCAGGTCATATATATTAGAAAAAGAATAGTCACATATCGGTCACTCTGTTGTAACAAAAAATTGAAATATTATTGTCATACACACCCGTCAAAAAGTAGCCAAACACATCCGCCAATCTGTAGTGACACATCATTCACACCGTCGTCACACACATCAGCCAAACTGTTGTAACACACATCTGCCAAACTGTAGTAACACATCAGTCACACAATTTTAATACTCACTGGTTACACTAAAGTCACACAATTTTAATTCTCATTGGTGACACTATAGTCACACAATTTTAATACTCTCTTGTGACACTATATTCACACAATTTTAATACTCTCTTGTGACACTATAGTCGCACAATTTTAATACACTCTGGTGACACTATAGTCACACAATTTTAATACTGATTGGTGACAGTAGTCACAAAACTTTAATACTCATTGGTGACAGTAGGTCACACAATTTTAATACTCATTGGTGACACTGTAGTCACACAATTTTTAATGCTCATTGGCTACACTATAGTCACACAATTTTAATTCTCATTGTTACACTGTAGTCACACAATTTTAATACTCATTTGTGACACTGTAGTCACACAATTTTAATACTCATTGGTTACACTGTAGTCTAGGGGTGCACCGGATAGTACTTTTTGATATCCGGCCGGAGCCGGATATAACCGGATAGTAAAATTAGATATTCGGCCGGAGCCGAATACCTACATGACTCAAACAGCTCGTTTTACTGAAGTTTTTGCAAATCTTCTATATAACATACCTATATTCATATTATTTTGTTATTACTTTCTTACTTTAAACACTTCACTGATTAAAATCAACAGCATTTTTTTTTACAGATATGCTTATCATAAACTAATCTTTGTAACATGAGATGGTGTGTGCGTATGTATGAGGCCGCTAATTGTAAAGTAGAATGTGAGATAACTCATGCAGAATATATAAACTTATATGTAACTAATGTAAATCTTTCAAAGGTAAAGTTCAATCTTGGTTTTATAGCGTAAAATATTTGCGACTAGGCACAGTGTATCCTTTCTCCAGTACTTTTAAAAGTCCAATAAATCCAGGTTTCTCAACTACTTGGAAAGGTTCCATGTCAGTTGCAATCATCTTTGCTATGGCCAAGTGAATGCCTTTAGCATTATCACTATTAATATCCCACAATTTAGCTTTGTCTAAGACCTCTTTAATCCCTGGTTGCTGCTTGTGTGTGAGGCTTGACGAATCACTGGAGCTCGTAGACGTACTGGCACGGGCAGTGATATTACTTGATGCTGATTTCAATGCAGTCATTTCGTTGAATAAGTTGTGTTTCGAGCATAGATGATTAATCATATTGCTGGTTGAGAAGTCTTTAGGTTTGCCTAGTTTACCACGTGACAGAACTATTTTAAAAGCATTGCAAACTGCTTTAAAGTTGTCCATTGTTTTGACATTAAAGTAACGCCATATAAAAGATGACTTTTTATCAGCCATTATTATTACTTTTCAATTTACTAAATGCCCTTGCAAGCCACTTTTATACCCGTGGCCTGTGTAACAAAATAGTTGTAGGGGTGTGTCCTGTAGTTCAGCGCTCTAATTGACATTTCTCTCCAAGTAAACAAACTTAGTGTCATCATCTAGTGACCTCTAGACAGTGTCAATATGTCTTAACAATTTGCGTTAATCCATTCTGGCTTAAGAATGGTCAATGTCTATATTCCCTATCAATACATTGTCATGGATTAAACAAATAAGAAGTTGGGGGTGTTGAGTCTCTTGAGCCCTCCCTTTAAAGATACCCTTGGTCAGTGTCTGTTTGGCTTGTAGTCCTGACTCATAATTGAGACTTAACTCAAAGTAAACAAACTTATTACCCGTCCAATAGTATAAAAGGTGTGGTTTGTGGTCCAGACCCTTGATTGACAACCTATCTCATAATAAACAAACTCATACCAAATTAACCTTATAGAGATTTGGCTTGTAGTCCCGCCCCTAATAAAAATTCTACTCCAAGTAAACAAACTCAGTTCCCTCATAAGATGTGACCTCTAGACAGTGTCAACACGTTGACATATGGCTTAATGTGGTCAGCTGCCTATCTGTGAGCTCAATGTTATGGACTAAACAAACAAAAGGAGGTGGGGGTAGCTCATCTCTACCTCTGGAGATATACCCGCACATCTAGACAGATTATCAGCGTGACGTAGTTAAGGAATATTAAGGAATACTAGACCACTCAAAGGTCAAAACAAGCCAGTGTGCCAGACATCGCTGCTACGTATGTAATACGAATTTATAATGTAAAGTCTAGTCCCCCCCCCCCCCCAAATAACAAGCCTAGTTCCCTCGTGTGACCTCTAGAGAGTGCTTACACCCATCGTATCTGACTTGGGGTCACCTGTCAATCAATGAACTCAATGTGATGGGCTAAACAAATAAAAGGGTGAAGGAGTTGTTCATCTAGAAATATACCTGGTTACCTTAGAGGTGTGGCTCTTGTAGTCCAGCCCCCCCCCCCCCCCAAATAAAGATTAACTACTAAGTAAACAAACTCAGTTCCCTCGAAAGGTGTGACCACTAGAGAGTGTCTATACGCTGACATTAAACCTACGTCCATCGTATTTAACTTGTGGTTACCTGCCTATAAAAAACTCAATGTGATGGACTAAACAAATAAAAGGGTGTGGGAGTTGTTCATCTCTACCTCTGGAGATATACCCGCACAGCTAGACAGACATCTGGTCAGCATGACGTAGTCAAGGAATGTAACATTTTAACATGTTAACTAACTTACGCAAAGGTCAAGACAAATTGAAAAAAGTGCCAGCCATTGTATTCTGTATGTAAAGTGCATTTATGATGTTAAGTTTCATCTCTATTTATATTAAGTTATTAACATGCCTTGTCTTTATAATAAACGATGTTTGGTGCATATTCATAATGGCTCTATTTTTATGCACATTATTTTGTTTTCAAATAAACATTAATACATTCTATAACAGACAGTAATGGAACGAGGTCCACTTTATGCATATTAAATAGGTGTATTTTTTACTATCCGGTTTACTATCCGGTAGCGATATCCGACCGGAGCCGAATAGCACCGGATAGTAAAAAATGCCGGATATTCGCCAGAAGCCGGAGCCGGAGGGACTATCCGGTGCACCCCTACTATAGTCACACAATTTTAATACTCATTGGTGACACTATAGTCACACAATTTTAATACTCATTGGTGACACTGTAGTTACACACTTTTAATACTCATTGGTTACACTGTAGTCACACAATTTTAATACTCATTGGCTACACTATAGTCACACAATTTTAATACATATTGGTGACAGGATAGCTGCCTGGTTGTGTGATTTGCGCGTTGGACTGTCGTTCCGATTATCGATGGTCTGGGGTTCAAACCCTGTCCGCTCCCATCCCCCGTCGTTCTGCGGGAGGTTAGGACAACTCTGAATGAATATCCGAAACATGTAAAACATTTTGCAGACACTATAGTCACACAATTTTAATACTCATTGGCGACAGTAGTCACACAATTTTAATACTCATTAGTGACACTATAGTCACACAGTTTTAATACTCATTTGTTACATTGAAGTCACACATTTGTTACAATGATGTCACAATGTACTCAAACTCATGAGTCACACTGTATTCACACATCAGACACAATGTAATCGTACACTGCAGTCACACACACAATGTAATCGTACACTGCAGTCACACACACATTGGTCACACTGAAGTCACACACACATTGGTCACATTGAAGTCATGAAATACATGTCACAATGTAGTGCTACAGGTCCATCAGTCACACTGTAGTCACACACACATGGGTCACACACACATCTATGACCAGTCACTCTGTACTCCTACAAATTTGTAATCACACACAACAGCCCCTCTGAAGTCACGCCATCAGTCAATCTGTAGTCACGCACATTAGTCATAAACGAGTCTCAGTGTTGTCACACACATCAATCACAAAAATCGGTTTTAGCAGCTTCATCACACGAACGACATTCATAGGCGTATTGAGCGACACGTGCGCCCGGTACTTTATGTGTGCCCCCCCCCCCGGCCCATTTTCCATAAACATCACATAGAAATAAAGGTTTATAAATAAATGTATTTAACAATAACAATACAACAATAACCTTAGAATGTATAATCTGTATTACCTAACTAAACTATCTACAACTATTTTACTTCTACAAAATACTCTACAGTTTTACATGTCTAAAACAACTCGGATACTTTGTAATGTTTCTGAATTTTTTAAATCGATTTTCCTCAAATTCAGTCATGAATCGGTAGCAAATATGTATTGCAACTAGTGGCGTCACTAGGGGGGGGGGGGGTTGCGGGCCGCACCGGATAACATCCATGTCATGGTGGGTTTCACGCTCGTTGATTTAGGGGTAGAAATAAGTTCATTGAACTCCCAGGTTCCCCCACCTTGACAGTATAAACCAAAACCAAAGAGTAATGGCATTTAGAACTATGGCTTACTGAACATTGAATACATGTCATTCAACTGAACAACGATTGTTCAACATGAACAATATTAATGATAACGTGAGTAAACAACAAGAGTGTATGTTCAACAATTTAATTAATGCATGAATATTAGATTTATGACATGAATGATGAATAAATATCAATAGTATTTCAAAGCCAATACAAGCCACACATATTATGCTAATGAAATATAGTACACCTTAAGCTTGGTGCCATAATTTGATCAGGGCTCTCGAAGCCCACACACAACCATTCACAATGCCATGGATGCACGAACCATACCAAAACAAACTAGGCTGACTATAACAGAGTCCCAAGCCTGCGTCCCTAAACATGAAAAATACACATTCCTTGAGACCGCCATTCACATGATTATAATAAAACAATTTTAAAACTACACCGCGAAGAATAACGCAAAATAAACTAACTTACCCAACACTGGGTAAGAAAGCCACAACAGATAACTCCATCTCAAGGCAAAAACAAGCAGAGCAATATAGCGCGACCTTAGAAAATTAAACCCAAACCATTATGGTGCACAAAAGAGAAACATTCCACAAGAAGCAACTCTAGATGCGCATGACACCCACCAGGGGATGACACCCAGTCGGAAAAATGCACTTTTTCAAAATGCAACTTTTAAACACTAAAAATTAATCACAGTTTAGTATGAACATTGTCCTAAACCTTTTTCGTTTCATTCTATTTGACTTTTTAAAGACAATAATACGTTGTAGTCGCTAGGAGAATGATCTACTGAAGCTAAGAAATGTAAAAAAAAAAAAACGCTTCGCAACTCTGAGTGATCTTAAGGCGCTCCCTCAAACATTTTATCTGATCAGTTGAGTGGCGAACCTAACATTTGTTATTGTAAAATGTTGAGAAACACATAGACATAAGCCCCTCGTGCGCCATTCGACGCTTAGAGCTGCAAGCTCTCTCCACAGAAATAAGTCTTAGGCGACTTTCACAGCCACTTTCCGTCTAAAACGCCATGATTAAACGTGGACGGCAATATTTTTGTGTTCCTCTTTTCGGCTTTCATGTTAAGCCTGACTTTGGTAAACGTGTTTCGTCTCGTCTAATGATACGTCTAACAAATGTCAATCGACTTTCAGTCGCCTCTTCCCTTAGACGGCGAATGCCTGTGCGGGAAAAGATTTCTCTATTGGTAACATTATCTCGGATGTTATTCGTAGGATCCTTCTCAGCCATCACTGCTCAGCCTCTTTTTCAACCTTCCACGTCTCTAAGCGTAACCAGCCGTTGGGACAATGATTGTATTGAGTAAGTGGATTTAAATTTCCAGTCTAATTGATTTTTTGGTCAGATATGCCGCACTTTTTGAAAGATTGTATTTCAAAGTAATGCTATGTCGTCTGCAAAATCCAACTCGGTTTGGTTTACGCCATGGGAACCCGAATGCAGCCTGTTTAATGTATTTCTATTACATTTGTCGATGGCTACAAGAAAGAGAAATGGGGATAAGATTCCGATGGACGCTATCAAACCAAACTAATCAACACTTTCTGTTGTCTCACAGGACGTAAGCTTGTATAGTGATTGGTTTGCCTTTCCGGAAGCAGCTGAGAAACACTAGTATAATTAAAACCCCTTTCCGTAAGAAGCTCTTAAATAATCTCTAATAAAAATCTTCAATTCAATATTTCTCAAATAAGTAATTGTACATTTTAAATGTATGTAATCATTTTTTATCAAATTAATTTTAAAAAAAACGACAATTTAAAATAGAATCGAAAACCATCATTTTCTGGTGTAACCAATCAATTAATTAGCTAACAGTTTTATTGTTCAACATTAGGAAACCAAAAAAAAAAGGTGTTTCTTTTTTAAGGGGGTATATTTTTTCCCTTGGGAAGGGGTGACATCCTGAGTTACCGCACCGGGTGACAACGACCCTCGTGACGCCACTGATTGCAACTAATATTAACCAGCAAAAGTAAATAATACATGGATGTAAAACCTCAAGTTTGCAATCAATTAGGCCTATCGTTATTTATATTTGCCAGTTCGATCAATTCATTTTTTAAATCTCATGGTAAAGCCATGAACTAGTAATGCCTATAACCATTATTTCAAACGAATTTATTCTTCCTCTGGGATCTAAATTGAAAATTAACTTATAAGTGGCACTAAACGAATAAAATTAGGAATTTTATTTGACTCAGTTTATGGTTACTCAGACCCAGTTGCGATTGCCATATTTTCGTGCATCTGATCCAGACAAAGTTGTTGTCCGCTAAGGATCTATTTAAGTTTTCTTTACATCTTCTGCGCCTGTCTTCTACAATGGCTTTCTTTTGGGACTTAAATATGTGTCTCGCGCCTTCGTGAGAGCTTTCCAGCTGTCTCTTGCAGAGACCATTTGTTGTCAGCTACTTTCCTCTACGTCAGTGAGAGCAAATATGGAGCCTGAGTTGATCTTTATATCGCTTACAGTGGCGGGTATCTCTGTTACGCCTAAAGAGTGGTTTTGGTCTGCACAATCCTCATTCCACCATAAAAATACCTATCACAGACTGGATGACTAACAATATTTCACAAAACCTACGTCATTTTCTATAATATTTAATCAATAAACTGTAGATCACACTAGTAGAATGATACGGTGGCCAGACAATTCCCCACATCAGTCAATTCCCCACATTCCCAACTCCCCACAATTACAATTCCCCACATCACAATTCCCCACATTGCAATTCCCCAAATTCACAATTCCCCACGTTTACAACTCCCCACATTGGGATAATATAAATTGCACTAAATTAATAATATAATGAAGGAATTCTAAAATGCAAATAGTATTAATTAATCTCCAAAAGTTAATATCATGACAATTTATTGAAATGCATTACTGATTACAAAATACAAGTAACTGATATACACAAATGAACAAATGAGTTTAATACAAAATATGCTTGGTACAAAATAATGAATTAGATAAGGTCCTATTATCTAATAAAAGAAAAATCATTAAACTAAATGTACAGTACAAAAACTATTAATAATTGACAAGAATGACTAAAGTAAACAGAAACTACTAAACACAAAGGTTACTTTGGAAACTGCATGTTGGCCAATTTTCTCAAATACTTAATCTTATCCTGTTGATTGGCATACCCTTGGACAGCCTCAATTACTTTGCTATTTAGGGTCTCATACTTCTTCCTTTTTGGCTGTGGTCTGCCATCATCTGCATCAGCCAATGTCTTGCTGTGGATGGCCATGTCCTTCTTCAGACCTTCCAGAAGATCCCACACACCTGGATGACTGCAGTGAAACAGGGCTCTCAGTGAATTGTGGTATCCTTCACAGCAGTTTGTTGTTCTTGGTAGGCCAGTAGCAGCAGCTTCAAAATGATTCCAGATTCTAATGGGAAACACTGCATCTCTGCCTCTTACTCCAGTAATGTAGGTTGATTCAAAGTAGGCAAGAAGGTCATTGTAGTTGTCTTCATCAGGGAACTCTGCTATCAAATCATTGAACAGGCCTCTGACATCCTCCACTGGCACAAATGCCAAAGCTGCAAGTGACCTCATCTTGAATCTCATTGGCAGCCGCTCTTGATCATCATAAACTGTTTTCAATCCAAGGGCCCCAATTTTTCTTAGAAGACTTTGGTTAAGGTGAAAGAAGCAGCCTTTGATCTGTGCCTCTGGAAAGGCAGTTTGGGCAGCAGTAATGCAAGCCTTTTCAAAGTCCAGAAGAATTGTCTGTGGGGACAGGTTGGGCAGCAGTTGCTTCAAGATTTCAAACATCCTATTGTAGGTGGGCTGATCTTTCTTTTTAAGGAGGAAGTAGATGCATGGTGGATAGGAGTTGCCAATTTTTGCATGCCAAGTGTAGAGCTGATAAAACATGGCAGGCACTTTGTCAAAAGTTCCATCTCCAAAGATTGTGTCTTTCTGCAGCTGATCCATAAGTTCTCTGTCACCAATTGCAAGAATTCTTTCAGGATCTTCTTCTCCTGAATCATGAAGAATTATTTCCCTGTATTGCTCTGGGATCTCAAACTGTGCAGTGACTGGATTGGGGATGTGATTTCCTCCTGCTTTCTTGACTCTGTTCAGAGTTCTCTCAATGGAAGACTTTTTTGGCATGTGGGCTTTTACCTCCTGAGATAATTTCATCTCTTGAAGAACTGTTCCCATCACATTTCTTGGATTGGCCCCAACAGAATTCATTGTTTCTTTCATCATCTGCATTGCCACATTGGCTTTGATTTTCTGTGGGAAAGAATCATGTGAGTGTTCAGTTGGTTCAGCAGTAACCTCATGGTTTTCATCATCAATGGTCCTCATTTTTGATTAAAAAAATAATAGAATTTAACTTACCTGTTTCAAATTTTTAAAAGGCAAATTGTATATAAAAATGCATGCTTGGATAATGTATTTTTACATATTTATTAACAAGTAGCGTTTTTAAATAAAATAATGCTCGATGTGGGGAAACGGAGGGCACGCTTTTGTATCATTATATGGACTGTCTTATATAGTACATTAGTCTATGGTTATAATAAATATTATCCCAATGTGGGGAGTTGTAAACGTGGGGAATTGTGAATTTGGGGAATTGCAATGTGGGGAATTGTAATTGTGGGGAGTTGGGAATGTGGGGAATTGACTGATGTGGGGAATTGTCATGGAACCGAATGATACTGCCCTGATGTCAGATTACATACCTGCGTTCAATAAAGAATAAAAAAGCATTGTAGGTTATTAGTGCATAATTAATGTACAAATTGAGTCGGGGTGGGGGTATTGTTGCTCAATTAGATCTAAACGTTGTAAACTATTTCCAAATTATTGTCAAACGTATCGCTCGTTTTCTCATTGCCACCTCAAGATTGATCGAGCTGTTCCAAAGGGGGCAAGCCCATAACTATGTTTCTCATACTTTTAATAGTGACTCTCCCAACTTCCTCTACCCAAAAAATAAAAAAATTACTTTCGAGACTCTCCTCCCCCATCCCCATATCCAATGTTCAACATGTTTTGGTCTATACCACACTTTACTCTTAGAGAGAAAAGTGCGCTAAAGTCAAAGTGAAGCTCGGAACAGTTTAATCCTGAATTGTGCCAGGTATATTCTAGGCATTAGAGCAGGTACGTTGTAATGCACTTGATCGAAAGGTCCTACTGGTATTTAGAAAGATATCTTGTGGCGTGCCTAATTGTTTGCGTAAAAAGTGTTGAACGATGATACGTCAATCTGAAGGAGTTTAACCTCACGTAGAAGAAACGACTTTACAATGTAAACATTTAAACACGCAGATCAGTCAATCTTTTGGACCTCATTCACCAATCGTAAACAAACAACATTTTCCAAATTATTAAATTTTTACTACCTCTACTATTTTAACTGTGAATAGACCTTGATTTTAATGATTTGACTGTATGGAATTTGGCCTTTGCTGTGTGGAGGGAGAGTGGCCCTTGAGGGACTGCAGGCACGACATGGCCTAAATTGTGCCGATGTGCCCAAAATCACAAATCACAAACAACATTTAGTCACGTGATGTTATTGATAAAACTGAAAAAAAAAACTGTCACCATGAATTAAACATGAGATCGTAAATTATATAGAAGAGATAGAGCACCACGTGGCCAAATGTTGTTTGTTTACGATTGGTGAATGAGGTCCATTCCTCATTTGAGATCTTGTCTGGCCAGCGGATCATAAGAATGGATAAATACATGTTGTTGTTGTTTTTTTCATGGTAATGATGGTGGTTCTCTAGGTCTCTGCTCGATAATGGTGTTAAGAGCCTGATCTTGGTAGTGATGTTTATTTCCCTAGAGCCCCAGGTAATTTATAGCTGCTCGAGCTTTAACAATGCGGGTTTTAACATCGGCATCTGTTTTTCCATGATTGTCTAGGTTACTGCCAAGATATGTGAAGCTTTCCACCTCTTCCAGCGCCTCCCATTGGACTGTACTGGGTGTCTTGTGTGTCGTCTTTATCTTGAACACCTTGCTATTTCCTCTGTTGACGATAAGACCACATTCTAGCTGAATTGTCCATAAAAACGCTTATCTTCTAAGACTAAGACTGCTTTATTGATCCTTACGGAAATTTGTTGTGATTACAAGGACTCTTTTCTCATATAAAGACAACACAACAGAAAAATACACACAAATACAACAGACAACATAAAGAGTTCATTCAGCGACTACACACAGGTATCTTGGTGTATTTCATGTTCCCTGATCAATGAGTGGCGGTGATAGAGTCTGACCGAGTGAGGTACGAACGAGTTTTTGTACCTCTCTGTTCTTGTTTTGATTGACAGCAGTCGCCCACTTCGCGACGACCTGTTGTAGTTCTGATGGAGCGGTTGGCCGTTGTCTTCCAAGATTTTTTCGATTTTTCTTAGGCACTTTTGTTCAAAAAGCTCCTTTAAATGTGGTAATGTTGTAAGTGTAATTTTAGATGCTTTTTTAATGATTTTTTCTAGACGTCGCGACAGTTTAGATGAGGCGTTGCCTTGCCAACAAGTTATTCCGTATGTTAGCAGACTCTGCATAGTCGCGCGGTAAAATGTCTCAAGGATCTTCTTGAGTAGTTTAAAGCTATTGAGTTTGTATAGAAAAAAGAGTCGCTGGGCTGCCTTCTTTGTCAGAGTTCCAAGGTGGTCTTCCCATGAAAGCTTGTTGTTGATGATAACACCTAGATATTTATATGCCTTTACTTGTTCTATAGATGTAGTGTTTATTTGCAGTTCACGTATAGTATGTTTTTTCTTTCTAAAATCTATTATAAGTTCTTTAGTTTTTGTTACATTCAGTTCTAGAAAGTTGTCGGTGCACCAGTTTGTAAACTCTTCTATCGAGCTTCGATACTGAGTTTCGTCTCCTGAAATAAGACCGACTATGGCAGTATCATCAGCGAATTTAATGAGTTTAACTGAGTCATAGATGCTTCTTATGTCTTTAGTGTAAAGAGTGTATAGTACAGGAGAAAGTACACAACCTTGTGGAGCACCCGTACATACTACTCGAGTTGACGATTTGGTGTTGTTGACTTTAACATACTGGGGCCGTTGGGTTAAAAAGTTTAGAACCCATGCTTGTAAGTAAGGGCTTACATTTAAGTTACTCAGTTTGTTTATCATTAGATGTGGCTGTATGGTATTGAAAGCCGAGGAGAAATCTACGAAGAGGACTCGTGCGTATGTTTTGGGTATATCGAGATGCTTATAAAGCTGGTCCAAAAGCAATAGAAAGGCATCCTCAGTTCCTCTAGCTGCTTTGTATGCAAATGGGTGAGGGTCTAGGCTGTTGTTGACTTTTGCTACAAGTTGTTTTAGCATATATTTTTCAAAACATTTCATAACAATAGGTGTTAGTGCTACTGGGCGGAAATCATTTAAGCAATCTATTTTTGGTTTCTTAGGCACTGGTATGATCTCTGAAGTTTTCCAGATGTGTGGAATTACGCACGTTTGCAATGACTGGTTAAAGATATGACAGAAGATAGAAGAGATTTGCTCCGCACATAGCTTGATCAGCTTGCCACTAATTTTGTCTGGTCCAGAAGCTTTTGTTACGTCTGCTCTTTTAAATAACAAGGTCACTTCATCCTCAGTTACAAAATGGACATAGGGCTCTTGTTTTCCTTTGGACAGAGTGTTGAAAAGTTCTTTGTGTAGATCAACAAAATCTGCATCTGCTGCTGTGTGTGAAAAAGAAGAGCCAGATCATCTGCAAAGTCAAGGTCGTCTAGCTGTTTCCAGTGTTTCACTTCTGTTCTGTTGATGTCTTCATGACCCAATCTATGGCTAGCAGAAATAAAAAGGGAGAGAGTACGCAGCCTAGCCTAGCTTCTGTTTGGACTTCAAATGCATCTGTCACTTGTCTATCATGCACTATTCTGCAAGCCAGCCCGACATATAACTTACTGACATGGGTGTCCGCTGGGGGGTGGGGGTGCAAAATTCTAACTCTTTTAAACTCAATTAAACTATAAGTAGCAACTGAGCAAGTAGTGCTTCGTTGATGTACAGTAGTGAGAATACGCTAGAATAGGTTAGTCCATAGTTTATGTCCGACCATGTAAGCTCTTTTATAGGCAATTTAATTTTCTGCACTATAAACTGTGTCAAATATTCTATTGCACGTTAGTCGTGACGATTTGTTTTCATTTGCACGTAATTATAGTTATTATTATATTTAGTAAAGGCCTGGAGTAGGATTAATTTTTTTTTGCCTTGGAGAAGATATCCCTGCCAGTTGTCTTTCGATGTGATAAATGTAAAGGTTCTTTGAACCAAAACAAGCCTTAATATAATATGTATATATTTCGGGTGTATTTACTCTTTATTTACCTATGAAGCTTTTAATACAATAGGTGGATTAGGCTACTCAAAGAAGTTGATTTAGTACACAATTAAATTAACAATGTTTAACATTTATTTACCCTCCCAAACAAAAAACTATTTTTAATCATGTTCCTATGTTTCTCTCTTTCTCTTTAACTTTGAAATTTCCCCCCCCCCCTTTTTAATTCCTGTGGAACACTCTGCTTTAATAATAATATAATTGAACTTCAATAGACAACTGACATAGATTAGTCCAGATGTATTCCAAAATTATGTATTTATATATTTCATTTTGATACTTATTATTATAATATAAATTTAAACTTTAAAATAAATTTTACATTTATAATTAGACTTTACTGCTCGACTTTATTGTTCGAAAATGGATTTAATGAAACCTTCTTAAGAACACTATGGCATTGAGCTCAAGTCTATCGGGGAATAGTTAAGCATTTTACTTTGTTACAAAATCCATGTTTTACTCTGTAACTTAGAGACATAGCATCATTTGATGTTAGATGAAGCTAAGAAGTTTCGCAAAAGACATAATGAATATGGAGAATAGCCAAAGTATTGCTTATATGTTCTTACATTTGATGGACTGCTGCAATATTAATGTCTAGTGATGGGAACTCAACTAACTTTTAAAAGTTAAACTAAAACTAGTTTTCAACTAAAATAAAGTAGTTAAACTAAAAGTTTATCATGAATTTCAAAATAAAGTTGAACTAAACTAAAGAAAATTAATTAAACTTACCATAACTGTTGTTGTTTTTTTGGAGGGGGATGGGGCTATATAAATATAATCATCCGACTGTATGCTTACGGTTCGATCTTTTTTCTTTTAACATTGTAGAAATATTTATTCATAATAAAATCAGTAATAAGAAATATGTTTCTTACATAAACGTTAATGCACAATAAAATTAAAAAAAAGATGTCTAAATAAATATGTGTGCTTGAATTTTTGCCTTGAACCGTTAGAAAAGAATGGTATATTTTTTTAAAATTATATTAACTTAATATATAACGGAAAATCTTACTTATACCGGTAAAGTTTAAAATCTCATTAAATAACATAAATTTAGAATTTCAAATTTAGATCTAGTAACCAAAGAAATAGAAACGAAATCGTTAGAGTTTTTAAGAAACATTTGACCTGTAGAACTATTTTATAGTGTAAAGACTCACCATGCCGATGTGCTATCTTATTGTGTGACCACTAAAAATACAACTAACACTATTGCATAACCATTACACGCGCAAGGGAAAAAAAACTAGGGTGGTCTTGTCATTATCGACTGCACACTCAGTAGGCATACACTATATAGGCCTACACGTGTACGTCTATCTGGTCAGGTTGTTAAAATCAGTCGGACTCACCGTCTATTTACTTTCTGTGCATGGAGGGTGTGTAACTATTTTAGTGTAAAGATATATCTACGAACATACTTGACTAGCCACGCCAGTGTGTTATTTTCTTGTCTGACCACTCCACATTAAGCAAACTAAACACTATTGCATAATGCGCAATTAAAAGTAGTATCATCGACTACACACATTCAGTACACTAGTCCTACATGTGTATGTCTAGCTGACCAAGTTGTTAAATTCAGTTGGACACAGTCTATTTACTTTATGGTCAGAGAGGGTGTGGATTAAGATTTTTTTTCTAGAGTTGGTTGTCCTAATGCTTTTAGATCTATAATAGGCCTATATAGCTGTCGATTTAGACCTAGATCTCAAAAATAAGTCTTAAGACTATAAATAGGGTGTACTTGATGTTCCTGCA
Organism: Biomphalaria pfeifferi; assembly: GCA_030265305.1. Classification (NCBI taxonomy): domain Eukaryota; kingdom Metazoa; phylum Mollusca; class Gastropoda; family Planorbidae; genus Biomphalaria; species Biomphalaria pfeifferi. The sequence goes on along the minus strand of JASAOG010000003.1, from coordinate 3,448,001 downwards.
GTTAAAAAAATTATTGTTTGCCGCAAATGAATTGATTAAAACCACTAAATATTGACATTACTCACTAATCAGATTCCCACTAGAAACAGAAATTAAACACCTCAACGTGGCTCACAAAAAAATTCGGAACAACCTCATTCATAATATTGCATAGAAGCTTTTGGCAAAAAATGTTTAACATTTTATAATACAGCTACTTTCAGTTGCAAATATTTACTCCCATAACTTCTACCAACAACTTTACCCTCTTCAAATGCAGACTGAATAAATTGTTGTTAACTGCATCATTTTTTGATAATCAAAGTTATTGATATCACATGACCAGAAAACAGGGATGTGCGTTTCAACCCTGACCACATGTTGAAAAGTTGTACAAATTTTAATTAAACTTTATAGTTAGTAACTAAAAAAATTAATTAAACTGCGATTTTAACTAAACTTTTTTTTAAAGTTTAACAATGGCCTTGCCTTAATACATTTTTTTAGTTAAACTAAAAGTTTCTAACTTTTTAGTTAACTTTTGCCCATCTCTAAATATTATTGTCTGAAACATTTCAGCAGTTACACTGCTCATTTTCGTCATTAGAAAAATGTTTCCAAAATGAGTTGGGGTAAATATCAACCTTCCATGAAAAATTATTTAACCGAGCGAGGCTTGGTATTAAATTTGACCCACAGATTGAAGACTTCATGAATAATTGTAAGAGAGTTCTTGTTTTGATGTACCAGTAAAAATGGAGATCATTAAATCTGATCAACCCTAAACTAGTGTACTTTACTGTTTACAAATGCAATACGTGTATCCGGTTTTAAAGATTCTGAAATACATATTTCCTTTTCCAAATTCATATTTATGCAAAGTGTTTTTTTTCAGCATTTGTAGGTATTAAAGAATGTGCCAGTATAACTTCTGATCAGAGAGTACATTACATTGATGGGAATCAAATAAACTGCCTCGCTCGTTCAACATTTTGTGTGCACGACAAGAGCTCCACACATTGTACTCAACAAAGACTTAGCATTGATATAGGCGAGTAAAGAGAACGCTAGACTGAGATGGCATAGTGACAGTAAATGTGTTGTTGTTTTTTTGTGATCTTAGTTTAGTCTGATAATCGCTTTCAATTTAAGTCAGTTTTTTTTATATCTGTTTATACGTATATAAATTCTTATTTGTAGGCCATTAATAATCTAAATAAATTAGAGATGTCGATTCTATATTTTTTTGGAGTTGGAAGATAAGAGATGTCAATTCTATATTCTTTGGGGTGGGGAGAAAGAGCTGCTGTTTCTATATTCTTTGAGGTTAGGAAAAGAGGTGTTGATTCTATATTCTTTGGGGTGGGGATAAGTGGTGTTGATTCTATATTCTTTGGGGTGGGGATAAGTGGTGTTGATTCTATATTCCTTGAAGTGGAGAGAAAGAGGTGTTGATTCTATATTCTTTGAGGTGGGGATAAGTGATGTTGATTCTATATTCTTTGGGGTGGGGATAAGTGGTGTTGATTCTATATTCTTTGGGGTGGGGATAAGTGGTGTTGATTCTATATTCTTTGGGGTGGGGATAAGTGGTGTTGATTCTATATTCCTTGGGGTGGGGATAAGTGATGTTGATTCTATATTCTTTGGGGTGGGGAAAAAGAGGTGTTGATTCTATATTCTTTGGGGTGGGGATAAGTTGTTTTGATTCTATATTCTTTGGGGGGGGGGGGGCCTTACAAAGTATTTTGACGCATTTAGTTATCACTGCCTTTCCTTCCGTAAAAAAAAAGTCTTTATGTAAGCTAAGTCTATGCAATATGGTTAATTAGTTCAGCTCATCTTAGTAGCGACTTTTTTCTTCCTTTCCACATCTTGTCTATTTACCTAGCGTATTTTCGTACTACCACTGGGGTGAAAGAAAGAAATATTTTTGGTATAGCGGCAGTAGAAAAATTGTTTGGACTATTGCGCTATAGACCTTGAGCTATGTTGTAAAGTCTGAAAGGCAGATACGTATGAGAAAAATGCAATCTTACCTCTTCGTTACATTAAAAAATCATTCGTCTAAATGAAATTTGAATTTTTTTATCACAAGCTTAGCATCATAAATGAGTTGTCTATTTTTGTTTTGATTTTCAAATGTTATAATTGCTATCAATTCAACGTCGTGTTCAAATAACTAAATTTTAATCTCTTAATGAATTAGGGAGTAAGCCGAGACAGTAATTACAGAACTCGTGTTATGAAATGTAAGGACATTTGTGAACAGATATAATGAAGACATTTCCCAGACTGCAATCACCGATGGCAGACTTAAATTCAAAATCTTTTTTTTTATTATGAGATGAGCTAACTTCACCATGACAATCGTTCGATCTGCACTAGAATTTTGATGACGTCAATTCCATGACGTCAATGGGTCAGCGCTTATTTTCGATAATTGTTCATGGGAAACATTTGTGTCTTTATTGTTCTCTAGGAGGACCTTGGAAAGAAACGAAAAATCATAATAAATGAAAAGATTGAAAGGGAATGAAATAAATAGGAATATAGGATCACTTTCAAATAATAAAAAGATATCTGTAATATCTTAATGACAATGGAGTGGATTAAAGAATAATGAAAAATTCTAAAAATTCTTTTAAAAAATATTACCTCGTTTTTTTTTAAATTGCCCAAGCCAATACAATTTCAAATCTTTAAAAAAAAATTATGTATGTTTCAATTTCTTAATGACAAGGTGAAATTGAAGAGGCGGAGAAAGAATAAAACAAGTAAGATATAAAAAATACTTAAACAAAACAATTTTCCTTTATTACTTTTCGTAAAAGCGAATATGTTATTCTTAATAACTAAAGCATGATATTTTTTTTTCTTTTTAAAAAGGAACATTTTATACTCCGCCTTCTTTCACGAAAAAGATCCTGGTTAAAGGTTTGTTAAGAGTCAAAGTATATAAAATTCAAAAGATAGATCTAGACTTAGAAGACGGTGTACAAAATGTTCCTAAACGTCTATTAATATAATAGTGTTACGACTCCACTTCTCAGGCTCCCCGTGAGCTACACAACACGAAACTACCTACCAAAAGAACTTGACAACTAAAGTATTCAAAATAACGTAACGTTCAATAAATCACAACTAATATTGTGTAATTGGCAACACATAACACTGACTGTACAAATGCTCTGCCGTGGATATCTGAACCGCTGTATAAACACTACATTGTAGCAAGAACTCTACTGGCTTCTCCTTACTTTGTTGAACTCTGTCGTACCGTACTGAATCGTAAATTGGAAAGTTGTGACTGACTCGACCCTGCTAGAACCGGATGGAACATCGCTCGACCCTTCTGGGTGGTCACCTGGCTATATCTGACGTCACTGGCCTGAGTACTATTCACAACACATGTCCTTCTCGAACCGTCATGTTGTCACTCGTCTCGGCTGTCCGTCGCAACTCGTCACGGTTGACCACTCGCCTAGCGCTGGCTTGGGGCGATTCGTGTCGGTCAACTACGCACACTACTACCCCTTCCGCACCACCACCAGATTTATAACAATATATTATACCTCTGTAACGTGCATCGCGTTAGGCGAAAGGTGCACTGGTAAGAACTAGACTAGAAAAGAATGTTGAAATCAGACAAGTCCAGAATTTATGAAGAGGCTGTGCTCAAGGCAGACATTGCTGCTTTGTGTTTGTGATGTCCTATCTATACTATAAAGTAGAATGTGAGGTGTATGTATGACTTATAGACATCAAAACCACTTGACCAATCTTGATAAAACTTGACAGGAATGTTTCTTGGGTACCAACTTAGACCTTAGTGTATGTATTGTAGCCCTAAAACAAACTTATGACCCTAAAAAAAAATAAAGTTGTTCGACTCTATTAAAGCTATAGTATTTTATGGATCTAGGCCATGTCTACAATGTTGACATGAGAAAAGATCGAAAGGATTTAGACCTAGATCTAATTTTAAGAAATACACTTTGCGCAGATAGTTTTTTACTTTGACACATGATAATACAAAAAAAAAAGATCCTTTGATTTCATTATATAATAAAATTAACCTTCAATTTTGTGTTTCAAAAGCATTTTTTACATTAATTAGTTCCTTATATATGTAACTACAGATTTCCTGACGAACATTCTTTCATTCTTTCTTTAAAAAAACCCAGTGACTTGGCAGAATTTAAGTCATTGGTTAATATGCATGACTAAATGCATGACGTGTAGGACGTAATCATCTTCTTTTTTGAAGTAACGTCTGTATTATATAAGATAAGATAAGATAAGACAATACCGTAATGAATCGCGTACTAAAAATTAATTCGTTTTATTGTTTACTTTATAATTCCATCCCTAGATCTAAAACTCTAATTCAACTCTAAGATGATAAAACTTCTCTTCGCACAGATAGTTTTATACTTTAACACATGAACATACTAATTATAGTCAATTCATTTCATATTTTGATCAAATAAACATTCAAATTTGGTTTTCAAAAGCATTATTCATTCGTTTACAAAAGCTGCGAAGCCGAGTTGAGATAAGCCTAGATCTATTTTCATTCATGAATTGCGTACTAAAAATTATTTCGTTTGATTGTTCACTGTATAATCCCATTCATTTAACAAAGCTATCGCTCTTTTCGTTTTTAATAGATAAGAATGTATCGACCCCGGGTAAACCCATTTTCACAAAACTAATTTTATTTTCGTAGCGAAAGAGAAAGAAAGGATCATTAGCTAAGTTTAACATACATCTAAATCCAATCCACTAGATTAGTAAACACAAACTTAGACCCGCAGGCCGCGGGTAATGTCAGGCTAGTTGTGAATAAACATCTGTATATCGTTGAGTCGCCTCTCTTATAGGCGGCTCAACGAGAGGAGGTAGGATTCGATCTCAATGGCATCTTCGAAGCTTTTTACATCAACTCTTAATTAAAGAGCTAAGACAAGAGCTTCGATACTGAGGTTTAAATCCCATCGGAAGAAGGGAAACGCTCAAAGGTCGTCTCTGGCAAGCCCTGATTGATGAAGAAAAAGATCCGAAGACCTACAGATCTGAATTTGAACCTGGGATTGTTGAGGTCGTTGGCAAGATCCAGAAATATCTATGGATGCATTGAATGAGCACTATGAACACGATGATGAAAATGAATGAAAGTGTAGTGCAAGAGGAAGGCCAAGTAGAAAACAAATTGATAAAATGGTGTCGCAACCGAAAGGCGGACTAAACTCGTTAGTGAAGAAACAGTTGTCTGTAGACTCGTTAATGAAGAAGCAGTCACCTGGTCAGGACTGTGGCTGCACAAACAGTAATGGCGGATGCGCTGGTGATTGTAGTGCCGTCTGTGACTGTATTGTGGGTAAGTCTTGCGGGGGTGACTTTGTTGTGGGTAAGTCTTGCGATGGTGACTGTGGTGTGGATAAGTCTTGCGGAGGTGACTGTGATGTGGGTAAGTCTTGCGGGGGTGACTGTGTTGTGGGTAAGTCTTGGGGGGTGACTGTGTTGTGGATAAGTCTTGCGGAGGGTGACTGCGTTGTGGATAAGTCTTGCGGGGACGACTGTGTTGTGGGTAAGTCTTGGGGGGTGACTGTGTTGTGGGTAAGTCTTGCGGGGGTGACTGTGCTGTGGATAAGTCTTGCGGGGATGACTTTGAAGACGTTAACAACCTGACGAGGAATATTGCTGCGAAGATCTCAAAGAATTGAAAGAGACTAATGAAGAAACTTGAGAAGCCTTGTTATGTGTCTGAAGCTTTTCTTCCTGATGTAACTACAACGAGTACCTGAATGAGCCGGACAGATCAATACATTGTTTGGTCTTTGCCCAAGACTGTTGCTGTGGACCTTAAAGGCCTCTATCTGCCAGTACCTACGAGGGAAACTCGAATCCTGATAACTGCACACTGATGTTTAACTATAACTGTATGTGCGGTGCCTCGAATGGAGATACCTGCAAATGTGTGGCAGAGGAGAACTTGCAAATGTATGACATAGTAGATACCTGCAAATGTGTGCAGAGACGATATCTGCACAATTTATGGCAGAGGAGATACCAGCAAACTGCATGGTTGGCTTCCTGTGTGACTACAGACTCTTCACAAGATGTCAACGGAAAAGGTCTGCTGACTTGGCCACCTGGAACTACGGACCTCCACTTCCTCCCTTTGTGTTAAGTGGCTGGCTACAGTGACCTCCACTACCTTCCCATGTGTCAGCTGGCTGGCATCAGTGACAATTGTCATGAGGTCAAATCAGCGATCACGATGTTGTCTCGAGAGCAGACTGGCCAACTGTAGAAAGAGAAATCGACGGCCGCAGAAAACTTTGGGGAATTCGCCCCCTTTCGTCTGTCGTCTCCACTGATAAGCCCCCATCGCTCTAGATAATGTTCTGGAACGAAGACTCATAAAGGAGGGAGCAATGTTGTAACTTTGATTTGTACCTCTGTGGTGTGCACCGGTGCTAAGAACTAGACTAGAAAGAAATGTTGACATTGGTTTTGATAATGGAGTTCCTCTCAAGTCTAGAACTTATGAAGAGGCTGACATTGTTACTTTGTGTTTGTCATGTCCACTTGTGAATAAACATCGTTGAGTCGCTTCCCTTAAGTTAGTATAATATTAAACATTTTAGAATAGAGCCTACATGCGAAAATACCAGAAGACGTAGTCTGTTCAAGATAAAGATTTTCTAGACCATAAGTCAAATTTACTCACTCCGTCAATCTCAGAAGTCCTTTTTTGACGTTGTTGCATTTGTCTAGTTCGTCAGCTACAGTCTATGGCTTTTCCTGTTAAAAAGCTTTTTAAGGTCAGATTAAATTGTGCTGTAGATAGTTTCGATGACTTTGCTAACTCCTTAAAACGTATTAGCTAAAAATCGATATTTTCATTTGTTTCCTTAAAAGTTGTCATCTTTGACATTTGTCTATATTTGTCAAAGCCTGTTTAGCTCTTATTGCTTCTTTCTGAGCCTGTGCTAATTATATTTTTGTTTCTTTTAAAAGTCGTTCTTTCTCTTTCATTAGACATTTATAATCCATTTCTTCTTTATATTGTGCTATTGTTTTCTTCTCATGATCTTCTAGCTTTTTTCATTACCACAGTAAACAATTTGCCGAAGCAAATTTTGTATGTTGTTCAAAAGAGGTCAGAACTTTTTTTGACCATATACGGAAAATTTTGGCTTCCATGGTAAATCACTCGTGTACTTATAAATTTAAATATAAATGGCGACATGAATTGAGGATAAAGTTGACAAAAAGCTTTTCTTGACTCACTTTGGTTTCATTTCATCTTATACATCGTCCTTATAACATAATTATAGAATTCAATGAGACACTTTATAACTCGTCGTATAAGATATTTTGGTATTCACTTGACGTGATAATTTATAGTGTTACAAATGACCAGTGACAGGAAGATGTTAACGTGTATCCCCAACGAGATAACACAGCAGCGGGTGTTCTCTGGAATGTACCTGTATAAACAGAGACAGGATGTGACGTGTCCTTACGTGTTATTCCAGTAGGTACTAGCAATGTCTAGTGACAGATAGAGGTCACAACTTGTGACCCTGGCAAGATGACACTGCAGCCGATGTTTTCTGGAATCTACATGTATAAACAAAGACAGGATGTGACGTTTCCTCACGTGTTATTCCAGAAGATACTAGCAGTGTTTGTGCAACTTTGGAGGAGTGATTATGGACTCTATATAAGCCAGAGAGTTAGTGTGAAATTCAGTCGTATGGAGTCGTGGAGTTAACTGGAGTGGACTACTGTCGTTAAAGTCTATACAGCGAACTACAGTGGACTTGAGCCGTTACAGTCGATACAGTCGATGTAAGACGTGTGCGGCTCTGATTCGGTAGACTTGAGTACGACTTGGTTCAGCTTTGGGAGACCTGGAGCGACACTGGGAAGTGTGTGGTTGGTCTGTTCTGTGGAATACGGCTCGATGCAAGTTGAGAAGAGATGAATTGCAACGAAGTGAAGAGATGAATGGCAACGAAGTATAGCTAACTGTAAACTGACAGATATTGTACAGTCTTCTACGCTACATGTTACAGTGACGAATTGTTAGAGTTAATAGTCATTAAAGTTATATAAAACTGAATGTTGAGTCGTCAAGTTCTTTACAGTGTTTTTATTTGTGTGCCTACTAATACATTTAGCCAGAAGATTCAGAAATACGTATCAATATATATAGTAAAATGGCGTAAGTTTATTTTGACCTTGTCCCAAAGACATGTTGTAGGCTCTCAATGATGCTTCGATCAATTGTCTTTTGATATATCCGTGTATGACACTTTCAATGAAGAGTTGATCCAAATATGGTAGGTTGGCTGGTAACTAGGAGACAGATGTCAAAGAAAAGTGTTTAAAGGCATTGCTCTTAATCTAATGACAAACTGGTTACAAACTAATAGCCTACCATTGATAATAAACCTACACATTACGGAATGACAACTACCGGATATGTACAACATGTCAGAAGAGCGATTTTAGATAATCTTTTGGCATTGAGCATTTTCATTTCTTATCTTATCTTATATAATACAGACATTTCTTCAAAAAAGACGTTATTCATTAACGAGTCTACAGACAACTGTTTCTTCACTAACGAGTTTAGTCCGCCTTTCGGTTGCGACACCATTTTATCAATTTGCGATTTAAATGGAACTAGAATGAGGATAAAGATCTACCTAAATTAAACGACTAATTTTGCACTTTCAATATCTATATCTACTAGATCTAGATCTAAAATATATATTTGGGATAACATAGATGTAATTTAGATAAGATTTATATTAAAAAAAACACTAGATAATCAATTAATAGACTAATTGCAGTATGAAATATTAAAATAGTAGATTAGTTTTAGTATTTTATAACATTGCAATATTGGCATATTGACAATCTAGACTTTAGAAATAAAAATCTACACTTTAAGCCTAGAAATTAAAATTATAGATCTTGATCTAGTCTAAATCATGGCTGTCTGGTAGTGCGGTTTGCGCGCTGGACTGTCGTTTGGATTCATTGATGGTCCCAGGTTCACAGCCTGCATGCTCCCATCCCCCGTCGCCCTACAACTCTGAAGGAACATCCGAAACATGTAAAACATAAAACATTCTAAACTAGACCAAGAAATTCTAGATCTAGATTCTATAATGATTTTAATTAGAACTTAAATCTAAATCTAGTTTTAAAAATCTAGCTCTAGTGTAAGAAAAAAATATATAGATCTAGTGTAAAAAATCTAGCTCTAGTGTAAAAAAAATCTGGCTCTAGTGTAAAAAATCTAGATTAGATCTAAATCTAGCTATTCTGTCTTTTTAAAATGCGAGTCACATTACGAGGTTTAATAGGTTTAGCATTTAAAGAATTTATTCCATATGACGTCAAAGGAAAAAAAATCCATTACGTCACACATCCTAGTTAGACTAAAAATGTCTTCTATACGAGCAGCTTCTCGAGGGTTCATAGACATTGGTGCACCGAGTGTTCTTTTAGCATTTCATTTAAAGAATTAACTCCATATGAAGTCAAAGGATAGATGCAACATCTGCAAAAAAGTATGCACCATGAAACAGAAAGCCATTCAATGTGACACCTACGATGAATGGTACCATGCATCATGTCTCCATATGAATACACCTGTGTATTATGCCATAGGCAACAAAGATGCATCATGGCACTGTGTACCAAGTGGGTTACCTCAGTTTACATCAGGACTGTTTGATTCCTTTGATGCGGACACTTCTAACCCATACAACATCCTAAACACCATCCCAAAACAAACTCACCAACCACTAGCCAGATCCACTCCTGTTAAACCTAAATCTACTAAAATTAATACAACAGCCTCACTAAACAAACCTACTAAAGAAGTAATACCAAAATACCTTAAAACCTTAGTAATCAATTTTCAAAGCATTAGGAACAAAACAGCAGACTGACAAATTTTATTAGAATGTGAGAAACCAGACATAATTGCAAGAACAGAAACTTGGCTACATCCTGAAATTTATAATGCAGAAATTTTCAATAGTAATTATGAAATTTTTAGAAAAGATATGGCTGATAATCATGGAGGAGTTCTTTTATCAATAAAAAAAACACTCTTATAGCAGAAGAAATTACCTTACCTAACTCAAAAAATATATAATCTACATTTTGTAAAATTAATACCACCTCAACATCCCTAATAATAGGTAGCATTTACAGACCACCAAATTTTAGTTTAGAATACATGCAGGAACTATGTAATCAGATTACTACACTTAAAGAGACAAATAAAAATGCAGTTTTTTGGATTATGGGTGATTTCAACCTACCAGATATAAATTGGAAAACACTAACCATAGATAAACACCAAAACCTTAAGGACATAAATGAGCTTTTCATAAAAACTTTAAACAACCTTAGTTTAGATCAAATCATTAAAAAGCCAACTAGATTAAACAACACATTAGATCTCTTCTTTTTAACCAACAGACGTGTATTTGTAGTAGTTTATGATATCATCCCTGGTCTATCAGACCATGATATCATTAAAATACACAGTCAGATAAAAGCAGTAGCCAATACAAAAGCCAAAAGAAAAATCTTACTCTGGAATAAATGTAACCTAACACAACTACACCAAGCTGCATTAAACTTTCAACCAACATTCTTATTAGAAAAAGACATTAACCAACCAGTCGATGACCTCTGGAATTTCACTACAAACTATCTTACAAACATAATAGAAAATCATATACCAACTAAATACATATGAAGCAAAATAAATAAATGCTGGTTTAATAATAGATTAAAGAAGCTTTGTAAATAGAAGGAAAACCTATATAGAAAATTTAAAGAAACTTAAGCAGAAAGAGTTTACAAAAAGTATATAAAAATTAAACACCTAACCCAAAAAGTAAGCAGACAGCTGCAGAGTGAATACATAAACAATGTAATATTTAAAGATAACAACAAAAACCTATGGTCATACATTAAGTCTAAGAAAATGGAAACAACAGGCATAGCGCCATTAAAAGATGAGCATAACATAATACATAATGATAATGAAACTAAAGCAAACATCCTAAACAAATACTTTGCATCAGCATTCTCAGCCCCAGGAGACAAAGACATATTTCTTAATTTGAACTAAGTAGACAACATAGAAGATTTAGTAGTACAAAAAATGGAATTCAAAAACTATTAGCCAACACCAAACCTAATAAAGCGTCTGGACCTGATGGTATTCCAGCTAGATTACTCAAAGAACTAAGCAATGAGCTAGCCCCAGTGTTCAAAATACTCTTTCAGGCATCTCTTAACCAGGGCAGAGTACCAAAGGACTGGAAAGAAGCTAATGTCACCCCCCCCCCCTATTTAAAAAAGGAGAAAAATCTGATCCAGGAAACTACAGACCAGTATCACTTACCAGCATCACATGTAAAATCCTAGAATACATAATATGTAGCAACATCATAAACCACTTAGACACAAACATAATGTCCTCACCCATTACCAACATGGCTTTAGGAAATATAGATCATGTGAAACACAACTAATAAGACTAATTGATGATTTTTCAAAAGGTTTAGATAATAGTGAACAAATAGATGCTATCTTACTAGATTTTTCCAAGGCTTTTGACAAAGTTCACCACCATAGTTTGCTTAAAAAACTAAAATATTACGGCATTAATGGTCCACTGCATCAGTGGATTAAAGATTTTCTGATAGGGAGAGAACAAATGTAATAATAAATGGCTCTAAATCAACACCAATAACAGTAAACTCAGGTGTACCTCAAGGAACAGTCTTGGGTCCACTACAATTTTAATTTACATAAATGATTTACCAAATTGCATTAGTTCAGGAACAAAAGTCAGATTATTTGCAGACGATTGCATAATATATAGAACAATAAAAACAAAACAAGACACAGATATTTTACAAAGAGAATTAGATAAATTACAGAAATTGAAATCAAATTGGAGCATGTCTTTCCACCCAGAAAAATGTCAGTTGTTAAGAGTAACAAATAAACTAAAACAAATTAATTCCACTTATCTTATTCATGGCAAACCAGTAACACAGACTAAAAACGCAAAATACCTAGGTGTTATAATAAATGAAAAACTGTCATGGAATCCACATATTGATGAAACTATAAAAAAAAACAACAAAGCATTAGGGTTTATTAAAGAAATTTCTATAAATCAAATAAGAACATAAAACTAAAATGTTATTTAACCTTGGTTAGGTAACATAATAGAATATGCATCCACCGTTTGGGACCCCTCAACTGAAGAAAACATTAAGAAACTGGAACAAACACAAAATAGAGCAGTGAGATTCATAACAAACGAATATTCACATTTGACTAGAGTAACACCATTAGTAAAATCACTAAATTTAGAAAGCCTTCAGGACAGAAGAATCAAAAGTAAAGTAGCAATTATACATAAAACACTGAACCATAATCTTCAAATACAAAAACAAAATTTAATAAAATACTCTGAAAGACACAAAAATAAAGGCACATTCCTCGTCCCATATGCTAGGACAAATTTGTACAAATACTCCTTCTTCCCTAGTGCTATTAGAGCATGGAATGGGTTACCTGAGCTAGCCAGAAAAACCAGTGACTTGGCAGAATTTAAGTCATTGGTTAATATGCATGACTGAATGCATGACGCGTAGGACGTAATCATCTTCTTTTTTAAAGTAACGTCTGTATTATATAAGAAAAGAAGATAAGGAAAAAAATTCCATTACCGCACACGTCCTAGTTAGACTAAAAAATGTCTTCTTTACAAGCAGCTTCTCGAGGGATCATAGACATTGGTGCACCAAGTTTGTTCTTTTAGCATTTCATTTGATGCGCTAGTTAGACTTTAAAATATATATATATATAAAAGAATTAAAGACGCTTTTTTTTTGTTTTGTCTGTCAGTCTGTCTGTCCGTTATGTTAATAACGAGAAAAAAAAACTAAAAGCTATTGAAAATCAGTATAGTTATTTTTATTTAGTATTTATATGCTATTTACATTTAAAAACCCGAACAATATATTAAAGATCATGTATTTCTTGCAACGTTTAAGCATGGAAATAAAATCTAATATAAGTTAGAAGAGCAAACAAATATTCATTGCCATTGATTTGTTTTTCACAAAACATCCGGAACAATCTATTATAGATACTTAAAACTATTGCTATATTTCTGAATCAAAAATTAAAGGTTAAATCAGATTTACAATAGCCTTTAGTGTTCATTATTAATCTTATCGTGACGGACAGACCGTCCAACAGACAAAACGCACAAAAATAATCTTCTTTCATTCGGATGGGGGCACTAAACAAAAAATAAATAAAATCTGATTTTTAAAAAAGCTTAAGGTTTGGCATCTGGGTCATGTTGCGACGTTACGCTACTGCACGAAAATCGCTGCATAAAAAATACATTTTAAAAAATGTTCGTGATAATTACATACAAAGTGCATTATTAACCTTTATAAACAAACAGAAATGTTTTCTTTTAATTTTAGCAGCTAGTTGACCAGAAAAAACATTTTTAACTATTATTTATATTTGTTGTAAACATTTCCAGTACATTTTTAAATATATTTGACTTAGTGATACTGAAAATACACAGACATTGTCCATCTTTGTTAGCATATTGTTACATTGCCTCCCTTACATTTACGTAATTGTTTTAGAATTGGTGTATTTGTATGAAAAAATTAATTAATTTTATAAATTTAACGGTTTACTTTTAGAAAACCAAAAGTAGCCGTTGCACCTAAACTTTTCAAGCCGCATTTAATGATAAAATAATATTTTTCATATCTCTTCTAGTTTTCAAGATCTGAGTGTGACAGACGGACAGACGGACATTTTGCACAAACCTAATAGCGGCTTTTTCCCCTTACGGGGCCGCTAAAAATATTGTTTTTAAATAAAGCTTATATTAAGTGTAATTGTATTAATTTGTTTGAATCAGTCGTGTAATTTCATATATGATTTACCTAGACATAGTAAATCTGAGCGATTAGAAATATTTTTACCTAATGTTTTTGCTTAGCCTCTATCTTTTCCAATGTGCTATGATCAAATCACTTGTCTGGACCAGTTGTGAAAGGAGTAGGGGAGAAGGGGAAATATTTGTGAATGTTTACATGATCTGTTTTAAGCATAGAAAAAAGTTCACTGAGGGCTCAAGGGGAGTAACTCAACTTATACCACCACATTTGTCTAGTACGATTTCTTTCCGTTGATCAAGATACAAAACAAAATAATTAATAACAATAGTGAATTAAGTAATTTTTTTATCGATTCTTGTGATGTCATATAAAAGTGTGCAAATCTCAACTTAATCCGAAATTGGATGTGGGAGAAATAACGTCTACAAACTGTGTACTATACAGACAGAGTCAGCTACTATAAGCTTTTGAAAAAAAAAATGCTTTACAAATGGCATATAACTCACATGAACTGTTTACATTTTCAGCATAAGCAATGACACAATCATGAGTGGTCAACACTGACAAGTATGAAAATAAAAAGTTATTGACCGATGGGGAACAGGTTTACAACACTGCTCTTTTATTAAGGAGTGTGTGTATGTGTGTTTTTAAGGTGACAGTGAAAAGAAGTTAGCGATAGGTTGGTGGCTATGCAGAATGAATGCTGTAATATAAACTGATTTCTCGTAATGCAGAGTTGGAGAGAAGGGAGACTATCTACAAATTGCAAACAATAAGGACGTGTATTTGTAATGAGTTAGCTTTTGTTTCAAATACCATTTTCAGAGATACCTACATGCTCAAAGGGAAATGTGTATTCCCTGAACCGAAAATGTGTATTTTGAGAGGCAAATGTGTATTTATAAAGAAGGATACTCCTTCAAGCACCTAACATACACAAAATGCAGCAATCCTAAAGCTAACACAGCATAAAGTTATACACGACATTTTGTACATTTGTCAAAATATTTACACTTTTTATCTCTGTAGAATATGTTAGAATGATGCCGTTCTTGTCACTTGGCAATGATTTTTATGACAAACAGATGTGTTGAAGGAGGGCGCAAGGAATCAAGAATTTAATAATTTTGTCAGCATATTTGAAGCTTTTCTTAATTGTATTTATTAAGTAACCCCTAACGAGCCAAGCAATAACAAGAATCCGACATTTGTGGGCTCGTCCGGGATAAAACGTGTTCATAACACGTGCATGACTATTCACATGCATAACCTGGGAGTACATAAACAAGGGGATATAACTACCATACGAAAATATCAAAGTAACATATTTACTGTCGCCATCTCTCCCCGCATAATTGACTAATATTACACTTATATTCTTGAACAATACGTCACTATAGTTAAATTATCGATATTAAATTGTCCCGTAATTTTAACTTAAAACAAATTTGTTAAATGACTTTAAAAAAATAGGTTGTTTAGAAAGTAATTTACTAGAAACGATTATTATAAATCCCTTTTTAGACTTATTTTACATATAATTTTCTTGCTGAAACATAACAGAAGATTTTTTATACCTAAAAAATGTTCTGGATTTTGTTTTGAAAAGATTTTGAAAATATTTTCAATAGCTCTAAGTTGTTTTATTTACGGTATTAACATGACGGACAAGACAGACTGACAGACAAAATGCTCAAAAAATTAGTCTTTAATCCTCATATATATATCTTTAAATGAAATTCCATTAGAACTCGGTGCACCAATGTCTATGAACACTCGTTAACTCTATTGTGTTAATAAAGACATTGTAAGTTTAACTAGCCCATTGTGACGTAATGGAATTTTTTGCATTTACGTCATATGGAATGAATTTTTAAAATAAAATACTTTATGTCTATGAACCCTCGTCACCTTGCTCGTATTGAAATAGACATTTATAGTCCTTTGACGTCATATGGAATTAATTCTTTAAATGTAATGCTAAAAGAGCTTGGTGCACCAATGTCTATGAATCCTCGACAACTTGCTCGTATTTATAAAGCCATTTTTAGTCTACCTTGCCCGTGTGATGTAGTGGAATTATTTCTTTGATATCATATGGAATGAATTCTTCAAATGAAATGCTAAAAAAAAACTCGGTGGACTAATGTTTATTAAACCTCGCGAAACTGCTCTTACTAACAGGTGAAGGGTTGAAGGCGGATACCTGGCACCACAAAACTTGAGCTTAGGGCAGATGGAGCTCGTCAGCCTAGTAAGGCCATTCATCTAGAAGAGGGGTACTCCAAACCCCCGCTGCCTTGCGGTACTGAGGCTTCAGGAGACAACCTCGAGGAAAAATCAGGAGTGTAGCCCATTAGGCGTTGGGAATAGTAACTATGATATTCCCTCCGGTAGCTTCTGCAACTGAGCTGGTGCCAAATGTATTGCGAAGCGTTCCTTTGGATCACATCAGCAAGGTCGAGAGAGGGATCATGGCGCTTATGCTACCCATAACCCCTTTATTTAAGGCCCTGGAAAGCGCCCGGGAGAGGAAACTCTGGTGCTGCTGCAAAGCGGCTAAAACAACACGGGCGACAACAGTTACGGGATATAAGTCCAACTTGATTGGCGTAATATATGGATACCACGGGTTGTCTCTGACGGTGGGAGAGGTCTTCGCGCCTCACTGATCAGCTACCTCTCGCCTCAACCTGGGCAGCCCCCAGTCATTTAGGTGCTGATCCGCCAAAGCCTGCCTGCTCTAATGGATGCTTAGAGCTTAGTTTAGGCTGGAAACTTGCACCAAGCAATAAAAGAAAAAAAATTAAACTGAAAAAGAAAATCTCCGTCATGCAAACTGGCCACATGGAATGTCAGGACAATATGTCCTGGTCTCACTAATGATCTTAAACAGGTTGACGCAAGGAAGATGGCAGTCAAAAACAAAGAGCTGAAAAGGCTACACATTGACATCGCATCCCTGCAAGAAACCCGACTGGCCGAAAACGGCATATTTCGCGAGGCTGACTACACTTTCTTTTGGTAAGGGAAAGCACCAGGATGAGACTCGAATGCATATAGTGAGCTTTGCTGTCAAAAACAGCCTTCTTCCCATGATAGTCCTTCCAGTTGGTGGCTCGGAACGGCTACTAAGCATAAGTATGATGACAGCGTCTGGAAAAGTCACTCTAATTAGTGCCTATGCCCCCACACTATGTTCGTTCCAGGAGGACAAAGACAAGTTCTATGAAGACCTCAAAGAAGCCATTGCGAACATTCCTCAAAAAGAGCATATGATCCTTCTAGGTGACTTCAAGGCAGAGTAGGATCAGATCACACTACCTAGCCAGACTGCCTTGGGCTTTTTGGAATCGTAAAGATGAATAAGAACGGACAAAACTGCTTGAATTCTGCACATACCATAAGCTCTGCATTACCAGCACATACTTCAGAACAAAACCACATCACTGTGTCTCATGGAGGCACCCTACGTCTGAGCACTGGCACCAGCTGGACACAAAAAAGGGGCATTGGAAATATACTACTGACACGTAGCTACCAAAGCGCGGATTGTGATACTGATCATTCTTTAGTGTTCTGCCGGCCAAGACTGCTGCCAACTAAGATCCACACATCACAGAGAAAAGAAAATCACGCCTGAATACCACTGGTACAAAAAATCCTGATTTTTGCACCGAATTAGAGAACAAATTAGAGGAAGCTTTTAAAAACTTCTCTTTGGAAACAAAACCAAGAAAAGCGAAGAGTGGTTTGTAGATAGTCTACCAGAAATGGAAACTGACACTATGAACAAGAGAACAGCCATGCTAATCTGCAAGAAGGATCTCACCCCAAGCAACTTAAAAATGCTCAGAGCTACACGGAACAATGCCCAAAAAATAGCGAGACAGTGCGCTAACAAATACTGGCAGGAGCTATGTGAAGATATTCAATCTTGTGCCCAATGTGGTAACATAAGAGGACTATACGAGGGCATGAGAAAAGCCTTTGGACATCACACCAGCAAG